>JAQPPZ010004166.1:2400000-3875000 GCA_028583015.1 Wollemia nobilis | reverse complement strand
TATTTTTATTCTCGTTATTATTGCTGCTAGTGTCATTCTGGCATCTCTGTCTAGCTGGCCCTTGGCGCTCACAAATTTTTAGATGATCCTCTCTGTTTAGTTGGCCCTTGGTGCTCGTGTCATTCTGGCAATCATGACAGTCTGGCAACTCATAGATGATACTCTTCATCTAGCTGGCCCTTGGCACTCGAGACGATCCTCTCACGGTTGTCAAGGTTTATTCTCCCTATCTCCAAATCGAATATCTCCAAGATTGTTTTCTCCTCCGATGCTCTCTCAAGTTGATCCTTATAATCTCCTTTACCTGCTATTTTTTTAAAAGGGATCTCCTGCTATTCAAGTTCCTTTTCAATACAAAGCTTGCTTCTGTTATAGATATTTTTAATAACGTGTTTGTAGGATCAACATTCTCTTAATAATCATGTTTGCAGGTTAATATTTTTTATAGTATCACCCTTCTCTTTTTAACGTGTTCGCAGGTTCTTCCTTTCTTCTACAGGGATTACTAACTCTTCTACAGGTTGACTCAATTTCCTCAGCTTGGGTAATAGCATTTTCTCTACCCTCAAAACTCAAAAAAGTTTCAACAAGAGCACAGAAAGAGGTCAAGAGCATCAAATAGTCGAGAAGCGCCTCTCCTTCTGGTCGTCGAAAGCGTAACACCTTCATCATATTTCATTTTTGATATTTCAAAATTATAATAATTATTTTGCAGGCTTTCTAAAGAGGCGTCTCTGTGTTTATGATAGTCATTTTTTTTATCCGCATATTGTATAATTTCTTTAATATCCCCTAGATAATTATTTTCTTTAGGTTACATTTGCTTTCCTTCATTACAAAAAATCTCCTTTGTCTCCGAGCCTTTAATCTGTTCTCAAAAGGCTCTCACTCTCGTGAGACAAAATTGTAACCTTTTCTAAAAAAAAAAATTTTGGGGGGGTGTGCATGCAATTTTTGCACATTTATGGTCCATCACTTTAAGGGGGGTTTTGCATTCTTTTGTCTATCTTCATCTATGCTTTTACTTTCTTTCAAAGTAAATTTATAAGGTTATAATTGTTTAAATATAACTTTAATATTTCATAGAGGAGTAACTCAAAATTCATCAAATCTTTATAATTGCATTTATTTTTTTTAGAGGCCTATCTTTAAAATTTTGCTTTTTTTTTTTTGTCTATCTTAATCCATGATATAAAGTTATATTTCTTTAAATATCACTTTAATATTTCTTAGATAGATATTCAAAATATTTAATATTAAATTCAAAATTTTTAAAAGGCCTATATTTTAAAATAAATTGCATTTTCTCCCTTTTGTCTATCTTCATCTATGCTATTCAAAATAAAGTTATAATTGTTCAAAATAACCATGTTTATTTCATAGATAAGTTATTCTCATTTCATAAAAGCCTTTTTTATTTTAAAATATTTAAAAGGGGAAATATAATACTCTCCTTTTTAATTTTTATTCTAAAAAGGTGTTTTAAATCCTATATGTAAAATTTTATTTGGTTTACATTATTTAGAAAAATTTCCTCCTTAAATAATCTACCTTATAATTGTTTCCTCAAAATATCTTTTGCCTAAGTTCAATGTATCATTACCACTAAGAACTTATAGTTTCCCTCATGTAAGGGCGAGTTTTTGGAGGCACTTGGTATAAAGGCCTGACAGGTATTTTTCATTCATCCATTTCTTTGGGTATCTCTCTAACTTATAGTTTCCCTCTCGTAATGGCGAGTATTGAGGAACACCAACTAAACCGGTTGATTCCTTGCATTTCAAACCATAACCCTTCCAAATTCTTCTCTCTACTTACGGTTTCCCTCAAGTAAGGGAGGGTATTGTGAAGAATAAAGAGGATTTGGCAATCTAAAGCAAACAATATTAATACCTCATTATACTTATAGTTTACCTCTCACCCCTCATAAATTTCACACTTGGAAACCTAAAATTTTAAATCTTATCTCTCAAAAAGGTCTTACTCATTTATTAGAAGAAAAGCAACCAGAATTTGATAAAGAATATGAAATCTTTGTTCATAAAGTAAAAATGGAGGAAACTATGGGTATTATTAGCTCTAATGTTCATGAAAGTTTGTGGTTTCATATTATGGATTGCAAAATTCCTTATGAAAGTTGGGAGAAACTAAAGACCTTGTTTGGAAAAGTAGATCAGATGAGATCAATGCAACTAGAAGCCGAACTAACTTCTTTGTCCCCTAAATATTTTAGTAGTATTGTTGACTTCCTCACTAAGTTCAAAGAAGTCCTCACTCAATACAAAGGCAGTGGGAAGACTAAGACTGAAGAAGAATGCATTTATCTAATCCTTTCTAAGCTAAACAGTATTTTTCAAATTTTTGCTACCACCCTCATATCTACCAAAGATGCTCCTGGTGCAACCTTTAAAATGCCCTCTTTAGAAGAATTTTGTGATAGATTAACTAGGGAAGAAACCAAACTTGCTAGATATGAAATATCTTCTTCTTCCTCTTCTTCAAAAGCCTTAGTAGCCTCCACCTCTTCTAAAGAAAAATTCAAAAATAAGGAAAAGACTCCCATAACATGTACTCACTGTAAAAAGAATGGTCACTTTTCTAACAAATGTTGGAAAAGATTACAACAAGTAGAGGCAGCTATGAAGGATCAAAAGATAGAAAATAAAAAGCAAATAGGAAAATCCCTTAATGTTCAAGGAAAAACCTTCAATTATTCCTCTAATTACTAGGTCCTAGATTCTGGAGCTACTCATCACATGACTGCTTCAGATAAGTCTTTCTTCTATATCCTCTAGCTCTACTTATAACATAGAAGTGGGTGACTCTTCCTTCATTCATTTCAAATGAAAAGAGGATATAACCATTGATGGTGGCTCCATAAACAATGTTCTCTATGTTCCAGATATTCCCACCAATCTCCTATCCTTCTATCAAATTTGTACTTCTGGAAATGGAAAAACTATTCTCTTCTCTCCAACAGGAGTTGAGATAAGAGATTTTCAAGATCCCCATTATCTTATAGCCAAAGGGAATATTGATCATAACTCTCATATTTTTCACTTCAAAGGTTTTCAAAATCCATAAGGAGCCTCATGTTTTGTGGCTCATGGTGATCTTGAAAGTCAAATATGGCATGAAAGGTTTGGTCATCTTAGTTACAACTACCTAAAGGATTTGAGCACCCATGATATGGTTACAAGATTACCCCAAGTCTCTTCTAGTGATGGATTTTGTCCTGTATGTGCTCTTGGAAAGCAACATCAAGATCCTTTCCATCCAAATAGTTCTCCAAAAACCTCATCCCCTCTAGATTTAATCCATAGTGACTTAATGAACTTTCCTGAACCATATTACAAAGGAGAAAAGTATGCTCTAACATTTATTGATGATTTTTATAGAAGGTCCTGGGTCTACTTCCTGAAATATAAGAGTGATGTTTTATCCCACTTTAAGGTTTTAAAAGCCTTGGTTGAAAATCAGGCATCTTTCAAAATCAAGAAGATTCGCATAGATAATGGGGGGTAATGAGTTTTCCATATTTTTATCCAGTCATGGCATCATTTATCAACATTTTTTCTCCCATAATACTCAACAAAATGGTATTGCAGAAAGGAAAAATTGGACATTAAAATAGATGGCTAATTGTATGCTTCATTCAAGAGATATTCCAAAACTTTTTTGGGCAAAAGCTATTAACTGTGCAAATTATATTCAAAATCACACTCCTCATAAAGCTCTTGACCATTTAACTCCTGAAGAAGCTTGGTCTGGCTTAAAACTAGATGTTTCCTACTTCAATATTTTTGGGTGTATTGCTTGGGATCACATCCCAAAGAAGAAAAGGAAGGCTCTTGATAAGAAAAGCAAAAAGCTCATCTTTATCGGTTATTGTGAAGAATTGAAAGCATACAGGCTTCTTGATCCCTCAACTCATGAGGTTTTCTTTCATAGGAATTTCCAATTTGATGAAACATTCCCTCAAAAAGATCATCAAAAGCCCTCTTCCTCCATTGAGCCTTCTCCTATAGTAGAACCTCAATATTATGAAGAGCCAAATTTTAAGTTAACTTGGTCATTGATAATCAAGATGATGAACCTATAACTCCATCTCAATGTCTTTCAACTCCTTCAACTCCTTCCTCTATGCGAAAATGGGCCCGCACCATTGTTAAATAAGCTACTTCTTACATCCAAAATATTCCTTCAACTAGATCATCCAAACCCATAGGAATTGGTCTTGTATGTCATTCTATTTCCTCTGATCCTCAATCCTTCAAATAAGCCTCAGGTATTAAGGAATGGTATGATGCCATGGAAAACAATTTTTCTTCCTTGATCAAAAACAAGACTTGGGATTTAGTTCCCTTACCTAAAGGAATGAAATTAGTTCATTTTAAATGGATCTTCAAAAAAAAATATGGGCCTAATGGAGAAATAGACAAACACAAGGTTCGTCTAGTGGCCAAAGGTTTCTCTCAAATTGAAGGTATAAATTATGCGAAAACCTTTGCTCCAGTTGCTAAAATGGATTTTGTAAGATTTTTTTTTCTCTAGTTGCTTCCCATAAGTGGCATGTCTATCAATGGATGTAACAATGTGCTTTCTTACATGGATACTTAAAGGAATAAATATTCATGGAACAACCTACTGGTTTCACTCAAGACTCCTCTCTTGTTTGTAGGCTCAAAAAGTCTATCTATGGCTTCAAGAAAGCCCCTAGAGCTTGGTATGAGAAGACGGACTCCTTCCTTATTTCAACAAGTTTTTCTGATTGTGAGTCTGATAACACAATTTACATTTGGAGAAATGAAGGCAACATCACCATTCTTGTTCTATATGTTGATGATATTCTTCTCACTGGTAGTAATTGTTAGAACAAACTCTGCCTTTGGTTAATTGTATTGCACCTTAGAACTTGCCAACATTGAATAGACGAATCTAGCTTGGGAATATCCATCTAATCTCTAGAGCAGGCTGGTTCCTTTTTGCTTTGTTTAGAGAAAAGAGAGCAAAAGGAAGAGAAATGCTTGTAAAGGGAAATATAGCTAAGGCTAGAAGCTTTTCTCACGGTGCAGTTTAGAAAACAACCAGCATATGATGTATGTATTACTGTTACAAGTTTTTTTTAACAACTTCATATAGAAATCATAACTTTCTAAGTGTCATCTAGCACATATAAGCATACTTAATATTAACTCCAACAATATAATTCATACATGCACAGTTCAAATTTAGAAAAGATACAATATAGAATTTAATAATGTAAATAGAAGTCGAGAACCAGATACATACACTTGCACATAAAAAGTTAGAAGCCAGAAGAAGAGTAACTTTATTTGCTTGCATCCAGAATGATGTACATCAATCTTGTAAACGTCTAAGATCCAACCCTTTTTCAAAATGCGTCTACCACTATATACCCAAAATGGGTATCTTTTACAACTAGTATATCTTGGATTCTCAAATCAATTACAAGCAATTAATTTTAGTTTCTAATAATAAGAAAAATATCTTCTGCAAATTGGATTCTAACAGATCTGACACTTCATTTACATCTTACACCCCGAGAAATCAAAAATTTAGTGTAAGGGCATGTTTTAGTTGCTAAGAATATATCTTGTCAGGAACAACTATCATATCACAAAATCGTGACATCTTCAAGTGTTCTACTCTATCAGCCTCCTGCTTACGCAAAAATAAAGCATGTCACAAAATCACAACACTTTAGCCTCGTATGTCTTCTTCTCTCTTTCTCACAGTGAAAAACTGACATGTTGCGAAATCGCGACATTCTCTCTTCTTCTACCCATTTTCTACTTTCTTAGCCACAAAAATGCAACATGTCACAAAATCACGACGTCTTTATATTTTTAGCTCATTTTGGTCTTTACTGCCGTGAACCTACAACATGTCACAAAATCGCGACATCTTCTTTGTCTTGGATTTGTCTTCTTGATTTATCAGCAAAAAAGTAACATGTTGCGAAATCGCGACATTTTCATCTACTCGACTTCCTTGCACCATTTTACCACAAAATTTGGACATGTCTCGAAATCGTAATATCATCTTTCCTTAGCTTATTTTCTCTTTCTATAGCCCTTCAAAAATAGACTGCATCGAGCCTCTCAAGATGGCACCCTACTGCAAAATCTCGACTGTCTCCTAGAGGTAGTCTTTTTAGACTAACATTCTTGGTGCCTTTCGGGGGATTTTTTGCTAGCAAAATATTAGAATCTAGGCCCTTCATCCATTGGGAAATAGAGTCAAAAATACAAAATAAGACATTTACAAAAAGCAAAGAGTAAGGAAAAATGCACTTCAGATGAGTAAGCATTACCTTGTCAAAAACTCTTGTTACAACTTAAAGACTTATTACTAAAATACATAAAATACTTTAGGAGGAAAATATAAACATTTGTCTTAATTTTGGGTACTAGTCCCAGCTTTAGTTAGCTGCTTCTGACTGGTATGCTTTGATTGTCTGATTTTTTCCATTGCAGCTATTACTCCCTAATAGGTTTGGCAAACATATTTCCAATCTTCATCATCTAGGTCCGAGGAATTAATGAATAGTTGGTAGATATACTGGAGCTCTTCCACTTTATCATATAAAATCATTTTTTGTCTTAATATCAATTCTTGCAAATAGGTTTTAACCTGTGTGAGCTTCTGCACCATCTTCATTACTTGTGTATCTTCTACAGGTTCACCCTATATTTCTATCTCATATTCATCTTCAACAAAAGACTTCAAGGATGAGGAGAGTGCACTTTCATTAAGAACTTTTGAGTTATCATCCCAGATATATGGGAGTCCATTTCGGATAGCCAAATCAAAATTTTTTAGTAACCTTTTTGCTTCGGTCTCTAGCTCCTGCAGGAGTTTATTCCCTTAGGTTACTAATTTAAACTTTCTAAAAAAGTTCTTGGCTGAAATCTTAGCTTGGGACCAAACTTCACTTCGTACCTTCATTGCTATATTCTCTGGAATTTTCTCAGATAATATCTGGATTTTAGTGGCAGCGTCTTCTCTTTTTTGCAAAAAATTAATTGCAACTTTGAATTCTTCACCCACTACTTTAATGGTCTCCTTGACTTTGGCCAGGTATAACAATAAAGGTTGTGTTTTCAAGCCCAATACGAATAAATCTTGCAACAATGTTTTCATCATATCTCTCACTTTTTCTTTTGAAAATCCAGACGAGGCATTCTGCTAATCTGCTAATTGTTGTTGGAGTACCTGAACCTGGAGCTTCAATGCCTGAATATGTGCATCTGTTTGTCCCATTTTTTATTTTTATTTAGCTGCCTCATTGGCAACAACACTGAATTTATCTTCCCACTTTTTTACCTCCAACTTCAAAGCCTTTTCCATCTGTTTCTATTCTAGAAAAACTAATTCCAACTCTCTCCTCTTCTCATTTTCTTTCAAAAATTTCTCTAAGTAATTCCCCCCATGTAGATATATAGTGCCTAGATGTGCTTGAGCTTTTACCCATTCATCTTGCATAGGCAATCGAGTGATATTTTCATTTATTTTTTCTGCATGGTAATCCTCACTAGTCATTTCACCTTTAGATTTCTTTGTTATTGGAGTTAACTTTACTTTCTTTCTTTGCATAGTAGCAGGATATAGAGCAATAATTTCAGGAACATTGGCAGGTGTCTTTGGATACTCAGTAGAGTGGGAACTCCACTAGTCTAAAGCACTCTTACTAACTCTTTTCAAATTTTCTATCTTTGTTAGAGTCAGATGACTCTCATCAACTCGGGAGCATGTAGCCCCAATTGTTGGAATACTTATGTTGGGAAAGAAAGGGATGGGGACCAATGCAGTGTTGACGTCGTGTTGAGAATGGGAAGATGTTGCATTTCCTGGGAAAGCATATCATTTTTTAAATGATAATTACGTCTTTCTTCATATCAAAAAAGGGGGGAGAGTAAAAATAGGAACAAGTAGAAGAAACAAAAGAAGATAAGAAAAGAGACATACCTGGTCCTGTTTGAAGTTGTTGTTGATATTTGTCTTCTTCTTCAATCTCATCATCTTCACATATCTCAGTATTTTCATTTTTCTCACTTTCATCATCACTTTCATCTAGATTATTTGTTTTTATATTTTGGAAAAATTCTCCATGTTGTCCTTTCTCAACTTTTGTAACTTCTTGCTTTACTAACACTTCCTTTAAAATATATGGGTTCTGGATTTCTTGAACTAGATTTGGTAAACCGCCTGTGTTTTCTATCTGAGAATTTTCTTGCCTAGCTTCCTGAGCATCAGTTTTATTACCTTCCTCATTTACTTTATCCTTTCCATTTTTAGCAGAGTCTTCAACTATATTTTCCTGAATATCTTGAAAATTTTGTTCACTAATAGAAATTTGAGTAACATTCTTGCCTTTCTTGGCATTAGCCAAGGCTTTTAATATTTTCATCTTCTCAGCTACAGGTTCTTCATCAGATTCTGAAACTAAGGCGGAGGGAGGGACAAACTTCATGACTTTAGAAGTATAATCCTTTTTACTGGAAGCATCAGCCCCAAGAGCTAGACATTTTTCCCTTACTTCTACTTGTATAGGCTCAGTAATTCCTTATTATTGGGTAAAAACTTCTTCTATTGACCGCTTCCTAGAAGTCCTAGGTTTTGTCTGCACCAGGGGTAACTTTTGTTTAGCTACTATTTGTTTTTGCTTACCATTATCAGTTTCCTATCTCTGTGGCACTTTAGGGCCGGTTTTTTTACTACCTCCAACACTAGGAGGTATTCTTCCCAAGATGCATGATGTAAATTATATTGAATACTAAATTCATTATAATTTTTCACCAGGTACCTTGAAGTAATCATATTTGTTTGTACCCTCATTAACCACCATTCACGAGTTTTTGCAATGGTCCAGTCATCACCTCTCTTCTGTATCTTGCTAATCCTTTCATTGGTTAACTGATGCTTACTATTATTCAGGGGATCATAATTCACTACTTGTTCATAAAAATCATGCCAAAGGGGAAGAGGTTCATTCGCTCAATGTGCCATTCCAAAGCATCATCTTCGTTGTTATTTATTTTATCTTCTATATTTGGTCTAACCATAACATGATATTTTTTCATTTTTGTTTTATTCAAAATAGCTTATCTTTCAGAAAATCAATCCAAAGGATCATACTTCCACCTTTGTGGAATCTCAATCAATCCCAACTCCCTTAAATATTGAGCAATCTACTCATTCTGACCCTTTTTTGTTACAATTATCCCTTCAAAAGTAAATGGCATATTACAGGTGCTAGTCTTCCCAATACCTGAGCCGAATTTTACATTTATTTGTTCAATTTGTCGAACATATTCTAAAGCAAACAATTTATCCATAACATAATGAGGGAGTAAAAATAGTTTTTGAGTGAAACCATACAATATAATACAAACCCCTTGTGTGAGGATAAACCAATCACCTTCTTCATCATATTTGGTTTGCAAAACCTTTTCTACCTTAGGGGTTAGTCTTATAATATTCCCATACATTATTTTCAAAGCAGGGCCTAAGAATTCTTTGTTGAAATCATAAAATGATTATGTTTTATACAACATATTTATCCATTCACAAACGGATAAAACTCTGCCCTGCTCATCTTTATCTTTTACTGAGATAAAAGCCAAATATTTGGACATAAAAAAGAAGAATAACCATATCAAATACGATGAGAATCGAAAAGAGAACTGAGACCCTTTTTTCAGTGCCGACAACCCTTCGTGAATTTCTGAACACAAAAACCCTGGCTAGTCAAAAAATATAGGATTCACACCCTTGCTCATGATAGAAGTATCATAAATTTTTAGGTTAGATAAACATTCAACCAAGGAAATTTGCCATTTTTGAACCTTTTCATCGGTTTTGAGACCTGCTATCATAGTTGTAATAGAGTACAGCTCTGGATTTTTAAAATTGATGATATCAATAGGAGACTCAAGTGGGTTTTCTCCTGCAGGTAACTCTTTCAGCTAAGAAACAAGAAAATTCTTTATCTTTTTATAAGGGCCAAAGTATTTAGCCCGATCTTTGAGGTCAAATGCTTTTGGCTCAAACGCAGGGACATGACCCATGGTGAAAGCATAAACAAAAGCATCTTTGCTTAAAGTAAATAAAACCTTCCCATTACTATCTCTTACATTTGTTAGTCTTTCAATGGCACTGAGAGGGGGGGGTGAATCAGTGTAGCTATTTAATTTCAAATCTACAACTCTTAAATCTGAAAATAAAAGCTTAAAACCAGAAACAACAAGTATCACAAGAGAGCATCACACAACACAAGATGTAACGAGGTTCACCAGTTTTGGCTACTCCTCAAAAATAGATTGCTTGGACTCCCATCCAAATACAGCCTTTGCAAAGCACCAACTTTACAATCAATTTACCAGCACCCATTGGAAGGAGCACCAACCCCTAATTTACTAGCACCAACTGGGAGGAGCACCAACCCCTAATTCTAAGCACCAACTTGGATTTCTATTTTGAATCTTAGATTGACATAAATATGCCTTCACTTTTACAAGACCCTCACTGGTCTATTACTCACCCAACCTCTCTTTCAATTCAGGAAACACATATTCCTTCTGTGCACTAACAGCCGCTCTCTCTCTGCTACACTCTATCAGCTGCGTTATTTCAGCCGTGCTTTCTATACATCCTTTTTCATAGCACTTTCCCTCTGCTTGGCAACACGTTGCTCTTTTTCCCCATACAGAGCTCAACGCTCTCTTACAACACACATCTAACCCTCTTTTTTTTTTGCTTTTATTTACAAATCTTAGTAGCACTTTTCTACTACATGCAACTGCCCTTGCAACACATTTACTCTTTCAGCAGTGGCACTTTAACTCTTTACGGTGGCACTCTTTTCAATTCTGAGCCGCACTTTACTTCTACACGCAACTGCCCTCATGGCACATTTACTCTTTCAGCAGCAACACTCTTCAATTCTGAGCCGCACTTTACTTCTGCATGCAACTGTCCTCATGGCACATTTACTCTTTCAGCAGTGGCACTTTAAATCTTTACGACAACACTCTTTTTAATTCTGAGCCGCACTTTACTTTTGCACGCAACTACCCTCGCAGCACATTTACTCTTTCAGCAGCAGCACTTTAACTCTTTACGATGACACTCTTTTCAATTCTGAGCTGCACTTTACTTCTGCACGCAACTGCCCTCACGACACATTTACTCTTTCAGCAGTGGCACTTTAACTCTTTACGAAGACACTCTTTTCAATTCTGAGCCGCACTTTACTTCTGTAACTTCCATAATCCCGCATGTAGCCTATTAATAGCCACTCCTGTAAGTAACTCCTTTTTGACACACTATTCTTATACGCAACCTATTAATGGATTTGTCTCTTTATTTGGGATTCTCGGTATAGCCACCGCTTGACAAATTGACTCCGTAATGGACCCTGTAACTGCAGTAATGACTTCTGTTTACTATCACTGTAACTGCCCCTGTACCTTCCATTTTGACTTCAATTTTTTGTTCATATTCTAGCTGCATGATTTTCTTCTACATTGGCCCCTGAACTGTCGTATGACTTCAGTTAACTCTTCTTATTTTAGCTGCATGTATTTCCTCTGCAATTGCATCTGTAACTATCATTTTCCTTCAGTTAACTTTACTTCGTTGGGTTCTTCTTTTTGCATGGTGAAAAACAATATGTCGCGATATTGCGACATTTCTGCCCTTTTGACTTTTTCTTGGTCATTGACCGCAAAAACATAACATGTCGCGATATCGTGACACTTTTCGCCTCCTTGTCCTCTTCTCGGCTTGCACCCACGAAAACACATGTCGCAATATCGTGACACTTTTCGCCTCCTTGCACTTTTCTCGGCTTGCACCAGCGAAAATACAACATGTCGCGATGTCGCGACACTTTCGCTTCCTTGTCTCTTTTCTTGCCTTGACCCCACGAAAACAGAACATGTCACGAAATTGCGACACTTTCGCCTCCTTACTCTATCTCTCCTCTTCGGGTCACGAAAACCAGACATGTCGTGATATCACGACACTTTTTCTCCTTGGCACTTTTCTTCCCTTCGGGTCGCGAAAACTCGACATGTCACGATATCGCGACATTTTTTCTTTGCGAGCTCTTTCTCTCAAACCTGTCGCGAAATTGTGACACTTTTCCATCCGTACAATCCTTCTTGCAAATTGTCGCGAAATCATGACACTTTTCTTTGCGAGCTCTTTCTCTTGAACCTATCATGAAATCGTGACACATTTTCATCCATACTGTCTCTCTTGCAAATTGTCGTGAAATCGTGACACTTTTCTTTGCGAGCTCTTTCTCTTGAACCTGTCGCGAAATCGTGACACATTTTCGTCCATACTGTCTCTCTTGCAAATTGTCACAAAATCATGACACTTTTCTTTGCGAGCTCCTTTTCCCCGAACATGTCACGAAATCGTGACAGTTTTCTTTGCTTGCGCCTTTTCTTCGAACATGTCGCGATATCGCAACACTTTTTCTTTCTTGCTCAACATGTCGCGATATCGCGACAGTTTTTCTTTCTTGCTCAAAATGTCGCGATATCGTGACAGTTTTTCTTTCTTGCACTTTCTCTTCAAACATGTCACGATATCGCGATAGTTTTTCTCTCTCCTCAACATGTCGCGATATCGCGACACTTTTCTTACTTGTCTTTTTCTTTGATCTTTTGCATATGGGCCACTTCGGTCTTCTTGGAAAATATGCAGCAACCTGTAACAACTTCACCCAATCATCAAAGACACCCTCATAAGCATATAACTTCACTGAACATACTCTGAGTATCCTCTGCACTCCAGTCCACTACATCAACCGATCTGTCTGACTATGTTGACAACAATGACAATACTGTTGCTGCAACTTGCTCTAACTCCTGTATACTTCATCAACTGATCTGTCTGACTGCCTATACACTTTATCAACTGATCTGTCTGACTGTGTTGAAAACAATGACAATACTTTTGTTGTAACTTGTTCAACAACATTCATCCCTTTTTCATCATAAAAATTAGCAATTGCCCTTACCAACTCGGGTAGGGGTGTACAGGAACATATACATACCAGTATAGAAAAGAATGGAAGGCAAAAGTGGAAGGAGAATATGTTGAGACTTTGGTAGCCACCCAGTATGCTATGTTACTTATGATTTTTCTAGGGTCCGTCCAGGTCATAATCGTATCACTTATTCGTGTGTCCTTTTCAATAAATATGTTACTTATCTCTTCTCATTTTCTCACCACTGAAGTTCTTGGAGACGATGCAGCCATTGTTTCTTGCTTCTTACCTTTTCTAGGAGACATGAAAAACTTACAAGCAACAAATCTTCTGAAAGTTCTCTTTGAAAAATGCTTCAAAGTTTCCTTTTGTTGAGAAAAACTAAAAATTCTAAGTATCATAGTAGGGGTTTTATCTCTTTCTTCTGAAGGAGCTGGAAAATAGCAAGTGATAGTATGAAACTTCACTGAAGCGAAAAATTACCTTTTTCCTTCTCACATTATTCCAAAAAAAACGTGTGATGAATTGCATTAATTATGATTGGTGAAAGCGATTCTCTCAGGATTTCTTCGAAATTTGTTTCTACCACCTTTCTTAGAATGTCTTTTCTCGAAACACTAACCAGCTAATTAATCGTGTGTAAAAAAGCAATAAAATTTGACAGACTCTGCACTACCTGACCGATCAATTACTTTCACTCATTTATTCCTCAGCACGTGGCTACCCGAGACATTCTCTAGGCAGTCAATTTAGAAGCTTCTTGTATGGAGGAAAATACCATTTTTCGAGAGAATTATCTAATGATTTCATCCGCCATCCTTTTAGAACCACGCGTCAATTTTGAATTTGAAATTTCAAAACGACAAAAAATGAACTTTTCTCTCCGCATTCTACTAAACTGTTGCACTGTGATTGGCTACAACAAAAACTTTTATTAAACTCGAAAAAATAAAAAATATTTACAATCTTTATAATGCCCCTACTATACTATACATAAAACTCCAAATTTGTATTTTATTTGAAATATAACTTTAGTTGAAACGCATTCACCGTGATAGGAAGAATCCAACCATACTAATATTTCAATTGAAAAGAATTAAACTATTTTTTTGAAATGATTCCAAACGGTCCTTCCCATAAATCATCAAACTTGTCATGATTTCTTGGCTTAGATTTCTTTACATTCCACTTCAAAACTTGGTCTCCAACCTTGAATTTTCTGAAAGTAGTCTTCTTATCAAATGACCCTACTGTATCAATCATGTGTTTCTGGTGGTGGTCATAAGCCTATTCTCGGGACTCTTCTAATCATAAAAGTTGCATCAATTGGGCATCCATTGGTTGACTTTCTTCTTCATCTATCTGATTCAATAATTTTAATGTTGGTATCTCCATATGAATAGGCAAAACAACTTCTTTACCATAAACTAGAGCATAGGGGGATGTATTAATGGACTTCTTTATTGATATTTGATTAGTCCATAAAGCTTGGTTAAGTAATGAATGCCAGTTTCTCTTGTTATCTTCCAGCGTTATTTTCAAAATATTGAGTATATTCTTGTTGGTAGACTCGGCTAAATAATTACCTTGTGGATAATAGTTAGAAGATGTTTTCAAATATATTCTATACCTACTAGCGAACTCAATAATTTTGGCTCTAGTAAAAGAAGATCCATTATCTATGATCAATAAGTCGAGTATGCCGAACCTAGTAATTAGACTTTCTATAAACTCTATCACGACTTCTGAGTTAGCTTTCTTTGTAGGAACTGCCTCTGCCAATTTTGTGAAGTAATCTGTGGTGGTGAGTATATATGTGTGGTCTGCTGACGAGTTTGGTTCGATTATTCCCACAAAATCTAACCCCCATTGCTGGAAAGGTTCTTCAATCTGTATAGACTTCAAAGGCATAGGAGCATTTATGTTCCTTCCTACATACCTCTGACACTGTTCACATTTTTGAGTTACTTTATATGTATCCAAAAAAATAGAAGGCCAATAACAACCAGCTCTAAGAATCTTTAAAGTTGTTGCTCTACCTGAATAATGTCCACCCGAGAGGGGTCCATGGAATTCTTCTAATACTTTATGTTTCTTATCATCACCTATACATTTCAGTAGTATACGATCAATATTTATTATGTACAACCCTTCCGTTCAAAGAGTATACTTCAATGCTTGTGTTTTGAACCTCCTTCTTTGGGAAGCATTCATATTTTTAGGACATATCCCAGTATGAAAATACTTCACCAAATCATCAATCCAATCGCTATTTTCTCTAACTTGGTTTTGTTCAGTATTCACCATTATCCTTTGACTTTCAATGTTCTCGGTTGCTACTTGTTTGGCCAACTCTTGGCATAGAGCTCTACCTCTGACTATCTTTGTCGGATGTATCTGAAAGCACGAGATTCCGGGCAAAGGAAACACCAAGTGCGATTGCATTCAAAATTAAGTACGCTTAAGTCCTAGAAATGTAAATTGCATGAAATGGAAAAGAAACACATTGGAAGAGACACAATCAAATAGAGAAAACACAGCCCTTTCATTAATATCCCTTGATCTCCGTTACAATGACGTCTCCTCCCTTTTCAGGGGCTAGGAGCGCAAATAGAGTTTGATTACAATCACTGAATGATTCCTCTTTCCGCGTGCCCACGATTGCAATGGGCGGGCCAAGATGATGCCGTCGCTGATGTCGATGAGTTCTTCGCCTCTGGCCGCTTCTCCCGCGAACAAAGAAATGACCAAGACGTCGTAGCACTCGCCGCAAATGAAAAGCGTTTGCTCTCTAAAACTAACGAAATATGCATGTAAATATTTGCCTGAAACAGTGAATACAGTGAATCCAAATTGCTTCAAAACTTGACAGAAGGTAAGAAAAGTTACCAGAAGGCCACTGCCACTGAGACAGTCGGCCAATCTGCTTTCCATTGGAAATCGTCCCTGGGTGGGACGATTTCTGACTGTAAATCGTCCCTGGGTGGGACGATTTCTTCTGTGTTGGGGAAGCCGAACTGACACGCTCCAATGTCGGATCCCGAGACCTGCAAAACGCCTGCAAACAGGGGGGTTATGTAATTGGGGCCATTTTGGGACGACCCAGATGGTCGGATTTTCCCAATTTGGCCTCCACCCTCGGGAATTTGACCTTGACACCTGCAAGTTAGCGAAACGACAAAGCAATACAAAACATCCTAGAATCTGACCAAAAGTTACAAAATTGCAGCTATGGACTAATCAGACCTAGTAACACAAAATGCAATCTAAAAAAATAATCTAAAATGCTCAAAAACTAAAAATAGGACTTGGGAGGTGCGGGGGTGCCCAAGTGGGCCTCCCACCGTTGGCCCTCGATTTTGGAGCCAATCCACTAGGGATGGGCCCAAAACCTTTTAGGATTGGGGGGTCGGCGAATTGGTTGGTTCATGTGTCCATGCGTTGGATTTGGGTAAGGTTCGAGCTTCCAAAGGCCACCCAACAACCTCCCTTGCAAAAGAGATTGGTGGATGTGGGAAGGTGAACCAAGAGGGATGCAAGTGGGTCTTCAATTCGGCAGCACTTCGTTGCTTGAAAACTCCTTCAATCCGTCTGTTTTGGGTGAGAAAAGTCCCACCTTTTATAGACCCAAGGGGTCTCTTTTGGGAGGGAAGCACAAATGCCATGTGTTGGCCATAGGCGCCATGTGGCAGTCTTGTCTTCCCATGAGGGAGGGGAGTCCTCCATTGACTTGAGCTTTGATAAATGCTTTTTGTAACAGTCTTCTAACGGCCCCTCTGTCCACCTACACACGCGTGCAAGGCAGGAGTCCTTAACTGACTGTTCTGGGCTGCCACTTGGCCTCATTTGCCTTTTTGCCCGTTAAACTTGGAAATCGTCCCACCCAGGGACGATTTCAGAAATCGTCCCTGGGTGAGACGATTTCAATTCAGAAATCGTCCCCGGGTGAGACGATTACTAGGCAAAGTGTCTAAGTGTGCCAAATTGCTTCTTGACCTCACAAAATTGCTATGAAAGTGGTTAAGACCACTGTTTGACCTCTGAGGGCTGCCCTGGGGGCTGTGTTTGTCAAAGCGATCAGTGTTTGCAGTCACATAATCGGATTGGTGCTGTTTTGGTGTCTACAGATGCCCCTTTTTGGGAAGCACTGTGGGTGACGCAATGCTGAGCAAAAATAGATAACCAAAGCACTACTGATTAGGGTTTCTTGGTAACCTAACCAACTTTTGATGCCCCAAGTATGGAAAGGGCATGCATTCTTGAATCCTTGCTTTTGACGAGCTAAGGAATTTGATTTCAAGTATTAACCTGTTTTGGTGAGGTGTGACTTGAACTTAGACATTGATCACTCATGAACAAGTGAAGGGCGTTTTTATCCTCGTGGGGAACCTTGTGTTCATGATTCACGAAATGCCAAGTGTTTGATTGATTTGATTGTTGCTTGTTTATTGCCCCAAGCAGGAGCGTGATTGTCTTTGTCAATGATTCTTTGAATGCATGTCTTTTTCCTTAATTGGGTGTGTGATTGTTGGTTGGTGACTAAGTGTGACTACCCCCTCAAGCGACGAATCGATGAGGGAATGACCTTTGTGAGAGAAGCGACGAGTCGCTTGACCCAAGATGACTTGTGCAAGGGTGCCTTTAGAGGGTTTACCGTTAAGCGTGTGCAATTTTTCCAACATTTGGACCTGTTTTTGGTGGGTGTTAACCCTTTTGGTGATGCCAAAATGAGGTGAAATCATCGAAAATCTAACTTCCCGTGGAGCGGTCCGGCTATTGTAGCCTTCTTAGGGAAGTAGGAGAGCGATAATTTGGACCTCGACATTCATTTTCTTTGCCTAGAGGTTAAGTGCATGAGCACTTATGTCTGGCGATGTTTTTTTGTGTTTTTGTTGAATTTTGTACTGTTTTTGTTGTTTTTTGTGACACCATTTGGGGATTAAATTGTCTGCAATCCGTCTGCCCGTGGAGCGGTCCGGCTATGTTAGCCTTCTTGGGGGGTAGGATATTGACATTTTGTAACGCCAATGCGTATTTTGTATGCCGGGATGTCAAGTGCAACAACACTCTTATTAGGCAAATTTATTTTTTTGTTTTTAGTTCATTTTTGTTGATTTTTTGTTGTTTTGACTTTTCTGGCTGGAAATCGTCCCTGGGTGGGACGATTTCCAATTTCAGAAATCGTCCCTGGGTGGGACGAGCGCTGACTGTAGCGCTCGTCCCACCCAAGGACGATTTCCAATTGGTAGGCCTATTTAAGGCCCAAAACTTGGATTTGGGCTCATTTGTGTCATTTTTTTTTCTTGCGATTTGGTAGCTCGGGAGGAGGAGGTAATTCTCGCGAAGCGAAGCGCCGCCGGAATTCCCTTTGTCATCATGAGTGCACAAACTGGTTCGAGCGGCGGAGCGGAGGCGAAATCCGTAAGTGCTCCCTAGAGTTTATTCTTGCAATTGATGATTTGATTTGAATTTTTTTTTTTTTGTTTATTTCTTTGTTTGAAATAAAATTTAGATCTTGACACTTAGTTATTTCTTTGTATTCAATCGCTTAAGGTTAGAAACCCTAGATCTGAAAGATTTATTTTTGAATTTTTGTGTTGTTTTTTTTTGTAATTACTCAGTTTAGGTTAGGAACCCTAAATCTGAAAAATTAGTTTTTGAATTTTTTTTTTGGTGTTATTGTTTTGCAGGTTAGGAGCCGGTACCGTGTACCTGCCGCATTTGCTGAGGCGCGATCGGCGCTGACTGATGTTGATTGGCAGTGGCTTGATGCCCTTGGGCTCAAGCAGGTGGCTCGACTGGAGCCTGTGGTCCCGGATCAGGCCTATCTGACGGCCCTGATCAAAGTTTGGGATCCGCGGACCAACACTTTCCATCTTCCGACAGGGGAGATGACTGTGACACTGGAGGACGTTTATCGGCTGCTTCGGATTCCGATAGATGGACTGCCTATTAGGACATCACCGCGTGATCAGCGGATCGCTGTACTGACGAGATGTTTTGGGCATGCGGAGCGGCTGGGTGTAACGAACCCAGTGGAGACGGTCGAGGTGGATTGTCAAGCTAGCGGGATTTTTGTTAGCTGGTGGCAGGAGAGGGGGGTGTTAGGAGTGAGGCACGCATTCTTGATGGGCCTCATTTCTAACATGCTTCTACCTGATTCGTCAAGCGGGAGGTTCCCGTGGAACCCGCCGGAGTTGGTATGGCAGCTTGGTAGAGTGCCCGATAGAGGCACCGCCGATTTATGGATGGGGACAGACATTGTTGGCACAGCCTCTACGGGGAGTCAGTACGGCGTTCGCCGTCGGCAGCGAAAGGGGGTGAGTTGCAGTTATCTTCTTCGTGTCGGGGTTGGCAGCACATAGCAATGGAGAGGCCGACCGGGTTACCGTGGACGACGCGGGCGGTGATGGATGACGATGAGATTGGCTATGCAGCTTTGTGGCGGCGGTCTGCGGAGCAGGGGCAGAGTCGGCGATGGGCAGGTGCCGTTGAGCACTACACTGATGCCTTTTCTCGGCTCACTCCAGGGGAGGTGTTTTGGCGTCCTTATCGGGACTATCCAGGCCGGGTTGAGGCCGGAGAGTGGCTCCGACGGGTACGGAGGGAGCGGTGGTTGACTGGGCGGCACGGGACGGAGCATGAGTTCTTTCCGTACCGCCGGGTTACACGACAGTTTGGGGTGCGTCAGGGGTTGCCTGGTGAGCCCGTGGTCTATCGACGGCGGGGGGATGAGAGGGATCTGGAGCCACCGGTCACCGCGCCATTGGGCGAGGAGTCGGATGCGGTGATAGAGGTCCCGGATGTGGATGACATCGGGACTACCACTGAGTATGATTCGTGGTGGGTACTGCGGCGTTGGAGAGGAGAGGGGCCACTGGGAGGCACGGAGGCGGCAGTGGAGGATGCTGAGGCAGCAGGGGGTGATTGGGGAGGTCCGTTGGATGATGCGGACATGGTGGATGTGGGAGATGAGGATGTGGACTTGGGTGTTCCGGAGCAGCCGGACATGCAGGATGTGGAGGAGCATTTGGAGCCTGAGCAGGCTACTGTCCCCGCGAGTCCTATGCGTCCGACAGATACAGAGGAGGTGGGGTCGGATGTAGGCGATGAGGTTGCACGACTTACAGAGTTGCTACGGATGCGGGATCTGGAGAGGGATCTTCTACGGGCTCAGTTGGCAGAGCGGGATAGAGTTTTGGCGCAGCGCGATGATGCATTGTCTATCTATCATCGATGGGAGGCATAGTGGTGTCTGTACCGGATAGACTTGGAGAGGGAGGTCATCCGCCTTGGCGGGCGGCTCCCTGAGCCTTCGATCAGCAGATCTTCTCGACGGACGAGGGATAGTCTGACTGAGCAGTCAGCATCATCTCGCCGCAGGCGGTTAGATGAGGGGGGTGGTAGTAGGCATGATGCGGGGGCTAGCAGTAGCCGCCCTGCAGGGTCCCGTCGGACCCACACCACGGGGGGTAGTTCCCGTCGCACCGATCCTGCGTGATCATGGTGGTCGACGCCTTAGGTTGGGTTTTTGGATATGCTTGCGGGGTCTGAGGACCGATTTTGTAGCCTGCGGGCATCTTTTTTTTGACGATATATATATATATATCCGGTTTTATTTTTGGTTTTGTACATGTGATGATGTGATTTTTGTTATGCATGTTTATTCATTTTGATGAATGCAGATGTTATGATGAATTCAAATGTTTTAGATGTCTATGTGATATGCAAATTGAAATGGATGAATGATATTTGTGTTGATTGCACTGTAGGCTGTTTAAGAAGCTCTTTATTTACATGATTTTTTCTGTTTTTGTATTTTCTGATGGTATCATAAGGATGATAAGTAGCGCAGATGGTTTTGGAATGAATGTAAGGTTTTCTGAGATTCAGTCAGTTTTAACTCATTATCCATGACTGTACTTTATCTTACAAGACTTTTGAACAAGGTATGAATCGGACCTGTTTTTGACCGAGTTATTTAACATCCCTGTGTGTGCAATTGAGTTCATTTAGTGGTATTTGTTAGGATACCGCCAGATGCCGATGGGCTTTCAACCGAACCTCGTACCGAGGATCACCTAATTAGCTCCACGAATTCCTTTGTTGTATGTACTAAGATTAATCTGCGTTGTAATCCAGGATGCCATAAGCTAGCTCATCCACATGCAAACATTGATCTGTACGCAAGTTAATGTGACAGATATATCGTCATGCGGGAGGTTTACTTCTGTTACCGATAGGCTATCAACCAAATTGGTACAAAAGCTTGCCTTATGACCTACAGAATCGTGAGAGTTCCAGGGATTCAAGGTCAACTCCCTTCTTTTCTTCAATTGTATTGGGATACTTGCTCTTTTGTAGTGATAAGATCACCGTTTATTTTGATTTGTTTTTCTTTTGAGCAAGGGATTGGGGATATGGAGTGATGAAAATCACCGTTGTTTGTGCCTTTTGATGTGTGCACTATAGTTTGTCAAATTTGGAGTTTTGACATTTTGCAAATTTTTGTGTTTTGCAACTCGTTGAGAACTTTAGGGATTCTTAGGGAATTGGGTAGGGAGGATGCTTGTCCTTTTGCCAGCTCTCAACATTCTAGGGGTCATTCGCATAGGGGGATGAGCAAGATAACCGTTTCGCTTGTGGTGACCTAGATTATTTTGCAGGTTTCGTCTTTCGTTCACACAATTTTGGGAATTTTAGTGTTTTGATTTGTGTTGGGATGTTATGTAACAAGGTGTATTTCAAGTATGACTCTACCTTCGTAAAATCTGTTCGACTTGATACACTACATGGCTAAAGAGGAAAATGATGACTGAATCATCGAAACTCTTGGTACATTCCTGGACCACTGACTGTAGTGTGGTAAAAGTTATGCTTGGTGTTTTTGTTGTTTTTGATGAATTTGAGTATGCCTAGAATTGAGATGCAAATCTTTGTTGTTTTTGATGATTTTTGTTGTTTTGTTTTTGTTGAATTTATTGATTTTTTTGACCAAGAGATTGCGATAATCCTTGGAGCTTTTTGGGTTGACCAAGAGATTGTGATAATCCTTGGAGCTTTTTGTGTTGACCAAGAGATTGCGATAATCCTTGGAGCTTTTTGGGTTGACCAAGAGATTGCGATAATCCTTGGAGCTTTTTGGTTGACCAAGAGATTGCGATAATCCTTGGAGCTTTTTGGGTGACCAAGAGATTGCGATAATCCTTGGAGCTTTTTGGGTTGACCAAGAGATTGCGATAATCCTTGGAGCTTTTTGTTTGATTGATTCTTGAGTTTTTTTTTTTTTTTTGGTATATGGCTTTCTTAGATATGAAATGGTCGCAAATGACTGATATTCAAGGGTTCTGTTTCCTTGATACCGTCAAGAGAAGCTAGCCTGTACGTTCTCGGTCCTATTTTGCTATCAATGACATAAGGACCTAGCCAATTTGCCGTGAATTTGTCTCTCATATGGGACGGCAAATTAGAGTTTTGTTGGTTTTCCTTCAGAACCAAATCACCAACCCGAAAGTCTCTTAGGTGAACTTTCATGTTGTAAGCTCTCTTAAGCCGCTCTTGATAGATACGTAAGTGCTCGAGAGCATTAACGCGTCTTTCGTCAAGCAACGTAAGTTGGTCTAACCGGGCCTGCCGTGCAGTGTCATCATCGATGAATTCTTGCATTGATATGCGGAGGGAAGGAATTTCCAACTCGAGAGGCATTACTGCCTCTGAGCCATACACTAGTGAAAACGGAGTTGCCCCAGTGGGCGTCCGAATGCTAGTGCGATAAGCCCAAAGGGCAAGTGGGATTTGTATGTGCCAATCCTTATGACTGTTCGCGACGGTCTTTTTAAGGATGGCGACTAGCATTTTGTTTGACGCCTCTGCTTGCCCATTTGCTTGCGGATAATAGGGTGTTGAAAAGCTGTGCTGAATTTTGTACTTTGTGGTTAAAGCACGCACGTCTTTGTTCTTGAATGATGGCCCATTATCCGAGATTATTTTGGATGGAATACCAAAATGACATATGATGTAATGCAAAATGAACTCCGCAATGCGGGGTCCCGTCGTAGAGGTTAACGGAATTGCTTCCACCCATTTGGTAAAATATTCTGTGGCCGTTATGATAAACGTGTGACGGCCTCGACGATGCAGGGGAGATCTTTCCGATTAGATCGAGGCCCCACTCGCGAAAATGGCCAAGCAGATCGGACCGTCTCGTAGGGCCTGGGAAGGTGCGTGCATCAAATTGGCATGATGTTGACATTTTACGCACCTCTTGACATACGCGCAACAATCTCGCTCTAAAGATGGCCAATAATAGCCCATGCGAAGAATGCGCTTTGCAATGGCCATACCACTAAAGTGGCCGCCACATGTACCGTCATGCGCTTGGGTGATCGCCCAAGTGGACTCTTGCCGGTCCAAGCAACGAAGAAGAATTCCGTCGTAGTCGCGACGATACAAAATGTCTCCTATCAAGACATATTTTGCCGCTTCTGTTTGAATGTTCGTTTTGCGGCGTGCGTCAATCCAAAGGGTAGATTACCTAACTTGAGGTAGTCTCTTATTGGTAAATACCAGTCCTGTTGATCGGATACCTCGACAGTTTGAACAGCCAATCCCTTTTGGAGTTCTTCCCTAACAAATGCTGATTGGGATAGAACTTGTAAGAATAGCGTTGTGTTGCTATTAATGGGAGTGGGGGAAAACAAAGACCCCCAGCTTGGCATGTTTCAAATAGTCTCGGATTCGAAAGAACTTATCCGAAGATGGTTCGATCTCGGATCATGTGGATTCCCGGCGTCAAGTCTGAGCTTGCGCGCTCCATCGCGGGTTGCGATAAGGTTTTGACCTGAATGGTTGTTATATCACCGGAAAGGTCTTGCGGGATTAGTGACCCTAAGGAGGCCATTGTGTCCGCAAAATGATTCGATGATCGAGGGAGTGCCTCGATGTCATACCACTCAAGTTTTGCCAGGAATTTATCCACGAGGGCTTTATAGGCCTTCAGAATTGGGCATTTGCATTGATATACCCCTTTGACTTGATTGACGATTAACAGCGAATCACCAAAGATGTTCAGTATTTTGATGTTCATGGCGATTGTTGTCTGAAGACCTAGGAGCAAGGCTTCATATTCTGCATTGTTGTTGGTGCACTCGGAAATTTAATTTAAATGACAGGGGCATTGGAGCGCCTCGCGGTGTGAAGAATACAATTCCCGTGCCACCACCTTGCTCGCATTTAGAACCATCAAAAAATAAGGTTATGTCGGCCCGAGACTCAGGCTCTTCGTAACCGGCGATTCTGAGACATGGAAGACCTCATCATCGGGTAGTTCTATGACTAGAGGCTGATCGTCTTCAAGAGGAGCCTCTGCTAGTTGATCGGCTATGACTTGTCCTTTTATAGATTTTTGCCCAATAAACTCAATGTCAAATTCCGTCAACAACATGATCCATTTCGCCGTGCGGCTACTATGATAAGTACGACTCATCATGTATCGCAATGGATTCTCCTTAGACACAACATACGTAGTGTTGCTCAGCATGTAGTGGCGTAGCCTCTTGGTAGCAAACACCACTGCCAAGCAAAGTTTCTCAACGTATGCATAGTTAAGTTCGTAACTGACCAGTGGTGCGGCTAAGATAGTAAGTAGCCTGTTCTTTGTGAAGTTCATTCTTCTCGGGCTAGCATTGCACCCTGCCACCTCGCAGGCTGAGATGTATAAGTAGAACGGCACACCTGGTCTAGGCGGTGCCAATACTGGCGACGAAGCCAAGTATTGTTTGATTTTGTCAAAGGTTGATTGGCACTCGTCATCCTAATGAAATGTGACCCCCTTGTGCAATAATTTGTTCATTGGTCGGCATTTGTCAGATAATTGCGCTATGAAGCGTTTAATCGACGCGACCTTTCCTTGCAGACTTCCGAGCCGCTTGATAGTGGTTGGGGGAGCCATTTCAAGGATTGCCTTGACTTTGTTTGGGTCCACTTCGATGCCTCTCTTGGAGACTATAAAACCCAAGAGTTTTCCGGATGTGACGCCGAACACGCACTTCTTGGGATTCAGTCTGACCTTATGCTCTATGAGGCGATCGAGAATCTTGCTTAAGTCACCGAGATGATCTGAGCGCAAGAGAGACTTGGCTAACAAATCATCCATGTAATCTTCCAAAGTTTTGTGCATGTAATCATGGAAGATATACGTCATAGCACGTTGGTATGTAGCGCCAGCGTTTTTAAGGCCAAAAGGCATGACCTTATAGCAAAATGTCCCCCAAGGCGTTGTGAATGCCGTTTTGAGTTGGTCTTCAGGATTGATACGAATTTGATTGTATCCCGAGAAACCGTCCATTAGGGAGAGCATTTCGTGACCTCGTCGTAGCGTCTACCAATGCGTCGATGCTTGGCAAGGGGAAATCATCCTTAGGACTCGCTTTGTTTAGGTCTCGAAAGTCGGTGCATATGCGAATCCTCCCGTCGGGCTTCTTGACGGGAACCATGTTGGACAACCATGGCGGATAATCCACGCAGATGACAAATTGTGCATCCAACAACTTTTGCAATTCGTCTTTGACCATCAAGGCCACTGTTGGGTGCATCTTTCTTAGTTTTTGCTTTACAGTGCTTGATTTTCGGATCAAGCGTTAAGTTGTGCATGACTAGTCACGGGTCTAGTCCTGGCATATCTTTGTATGACCATGCAAAAACTTCCTTCTTTTCTTTAAGAAGGGCAATGTAATCGGCTTGCTCTTCAGGGGAAAGGCTTACCCCCAGCTTGAGAATCCGTGGATTCATTGGATCCGTGCCGATGTCTCACGCTAGTCGTCTCTTCGATCGACATGTGGGATCCGTCCTCCAACCGATGTGGAGTTGGGATTAAATGGATATCATCACTGAGTTAAGATCTGCGTTTGGGACCTCGGGTCCCTCTTCAGCTTGAAAAATATCCTGAGTTGTCCTTGGGGTAAAATGAAGCATTTCACCGAAAGGCCAGTACTCTGATGGTGACAATGGTGAATTGACGCGATCCCAGTCAATGGCATCCATGTCTAGATGCAATGACCGTGATGGATCGGTCGGATTGCGGATGGGTGTGGTCAAATCAATGGAGATCATGTGGATGGAATGAATTTGGTCTCCGTAACCACGGGTGTGATGACTTGATTCTTTTAGATGTTCCCTATACTCTGGATCTGGCTCTACGGGAACAGGCACGAATGGATCCTCTCTAGGTGCAAATTCATCTCTATGTGTGAAAAGGAAGGCGGGGTCTTCCCTCGGTACTGCTTGTCATGATGGGATCTCGAGGTGGACGATGCTCATCTTGAATTTGGAGCCATAGGCCTAACACTTGGTCCCACCTCGCTGGGTCTACATGCCATTCATGTCCTAACCGTATACCCATTTGTCCCATTAGATCTTCATGAGTTAGAGCGCGGTGATGTCGTCGCGCATGTCTGAGATAGTCCATCTCGGTCTCGTCTTCTGAATCGCTTTCATAGATCCAAAATTGTTCATCCTCTTCAACATCTCGTTGCTTGCGACATTGAGGACTCTCCCTGTTCCAGTGAATTAATCTGGTCCCATTGCGGTTGTTCCACTCTTAGTGGAGGGACCTGATTCTTTTGAGACTGTGTTATTTCATCTGGAACCTCTAAGGGGAACAGTTTCAAAAAAATGTCTGGCAGCCGTTGTTGTTCTCTTTGAGGATTGCTCTCTGAACTTTCACCTCTCTCTAGCAAAGGAGAGGGATTATTGCTATTTCCAGGGGTGTTTGTAGACCATGGGAGATAATCCCCTAATGTGTATTCTGTGTTTGGATTGGCATACGGGTCTTGTGCCAATCCCCCCTTGTTGCCTATTTCTAGGCCTTGCATATTTTCAACCAAGATGTCTAATGGCAGGGGATGGTTGAACCCTACCCCCGACTTGTCATATGGCATCTCGATATCTTGGTTGGCAAAGGATCCGCATCCCTTGCTCATATCTCGCCTAGCCCATACCCATGCCAATTGCATTGTTCGAGATATTTTAGGGCAAATTCTGGGTTCGACAGATAATTGATGTTTTCGACAAAAGGCTCTTCATCTCGTTTCCTTTTGTTCGCATGGTTCATAACCATGATCAAGGCCCCCATACACAAAATTCGTTTGGTTCGGTGGGTAGCCTAGAGGGACGATTGTTCCAATGGGAAGGCGAGGTCTTCCCATGTCTTGTACTGACTCCAATGTGGGGGTTGCCACAACATTTTGCACTAAGTATTCTCCCAAGCCCATACTGGCCATCTCAACAGTGATTGTTGATGATTGGGTAGGAGGAAACGGTAGTCCTTCCTGAGTCCATTCCATGTTTGGTTGTTCAGGAATCTTGGTTTGTGTTATGTTGGGCGCTTCCTCTGTTGATATCGCTGAAATCGTGGGCAACCCCTCTTCTAGAGGCTTAACCTCTTCCATGATTTGCTTTCCCTTGTCCTTCTGTTGGGCCACGATAGGTGGCGTTGATGATGAAGGAGCCGGTGATGAAGTCTCACCCGGTCGGGATTTTGCCTTGTTGGCCACCGATGGTACTTGCGGTATCGGACCCCGTTTAGATGGATTTAATTGAAAATCCAAATGCGTTGATGGGAGGGTCGATTGAGGTATGAATTGTACCGCATTGCAATACTTGAAGGGCTCTAAGTCCATTGGGACTACATGTATTTGCCCTTCATAGGCATACTTCAAGCACCGGTGTGCGATCGAGGGGACACACTTCATGTCCCTGATCCAAGGCCGCCCTAGCAAGTATATTATAAGCCATTTCGCCTTCCAACGACATGGCACAATGTGGGTATTGACTTTTGTCCTACCCGGATAGGCGTAACAACCGTGCCGACCGTCGAGCAAATTGCATCGTTAAAAGCTCGCAGTGTGTACGTGGAAGCCGTGATGTGAGAGGTCGGCGCTTTAAATGTTTCAATGTTGCAGTGGTTATAATGTTACTGGACGAGCCGATATCTATCAGCACTCTCTTGTACGGGATCCCGTTGACCCGCGCGATAACGTGCAGGGGTGGATCCGGCATGTCATTTGATATCGTTTTGACCTCGTTTTCTTTGAATGTGATGACAGGCTCCGTACATTGTTTCACATGTCCCACGAAGGCGTTGAAAGAATTTGCTTCGTGGGGTTGTACTTCAATGGCTTTTAAAATGTCCATAAGAGCTTCTCTATGGGGAGCCGATTGTTGAATAAGCTCGTAGATGGACAGCCTAGCCGACATGGTCCGCAAACTCTCGTGAGTTTGGTTCGTATCGTGACCTCGTGTCTAGGCGGAGGTAATCGCGTTGGGCGTTGTTGAGGCCGCGATGTCGACGGAACTTCCCTCGCAGGTACCTCGGGGGCAACTGCCGGGTATCTTCTGTTCCTTGTTACAATGCTAATCATTCCCACAAATCCTTGCGCGGGAAGATCTTGTCGCACCTCGTTAATCTGGAGCGGTTTTGTCTGTGCCTCGTGGGTAGGCAAGGGGTCCTTGAATACCCCCATTTGTTGGTTGTTTGGTGCGATGGGGTTGTCCACGACCAATGTTCTATTGTCGATCAAATCCTCGGACTAGTTCTTTGAATTTCCAGCACCCATTTAGGTCATGTCCTCTGCGCCTATGGAATCTGCAATACAATTCCTCCCTATACCCCCTAGGCTTGGGAACGTTAGGGTCAAAAATTTGGATTTCTGGCAGAGTAACTAAATTTGCCGCTGACAAGCGGTCAAATAAGGAGTCCCTAGACTCCGCATACGGGGTGAATTGTCGCCTAGGGCGACGCTGCTGATACTGCTCCTGTCTTCTGTTATCTCTTTCGTAAGCGTGAGGCACTCGCCCGGTAGTTAGCCTTTTGAGGCTGCGTTTCTTGCACAAGCGCGGGGACATTTATCGCAACTTGGTTGTCTGCAGCGTGTTGTGGTTGCGTTGTCCCGCTTTTAGTGGTTTTATTCCACTCTTTCTTCTTAGGCTTGGCAATTGCGCCTTCGCCTATCTTAATCTCTTCTATGACTCTGGCTTGCGCCAAAGCTTCTTCTAAGCCGTCGTATTGTCGCAGCAACA
Organism: Wollemia nobilis; assembly: GCA_028583015.1. Taxonomy (NCBI): domain Eukaryota; kingdom Viridiplantae; phylum Streptophyta; class Pinopsida; order Araucariales; family Araucariaceae; genus Wollemia; species Wollemia nobilis. The sequence continues at coordinate 3,845,893 of JAQPPZ010004166.1, read as the reverse complement.
ATAGACCAGAGATTGATTTTAAGCAACTTTTTGCGAACATTTGCGTGAGGTCCGACATGGGAGGACGGTAGGGTAACTTAGAAAGCAAAGCTCTCCATCGGTTCCCGTACGCTGCCATTGTTTCCTCCTCAAATTGTTTAAGGCTAGCAAGATCACTAAGTGATGCCTTCTTCCTTGTGTTGAAGGCGAAACGTTCAAGAAACGCATCTACTAGCCGATCTAAGCCGCTTATGCCGTGTTTGGGCAGTTGTGTGAACCAATCCGAGGCAGGGCCTAGCGAATGTGGTTATGAATGTTCTAAGCAATAATGCGTCATTATCTTGAATGCCGAAGCATTGGCTTAGAAATCGTGTAACATGTTCTCCGTGCGTCCTCTTCACCTTTAAAAACTGCCAATTGAGGCAACTTGAAGTGTTCGGGGTAAAGAGGTGTAGGCACTGAGGGATGCACCGGATTATTGCGGAGTAGACGTAATGTGGGTTTTTGATGCCCAGCAGATTTTGTCTCCACAGACTCCAAACGCTCCAATAGCGCTTGGTATGCATCGAAAGATTTTATTTCTTCCTCTCTTGTTCGCTCTTGTTGCAAGTTACGGTAAACCGGAGGCCTATGGAGGGGTGGCTGAATGGCATCCTTCTTGCCTTGATGGGGAGTTTCAACATATTCCTCTTCTGGTTCATACTCCTCATAAAATTCTTGAGGAGTCTCAGGGCGAAACCTATGACCCTGATCAAGCTCTTGCTGAAGGTACCCATCATTGTTTCGGGGAGTTGCCTCCCTCTCGAATCTATGAGGTCTTGGGGGCAGAGCTTGACGAGGTCGTGGAGACCTGTCCTGCACCAACGGATTACGCCTCTCATACTGTTCAGCTCTTTGGATGCGAGGGGTTGGCCCCCTCTCAGGTATTTCATAGCGTAACTCATCCGCTTCGCGTTGCATGCGTTCTTTATCCAAGCGGTATTGATACTCTATCTCTTGTCGACTTTGTTTAAGCCGCATGATTTGGGCTTGACGGGTGGTATATCTAGCGACAGCCGGGTCAATTTGATCTACCCTATTTTGTTCGGAAGGTTCAAATGTTCCTCCTATGGGTTTACCTCGGTTTTGATGCTCTAAAATCTCAAGGGGTCGCTTCCCTCCGTCGAGGTAGGCGGTATGTGCGTCGAGGTTCCGGCCTCAAGGGGTGATCATGATATCCTGCCGGTGCGGAAATGCAAGGTTCCCGAGTTGTATGTTGTTGTCCTTGAGGAATGCGATGGTTTTCCTCATACTCCCTTTCACGGGTGTAAATGGGATGGGCGGAGTTAGGTCGCCCTATGTAAGGAGCCCTGCGCTCCGGATTTGGTCTCTCTGTTCTGATGATAGGTAAAGAAGGGACGCCATATCCACGTTGCCCCTCCAAATGGACGGTGTGCTCGTTTAGCGCTTCATCGCGCGGTGGCCACTCATGCCTAGCTTCAAGAGGTGATTCTCTATTTATGTCAAGGTCTACATGTAAGGCATCTTCCCGAAAGGGGCTGCTTTGAATAGGCATACCCCACCGAGGATTCTGAATTGGATTCTTTTGTAGGTTTGACCTATAAGGCGGTATGACCAAATCCTCAGGATTGAAGTGAAGGCGACTTGCGCCTACTTTTTGTGTACCTTCCGGAGCTTCCGCCCTTGATTGGGCTTGACTGCGGGTGTACACCATTGCGGTGCTTCTATGCTATCTAAATAAGTTTTTATCTCATTTTTATGATTTTCTTTTTTTTTGTCTACACTGAGCATAATTAAACACACACATTCACAAAACCGTGATTATCTCTTTTAAGGATTCTTGGTGTGTCCTAAAATGGTTTAGTGCATTTTGATGTTTTGTTTTGTTTTGTTTTTGTAGGTTTTGTAGAACGTTTAAATGCATCATGTAGGCTCTTATAACTCCAAAAAGGTCGCCCCTTCAATATACCAACCAGAGCCGATATACCAACCTCTCTATATACCCGCCCTTACGAGAGGGAGACTATAGGTACGTGAGAGCAGAAGGTACGTGGTACGTAGGCGGTACTGAAGGGGGATTGTCCCGTTAATGGCACCTACCATAGAAAACTTATCCTCGCGCGCATGGGAATCACCCCAGCCTACGCTCGGTCCTGTCTTCGTCAGGATTTACGCCTAACAACAGTTGACAATCAGGAAATGGATGCAAATCAAGCCAAGGTGGTGATTAAATCCACCAATGGTCTTGATCAAGGGTTGGGGTCTTACGACCAGCTCCTTGGTTTAAAATTGTTTCGTGGAGTGTGTGAGGTTCATTTTATCCAACGAAAATGAAACATGCATGAATGACTTTTCCTAAGCAATGCAAGCTAAAATGAAAACAGTCAAAGAAACAGAAATAGAAACAGAAAATTTCAACAGAGATGATAAAATCCCTACCTCTTCTCTGCCTGCTCCAGTTGCCTCTGAATTTCTGCTCTGAAAAGTTGCAGACAGAAAATCGTCCCTTGGTGAGACGATTAACGTAACAGTAAATCGTCCCTGGCAGAGACGATTTTAAAATCGTCTCAGGGTGAGACGATTTCCAGAACAGAAATCGTCCCTTGCGGAGACGATTAACGATCTGCAAGAAAAATGTACCTGTAAAACACAAAACACAAAAACCCAATTAGTTTTTCTGTGATATTAAAAATAGGGAACAGGTCCCACCGTGATCGCCACTGAAAGCACGAGATTCCGGGCAAAGGAAACACCAAGTGCGATTGCATTCAAAATTAAGTACGCTTAAGTCCTAGAAATGTAAATTGCATGAAATGGAAAAGAAACACATTGGAAGAGACACAATCAAATAGAGAAAACACAGCCCTTTCATTAATATCCCTTGATCTCCGTTACAATGACGTCTCCTCCCTTTTCGAGGGCTAGGAGCGCAAATAGAGTTTGATTACAATCACCTGAATGATTCCTCTTTCCGCGTGCCCACGATTGCAATGGGCGGGCCAAGATGATGCCGCCGCTGATGTCGATGAGTTCTTCACCTCTCGCTGCTTCTCCTACGAACAAAGAAATGACCAAGACGTCAGTAGCACCTGTCGCAAATGAAAAGCGTTTGCTCTCTAAAACTAACGAAATATGCATGTAAATATTTGCCTGAAACAGTGAATACAGTGAATCCAAATTGCTTCAAAACTTGACAGAAGGTAAGAAAAGTTACCAGAAGGCCACTGCCACTGAGACAGTCGGCCAATCTGCTTTCCACTGGAAATCGTCCCTGGGTGGGACGATTTCTTCTGTGTTGGGGAAGCCGAACTGACACGCTCCAATGTCGGATCCCGAGACCTGCAAAACGCCTGCAAACAAGGGGGTTATGTAATTGGGGCCATTTTGGGACGACCCAGATGGTCGGATTTTCCCAATTTGGCCTCCACCCTCGGGAATTTGACCTTGACACCTGCAAGTTAGCGAAACGACAAAGCAATACAAAACATCCTAGAATCTGACCAAAAGTTACAAAATTGCAGCTATGGACTAATCAGACCTAGTAACACAAAATGCAATCTAAAAAATAATCTAAAATGCTCAAAAACTAAAAATAGGACTTGGGAGGTGCGGGGGTGCCCAAGTGGGCCTCCCACCGTTGGCCCTCGATTTTGGAGCCAATCCACCAGGGATGGGCCCAAAACCTTTTAGGATTGGGGGGTCGGCGAATTGGTAGGTTCAGGTGTCCATGCGTTGGATTTGGGTAAGGTTCGAGCTTCCAAAGGCCACCCAACAACCTCCCTTGCAAAAGAGATTGGTGGATGTGGGAAGGTGAACCAAGAGGGATGCAAGTGGGTCTTCAATTCGGCAACACTTCGTTGCTTGAAAACTCCTTCAACCTGTCTGTTTTGGGTGAGAAAAGTCCCACCTTTTATAGACCCAAGGGGTCTCTTTTGGGAGGGAAGCACAAATGCCATGTGTTGGCCATAGGCGCCATGTGGCGCCTTGTCTTCCCATGAGGGAGGGGAGTCCTCCATTGACTTGAGCTTTGATAAATGCTTTTTGTAACAGTCTTCTAACGGCCCCTCTGTCCACTTACACACGCGTGCAAGGCAGGAGTCCTTAACTGACTGTTCTGGGCTGCCACTTGGCCTCATTTGCCTTTTTGCCCGTTAAACTTGGAAATCGTCCCACCCAGGGACGATTTCAGAAATCGTCCCTGGGTGAGACGATTTCAATTCAGAAATCGTCCCTGGGTGAGACGATTACTAGGCAAAGTGTCTAAGTGTGCCAAATTGCTTCTTGACCTCACAAAATTGCTATGAAAGTGGTTAAGACCACCGTTTGACCTCTGAGGGCTGCCCTGGGGGCTGTGTTTGTCAAAGCGATCAGTGTTTGCAGTCACATAATCGGATTGGTGCTGTTTTGGTGTCTACAGTATCTCCACATCATATTCCTGTATGCGGGTTACCCATCCCGCTCTTTTTTCACCAAGTTCTCCTTGTATTATGAAGTTTCTAACATAAGAGTGAATCACATAAACAATGGTGCGACTTTGAGATAGAAAATGCTTGAATTTATTCAATAAATTCATGATAGCATAAACCTGCTTCTCGATAAAACTATATCTCTCCTCATGCTTATGCATGGTAGAACTTAAGAATACTATGGGTCTTTCTTCTTTATCTGCTCTTTTTTGAGTAATAACTGCATCATAGTTGTCTTGCTCTCCAACAACATATAAAATAAAACCTCGGGAGTAGTTAGGGTTAACTAAAATGGGAGCTCGAGCTATAGCCTCCAAGATTTTTCTAAAGGCATCTTTCCTTGGTTCTGTCCATTTAAAAGGTGCATCCTTTTTCAAAAATTCATTCATTGGTTTAATAGTTTGAGAAAAATCAGCAATGAATTTTTGAACAAATTTTATTTGTCCAAAGAAATATTGCAAACCTTTCTTATTGACTGGTAGTGAAAGTTCCAAAAGTGCCTTTACTCTGTCAGGATCAATAGACAATCCAGCTTTAGAAATAGCATGGCCAAGCAATATACCTTCCTCTATAGTAAATATAGATTTCTTTGGGTTCAAAGATATCCCAAATTCTCTGCATTTTTCAAATATTTGTTGTAGATGAGTGGCATGGTCTCGCTTATCATGGGAAAAGACTGTCATGTCATCTAGATAAATTACAATGATCTTATTTGTGAGTTCACCAAATGCTACGTCCATAGCTCTTTGGAACGTGGCTCTAGCATTTGATAACCCAAAAGGCATTCTTTGATAGGCAAATGTTCCCCACTTGGTTGTGAACGTAGTCTTATACTGATCTTCATTTTTTACCCAGACCTAGTTATAGCTAGAAAAACCATCTAGTAGATAAAATATCTCTACTCCTGCCACTGTATGAAGGATTGGGTCAATTTGAGGCAAAGGATAATGATATTTTAGTGAAGCTTTGTTCAAATTTTAGAAATCTACACACAACCTAATTTTCCCATTCTTTTTCCTAACCAGAACCATGTTTGCCACCCACGTAGAATTTTTAATGGGATACAATATTTTAGCCTGTAAGAGTTTCAATAATTCTTGCTTCATCAAGGCTTAAATTTTAGGATTCACAAGCCTTTGTCTTTGCCTGAAGGGTTTAGCTCCTTATTCCAATTTGATGGTATGTTGGATCACCTCTTTTCTATACACTTTCAAATCAGTATACGTCCAGGCTATAATCTCTGGATAGCTCTTACACAACTCTTTGATTTGACTCAACTATTCTACTGTACAATTGGTACCTACCTTCATCATTTTTCTCGGCTCTAATTCCACCTCCTTATATCGTCGCTTATCAATTTTAATTCTTCGACTAGTGGCTCTGTCATTATTGTCAAAGAGACTCTCAAGTGTGATCCATCCCTTGGGAATGTGGTTATTTTTTAATTGAATCAGACTCTCTTCGTCCTCATCTTGTAATGCTCTATCATTATAGCAATTCATCTCATGAATTAGAAAATCCAATATCTGTTTGTCATTCTCAAATACTTACTATAAAATGTCTTTGTCAGGCACAAAAGGTCGGTATATTAGTCTCACTGTTTTGGACTTCTAGATAACATTACTGACTGGACAAAAAATTGACCCTACTGATGCCAAAATATCTGCATGAGTGTTATTTTCTCTTGGAATTGATTTTATGTTTAGAGCTTCAAAATTTTCCAAGAGATCTAACTCTTTATTCTTGTAAGCTCTTAGATAATACTGCTTACAGATACATTTTCCAGTGACCTGCTTCACAATAAGCTTCGAATATCCATAAATCAACAATTGTTTTACAACTATTTTTTTGGCCTTTTTGAGTCCCAAACACAATGATTCATACTCAACTACATTGTTAGTGCAACTCCATGTCAATCTGTATGAGAAAACTTTTTCCTGTCTTGTAGGAGAAATTAAAACTATCCCGACACCTGCTCCATTTTTGCATTTGGACCTATCAAAGTAAAGCTTCCAAAGATGGCTGGTGGAAACATTATTTTCAGGGATGAAAAGAGGAAGCTTTTTTTATTTCTCAATAGAGTAGTTTCCTATCTCTATTTCTATCATGGCATTGATTTTTTTTAAGGAAAATTGATCTTCAGACTGAAGTTCTTCTGGGATTTCCTCAATCAAATCTACCTCTCCTATATCTTCGGTCATCATATTCACAGTACTGGTTTCTTCTAGTCTTGCTACATGAAAAGTGGATGGCTTCTCATTAAAAATATTGATCTTCTAACCTTTGAAAGGTATTTCTAAATGAGAATAATCTAAAGATAAATAACCTCCCATTTTTGTCGTAAATTCTCTAGATAGGCACATACCAAAATATGGTTCCAAATCTACAATTACCACTTCCTGTATAATGACTATTTAGGGCATCCTATGGAGTTGTATGGGGATATTCTTGATCACTCCTATGGATTTTACTTGAGTACCATCTAACTGCAACACTCCTGGATGACTTCTGGTATACTCCATTCCCATGATGTCACATACTGCTTTAGGCATAACTGTAGTAGTTGCTCTTGAGTTGATCATACAATTATGTACTATCCATCCTTTCATCTATAGAGACAAATAGAACAGAGGTGGTATTTTTTTTCCTATAGCAGAAGCAACATTAGCTTGTATAGAATTTGAAAAGGAAGGCACTTTGCTCTTATGATTCATCAACTTTAAAGATTCTTGAAGAAGATCGATTTGTCTTGGAAACTGCAAAGCATCATACATGCTAGCTTTTGAGGGAGTATTTTTCATCTCCTCAATGATATTGAATGAGGGTTTCTCGATAATTTTCTCCTTTTCTCTAGTAGATGGATCATATTTATTCCTATAACCCTGAGTTGCTTCTATTCTTTACCTTTTGGTCAACAAAGGGAATCTGAGTTTCTCTTTTGCTTGATCTTGAGTTTCACTCTCCTTTCTAGAAGACTCTCTCCTTAGTGCTGGGAAAAAACTCTGAGGAGGTTTAGAGTATTTTTTTTTTTCACTCGAATTATCCTTTTGAGGAGTAAATCTGGGAGCTGGAGGAAAATTTAATGGTTGAAGTTCCTTTGGATCAACTTGTAGAGGTTTCCTTCCTAACCTTTTCAAGATAACAACATGTTCTATAGATGGTATGGCTAGATTATGATCTACTTATATGATCATGTTTACGTGCCCCTTCATTGTTTCTTTTATTTTTTCATTAATTATACTTTGCACATGATGTTGGTGAAACATACACAAATATTCTCCATTAGGATCGTTACATGTGGAACACCAATAGTCTAAGTTAGAAGGCTCTCCATTATCTCCTGTTTCATTAGCAGAGACTACATTTTTTCTTTCCTGCCCTTTATTACTTGTCGAAGCTCCATATTTAGTTAACTGAGGAAATATCCTTGACTAGAAATGTTGCTCGACTTCTCTCTTTTTCATAGATGACATATCATTTGATAAAGTTTTCATCGTATCTAATATGCTTGTCATCTGATTATCTTTGGGGGCTTCTCAAAGAGGAATAGCAGGCAATGCAGGAAGGGTAAGAATAAGAGGTAATTCTGGAAGATTCTGGGGTAACTAAACGGCTGGAGTCGCTGGTACTACAGGATTCGAAGCAGGTGCTTGGAAAAAATCTAGAAAGATAGTCAATGGGGCCTTTGGAGGATATTTTCCAGTGGCAATAAGATCCGCTTCTCCCTTAGCAGATTCTAAATAAATAGTAGGGAAAGTTAAAACACATGATTGTCGTATAATCATGCTAAGGTCTGAATCAAAAGCTCTCAAATAATAACATATTGCTTGCTCTATAGTAGGTTTTAAACCAGTAGGCACTCTATCCCAGGTGCATGTGAACCTAATGTTAAAATCTAAAATATCTTCTTATGGATGTCTCCTGACAATTGTGAATTGATTGAGTAATGAGAACGAATTTGCATGTACATTGAATTCATCAACCAGACGATCAAAAAGTATTGCCCAAGAAGTAATAGATCTAGGAGGGAGTGCTCTATACCAATGGAGCATTTTTTCTTTTAAGGACATGACCAGTAACCTGACCATCACATCCTATTAGGTGATGTTATAAACTGCTGCCAATGATGAAACATCTAGACAATGTACGTATGTTGTTTTACCTATCCCATCATATGATGGCAAAGCTTTCAAAGCTGCTTAGGGAACCTGATTTTGGGCTGCCAATTTTAGTGGGCCATTTTGGTTCCATACAAGATGAGCTAGGATGGGAGGATCATCCATGATAGCTACTGTATTTATTGTTACTATGGAGTTATTTGAGGATACTCCAATGGTTGGTATGATGGAACTTGTACTAGTACCAGGTAGATTAAATATTGCAGCTAGTACAGGATGTGCTTTCAAGCTACCAAGGTGTAACTCAAAGAACTTGATGGGTTCTTCAAATTTTCTTGCGTAGGATCTGGTTATCATATGCATAGGCACTCATGATCTTATAACCATATATTTTTATACAAGGTATTACTTGGGTCTAAATCCTCTGAATGGAGTCGCCAAGTGGATTTTTTGTTTCAGATTTAAAATAGAAATGCTTTTTAAAGAAAAACACCAAAACTTATAGAATATTGTGGGATTTTAGGTCCCATCGGGCATGCCAAAAACTGTTGGAACAAAATCTGCCTTTGGTTAATTGTATTGCACCTTAGACCTTGCCAACATTGAATAAACAAATCTAGATTAGGAATATCCATCTAATATCCATAGTAGGTTGGTTCCTTTTTGCTTTGTTTAGAGAAAAGAGAGCAAAAAGAAGGGAAATGCTTGTAAAGGGAAATATAGCTAAGGATAGAAGCTTTTCTCACGATGCAGTTTAGACAACAACCAAGATATGATGTTTGTATTACTATACAAGTTTTCTTTAACACCTTCATATAGAAATCGTAACTTTCTAAGTGTTATTTAGATATTTCATCTAGCACATATAAGCATACTTAATATTAACTCTAGCAATATAATTCATACATGCACAGTTCATATTTAGAACAGATACAATATAGAATTTAATAATATAAATAGAAGCTGAGAACCATATACATACACTTGCACACAGAAAGTTAGAAGCTAGAAGAAGAGTAAATTTATTTGCTTGCATCCAGAATGATTACATCAATCTTATAAACGTCTAAGAGATAACCCTTTTTAAAAATATGTCTACCACTATATATACCCAAAATGGGTATCTTTAACAACTAGTACATCTTGGATTCTCAAATCAATTACAAGCAATTAACTTTAGTTTCTAATAATAAGCAAAAGATCTTCTGCAAATTGGATCCTAAAATATCTTACACTTCATTTACATCTGACACCCCGAGAGATCAAAAATTTGGTGTAAGGGCATGTTGTAGTTGCTATGAATATATCTTGTCAGGAACAACTATCATGTCACAAAATCGTGACGTCTTCAAGTGTTCTACTCTATCAGCCTCTTGCTTACACAAAAATAAAACATGTCGTAAAATTGTGACACTTTAGCCTCATATGTCTTCTTCTTTCTTTCTCACAGATAAAAACTGACATGTCGTGAAATCACGACATTCTCTCTTCTTCTACCCCTTTCTACTTTCTTAGCCACGAAAATGCAACATGTCGTGAAATCGTGACTTCTATATCTTTTCAGCTCCTTTTGGTCTTTACTACCGCAAAACTACATGTCGCGAAATTGCAACATCTTATTTGTCTTGGATTTGTCTTCTTGATTTATCGGTGAAAAAGTAACATGTTGTGAAATCGTGACATTTTCATCTACTCAACTTCCTTGCACCATTTTACCATGAAATTTGTACTTGTCTCAAAATTGTGATATCATATTTCCTTAGCTTATTTTCTATTTCTATAGCCCTTCAAAAATAGACTACATCGAGCCTCTCAATATGGCACCCTGATGCAAAATCTCAGTTGTCTCCTAGAGGTAGTCTTTTTAGACTAACAGTAACTTGACTGACATACAGACTATAAAATACTCCCTCTCTAAAAAAAATTGAAATGGTTGATTTAGATAAAGCTCATTACTTCCTTGGGATCCAAATAAGTCAAACCGATGTAGGTATTTTTTTGTGCCAACAAAAGTATACTCTATATCTTCTACAAATATTCAAAATGATAGATTGCAAACCTTCTCCCACACCCTTTAAATATGGCATTAATACTAGTACTTCCTGCTCATCCCCTCTATGTGATGCAACTCTATACCGTCAGCTTGTAGGGAATTTTCTATACCTTACTCATACTCACCCAGATATCTCATTTCCAGTTGGCCTCATATCCATATTCTCTCATCAACCTCACTTCAGTCATTGACAAGCAGCAAAAAGGATCCTTCGTTACTTGCAATGCACTACTCACTATGGGCTCTTCTACAAGGGAAAATCCATGGGTATTATTGGCTACACAGATTTAGATTGGGTAGGTTCAATAGAAGACATATGTTCCACCTCAGGCTATGTCTTTTGCTTTGGTTCTTCACCAATAGCCTGGTTATGCAAGAAAAAACAAGCAGTTGCTCTATCTTCTACAGAGGCAGAATACAAGGCAACAATTTTGGCTAGTCAGGAAGCTCTTTGGCTTCATCAAATTCTAATATAATTTGGTTTCACCCATGAGAAACCTATAACTCTTTGGTGTGACAATCAAAGCATAATTGATATTGCACAAAATCCAGTTGAACATCAATGAACCAAGCACATTGAGATACACATGCACTTCATAAGACAATATATTCAGAGCGGGGACATACAATTGGAATATATTTCAACTGAGAATCAAATTGCAGATATCTTCACCAAGTCATTTCCTTCTCCACGTTACCTTTAGTTGCGAGATAATATTGGAGTTATATAGCTGCATTGATTGCTTTTATGAGGACAATCTTCGCCATACAAAGACAAGCCTCTCTTCTTCTAATAGTTGGTTTTTCCCCACAGGGGTTTTTTCACCAACTATTTATTGTATATGAGTACCTAATCAGGCCAAGTTGTCGGGACTCATCTTTATTTCTTGTATAAATAGGATAATCTTTGCCATATGAAGATAAGCCTCTCATTGTTGGTTTCCCCATTGGGGTTTTTTTCACCAACAATTTATGTAAATGAGTACCTAATCAGGCCAAGTTGTATGGCCTCATATTTATTTTTTGTATAAGAGGACAATGTTCGCCATACGAAGACATGCCTCTCTTCTTCTCATAGTTGGTTTTTCCCCACAAGGTTTTTTTTACCAACTATCTATTGTATTAGCAGGAAAATCTTCGCCATACGAAGACAAGCCTCTAACTTCCTTTTGATTGATGGTTTTTTCCCATTGGGTTTTATCATCTCTTCAAAAGAAATCATTGTACATTAGTACCTCATCAGGCCTTGTTTCCAGGATTCATTTGTATGATTCATCCCTAGTATCACTTAAGGGGGGTATTAGAATAAGATAATATTATCTTAAGTTCCACTAGGATAGACACTTGAGTTTCCACTCCTCCATGTGTCAGGAGAAATCTCAATGGTGTCTTCATCAGGTCTGATGAGTTGTTGTAATCCAACAACTTTCAATGATCAACTCTGCTATTTATACAGAGTTGATCATTGGAATAAATCAATCAGTTCTACTCTTCTCTTCATCTCTTGTGTAATGTTTTGCATATCTATTATTGTAAAATTCTAACAATTCCAAAGTCATAAAAGAGTTGATATTTTCTTCCTTTGATGTTCTCTAAGTTTTTTTCCTTATGAGTGGAAGCATACCTATGAATTGATCTTACCTTGCTTGATATACCTTGATCTCATTGTTCCATAGTGTGTGCCCTCTGCATATGAATAAAGCTTAAAATCAACTAAGTGTTGGCTCCCTTTATGGAATTGGAGGACCCAAATTGATCTAGAAGTCAAAGCCACTCTTGGAAAGTCAAATATGTAAGACTGTTGACTCAATTATCCTCTCAATACTATCACATTGTCACCTCACCATCATCCAATATATTTTTATCATATGTTCTTTCACGGTTTGCTATTTTTTGGTTAGGTTATTATATCAATTAGCTAACCACTACCACATCAATTATTAATAATGTCAAATGTTCAAAAATTTGGTAGAATATAAAACACCATTTAAATTAGTGAATGAAATATTTATACTTACAATAATTACCATATATAAATCATTTTAAGACCTAATCATTTTCATTTACCATTTTTGTTAACATGCTCTCTACATCTAGCTTTACAGCTCATTTATCTCATTTTTTACCTTGCACTTTCCATCTTTAAAAGTTAAAAATAACTCCAACCCATTTCTTGCAATATCTTATTTTCAATGATCATTAAATTATGAAACTTTTATGGTTGACTTCTTAGAGAACTTTGCCAATTATACAATAAATAAATAGGGTTTTCATACATCTCCCTTATTAATTCCCTTTTCCTTTGATTTTCTCCCTCTAGGTACTTGGTATGTTCTCTCCTTAAGGATGTTTCTTTGTTGGTTGGGAGTTTTCCCTACTAGATTATTCAAACAATACACGCTCTCGGATTTTTTTTTTTCAAAGATCATCTTCAGTTTGAACGTTCTTTCTTTTAAATAATCTTCGGGAGAAAATAAAGCGTAGCCTTTGAACGAGGAAAATTGAAATCTGAGGCGCACTACATCCAGTCAATGGATGTCGCCGTGGTGATAAGATATTTGTTTTTTAAGTAACATTCAATAGTTGAAATGAAATTTTAATGGCACACTATTAAATATCCTAACAAAAACATCAAACAAAAATATTCTATACAAAATCTTGTTTGTTTACTAAATATTTATTCCGGGATTGGAACAGCGCTAACTTCAACCACACAAGACACAATAATGACGTAAGCCAAAAAAAAAAATATGATGTTTACCCAATTTTTTACCCTGGTTTGACGTGGAATTCCGAACTTTTCTGGAAACGTAAATCTGAAACATCAAATTTTAAAAGAGATTCGGAGATATTCTTGTCCAAGTCTAGAAGAATTTGTGTTTTGGGTTCATGATTTTTGGAGAAGAAAGGATTTTGCGGGCTTTCGATAGACATCCATGTCCCGTTTCTCCAAAAAGACTGTAAGGTCTAATCAGAGAAAAATGGGTTCTTCTGCACCAATCCATTCATTTCCAAACTTTTACCAAAACATTATTTCAGACAAGGTTGCACAAAAAATTTATCAATGCCCAGAGTTTGGACAAAAGATCCCACAATATCTTAGCCAATCCATAAATATAAAAATGAATTCTAGCCTTAAGAAATAGGAATAGGGGAGTAGCATCACCGTTTTGTTTGGACAAATTATACCAGAATATCTTAGCAATGGATTTTAGATATAAAGCGATATGTAAAAAATAGTGGAGTTATATAGGGTTTTGATTTTTTCCCAGTGGTAACAACATGAAAATACAGCACTGACCCCCAAAGACTACTAAAATAATGAAAGCAGTTCCTACAGGAAGTCCCAAGGTGGGCCTAGCTGTATCCACGCGCCTGTGCCCTCCAGCACTTATGTCGTCCATTACACTGCGGTGAACCTCCCACACTTCTGGTTTTCTCGGTTCCATTAAACTAAGTAATTTTGTCCAAGACAGATCTTTGGACCCTCTGGTTGTTAGGCTTCTCTAAACAGATATTTGAGCCTCCTGGCCTAGATAAGGATCCAAAGCGTCAATGAATGTGATAAACAACCGTTCTGTATAATTATGATCATCGGCGATGGTTTATGGCGAATGGATTTATTCGGTAAAGCCCGGTGGATTTGTTTCTGCGGTGTCTTCTGCCGAGAGCGAATGCTAGCGTGTAAATCCTGCAAACTGAATTGGAATTGGAATCCTGGGGATTGCAGGAAATGTGGTGGGAAAACATGTGACGCTCTGAAAATGCTATCGTGAAAAGCCTGCTTGATATGACCGGCGGGACCACAGTGTTGGAAAAAATTGTGATCTCCACCTCGTTGTATTGACAAGCACGGGGCATCATGGTGGGGGCCGTAGGTAAATATTAGAAAGCACTACCAACTCAACTCAAATACCAGAAATATATTGACAGTAAAAATTCTTCTTATATGAGACAGTGGAAGCAAATAAAATATTTTACTATACGAATTGTATTTAATTTGGATGTAATTGGGTTAAATATTTATCAAAAAAAAAATTTAGGTTCAAACTTTCAAGACAACGTATTGGTTCATTTCACCTCAAGCTAAATAGCTAAATAATAACGAGATGGAATAGGGGTTATAGGGAGTCAGCTTAAACCCTACTTGATAGTAGAAAAGAGTGTAACTGGAACGGATTCCTCCTATGTAATAAATAAATAAATAAATTGAATATAATTATATTATTTACATATTTTATTAAATCAAAATACTTATGTAATAGATTTGTTGTCATCTAATTCTATGCGATATTATTAATATATGTTACATGAGGTTTTGTGGCCATCTCACTCACTCTATACAATCTACCAACTGTAGATGATTCACATGTTAATAATTCACTCAATCCACCCAACTATGGATAGATGATTACCTAATTGATATGTTCAATTTGGGTGCAAATGTACCATATGATTATTCCATAGAATTACTAACATATTATAATCCAATTCATATTCTTTATGATATTTTCCATAATCCATTATATTGTTATTTATAATTATGTTATTTTCTATACAATTTAATCCAATTATAAATGATATATATGTTGAATGATCCATCCAAATAAAAATAAATTTGTCATAATAATCATCCTTAAAATTAGTAATAGTAAAAAATTAACTAAAATTTTTTATTTTATAAATAAATAATATAGGTTAAAAATGAAGATTTATTAAATTTTAAAAATTAAATTTAAAACTAAAATTATAAAAAGTTAATGTGAAATACCATTGTTATAAATTAAAAATATTTGAAATTTTTAAACATATAATATATTTAGATATGGATGAAGGATGGAAACTTGTTTTTATCATATATGAATGTTTTTCTTATATAAAAATACTTAAATTTAATTATTAATAAAAAATTAAATATATACTTTTTATTTTTTTTAAAAGTTACGAATAATTTTATTTAAACTTTTTGTAATTTATAATTTATTTTAAAGTGAAAATTTTTAATTCATAATACTTTTAAATTTTTTAATAATAATTTTAATATAATTTATTTAACTCACCTCACTAATAAATATTTTATAAAAATTTAAAATTCTAATTACTATAATAAATATTCTATAAAAATTTTAAATTTTAATTACTATATTTTATTATTAAATCCATTTTTATTAATATAAAAATACAAAAACTACAAATTAAAATATACTATTTAACTTTTACCACCTTGTTAGAATGAACCCTCGCGTAACTAACATCATTCTGTCTACTCTGATGAAAGAAGCATTCTTTTCATTCTTATATGCATATCATTTGTATTTGAAACTCATGCACTTGAAGTTTGATTGGTTTTAAAATAATAATATAATAATAAAGAGATTTGGGTTCAAATTTTGGTGGTGTTAATTTTTAAAGGTAATATGTTATAAATCTCTTCAGTGTATATGAGATCGACCACAATACAAATCCCGAGGATGGGTGGTCTCTCTCTTATATCAGAGACAACGAGGTGGAATAGACTCATTGGAAGCAGTCCTTGTGGTTTGAACTTTGTCCTTGAAAACCATAGGGGTTGCTTCCACCAAACCTATTATGCTTTGTTATTATTGAAAACCACAAGGGTTGCTTCTACCAAACTTATTCTGCTTCATTATTGTTGTTCTAACGTGAAGGTAACCACCGGTACCATCGTCGTCGGTCTGGTATGCACTTAAAGGATTCATATCAGACTAGTACCTTTGCAAACAGACTGCCCACAAGGTTTGAACCTGGGTGTCTTCTTACTAAGTGTCTGGCTAGACAAGTACTTACCAATCCACCTAGCTCTCGGGGCTTTCCTCGTACCAAAGTTACCAGAGGACTCCTTTCTAGATGTGGAATGAAATTTAATTTAATTCAAGGTAGGATCTTTCATAAAAACTTGTGTAAATTTAAATTTTGTTTTCAAAGGTTAGGTGGATTGGAAATTGTGTGTGTTCAAAAACTTACTCAAAAGAGACCTAGGTTCAAATCTTGGAAAGGCAATAGTTTGATCCAAATCCTTTGAGTGCGCACTAAACTAAAGATGGTGTAAAGGTAGTAGTCTGATCTAAATCCTTTGAGCGTGCATCAAACCGAAAATGGTGCAAACACGAGGGACCGGTTGTCCGGTTGTCCTCTTCACACATATTATAAAATAATGAGGTGATATAAGGTTGTTGGAAGGGGTTTTGAACCCTACACTTTAAACCTTACACTCAACAGTTACTAAAATAGTGTGGATGTAACAAATCCTTATGTGTAAAAAATGTGAAACGAAATATATATTAATACTAAACATAAATGATGGAGAGTTACATTGTATTGAGTCTGATTTTGAAGGACGAACAACACGATAAATTCCATACGAATATGTTTATCTGCTCCTGCATTACCATTAGCATTGCTCATTTCAAATAAGAATGTCGTAAAAGCATTTTTATGATTCGTTACAGCACAGTCAAGTTAGATTTACGCTTATTAATGACGAGGGGCCTGCAAAAATAATCATAAGCATTAGATAACGTGGACCATTTATTCTTATGACGAGGGGCCTGCAAAAATAATCATAAGCATCAGATAACGTGGACCATTTATTCTTATGACGAAGAGCTTTCGTTCCGTTGCACTTGTGACGCTACCCATATCGCATCAGTTGTTGATTCTTCACCCAGTCAATCAGTTTTCGAGATTCTTATAATGAATAATAAGACAAAAGAAAATCATTACAGGTAAGTTTAATTTTTTAGGAAAAAACTTTAGTTTAAATTAACATTTAAATTTTTATAATATTTTATAAGATAAAATCTGTTTCATTTCTCAAAAAAAAATATAATAGCCCAATTAAACACTCCATAAGATTTTATGTATAGATTGAAAAGAAATGTCAAATGTTTGAATATTAAAAGATTAAAATATTTAAGTGGACACTCACAGTTTTCAAGGGTTATGTGGATTGGTAAGTAAAAGTGTGATTGGGCATTTACCAAGAAGAAACCTAGGTTCAAACATTGGATGAAGCCAACCCTTTGCAAAGGTAGTAGTCAGATCTGAATCCTCTAAGTGGACGATAGACCGCCCACAGACTGTAAAAGCACATAGTAGTACGAACACCTAGTGATCCATTTCACCTCAAGCTAAATAATAACAGGATGGAATACGGGTTATAGAGAGTCAGATTAAACCCTACTTGATAATAGAAAAAGACTTTAATTGTGAGTGATTTCCCTTATGTATAAAAAAAAATTAGATGTAATTGTATTATTTACATATTTTATTGAATCAAAATATTTATGTGATAAACTTACTATCATCTAACTCTATAAAATATAATTAATATATCTTATAGGAGGTTTTTTTGGCCATCTCAGCCACTCCAAACAATCTATCAAATGTAGATGATTTACATGTTGATAATTCACTCAATCCACTCAACTATGGATAGATGATCGTCCAATTGATAAGTTTAATTTGATGCAAATGGACCATTTGACTAATCCATCCAATTACTAATCATTATATTGTTTATAATTCAATCTATATATTTTTATAATAGACTTTATAACTATGTTATTCCACTCCATACAATCTAATTCAATTATAAATGATATATTGAATGATCATCCAAATAAAAATGAATCTATAATAATATTTATTCTTAAAATTAATAATAATGAAAAATAATTAAAATTTATTATTTTATAAATTTTATAAATAAACAATAATATAATGTGTATCAAGTAAAACAAATAAGCAAGATTTAATAAATTCTAAAAATTAAATTTAAAATCAAAATTATAAAAAAAACGTTATATGTGAAATACCATTGTTATTAATTAAAAATATTTAAACATATAATAGCCATATGAAAACTTGTTTTCATTAATTATATATATCAAACTTTTTCTTAAGAAGGATAAAAATACTTAAATTTAATTATTAATAAAAAATTATTTTTTTTTATTTTTATTTTTCTTAAAAAGTTACAAATAATTTTATTTAAACTTTTTTATAATTTATAATTTATTTTAAAATATAAACTTTCATTTCATAAAAATTTTACATATTTTAATAATATTTTCAATAAAATTTATACAACTCACCCTAGTAATAAATATTCTATAAAAATTTAAAATTCCAATTATTACATCATCTTATTAGATTCATTTTTATTAATATAAAAATACTAAAACTACAAATTAAAATATACCTATTTATCTTTCACCACCTTGTTCGCGTGACTAACATCATTCTGTCTACTCTGATGAAAGAAGCATTTTTTCATTCTTATATGCATATCGTTTGTATTTGAAACCCATGCAGTTAAAGGTTGATTGGTTTTAAAATAATAATATAATAATGAAAAGATTTGGGTTCAAATTTTGGTGGTGTTAATTTGTAAATGTAGTTTTTTTCTGAATCTCTTGAGTGCATGTCAGATCGACAACAACAGTACAAATCCTGGGGATGGGTGGTCCCTCTCATGTTGGTGGTGGAATAGGCTTGTTGGAAGGAGTCAATGTGGTTTGAACCATGCCCTTGAAAACCACATGGGCTGCTTCCATCAAACCTATTCTGCTTCGTTATTATTGTGTCAGCACAAAGGGAACAACGATCGTTCGGGATTCGTATCGTCATTGTCAGTTTAACGCTCACTCAGAAGATTCATATCAGGCTACTACCTTTGTGAACAGGCTGGCCAAGAGGTTTGAACCTGGGTGTCTTTTTGGTAAGTGTCTGGCTAAACAAGCACTTACCAATCCACCTAGATCTCGGGGGCCTTCCTCGTACCAAAGTTACCAGAGGACTCTTTTGTAGATGTGGAACAAAATTTAATTCAAGGGACTAGGATCTTTAATAAAAATTTGTGTAAGTTTAACTTTTGTTTCCAAAGGTTAGGTGGATTGGAAATTGTCTTTCTGTTCATACACTTACTCAAAAGAGACCTAGGTTCAAATCTTGGGGGCATATGGTAAAAGTTTGATCCAAATCCTGACACTTACTTAAAAGAGACCTAAAGACCTAGGTTCAAATCTTGGGGGCATGCTGTTTACAAAGGTGGTAGTCTGATCCAAATATTTTGAGTGTGCACCAACCTCGAAGATGGTGTAAAGGTAGTAGTTTGATCCGAATCCTTTGAATGCGCACCATACCGAGGATGATGCAAACACTGAGGGACTAGTGGTCCTCTTAACACAGGTTATAAAATAACGAGGTGATATAAGATTGTTGGAAGCAGCACCCGAGGGACTAGTGGTCCTCTTAACACAGGTTATAAAATGACGAGGTGATATAGGATTGTTGAAAGCAGCACCTATAATTTGAAGCCTGCACTTTAAACTACTTAACAATTACTAAAAATAATGTGGATGTAACCAACTAAATGAAATGAAATTCCTTGACAGTGTATATATATTTATATATAAATGATGGAGAGTTACATTGTATTAAGTCTGATTTTGAAGGACGAAGAACACGATAAACTTCATACGAATACATTTATCTGCTCCTGTATTATTATTAGGATTGCTCATTTCAAATAAGAATGTCGTGAAAGCATTTTTAGGATTCGTTACAGCAGAGTCAAGTTAGATTTACGCTTCTTAACGACGAGGGGCCTGCAAAAATAATCATAAGCTTTACATAATGTGGACCATTTAGAGCATTCGTTCTGTTGCACTCGTGACGCTATCCATATCACATCAGTTGTTGACTCTTCACCCACTCAATCAGTTTTCGAGATTCTTATTATGAATAAGAAACAAAAGAAAATCATTACAAGGAGGAAAACTTTTTCTTCTTTTGGATAATCTTCGGGAGAAAAAAGGCGTAGCCTTTGTACAAGGAAAATTGAAATCTGAGGCACACTACCTGCAGTCAATGGATGTCACCGTGGGATAAGATATTTCAACCATTTATCAAACCAAAATATTACAAGTTAAATATAATAGATAATATAATATAATTGGATCACATGTATTTTTCTTATAATTATAATTAAAATCGCTAAATTAAAACATCGACAACATACTCCTCACAAAAATATCAAACGAAAATATTTTATACAATATTTTGTTTGTTAACTAGAAATTTATTCCGGAATTGGAACCAGTACTAAACCACACTACACACGACACAATAATGACGTAAGCTAAAAAAAAAATGATATTTGCCTCCTTTTTTCCGTTGGTTTGACATGAAATTCCGAACTTTTCTGAAAACGTAATTCTGAAATATCAAATTTTAAAAGAGATTCGGAGATATTCTTATCCAAGTTTAGAAGAATTTTTGCTTTTTGGTTCATGATATTTGGAGAAGAAAGAAAAAATGCGTTCTTCTTCACCAATTCATTCATTTCCAAACTTTAACCAGAACATTACTTCAGACAAGGTTGCACAAAAAATTTATCGATGCCCAGAGTTTGGACACATGATCCCACAATATCTTAGCCAATGCATAAATATAAAAATGGATTCTAGCATTAAAAAATAGGGGAGTAGTATCACCGTTTTGTTTGGACAAATACTACCAGAATATCTTAGCAATGGATTTTAGATATTAAGCGGTATGTAAAAAATAGGGGAGTAGTATCACCGTTATGTTTCCAACAAAATACCCAAACGGATTTGTACAAATCAGAGTTTACATTTCTTAAAGTCATGGGAGGTGCCCCCCTCTATGCCAATATCTTTAGTATGGCACTTTGAAATTCCTAAACATCAAAATTGTTAACGTGAAATCCTTAACAAAACCCCTAAAGAAATATATCCAAAATTCAAGCAGTTGTGCAATAGATATTCAACGGGACTCAGCAGCGTCCGCATTCCTTGGCTCCTTTACCTGCTGTGACGTCGCAAGAGAAGAACGCCATGCAATAAACTTGGGTACATTATCTCCTGGCATCACGACCGCCAAGCTTCCTCTCTGTAACTCAAAATTCAATTAAATCATGTGAGAGACTCTTGCTCAAAGCCATTTAGATTAACATAGCCATTAAGAAGAACAATGAAAAACTCAACACCATTACCTGTGGAGTGCCTACATTACTGTGGGATGACCCCGCATCCCCGCTCATCTGTAATGGCAAATTAGGTTGAACAGAGGGGATTGATGCGTCCGTAAACCCAAGGCGTGCATGCCAGTTATATAGGGTTTTGATTTTTTCCCAGTGGTAACAACATGAAAACACAGCACTGACACCAAAAACTACTAAAATAATGAAAGCAGTTCCTACAGGAAATCCCAAGGTAGGCCTAGCTGTATCCACGCGCAAGTCCCCTCCCTCGCTTATGTCGTCCATTACACGGCGGTGAACCTCCCATATTCCTGGTTTTTGCACTGTGTGGCATAATGGCCGAACTTGCTGCAGTAGTAGCATTGGACCTTTGACATGTCCTTCTTCTGCTGAGAGCCACCTTGCTGATTTCTGCCAGTGCCTCTTCCTCCTTGCTGATGAAAGTTGCAACTTGGCTCAGCGTCCTGAGGGTTTGATTTCCCTCCTTGCTTGTTCTTTCTCCCACGTCTACTTCTGCCTCTTCCACCTTGAGAACTAGAAGCACTGTGCTGGGAGTCTTGTCTGCCGCTGTCTCGGACTGAGACTTGCGCTTTGAAGGCTTGCTCCAAAGAAGACTGAGTTGAGCGGCTCGACCCTCTGTTCATGGGTCTGCAGGGAACCCATGAGTTCGTCTGTCGAGAGGGTTGTCAAATCCCTCGACTCTTCGATTGCTATCACAACCGAGTCGAACTTTGCAGGCAGACTTCTAAGAATCTTCTCCACGATTCTCTGGCTCTGGACATTTTCTCCGTTCAACCACATCTGGTTGATTATGTCCGTCGTCCGGGTGAAGAAATCGCTCATCGACTCGGACTCGCTCATCTGCAGGTTCTTGAACTCTCTCCTGAGCATCTGCAGCTTCACCAACTTCACTTTGTCGGTGCCCTGATACGAACTCGCCAGGGTTTCCCGAGCTCGCTTGGCCTTGGTGGTCGATGCAATCCGCGGGAAGATGGTCTCCTCAACCGCTTGCATGATGCGAGAAGAGGGCCTTCGGTCCTTCTTCTTGTGCTCTTTCAACAGATCCCTATCTTCTTGAGAGAGGGCGGCCGATCTTCTCTGCATCTATCGGTTCTAGGTAGCCGTTCTTGACTAACTCCCATAGCTCCTGAGATCCGAACAGGATCCTCATCTGGATGCTCCAGTAATCGTAGTTCTTACCGTTAAATCGCGGGATCTACAACTGCAACGAGTTTCTCTCGGAAGCCATGCTTCTATCTCCGTGTCATGGTACTATCAGCTCTGATACCAATTTGAAGAATTAATTTTTTTTTTTAAAATCACGTCGAAGTCTGCACGGCGTTGTTCGGACAGCGCAGTGCGCAAGTCGGGGGCCCGACGGACTTCGCCCAAACTAGGGCGAAGTGCGAACGTCGGCCACGCCGACGGACTTCGCCCGAACTTGGGCGAAGTTCAAACTTCGGCCGCGCCGACGGACTTCGCCCGAACTTGGGCGAAGTGCGCACTTCGGCCGCGCCGACGGACTTCGCCCGAACTTGGGCGAAGTTCGCACTTCGGGGCCGCAGCCGGACTTCGCCCGAACCGGGCGAGTTCGCACTTCGCGGCTACGACGGACTTCGCCCGAAATTTGGGCGAAGTTTGAACTTCGCGGCTGCGACGGACTTCGCCCGAAATTTGGGCGAAGTTCAAACTTCGGGCAGCCAACGAACTACGCAGGGTGAAGAGGGGACTGAGGCCAACTTCGAACTCCTCGCGCACTCGAGCTGCTCCAGTCTTAGCCGCAAACTTCGGAAGCAAACTTGGAAAGCCGCTTTAGACTTGTTCTTCTTCCGCGGCTGTCGCTGGGTTTGCCTGGCTTGGCAACACCTGTATGAGAAGAGAGAGACACCGGAACAGAGAGCAACAAACTGCAAACCCTAAAAGATGCCGGAAACAAACAGCAAACTTTATTTATATTAAACGGGGGTTTACAGAGTTCCTCAACCGAGGAAATTACAATCATCTGCAGGCTGCACTGCAGGATAAGTTAAACAGACAAAATGTCGAGTCGGCTGCTCAGACATTAATCAGCTGAGTCAAACTGCTCGCTGAGATACTTTTTTTTGCCTCTGCTCCTCACTCTCTTTCACTGCTCTTGCTCCTTCTTCTCCTCCTACTCCTCCTCTCTTCTTCTTCTCCAATCTGAAATACCCGAGACGCCTTATATAGCCGCGGGAAGAGGAGGATTGGGGTTTGTCCTCTGACAGGTTCTGACAGGCCCTCAACTAGGGTTTTTGACCAATCGCCGCACTAGCGTCACATCTGTCAGAGGGTAGGTGCGGCGTCATGTCAGCCCTTTGCCGGGATCCTGGACTGCGGCAGCGCAGTCCGACTTCGCCCATGTCTGGAGCGCAATCCGGTTTCGCCCAAGGTTCGGAGCACAGTTGGACACAGGCGTGAAATCAGGGTTAATTTTTCTAACAGTTTTCTCGGTTCCATTAAACTAAGTAAATTTGCCCAAGACAGATCTTTGGACCCTCTGGTTGTTAGGCTTCTCTAAGCAGATATTTGAGCCTGCTGGCCAAGATAAGGATCCAAAGCTTCAATGAATGTGATAAACAACCGCTGTGTATAATGATTGATCATCGGCGATGGTTTATTGGGAATGGATTTATTCGATAAATCCAGGTGGATTCTTTTCTGCAGTATCTTCTGTCTAGAGCGAATGCTTCCGTATAAATCCTGCAATCCGAATTGGAATTGGATTCCCTGGATTGCAGGAAATGTGGTTGGACGAAACGTGACGGTCCGAAAATGCTTTCGTGGAAAGCCTGCGCTGATATGACCGGCGGGGCCACAAGTTGGAAACCACCTCCCCCCAAATTGAAAGATTAGTACACGTTATTTGGTGAATGAATCAGAGAAAGGTCGGGTGTTTTGCATCTATTCAACAGTTCAGAGGGCTATCCTCTTTAAAAAAAAAAAAAAACAGTTTAAGGGGCTAATGTTTGCATGTAACAAAATGCGAACGGGACGCCATCTTTATTTCCGTGAAGAAGACCAAATGAGTAGTTAGGCCTTGGAACATGCTGTGCGGCGGTCAGATTATCTGACATTTAGGTAGGCCGGTACATGTATTTGTATCTGTGTGGCGGCCATGGCGGTTGTTTGTTGTTGTTGTCCTCTTCACCTAACAGGAGAAAAAACAATATTTATGCGATGACTTTACCACGCGGCACTTTCACAACTTCGTTCCCATACAACAAAACAAAATTCTAAAGCGAAATGCCAACATTGTACGATCAGAATTAGGACAAAGAGGTACTAAGGTTGATGATGCAAGTTGTGGCGCATGTGAATTTAGTGGTGGGGAGCACTACGTGTATTTAGTGGTGTGAAGTCAAATTGTGTGGTGTAGTTGATAAATGTGTTGGTAGAGGTCGCTTCAGGTTTCATTTTTTATGTCTATTTTAAAGATACTAAAATTTTTTATTTATGTTATAATAGGTGAATTTCGGTGAATATTATTTGTGTTAGTAAAGGCTAACCCATGCCTAACATCACAGTAGGAGGAGAAGCCAAATTGTGCGGTGTAGTTGATAAATGTGTTAGTAGAGGTTGATTCAGATTTTTTTTCTTTTATGTCCATTTTAAAGATACTCACAAATTTTACTTATGTCACAATAGGTGAATGTCGTGAATGTCTTATGTGCTAGTAAAGGCCGACCCATGCCTACACCCAAAAAGCAATCCCTTATGATTGATGCCACCTATTATTCTAGATGGAATGGCTATAGATGAGATGGCTATAGCTGACCATAGAGCTAGATCATCAGGGTTTCTATCTAGCCAAAATTTAGTCAACCTTATAGGATTTAGGCTCTTCTTCAATCTGACCAAGGTTCAAATAGTTGTCTATGTAGGGTTGTGTTAATTTTCTATTGATAAGTTTAACTCTAGTCTTAGGTTGAAACAACTACCTATGTATAAATGTGTCTTAATCATTTATTGATAAATTTATTTCTCAAATAAACTATTTCTCACACTAACCTAATATATATATATAATCACATAGATGTGAAATGCATGTAATCAGAGAGGGCGGGTCACGTTAATGGTGTCCTCGATGTACGTGAGGTATAGAATAGTGGCATATCTACATAATGGAGAGCTTAAAACATTTCATGTCCTTCGACTCGTGGGGTCCTTTGCTGGGCTTATCTCAGTGATACATAGAAAGGATTTTTTAATGACATAAATTAAATCGACCAAAAGCTAAAAGGTTTTGTTGTTGTTCAGACTTTTTTTGACATTAATTGATAATGTTGTACTAAAAAAATTAATTTTTTTCAGTAATTCAAAATATAATAAATGGTATGCTACAACAATAGAGGATTTTTCTTCTTATAATTAATTTAAATTAAGGTAATTAATATAAAACATCATAACATATTATTAAAATGTGCATATTAATTTTTTTTAATGTTTTACTAACACTTAAGATTCACAATCCATTTAAATTTTTATTTTTTTTTTTCTCATCACCCTCTTCCTATTTCATGGAGTTCTAAAACCCATAAGCAAGGAAAAACATTTCTCACATAATTATGTAACTTTATTTTTAGATGATATATATATAAATACACTTTAAAGTACAAGGTTCATGTATCCATCTTGGCAACATTATAAATACTTAGTACAAGAAGGTTGTAGCACTTTAAGATGGAGGACACTATGTTCCATTGCATTGAAAGAAGTAAAACAACAAATGCTTATCCAGTGTAGAAATAAAGAGGTTTTAAAGGATGAAAAAGGAAAAGAAATAAGTAAAGAGATCTTTAATCTAAGCTATATATAAATGTATAAAAAATACAAGTAGTTGAATGGTAAAATTCTATATCCATATCCTTCTTTTTATTATATCCATTTTCCTGAAAGATACCTTTGTCTCTTTATGGAAGACCATTCATGGTTGATTTATTTGAATCATTCTTTTTATCTCATTTTGTTTAGGACTTCCTTTTAGTCCTTTAATATTTCATGTAATGAATTTCTTCAGTGACAAGGATTAAAAACATGGGTAAATATTGAAACCTTACATTCTTCAATTAAATTTTGACCTTCCTTCGTCATGTGATGTTGGTTGGGCTTTCTTCCCACCTTTTGATTTATGTCTACCTTCATATTTTTACTAGGTTCTTGGTTCACCCCCGATAGCTTTTAATGCCTATATATAGGATATCAATCCATTATTGGTGGTTCCATCTAATGAAATAATTTTTCTATTTTTTCTTCTTCTTTATTTTTTCTGTGATAGTTCATTGCCATTTGGTTTAGTTTCCCTTGTTATTGTTTTTCCCCATCAATATTTTCTCCATTGATCTTTTGAATTTTTGCATCTTTGTTTCTCCTTGTTCTTCCTCAAACTGTGTTTCCAGAATATTTGTTTTAGCTCCATCTTCTTCTTCATCTGGGAGGTCATCATTAGGTAGGCTTCCAAACATATATGTGGAAAGCACTTCCTTCTTATTAGTAACAAGTTTTATTTGTGTGTTTTTTGTTTGGTATTTGGAATCCCTCTTGTTCCTTAACTTTTTTCTTTTGCTCCTAAAATTTATGTGGGTAATCCTTAGTCAGATGATCATATTCATGGAAAATTACACATCTAAAGGGAATAATCATATTCATGGAAAATTACACATCTAAAGGGAATATTCTCATAGTATACCTATTGTTCCTATATATCCTCCCCAAATTGTAATGTGACCTTTTCTGGGAGGGGTTTGTCAAAATCTATCAACACACAGATTCATGCATATATAAAATATTTAAAATTTTGAGTACTATCAACTATCATCATGAAAGTGCCTAGGGTGTTACAAATTGTAGCTAGGACTTGAAAGTTTTAAAATTCCACCGGCAGACCAAAATGTCTAACCCAAATGGGTCTAGTTAAGGGCATTTCCTCCTATGCTTTAAAATTTTGTATGTCAAGGCTTCATGAAGAGCCTCAATTTGCCAATGAACCATGGTCCTCCTTAAATCATGCCTTCTCTATCCTCTTCTATAGCAAACATGACTAGAAAATACCCATTGGGATGATAAAAAATTTGAAACTCACCTTTGATTCTCCACTGTTTGGTAACTCATAGTTTGAATGCTGGTAGGATTGGACAAAAAACCCCAAATAAATAAATTAGACCCATTCTTTCCATGGCATCTATGTCATCCTAGATATTGTTTGGTTCCAATTTTACTATTGGGGACCCATCTATTGCTCTCATGCATCCTGCTTCTATTTTTCTTGGATCCACCTTTGGAATCCTCAATGTTCTTCTTGGCATTCTTGTATTGTTAATACCTCTTTCTTGGGCTTGGCCTCCTCAGAGGGTATCTTTGAAGCTCATTTTTTGGGGTATCTCCCCATTATCTTTCTCTTTCATAGGTGTTACTATGGTTGGTCCTTCTAGGTGATCTTGGATATCAAGTTTGCATAGCTTTGCTTTCATTTGGGTCTTTTGTACAAATTCCATTTTCCTTTGATTTGCTCCCTAGATATGGGTCCTTGGTCTCTTCTGTCCTTGGGGATGTTTCTTTTTTGGTTGGAACTTTTCCCTACTAAATTGTGTTGTAAACTAAAAATTGTTGTGATCCTTTATGCATAAGTGATCCTCTTGGTTTGTAATCACTTTGCCTTGGTGATTTAACTATATAAGATTGGTATTATTTCCATATTCTTTTGTTTGTATTTGAAACTGCTTACCAAAAAATATTTTTGTGCCAGTTTCTCCTCCCATCATCTCGCTATCATCTTATGGTTTTCGCTTACTTTAACTTTTCCATGGGCCTACAAGTCCTTGTTGATTTATTCTATCCATTACATGTATCTTTTGTGTACTCGCTTCACCTACATTAAAGCTTTTGCATTCAATAATTGTGATATTGTGTACATTTATTTAAAAAATTACTTGTGATTTATTTTATTTATCTTTAAAAACCAAAAATACTTCTATTTAAAATTTTCTATAAATTATAATCTAGTTAAAATAAATTTTCATTTCACAATTTTTCATATATTTTTATGTTCATTTTTACTATATATATTTTAATAACAATTTTAATTAAATTTATTCAACAATTAAACTAGTAACTATTAAAAAAATTGAAATTTCATATCCATTTTTATATCACTAATGTTTTTATTAATACGAAAATACAAGAGCTACAAATAATAATATACCCATTTATCTTTTACCGCCTTGTTAGAATGAACTATCATTCTGTCTACCCTGATGAAAGAAGCATTCTTTCATTCTTATAACCATATCGTTCGTCTTAGAAACCCATGCAGTTAAAGTTTTCAATACATTCATGGATTGATCCCCAAAATAATAACGAATAACAATTACCTTCAAGCAGTCTTATGGTGTACTTTGATCTTTCTGAAAAATTCAGACATGGATAATATAAATTTCTTAAAAAGAAAACACATTTTTGAAAACTCTGGACAGTAATAAATTATTCATCCTACCAATGTTACCAGAGTATATATTTTAAGACATAAATAATGGAGAGTTACATTGTATTAAGTCTGATATTGAAGAACGAACAACACGATAACCTCCATACGAATACATTTATCTGCTCCTTCATTATCATTTGCATAGCTCATTTCAAATAAGAATGTCGTAAAAGCAATTTTATAATTCGTTACAGCACTGTTAAATTAGATTTACGCTTCTTAATGACGAGGGGCCTGCAAAAATAATCATAAGCATTACATAATTTGGGTCATTTCTTAATATGACAAAGACCATTCGTTCTGTTGCACTCGTGACGCTATCCATATCGCATCATTTGTTGCCCCTTCACCCGCTCAGTCAGTTTTCAAATAAGACAAAAGAAATTCATTACATGGTATGTGTTTAATCGTTTTGATTTTTCATCTATTTGATTTTTTAATATTAAAGCAGAGACCTACTTCAAATTAATATTTAAACTATTATTATGTAACCATCTTATACTATACGATAAAGGGAAAAATTATAAATAAACACTCACCATAAAATTTTACAAATAAATTAAAAAATAATTAAAAGGTTTGAATATTATTATTTTTACATAGGGTAGGGTTCAAATCATAAAAATTGTTTTCATCAAACTTATACTACTTTTGCAAATTATAAAGATTGTTTCCATTAAACTTATCAGATAAACTACTACCTTTACAAACAAGCTACTTTAAAAAATTTAAACCTATATCTAAAAGACCTAAAATGTTTGAATATTAAGATGTGATCGCTATGCGACGACCTATCCAACTAAAAGTCGCCGGAGTCGATCGAGAGCAAAACATTCAATTTCTAGTTACTTTTATCTTTTTTCAAAAGGTACGAAATATCGCTTTGTAATTAGAGTTGCCTTGATTTATGCTATACACCTGATATTTTGAAGACCTTATCATAAGGTTCACACAATTTTCTAGGTTGCTCATTTTTCTTATGATCACAGCATCTCGGATGAACTTATTCAAACAATACACGCTCTCAGATGGTGACAATTTTTATTTTTATTTTTATTTCAAGATGATCTTCAGTAGAAAATAAAGCGTAGCTTTTGAACGAGGATTTTTTTCTTTCTTTTGAATAATCTTCGGGAGAAAATAAAGCGTAGCCTTTGAACGAGGAAAATTGAAATCTGAGGCGCACTACATCCAGTCAATGGATGTCGCCGTGGCGATAAATATTTATTCCGGACAAAATCTTGTTTGTTTACTAAATATTTATTCCGGGATTGGAACAGCACTAAATCACTAACTTCCACTACACACGACACAATAATGACGTAAGCCAAAAAAAAAATGATATTTGCCCCTTTGTTTACCCTGGTTTGACGTGAAATTCCGAACTATTCTAGAAACGTAAGTCTGAAACATCAAATTTTAAAAGAGATTCGTAAGTCGGAGATATTCTTGTCCAATTTTAGAAGAATTTGCGTTTTTGGTTAATAATTTTTGGAGAAGAAAGGATTTTGCTGGCTTACGATAGACATACATGTCCTGTTTCTTCAAAAAGACTGTACGGCCTAATCACAGAAAAATGGGTTCTTCTTCACCAATCCATTCATTTCCAAACTTTTATTTCAGACAAGGTTGCACAAAAAATTTATCAATACCCAGAGTTTGGACAAATGATAGCAGAATATCTTAGCCAATGCATAAATATAAAAATGGTTTCTACCCTTTGTGGATATTTTAGATATTAAGCGGTATGTAAAAAAGAGGGGAGTAATATCACCGTTTTGTTTCCAGCAAAATACCCAAACGGATTTGTACAAATCAGAGTTTACATTTCTTAAAATCATGGCAGTTGCCCACCTCTATGCCAACATCTTCAGTATGGCTATCACTTTGAAATCCCTAAACATCAAAGTTGTTAAAGTGAAATCCCTAACAAAATCCCTAAAGAAATATATCCAAAATTTCAAGTAGTTGTGCAGGAGATATTCAACGAGACTCACAAGCGTCCGCATTCCTTGGCTCGTTTACCTGCTGTGACATCCCAAGAGAAGAACGCCATGCAATAAACTTGGGTACCTTGTCTCCAGGCATCACGACCGCCAAGCTTCCTCTCTGTAACTCAAAAATCAATTAAACCATGTGAGAGACTCTTGCTCAATGCAATTTAGATTAACATAGACATTAAGAAGAACGCTGAAAAATTCAACACCATTACCTGTGGAGTGCCTAGATTACTGTGGCATAATCCCGCATCCCCGTCCACCTGTAATGACAAATTAAGTTGAACAGAAGGGATTGATGCGTCCGTAAAACCAAGGCTTGCATGCCAGTTATATAGGGTTTTAATTTTTTCCCAGTGGTAACAACATGAAAACACAGCACTGACCCCAAAGACTACTAAAATAATGAAAGCAGTTCCTACAGGAAATCCCAAGGTGGGCCTAGCTGTATCCACACGCCTGTGCCCTCCAGCACTTATGTCGTCCATTACACTGCGGTGAACCTCCCACACTTCTGGTTTTCTCGGTTCCATTAAACTAAGTAATTTTGTCCAAGACAGATCTTTGGACCCTCTGGTTGTTAGGCTTATCTAAACAGATAGATAAGGATCCAAAGCGTCAATGAATGCGATAAACGACGGCTGTGTATAACGATGATCATTGGCGATGGTTTATGGGGAATGAATTGGAATTGGAATCCTGGGATTGCAGGAAATGTGGTGGGACGAAATGTGACGGTCTGAAAATGCTATCGTGAAAAGCCTGCTTGATATGACCGGCGGGACCACAGTGTTGGAAAAAATTGTGATCTCCGCCTCGTTGTATTGACAAGCATGGGGCATCATGGTGCCGGCCGTAGGTAAATATTAGAAAGCACTCCCTCAACAACTCAAATACCAGAAATGTTTTGACAATAAAAATTCTTCTTATATGAGTCAGTGGAAGCAAATAAAATATTTTACAATCATGTATATATTTAATTTGAATGTAATTGATTTTTAAGGGTTAAGTGGATTGGTAAGTGGAGGTGTGGTTGAATATTTATCAAAAGAGATTCAGGCAAACCTTAGGGGGAAATCAAGCTTTTTGCAAAGGGGAAATCAAGCTTTTTGCAAAGGTAGTAGTCTAATCTGAATCCTTTAAGTGGAAGACCATTTCACCTCAAGCTAAATAATACAATAACAGATGAAATAGGGGTTATAGGGAGTCAGCTTAAACACTGCTTGATAGTAGAAGAGAATTGTAAACTGCAACCCATTCCTCCTATGTATATAAAAAAAATGGATATAATTGCATTATTTATCTATTTTATTGAATCAAAATACTTATGTGATAGATTTGTTGTCATCTATCTCTATACAATATAATTAATATATCTTATACGAGGTTTTGTGACCATCTCACTCACTCCATACAATCTTCCTGCCCATTGTAGATGATTCACATGTTCATAATTCATTCAGTCCACCCAACTATGGTAGATGATCATCCAATTGAAATTTTCAATTTGGGTGCAAATGTACCGTTTGACTATTCCATCCAATTTCTAGCCATTATGTCATATTTTTTATAATCCAATCCATATTCTTTATGATAGGCTTCCACTCCATTTAATCTAATCCAATCGAATTTCTAATCATTATGCCATATTGTTTATAAACCAATCCATATTCTTTATGATAGACTTTATAACTATATTATTTCACTCCATACAATCTAACTTAATTATAAATTATAAATAATAAATATGTCAAATAATCCATCCAAATAAAAATCATTATGTCATAATAATCATCCTTAAAATTAATAATAGTGAAAAAAACAACTAAAATCTATTATTTTATAAATTTTATAAATAAACAATATATTGCGTGGCATGTAAAAAAAATAAGCAAAATTTATTAAATTCTAAAAGTTAAATTTAAAACCAAAATTATAAAAGAAAGTTATATGTCAAATACCATTGTTATAAATTAAAAATATTTGAAATTTTTAAACATAAAAAAATAAAAATACTTAAGTTTAATTATTAATAAAAATAAATATTTTTTATTTTTTATTTTTTTTAAATTCACAGAATTTTATTTAAAATTACTTATAATTTATAATTTTTTTTTTGGTTCGGTAAAAATAAGGGTTTTGAAAGGTCTCCAAACTTAAAAAATAGATATTTAATAAATTTAGAGAGAGGAAAAGTCGATCTGACAATCGAAAAACAAACAGAGATTGAGTGCCCAAAAAAATAATAGTGCGTGAAACCCCATGGGCACTCACTCAAGCTCCATATTTCAACAAGATCTCATCCGAACCAAAATTTCAAAGTTGAAAACAAACCCGGGATCAGAATACCGCCCAACGCTAACCAAATATTGGGACCCCTAAAGTAGCATGGAAACTGATCTTGCAAGCCATCAGAGACCCAAAAAAAAACACATGGAAAAACAAAAATGCTACAGGTTTAAAATAAATTTACAAATAAAAATCACCCAAACCGAAGAATTTATTTTCTAAATAGGAAAAGATAAAAGGAGAATCATGTCTTCCCGATCAACAAATTCATCCAACAAAGCACGTAACAGGAAGAACAACTGACTTAAGGAAAAATACAGATCAACAAAATTCATAGCATAAAAAATCATTCAAGAGATTTGATCGAGAGATCTACAAATGAAAACCCCTGTCTATCATAGATAGGAAGCAAAGTCCTAGAACCCTCCACCAAGAGGTACCCAAAATGCAAGGTTTAGAGGAAGAAACCCTGATCTTTAAAATCTCTAAGGGCACTAGAAATTTAAAACTTTACCATCTCGCTCTAAGAAGAGTCGATGCCCAACCAAACCCACCATATAGACACCAACAAAGGAAACTACACAATATAACAAGATGCGAAGCACCCTCCTATCCTAGATAGGATGCAAAATCATGGAGCCCTTCACCAGGAGTTACCCAAAAGCAACAACTGCTTAAACAGCCAATGCCCAAGCCCCCAACCACAAAAT
Organism: Wollemia nobilis; assembly: GCA_028583015.1. NCBI lineage: Eukaryota > Viridiplantae > Streptophyta > Pinopsida > Araucariales > Araucariaceae > Wollemia > Wollemia nobilis. The sequence continues at coordinate 3,811,751 of JAQPPZ010004166.1, read as the reverse complement.
TGGTCTAGCCTTCCACCCACCAACAAGACTAGCAGCTACAGTTCCTTTAGCTAATCCAACCTTCCACCCAGCCCCCCAACTACAACTCCTTCAACTAACCACAACCTTCCACCCAACAAACCAACCCTTTGCTAGAGTTCCTTCAGCGATATCACCAAACCCTACCACCCAACACAAACCAAAATAATAGTGTTGCGGGCCAACAAGGTTAACTCTTTTCCTAATTTTGTCACATCCCCGTGCATTTAATTTATCAACCCATAAAGCTTTGTAAACTTGCGAAGGGTATAGAACGAGATTGCTTACAATACCACTTGAGATGAGTCTTGCTAATTCTACTATTGGGGGGTGTCTTCAAAATGGTTGTCAATCACTCATGCACTCCTCAATAATTTAGTAAGAAGAAAATAATTAAATCTACGAAAGTAAAACATTCACACATTCCTAAAAATGAATCTACTGCAAATACTGGAAATAGAAATGCGGTAAACAATCCTATAAAAGCAATAAAATAATCTAGAAAACACAAGAAAAGTGGGGAAGAAATACTGGCTTGGAGTGGGCCCAGGTTCCAGCAGCTTTCTCCCAGCTGAACACACGCTTAGAACTCTTAGAATTGTAATATATTTATCAAAGTGTTACAATATCTATCTCTTCTATCTCTCTCTATAACTCTATATAAATCTATATCAATCTATACATCTTAGAGCGATCTGCGTGTGTTTATATAACACACCCGTAGAACTTCTGTTACAAAGAAGTTACAACAGTCAATTCATCCTAGACTAAATTAAGACAGTCTGGTGAATGCAATCGACGTCTGCTTAAAACTAGCATTGGGTTGTAACGACGATGTGTTCGTTGATTGGTTCGTGCTTCACCTGGCATTGGTAAGATGCTTTCATACATTGGTGCGATCTCCAATTTAGCTCTACATGACGTAGAGTTGAAACTACACCAGTCGTTATTGTCTACATCGTGCAAATCTGGTCAACAGGAGAAGAACAGAGGTGTCTTCCCTATGAGGAAGGCACCTAAGTATATCGGGTGCCTTCCCTATACGGAAGGTGTCTTACTACCATTGGTGCCTTCCTGGAAGAGGAAGGCACTTACCTTCTATTGGCGCCTTCCTGTGAGAGGAAGGCGCTTGCTTTCTGTTGGTGCCTTCCTGTGAGAGGAAGGCACTTGCCTTCTAGTGGTGCCTTCCTTATGGGATGAAGGCGCTCGCCTTCTCGTTGGTGCCCTACTTATGATAGGAAGGTGCTTCCTTCCCTTTGGTGCCTTCTTGGAGGAGGAAGGCACTTGTCTTTCCTTGGCACCTTCCTGGAAGAGGAAGGCACCTACGTTCTCTTGGCGCCTTCCTGGAAGAGGAAGGCACCTAATTTCTCTTGGCGCCTTCCTAGAAGAGGAAGGCGCCTATGTTCTCTGCATTGATCCCCAAAGAAACAAAGTGCTAGGTCCATCAAGAATACCTCTATTGATCCAAATCTAACTAAACCAACTGCAATTTCACAAAACACACTGAAAACACTCAAATTAGGTAACACGCATAATTTCATCAAATAATTACATAATCATTCATAAATATATGCAATCCTTATTATATAGCAGCATAATAATCAAGAAATGATGTACAAAATATGAGCATTTATGATGCTCATCATCCCCCCACGCTTAACATATTCCACGCCCTCGTGGCATCAAAACTGTAGGTAGTATTGCTGACCCCTTATCGTCGACATCTCCTGGTGGATCCGGTTGTACCTGCGGCCCATGTCTACCTCCTCTACATGGGTGTGGCTGTAGGTTGTCCTCTCCTCGTTTTGGTCGCTATCGATGGTGATCTAGCTAGCGTCATTTTTGTTGACTGGAATGCAACCTCTACGGCTTGCCATAGGTCAACGTCTAGAGGTCTAACTATTACGAGAGGGATATCTGAATTGTCTCTCCTGGAATGAACTACTTGGGCTATGTATAACTGGGCTGCTTCAGGAGTAAGCCTTGCGTTCTCCTTTGCAATGGCAGCGGCCTCCAATTTGGGGCCATATACCCCCCACCGTTCAATATACCTTCTCATCATGGAGGGTCATCCCTGGGATGAACCGTAAATATCCCAAAACTAGCTATCCTCTGCTAGATTGACTCAGATGCCAGAGTCTCCTCGCATCCTCGAGGCTGCATTCCTGGCCTCTTTGACTGCTTTCATCTCCTTGAGCAGTCATTCAAATTGTTTTCACCTTTCCACGAATGACTGCATATCCCACTCGTCCTCTTCTGGCTCGATGAAGGTCACCTTCGCCTTCTTTCGAGTCGTCTTGGGAATTTTTCCTCTAGCCTCTACAAAAAATGTGGTAGCTTGAACAGGGGTCTTCTCCCTCTCCCTGACGGTCGTCTCCTCGCTCTGAGGGGCCTGCTCTGCAATCCTTGGAGCGTTTGTTTCATTCTACATTGCCGCCCCTAGGGTATTCTATTCATTCTATGCTGTCATCCTTGGGGGTACTTCTTCATCCCCTTGTCTGTCCTACATCGACCCCTCAGGTTCTATCTATCCAAGAAACTCCTTCTTATCCTCTGGCCCTATATACTGCTGCTAACCATCGTCCTGCTCTGTATCACTAAGGACGATGACAGGGGGTGTTGCGGGACTTCTCTCCCTTTCATTCCTAAAAGCAGGGGAATTCTCCCTTGTTTCCAGCTACTCTGACGGGCGTTCGATCAAATTTCTCTCGAATAAAAGACTCGTTCTACAGAGGTGGGAGAATTCATCAGAATTTCTGTTGCCCAGTAAGTTTGGGCCGACACATATTTCCTTTCTGTTCCTCTGGCCTAGAGTAGTTGGTTCTCCTCTCGCAACTACCGGACTAGCTGCTCGAGCTGGGCAATTCGTTCTTCCCGCTCCTTCAACTCCCCTCTATGCTTGTTCTGGCAGTCTTCCAAAATTTTCCAGGCCATCTAGTAATTGGTTTGCCACTCCAACACCTCCTCCAAGGCCGCGTCAACCTGATCGTTGCTCTCGAAGGTCCCTGTATCTTATGGGCTCTATTTTATCAATTCTTGAAGAGTTTGGGGCGCCATGTCAATTTTTGGGTCACCCTATTCCTCTTCTGTCGAGAGGAGGAGTCGTCGCAGTCGTTTCCTCCTAGGGCCTGGCGATCGAAACTCAGCCTCACTGTTAGTAAGTGACACTCCCTCCTCTTCATGTTAGGGCATTGGGGAATGTCCTCTTTCCCCTATGCAGTCGGGCACTGGAGAATGCCCTAATTCTTCTGTACATTCAGGCACTGGGGAATGCCCTCTTTCCTCTGTGAAACAGGGCAATGTCGATTGACTGATACTCGCCATTTCCTCCTCAAGGCTTGCCTCTACTTGCCCTACTTCGGTAACAGCATCTTGTTGCCTTACTTTGTTGCCATCTCCCTCTGCGTCGGGGTTCTTCCTACACGCTTCTAAATGGCAGACCAGAACTGATATCAACCCATGGTGGGCTAAGGCGGACGGTGCTCCTTTTTGATACCTAGCTGCTTCGTCCTTGAGGGCATTTGCTAGATAGAAAGGCACGTTCAACTTCCTTCCATGCACCAGGTGGTTCAAAAATTGCACATGGTTGGCGTGTAGATGGGTATACTTCCCGATGCATGTAAGAAATCAAGCAACCTGCTTGAATATCTTTCGTAAGTGCATGGGGAGGTTTTTTTTGGGTAGCCCTTCCTTATCTATCTACACTGTCTCTCCATGCAGCAGCACTTCGACGTACTACTTCAATAGTCTGCCTTTGTATATGCATTCCCCCGTGAGGGGTAATCCAATCGCCTGCGAGATGTATTCAGGGGTGACTGGAATTTCTTCTCCCCGCATCTGAGCTACGTCGCCTCTTAAGGAGGAAGCGAATTCCTTGGCTGCATCCACATCCTGGCCCTAACTAACCAGGGTACAGTATTTGAGCCATCCTTCGACCTCGAACTATGTTCTTATAGCCCCCTTGATTCCTTCTGTGTCGCTCGACTCATTCTTCTTCACTGCATGATTCTTCGACCTTCCTCCCATGGCGCCTTCCTTCCCTACTGCATTTTTTTTTCTATCTTTCCTTCTTCAGGAAGGCACATTCTTATAGGGAAGGCGCCTTACTCTGGCATTTATTTCGAGCTATATCATTGGCACATGGTTTCGGCTATGGGGGGATACGATTTTTATGACGATATTTTTTTGGTACCACATAATGAAAGCACGAGATTCCGGTCAAAGGAAACACCAAGTGCGATTGCATTCAAAATTAAGTACGCTTAAGTCCTAGAAATGTAAATTGCATGAAACGGAAAAGAGACACATTGGAAGAGACACAATCAGATAAAGAAAACACAGCCCTTTCATTAATTTCCTTTGATCTCCGTTACAATGATGCCTCCTCCCTTTTCAGGGGCTAGGAGCGCAAATAGAGTTTGATTACAATCGTTGAATGATTCCTCCTTCCGCGTGCCCACGATTGCAATGGGCGGGCCAAGATGATGTCGCCGCTGATGTCGATGAGTTCTTCGCCTCTACTGCTTCTCCTGCGAACAAAGAAATGACCAAGGCGTCAGTAGCACCTACTGCAAATGAAAAGCATTCTCTCTCTAAAACCAACGAAATATGCATATGAATATTTGCCTAAAGCGGTGAATACGGTGACACCAAATTGCTTCAAAACTTGACGAGAAGGTAAGAGAAGTTACCGAGAAGGCCACTTGCCATTGAGGCAGCTGGCCAATCCACCTTAAACTGGAATTCGTCCCTGGGCAGGACGAATTCTAGCTATGATTCGTCCCTGGGTGGGACGAATTCTTCGAGTTGGAGAAACCGACTGCTGCTTGCTCCAATGTCGGATCCGGGACCTGCAAAAGCCCTGCAAACAGGGGGTTAGGTAATTGGGGCCATTTTGGGACGACCCAGATGGTCGGATTTTCCCAATTTGGCCTCCACCCTCGGGAATTTGACCTTGACACCTGCAAGTTAGCGAAACGACAAAGCAATACAAAACATCCTAAAATCTGACCAAAAGTTACAAAATTGCAATTATGGACTAATGAGACCTAGTAACACAGAATGCAATCTAAAAAATAATCTAAAGTGCTCAAAAACTAAAATTAGGACTTGGGAGGTGCGGGGGTGCCCAAGTGGGCCTCCCACAGTTGGCCCTCGATTTTGGAGCCAATCCACCGGGGATGGGCCCAAAACCTTTTAGGATTGGGGGGTCGGCGGGTTGGTAGGTTCGAGATGTCCATGCGTCGGATTTGAGTAAGGTTCGAGCTTCCAAAGGCCACCCAACAACCTCCCTTGCAAAAGAGATTGGTGGATGTGGGAAGGTGAACAAAGGGGGATGCAAGTGAGTCTTCAATTTGGCAGCACTTCGTTGCTTGAACACTCCTTCAACCTGTATGTTTTGGGTGAGAAAAGTCCCACCTTTTATAGACCCAAGGGGTCTCTTTTGGGAGGGAAGCACAAATGCCAAGTGTTGGCCATAGGCGCCATGTGGCAGTCTTGTCTTCCCATGAGGGAGGGGAGTCCTCCATTGACTTGAACTTTGATAAATGCTTTTTGTAACGAGTCCTCTAACGGCCCCTCTGTCCACTTACACATGCGTGCAAGGTAGGAGCCCTTAAGCGAGCGTTGCAGGCTGCCACTTGGCACCATTTGCCTTTTTGCCCGTTAAGCTTAGAATTCGTCCCACCCGGGGACGGATTCAGAAATTCGTCTGGGGTGGGACGGATTCTATTTTGAATTCGTCCCGGGGTGAGGCAATCTTGGGCAAAGTGTCCAAGTGTGCCAAATTGCTTCTTGACCTTACAAAATTGCTATGAAAGTGGTTAGGACCATCTGTTTAACCTACGAGGGCTGCCACAGGGAGCTGTGTTTGCCAAAGCGATCGGTGTTTGCAGTCACATAATCGGATTGGTGCTGTTTTGGTGTCTACGAGATGCCCCTTTTTGGGAAGCGCTGCGGGTGACGCGGTCGTTGAGCAAAAATAGATAACCAAAGCACTAATGATTAGGGTTTCTTGGTAACCTAACCAACTTTTGATGCCCCAAGTATGGAAAGGGCATGCATTCTTGAATCCTTGCTTCGACGAGCTAAGGAATTTGATTTCAAGTATTAACTTTGTTTTGGTGAGGTGTGACTTGAACTTGGACATTGATCGGTCATGAACAAGTGAAGGGCATTTTTATCCTCGGGGGGAACCTTGTGTTCATGATTCACGAAATGCCAAGTGTTTGATTGATTTGATTGTTGCTTGTTCTTGCCCCAAGCGGGAGCGTGATTGTCTTTGTCAATGATTCTTTGAATGCATGTCGTTTTCCTTAATTGGGTGTGTGATTGTTGGTTGGTGACTAAGTGTGACTACCCCCTCAAGCGACGAATCGATGAGGGAATGACCTTCGTGAGAGAAGCGACGAGTCGCTTGACCCAAGATGACTTGTGCAGGTGTGCCTTTAGAGGGTTTACCGTTAAGCGTGTGCAATTTTTCCAACATATGGACCTATTTTTGGTGGGTGTTAACCCTTTTGGTGATGTCATAATGAGGTGAAATCGTCGAAAACCTATTTCCCGTGGAGCGGTCCGGCTATGATAGCCTTCTTGGGGAATTAGGAGAGCGATAATTTGGACCTCGACATCGATTTTCTTTGCCTAGAGGTTAAGTGCGAGAGCACTTGTGTCCGGCAATTATTTTTGCTGTGTTTTTGTTGAATTTTGTTTGTTTTTGTTGTTTTTGTGACAACATTTTGGGAATGAAATTGTCGGAAAATCCGTCTTCCCGTGGAGCGTTCCGGCTATGGTAGCCTTCTTAGGGAGTAGGATAGTGATAATTTGTGACCCCGATGTCGATTTTGTATGCCCATGTTGTCAGTTGCATTTGCAATTCTGTCAGGCAATTTTATTGTCTGTTTTTAGTGCATTTTTAGTCATTTTTCTTGATTTTTTTTGTGTTGGCTTTGAATTCGTCCCTGGGTGGGACGAATTCCAGCTGGAGAATTCGTCCCTGGGTGGGACGAGCGCTGATCAGAGCGCTCGTCCCAGTCAAGGACGAATTCCAGTGCAAAGGGCCTATTTAAGGGCCAAAACTTGATTTTGGGCTCATTTGTGTCATTTTTTCTTGCGATTTTGGAGCTTTGGGAGGAGGAGGTAATTCTGCGAAGCGAAGCGCTGCTTGAATTCTCTCTGCCATCATGAGTGCACAAGGCGGATTCGAGCGGCGGAGCCGAGGCGAGAACTGTAAGTGACCCTAGGGTTTATTTTGCTTTAACTTAATGCATTGTTTTTGTGTTGCGCTTTTCAAAACTTTAAGATTTTTTGTGATGTTTTTGTTTATCAACTAAGGTTAGAAACCCTAGAACTGAAAATTTTCTCTTTTCATTTATTTATCTATTTTTTTTTTTTGTTTGCTTGCAGGTTGTTAGGAGCCGGTACCGTGTACCCGTTGCCTTTCTTGAGCGCGGTTGGCCTTGGCTGATGATGGTCGGGAATGGCTTGATGCCCTTGGGCTCAAGCGAGTGGCTCGGCTGGAGCCTGTGGTTTCGGATCGAGGCCTATCGACGGCCCGATCAAGCTTTGGGATCCGTGGACCAATACTTTCCATCTCCCGACGAGGGAGATGGTTGTGACTCTTGAGGACGTCTATCGGTTGCTTCGGATTTCGATAGATGGTCCGCCTATTAGGACATCTCCGTTTGATCGGTGAGTTGCTGTACTCACGAGATGTTTTGGGCATGGGGGGAAGCTGGGTGTAGCAGACCCAGTGGAGACAGCCGAGGCGGATTGCCAGGCTGGCGGGATTTTGGTTGGCTGGTGGAAGGAGAGGGGGGTGTTAGGAGTGAGGCACGCATTCTTGATGGGCCTCATTTCTAACATTCTTCTCCCTGATTCGTCAGGCGCGAGGTTCCCGTGGAACCTGCTGGATTTGGTGTGGCAGTTGGCAGAGTGCCCGATACAGGCATCGTTGATCTGAGATGGGGACGGACTTTGTTGGCGCGGCTTTACGGGGAGGCTGTACGGGGTCCGTTGTCGACGGCGGAAGGGTGTCGATTGCGGTTTTGTTGCGGTCTTGGGGTTGGCGGCACATAGCTGTTGAGAGGCCTACCGGGTTACCGTGGATGACTCGGGCGGCGATGGAGGATGAGGAGATTGGTTATGCGGCTTTGTGGCGACGGTGCACGGAGCGAGGGCAGAGTCGGCGATGGGCAGGTGCCGTTGAGCACTACATTGATGCCTTTTCGTGGCTCACTCCAGGGGAGGTGTTTTGGCGTCCCTATCGGGACTATCCAGCCTGGCCTGAGGCTGGAGAGTGGCTCCGACGGGTACGGAGGGAGCGATGGTTGACTGGGCGGCACGGGACGGAGCATGAGTTCTTTCCGTACCGCCGGGTTACACGACAGTTTGGGGTGCGCCAGGGGTTGCCTGGTGAACCCGTAGGCTATCGACGTCGGGGAGATGAGAGGGATCTGGAGCCACCGGTCCTCGTGCCATTGGGCGAGGAATCGGATGCGGTGATTGAGGTGTTGGATGTGGATGACGTCGGTACTACCAGAGTATGACTCGTGGTGGGTATTGCGGCGTTTGAGAGGAGAGGGTCCATGGGAGGCACGGAGGCGGCGGTGGAGGATCTTGAGGCGGCAGGGGGTGATTGGGGAGGGCCGTTGGATGATGCAGACATGGTGGATGCGGGAGATGAGGATGTGGACTTGGGTGTTCCGGAGCAGCCGGACATGCGGGATGTGGAGGAGCAGTTGGAGCCTGAGCAGGCTACTGTCCCCGCGAGTCCTATGCGTCCAGCAGATACGGAGGGGGTGGGGTCGGATGTAGGCGATGAGGTTGCATGACTTACGGAGCTGCTACGGATGCGGGATCTGGAGAGGGATCTTCTACGGGCTTAGTTGGCAGAGCGGGATAGGGTTTTGGCGCAGCGCGATGATGCATTGTCTATCTATCATCGGCGGGAGGCCGAGTGGTGTCTGTACCGGATAGACTTGGAGAGGGAGGTCATCCGCCTTGGCGTGCGGCTCCACGAGCCTTCGATCGGCGGATCTTCTCGACGGACGAGGGATAGTCGGCGAGCGGTCGGCATCATCTCGCCGTGGCGGTTAGATGAGGGGGTGGTAGTAGGCATGATGCGGGGGCTAGCGGTAGCCGCCTGCGAGGTCCCGTAGGACCCACACCACGGGGGGTAGTTCCCGTCGCACCGATCTGCGTGATCATGGTGGCCGACGCCTTAGGTTGGGTTTTGGATATGATTGCGGGGTTGAGGACCGGTTTTGTAGCCTGCGGGCATCTTTTTTGATATATATATATATATATACCGATTTTATTTTTGGATTTGTACATGTGATGATGTGATTGATTTTTGTTATGCATGTTTATTTATTTTGATGAATGCGGATGTTATGACGAATTGAAATGTTTTAGATGTCTATGTGATATGCAAATTGAAATGGATGAATGATATTTTTATTTATCTGGTTTTTCTTTGCTGTTTTTGTATTTTCGATGGTATTATAAGGATGATAAGTAGCGCAGATGGTTTTGGGATGAATGTAAGATTATACGAGATTCGAGACGGTTTTAACTCACTATCCATGGTTGTACTTTATCTTACGGGACTTTTGAACAAGGTATGAATCGGACCTATTTTTGACCGAGTTATTTAACATCCCTGTGTGTGCAATTGAGTTCATTTAGTGGTATTTGTTAGGATACCGCCGAGTGCAGTGGGCTTTCAACCGAACTGTGCTGAGGATCACCTAATTAGCTCCACGAATTCCTTTGTTGTATGTACTAAGATTAATCCGCGTTGTAATCCGGGATGCCATAAGCTAGCTCATCCACATGCAAACATTGATACGTACACAAGTTAATGTGACGAGATATATCGTCATGCGGGAGGTTTACTTACATTACCGAGTTGGTATTGAAGCTTGCCTTATGACCTACGAGAATCTTTGAGAGTTCCAGGGATTCAAGGTCAACTCCCTTCTTTTTTTTTTTCAATTGTATTGGGATACTTGCTCATTGTAGTGATGAGATCACTGTTTATTTTGATTTTTTTTTTTTTTGAGCAAGGGATTGGGGATATTGAGTGACGAAAATCATTGTTGTTTGTGCCTTTTGATGTGTGCACTGTAGTTTGTCAAATTTTTGAGTTTTGACATTTTGCAAATTTTTGTGTTTTGCAACTATTTAGAACTTTAGGGATTCTTAGGGAATTGGGTAGGGAGGAAGCTTGTCCTTTTGCCAACTCTCAGCATTCTAGGGGTCATTCGCACGGGGGATGAGCAAGATAACCGTTTCGCTTGTGGTGACTTAGATTATTTTGCAGGTTTCGTCTTTCGTTCACACAATTTTGGGAATTTTAATGTTTGATTTGTGTTGGGATGTTACGTAACAAGGTGTATTTCAAGTATGACTCTACCTTTGTAAAATCCGTTCGACTTGGTACACTACATGGCTAAAGAGGAAAATGATGATTGAATTATTGAAACTCTTAGTACATTCCCAGACCACTGACTGTAGTGTTGTAAAATTTATGCATGGTGTTTTTGTTGATTTTGATGACTTCGAGTATGCCTAGAATTGAGATGCAAATCTTTGTTGTTTTTGATGATTTTTGTTGTTTTGTTTTTGTTGAATTTCTTGATTGTTTGACCAAGAGATTGCGATAATCCTTGGAGCTTTTTGGGTTGACCAAGAGATTGCGATAATCCTTGGAGCTTTTTGGTGACCAAGAGATTGCGATAATCCTTGGAGCTTTTTAGGTGACCAAGAGATTGCGATAATCCTTGGAGTTTTTTTGGGTGACCAAGAGATTGCGATAATCCTTGGAGCTTTTTGGTTGACAAGAGGATAATCCTTGGAGCTTTTGGGTTGACCAAGAGATTGCGATAATCCTTGGAGCTTTTAGGGTGACCAAGAGATTGCGATAATCCTTGGAGCTTTTAGGTGACCAAGAGATTGCGATAATCCTTGGAGCTTTTGGGTTGACCAAGAGATTGCGATAATCCTTGGAGATTTTTGGGTGACCAAGAGATTGCGATAATCCTTGGAGCTTTTTGTTTGTTTGTTGTTTTTTTTTTTTTTTTTTTTTGGTACATGGCTTTCTTAGATATGAAATGGTCGCAAATGACTGATATTCAAGGGTTAGTTTCCTTGATACCGTCAAGAGAAGCTACCCTGTACGTTCCTGGTCCTATTTTGCTATCAATGACATAAGGACCTAACCAATTTGCCATGAATTTGTCCCTCATATGGGACGGCAAATTAGAGTTTTGTTGGTTTTCCTTGAGAACCAGATCACCAACCCGAAAGTCTCTTAGGTGAACTTTCATGTTGTAAGCTCTCTTAAGCCGCTCTTGATAGATACGTAAGTGCTCGAGAGCATTAACGCGTCTTTCATCAAGCAACGTAAGCTGGTCTAACCGGGCCTGCCGTGCAGTGTCATCATCGATGAATTCCTGCATTGATATGCGGAGGGAAGGAATTTCCAACTCGAGAGGCATTACTGCCTCTGAGCCATACACTAGTGAAAACGGAGTTGCCCCAGTGGGCGTCCGAATGCTAGTGCGATAGGCCCAAAGGGCAAGTGGGATTTGTATGTGCCAATCCTTATGATTATCTGCGACGGTCTTTTTAAGGATGGCGACTAGCGTTTTGTTTGACGCCTCTGCTTGCCCATTTGCTTGCGGATAATAGGGTGTTGAAAAGTTGTGCTGAATTTTGTACTTTGTGGTTAAAGCACGCACGTCTTTGTTCTTGAATGATGGCCCATTATCCGAGATTATTTTGGATGGAATACCAAAACGACATATGATGTAATGCAAAATGAACTCCGCAATGCGGGAGTCCTGTCGTAGAGGTTAACGGAATTGCTTCCACCCATTTGGTAAAATATTATGTGGCCGTTATGATAAACGTGTGACGATTTGACAATGCAGGGGAGATCTTTCGATTAGATATAGGCCCCACTATGAAAAAGGCCAAGCGGTGGGTATGCTGTAGGGACTGGGAAGGTGCGTGCATCAGATTGGCATGATGTTGACATTTTACACACCTCTTGACATACGCGCAACAATCTCGCTCTAAAGATGGCCAATAATAGCCCATGCGAAGAATGCGCTTTGCAATGGCCATACCACTGAAGTGGCCGCCACATGTACCGTCATGCGCTTGGGTGACTGCCCAAGTGGACTCTTGCTAGTCCAAGCAACGAAGAAGAATTCCGTCGTAGGCTGCGACGATACGAAATGTCTCCTATCAAGACATATTTTGCCGCTTTCTGTTTGAATGTTCGTTTTGCGGCTTGCGTCAATCCAAAGGGTAGATTACCTAACTTGAGGTAATCTCTTATTGGTAAATACCAGTCCTGTTGATCGGATACCTCGACGGTTTGAACAGCCAATCCCTTTTGGAGTTCTTCCCTAACAAATGCTGATTGGGATAGAACTTGTAAAAATAGCGTTGTGTTGCTATTAATGGGAGTGGGGGAGAACAAAGACCCCCAGTTGGCGTGTTTCAAATAGTCTCGGATTCGAAAGAACTTATCCGAAGATGGTTCGATCTGGATCATGTGGATTCCTGGCGTCAAATATGAGCTTGCGCGCTCCATCGCGGGTTGCGATAAGGTTTTGACTTGAATGGTTGTTATATCACCGGAAAGGTCTTGCGGGATTAGTGACCCCAAGGAGGCCATTGTGTCCGCAAAATGGTTCGATGATCGAGGGAGTGCCTCGATGTCATACCACTCAAGTTTTGCCAGGAATTTATCCACGAGGGCTTTATAGGCCTTCAGAACTGGGCATTTGCATTGGTATACCCCTTTGACTTGATTGACGATTAACAGCGAATCGCCAAAGATGTTCGGTCTTTTGATGTTCATGGCGATTGCTGTCACGAAGACCTAGGAGCAAGGCTTCATATTATGCATTGTTGTTGGTGCCTTTGGAAGTTTAATTTAAATGACGAGGGGCATTGGAGCGCCTGCGGTGTGAAGAATACAATTCTGCGCCACCACCTTGCTCGCATTTAGAACCATCAAAAAATAAGGTTATGTCGGCACTGAGACTCGGGCTCTTCAGAATCCGGCGATTACGAGACATGGAAGACCTCATCATCGGGTAGTTCTATGACCGGAGGCTGATCGTCTTCAAGAGGAGCCTCTGCTAGTTGATCGGCTATGACTTGTCCTTTTATAGATTTTTGCCCAATAAACTCAATGTCAAATTCCGTCAACAACATGATCCATTTCGCCGTGCGACTACTATGATAAGTACGACTCATCATGTATCGCAATGGATTCTCCTTAGACACAACATACGTCGTGTTGCTCAGCATGTAGTGGCGTAGCCTTTTGGTAGCAAACACCACTGCCAAGCAGAGTTTTTCAACGTATGCATAGTTAAGTTCGTAGCCGACCGAGGTGCGGCTAAGATAGTAAGTAGCTTTGTTCTTTGTGAAGTTCATTCTTTCGGGCTAGCATTGCGCCCAGTGCCACCTCGATAGGTGAGATGTATAAGTAGAACGGCACACCTGGTCTAGGCGGTGCCAATGCGGCGGCGAAGCCAAGTATTGTTTGATTTCGTCAAAGGTGAGTGGCACTCGTCATCCCAATGAAATGTGACCCCCTTGTGCAATAGTTTGTTCATTGGTCGGCATTTGTCGGATAATTGCGCTATGAAGCGTTTAATCGACGCGACCTTTCCTTGCGGACTTCTAAGCTGCTTGATAGTGGTTGGGGGAGCCATTTCAAGGATTGCCTTGACTTTGTTTGGGTCCACTTCGATGCCTCGTTTTGAGACTATAAAACCCAAGAGTTTTCCAGATGTGACGCTCGAACACGCACTTCTTGGGATTCGGTCGACCTTATGCTCTATGAGGCGATCGAGAATCTTGCTTAAGTCACGAGATGATCGAGCGCAAAATAGACTTGGCTAACAAATCATCCATGTAATCTTCCAAAGTTTTGTGCATGTAATCGTGGAAGATATACGTCATAGCACGTTGGTATGTAGCGCCGGCGTTTTTAAGGCCAAAAGGCATGACCTTATAGCAAAATGTCCCCCAAGGCATTGTGAATGCCGTTTTGAGTTGGTCTTCGGGATTGATACGAATTTGATTGTATCTGAAAAACCATCCATTAGGGAGAGCATTTCGTGACCTGTTGTAGCGTCTACCAATGCGTCGATGCTTGGCAAGGGGAAATCATCCTTAGGACTCGCTTTGTTTAGGTCTCGAAAGTCGGTGCATATGCGAATCCTCCCGTCGGGCTTCTTGACGGGAACCATGTTGGACAACCATGGCGGATAATCCACGCGAGATGACAAATTGTGCATCCAACGGCTTTTGCAATTCGTCTTTGACCATCAAGGCCCTTTGTTGGGTGCATCTTTCTTAGTTTTTGCTTTACTGGCTTGATTTTCGGATCAAGCGTTAAATTGTGCATGACTAGCTGCGGGTCTAGTCCTGGCATATCTTTGTATGACCATGCAAAAACTTCCTTCTTCTCTTTGAGAAGGGCAATGTAATCGGCTTGCTCTTCGGGGGAAAGGCTTACCCCCAGCTTGAGAATCCTTGGATTCATTGGATCTATGCCGATGTCTACGTCAGTCGTCTCTTCGACTGACATGTGAGATCCGTCCTCCAACTGATGTGGAGTTGGGATTAAATGGATATCATCAGGTGAGTTAAGATCTACGTTTGGGACCTCGGGTCCCTCTTCGACTTGAAAAATATCTTGAGTTGTCCTTGGGGTAAAATGAAGCATTTCACCGAAAGGCCGATACTACGATGGTGACAATGGTGAATTGACGCGATCCCAATCAATGGCATCCATGTTTAGATGCAATGACCGTGATGGATCGGTCGGATTGCGGATGGGTGTGGTCAAATCAATGGAGATCATGTGGATGGAATGAATTTGGTCTCCGGAACCACGGGTGTGATGACTCGATTCTTTCGAGATGTTCCCTATACTCCGGATGCGGCTCTACGGGAGCGAGGCACGAATGGATCCTCTCTAGGTGCAAATTCATCTCTATGTGCGAAAAGGAAGGCGGGGTCTTCCCTTGGTGCTGTTGCCTGATGGGATCTTGAGGTGGACGATGCTCATCTTGAATTTGGAGCCATAGGCCTAACACTTGGTCCCACCTCGTTGGGTCTACGTGCCATTCATGTCCTAACCGTATACCCATTTGTCCCATTAGATCTTCATGGGTTAGAGCGCGGTGATGTCGTCGCGCATGTACGAGATAGTCCATTTCAGTTTCGTCTTACGAATCGCTTTCATAGATCCAAAATTGTTCATCCTCTTCGGCATCTGTTGCTTGCGACATTGAGGACTCTTCTGTTCCGGTGAATTAATCTGGTCCCATTGCGGTTGTTCCACTCTTAGTGGAGGGACACGATTCTTTTGAGGCTGTGTTATTTCGATGCTGGAACCTCTAAGGGGAACAGTTTCAAAAAAATGTCTGGAAGCCGTTGTTGTTCTCTTTGAGGGCTGCTCTACGAACTTTCACCTCTCTCTAGCAAAGGAGAGGGATTATTGCTATTTCCAGGGGTGTTTGTAGACCATGGGAGATAATCCCCCAATGTGTATTCTGTGTTTGGATTGGCGTACGGGTCTTGTGCCAATCCCCCCCTATTGCCTATTTCTAGGCCTTGCATGTTTTCAACCAAGATGTCTAATGGCAGGGGATGGTTGAACCCTACCCCCGACTTGTCATATGGCATCTGATATCTTGGTTGGCAAAGGATCCGCATCCCTTGCTCATATCTGCCTAGCCCATACCCATGCCAATTGCATTGTTCGAGGTATTTTAGGGCAAATTTTGGGTTCGACAGATAATTGATGTTTTCGACAAAAGGTTCTTCATCTGTTTCCTTTTGTTCGCATGGTTCAGAACCATGATCAAGGCCCCCATACACAAAATTCGTTTGGTTCGGTGGGTAGCCTAGAGGGACGATTGTTCCAATGGGAAGGCGAGGTCTTCCCATGTCTTATCTTGACTCCGAGTGTGGGGGTTGCCACAACATTTTGCACTATGTACTCTCCCAGGCCTGTACTGGCCATCTCAACAGTGATTGTTGATGATTGGGTAGGAGGAAACGGTAGTCCTTCTTGAGTCCATTCCATGTTTGGTGGTTCGGGAATCTTGGTTTCCGTTGCGTTGGGCGCTTCCTCTGTTGATATTGCTGAGATCGTGGGCAACCCCTCTTCTAGAGGCTTAACCTCCTCCATGATTTGCTTTCCCTTGTCCTTCTGTTGGGCCACGATAGGTGGCGTTGATGATGAAGGAGCCAATGATGACGTCTCACCTGGCTGGGATTTTGCCTTATTGGCCACCAGTGGTGCCTGCGGTATCGGACCCTGTTTAGATGGATTCAATTGAAAATCCAAATGCGTTGATGGGAGGGTCGATTGAGGTATGAATTGTACCGCATTGCAATACTTGAAGGGCTCTAAGTCCATTGGGACTACATGTATTTGCCCTTCATAGGCATACTTCAAGCACTGGTGTGCGATCGAGGGGACACACTTCATGTCCACGATCCAAGGCCGCCCTAGCAGTATGTTATAAGCCATTTCGCCTTCCGGCCACATGGCACGGTGTGGGTATTGACTTTTGTCCTACCTGTATAGGCAGAACGACTGTGCCGACTGTCGAGCATATTGCATCGTTAAAAGCTCGCAGTGTGTACGTGGAAGCGGTGATGTGAGAGGTGGCGAGTTTTAAATGCTTTAACGCTGCGGTGGTTATGATGTTCTTTGGACGAGCCGGTATCTATCGGCACTCTCTTGTACGGGATCCCGTTGACCCGCGCGATAACGTGCGGGGGTGGATCCGGCATGTCATTTGATATCGTTTTGACCTCATTTTCTTTGAATGTGATGACGAGGCTCCGTACATTGTTTCACATGTCCCACGAAGGCGTTGAAAGAATTTGCTTCGTGGGGTTGTACTTCAATGGCTTTTAAGATGTCCATAAGAGCTTCTCTATGTGGAGCTGATTGTTGAATAAGCTCGTAGATGGACGAGCCTAGCCGACGTGGTCCGCAAACTCTGCGTGAGTTTGGTTCGTATCGTGACCTCGGGTCTAGGCGGAGGTAACTGCGTTGGGCGTTGTTGAGGCTGCGATGTCGACGGAACTTCCCTCGCAGGTACCTCGGGGGCAACTGCTGGGTATTTTTTGTTCCTTGTTACAATGCTAATCATTCCCACAAATCCTTGCGCGGGAAGATCTTGTCGCACCTCGTTAATTTGGAGCGGTTTTGTCTGCGCCTCGTGGGCAGGCAAGGGGTCCTTGAATACCCCCATTTGTTGGTTGTTAGGTGCGATGGGGTTGTCCACGACCAATGTTCGGTTTTCGATCAAATCCTGGACTAGTTCTTTGAATTTCCAGCACCCATTTAGGTCATGTCCTCTGCGTCTATGAAATCTGCAATACAATTCCTCCCTATACCCCCTAGGCTTGGGAACGTTAGGGTCAAAAATTTGGATTTACGGCAGAGTAACTAAATTTGCCGGTGACAAGCGGTCAAATAAGGAGTCCCTAGACTCCGCATACGGGGTGAATTGTCGCCTAGGGCGACAGCTGCTGATACTGTTCCTGTCTCCTGTTATCTCTTTCGTAAGCAGGAGGCCTTTGCACAGTAGTTAGCCTTTTGAGGCTATGTTTCTTGCACAGGTGCGGGGACATTTATCGCAACTTGGTTGACTGCGGCGTGTTGTGGTTGCGTTGTCCCAGTTTTAGTGGTTTTATTCCACTCTTTCTTCTTAGGCTTGGCAATTGCGCCTTCGCCTATCTTAATCTCTTCTATGACTCCGGCTTGCGCCAAAGCTTCTTCTAAGCTGTCGTATTGTCGCAGCAACAATAGACCAGAGATTGATTTTAAACAACTTTTCATGAACATTTGCGTGAGGTCCGACATGGGAGGACGGTAGGGTAACTTAGAAAGCAAAGCTCTCCATCGGTTCCCGTACTGCTGCCATTGTTTCCTCCTCAAATTGTTTAAGGCTAGCAAGATCACTAAGTGATGCCTTCTTCCTTGTGTTGAAGGTGAAACATTCAAGAAACGCATCTACTAGCTAATCTAAGTTGCTTATGCTGTGTTTGGGCAGCTGTGTGAACCAATCCGAGGCGGGGCCTGCGAATGTGGTTATGAATGTTCTAAGCAATAATGCGTCATTATCTTGAATGCCGAAGCATTGGCTTAGAAATCGTGTAACATGTTCTTGTGCGTCCTCTTCACCTTTAAAAACTGCCAATTGAGGCAACTTGAAGTGTTCGGGGTAAAGAGGTGTAGGCACTGAGGGATGCACCGGATTATTGCGGAGTAGACGTAATGTGGGTTTTTGATGCCCGGCAGCTTTTGTCTCCACCGACTCTAAATGCTCCAATAGCGCTTGGTATGCATCGGAAGATTTTATTTCTTCCTCTCTTGTTCGCTCTTGTTGCAAGTTACGGTAAACTGGAGGCCTATGGAGGGGTGGCCGAATGGCATCCTTCCTGCCTTGATGAGGAGTTTCAATATATTCCTCTTCCGGTTCATACTCCTCGTAAAATTCTTGAGGAGTCTCAGGGCGAAACCTATGACCCTGATCAAGTTCTTGTTGAAGGTACCCATCATTGTTTCGGGGAGTTGCCTCCCTCTCGAATCTATGGGGTCTTGGAGGCCGAGCTTGACGAGGTCGTGGAGACTGTCTTGCGCCAACGGATTACGCCTCTCATCTTGTTCGGCTCTTTGGATGCGAGGGGTTGGCCCCCTCTCAGGTATTTCATAGCGTAACTCATCCGCTTCGCGTTGCATGCGTTCTTTATCCAAGCGGTATTGATACTCTATCTCTTGCTGACTCTGTTTAAGCCGCATGATTTGGGCTTGACGGGTGGTAT
Source organism: Wollemia nobilis (assembly GCA_028583015.1). Taxonomy (NCBI): domain Eukaryota; kingdom Viridiplantae; phylum Streptophyta; class Pinopsida; order Araucariales; family Araucariaceae; genus Wollemia; species Wollemia nobilis. The sequence continues at coordinate 3,792,845 of JAQPPZ010004166.1, read as the reverse complement.
ATCTGGCGACAGTCGGGTCAATTTGATCTACCCTATTTTGTTCAGAAGATTCAAATGTTCCTCCTATGTGTTTACCTCGAGTTTGCTGGTCTAAGGTTTCAATGGGTCGCTTCCCTCTGTCGAGGTAAGCGGTATGTGCTCGAGGTTCTGGCCTCAAGGGGTGATCATGATATCCTGCTGGTGCGGAAATGCAAGGTTCCCGCATTGTTTGTTGCCCTCGAGGAATGCGATGGTTTTCCTCATACTCCCTTTCACGGGTGTAAATGGGATGGGCGGAATTAGGTCGCCCTATGTAAGGAGCCTGCGCTCCGGATTTGGTCTCTATGTTACGATGATAGGTAAAGAAGGGACGCCATATCCACGTTGTCCCTCCAAATGGACAGTGTGCCTATTTAGCGCTTCATCGCGCGGTGGCCACTCATGCCTAGCTTCAAGAGGTGATTCTCTATTTATGTCAAGGTCTACATGTAAGGCATCTTCCCGAAAGGGGTTGCTTTGAATAGGCATACCCCAGAGGATTACGAATTGGATTCTTTTGTAGGTTTGACCTATAAGGCGGTATGACCAAATCCTCAGGACTGAAGTGAAGGCAACTTGCGCTTGCTTTTTGTGTACCTTCCGGAGCTTCTGCCCTTGATTGGGCTTGACTGCGGGTGTACACCATTGCGGTGCTTCTATGCTACCTAAATAAGTTTTTATCTCGTTTTTATGATTTTTTTTTTTTTTGTCTACACTAAGCAGAATTAAACACACACATTCACAAAACCGTGATTATCTCTTTTAAGGATTCTTGGTGTGTCCTAAACTGGTTTAGTGCATTTTGATGTTTTGTTTTGTTTTTGTAGGTTTTGTAGAACGTTTAAATGCATCATGTAGGCTCTTATAACTCCAAAAAGGTCGCCCCTTCAATATACCAACCGGGCCGATATACCAACCTCTCTATATACCCGCCCTTACGAGAGGGAGACTATAGGTACGTGAGAGCGAGAAGGTACGTGGTACATAGGCGGTACGGAAGGGGGATTGTCTGTTAATGGCACCTACCATAGAAAACTTATCCTCGCGCGCATGGGAATCACCCCGGCTACGCTCGGTCTGTCTTCGTCGGGATTTACGCCTAACAACGAGTTGACAATCGGGAAATGGATGCAAATCAAGCCAAGGTGGTGATTAAATCCACCAATGGTCTTGATCAAGGGCTGGGGTCTTACGACCGGCTCCTTGGTTTAAGATTGTTTCGTGATGTGTGTGGGATTCGTTTTATCCAGCAAAATGAAACTAGCATACATGACTTTTCCTAATGCAATGCGAGGATTAAATGAAAACAATTAAAGAAACGAAACGAGAAACAGAAAAAATATAACGAGAGATCATGAAAATCCCTACCTCTTCTCTGCTGCTCCTGTTGTCTCCGAATTTCTGCTACGAAAATCCGTGAGACGGGGAATTCGTCCCTACGGGAGGCGAGGTTGCGAGAACGAGATTCGTCCCTCCCGAGAGACGAATTTGAATTCGTCTCGGGGTCGGACGAATTGCGAGAAAGAATTCGTCCACTGTCGAGAGACGAATAGCGATCTGCAACAAAAAAAAGATGTACTGTCAAGCACAAACACAAAAATTTGATCGGTTTTCGTGATTTCAAAAACCGAGGAACGAGGGTCCCACCGTGATCGCCACTGAAAGCACGAGATTCCGGTCAAAAGAAACACCAAGTGCGATTGCATTCAAAATTAAGTACGCTTAAGTCCTAGAAATGTAAATTGCATGAAACGGAAAAGAGACACATTGGAAGAGACACAATCAGATAAAGAAAACACAGCCCTTTCATTAATTTCCTTTGATCTCCGTTACAATGATGCCTCCTCCCTTTTCAGGGGCTAGGAGCGCAAATAGAGTTTGATTACAATCGTTGAATGATTCCTCCTTCCGCGTGCCCACGATTGCAATGGGCGGGCCAAGATGATGCCGCCGCTGATGTCGATGAGTTCTTCGCCTCTGCTGCTTCTCCTACGAACAAAGAAATGACCAAGGCGTCAGTAGCACTTTCTTGCAAATGAAAAGCATTCTATCTCTAAAACCAACGAAATATGCATATGAATATTTGCCTAAAACAGTGAATACGGTGACACCAAATTGCTTCAAAACTTGACGGAAGGTAAGAGAAGTTACCGAGAAGGCCACTTGCCATCGAGGCGGCTGGCCAATCCACCTTAAACTGGAATTCGTCCACAGGCGGGACGAATTCTGAGCGTAATTCGTCCCTGGGTGGGACGAATTCTTCTGAGTTGGAGAAACCGACCTGCTGCTACTCCAATGTCGGATCCCGGGACCTGCAAAACGCCTGCAAATAGGGGGTTAGGTAATTGGGGCCATTTTGGGACGACCCAGATGGTCGGATTTTCCCAATTTGGCCTCCACCCTCGGGAATTTGACTTTGACACCTGCAAGTTAGCGAAACGACAAAGCAATACAAAACATCCTAAAATCTGACCAAAAGTTACAAAATTGCAATTATGGACTAATCAGACCTAGTAACACAGAATGCAATCTAAAAAATAATCTAAAGTGCTCAAAAACTAAAATTAGGACTTGGGAGGTGCGGGGGTGCCCAAGTGGGCCTCCCACCGTTGGCCCTCGATTTTGGAGCCAATCCACGGGGATGGGCTCAAAACCTTTTAGGATTGGGGGGTTGGCGAGTTGGTAGGTTCGGATGTCCATGCGTCGGATTTGAGTAAGGTTCGAGCTTCCAAAGGCCACCCAACAACCTCCCTTGCAAAAGAGATTGGTGGATGTGGGAAGGTGAACAAAGGGGGATGCAAGTGAGTCTTCAATTTGGCAGCACTTCGTTGCTTGAACACTCCTTCAACCTGTATGTTTTGGGTGAGAAAAGTCCCACCTTTTATAGACCCAAGGGGTCTCTTTTGGGAGGGAAGCACAAAAGCCAAGTGTTGGCCATAGGCGCCATGTGGCGATCTTGTCTTCCCATGAGGGAGGGAGTCCTCCATTGACTTGAACTTTGATAAATGCTTTTTGTAACGAGTCCTCTAACGGCCCCTCTGTCCACTTACACATGCGTGCAAGGTAGGAGCCCTTAAGCGGCTATTGCAGGCTGCCACTTGGCACCATTTGCCTTTTTGCCCGTTAAGCTTAGAATTCGTCCCACCCGGGGACGGATTCGAAGTCGTCCTGGGGTGGGACGGATTCTATTTTGAATTCGTCCCGGGGTGAGACGCAGTGCTTGGGCAAAGTGTCCAAGTGTGCCAAATTGCTTCTTGACCTTACAAAATTGCTATGAAAGTGGTTAGGACCACTGTTTAACCTCTGAGAGCTGCCCTGGGGGCTGTTTTTGCCAAAGCGATCAGTGTTTGCATTCACATAATCGGATTGGTGCTGTTTTGGTGTCTACACATAATTCATAAATGATTATATAAAAATTTGAATTAACATGCGCGTACCTGATTCGATGGTTCATGCATTGTGAAGATCAATGATTCGTTGATTTGTGACACGGGGGAGGGGTATAGTCATCTGATGTCACTCGTCCATGTGGTGGATGCGTCTCGATCGAGGCATCCGGGAGGTTTGAGTGCTGGCTGTACATGGAAGGCACTCTTTGGTACCTTCCCGATGTGGAAGGCACTTATATAGCATCTTCCCAATGTTGTCGATGCTTCCCAAATGGATGTGCCTTTCGGTGGTGGAAGGCACCTCTGATTGCTTACGCCTTCCCGATGTGGAAGGTGCCTCCGTCTGTATGTGCCTTCTCGATGTGGAAGGCACCTCGGTCTGCATGCGCCTTCTCGATGTGGAAGGCACCTCGGTCTGTATGTGCCTTCTCGATGTGGAAGGTGCCTCGATCTGTATGCGCCTTCCCGATGTGGAAGGCACCTCGATTTGTATACACCTTCTCAATGTGGAAGGCGCCTCGATCTGTATACGCCTTCTCGATGTGGAAGGTGCCTCTGTCTACATGTGCCTTCTCAATGTGGAAGGCGCCTCCGTCTGCATGCGCCTTCTCGATGTGGAAGGCACATCGAGGTCTACTCTTTTTTTTTTTCTATGGCGCCTTCCAGCCACGGAAGGCGCCTATATATATATATATTTAAACTCTTATGTGCGCCTTCTCTATAAGGAAGGCGCCTTCTTCTAGCGGGGTGCCTTATTTATAAGGAAGTCGCCTTTATTCTGGCGAGGTGCCTTCTTTATAAGGAAGGCGCCTTTATTGTGGCGGGGCACCTTCTTTATAAGGAAGGTGCCTTCTTCTGGTGGGGCGCATTCTTTATAAGGAAGGTGCCTTTATTCTGGCGAGGCACATTCTTTATAATTTAGGGGCCTTTATTCTCGAAAATCATGCTTCAATTGACCAGGAAAGGGTGATCAAGCCTTCTTAGTCTCGCCTCATCCTTCCTTCACTTCTACCTATGAGCCGAGGTTGAAATGTTGAGCCGAATCAGGCCAGGTTTCCCAGATACCTATTCCTCATGCTGTCAGGTCCTCCACCTGCAAAAAGCAATCGAAAAAGAAAGGAATAAAGGCATTTAGATGCATTTTGTGTCTGTTAGGCCCTGGGTTAGGATGCCTGCAACTTGCATGCGGGCGTCATCCCTGCAAAAACACACTGTAAGAAAAAACTATATTAACTAATTTTGGGTGAGCACTTCCATGCCCACCATTTCACCTGTGAGGGTTCGGTCCAGATCTAACAAGATGGGGTCTCCCCCATGCCTATTCTGGATTATACCTGTAATGTTTCAGACATGTTATAGGGGCGTAGTCGGTGGCCATTGACTGTTAACATGGTGTTGCTATCGTCAATTGTCTTAACGTGCACTTCCCCATTCTTGATGAGCTCTACCACCTCATACGACCCCATCCATCTCTACATTAATTTGCCTTTCCTCTCTTGGAATCGAGAATCGTACAATAGTATCCATTCCCCTTCTTGGAACTACTTTAGCTTAATGTGGCTATCATGCCATTGCTTTCTTTGCTTCTGTATAATTTTTGTTCTCTGCAAAGCATCTAATCGGATTTCGTCCAGCTGATCTAGTTGTCGAATCCTTTGTTTTTGAGCTTCATCCAAGCTCAAGTTCAATTCTGAAGCCATTCTCAATGTCTTGATTTCAAATTTGATGGGCATCATCACATTTTTCCCATAGACCAGTTGGAAAGGTGTAAAGCCTGTGGTGGATTTCCACGTGGTGTTATATGCCTAGACTGCCTCCGGCAACCGTGTAGCCCAATATTTCCTATGTTGCTACACGGTCTTCGTTAGGATGTTCTATATTTCTCTGTTTGTCACTTCCACTTGCCCGTTTTCCTACGGATGGTAGGGCGCAGTTTTATTATGCCGAACTCTGTATTGCTCCATCAGCTCCTTGATCAACTTGGAGGTAAATTGAGGCCCTTGGTCTGTTGTTATATCCATAGGGACCCCAAATCGTGTTAAAATATGGGCAAATAAGAAATTGGCAACTATTCTTTCCTTTGAATCCCTCAATGCCTGAACTTCAACCCTTTTGGTAATGTAATCCGTATAGACCAAAATAAACCTCCTCCCAATTGAAGGTGGATTAAACGGTCCCACGAAGTCCATGCCCACTTATCGAAAGGTTTCAGTTGCACCTGAGGCTAGAGGGGCATTTCATCTCGATGGGTTGGTCTGCCCATCCTTTGGCATTCGTCACACTTGCTGGCATATGCAGCCGCATCCTTAAACAGAGTGGGCCAAAAGTATCCAGCCTGTAGTATTTTGTAGGCAATTCATTTCCCTGCAAAGTGTCCTTCGCATGGTTCATCGTGACATGCTTTGAGTACTTCTGAGAACTCATGGTCCATAGGAACGATGCACTTTTCTTTATGACCGCCTACTTTTCTTGGAAAGAGAGAGTAGGTGAGGTCCTTCTGATGTCCAAGTAATTGGCTATATCTGCATACCACAAGGTTTGCTCACTAATAGTGAACAAATGTTCATCTAGAAACTGGTCTTCCACTACTTGATGGTCTGTTGGTGTCAATTTGGACAGAAAATCTGCCATGATGTTATCCTTGCCTGGTTTGTCGACTATGGTGATGTCGAATTCCTACAGTAGCAATAGCCATCTGATAATTCTTTTGCTAATGGCCGACTTGCTCATTAGGTATCTGATAGCCGCGTAGTCCGTATGGACAAATACCTTATATCCAGTGATATAGTGGCAGAATTTGTTTATAGCATGGACAACTACGAGGAACTCCTTCTCTGTCACCATGTAGTTGAGATTTGCTCCTGCCAAGTTTTTATTGACATAATAAATGGCATAAAATTCTTCGCCATATTTTTGTCTGAGGACTACTCCAATCGCACCGTTGGATGCATCACATTATATGTGGAATGGTATGGCCCAATTTGGTCCTCTTAAAACTGGTGCAGATATCAGTTTCTCCTTAAGCATTTGGAACACTTCTTCACAGTCTTCCATCCAATTGAACTCCACATCCTTAGATAATAGAGTGTGCAGTGGTTTGGCAATTTTGCTAAATTTAGCGATAAATCGTCGATAGTACCCGGCTGATCCAAGAAAACTCCTCACCTATTTCTGCATTTTGGGGCTGGGTAGGTCCCTGATGACCTCAATCTTCCTTTTATCAACCTTTATTCCTTCTGCATAGAGGTGATGCCCCAGTACGATGCCTTCTTACATCATCATAAAGCATTTTTTGTTACTTAGGGACAAATTATTTTTCTTGCTTCTGTCGAGCACTCTTTCCAAGTTCGTCATTGCCTCCTCAAAGGTTTCTCCAAATATAGTGAAGTCATCTATGTATACCTCGACCCCGTCTCCCATCATGTTTGAGAATATGCTAAGCATCGCCCTTTGAAAGGTGGCAGGTGCGTTGCACAATCCGAAAGGCAATACCCTATAGGTAAACATTCCCCATGGGTAGGTGAACGTTGTCTTATCTTGATCGTGTTCTCCTATCTAGATCTGGTTGTATCCATTGAATCCATCTAGAAAAGAGAAGTACTTCCTCCCTGAGAGTGTGTCCAAGACCTGATCAATGAACGAGAGCAGCAAGTGGTCTTTCTTGGTTGCTTTGTTCAATGCTCTGTAGTCCACAAAGATTTGCCACTTCCCATTCTTTTTAGGGACCACCACTAACGATGATACCCACTCACTGTCAAAAATTGGATATATGAATCCGACAACCAAGAGTTTGTGCAGTTCTTCCTTGACAATGTCTTTCATTGCCAGGTTTATTATTCTCTGTGGTTTTTGGCTTGGAGTTGCCTGATCATCTAGATAAATCTGATGGGTACAGATCTCTGGGCTGATGCCCTGCATATTTGAGTAATCCCATGCAAATGATTGTTGGTGCCTTACCAGGAGCTCTTCTAATTTTTTCAGTTGTGTGGGCGTCAACCTACTGCTGGCATTTAACGTTCTTCCTGGCCCAACGTGTATCTGCCGAATGTGGTGATCTTCAGTGCCAGTCAACGATGATCTAGTTGCAGAGATGGAGGGCTCTCTGTGGAGAAACTGCATAATAGCACCATCTTCATCTTCTTCTGTCAATTGCTCTAATTTCATCACTAGATGGATCATGGACAGCTCTAGATTTCCATGCTCGGTGAACATGGGTTCTCCTACTGAGTCGACGGACTGTGCTGGGGGTGAAATGGTCAACATTTTAATGTTTTGCCCATCGGAGATGGTCATCAACCCATCCCGATAGCTTATGTAAGCGTCAGCTATTGCCAGCCATGGCCTCCCCAAGATGAGCGGGTAACCACCCATCCTAGTTTTGGATTACAAGACTAAAAAGTCGGTTGGGTATTCCCATGCACTAACCGTTACTATCACGTATTCCAACATTCCTTCCGACACTACGGTTGATCGATCGACTAGCTGCAGCACTGTCGTGGTGGGTTTTAGGTTCGTGAGTTGTAGCCTCTACATGGTCTCCTGAGGAATTACGTTGATGGTTGCTCCGAGATCGACCAACGTATTGGATAGGGAATGTCCCTCGATTTTTACAGTCAGCACCGGGCTGCCTGGGTCTGCATACTTCGGATGGCATGTTATGCCCATCATCAAATCTTCTAGTTTACCCATGACATTGATAGTCTAGGTTGCTCTTCGTCCCGACTTCCTCAGACACATCTCTCTGATTGCCTTGGTATATATTGGAACATCTCGGATTGCTTGGAATAATGGAATTATCACTATGAGGTTCTTCAAGCTTGACAAGATGTTGAATTTTGGCTGCGTTACTTTTCTATGTTCTTGCAACCGGTTTGGAAATGGAGGCTTCGCTCTCTCAAGTGTTTCTTCCTCCTCTACCAAAGGTGTTTCTTCTACCTCCTACTCCTCTTCTACCAATGGAGGTGTTCCTACTCTTAGCTGCCTACCTGACCTAAGCTGAATATTGTACATAGGATACATCTCACCCTCCACGTTGTATGTTGGCTGGTTCACCCTATTATTTAGATTTGCCATCGGTTGTGCGGGTAGTTTCACAGGTCTCACTACTAGCAATGTCGATAAATTTTGTTGGGGGTGAGCAGGTGCTACATTCTATGGAGCCTGATTCCATGTAGTGTGGCCTCTCCACTACTGCCTAGGATATGGATATGGCATCCATGGCTGCTGGTTCGGGAATGCTGTTGGGGTGTGTTAGACCAGGGTGATGGCCCCCACCACCCCATGTTAGGTGGTTTAGGCGGTCCTTGGTGCATGTATGGTCCTCCCCCATATGGTGAAATTTTGGTTGGCATATTCCCCATAGGCGGTTGTGGCCAACTCTTTCGATTGCCTATGAAATAGGCATCCATGCTTTCAACCTCCTCCTGATTACTGGGCAGTTGCGGGCACAATCGAGTTTTATGATTCAGCACTGCAAGCTGTGCATACTCGACTTTGTTCTCTAGGCATGCATTCTTTGCATGCCTCCCTCTACATTTTGGATGAGAAATAAGCCAATCTTTGCCTCATTTTCTTGCTTCTTTTCTCTAACAGTAGCGTATCCATCTGCAATGCTAGAGATGAGAGCATTTCACTCTTTAAATCCTCCAGCATGTTACCTATTTCTGTATTTGTGACTGAAGCAGCCGCTTTCATGGTTTTGGAGGTGGCCTTCCCTCACCTTCTTAAGTAGTTTTGACATAGTTGTCGGATGTCTTCCATAGCATGCTGGTAGAAATCACCTCCAGAAATCTTGTTAAGAGCCTCCATTGATTCATTGGTAAGTCCTCTCAAGAAGATGCTCTTGAGGGACTTATCAGATAGTCTCGTGTGAGGAGATCATTGAAGGTTGAAGTTGAATCTCTCCCAGTATTCCTCGAGAGACTCATCTTCTTTCTGTGTCATGCTCAGGACCTCCTCCCTAGAGTCTCTTACTCTCCCAAAATCTTGGTATTGCTCTAAAAAGAGCCTCTTCATTTGATCCCAAGTGGCAATGTGTTTGTCTCCCAGACCGATGAACCATCGCAGAGCTGCATCGTCCAACATGGAAGGAAAGAGTTTCAGCTTATGCGTATCAGATTTGTAGTCCACAGACCTGCATAAGACATCAAACTTGAATAAAAATAGGTCAGGGTCCTCAATTGGGTATCCTCTGAAGGTTAGACGATGAGCAGGGGATATGTTTTTCATTTTAGTATCTCCTATGCCTTCCTCAATCGGGAAACTAAATCTAGAAGAGACTTCTTCATTGTCAGCCATTTTTTCAGGAAATGTGGTCTCAAATGCAGTGTTTATGGCCTTATGGTCATTTAAGACTTTGATTCAAGACTCTGAGGTTGTCTGATTCTATCGTCTGATCTTCTACAACTTTCCACAATAGGGCTTCTTCTAAGGGTGTCCTATTAAACAGGGGATTTATGATAATTCATTTTTCCCCACGTTGATGGGATGAGGAGGCACTTTGCACAAAGTGCAGTTTCTCACTCCAATGGATTGCTGGTGGGTCGGGCGAGTCTAATTCAAATTTAGAATGCTCGGCTGACTCAGGTTCTGATGGATTGGTTCTCCATCAGAACTCATACAAGGTCAGATGGAAGGTTTCAAGGTATTGTAAATAATCTAGTTGAGACGCTTCCCTGGCAACGGTGCCAAAATGTTGCGGGCCAACAAGGTTAAATATTTTCCTAATTTTGTCACATGCCCATGCATTTAATTTATCAACCCAAGGATATTTGTAAACTTGCGAAGGGTCTGGAACGAGGTTTCTTACAATACCACTTGAGATGAGTCCTGCTAATTCTACTATTGGGAGGTATTTTCAAAATGGTTGTCAATCACTCATGCACTCCTCAATAATTTACGTAAGAAGAAAATAATTAAATCTACGAAAATAAAACATTCACACATTCCTGAAAATGAATCTACTACAAATACTGGAAATAGTAATGCGGTAAATGATCCTATAAAAGCAATAAACTAATCTAGAAAACACAAGAAAAGTGGGGAAGAAATACGGCTTGGAGTGGGCCCAGGCTCCAGTAGCTTCCTCCCAGCTAAACACACGCTTAGAACTCTTAGAACTGTAATATATTTATCAAAGTGTTACAATATCTATCTCTATAACTCTATATAAATCTATATCAATCTATATATCTCAAAGCGATCTGCATGTGTTTATATAACACACCCGTAGAACTTTTGTTACAAAGAAATTACAACAGTCGATTCATCCCAGACTAAATTAAGATAGTCTGGTGAACGCAATCGACATCTGCTTAAAACTGGATTTTTTTTCTAACGGTGGTGTGTTCGCTAATTGGTTCGTGCTTCGCCTGGAATTGGTAAGACACTTTCATATGTTGGTGCGATCTCCAATTTAGCTCTACATGATGTAGAGTTGAAACTGCACCAGTCGTTGTTGTCCACGTCATGCAAATCTGGTCAACGGGCGAAGACAGAGGTGCCTTCCCTATGATGAAGGTGCCTAAGTATATCGGGAACCTTCCCTATATGGAAGGTGTCTTACTGTCGTTGGTGCCTTCTTGGAAGAGGAAGGCGCTTACCTTCTGTTGGTGCCTTCCTGTGAGAGGAAGGCGCTTGCTTTCTATTGGCGCATTCCTGTGAGAGGAAGGCGCTTGCCTTCTAGTGGCGCCTTCTTTATGGGAGGAAGGCGCTCGCCTTCTCATCGGTGCCTTCCTTATGAGAGGAAGGCGCTTCCTTCCCTTTGGCGCCTTCCTAGAGGAGGAAGGCGCTTGTCTTTCCTTGGAGCCTTCCTAGAAGAGGAATGCACCTACTTACTCTTGGTGCCTTCCTGGAAGAGGAAGGTGCCTACGTTCTCTTGGCACCTTCCTGGAAGAGGAAGGCGCCTACTTTCTCTTGGCACCTTCCTGGAAGAGGAAGGCGCCTATGTTCTCTGCATTGATCCCCAAAGAAACAAAGTGCCAGGTCCATAAAAAAGACCTCGACTGATCCAAATCTAACTAAACCAACTGCAATTCCACAAAACACACTGAAAACACACAAATTAGGTAACACGCATAATTTCATCAAATAATTACATAATAATTCATAAATATATGCAATCCTTATTAAATAGTCGCATAATAATCAATAAATGATGTACAAATTATGAGCATTTATGATGCTCATCAAATAGATTACCCAACAACATCACACACCATTGCATATCCTTCAATTGACCAGGTCTCCTTCCCATGGCCCCCAACCGAGGTTCCAAATATCAAGCCTTCCTCCTAGTGGACCAAAAAGTAGCTGCAATATCATCTATCACAAGTTTATCTACCTAGAAAAGCATTCGTCGGATTGCAAGGTATTTTCAAAAAATCAAGGCCCTCCACGCAAGCCCTTTGGTCCTCTATGCAATCCCTCAGACCCTCTCTACCATGGTGAGGCTCAAACCCTCTCAAGCCCTCTTTGTCATGGTGAGGCTCAGACTCTCTCAAGCCCTCTCTACCATGGTGAGGCTTAGGCCCTCACTACCACGATGAGGCTTAGGCCCTCATACCCTCTCAAGCCCTCTCTACCATAGTGAGACTCAAGCCTTCTCAAACCCTCTCTACCACGGTAATCTATTTTAAAGATATAAACTTTCATTTTCATAAAAAAATTATATATTGTAATAATAATTTTAATAAAATTTACTCAACTCACCTGACTAATAAATACTCCATAAAATTTTAAAATTCCAATTACTACATCTTGTTATTAGGTCCATTTTTATTAATATAAAAATACAAAAACTACAAATTAAAATTTACCTGTTTATCTTTTACCACCTTGTTAGAATGAACCCTCGCGTAACTAACATCATTCTATCTACTCTATGAAAGAAGCATTCTTTTCATTCTTATATTTATATCATTTCTATTTTGAAACCCATGTAAATGTAGTCTGCTTTGAATTTCCTGAGTATATATTAAATCAACCACAGGATAAATTTTGGGATGGGTAGTCTCCCTCTCATGTCGGGTTAACAACAACAAGGTGGAATAGGCTTGTTGGAAGTAGTCCATGTGGTTTGAACCTTGCCATTGAAAACCACAGGGGCTTCTTCCACCAAACCTATTTCACTTCGTTAATTTCACCCGACATGAAGGGGACCACCAATCGTTTGGGATTCATATTGTCATTGTTGGTCTAGCGGATTCAGTTCAGACTACTACCTTTGCAAATAGGCTGCCCACGAGGTTTGAACCTGGGTGTCTTCTTGGTAAATGCCTAGCCAGACAAGCACTTACCAATCCACCTAGCCCTCGAGGACCTTCCTCGTACCAAAGTTACCAGAGGACTCTTTTGTAGATGTGGAACGAAATTTAATTCAAGGGACTAGGATCTTTCATAAAAAATTGTGTAAATTTAAATTTTGTTTTCAAAGGCTTGTGTAAATTTAATTTTTGTTTCCAAAGGCTAGGTGGATTGAAAATTGTCTGGCGAGGCACTTACACAAAAGAGACCTGGGTTCAAATCTTAGGGGCATGCATGTTTGCCAAGGTAGTAATTTGATCTCAACTTACCGAAAAGAGACCTAGGTTCAAATCTTGGGGGCATGCATATTTGCAAAGGTAGTAGTATGATCCCAACTTACCCAAAAAAGACCTAGGTTCAAATCTTGAAGGCATACATGTTTGCAAAGGTAGTAGTCTGATCCCAATCCTTTGAGTGCGTACCAAACCAAATATGTGCAAACACCGAGAGACTGATGGAGGTGGTATAGGGTTGTTGGAGGTAGCCCCTATGATTTAAACCCTACATTTAACTGTTACTAAAAATAATGTAGATGTAAGTAACTCCCGAGTAGTATGGATGTAACCAACATAAGAATGTGGAACGAAATTCCTGGAGAGTATATATGTTAAGACATAAATGATGGAGAGTTACATTGTATTAAGTCTGATATTGAAGGACGAACAACACGATAAACTCCATACGAATACATTTATCTGCTCCTGCATTATCACTAGCATTGCTCATTTCAATTAAGAATGTCGTAAAAGCATTTTTATGGTTCGTTACAGCACAGTTAAGTTACATTTACGCTTCTTAATGATGAGGGGCCTGCAAAAATAATCATAAGCATCAGATAATGTGGACCATTTCTTCTTATGACGAACAGCATTCATTCTGTTGCAATCGTGTCGCTATCCATATCACATCACTTGTTGAATCTTCACCTAATCAATCAGTTTTCGAGATTCTTATTATGAATAATAAGATAAAAGAAAATCATTACAGGTAAGTTTACATTTTTTAGGGAAGAAACTTTAATTTAAATTAATATTTAAATTTTTATAATATTTTATAAGATAAAAATGTGTTTCATTTCTAGAAAAAAACATAATAACCCAATTAAACACTCCATAAGATTTTATGGATAGATTGAAAGGAAAGGTCAAATGTTTGAATATTAAAAGATTAAAATATTTAACTCGACGCTCGACAGTTTTCCAGTCCTTGTTTAACTTGGTGCTATGCGACGACCTATCCACCTAAAAGTCGCGGGAGTCGGTCGCTGGAATTGGTAGACAGCAACATTCATTTTCTAGTATTTGTTTAATTTTTTTTTAAGGTACAAAACGTGGTTGCGCAATCAGAGTTGCCTGGATTTATGCTATACAGCTGATAATTTTAAGACCTTATCGCAGGGTTGAGACAATTTTTTATATTATTTTATATGGTAATATTTTTTGTTTGAAATTAATATAATTGTTATTTAAATTTAAATATATTATTATAAATCTTAATAAAAATAAAATTAAACATTCAAACTGTAATCAATCAACTTATCTCCTTATTTTTCTTACAACAAGATCTTGAATCTCTTATGAACTTATTCAAATAATACACGCCATTAGATGGTGACAACTTTTTTTTCCGGATGATCTTCAGGAGAAAATAAAGCATAGCCTTTGAACGAGTAACTTTTTCTTCTTTTGGATAATCTTCGGGAGAAAAAAGTCGTAGCCTTTGTACAAGGAAAATTGAAATCTGAGGCGCACTACCTCCAGTCAATGGATGTCACCGTGGAGATAAGATATTTCAACCATTTATCAAACCAAAATATTAGAAGATTAAATATAGATAATATAATTAGATCACATGTTTTTATAATTATAATTATAATTAAAATCACTAAATTAAAACATTAAATTTAATTATAACGTAAGTCTGAAACATCAAATTTTAAAAGAGATTCGGAGATATTCTTGTCCAAGTTCAGAAGAATTTGTGCTTTTTGGTTCATGATATTTGGAGAAGAAAGGATTTTGCTAGCTTACGGTAGACATCCATGTCCTGTTTTTACAAAAAGACTTTAAGGCCTAATCAGAGAAAAATGGGTTCTTCTTCACCAATTCATTCATTTCCAAACTTTAACCAGAACATTACTTCAGACAAGGTTGCACAAAAAAATTTATCGATGCCAAGAGTTTGGACACATGATCCCAGAATATCTTAGCCAATGCATAAATATAAAAATTCTGGATACTTTAGAAATTGAACAGTATCACCGTTTTGTTTCCAACAAAGAACCCAAACGGAGTTGTACAAACCAGAGTTTTCATTTCTTAAAATTATGGCAGGTGCCCACCTCTATGTCAAAATATTTTGTATGGCTATCACTTTGAAATTCCTAAACATCAAAATTGTTAACTTGAAATCCTCAACAAAGAAATATATAAAAAATTCAAGCAGTTGTGCAAGAGATATTCAACGGGACTCAGCAGCGTCCGCATTCCTTGGCTCGGTCTTTACCTGCTGTGACGCCGCAAGAGAAGAACGCCATGCAATAAACTTGGGTACATTGTCTCCTGGCATCACGACCGCCAAGCTTCCTCTCTGTAACTCAAAATTGGATTTAATCATGTGAGAGACTCTTGCTCAAAGCAATTTAGATTAGCATAGACATTAAGAAGAACATTGAAAAACTCAATACCATTACCTGTGGAGTGCCTACATTACTGTGGGATGACCCCGCATCCCCGTCCATCTGGCAAATTAGGTTGAACATGTTAGAAAAATAAACCCAGATTTCACGCCTGTGCCCAAATGCGCTACCGCAATCCGGGATCCCGACAAGTGTGACATGACGTCGCACTTATCTTCTGACAGATATGACACCTGGCAGATCCGATCTCCGCAGGAGTTAATGCCCAGTCGGCGTTTGTTACAAACCCTAGACGAGGGTCAGTCCGAGGATAACCCTTATCCGGAGCTGTCAGAGGATAACACTTATCCTCCTCTCCCCGTGGCTATAAAAGGACGGTTCGAGTCTACAGACAAAGACGAGAGAGTGCGTAGAAGAAGGAAGCAGAGCGGGTGTGAGAGAAGTTCGTGAAAGTGAGCAGAGAAAGAAGGGCGAGTGTTTCAGTGAGCAGTGAGGCTCAGCTGATAAATGTCCGAGCAGCAGACTCGACATTTCCCTTGTCCGGTTTATCCTGCGGCGTTGCCTGCAGATGTTGTTACTTCCTCGGTTGAGGAATTCTGTAACCCTAGTTGTTCATATGAATAAAGTTTGCTTTTGTCTGTGGCATATTTAGGGTTTGCAGTTGTTTAGGTGTTAACCTATTTTTTCTCTGTTCCGGCATTTCTCTCCTATCTCTCGGGTCTTGCCAAGCCAGGCAAACCCAGCAGCAGCCGCGCAAGACGTAGAACTTGATGGCCAGAGTTGGCCAAGTCTGAAGCCTGCAAACCATTGCCGTGCGAAGTTGGTCGACGAGCCCGGCGAAGTTTGTTGCCCGGCGAAGTCCGACTGCGTGTGAGTGATTGACTTCGGTTGAAAACAGTGCGTTGTGCGCACTTTGCGTGACAGCCGCACTTCGGCCAGAACGAAGTGCGAAGTTCGCACTTCGACCAAAAATAGTGCGTTGTGCGCACTTCACGCGACAGCCGCACTTCGGCCAGAAGGAAGTGCGAAGTCCGCACTTCGGCTGAAGCGAGTGTCGTCGTGCGCACTCGCGCGACAGCCGCGCCGGCGAACGAAGTGCGAAGTTCGCACTTCGACCGAACATCGCGCGACAGCCGCACTCGCCGGAAGGAAGTGCGAAGTACGCACTTCGGCCGAAATCAGTGCGCTGCCCGCATCTCGGTTGATCATCCACCCAGCGCAGTCCGCTACTGACGGTCTTCGGCGAAAGAAAATCACCATTAACCCTTCGAATTGGTATCAGAGCTGATAGTACCGTGACACGAAGATAGAAGCATGGCTTCCGAGAGAAACTCATTGCAGTTGCAGATCCCGCGATTTAACGGTAAGAACTACGATTACTGGAGCATCCAGATGAGGATCCTGTTCGGATCTCAGGAGCTATGGGAGTTGGTCGAGACCGGCTACCCAGAACCAGCAGATGCAGCAGCACTAGCCGCCCTCTCTCAAGCAGACAGGGATCTGTTGAAAGAGCACTGGGGTAACTTTTGTTTAGCTACTATTTTTTTTTGCTTACCCTTATCAGTTTCCTATCTCTGTGGCACTTTAGGGCTGGTTCTGCTACTACCTCCAACACTAGGAGGTATTCTTCCCAAGATGCATGATGTAAATTATATTGAATACTAAATTCATTATCATGTTTCACTAGGTACCTTGAAGTAATCATATTTTTTTGTACCCTCATTAACCACCATTCGCGAGTTTTTGCAATGGTCCAGTCATCACCTCTCTTCTGTATCTTGCTAATCCTTTCATTGGTTACCTGATGCTTACTATTATTCAGGGGATCATAATTCACTACTTGTTCATAAAAATCATGCCAAGGAGGAAGGGGTTCCATTCACTCAATGTGCCATTCCAAAGCATCATCTTCGCTATTATTTCTTTTATCTTCTATATTTGGTCTAACCCTAACATGATATTTTTTTATTTTTGTTTTATTCAAAATAGCTTATCTTTCAGCAAATCGATCCAAAGGATCATACTTCCACCTTTTTGGAATCTCAATCAGTCCCAACTCCCTTAAATATTGAGCAATCTGCTCATTTTTGACTCTTTTTGGTTATAATTATCCCTTCAAAAGTAAATGGCATATTACAGGTGCTAGTCTTCCCAATACCTGAGCCGAATTTTACATTTATTTGTTTAATTTGTCGAACATATTCTAAAGCAAACAATTTATCCGTAACATAATGAGGAAGTAAAAATGGTTTCTGAGTGAAACCATACAATCTAATACAAACCCCTTGTGTGAGGATAAACCAATCACCTTCTTCATCATATTTGGTTTACAAAATATTTTTTGCTTTAGGGGTTAGTCTTATAATATTCCCATACATTATTTTCAAAGCAGGGCCTAAGAATTCTCTGTTGAAATCATAAAATTATTATGTTTTATACAACATATTTATCCATTCACAAACGGATAAAACTCTCCCCTGCTCATCTTTATCTTTTACTGAGATAAAAGCCAAATATTTAGACATAAAAAAGAAGAATAACCATATCAAATACGATGAGAATCGAAAAGAGAACTGAGACCCTTTTTTCAGTGCCGACAACCCTTCATGAATTTCTGAACACAAAAACCCTAGCCAACTAAAAAATATAGGATTTACACCCTTGGTCATGACAGAAGTATCATAAATTTTTGGGTTAGATAAACATTCAACCAAGGAAATTTGCCATTTTTGAACCTTTTCATCGGTTTTGAGACCTGCTATCATAGTTGTAATAGAGTACAGCTCTAGATTTTTGAAATTTATGATATCAATAGGAGACTCAAGTGGGTTTTCTCCTACAGGTAACTCTTTCAGCTAGAAAACCAAAAAATTCTTTATCTTTTTAGAAGGGCCAAAGTATTTAGCCTGATATTTGAGGTCAAAGGCTTTTGGCTCAAACGCAGGGACATGACCCATGGTGAAAGCATAAACAAAAGCATCTTTTCTTAAAGTAAATAAAACCTTCCTATTACAATCTCTTACATTCATCCCTTTTTCATCATAAAAATTAGCAATTTCCCTTACCAACTCGGGGTAGGGGTGTACAGGAACATATACGTACCAATATATAAAAGAATGGAAGGCAAAAGTGGAAGGAGAAGATGTTGAGACTCTGGTAGCCACCCGGTCTGCTATGTTACTTCTGATTTTTCCAGGGTCCGTCTAGGTCACAATCGTATCACTTATTCGTGTATCCTTGTCAATAAATTAGTTACTTATCTCTTCTCATTTTCTCACCACTGAAGCTGTTGGAGATGATGCAACCATTTTTTCTTGCTTCTTACCTTTTCTAGGAGCCATGAAAAATCTACAAGCAACAAATCTTCTGAAAGTTGTCTTTGAAAAATGCTTCAAAGTTTCCTTTTGTTGAGAAAAACTGAAAATTCTAAGTATCACAGTAGGGGTTTTATCTCTTTCTTCTGAAGGAGCTGGAAAATAGCAAGTGATAGTATGAAAATTCACTGAAGTGAAAATTTACCTTTTTCCTTCTCACATTATTCCAAAAAAAATGTGTGATGAATTGCATTAATTATGATTGGTGAAAGCGATTCTCTCGGGATTTCTTCAAAATTTATTTCTACCACCTTTCTTAGAATGTTTTTTCTTGAAAAACTAACCAGCTAATTGATCGTGTGTAAAAAAGCAATAAAATTTGATGGACTCTGCACTACCTGACCGATCAATTACTTTCACTCATTTATTCCTCAGCACGTGGCTACCCGAGACATTCTCTAGGCAATCGATTTAGAAGCTTCTTGTATGGAGAAAAATACCACTTCTCGAGAGAATTCTCTAATGATTTTGTCCGCCATCCTTTTAGAACCATGCATCAATTTTGAATTTGAAATTTCAAAACGACAAAAAATGAACTTTTCTCTCCACCTTCTACTATACTGTTGCACTGTGATTGGCTACAACAAAAACTTTTATTAAACCTGGCAAAATTAAAAATTATTTACAATATTTATAATGCCCCTACTATACTGTACATAAAACTCCAACTTTGTATTTTATTTGAAATATAACTTTAGGTGAAACGCGTTCACCGTGATAGGAAAAATCCAACCATACTGATATTTCAGTTGAAAAGAATTAAACTATTTTTCTGAAATGATTCCAAACGGTCCTTCCCAGAAAGAATCAAACTTGTCATGATTTCTTGGCTTAGATTTCTTTACATTCCACTTCAAAACTTGGTCTCCAACCTTGAATTTTCTGAAAGTAGTCTTCTTATCAAACCACCCTACTTTATAAATCATGTGTTTCCGGTGGTGGTCATAAGCCTGTTATCGAGACTCTTCTAATCGTAAAAGTTGCATCAATCGGGCATCCATTGGCTGACCTTCTTATTCATCTATCTGATTCAGTAATTTTAATGCTGGTATCTCCATATGAATAGGCAAAACAACTTCTTTACCATAAACTAGAGCATAGGGGGATGTATTAATGGACTTATTTATTGATATTTTATTAGCCCATAAAGCTTGGTTAAGTAATGAATGCCAGTTTCTCTTGTTATATTCCAGCATTCTTTTCAAAATATTGAGTATATTCTTGCTGGTAGACTCAGCTAAACCATCACCTTATGGATAATAGTTAGAAGATGTTTTCAAATATATTCTATACCTGCTGGCAAACTCAATCATTTTGGCTCCAGTAAAAGAAGATTCATTATCTGTGATCAATGAGTCGGGTATGCTGAACCTAGTAATTAGACTTTCTATAAACACTATCAGGACTTCTGAGTTAACTTTCTTTGTAGGAACTACCTCTGCCAATTTTGTGAAGTAATCTGTGGTGGTGAGTATATATTTGTGGTCTGTTGAGGAGTTTGGTTCGATTATTCCCACAAAATCTAACCCCCATTGCTGGAAAGGTTCTTCAATCTGTATAGACTTCAAAGGCATAGGAGCATTTATGTTCCTTCCTACATACCTCTGACACTGTTCACATTTCTGAGTTACTTTATATGTATCCAAAAAAATAGAAGGCCAATAACAACTAGCTCTAAGAACATTTAAAGTTGTTGCTCTACCTTAATAATGTCCACCCGAGAGGGCTCCATGTAATTCTTCTAATATTTTCTATTTCTTATCATCACCTATACATTTCAGTAGTATACCATCAATATTTATTCTGTACAACCCTTCCGTTTGAAGAGTATACTTCAATGCTTGTGTTTTGAACCTCCTTCTTTGGGAAGCATTCATATTTTTAGGACATCCCAGTTTGAAAATACTCACCAAATTATCAATCCAATCGCTATTTTCTCTAACTTGGTTTTGTTCAGTATTCATCATTATCCTTTGACTTTCAACGTTCTCGGTTGCTGCTTGTTTGGCCAAATCTTGGCATAGAGCTCTACCTCTGACTATCTTGGTCGGATGTATCTCCACATCATATTCTTATATGTAGGTTACCCATCCCACTCTTTTCTCACCAAGTTCTCCTTGTATTATGAAGTTTCTAACATCAGAGTGAATCACATAAACAATGGTGCAACTTTGAGATAGAAAATGCTTAAATTGATTCAATGATTTCATGATAGCATAAACCTGCTTCTCGATAAAACTATATCTCTCCTCATGCTTGTGCATGGTAGAAGAACTTAATAATACTATGGGTCTTTCTTCTTTATCTACTCCTTTTTGAGTAATAACTACATCATAGATGTCTTGCTCTCCAACAACATATAAAATAAAACCTCGGGAGTAGTTAGGGTTAACTAAAATGTGAGCTTCAGCTATAGCCTCCAAGATTTTTCTAAAGGCATCTTTCCTTGGTTCTGTCAATTTAAAAGGTGCATCCTTTTTCAATAATTCATTCATTGGTTTAATAGTTTGAGCAAAATTTTTGAACAAATTTTATTTGTCCAAAGAAATATTGCAAACCTTTCTTATTTACTGGTAGTGAAAGTTCCAAAAGTGCCTTTACTCTGTCAAGATCAATAGACAATCCAGATTTAGAAATAACATGGCCAAGCAATATACCTTCCTCTACAGTAAATATAGATTTCTTTGGGTTCAAAGATATCCCAAATTCTCTGCATTTTTCAAATATTTGTTGTAGATGAGTGGCATGATCTCGCTTATCATGGAAAAATACTGTCATGTCATCTAGATAAATTACAATGATCTTATTTGTGAGTTCACCAAACGCTACGTCCATAGCTCTTTGGAACGTGGATCTAGCATTTGATAATACAAAAGGCATTCTTTGATAGGCAAACGTTCCCCACTTGGTTGTGAACGCAGTCTTATATTGATATTTATTTTTTACCCAGACCTGGTTATAGCCAGAAAAACCATCTAGTAGAGAAAATATCTCTACTCCTGCCATTGTATGAAGGATTGGGTCAATTTTAGGCAAAGGATAATGATCCTTTAGTGAATATTTGTTCAAATTTTAGAAATCTACACACAACCTAATTTTCCCATTCTTTTTCCTAATCGAAACCATGTTTGCCACCCAGGTAGAATGTTTAATGGAATACACTATTTTAGCCTGTAAGAGTTTCAATAATTCTTGCTTCATCAAGGCTTCAATTTTAGGATTCACAAGCCTTTGTCTTTGCCTGAAGGGTTTAGCTCCTTATTCCAATTCGATGGTATGTTGGATCACCTTTTTTCGATACACTTTCAAATCAGTATACGTCCAGGCTATAATATTTGGATAGCTCTTACACAACTCTTTGATTTGACTTAACTATTCTACTATACAATTGGTACCTACCTTGAACATTTTTCTTGGCTCTAATTCCACCTCATTATATCGTCGCTTGTCAATTCTTCGACTAGTGGCTCTATCATTATTGTCAAAGAGACTCTCAAGGGTGATCAGTCCCTTGGGAATGTGGTTATTTTTTAATTGAATCAGACTCTCTTTGTCCTCATCTTGTAATGCTCTATCATTAGAGCAATTCATCTCATGGATTAGAAAATCCAATATCTGTTTGTCATTCTCAAATACTTACTAGAAAATGTCTTTGTCAGGCACAAAAGGTCGGTATATTAGTCTCACTGTTTTGGACTTCTGGATAACATTACTGACTGGACAAAAATTTGACCCTACTGATGCCAAAAGATCTGCATGAGTGTTATTTTCTCTTGGAATTGATTTTATGTTTAGAGCTTCAAAATTTTCCAAGAGATCTAACACTTTATTCTTGTAAGCTCTTAGATAATGCTACTTACATATACATTTTCCAGTGACGTGCTTCACAATAAGCATTGAATCTCCATAAATCAACAATTGTTTTACACCTATTTTTTTGGCCTTTTTGATTCCCAAACACAATGATTCATACTCAACTACATTGTTAGTGCAACTCCATGTCAATCTATATGAGAAAACTTTTTCTTGTCCTGCAAGAGAAATTAAAACTATCCTGGCACCTGCTCCATTTTTGCATTTGGACCTATCAAAGTAAAGCTTCCAAAGCTGGCTGGTGGAAACATTCTTTTCAGGGATGAAAATAGGAAGCTTTTTTAATTTCTCAATAGAGTAGCTTCCTATCTCTGTTTCTATCATGGCATTGATTTTTTTTAAGGAAAACTGATCTTCAAACTGAAGTTCTTTTGGGATTTCCTCCATCAAATCTATGTCTCCTATATCTTCGGTCATCATATTCATAGTACTGGTTTCTTCCAGTATTGCTACGTGAAAATTGGATGGCTTCTCATTAAAAATATTGATTTTCTTACCTTTGAAAGGTATTTCTAAATGAGAATAATCTAAAGATAAATAACCTCCCATTTTTGTCATAAATTCTCTGGATAGACAGATACCAAAGTATGGTTCCAAATCTACAATTACCACTTCCTGTATAACGACTATTTGGGGCATCCTATGGAGTTGTATGGGGATATTCTTGATCACTCCTATGGATTTTACTTGAGTACCATCTAACTGCAACACTCTTGGATGACTTCTGGTATACTTCATTCCCATGATGTCACATACTACTTTAGGCATAATTGTAGTAGTTGCTCTTAAGTTGATCATACAATTATGTACTATCCATCCTTCCATCTATAGAGACAAATAGAACAGAGGTGGTATTTTTTTCCTATAGCAGAAGTAACATTAGCTTGTATAGAATTTAAAAAGGAAGGCACTTTGCTCTTATGATTCATCAACTTTAAAGATTCTTGAAGAAGATCGATTTTTCCTGGGAACTGCAAAGCATCATACATGCTAGCTTTTGAGGGAGTCTTTTTCGTATCCTCAATGATATTGAATGAGGTTTTCTTGATAATTTTCTCCTTTTCTCTAGCAGATGGATCATATTTATTCCTATAACCCTGAGTTGCTTCTGTTCTTTACCTTTTGGTCAATGAAGGGAATCTGAGTTTCTCTTTCACTTGATCTTGAGTTTCACTCTCCTTTCTAGGAGACTCTCTCCTTGGTGCTAGGACAAAACTCTGAGGAGGTTTAGAGTATTTTTTTTCACTCGAATTATCCTTCTGAGGAGTAAATCTGGGAGTTGGAGGAAAATTTAATGGCTGAAGTTCCTTTGGATCAACTTGTAGAGGTTTCCTTCCTGGCCTTGTCAAGATAACAACATGTTCTATAGATGGTATGGCCATATTATGATCTACTTATATGATCATGTTTATGTGCCCCTTCATTGTTTCTTTTATTTTTTCATTAATTAGACTATGCACATGATGTTGATGAAACATACACGAATCTTCTCCATTAGGATCGTTACATGTGGAACACCAATAGTCTAAGTTAGAAGGCTCTCCATTATCTCTTGTTTCATTAGCAGAGACTACACTTTTTATTTCTTGCCCTTTATTACTTGTCGAAGCTCCATCTTTAGTTATCTGAGGAAATCACCTTGACTGGAAATGTCACTCGACTTCTCTCTTTTCCATAGATGACATATCATTTGATAAAGTTTTCATCGTATCTAATATGGTTGTCATCTTATTATCTTGGGGGACTTCTCGAAGAGGAATAGCAGGCAATGCAGGAAGGGTAATAATAGGAGGTAATGCTGGCAGATTCTGGGGTAACTAAATGGCTAGAGTCATTGGTACTATAGGATTCGAAGTAGGTGCTTGGAAAAAATCTGGAAAGATAGTCAATGGGGCCTTTGGAGGATATTTTCTAGTGGCAATAAGATTAGCTTCTCCCTTAGCTGCTTCTAAATAAATTGCAGGGAAAGTTAAAACACATGATTGTCATATAATCATGCTAAGGTCTGAATCAAAAGCTCTCAAATAATAACATATTGCTTGCTCTATAGTAGGTTTTAAACCAGGAGAAACTCTATCCCAAGTGCATGTGAACCTAATGTTAAAATCTGAAATCTCTTCTTATGGATGTCTCCTAACGATTGTGAATTGATTGAGTAATGAGAACGAATCTGCATGTACATTGAATTCATCAACCAGACGATCAACAAGTATTTCCCAAGAAGTAATAGATCTAGGAGAGAGTGCTCTATACCAATGGAGCATTTTTTATTTTAAGGACATGACCAGTAACCTGACCATCACATCCTATTAGGTGATGTTATAAACTACTACCAATGATGAAACATCTAGATAATGTTCGTATTTTGTTTTACCTATCCCATCATATGATGGCAAAGCTTTCAGAGTTGCTTGGGGAACCTGATTTTGGGCTACCAATTTTAGTGGGCCAGTTTGGTTCCATAAAAGATGAGCTAGGATGGGAGGAGTAGCCATGATAGCTATTGTATTTATTATTACTATGGAGTTATTTGAGGATACTCCAATGGTTGGTACGATGGAACTTGTACTAGTACTAGGTGGATTAAATATTGTAGCTAGCACACGATGTGCTTTCAAGCTACCAAGGTGTAACTCAAAGAACTTGATGGGCTCTTCAAATTTTCTTGTGTAGGATCTGGTTATCATATGCATAGGCACTCATGACCTTATAACCATATATTTTTTGACAAGGTATTACTTGGGTCTAAATCCTCTGAACGGAGTCGCCAAGTGGTTTTTTTGCTTCAGATTTAAAATAGAAAGGCTTTTTAAATAAAAACACCAAAACTTATAGAATACTATGGGATTTTAGGTCCCACAGGGCATGCCAAAAATTGTTGGAACAAAATCTGCATTTGTTTAATTGTATTGCACCTTAGACCTTGCCAACATTGAATAGAGAAATAGACAAACACAAGGTTTGTGTGGTGGCCAAAGGTTTCTCTCAAATTGAAGGTATAAATTATGTGAAAACCTTTGCTCCAGTTGCTAAAATGGATTTTGTAAGATTTTTTTTTCTCTAGTTACTTTCCATAAGTGGCATGTCTATCAAATGGATGTAACAATGTGCTTTCTTACATGGATACTTAAAGGACGAAATATTCATGGAACAACCTGCTAGTTTCACTCAAGACTCCTCTCTTGTTTGTAGGCTCAAAAAGTCTATCTATGGCTTCAAGCAAGCCCCTAGAGCTTAGTATGAGAAGACAGACTCCTTCCTTATTTCAGCAGGTTTTTCTCATTGTGAGTCTGATAACACAGTTTACATTTGGAGAAATGAAGGCAACATCACCATTCTTGTTCTATATGTTGATGATCTTCTTCTCACTGGTAGTAATTGTTAGAACAAAATATGCCTTTGGTTAATTGTATTGCACCTTAGAACTTGCCAACATTGAATAGACGAATCTAGCTTGGGAATATCCATCTAATCTCTAGAGCAGGCTGGTTAATTTTTGCCTTATTTAGAGAAAAGAGAGAAAAAATAAGAGAAATGCTTGTAAATGGAAATATAGCTAAGGCTAGAAGCTTTTCCCACGGTGCAGTTTAGACAACAACCAGTATATGACGTCTGTATTACTGTTACAAGTTTTTTTTAACACCTTCATATAGAAATCATAACTTTCTAAGTGTCATCTACCACATATAAGCATACTTAATATTAACTCCAGCAATATAATTCATACATGCACAGTTCAAATTTAGAAAAGATACAATATGGAATTTAATAATGTAAATAGAAGTCAAGAACTAGATACATACACTTGCACACAGAAAGTTAGAAGCCAGAAGAAGAGTAACTTTATTTTCTTGCATCCATAATGATGTACATCAATCTTGTAAACGTCTAAGATCCGACCCTTTTTCAAAATGCGTCTGCCACTATATACCCAAAATGGGTATCTTTTACAACTAGTATATCTTGGATTCTCAAATCAATTACAAGCAATTAACTTTAGTTTCTAATAATAAGCAAAAGATCTTCTACAAATTGGATTCTAACAGATCTGACACTTCATTTACAACCCCGAGAAATCAAAAATTTAGTGTAAGGGCATGTTTTAGTTGCTAAGAATATATCTTGTTAGGAACAGCTATCATATCGCGAAATCGTGACGTCTTCAAGTGTTCTACTCTATCAACCTCATGCTTACGCAAAAATAAAACATGTCACGAAATCGTGACACTTTAGCCTCGTATGTCTTCTTCTCTCTTTCTCGCAGTGAAAAACTGACATGTTGTCAAATCGCGACATTCTCTCTTCTTCTACCCATTTTCTACTTTCTTAGCCACAAAAATGCAACATGTCACAAAATCACGACGTCTTTATATTTTTAGCTCCTTTTGGTCTTTACTACTGTGAACTTGCAATATGTCCCAAAATCGCGACATCTTCTTATCTTGGATTTGTCTTCTTGATTTATCAGTGAAAAAGTAACATGTCGCGAAATCGTGACATTTTCATCTACTCGACTTCCTTGCACCATTTTACCACAAAATTTGAACATGTCTCAAAATCGTGATATCATCTTTCCTTAGCTTATTTTCTCTTTCTATAGCCCTTCAAATAGATTGCATCGAGCCTCTCAAGATGGCACCCTACTGCAAAATCTCAGCTGTCTCCTAGAGGTAGTATTTTTAGACTAATATTCTTGGAGCCTTTCGGGGGATTTTTTGCTAGCAAAAGATTAGAATCCAGGCCCTTCATCCATTGGGAAACAGAGTCAAAAATACAAAACAAGACATTTACAAAAAGCAAAGAGTAAGGAAAAATGCACTTCATATGAGTAAGCATTACCTTGTCAAAAACTCTTGTTACAACTTAAAGACTTATTACTAAAATACATAAAATACTTTAGAAGGAAAATCTAAACATTTGTCTTAATTTTTGGTACTAGTCCCAGCTTTAGTTAGCTGCTTTTGACTGGTATGCTTTGATTGTCTGATTTTTTCCATTGCAGCTACTACTCCCTAATAGGTTTGGCAAACATATTTCCAATCTTCATCATCTAGGTTCGAGGAATTAATGAATAGTTGGTAGATATACTGGAGCTCTTCCACTTTATCATAGGAAATCATTTTTTCTCTTAATATCAATTCTTGCAAATAGGTTTTAACCTGTGTGAGCTTCTGCACCATCTTCATTACTTGTGTATCTTCTATAGGTTCACCCTAGATTTCTATCTCAGATTCATCTTCAAAAAAAGACTTCAAGTATGAGGAGAGTGCACTTTCATTAAGAACTTTTGATTTATCATCCTAGAGATATGGGAGTCCATTTTGGATAGCCAAATCAAAATTTTTTAGTAACCCTTTTGCTTCGGTCTCTAGCTCCTACAGGATTTTATTCCCTTAGGTCACTAATTTAATCTTTCTAAAAAAGTTCTTGGCTGAAATCTTAGCTTGGGACCAAACTTCACTTCGTACCTTCGTTGCTATATTCTCTAGAATTTTCTCAGATAATATTTGGATTTTAGTGGCAGCGTCTTCTCTTTTTTGCAAAAAATTAATTGTAGCTTTGAATTCTTCACCCACTACTTCAATGGTCTCCTTTAATTTGGCCAGG
Organism: Wollemia nobilis; assembly: GCA_028583015.1. Taxonomy (NCBI): domain Eukaryota; kingdom Viridiplantae; phylum Streptophyta; class Pinopsida; order Araucariales; family Araucariaceae; genus Wollemia; species Wollemia nobilis. The sequence goes on along the minus strand of JAQPPZ010004166.1, from coordinate 3,764,643 downwards.
TATAACAATAAAGGTTGTGTTTTCAAGCCTAATATGAATAAATCTTGCAGCAATGTTTTCATCATATCTCTCACTTTTTCTTTTGAAAATCTAGACGAGGCATTCTGCTAATCTACTAATTGTTGTTGGAGTACCTGAACCTGGAGCTTTAATGCCTGAATATGTGCATTTGTCTATCCCATTTTTTCTTTGTATTTAGCTGCCTCATTGGCAACAACACTGAATTTATCTTCCCACTTTTTTACCTCCAACTTCAAAGCCTTTTCCATCTGTTTCTATTCTAGAAAAACTGATTCCAACTCTCTCCTCTTCTCATTTTCTTTCAAAAATTTCTCTAAGTAATGCCCTCCATGCATATATATAGTGCCTAGATGTGCTTGAGCTTTTACCCATTCATCTTGCATAGGCAATCGAGTGATATTTTCATTTATTTTTTCTGCATGGTAATCCTCGACAGTAATTTCACCTTTAGATTTCTTTGTTATTGGAGTTAACTTTACTTTATTTCTTTACATAGTAGCAGGATATAGAGCAATAATTTCACGAACATTGGCAGGCATCTTTGGATCCTCAGTAGAGTGGGAACTCCACCAGTCTAAAGCACTCTTACTAACTCTTCTCAAATTTTCTATCTTTGTCAAAGTCGGATGACTCTCATCAACTCGGGAGGATGTAGCCCCAATTTTTGGAATACTTATGTTGGGAAAGAAAGGGATGGGGACCAACACAGTGTTGACGTCGAGTTGAGAAAGTGAATATGTTGCCTTTCATGGGAAAGCATATCAATTTTTAAAGGATAATTACGTCTTTCTTCATATCAGAAAAGGGGGGAGAGTAAAAATAGGAACAAGTAGAAGAAACAAAATAAGATAAGAAAAGGGACATACTTGGTCCCGTTTGAAGTTGTTGTTGATCTCTGTCTTCTTCTTCAATCTCATCATCTTCACGTATCTCAGTATTTTCACTTTCATCATCACTTTCATCCAGATTATTTGTTTGTATATTTTGGAAAAATTCTCCATGTTGTCCTTTCTCAACTTTTGTAACTTCTTGCTTTACTAACACTTCCTTTAAAATATCTGGGTTCTGGATTTCTTGAACTATATTTGGTAAACTGCCTGTGTTTTCTATCTAAGAATTTTCTTGCCCAGCTTCCTGAGCATCAGTTTTATTACCTTCCTCATTTACTTTATCCTTTCCATTTTCAGCAGAGTCTTCAACTATATTTTCCTAAATATCTTGAACATTTTGTTCACTAACAGAAATTTGAGTAACATTCTTGCCTTTCTTGGCATCATCCAAGGCTTTTAATATTTTCATCTTCTCAACTACAGGTTCTTCATAAGATTCTGAAACTGAGGTGGAGGGAGGGACAAACTTCATGACTTTAGAAGTATAATCCTTTTACTGGAAGCATTAGCCCCAAGAGCTAGACGTTTTTCCCTTACTTCTACTTGTATAGGCTCAGTAATTCCTTGTTCTTGGGTAAAAACTTCTTCTATTGACCGCTTCCTAGAAGTCCTGGGTTTTGTCTGCACCAGGGGTAACTTTTGTTTAGCTACTATTTGTTTTTTCTTACCCTTATCAATTTTCTATCTCTGTGGCACTTTAGGGCTGGTTCTGCTACTACCTCCAACACTAGGAGGTATTCTTCCCAAGATGCATGATGTAAATTATATTGAATACTAAATTCATTATCATTTTTCACCAGGTACCTTGAAGTAATCATATTTTTTTGTACCCTCATTAACCACCATTCGCGAGTTTTTGCAATGGTCCAGTCATCACCTCTCTTATGTATCTTGCTAATCCTTTCATTGGTTAACTGATGCTTACTATTATTCAGGGGATCATAATTCACTACTTGTTCATAAAAATCATGCCAAGGGGGAAGAGGTTCCATTCGCTCAATGTGCCATTCCAAAGCATCATCTTCGCTATTATTTCTTTTATCTTCTATATTTGGTCTAACCCTAACATGATATTTTTTTATTTTTGTTTTATTCAAAATAGCTTATCTTTCAGCAAATCGATCCAAAGGATCACACTTCCACCTTTGTGGAATCTCAATCAGTCCCAACTCCCTTAAATATTGAGCAATCTGCTCATTCTGACTCTTTTTTGTTACAATTATCCATTCAAAAGTAAATGGCATATTATAGGTGCTAGTATTCCCAATACCTGAGCCGAATTTTACATTTATTTGTTCAATTTGTCGAACATATTCTAAAGCAAACAATTTATCCGTAACATAATGAGGGAGTAAAAATGGTTTCTGAGTGAAACCATACAATCTAATACAAACCCCTTGTGTGAGGATAAACCAATCACCTTCTTCATCATATTTGGTTTGCAAAATATTTTTTGCCTTAGGGGTTAGTCTTATAATATTCCCATACATTATTTTCAAAGTAGGGCCTAAAAATTCTCTATTGAAATCATAAAATGATTTTGTTTTATACAACATATTTATCCATTCACAAACGGGTAAAACCCTACCCTGCTCATATTTATCTTTTACTGAGATAAAAGTCAAATATTTAGACATAAAAAAGAAGAATAACCATATCAAATACGATGAGAATCGAAAAGAGAACTGAGACCCTTTTTTCAGTGCCGACAACCCTTCGTGAATTTATGAACACAAAAACCTTGGCCAATCGAAAAATATAGGATTCACACCCTTGCTCATGACAGAAGTATCATAAATTTTTGGGTTAGATAAACATTCAACCAAGAAAATTTGCCATTTTTGAACCTTTTCATCGATTTTGAGACTTGCTATCATAGTTGTAATAGAGTACAGCTCTAGATTTTTGAAATTTATGATATCAATAGGAGACTCAAGTGGGTTTTCTCCTGCAGGTAACTCTTTCAGCTAGGAAACCAGAAAATTATTTATCTTTTCAGAAGGGCCAAAGTATTTAGCCTGATCTTCGAGGTCAAAGGATTTTGGCTCAAACGCAGGGACATGACCCATGGTGAAAGCATAAACAAAATCATCTTTGCTTAAAGTAAATAAAACCTTCCCATTACAATCTCTTACATTCATCCCTTTTTCATCATAAAAATTAGCAATTGCCCTTACCAACTCGGGGTAGGGGTGTACAGGAACATATATGTACCAGTATAGAAAAGAATGGAAGGCAAAAGTGGAAGGAGAAGATTTTGAGACTCTGGTAGCCACCCGGTCTGCTATGTTACTTCTAATTTTTCCAGGGTCTGTCCAGGTCACAATCGTATCACTTATTCGTGCATCCTTGTCAATAAATCAGTTACTTATCTCTTCTCATTTTCTCATCACTGAAGCTGTTGGAGACGATGCAACCATTGTTTCTTGCTTATTACCTTTTATAGGAGCCATGAAAAACTTACAAGCAACAAATCTTCTGAAAGTTGTCTTTGAAAAATGCTTCAAAGTTTCCTTTTGTTGAGAAAAACTAAAAATTCTAAGTATCACAGTAGGGGTTTTATCTCTTTCTTTTGAAGGAGCTGGAAAATAGCAAGTGACAGTATGAAAATTCATTGAAGCGAAAAATTACATTTTTCCTTCTCACATTATTCCAAAAAAAAAGTGTGATGAATTGCATTAATTATGATCGATGAAAGCGATTCTCTCGGGATTTCTTTGAAATTTGTTTCTACCACCTTTCTTAGAATATCTTTTCTCGAAAAACTAACCAGCTAATTAATCGTGTGTAAAAAAGCAATAAAATTTGATGTACTCTGCACTACCTAACCGGTCAATTACTTTCACTCATTTATTCCTCAACATGTGGCTACTCGAGACATTCTCTAGGCAGTCGATTTAGAAGCTTCTTGTATGGCAGAAAATACCAATTCTCGAGAGAATTCTCTAATGATTTCATCTGCCATCATTTTAGCACCATGCGTTAATTTTGAATTTGAAATTTCAAAACAACAAAAAATGAACTTTTCTCTCTGCCTTCTTCTATACTGTTGCACTGTGATTGGCTACAACAAAAACTTTTATTAAACCCGAAAAAATAAAAAATATTTACAATATTTATAATGCCCCTAATATACTGTACATAAAACTCCAACTTTGTATTTTATTTGAAATATAACTTTAGGTGAAACGCGTTCACCGTGATAGGAAGAATCCAACCATACTGATATTTCAGTTGAAAAGAATTAAACTATTTTTCTGAAATGATTCCAAACGGTCCTTCCCAGAAAGCATCAAACTTGTCATGATTTCTTGGCTTAGATTTCTTTACATTCCACTTCAAAACTTGGTCTCCAACCTTGAATTTTCTGAAAGTAGTCTTCTTATCAAACCACCCTACTTTATCAATCATGTGTTTCTGGTGGTGGTCATAAGCCTATTCTCGGGACTCTTCTAATCATAAAAGTTGCATCAATCGGGAATCCATTGGTTGACCTTCTTCTTCATCTATCTGATTCAATAATTTTAATACTGGTATCTCCATATGAATAGGCAAAACAACTTCTTTACCATAAACTAGAGCATAGGGGGATGTATTAATGGACTTCTTGATTGATATTTGATTAGCCAATAAAGCTTGGTTAAGTAATGAATGCCAGTTTCTCTTGTTATCTTTCAGTGTTCTTTTCAAAATAATGAGTATATTCTTGTTGGTAGACTCAGCTAAACCATTACCTTGTGGATAATAGTTAGAAGATGTTTTCAAATATATTCTATACCTGCTGGCGAACTCAATCATTTTGGCTCCAGTAAAAGAAGATCCATTATCTGTGATCAATGAGTCAGGTATGTCGAACCTAGTAATTAGACTTTCTATAAACTCTATCATGACTTTTGAGTTAGCTTTCTTTGTAGGAATTTCCTCTGCCAATTTTGTGAAGTAATCTATAGTGGTGAGTATATATTTGTGGTCTGCTGACGAGTTTGGTTCGATTATTCCCACAAAATCTAACCCCCATTGCTGGAAAGGTTCTTCGATTTGTATAGACTTCAAAGGCATAGGAGCATTTATGTTCCTTCCTACATACCTCTGACACTATTCACATTTCTGAGTTACTTTATATGTATCCAAAAAAATAGAAGGCCAATAACAACCAGCTCTAAGAATATTTAAAGTTGTTGCTCTACCTTAATAATGTCCACCCGAGAGGGCTCCATGGAATTCTTCTAATACTTTCTGTTTCTTATCATCACCTATACATTTCAGTAGTATACCATCAATATTTATTCTGTACAACCCTTCCGTTCGAAGAGCATACTTTAATGCTTGTGTTTTGAACCTCCTTATTTGGGAAGCATTCATATTTTCAAGACATATCCCAGTCTGAAAATACCTCACCAAATCATCAATCCAATCATTATTTTCTCTAACTTGGTTTTGTTCAGTATTCACCATTATCCTTTGACTTTCAACATTCTCGGTTGCTGCTTGTTTTGCCAAATCTTGGCATAGAGATCTACCTCTGACTATCATGGTCGGATGTATCTCCACATCATATTCCTATATGTGGGTTACCCATCCCGCTCTTTTTTCACCAAGTTCTCCTTGTATTATGAAGTTTCTAACATCAGAGTGAATCACATAAATAATGGTGCAACTTTGAGATAGAAAATGCTTGAATTTATTCAATGATTTCATGATAGCATAAACCTGCTTCTCGATAAAACTATATCTCTCCTCATGCTTGTGCATGGTAGAACTTAATAATACTATGGGTATTTCTTCTTTATCTGCTCCTTTTTGAGTAATAACTGCATCATAGTTGTCTTGCTCTCCAACAACATATAAAATAAAACCTCGGGAGTAGTTAGGGTTAACTAAAATGTGAGCTCAAGCTATAGCCTCCAAGATTTTTCTAAATGCATCTTTCCTTGGTCCTGTCAATTTAAAAGGTGCATCCTTTTTCAACAATTCATTCATTGGTTTAATAGTTTGAGCAAAATTAGCGATGAATTTTTGAACAAATTTTATTTGTCCAAAGAAATATTGCAAACCTTTCTTATTTATTGGTAGTGAAAGTTCCAAAAGTTCCTTTACTTTGACAGGATCAATAGAAAATCTAGATTTAGAAATAACATGGCCAAGCAATATACCTTCCTCTACAGTAAATATAGATTTCTTTGGGTTCAAAGATATCCCAAATTCTCTACATTTTTCAAATATTTGTTGTAGATGAGTTGCATGATTTCGCTTATCATGGGAAAATGTTGTCATGTCATCTAGATAAATTACAATGATCTTATTTGCAAGTTCACCAAACGCTACGTCCATAGCTCTTTGGAACGTGGCTCTAGCATTTGATAACCCAAAAGGCATTCTTTGATAGGCAAATGTTCCCCACTTGGTTGTGAATGCAGTCTTATATTGATCTTTATTTTTTACCCAGACCTGGTTATAGCCAAAAAAACCATCTAGTAGAGAAAATATCTCTACTCCTGCCACTGTATGAAGGATTGGGTCAATTTGAGGCAAATGATAATGATCCTTTAGTGAAGCTTTGTTCAAATTTCAAAAATCTACACACAACCTAATTTTCCCATTCTTTTTCCTAATTGGAACCATGTTTGCCACCCAGGTAGAATGTTTAATGGGATACACTATTTTAGCCTGTAAGAGTTTCAATAATTCTTGCTTCATCAAGGCTTCAATTTTAGGATTCACAAGCCTTTGTCTTTGCCTGAAGGGTTTAGCTCCTTATTCCAATTCGATGGTATGTTGGATCACCTTTTTTCGATACACTTTCAAATCAGTATATGTCCAGGCTATAATATTTGGATAGCTCTTACACAACTCTTTGATTTGACTCAACTATTCTACTATACAATTGGTACCTACCTTGATCATTTTTCTCAGCTCTAATTCCACCTCCTTATATCGTCGCTTGTCAATTTTAATTCTTCGACCAGTGGATATGTTATTATTGTCAAAGAGACTCTCAAGGGTGATCAGTCCCTTGGGAATGTGGTTATTTTTTAATTGAATCAGATTCTCTTCGTCCTCATCTTGTAATGCTCTATCATTAAAATTCATCTCATGGATTAGAAAATCCAATATCTTTTTGTCATTCTCAAATACATACTAGAAAATGTCTTTGTTAGGCACCAAAGGTCGGTATATTAGTCTCACTATTTTGGACTTCTGGATAACATTACTGACTGGACAAAAATTTGACCCTATTGATGCCAAAATATCTGCATGAGTGTTATTTTCTCTTGGAATTGATTTTATGTTTAGAGCTTCAAAATTTTCCAAGAGATCTAACACTTTATTCTTGTAAGCTCTTAGATAATGCTACTTACAGATACATTTTCCAGTGACGTGCTTCACAATAAGCTCCGAATCTCCATAAATCAACAATTGTTTTACACCTATTTTTTTGGCCTTTTTGATTCCCAAACACAATGATTCATACTTAACTACATTGTTAGTGCAACTCCATGTCAATCTGTATGAGAAAACTGTTTCCTGTCCTGCAAGAGAAATTAAAACTATCCCGACACCTGCTCCATTTTTGCATTTGGACCTATCAAAGTAAAGCTTCCAAAGCTGGCTGGTGGAAACATTCTTTTTAGGGATGAAAATAGGAAGCTTTTTTTATTTCTCAATAGAGTAGTTTCCTATCTCTGTTTCTATCATAGCATTGATTTTTTTTAAGGAAAACTGATCTTCAAACTGAAGTTCTTCTGGGATTTCCTCCATCAAATCTACGTCTCCTATATCTTCGGTCATCATATTCATAGTACTGGTTTCTTCCAGTCTTGCTACGTGAAAATTGGATGGCTTCTCATTAAAAATATTGATCTTCTTACCTTTGAAAGGTATTTCTAAATGAGAATAATCTAAAGATAAATAACCTACCATTTTTGTCGTAAATTCTCTAGATAGACACATACCAAAGTATGGTTCCAAATCTACAATTACCACTTCCTGTATAACGACTATTTGGGGCATCCTATGGAGTTGTATGGGGATATTCTTGATCACTCCTATGGATTTTACTTGAGTACCATCTAATTGCAACACTCTTGGATGACTTCTGGTATACTCCATTTCCATGATGTCACATACTACTTTAGGCATAACTGTAGTAGTTGCTCTTGAGTTGATCATACAATTATGTACTATCCATCCTTGCATCTATAGAGACAAATAGAACAGAGGTGGTATTTTTTTTCCTATAGCAAAAGTAACATTAGCTTGTATAGAATTTGAAAAGAAAGGCACTTTGCTCTTATGATTCATCAACTTTAAAGATTCTTGAAGAAGATCGATTTGTCCTGGGAACTGCAAAGCATCATACATGCTATCTTTTGAGGGAGCCTTTTTCATCTCCTCAATGATATTGAATGAGTGTTTCTCGATAATTTTCTCCTTTTCTCTAGTAGATGGATCATATTTATTCCTATAACCCTGAGTTGCTTCTGTTCTTTACCTTTTGGTCAATGAATGGAATCTGAGTTTCACTCTCCTTTCTAGGAGACTCTCTCATTGGTGCTAGGATAGAACTCTGAGGAGGTTTAGAGTATTTTTTTTTTCACTCGAATTATCCTTCTGAGGAGTAAATCTGGGAGCTGGAGGAAAATTTAATGGCTGAAGTTCCTTTGGATCAACTTGTAGAGGTTTACTTCCTGACCTTGTCAAGATAACAACATGTTCTATAGATGATATTGCCATATTATGATCTACTTATATGATCATGTTTACGTGCCCCTTCATTGTTTCTTTTATTTTTTCATTAATTAGACTATGCACATGATGTTGATGAAACATACACGAATCTTCTCCATTAGGATCGTTACATGTGGAACACCAATAGTCTAAGTTAGAAGGCTCTCCATTATCTCTTGTTTCATTAGCAGAGACTACACTTTTTATTTCCTGGCCTTTATTACTTGTCGAAGCTCTATCTTTAGTTAGCTGAGGAAATCACCTCGACTGGAAATGTCGCTCGACTTCTCTCTTTTCCATAGATGACATATCATTTGATAAAGTTTTCATTGTATCTAATATGGTTGTCATCTGATTATCTTGGGGGACTTCTCGGAGAGGAATAGCAGGCAATGCAGGAAGGGTAAGAATAGGAGGTAATGCTGGCAGATTTTGGGGTAACTAAACGGCTGGAGTCGCTGGTACTGCAGGATTCGAAGTAGGTGCTTGGAAAATTTTTGGAAAGATAGTCAATGGGGCCTTTGGAGGATATTTTCTAGTGGCAATAAGATCAGCTTCTCCCTTAGCTGCTTCTAAATAAATAGCAGGGAAAGTTAAAACACATGATTGTCATATAATCATGCTAAGGTCTGAATCAAAAGCTCTCAAATAATAACATATTGCTTGCTCTATAGTAGGTTTTAAACCAGCAGACACTCTATCCCAGGTGCATGTGAACCTAATGTTAAAATCTAAAATCTCTTCTTATGGATGTCTCCTGACGATTGTGAATTGATTGAGTAATGAGAATGAATCTGCATGTACATTGAATTCATCAACCAGACGATCAACAAGTATTGCCCAAGAAGTAATAGATCTAGGAGAGAGTGCTCTATACCAATGGAGCATTTTTTCTTTTAAGGACATGACCAGTAACCTGACCATCACATCCTATTAGGTGATGTTATAAACTACTACCAATGATGAAACATCTAGATAATGTTCATATGTTGTTTTACCTATCCCATCATATGATGGCAAAGCTTTCAGAGTTGCTTGGGGAACCTGATTTTGGGCTACCAATTTTAGTGGGCCAGTTTGGTTCCATACAAGATGAGCTAGGATAGGAGGAGCAGCCATGATAGCTACTGTATTTATTATTACTATGGAGTTATTTGAGGATACTCCAATGGTTGGTATGATGGAACTTGTACTAGTACCAGGTGGATTAAATATTGTAGCTAGCACACAATGTGCTTTCAAGCTACCAAGGTGTAACTCAAATAACTTGATGGGTTCTTCAAATTTTCTTGTGTAGGATCTGGTTATCATATGCATAGGCACTCATGACCTTATAACCATATATTTTTAGACAAGGTATTACTTGGGTCTAAATCCTCTGAATGGAGTCGCCAAGTGGTTTTTTTGCTTCAGATTTAAAATAGAAACACCAAAACTTATAGAATACTATGGGATTTTAGGTCCCACCAGGCATGCCAAAAACTGTTGGAACAAAATCTGCCTTTGGTTAATTGTATTGCACCTTAGACCTTGCCAATATTGAATAGACAAATCTAGATTAGGAATATCCATCTAATCTCCAGAGTAGGTTGGTTCCTTTTTGCTTTGTTTAGAGAAAAGAGAGCAAAAAGAAGGGAAATGCTTGTAAAGGGAAATATAGCTAAGGATAGAAGCTTTTCTCACAATGCAGTTTAGACAACAACCAGGATATGACGTTCGTATTACTGTACAAGTTTTCTTTAACACCTTCATATAGAAATCATAACTTTCTAAGTGTTATTTAGATATTTCATCTAGCACATATAAGCATACATAATATTAACTCTAGCAATATAATTCATACATGCACAGTTCAGATTTAGAACAGATACAATATAGAATTTAATAATTTAAATAGAAGCTAAGAACCATATACATACACTTGCACACAAAAAGTTAGAAGCTAGAAGAAGAGTAACTTTATTTGCTTGCATCCAGAATGATTACATCAATCTTGTAAACGTCTAAGAGATAACCCTTTTTCAAAATACGTCTACCACTATATATACCCAAAATGGGTATCTTTTACAACTAGTACATCTTGGATTCTCAAATCAATTACAAGCAATTAACTTTAGTTTCTAATAATAAGCAAAAGATCTTCTGCAAATTGGATCCTAAAATATCTGACACTTCATTTACATCTGACACCCTGAGAGATCAAAAATTTGGTGTAAGGGCATGTTTTAGTTGCTATGAATATATCTTGTCAGGAACAACTATCATGTCACAAAATCGTGATGTATTCAAGTGTTCTACTCTATCAGCCTCTTACTTACACGAAAACAAAACATGTCATAAAATCACGACACTTTAGCCTCATATGTCTTCTTCTTTCTTTCTCACGGAGAAAAACTGACATGTCGTGAAATGACGACATTCTCTCTTCTTCTACCCCTTTCTACTTTCTTAGCCACGAAAATGCAACATGTCGTGAAATCACGACGTTTGTATCTTTTCAGCTCCTTTTGGTCTTTACTGCCGCAAAACTACAACATGTCGCAAAATCACAACATCTTCTTTGTCTTGGATTTGTCTTCTTCATTTATCGGTGAAAAAGTAACATGTCACGAAATCGTGACATTTTCATCTACTCGACTTCCTTGCACCATTTTACCATGAAATTTGGACATGTCTCGAAATCATGATATCATCTTTCCTTAGCTTATTTTCTATTTCTATAGCCCTTCAAAAATAGATTGCATCGAGCCTCTCAAGATGGCACCCTGCTGCAAAATCTCAGCTGTCTCCTAGAGGTAGTCTTTTTAGACTAACAGTAACTTGACTGACATACAGACAATAAAATACTCCCTCTCTAAAAAAAATTGAAATGGTTGATTTAGATAAAGCTCATTACTTCCTTGGGATCCAAATAAGTCAAACCGATGTAGGTATTTTTTTGTGCCAACAAAAGTATACTCTATATCTTCTACAAAGATTCAAAATGATAGATTGCAAACCTTCTCCTACACCCTTTGGATATGGCATTAATATTAGTACTTCTTGCTCATCCCCTCTATGTGATGCAACTCTATACCGTCAGCTTGTAGGGAGTTTTCTATACCTTACTCATACTCGCCTAGATATCTCATTTCTAGTTGGCCTCATATCCAGATTCTCTCATCAACCTCACTTCAGTCATTGACAAGCAGCAAAAAGGATCCTCCGTTACTTGCAAGGCAATACTCACTATGGGCTCTTCTACAAGGGAAAATCCATGGGTATTATTGGATACATAGATTCAGATTGGGTAGGTTCAATAGAAGACATATGTTCCACCTCAGGCTATGTCTTTTGCCTTAGTTCTTCACCAATAACCTGGTTATGCAAGAAAAAACAAGCAGTTGCTCTATCTTCTATAGAGGCAAAATACAAGGTAGCAATTTTGGCTAGTCAGGAAGCTCTTTGGCTTCATCAAATTCTAATATAATTTGGTTTCACCCATGCCAAACCTATAACTCTTTGGTGTGACAATCAAAGCATAATTGATATTGCACAAAATCCAGTTGAACATCAATGAACCAAGCACATTGATATACACATGCACTTCATAAGACAATATATTCAGAGCGGGGACATGCACTTGGAATATATTCCAACTAAGAATCAAATTGCAGATATCTTCACCAAGTCATTTCCTTCTCCATGTTACCTTCAGTTGTGAGATAATATTGGAGTTATACAACTGCATTGATTGCTTTTATGAGGACAATCTTCACCATACGAAGACAAGCCTCTCTTCTTCTAATAGTTGGTTTTTCCCCACAAGGGTTTTTTCACCAACTATTTATTGTATATGAGTACCTAATCAGGCCAAGTTGTCGGGACTCATCTTTATTTCTTGTATAAAGAGGATAATCTTCGCCATACGAAGATAAGCCTCTCATTGTTGGTTTCCCCATAGGGGTTTTTTTCACCAACAATTTATGTAAATGAGTACCTGATCAATCCAAGTTGTCTGGCCTCATATTTATTTCTTATATAAGAGGACAATGTTCACCATACGAATACATGCCTCTCTTCTTCTCATAGTTGGTTTTTTCCCACAAGGTTTTTTTTACCAACTATCTATTGTATTTGCAAGAAAATCTTCGCCATACGAAGACAAGCCTCTAACTTCCTTTTGATTGATGGTTTTTTCCCATTGGGTTTTATCATCTCTTCAAAAGAAGTCATTGTACATTAGTACCTCATCAGGCCTTGTTTCCAGGACTCATTTGTATGATTCATCCCTAGTATCACTTAAGGGGGGTATTAGAATAAGATAATATTCTCTTAAGTTCTACTAGGATAGACACTTGAGTTTCCACTCCTCCATGTGTCAGGAGAACTCTCAATGGTGTCTTCATTAGGTCTGATGAGTTGTTGTAATCCAACAACTTTCAATGATCAACTCTGCTATTTATATAGAGTTGATCATTCGAATAAATAAATCAGTTCTACTCTTATCTTCATCTCTTGTGTAATGCTTTGCATATCTATTATTGTAAAATTCTAACAATTCCAAAGTCATAAAAGAGTTGATATTTTCTTCCTTTGATGTTCTCTAAGTTTTTTTCCTTATGAGTGGAAGCATACCTGTGAATTGATCTTACCTTGCTTGATATACCTTGATCTCATTGTTCCATAGTGTATGCCCTCCGCATATGAATAAATCTTAAAATCAACTAAGTGTTGGCTCCCTTTATGGAATTGGAGGACCCAAATTGATCTAGAAGTCAAAGCCACTCTTGGAAAGTCAAATATGTAAGATTGTTGACTCAATTATCCTCTCAATACTATCACATTGTCACCTCACCATCATCCAATATATTGTTATCATACGTCCTTTCACGGTTTGTTGTTTTTTGGTTAGGTTATTATATCAATTAGCTAACCACTACCACATCAATTATTAATGATGTCAAATGTTCAAAAAATTGGTAGAATATAAAACACCATTTAAATTAGTGAATGAAATATTTATACTTACAATAATTACCATATATAAATCATATTAAGCCCTAATCATTTTCATTTACCATTTTTGTTAACATGCTCTCTACATCTAGCTTTACAGCTCATTTATCTCATTTTTTACCTTACACTTTCCATCTTTAAAAGTTAAAAATAACTCCAACCCATTTCTTGCAATATCTTCTTTTCAATGATCATCAAATTATGAAACTTTTATGGTTGACTTCTTAGAGACCACCACTTTGCCAATTATACAATAAATAAATAGGGTTTTCATACATCTCCCTTTCATATATTAATTCCCTTTTCCTTTGATTTTCTCCCTAGATCTAGGTACTTGGTCTGTGCTCTCCTTAAGGATGTTTCTTTGTTGGTTGGGAGTTTTCCCTACTAGATTATGTTGTAAACTAAAATTTGTTGTTATTTTTTATGCATAAGTGGTCTTGTTGGTTTGTAATCACTTTGGGTAGATGCTAATGATTTAACTATATAATATTGACATTATTTCCATCTTCTTATGTTTGTATCTGAAAATGCTTAGCAAAAATTATTTTTGTGCCAGTTTCTCCATCCATCATCTCGCTATCATCTTACAGTTTTCCCCTACTTTGACTTTTCCATGGGCCTACAAGTCCTTGTTGCTTTCTTCTATCCATTACATGTATCTTTTGTGTACTAGCTCCACTTACACTAAGGATTTTGCATTCAATGGTAACAATATTGTGTGCATTTCTTTAAAAAATTACATATGATTCATTTTGTTTCTCTTTAAAAGCCAAAAATAATTCTATTTAAAATTTCCTATAATTTACAATCTATTTAAAAGATATAAACTTTCATTTCACATTTTATATATATTTTAATAACATTTTTAATAAAATTTATTCAACTCACCTAAATAAGCTAGTAAATATTCTATAAAATTTGAAATTCAAATAACTACATCTTCTTGTCATATCCATTTTTATATCACTAATGTTTTTATTAATACGAAAATACAAGAGCTACAAATAATAATATACCCATTTATCTTTTACCACCTTGTTAGAATGAACTATCATTCAGCATTCTTTCATTCTTATATCCATATCGTTTGTCTTAGAAACCCATGTAGTTAAAGTTTTCAATACATCCAAAATAATAACGAATAACAATTACCTTCAAGCAGTCCTATGGTGTCCTTGGTTAGGAGACATGGATAATATAAATTTCTTAAGAAAAAAAGACATTTTTTGAAAACTCTGGACCGTAATAAATTATTCATCCTACCAAAGTTACCAGAGGACTCTCCTGCAGAGTATATATTTTAAGACATAAGTAATGGAGAGTTACATTGTATTAAGTCTGATTTTGAAGAACAAACAACACGATAACCTCCATACGAATACATTTATCTGCTCCTGCATTATCATTTGCATAGCTCATTTCAAATAAGAATGTCGTAATTCGTTACAGCACTGTCAAATTAGATTTACGCTTCTTAATGACGAGGGGCCTGCAAAAATAATGATAAGCATTAGACAATGTGGGCCATTTCTTAATATGACAAAGAACATTCGTTCTGTTTCACTCGTGACGCTATCTATATCGCATCATTTGTTGCCTCTTCCCCGCTCAATCAGTTTTCAAATAAGACAAAAGAAAATCATTACATGGTATTGTGTTTAATCGATTTGATTTTTCATCTATTTGAAGAGACTTAATTCAAATTAATATTTAAATTATTATTATGTAACCATCGTATAACTCTTTCATTTTTATATAATTAATAAATAAGGACAAAAATAATAGATAACAACCTAATTAAACACTCACCATAAAATTTTACAAATAAATTTTAAAAATAAGTTTGAATATTATACTAGACAGTATTCAACGCTATGTGACGACCTATCCGCCTAAAAGTCGCGGGAGTCGGTCGGGAGCAACATTCAACTTCTAGTTACGAAATAAAATATCGCTTTGTAATTAGAGTTGCCTTGTATGCTATACACCTGATATTTTGAAGACCTTATCATAAGGTTCAGACACTTTTTTAGGTAGCTTGTTTTTCTTATGGTCACAGCATCTCCGATGAACTTATTCAAACAATACACGCTCTCGGATGGTGACAATTTTTTTTTTTTTCAAAGATCATCTTCAGTTTGAACGTTCTTTCTTTTAAATAATCTTCGGGAGAAAATAAAGGGTAGCCTTTGAACGAGGAAAATTGAAATCTGAGGCGCACTACCTCCAGTCAATGGATGCCGCCGTGGTGATAAGATATTTGTTTTTTAAGTAACATTCAATAGTTGAAATGAAATTTTAATGGCACACTAATAAATATCCTAACAAAAACATCAAACAAAAATATTCTATACAAAATCTTGTTTGTTTACTAAATATTTATTCCGGGATTGGAACAGCGCTAAACCACTAACTTCAACCACACAAGACACAATAATGACGTAAGCCAAAAAAAAAATATGATGTTTACCCCATTTTTTACCCTGGTTTGACGTGGAATTCCAAACTTTTCTGGAAACGTAAATCTGAAACATCAAATTTTAAAAGAGATTCGGAAATATTCTTGTCCAAGTCTAGAAGAATTTGTGTTTTGGGTTCATGATTTTTGGAGAAGAAAGGATTTTGCGGGCTTTCGATAGACATCCATGTCCCGTTTCCTCCAAAAAGACTGTAAGGTCTAATCAGAGAAAAATGGGTTCTTCTTCACCAATCCATTCATTTCCAAACTTTTACCAAAACATTATTTCAGACAAGGTTGCACAAAAAATTTATCAATGCCCAGAGTTTGGACAAATGATCCCACAATATCTTAGCCAATCCATAAATATAAAAATGAATTCTAGCCTTAAAAAATAGGGGAGTAGCATCACCGTTTTGTTTGGACAAATTATACCAGAATATCTTAGCAATGGATTTTAGATATAAAGCGATATGTGTAAAATAGTGGAGTTATATAGGGTTTTGATTTTTTCCCAGTGGTAACAACATGAAAATACAGCACTGACCCCAAAGACTACCAAAATAATGAAAGCAGTTCCTACAGGAAATCCCAAGGTGGGCCTAGCTGTATTCACGCGCCTGTGCCCTCCAGCACTTATGTCGTCCATTACACTGCGGTGAACCTCCCACATTCCTGGTTCTCTCGGTTCCATCAAACTTAAGTAATTTTGTGCAAGACAGATCTTTGGTCTCTCCAGTTGTTAGGCTTCTCTAAACAGATATTTGGGCCTCCTGGCCTAGATAAGGATCCAAAGCGTCAATGAATGTGATAAACAACCTCTGTGTATAATTATGATCATCGGCGATGGTTTTATGGGGAATGGATTTATTCGGTAAAGCCCGGTGGATTTGTTTCTGCGGTGTCTTCTGACGAGAGCGAATGCTAGCGTGTAAATCCTGCAAACTGAATTGGAATTGGAATCCTGGGGATTGCAGCAAATGTGGTGGGACGAAATGCGACGGTCTGAAAATGTTATCGTGAAAAGCCTGCTTGGTATGACCGGCGGGACAACAGTGTTGGAAAAAATTGTGATCTCCACCTCGTTGTATTGACAAGCACGGGGCATCATGGTGGGGGCCGTAGGTAAATATTAGAAAGCACTACCAACTCAAAAACTCAAATACCAGAAATGTTTTGACAGTAAAAATTCTTCTTATATGAGACAGTGGAAGCAAATAAAATATTTTACGATACGAATTGTATTTAATTTGGATGTAATTGATTTTGAAGAGTTAGGTCGATTGATAAGTGGAGGTGTGGTTGAATATTTACGAAGGCAAATTTTAAGTTCAAACATTGAAGACAATGTACTGGTCCATTTCACCTCAAATTAAATAACTAAATAATAACTAGATGGAATAGGGGTTATAATTAAACCCTACTTGATAGCAGAAAAGAGTGTAACTGTAACAGATTCCTCCTATGTAATAAATAAATAAATAAATTGAATATAATTGTATTATTTACATATTTTATTGAATCAAAATACTTATGTAATAAATTTGTTGTCATTTAACTCTATACACTATAATTAATATATCTTACAGAAGGTTTTGTGGCCATCTCACTCACTCTATACAATCTGCAACTGTAGATGATTCACATGTTGATAATTCACTCAATCCACCCAACTATGGATAGATGATCACCCAATTGATATATTCAATTTGGGTGAAAATGTACCGTATGATTATTCTATAGAATTACTAACCATTATGTCATATTGTTTATAATCCAATTCATATTCTTGATGATAGGCTTTATAATTATGTTATTCTCCATACAATTTAATCCAATTATAGATGATACATATGTTGGATGATCCATCCAAATAAAAATGAATCTGTCATAATAATCATCCTTAAAATTAGTAATAGTAAAAAATTAACTAAAATTTTTTATTTTATAAATTTTATAAATAAATAATATAGGTAAAAAAATTTTTTTATTAAATTTTAAAAATTAAATTTAAAACCAAAATTATAAAAATTTAATATGAAATACCATTGTTATAAATTAAAAATATTTGAAATTTTTAAACATATAATATATTTAGTTATGGATGAAGGATGAAACCTTGTTTTTATCATATATGAATGTTTTTCTTATATAAAAATACTTAAATTTAATTATTAATAAAAAATTAAATATATATTTTTATTTTTTTTAAAAGTCACGAATAATTTTATTTAAACTTTTTATAATTTATTTAAAGAGATAAGTTTTCAATTTATAATACTTTTAAATTTTTTAATAATAATTTTAATATTATAAATTAAAAATATTTGAAATTTTTAAACATATAATATATTTAGATATGAATGTTTTTCTTATATAAAAATACTTAAATTTAATTATTAATAAAAAATTAAATATATATTTTTTATTTTTTTAAAGTCACGAATAATTTTATTTAAACTTTTTATAATTTATTTAAAGAGATAAATTTTCAATTCATAATACTTTTAAATTTTTTAATAATAATTTTAATATAATTTATTTAAGTCACCTCACTAATAAATATTTTATAAAAATTTAAAATTTGAATTATTATAATAAATATTCTATAAAAATTTCAAGTTTTAATTACTACATTTTATTATTAAACCCATTTTTATTAATATAAAAATACAAAAACTACAAATTAAAATATACTATTTATCTTTTACCATCTTTGTTAGAATGAAAGAAGCATTCTTTTCATTCTTATATGCATATTCTTATATGCATATCGTTTGTTTTTGAAACACATGCAGTTGAAGTTTGTTTGGTTTTAAAATAATAATATAATAATGAAGAGATTTGGGTTCAAATTTTGGTGGTGTTAATTTGTAAAGGTAGTCTGCTATAAATCTCTTGAGTGCATATCAGATCGACCACAATACAAATCCCGAGGATGGGTGATCTCTCTCTTATGTCATATCAACAACAACGAGGTGAAATAGACTTGTTGAAAGCAGTCCCTGTGGTTTGAACCCTGCCATTGAAAACCATAGGGGTTGCTTCCACCAAACCTATTCTTCTTTGTTATTATTGAAAATCACAAGGGTTGCTTCCACCAAACCTATTCTGCTTCATTATTGTTGTTCTGAAGCGGAGAGAACCACCGGTCACTCGAAATTTGTACCATCGTTGTCGGTCTGGTATGCACTCAGAGGATTCAGATCATACTACTACCTTTGCAAATAGACTGCCCACAAGGTTTGAACCTGGGTGTCTTCTTACTAAGTGCCTGGCTAGACAAGTACTTACCAATCCACCTAGCTCTCGGGGCTTTCCTCGTACCAAAGTTACCAGAGGACTCCTTTGTAGATGTGGAATGAAATTTAATTCAAGGAACTAGGATCTTTCATAAAAACTTGTGTAAATTTAAATTTTGTTTTCAAAGGTTAGGTGGATTGGAAATTGTCTGTGTGTTCAGAAACTTACTTAAAAGAGACTTAGGTTCAAATCTTGGGGGCATGCCTATTTACAAAGGTAGTAGTATGATCCAAATCTTTTGAGTGCGCACTAAATTGAATATGGTGTAAAGATAGTAGAAACTTACTTAAAAAAGACCTAGGTTCAAATCTTGGGGGCATGCCTGTTTACAAAGGTAGTAGTATGATCCAAATCCTTTGAGTGCGCACTAAACTGAAGATGGTGTAAAGGTAATAGTTTGATCTGAATCCTTTGAGTGCGCACCAAATCGAAGATGGTGCAAACACAAGGGACCGGTGGTTCTCTTCACACATATTATAAAATAACGATGTGGTATAAGGTTGTTGAAAGAGGATTGTTGGAAGGGGTTTTGAACCCTGCACTTTAAACCTTATACTTAACATTTACTAAAAATAATGTGGATGTAACCAATCCCTTATGTGTAAAAAATGTGGAACGAAATTCCTACAAAGTATATATTAATACATAAATGATGGAGAGTTACATTGTATTAAGTCTGATTTTGAAGGACGAACAACACGATAAATTCCATACGAATACATTTATCTGCTCCTGCATTATCATTAGCATTGCTCATTTCAAATAAGAATGTCGTAAAAGCATTTTTATGATTCGTTACAGCACAGTCAAGTTAGATTTACGCTTATTAATGACGAGGGGCCTGCAAAAATAATCATAAGCATCAGATAATGTGGACCATTTATTCTAATGACGAAGAGCTTTCGTTCTGTTGCACTCGTGACGCTATCCATATCGGATCAGTTGTTGACTCTTCACCCATTCAATCAGTTTTCGAGATTCTTATAATGAATAATAAGACAAAAGAAAATCATTACAGGTAAGTTTAATTTTTTTTTAAAAAACTTTAATTTAAATTAATATTTAAATTTTTATAATATTTTATAATATTTTATAAGATAAAATCTGTTTCATTTCTCGAAAAAAATATAATAACCGAATTAAACACTCCATAAGATTTTATGTATAGATTGAAAAGAAAGGTCAAATGTATGTTTGAATATTAAAAGTTAAAATATTTAACTGGATATTCACAAGTTTCAAGGGTTAGGTGAATTGGTAAGTAGAAGTATGATTGAGCATTTACTAAGAAGAGATCTAGGTTCAAACATTGGATGAAGCCAACCCTTTGCAAAGGTAGTAGTCAGATCTGAATCCTCTGAGTGGACGACAAACCACCCACAAACCGTAAAAGCACCTAGTGGTACAAACACCTAGTGGTCCATTTCACCTCAAGCTAAATAATAACAATAATAACAAGATGGAACACAGGTTATAGGGAGTCAGATTAAACCCTACTTGATAGTAGAAAAGGACTTTAATTGTAAGTGATTCCCCTTATGTATAAAAAAAAAAAAAAATTGGATGTAATTGTATTATTTACATATTTTATTGAATCAAAATACTTATGGTACATTTGTCATCTAACTCTATAAAATATAATTAATATATCTTATAGGAGGATTTTTTGGCCATATCAGTCACTCCAAACAATCTGTCAAATGTAAATGATTTACATGTTGATAATTCACTCAATCCACTCAACTATGGATAGATGATCATTCAATTGATATGTTTAATTTAGTGCAAATGCACCATTTGACTATTCCATCCAATTACTAATCATTATATTGTTTATAATCCAATCTATATTTTTATAATAGACTTTATAACTATGTTATTCCACTCTATACAATCTAATTCAATTATAAATAATATATGTTGAATGATCATCCAAATAAAAATGAATCTATAATAATATTTATCCTTAAAATTAGTAATAATAAAAAATAATTAAAATTTGTTATTTTATAAATAAAAAATATAATATATATCAACTAAAAAAATAAGAAAAATTTAATAAATTCTAAAAATTAAATTTAAAATTATAATTATAAAAAAAGTTATATGTGAAATACCATTGTTATTAATTAAAAATATTTAAACATATAATAGCCATATGAAAACTTGTTTTCATATATATATATATATATATCAAACTTTTTCAGAACAAAAAAAAATACTAAAATTTAATTATTAATAAAAAATTAAAGTTTTTTATTTTTATTTTTCTTAAAAAGTCACAAATAATTTTATTTAAAAATTTTTATAATTTATAATTTATTTTAAAATAAAAACTTTCATTTCATAAAAATTTTACATATTTTAATAATATTTTTAATAAAATTTATACAACTCACCGGAGTAATAAATATTCTATAAAAATTTAAAATTCCAATTATTACATCATCTTATTAAATTCATTTTTATTAATATAAAAATACCAAAACTACAAATTAAAATATACCTATTTATCTTTCACCTTGTTAGAGGGTTCTTAGAATGAACCCTCGCGTAACTAACACCATTCTATCTACTCTGATGAAAGAAGCATTCTTTTCATTCTTATATGCATATCGTTTGTATTTGAAACCCAAATAATAATATAATAATGAAAAGATTTGGGTTCAAATTTTGGTGGTTTTAATTTGTAAATGTAGTTTTCTTTAAATCTCTTGAGTGAATGTCAGATCGACAATAACAGTACAAATCCCGAGGATGGGTGGTCCCTCTCATGTCGTTGGTGGAATAGGCTTGTTGGAAGCAGTCCATGTGGTTTGAACCATGCCCTTGAAAACTACATTGGGCTACTTCCACCAAACCTATTCCGCTTCGTTATTATTGTGTCGATGCGAAGGGAACCACGACCATTCGGGATTCGTATCTTTATTGTTGGTCTGGCACTCACTTAGAGGATTCATATCAGACTATTACCTTTGTAAACATGTTGGTACGAGGTTTGAACTTGGGTGTCTTCTTGGTAAGTGTCTGGCTAAACAAGCACTTACCAATCCACCTAGATCTTGGGGCCTTCCTCGTACCAAATTTACCAAAGGACTCTTTTGTAGATGTGGAACAAAATTTAATTCAAGGGACTAGGACCTTTCATAAAAATTTGTGTAAGTTTAAATTTTGTTTCCAAAGGTTAGGTGGATTGGAAATTGTCTTTTTGTTCACACACTTACTCAAAAGAGACCTAGGTTCAAATCTTAGGAGCATATGGTAAAAGTTTGATCCAAATCCTGACACTTGCTTAAAAGAGACCTAAAGACCTAGGTTCAAATCTTGAGGATATGCCTTGTTACAAAGATAGTAGTATGATCCAAATATTTTCAGTGTGCACCAAGTTGGAAGCAACACCCGAGGGACTAGTGGTCCTCTTAGTACATGTTATAAAATAATTAGGTGATATAAGATTGTTGAAAGCAGCACCTATAATTTGAAACCTGCACTTTAAACTACTTAACAATTACTAAAAATAATGTGAATGTAACCAACTCCCTTGTGGAATTAAATTCCTTGACAGTATATATATTTATATATAAATGATGGAGAGTTACATTGTATTAAGTCTGATTTTGAAGGACGAAGAACACGATAAATATATATAAATGATGGAGAGTTACATTGTATTAAGTCTGATTTTGAAGGACGAAGAACACGATAAACTTCATACGAATACATTTATCTGCTCCTGTATTATTATTAGGATTGCTCATTTCAAATAAGAATGTCGTAAAAGCATTTTTAGGATTCGTTACAGCACAGTCAAGTTAGATTTACGCTTCTTAATGATGAGGGGCCTGCAAAAATAATCATAAGCTTTAGATAATGTGGACCATTTAGAGCATTCGTTCTGTTGCACTCGTGACGCTATCCATATCACATCAGTTGTTGACTCTTCACCCACTCAATCAGTTTTCGAGATTCTTATTATGAATAATAAGACAAAAGAAAATCATTACACATAAGTTAAATCTTTGGGGAAGGAACTTTAATTTAAATTAATATTCAAAACTTTTATAATATTTTATAAGATAAAATATGTTTCATTTCTAGGAAAAAATATAATAACCCCATTAAACACTCCATAAGATTTTATGGAGAGATTGAAAAGAAAGGTCAAATGTTTGAATATTAAAAATTTAAAATATTTAACTCGAAAGTAAGTCATTGTTTAACTTGGTGTTATGCGACGACCTATCCACCTAAAAGTCGCGGGAGTCGGTCGATGGAATTGGTAGACAGCAACATTCATTTTCTAGTATTTTTTTTTTAAGGTACGAAACGTCGTTGCGCAATCAGAGTTGCCTGGATTTATGCTATACAGCTGATAATTTGAAGACCTGATCGTAGGGTTGAAACAAATTTTTATATTATTTTATATGGTAACATTTTTTGTTTGATATTTGATATAACTATTGTTTAAATTTAAATGTATTATTATAAATTTTAATATATTAAATAAAAATAAAATTAAACATTCAAACTATTTTCAAGCAACTTATTTAGCTTGTTTTTCTTACAAGAGCATCTTGGATCTCATATTCAAATAATACACGCCATTAGATGGTGACAATTTATTTTTTTCGGGATGACCTTCAGGAGAAAATAAAGCGTAGCCTTTGAACGAGTAACTTTTTCTTCTTTTGGATAATCTTCGGGAGAAAAAAGGCGTAGCCTTTGTACAAGGAAAATTGAAATCTGAGGCGCACTACCTCCAGTCAATGGATGTCACCGTGGGATAAGATATTTCAACCATTTATCAAACCAAAATATTACAAGTTAAATATAATAGATAATATAATTGGATCACATGTATTTTTCTTATAATTATAATTAAAATCGCTAAATTAAAACATCAACAACATACTCACAAAAATATCAAACGAAAATATTTTATTCAATATTTTGTTTGTTAACTAGAAATTTATTCCGGAATTGGAACCAGCACTAAACCACACTACACACGACACAATAATGACGTAAGCTCAAAAAAAAATGATATTTGCCTCCTTTTTTCCGTTGGTTTGACGTGAAATTCCGAACTTTTCTGAAAACGTAATTCTGAAACATCAAATTTTAAAAGAGATTTGGAGATATTCTTATCCAAGTTTAGAAGAATTTTTGCTTTTTGGTTCATGATATTTGGAGAAGAAAGAAAAAATGGGTTCTTCTTCACCAATTCATTCATTTCCAAACTTTAACCAGAACATTACTTCAGACAAGGTTGCACAAAAAATTTATCGATGCCCAGAGTTTGGACACATGATCCCACAATATCTTAGCCAATGCATAAATATAAAAATGGATTCTAGCCTTAAAAAATAGGGGAGTAGTATCACCGTTTTGTTTGGACAAATACTACCAGAATATCTTAGCAAAGGATTTTAGATATTAAGCGGTATGTAAAAAATAGGGGAGTAGTATCACCGTTATGTTTCCAACAAAATACCCAAACGGATTTGTACAAATCAGAGTTTACATTTCTTAAAGTCATGGGAGGTGCCCCCCTCTATGCCAATATCTTTAGTATGGCACTTTGAAATTCCTAAACATCAAAATTGTTAACGTGAAATTCTTAACAAAACCCCTAAAGAAATAGATCCAAAATTCAAGCAGTTGTGCAATAGATATTCAACGGGACTCAGCAGCGTCCGCATTCCTTGGCTCCTTTACCTGCTGTGACGTCGCAAGAGAAGAACGCCATGCAATAAACTTGGGTACATTATCTCCTGGCATCACGACCGCCAAGCTTCCTCTCTGTAACTCAAAATTCAATTAAATCATGTGAGAGACTCTTGCTCAAAGCCATTTAGATTAACATAGCCATTAAGAAGAACAATGAAAAACTCAACACCATTACCTGTGGAGTGCCTACATTACTGTGGGATGACCCCGCATCCCCGCTCATCTGTAATGGCAAATTAGGTTGAACAGAGGGGATTGATGCGTCCGTAAACCCAAGGCGTGCATGCCAGTTATATAGGGTTTTGATTTTTTCCCAGTGGTAACAACATGAAAACACAGCACTGACACCAAAAACTACTAAAATAATGAAAGCAGTTCCTACAGGAAATCCCAAGGTAGGCCTAGCTGTATCCACGCGCAAGTCCCCTCCCTCGCTTATGTCGTCCATTACACGGCGGTGAACCTCCCATATTCCTGGTTTTCTCGGTTCCATTAAACTAAATAAATTTGCCCAAGACAGATCTTTGGACCCTCTGGTTGTTAGGCTTCTCTAAGCAGATATTTGAGCCTGCTGGCCAAGATAAGGATCCAAAGCTTCAATGAATGTGATAAACAACCGCTGTGTATAATGATTGATCATCGGCGATGGTTTATTGGGAATGGATTTATTCGATAAATCCAGGTGGATTCTTTTCTGCAGTATCTTCTGTCGAGAGTGAATGCTTCCGTATAAATCCTGCAATCCGAATTGGAATTGGATTCCCTGGATTGCAGGAAATGTGGTTGGACGAAACGTGACGGTCCGAAAATGCTTTCGTGGAAAGCCTGCGCTGATATGACCGGCGGGGCCACAAGTTGGAAACCACCTCCCCCCAAATTGAAAGATTAGTACACGTTATTCGGTGAATGAATCAGAGAAAGGTCGGGTGTTTTGCATCTATTCAACAGTTCAGAGGGCTATCCTCTTTAAAAAAAAAAAAACAGTTTAAGGGGCTAATGTTTGCATGTAACAAAATGCGAACGGGACGCCACTTTATTTCCGTGAAGAAGACCAAATGAGTAGTTAGGCCTTGGAACATGCTGTGCGGCGGTCAGATTATCTGACATTTAGGTAGGCCGGTACATGTATTTGTATCTGTGTGGCGGCCATGGCGGTTGTTTGTTGTTGTTGTCCTCTTCACCTAACAGGAGAAAAAACAATATTTATGCGATGACTTTACCACGCGGCACTTTCACGTACTAGACAACTTCGTTCCCATACAACAAAACAAAATTCTAAAGCGAAATGCCAACATTGTACGATCAGAATTAGGACAAAGAGGTACTACGGTTGATGATGCAAGTTGTGGCGCATGTGAATTTAGTGGTGGGGAGCACTACGTGTATTTAGCGGTGGGGAAGCAAATTGTGTGGTGTAGTTGATAAATGTGCTGGTAGAGGTCGCTTCAGGTTTCATTTTTAATGTCTATTTTAAAGATACTAAAAAAATTTATTTATATTATAATAGGTGAATTTCGGTGAATATTATTTGTGTTAGTAAAGGCTAACCCATGCCTAACATCACAGTAGGAGGAGAAGCCAAATTGTGCGGTGTAGTTGATAAATGTGTTAGTAAAGGTTGATTCAGGTTTTATTTCTTTTATGTCCATTTTAAAGATACTCACAAATTTTACTTATGTCACAATAGGTGAATGTCGGTGAATGCCCTATGTGTTAGTAAAGGCTGACCCATGCCTATATCCAAAAAGCAATCCCTTATGATTGATGCCACCTATTATTCCTAGATGGGATGGCTATAGATGAGATGGCTATAGCTGACCATAGAGCTAGATTATCAGGGTTTCTATCTAGCCAAAATTTAGTCAACCTTATAGGATTTAGGCTCTTCTTCAATCTGACCAAGGTTCAAATAGCTTTCTATGTGTAGGGTTGTGTTAATCTTCTATTGATAAGTTTAACTCTAGTCTTAGGTTGAAACAACTACCTATGTATAAACGTGTCTTAATCATTTATTGATAAATTTAATTCTCAAATAAACTATTTCTCATACTAACCTAATATATATATATATATATATATATATATAATCACATAGATGTGAAATGCATGTAATCAAAGAGGGCGGGTCACGTTAATGGTATCCTCGATGTACGTGAGGTATAGAATAGTGGCATATCTACATACTGGAGAGCTTAAAAAATTTCATGTCCTTCGACTCGTGGGGTCCTTTGCTGGGCTTATCTGATAGATAGAAAGGATTTTTTAATGACATAAATTAAATCGACCAAAAGCTGAAAGGTTTTGTTGTTGTTCACACTTTTTCTGACATTAATTGATAATGTTGTACTAAAAAATTTAATTTTTTTCAGTAATTCAAAATATAATAAATGGTATGCTACAACAATAGAGGATTTTTCTTCTTATAATTAATTTAAATTAAGGTAATTAATATAAAACATCATAAAATATTATTAAAATGTGCATATTAATTTTTTTTATGTTTTACTAACACTTAAGATTCACAATCCATTTAAACTTTTTTTTTCTCATCACCCTCTTCCTATTTCATGGAGATCTAAAACCCATAAGCAAGGAAAAACATTTCTCACATAATTATGTAACTTTATTTTTAGATGATATATATATAAATACACTTTAAAGTACAAGGTTCATGTATCCATCTTGGCAACATTATAAATACTTAGTACAAGAAGGTTGTAGCACTTTAATATGGAGGACACTATGTTCCATTTCATGGAACGAAGTAAAACAACAAATGCTTATGCAGTGTAGAAATAAAGAGGTTTTAATGGATGAGAAAGGAAAAGAAAGAAGTAAAGAGGTCTTTAATCTAAGCTATATATAAATGTATAACAAATACAAGTAGTTGAATGGTAAAATTCTATATCCATATCCTTCTTTTTATTATATCCATTTCCCTGAAAGATACCTTTGTCTCTTTATGGAAGACCATTCATGGTTGATTTATTTGAATCATTCTTTTTATCTCATTTTGTTTAGGACTTCATTTTAGTCCTTTAATATTTCATGTAATGACTTTCTTCAGTGACAAGGATTAAAAATATGGGTAAATATTGAAACCTTACCTTCTTCAATTAAATTTTGACCTTCCTTCGTCATGTGATGTTGGTTCGACTTTCTTCCCACCTTTTGATTTATGTCTACCTTCATCTTTTTACTAAGTTCTTGGTTCACCCTCGATAGCTTTTGATGCCTATATATAGGATATCAATCCATTATTGGTGGTTCCATCTAATGAAGTAATTTTTCTATTTTTTCTTCTTCTTTATTTTTTCTGTGATAGTTCATTGCCATTTGGTTTAGTTCCCCTTGTTATTGTTTTTCCCCATCAATATTTTCTCCATTGATATTTTGACTTTTTGCATCTTTGTTTCTCCTTGTTCTTCCTCAAACTGTGTTTCCAAAATATTTGTTTTAGCTCCATATTCTTCTTCATCTAGGAGGTCATCATTAGCTAGGATTCCAAACATATATGTGGAAAGCACTTCCTTCTTCTTAGAAACAAGTTTTCTTTGTGTGTTTTTTCTTTGGTATTTGGAATCCCTCTTGTTCCTTATCTTCTTTCTTTTGCTCCTAAAATTTATGTGGGTAATCCTTAGTCAGATGGTCATATTCATGGAAAATTACACATCTAAAGGGAATATTCTCATAGTATACCTATTGTTCCTATATATCCTCCCCAAATTGTTATGTGACCTTTTCTGGGAGGGGTTTGTTAAAATCTATCAACACACAGATTCATGCATATATAAAATGTTTAAAATTTTGAATACTATCAACTATCATCATGAAAGTGCCTAGGGTGTTACAAATTGTAGCTAGGACTTGAAAGTTCTAAAATTCCACCGGCATACCAAAATGTCTAACCCAAATGGGTCTAGTTGAGGGCATTTCCTCCTATGCTTTAAAATTTTGTATGTCAAGGCTTCATGAAGAGCCTCAATTTGCCAATGAACCATGGTCCTCCTTAAATCATGCCTTCTCTATCCTCTTCTATAGAAAACATGACTAGAAAATACCCATTGGGATGATAAAAAATTTGAAACTCACCTTTGATTCTCCACTGTTTGGTAACTCATAGTTTGAATGTTGGTAGGATTGGACAAAAAACCCCAAATAAATAAATTAGACCCCTTCTTTCGATGGCATCTATGTCATCCTAGATATTGTTTGTTTCTAATTTTACTATTGGGGACCCATCTGTTGCTCTCATGCATCCTGCTTCTATTTTTCTTGGATCCACCTTTGGCATCCTCAATGTTCTTCTTGGCATTCTTGGATTGTTAATACCTCTTTCTTGGGCTTGGCCTCCTCAGAGGGTATCTTTGAAGCTCATTTTTTGGGATATCTCCCCATTATATTTCTCTTTCATAGGTGTTACTATGGTTGGTCCTTCTAGGTGATCTTGGATATCAAGTTTGCATAGCTTTGCTTTCATTTGGGTTTTTTGTACAAATTCCATTTTCCTTTGATTTGCTCCCTAGATCTGGGTCCTTAGTCTCTTCTATCCTTGGGGATGTTTCTTTTTTGGTTGGGACTTTTCCCTACTAAATTGTGTTGTAAACTAAAAATTGTTGTGATCCTTTATGCATAAGTGATCCTCTTGGTTTGTAATCACATTGCCTACATATTGATGATTTAACTACATAAGATTGGTATTATTTCCATATTCTTTTGTTTGTATTTGAAATTCCTTACCAAAAAATATTATTGTGCCAGTTTCTCCTCCCATCATCTCGCTATCATCTTATGGTTTTCCCTTACTTTAACTTTTCCATGGGCCTACAAGTCCTTTTTGATTTATTCTATCCATTACATGTATCTTTTGTGTACTCGCTTCACCTACATTGAAGCTTTTGCATTCAATAGTTGTGATATTGTGTACATTTATTTAAAAAATTACTTGTGATTTATTTTATTTATCTTTAAAAACCAAAAATACTTCTATTTAAAATTTTCTATAAATTATAATCTAGTTAAAATAAATTTTCATTTCACAATTTTTCATATATTTTTATGTTCATTTTTGCTATATATATTTTAATAACAATTTTAATTAAATTTATTCAACAATTAAACTAGTAACTATTAAAAAAATTGAAATTTCATATCCATTTTTATATCACTAATGTTTTTATTAATACGAAAATACAAGAGCTACAAATAATAATATACCCATTTATCTTTTACCGCCTTGTTAGAATGAACTATCATTCTGTCTACCCTGATGAAAGAAGCATTCTTTCATTCTTATAACCATATCGTTCGTCTTAGAAACCCATGCAGTTAAAGTTTTCAATACATTCATGGATTGATCCCCAAAATAATAACGAATAACAATTACCTTCAAGCAGTCTTATGGTGTACTTTGATCTTTCTGAAAAATTCAGACATGGATAATATAAATTTCTTAAAAAGAAAACACATTTTTGAAAACTCTGGACAGTAATAAATTATTCATCCTACCAATGTTACCAGAGTATATATTTTAAGACATAAATAATGGAGAGTTACATTGTATTAAGTCTGATATTGAAGAACGAACAACACGATAACCTCCATACGAATACATTTATCTGCTCCTGCATTATCATTTGCATAGCTCATTTCAAATAAGAATGTCGTAAAAGCAATTTTATAATTCGTTACAGCACTGTTAAATTAGATTTACGCTTCTTAATGACGAGGGGCCTGCAAAAATAATCATAAGCATTACATAATTTGGGTCATTTCTTAATATGACAAAGACCATTCGTTCTGTTGCACTCGTGACGCTATCCATATCGCATCATTTGTTGCCTCTTCACCCGCTCAGTCAGTTTTCAAATAAGACAAAAGAAAATCATTACATGGTTTGTGTTTAATCGTTTTGATTTTTCATCTATTTGATTTTTTAATATTAAAGAAGAGACCTAATTCAAATTAATATTTAAACTATTATTATGTAACGATCTTATAATATACGATGAAAGGAAAAAATTATAAATAAACACTCACCATAAAATTTTACAAATAAATTAAAAAATAAATAGAAGGTTTGAATATTATTATTTTTACATAGTAGAGTTATAATGACACTATTTTTAATAATCAATTAGGGTAGGGTTCAAATTATAAATATTGTTTTCATCAAACTTATCTTAGTTTAGATAAACTACTACTTTTACAAATTATAAAAATTGTTTTCATTAAACTTATCAGATAAACTACTACCTTTACAAACAAGCTACTTTAAAAAATTTAAACCTAAATATCTTTTTAACAATTGCTTATCTGAAAGACCTAAAATGTTTGAATATTAAGATGTGATCCCTATGCGACGACCTATCCAACTAAAAGTCGCCGGAGTCGGTCGAGAGCAAAACATTCAATTTCTAGTTACTTTTATCTTTTTTCAAAAGGTACGAAATATCGCTTTGTAATTAGAGTTGCCTTGATTTATGCTATACACCTGATATTTTGAAGACCTTATCATAAGGTTCACACAATTTTCTAGGTTGCTCATTTTTCTTATGATCACAGCATCTCGGATGAACTTATTCAAACAATACACGCTCTCAGATGGTGACAATTTTTATTTTTATTTTTATTTCAAGATGATCTTCAGTAGAAAATAAAGCGTAGCTTTTGAACGAGGATTGCGTAGCTTTTGAACGAGGATTTTTTTCTTTCTTTTGAATAATCTTCGGGAGAAAATAAAGCGTAGCTTTTGAACGAGGATTTTTTTCTTTCTTTTGAATAATCTTCGGGAGAAAATAAAGCGTAGCCTTTGAACGAGGAAAATTGAAATCTGAGGCGCACTACATCCAGACAATGGATGTCGCCGTGGTGATAAGATATTCTATACAAAATCTGTTTGTTTACTAAATATTTATTCCGGGATTGGAACAGCACTAAATCACTAACTTCCACTACACACGACACAATAATGACGTAAGCCAAAAAAAAAAAAAATGATATTTGCCCCTTTGTTTACCCTGGTTTGACGTGAAATTCCGAACTTTTCTAGAAACGTAAGTCTGAAACATCAAATTTTAAAAGAGATTCGTAAGTCGGAGATATTCTTGTCCAAGTTTAGAAGAATTTGCGTTTTTGGTTCATGATTTTTGGAGAAGAAAGGATTTTGCTGGCTTACGATAGACATCCATGTCCTGTTTCTTCAAAAAGACTGTAAGGCCTAATCAGAGAATAATGGGTTCTTCTTCACCAGTCCATTAATTTCCAAACTTTTATTTCAGACAAGGTTGCACAAAAAATTTATCAATACCCAGAGTTTGGACAAATGATACCCTTTGTGGATATTTTAGATATTAAGCGGTATGTGAAAAAGAGGGGAGTAGTATCAGCGTTTTGTTTCCAGAAAAATACCCCAAAGACCCCAAAGACTACTAAAATAATGAAAGCAGTTCCTACAGGAAATCCCAAGGTGGGCCTAGCTGTATCCACGCCTGTGCCCTCCAGCACTTATGTCGTCCATTACACTGCGGTGAACCTCCCACACTTCTGGTTTTCTCGGTTCCATTAAACTAAGTAATTTTGTCCAAGACAGATCTTTGGACCCTCTGGTTGTTAGGCTTATCTAAACAGATAGATAAAGATCCAAAGCGTCAATGAATGCGATAAACGACGGCTGTGTATAACGATGATCATCGGCGATGGTTTATGGGGAATGAATTGGAATCGGAATCCTGGGATTGCAGGAAATGTGACGGTCTGAAAATGCTATCGTGAAAAGCCTGCTTGATATGACCGGCGGTGTTAGAGTAAATCACTATATTATAGTGTTTCAAACTTTAACAACAGAATTAACAAAATAAGACAAACACACAGTAGAAGAGACAACGATTTTAACGTGGTTCACCCAATGTGGGTTACATCCACCGAGAATTTTCAGTCCTTTCTTTCTCAATCCAAGCAATAGAGGGTTACAACCTACAACAAACATCTGCTGTAATTTCCTCTCTATATTTACAAGGAATCAACACAATAATTTTCTCATTGTATACTCTGTTTTTCCTCACAACTATATATAAGAAAAAAACAGAAAAAAACTGCTTTTCTTAATACATTCCAAGATTAACACTGAGTTCCCAACACCTAATTTTGGGATAAAAACAAAAAAACTTTCCCCGGCTGTCCTGTTGTAAATCTGAAAACTTTCTCTCGGTAGACTAACAGATCGTAAATCTGGAAACTTTCCCTGCCCGTCCCGCAAGAAATCCAAAACTTTCTCTCGTTTAGCCTCCTCATAATTAGGCTCCATTCCTAACAATCTCCCACTTGGAGACTAATTCCATTGCACCATACCGCAACCAAGGACTAAAAAATTCTCATCATGGCCTCTTATTCCTTAAGGTCAACTGAAGTTGAGCAAAAGCTCAACTTTTCTCTTGACACCACTTTTGTAAGCATGTCAACAGGATTTTGTGATGTGTGAACTTTCCCTAATTTCAAAGATCCATCTTCCACTACTGATCTAATGAAATGATACCTGAGTTTGATGTGTTTAGTTTTTGAATGGAATGCCGAATTCTTCGCAAGGTGTATAGCACTCTGGCTATCACTCCACAACCTATTATCCTCTTGCTTCTTCCCCAGTTCTTCCATTAGTCTTTGCAACCAAACCATCTCTTTGCTTGCTTCTGTAGCAGCAACATATTCAGCTTCAGTGGTTGAAAGGGCAACTACGTGTTGGAGTTTAGAAATCCAACTAACCGCTCCTCCTCCTATAGTAAATATGTAGCCAGTAGTGCTCCTTCCACCATCAAGATCACCCGCCATATCAGAATCTACAAAACCTTTCAAGCATATATTAGAGCCTCCAAAATTCAAAGAATAATTTGAAGTTCCTCTCAAGTACCTGAGTATCCATTTTACCGCTTGCCAATGTCCTTTTCCCGGATTACTCATAAATCTACTCACTACTCCCACTGCATGGGCAATGTCCGGTCTTGTACAAACCATTGCATACATCAAGCTTCCAACCACTGATGCATAGGGAACCTTAGCCATATGCTCTTGTTCCTTTTGTGTCTTGGGACACAAATCTTTGGTGAGTTTGAAATGCTTTGCCAATGGAGTAGCAACAGACTTTGCATTGTTCATGTTGAATCTCTTAAGCACTTTTTCAATGTATTTTGCTTGTGATAATTTCAGAGTGTGACTCTCCTTGTCTCTTGTTATCCTCATACCAAGGATTTGTTTGGCTTCTCCCAAATCCTTCATGGCAAAGGATTTAGCCAACTTCTTCTTGAGCATGTTTATATCTTGCATATTTGTTCCCGCAACTAACATGTCATCCACATACAATAGCAAAATAACATAGTTACCATTTCCAGTTTGCTTAAAATATACAAAGTGATCACTTTGACATCTTTCAAACCTTTGATTAGCCATGAACTTATCAAATTTTAAATACCACTGTCTAGGAGCTTGTTTTAACCCATACAAGCTCTTTTTCAGTTTACATACCCAATCCTCTTTACCTTTCACCTGAAAGCCTTCTGGTTGGTGCATATAAATTTCCTCCTCCAAATCACCATGAAGAAATGTTGTCTTCACATCCAATTGCTCCAGATACAAATTTTCTATAGCTATAAGACTCAAAATAGCTCTAATAGAGGTCATTTTTACAATTGGAGAAAAAATCTCATCAAAATCAATACCTTTTTTCTGAGCGAATCCCTTGACCACTAGTCTTGCTTTGTATCTCTTATGCCCTTCATTCTCCTCTTTAATCCCGTACACCCATTTATTGGTCAAAGCTCTTTTACCTTTGGGTAGCTCAACCAAATCCCAAGTTTGGTTGTGGAATAAAGAGTCCATTTCTTCATTCATTGCAAGCTCTCACTTATTCCTGGTATCCATCTGTAATGCTTCCTGAAAACATTCTGGCTCACCAAAATCAGTATACAAAACATAATCAGAGAAACGTTGAGGAATTTTACTTATCCTGGTAGATCGTCTAACAACACTTTCTGGAGATTGAGGTGCTTGTTGTTGCTGCTGTACATTTTGATCTTCTACCACTTTTGGAGTTACCTTTTCTATGTGTCCATCAAGGTCTATGTATTCAGCAATTTCCTCTTTCTGTTTCTTTCCCCGCAACCGATCTTTATACAAGTTTTTTTCATTAAATATGACATCCCTACTTCTAATGACTTTTCGGTTATCACAATCCCATAATCTGTAACCCAAGCCATCAATACCGTAACCAATAAAATAGCACTTTTGGGCCTTAGCATCTAACTTATTTATGTTCTCTTTGTCTATATGCATAAAAGCCTCACATCCAAATACCTTAAGGAAAGAATAATTTATTGGTTTACCCGTCCAAAGCTCTTTCGAAATTCCTCCATCCAAGGCACTAGACGGTCCTCTATTAATCGGATATACTACAATATCAACAACATGAGCCCATAAAAATAATGGTAAGCCTGCATGTATTCTCATGCTCCTAGCACGCTCCATGATGGTTCTATTCATTCTTTCTACAACCCCATTTTCTTGAGGTGTTCTTGGAACTACCTTGATTCTTCTAATTCCATTTTTAGAACAAAACACATCAAATTCTCTACTGCAATATTCTCCACCATTATCCGACTTTAGACACTTTAACCTTTTTCCAGTTTCATTTTCAACTAATGCTTTCCAATTCTTGAAGGTATTAAAAACATCACTTTTATTCTTAATGCAATATATCCATGTTTTCCTTGTTGCATCATCAATAAAAAGTACATAGTAAGAGGAACCTCCAAGAGAAGTTACCTGAGCTGGGCCCCAAACATCTGAGTGCACAAGCTCCAATTTCTCTTTCTTCCTTTCCTTGCCATCCTTGAGAAATCTAACTCTCTTTGCTTTACCATAAACACAATCCTCACAGAATTCCAAATCAATCTCTTTTAACTTAGGCAATAACTTTCTTGAATGTAAAATTTCCATACCTTTTCCACTCATATGGCCAAGTCTTTGGTGCCACAAAGATGCACTCTCACCCGTAGAAACTAAATTCATGGAGCAGTGAGAAAAATCAGTAAGTAAATAAAGAGTACCCACCAATTTACCTCTAGCTACTATCAATGAACCTTTAGTAACTTTCCAAGCATTTTCTCCGAATGCAACCGTGTATCCTTCACCATCAAGCTTACTTGCCGATATAAGATTTCTCTTTAAATATGGTATGTGTCTCACCTCTTTAAGAGCCCATTGACATCCATTTGGGGATTTAATCAAAATCTTTCCAATACCCACGATTTTACATGGTTGGTCATTTCCCAACATAACCTGTCCATAATCTCCAAAAACATAATCTATGAAGTATTCCTTATGTGAGGTAGCATGGAATGAAGCACCACTATCAATTACCCAATAATCACTATTTCTATCAAGAGATAAGATTAAAGCATCTTGTAGAATTTGTCCAGTAATATTGGCTTCTCAAGTGTTACCATTATTATCATTACCTTCATTTCCATCACCCTTTCTTTGCCAACAATCCTTCTTGAGATGACCCTTTTTGCCACAGTGCCAACACTGTAGCTTTCCTTTTCCACGTGATTTGGATCCGCCTTTGGATTTGCCACGATGTGAACTCTTGCCTCTTTCTCTTCCTCTTCCTCTATTCTCAACAGCTTAAGGCGGTGCTAGATGATTCTCCCGTGGTTTTTCTTCTCATGTCCTCACCGAGTATCACACCAACCACATCATCAAATTCTAATTTATTTGAACTCGAAGCAGAGTTACTTACCGCCATTACCAAACCTGCTCCAACTTTTCGAAAGAGAGCATAAGATTAATAAGGCCCTAAGCTCATCATCAAAATCCAATCCTACTGAATGCAATTGATTAGTGACAGTATTAAATTCATTTAAATGATCATGCACAGATCCTCCTTCACTCATTTTCATGTTAAATAACCTTTTCATTAAGAATACCTTATTTGATGCCGATGGTTTCTCATACATCTTGGCCAACTTATCCATGACTCCCTTGGTAGTCTTTTCATCGGAGATGTTGAAGGCTACGATGGCTCCCAAGCACAACCTCACAAGCACCCAATGCATTTCTATCAAGGAGACTCCACTCCTTATCAGACATAGTTGAAGGTCTCTCTGTTTCCCCTCAAGAGGTAAGTAAAGATCCTTCTGGTACAAGTAATCCTCCATCTGCATCTTCCAAAATTGAAAGTTCTGGCCATTGAATTTTTGAACTCTAAACCTCCCTTCTTCCGCCATTGCTCCCACTTGATCCAAAAATTCTCCTTCTGTCAAGTGCACCCAACAAAACAACCGCTCTGATACCACTTGTTAGAGTAAATCACTATATAAAATATAGAAAAGCAATTATAGTGTTTCAAACTTTAACAACAGAATTAACAAAATAAGACAAACACACAGTAGAAGAGACAACGATTTTAACGTGGTTCACCCAATGTGGGTTACATCCACCGAGAATTTTCAGTCCTTTCTTTCTCAATCCAAGCAATAGAGGGTTACAACCTACAACAAACATCTGCTGTAATTTCCTCTCTATATTTACAAGGAATCAACACAAGAATTTTTCATTGTATACTCTGTTTTTCCTCACAACTATATATAAGAAAAAAATAGAAAAAAAAACTGCTTTTCTTAATACATTCCAAGATTAACACTGAGTTCCCAACACCTAATTTTGGGATAAAAACAAAAAAACTTTCCCTGGTCGTCCCGTTGTAAATCCGAAAACTTTCTCTCGGTAGACTAACAGACCGTAAATCTGGAAACTTTCCCTGCCCGTCCTGCAGTAAATCCAGAAACTTTCTCTGTTTAGCCTCCTCATAATTAAGCTCCATTCCTAACAGGCGGGACCACAGTGGAAAAAATTGTGATCTCCACCTCATTGTATTGACAAGCATGGGGCATCATGGTGCCGACCGTAGGTAAATATTAGAAAGCACTCCCTCAACAACTCAAATACCATAAATGTTTTGACAATAAAAATTCTTTTTATATGAGTCAGTGGAAGCAAATAAAATATTTTACAATCATGCTTATATTTAATTTGAATGAAATTGATTTTTAAGGGTCAAGTGGATTGGTAAGTGGAGGTGTGGTTGAATATTTATCAAAACGAGATTCAGGCAAACCTAAGGGGGAAATCAAGCTTTTTGCAAATGTAGTAGTCTAATATAAATCCTTTAAGTGGAAGACCATTTCACCTCAAGCTAAATAATACAATAACTAGATGGAATAGGGGTTATAGGGAGTCAGCT
Organism: Wollemia nobilis; assembly: GCA_028583015.1. Classification (NCBI taxonomy): domain Eukaryota; kingdom Viridiplantae; phylum Streptophyta; class Pinopsida; order Araucariales; family Araucariaceae; genus Wollemia; species Wollemia nobilis. The sequence continues at coordinate 3,726,221 of JAQPPZ010004166.1, read as the reverse complement.
TAAACCCTGCTTGATAGTAGAAAAGAATTGTAAACTGTAATACATTCCTCCTATGTATATAAAAAAAAAATGGATATAATTGCATTATTTATCTATTTTATTGAATCAAAATACTTATGTGATAGATTTGTTGTCATCTATCTCTATACAATATAATTAATATATCTTATAAAAGGTTTTGTGACAATCTCACTCACTCCATACAATCTGCCAATTGTAGATGATTCACAGGTCACCCAACTATGGATAGATGATCACCCAATTGAAATGTTCAATTTGTGTGCAAATATACCGTTTGACTATTCCATCCAATTACTAACCATTATGTCATATTGTTTATAACCCAATCCATATTCTTTATGATAGGCTTCCACTCCATTTAATCTAATCCAATCGAATTTCTAATCATTATGTCATATTGTTTATAAACTAATCCATATTCTTTATGATAGACTTTATAACTATATTATTTCACTCCATACAATCTAACTTAATTATAAATTATAAATAATAGATATGTCAAATAATCCATCCAAATAAAAATCATCCTTAAAATTAGTAATAGTGAAAAAAACAACTAAAATCTATTATTTTATAAATTTTATAAATAAACAATATATTGCGTGGCACGTAAAAAAAATAAGCAAAATTTATTAAATTCTAAAAGTTAAATTTAAAACCAAAATTATAAAAGAAAGTTATATGTCAAATACCATTGTTATAAATTAAAAATATTTGAAATTTTTAAACATAAAAAAATAAAAATACTTAAGTTTAATTATTAATAAAAATAAATAAATAAATATATATATATTTTTTAAATTCACATAATTTTATTTAAAATTACTTATAATTTATATATTTTTTTGGTTTGGTAAAAATAAGGGTTTTGAAAGGTCTCCAAACTTAAAAAATAGATATTTAATAAATTTAGAGAGAGGAACAGTCGATCTGACAATCAAAAAACAAACAGAGATTGAGTGCCCAAAAAAATAATAGTGCGTGAAACCCCATGGGCACTCACTCAAGCTCCATATTTCAACAAGATCTCATCCGAACCAAAATTTCAAAGTTGAAAACAACCCCGGGATCAGAATACCGCCCAACGCTAACCAAATATTGGGACCCTTGAAGTAGCATGGAAACTGATCTTGCAAGCCATCAGAGACCCAAAAAAAACACGTGGAAAAACAAAAATGCTACAGGTTGAAAATAAATTTACAAATAAAAACAACCCAAACCGAAGCATTTATTTTCTAAATAGGAAAATATAAAAGGAGAATCATGTCTTCCCGATAAAAAAATTCATCCAACAAAGCACGTAACAGGAAGAACAACTGACTTAAGGAAAAATACAGATCAAAAAAATTCATAGCATAAAAAATCATTCAGGAGATTTTCTCGAGAGATCTACAAATGAAAACCCCTGTCTATCATAGATAGGAAGCAAAGTCCTAGAACCCTCCACCAAGAGGTACCCAAAATGCAGGGTTTAGAGGAAGAAACCCTGATCTTTAAAATCTCTAAGGGCACTAGAAATTTAAAACTTTACCATCTCGCTCTAAGAAGAGTCGATGCCCAACCAAACCCACCATACAGACACCAACCAAGGAAACTGCACAATATAACAAGATGCGAAGCACCCTCCTATCCTAGATAGGATGCAAAATCATGGAGCCCTTCACCAGGAGTTACCCAAAAGCAACAACTACTTAAACAACCAATGCCCAAGCCCCCAACAACAAAACTGGTCTAGCCTTCCACCCACCAACAAGACTAGTAGCTACAGTTCCTTTAGCTAATCCAACCTTCCACCTAGCCCCCCAACTACAGCTCCTTCAACTAACCACAACCTTCCACCCAACAAACCAACCCCTTGCTAGAGTTCCTTCAGCGATATCACCAAACCCTACCACCCAACACAAACCAAAATAACAGTGTTGCGGGCCAACAAGGTTAACTCTTTTCCTAATTTTGTCACATGCCCGTGCATTTAATTTATCAACCCAGGAAGCTTCGTAAAATTGTGAAGGGTCTAGAACGAGATTGCTTACAATACCACTTGAGATGAGTCCTGCTAATTCTACTATTGGGGGGTGTTTTCAAAATGGTTGTCAATCACTCATGCACTCCTCAATAATTTACGTAAGAAGAAAATAATTAAATCTACGAAAAATAAAACATTCACACATTCCTGAAAATGAATCTACTGCAAATACTGGAAATAGCAATGCGGTAAACAATCCTATAAAAGCAATAAACTAATCTAGAAAACATAAGAAAAGTGGGGAAGAAATACTGGCTTGGAGTGGGCCTAGGATCCAATAGCTTCCTCCCAGATGAACACACGCTTAGAACTCTTAGAATTGTAATATATTTATCAAAGTGTTACAATATCTATCTCTTCTATCTCTCTCTATAACTCTATAAATCTATATCAATCTATATATCTCAGAGCGGTCTGCATGTGTTTATATAACACACCCACAGAACTTCTATTACAAAGAAGTTACAACAGTCAATTCATCCCAGACTAAATTAAGATAGTCTGGTGAATGCAATCGACGTCTGCTTAAAACTAACATTTGGTTCTAATGGCGGCGTGTTCACTGATTAGTTCGTGCTTCACCTAGCATTGGTAATATGCTTTCATACATTGGTGTGATCTCCAATTTAGCTCTACATGACGTAGAGTTGAAACTGCACCAGCCGCTGTTGTCCATGTCATGCAAATCTGGTCAACGGGCGAAGAACAGAGGCGTCTTCCCTATGAGGAAGGCACCTAAGTATATCGGACGCCTTACCTATACGAAAGGTGCCTTACTACCGTTGGTGCCTTCCTAGAAGAGGAAGGCGCTTACCTTTTGTTGGCACCTTCCTATGAGAGGAAGGCGCTTGCTTTCTGTTGGTGCCTTCCTGTGAGAGGAAGGCACTTGCCTTCTAGTGGTGCCTTCCTTATGGGAGGAAGGCGCTCGCCTTCTCATTGGTGCCTTCCTTATGAGAGGAAAGCGCTTCCTTCCCTTTGGTGCCTTCTTGGAGGAGGAAGGCACTTGTCTTTCCTTGGCACCTTCTTGGAAGAGGAAGGCACCTATGTTCTCTTGGCGCCTTCTTGGAAGAGGAAGGCGCCTAATTTATCTTGGTGCCTTCCTAGAAGAGGAAGGCGCCTATGTTCTCTGCATTGATCCCCAACGAAACAAAGTGCCAAGTCCATCAAAAAGACCTCGACTGATCCAAATTTAACTAAACCAACTGCAATTCCACAAAACACACTAAAAACACACAAATTAGGTAACACGCATAATTTCATCAAATAATTACATAATCATTCATAAATATATGCAATCCTTATTATATAGCAGCATAATAATCAAGAAATGATGTACAAAATATGAGCATTTATGATGCTCATCATCCCCCCATGCTTAACATATGCCACGCCCTCGTGGCATCAAAACTGCAGGTAGTCTTGCTGACCCCTTATCATCGTTGTCTCTTGGTGGATTCGGTTGTACCTGCAGCCCGTGTCTATCTCCTCTACGTGGGTGCGGCTGCAGGCTGTCCTCTCCTCATTTTGGCCGCTATAGATGGCGATCTAACCAGCATCATTTTTGTTGACTGGAATTCAACCTCTGCGGCTTGCCATAGATCAGCGTCTTGAGGTCTAACTGCTGTGAGAGGGATATCTGAATTGTCTCTCCTAGAATGAACTACTTGGTCTCTGTATAACTGGGCTGCTTCAGGAGTAAGCCATATGTTCTCCTTTGCAATGGCAGCGGCCTCCAATTTGGGGCCATATACCCCCCACCATTCAAGATGCCTTCTCATCATGGAGGGTCGTCCTCGGGATGAACTGTACATATCCCAGAACTGGCTGTCCTCTATCGGATTGACTCAGATGCCAGAGTCTCCTCGCATCCTCGAGGTTGCCTTCTTGGCCTCTTTGGCTGCTTTCATCTCCTTGAGCAGTCGTTCGAATTATTTTGCCTTTCCACGAACGACTGCATATCCCACTCGTCTTCTTCTGGCTCGATGAAGGTCACCTTCGCCTTCTTTCGAGCCGTCCTGGGCCTTTTTCCTTTGGCCTCTATGAAAAATGTGGCGGCTTGAACAGGGGTCTTCTCCCTCTCCCTGGCGGTCATCTCCTCGCTCCGAGGGGCCTGCTCTGCAGTCCCTGGAGCGTTCGTTTCATTCTGCGTCGCCGCCCCGGGGTATTCTCTTCATTCTATGTTGTCGTCCCTAGGGGTACTTCTTTGTCCCCTTGTCTGTCCTGCGTCGACCCCTCAGGTTTTGTATGTCTGGGAAACTCCTCCTTATCCTCTAGCCCTATCTACTGCTGCTAACCATCGTCCTACTCTATATCACTAAGGATGATGATAGGGGGTGTTGCGGGACTTCTCTCCCTTTCATTCCCGAAAGCAAGGGAATTCTTCCCTGTTTCCAGGCTACTCTGACGGGAATTCGATCGAATTTCTCCCGAATAAAAGACTCATTCTGTAGAGGTGGGAGAATTCGTCAGAATTTTTGTTGCCTAGTGAGTTTGGGCCGACGCATCTTTCCTTTCTGTTCCTCTAGCCTGGAGTAGCTGGTTCTCCTCTCGTAACTACTAGACCAGCTGCTCGAGGTGGGTGATTCGTTCTTCCCGCTCCTTCAACTCCCCTCTATGCTTGTTTTGGAAGTCTTCCAAAATTTTCTATGCCATCTAGTAATTGGTTTACCACTCTAGCGCCTCCTCTAAGGCTGCATCGACCTAATCGTTGCTCCCAGAGGTCCCTGCATCTTATGGGCTCTAGTTTATCAATTCTCGAAGGGTTTGGGGTGCCATGTCAATTTTTGGGTCGCCCTGTTCCTCTTCTATTGAGAGGAGGAGTCATCACAGTGGTTTCCTCCTGGGGCCTGGCGGTTGGAACTCAGCCTCGCTGCTAGTAATCGGTGCTCCCTCCTCTTCATTTTCAGGCATTTGGGAATGTCCTCTTTCCCCTGTGTAGTTGGGCACTGGAGAATGCCCTAATTCTTCTGTACATTCAGGCACTGGGGAATGCCCTCTTTCCTCCATGAAATAGGGCAATGTCGATTTCTCGATACTCGCCATTTCCTCCTCAGGGCTTCCCTCTGCTTGCCCTGCTTCAGCAACAACATCCTGTTGCCTTACTTGGCCGCCATCTCCCTCTACGTCGGGGTTCTTCCTATGCGCTTCTGCATGGCAGACCAGAACTGATATCAGCCCATGGTGGGCTAAGGCGAATGGTGCTCCTTTCTGATACCTAGCTACTTCATCCTTGAGGGCATTTTCTAGATAGAAAGGCATGTTTAGCTTCCTTCCATGCACCAGGTGGTTCAAAAACTACACATGGTTGGCGTGTAGATGGGTATACTTCCTGATGCATGTAAGAAATCAAGCAACCTGCTTGAATATCTTTTGCAGGTGCATGGGGAGGCTATTTTTGGGCAACCCTTCCTTATCTATCTGCACTGTCTCTCCAGGCAGTAGCACTTCGACGTACTGCTTCAATAGTCCACCTTTGTAGATGCATTCCCCCGTGAGGGGTAATCTAGTCACCTACGAGATGTATTCAGGGGTGACTGGAATTTCTTCTCCTCGCACCTGAGCTACGTCACCTCTTAAGGAGGAAGCAAATTCCTTGGATGCCTCCACATCCTGGCCTTGACTGACCAGGGTACAGTATTTGAGCCATCCTTCGGCCTCGAACTGCATTCTTATAGCCCCCTTGATTCCTTCCGTGTCGCTCGGCTCATTCTTCTTCACTGCATGATTCTTTGACCTTCCTCCCATGGCGCCTTCCTTCCCTACTACGTTTTTTTTTTTGTCTTTCCTTCTTCAGGAAGGCACCTTCTTATAGGGAAGGCACCTTACTCTGGCATTTATTTCGAGCCATATCATTGGCACATGGTTCCGGCTATGGGGGGATACAATTTTTATGACAATGATATTTTTCGGTACCACATAATTTATAAATGATTATATAAAAATTTGAATTAACATTGCGTACTTGATTTGATGGTTCATGCGTTGTGAAGATCAGTGATTCGCTGATTTGTGACATAGGGGAGGGGTATAGTCATCTGATGTCGCTCGTTCGTGTGGTGGCTACGTCTCGATCGAGGCATTCAAAAGGTTTGATTTTTGGTTGTACGTGGAAGACGCTCTTTGGTACCTTCTCGATGTGGAAGGCGCTTATATAGCATCTTCTCGATGTTGTCGGTGCTTCCCAAATGGATGTGCCTTTCGATGGTGGAAGGCACCTCTGATTGCTTACGTATTCTCGATGTGGAAGGTGCCTTTGTTTGTATGCGCCTTCTCGATGTGGAACGTGCCTCGATCTACATGCGTCTTCTCGATGTGGAAGGCACCTCGGTCTGTATGTGCCTTCTCGATGTGGAAGGTGCCTCGGTCTGTATGCGCCTTCTCGATGTGGAAGGCGCCTCGGTCTGTATACGCCTTCTCGATGTGGAAGACGCCTCGGTCTATATGCGCCTTCTCGATGTGGAATGTGCCTCTGTCTGCATGCGCCTTCTCAATGTGGAATGTGCCTCTGTCTGCATGCGCCTTCTCGATGTGGAAGGCGCCTCTATCTGCATGCACCTTCTCGATGTGGAAGGCACATCGGGGTCTGCTCTTTTTTTTTTTTTTTTTGTGGCACCTTCCAGCCACGGAAGGTGCCTATATATATATATAAAAACTCTTATGTGCACCTTCTCTATAAGGAAGGCACCTTCTTCTAGCGGGATGCCTTATTTATAAGGAAGTCGCCTTTATTCTGGCGGGGCGCCTTCTTTATAAGGAAGGCACCTTTATTATGGCAGGGTGCCTTCTTTATAAGGAAGGTGCCTTCTTCTGGCGGGGTCCCTTCTTTATAAGGAAGGCACCTTTATTCTGGTGGGGCGCCTTATTTATAAGGCATGTGCCTTTATTCTCGGAAATCATGCTGTAATTGACCAGGAAAGGGTGATCAAGCCTTCTCAGTCTTGCCTCATGCTGCCTTCACTTCTACCTACGAGCCGATGTCAGAATGCTGAGCCGAATCAGGCCTGGTTTCCCAGATACCTATTCCTCATTTTTTCAGGTCCTCCACCTACAAAAAGCAATCGAAAAAGGAAGGAAAATAAAGGCAGTTAGACGCATTCCGTGCCTGTTAGGCCCTGGGTTAGGATGCCTGTAGCTTGCATGCGGGCGTCGTCCCTACAAAAACACACTGTAAGAAAAAACTATATTAACTAATTTTGGGTGAGCATTTCCATGCCCACCATTTCACCTGTGAGGGTTCGGTCCAGATCTAACAAGATGGGGTCTCCCCCATGCCTATTCTGGATTCTACCTGTAATGTTTCAGACGTGTTATAGGGGCGTAGCTGGTGGCCATTAACTGTTAACACGGTGTTGTTGTCGTCAACTGTCTTAACACGCACTTCCCAGTTCTTGATGAGCTCTACCACTTCATACGACCCCATCCATCTCTACATTAATTTTCCTTTCCTCTCTTGGAATCGAGAATCGTACAACAGTACCCATTCCCCTTCTTGGAACTACTTTAGCTTAATGTGGCTATCATGCCACCGCTTTCTTTGCTTCTGTATAATTTTCGTTCTCTGCAAAGCATCTAATCGGATTTCGTCCAGTTGATCTAGCTATCGAATCCTTTGTTTTTGAGCTTCATCCAATCTCAAGTTCAATTCTAAAGCCATTCTCAGCATCTTGATTTCAAATTCGATGGGCATCATCGCACTTTTTACATAGACTAGTTGGAAAGGTGTAAAGCCTGTGGTGGATTTCCATGTGGTGTTATATGCCCAGACTGCCTTCGACAACCGTGTAGCCCAATATTTCCTATTTTACTACATGGTCTTCGTCAAGATGTTCTCTATTTCTTTGTTTGTCACTTCCACTTGCCCATTTTCCTATGGATGGTAGGGCACAGTTTTATTGTGTCGAACTCTGTATTGCTCCATCAGCTCCTTGTTCAACTTGGAGGTAAATTGAGGCCCTTGGTCTGTTGTTATCTCCATAGGGACTCCAAATCGTGTAAAAATATGGGCAAATAAGAAATTGGCAACCATTTTTTCCTTTGAATCCCTCAATGCCTGAACTTCAACCCGTTTGGTAACGTAATCTGTACAGACCAAAATAAACCTCCTCCCCATTGAAGGTGGATTAAACGGTCCCACGAAGTCCATGCCCCACTTATCGAAAGGTTTCAGGTGCATCTAATGCTAGAGGGGCATTTCATATCGATGGGTTGGTTTGCCCATCCTTTGGCATTCGTCACACTTGTTGGCGTATGCAACCACATCCTTAAATAAAGTGGGCCAAAAGTACCCAACCTTTAGTATTTTGTAGGCAATTCGTTTCCCTGCAAAGTGTCCTTCGCATGGTTCATCGTGACATGCTTTGAGTACTTCTAAGAACTCCTGTTCTGCTACGCATCTTCTTATAATTTGGTCACATCCTATTTTAAATAGTAGGCCATCCATCCATAGGAGCGATGCGCTTTTCTCTATGACCACCTGCTTTTCTTGGAAAGAGAGAGCAGGTGAGGTCCTTCCGGTGGCCAAGTAATTGGCTATATCTGCATACCACGAGGTTTGCTCACTAATAGTGAAAAAATGTTCATCCAAAAACTGGTCTTCCACTGCTTGATGGTTTGCTGGTGTCAATCTGGACAGAAAATCTGCCATGATGTTATCCTTGCCTGGTTTGTCGACTATGGTGATGTCAAATTCCTACAGTAGCAATAGCCATCTGATAATTCTTTCGCCAATGTCCGACTTGCTCATTAGGTATCTGATAGCCACGTGGTCCGCATGGACAAATACCTTATATCCGATGATATAGTGGTAGAATTTGTTTATAGCATGGACAACTACGAGGAACTCCTTCTCTGTCACCGTGTAGTTGATCTCTGCTCCTGCCAAGTTTTTACTGACATAATAAATGGCATAAAATTCTTTGCCATATTTTTGTTCGAGGACTACTCCAATCGCACCGTTGGATGCATCACAGTAGATGTGGAATGGTATGGCCCAATTTGGTCCTCTTAAAGCTGGTGCAGATATCAGTTTCTCCTTAAGAAATGCTTCTTCACAGTCTTTCGTCCAATTGAACTCCACATCCTTATATAATAGAGTGTGCAGTGGTTTGGCAATTTTGCAAAATTTGGTGATAAATCATCGATAGTACCAGACTGATCCAAGAAAACTCCTCACCTATTTCTACGTTTTGAGGCTGGGTAGGTCCCTGATGAACTCAATTTTCCTTTTATCAATATTTATTCCTTCTGCATAGAGGTGGTGCCCCAGTACGATGCCTTCTTGCATCATCATAAAGCATTTTTTGTTACTTAGGGACAAATTATTTTTCTTGCTTCTGTCGAGCACTCTTTCCAAGTTCGTCATTGCCTCCTCAAAGGTTTCTCCAAAGACAGTGAAGTCATCCATCTATACCTCAACCCCGTCTCCCATAATGTTTGATAATATGCTAAGCACCGCCCTTTGAAAGGTGGCAGGTGCGTTGCATAATCCGAAAGGCAATACCCTATAGGAAAACATTCCCCATGGGCAGGTGAATGTTGTCTTATCTTGATCTTGTTCTCCTATCTAGATCTGGTTGTATCCATTGAATCCATCCAAAAAGGAGAAGTACTTCCTCCCCGAGAGTGTGTCCAAGACCTGATCAATGAACGAGAGCGGGAAGTGGTCTTTCTTGGTTGCTTTGTTCAATGCTCTGTAGTCCACATAGATTCGCCACTTACCATTATTTTTAGGGACCACCACTAACGGTGATACCCACTCACTATCAAAAATTGGATATATGAATCCGACAGCCAAGAGTTTGTGTAGTTCTTCCTTTATAATGTCTTTCATTGTCAGGTTCATTCTTCTCTGTGGTTGCCGGCTTGGAGTTGTCTGATCATCTAGATAAATCCGATGGGTACAAATCTCTGGGCTGATACCCTACATATCTGAGTAATCCCATGCAAATGATTGTTGGTGCCTTACCAGGAGCTCTTCTAATTTTTTTAGTTGTGTGGGCGTCAACCTACTGCTGGCATTTAACGTTCTTCCTAGCTCAACGTGTATCTGCCGAATGTGGTGATCTTTGGCACCAGTCAACGATGATCCAGTTGCGGAGATGGAGGGATCTCCGTGGAGAAACCCCACAATAGCACCATCTTCATCTTCTTCTGTCAACTCCTCCAATGTCATCACCGGCTGGATCATGGATAGCTTCAGATTTCCATGCTCGGTGAACATGGGTTCTCCTACTGAGTTGACGGACTGTGTTGGGGGCGAAATGGTCAACCTTTTAATGTTTCTCCTATCAGAGATGGTCATCAGCCCATCCCGATAGCTGATGTAAGCGTCAGCTGTTGCCAGCCATGGCCTCCCCAAGATGAGCGGGTAACCACCCATCCTAGTTTTGGATTACAAGACTAAAAAGTCGACTGAGTATTCCCATGCGCTGACTGTTACTATCACGTCTTCCAACATTCCTTTCGGCACTACGGTCGATCGATCGGCCAGCTGTAGCACTATCGTCGTGGGTTTCAGGTTCGTGAGTTGTAGCCTCTACATGGTCTCCTGAGGAATTACATTGATGGTTGCTCTGAGATCGATATTGGATAGGGAATGTCCCTCGATTTTTATAGTCAGCATCGGGTTGCCTAGGTCTGCATACTTCGGATGGCATGTTCTGCCCATCATCAAATCTGCCAGTTTACCCACGATGTTGATAGTCTAGGTTGCTCTTCATCTCGACTTCCTTAGACACATCTCTCTGATTGCCTTGGTATATATTGGAACATCTCGGATTGCTTGGAATAATGGAATTGTCACTATGAGGTTCTTCAAGCTTGACAAGATGTCGAATTTCAGCTGCATTACTTTTCTATGTTCTTGCAGCCGATTGGGAAATGGAGGCTTCGCTCTCTCAAGTGTTTCTTCCTCCTCTACCAAAGGTGATTCTTCTACCTCCTCCTCCTCTTCTACCAGTGGAGGTGTTCCTACTCCTAGCTGCCTACCTGACCTAAGCTGAATATTGTACATAGGATACATATCACCCTCCATGTTGTATGTTGGTTGGTTCACCCTGTTATTCGGATTTGCCATCGGTTGTGCGGGTAGCTGCACAGGTCTCACTACTAGCAATGTGGGTAAATTCTGTTGGGGGTGAGCAGGTGCTATGTTCTATGGAGCCTGATTCCACGTAGTGTGGCCTCTCCACTACTGCCTAGGATATGGATATGGCATCCATGGCTACTGGTTCGGGAATGTTGTTGGGGTGCGTTAGACCAGGGTGATGGCCCCCACCACCCCATGTTAGGTGGTTGAGGCGGTCCTTGGTGCATGTATGGTCCTCCCCCATATGGTGACATTTCGATTGGCATATTCCCCGCAGGCAGCTGTGGCCAACTCTTTCAATTGCCTATGAAATAGGCATCCGTGCTTTCAGCCTCCTCCTGATTACTGGGCAGTTGTGGGCATAATAAATTTTTATGATTCAGCCTACAAACTGCGCATACTCTAACTTTGTTCTCCGGGCATGCATTCTTTGCATGCCTCCCTCTGCATTTTGGACAGAAATAAGCTAATGTTGCCTCATTTTCTTGCTTCTTTTTCTCTAACAGCAACGTATCCATTTGCAATGCTAGAGATGAGAGCATTTCGCTCTTTAAATCCTCTAGCATGTTACCTATTTCTGTCTTTGTGACTGAAGCAGTCACTTTCATGGTTCTGGAGGTGGCTTTGCCTCACCTTCTTGAGTAGTTGCATAGTTTTTGTATGTCTTCCATAGCATGCTGGTAGAAATCACCTCCAAAAATCTTGTTAAGAGCCTCCAGTGATTCATTGGTAAGTCCTCTCAAGAATATGCTCTTGAGGGACTTATCAGATAGTCTCGTGTGAGGAGATCATTGAAGGTTGAAGTTGAATCTCTCCCAGTATTTCTCTAGAGACTCATCTTCTTTCTGCGTCATGCTCAGGACCTCCTCTCTAGAGTCTCTTGCTCTCCAAAAATCTTGGTATTGCTCTAAAAAGAGCCTCTTCATTTGATCCCAAGTGGCAATGTGTTTGTCTTCTAGACCGATGAACCATCGCAGAGCTGCATCGTCCAACGTGGAAGGAAAGAGTTTCAGCTTCTACGTATCATATTTGTAGTCCACAAACCTGCATAAGACATCAAACTTGAATAAAAATAGGTCAGGGTCCTCAGTTGGGTATCCTCTGAAGGTCGAAAGGTGAGTAGGGGATATGTTTTTCATTTTAGTATCTCCTACTCCTTCCTCAATCGAGAAACTAAAGCTAGATGAGACTTCTTCGTTGTCAACCATTTTTTTTAGGAAATGTGGTCTCAAATGCAGTGTTTATGGCCTTATGGTCATTTAAGACTTTGAGTCAAGGCTCTGAGATTGTCCAATTATATCGTCCGATCTTCTACAACTTTCCACAATAGGGCTTCTTCTAAGGGTGTCCTATTAAACAGGGGATTTATGATAATTCATTCTTCCCCACATTGATGATATGAGGAGGCACTTTGCACAAAGTGCGGTTCCTCACTCCAATGGATTGCTAGTGGGTTGGGTGAGTCTAATTCAAATTCAGAATGCTCGACTGAATCAGGTTATGATGGATTGGTTCTCCATCAGAACTCATACAAGGTCATATGGAAGGTTTCAAGGTATTGTAAATAATCTAGTTGAGACGCTTCCCCGGCTACGATGACAAAATGTTGTGGGCCAACAAGGTTAAATCTTTTCCTAATTTTGTCACATGCCCGTGCATTTAATTTATCAACCCAGGGAGATTCGTAAACTTGCGAAGGGTCTGGAACGAGGTTTCTTACAATACCATTTGAGATGAGTCTTGCTAATTCTACTATTGAGGGGTATTTTCAAAATGGTTCTCAATCACTCATGCACTCCTCAATAATTTACGTAAGAAGAAAATAATTAAATCTACGGAAATAAAACATTCACACATTCCTGAAAATGAATCTACTGCAAATACTGGAAATAGCAATGCGGTAAACGATCCTATAAAAGCAATAAACTAATCTAGAAAACACAAGAAAAGTGGGGAAGAAATACTGGCTTGGAGTGGGCCCAGGCTCCAGTAGCTTCCTCCTAGCTGAACACACGCTTAGAACTCTTAGAACTATAATATATTTATCAAAGTGTTACAATATCTATCTCTATAACTCTATATAAATCTATATAAATCTATATATCTCAAAGCGGTCTGCGTGTGTTTATATAACACACCCGTAGAACTTTTGTTACAAAGAAGTTACAACAGTCGATTCATCCCAGACTAAATTAAGAGAGTATGGTGAATGCAATCTACGTTTGCTTAAAACTGGCATTTTTTTCTAACGACGACGTGTTCGCTAATTGGTTCGTGCTTTTCCTGGCATTGGTAAGACATTTTCATACGTTGGTGCAATCTCCAATTTAGCTCTACATGATGTAGAGTTGAAACTGCACCAGTCGTTGTTGTCCATGTCGTGCAAATCTGGTCAACGGGTGAAGAACAGAGGCGCCTTCCCTATGAGGAAGGCGCCTAAGTATATCGGGTGCCTTCCCTATATGGAAGGTGTCTTACTGTCGTTGGTGCCTTCCTGGAAGAGGAAGGTGCTTACCTTCTATTGGTGCCTTCCTGTGAGAGGAAGGCGCTTGCTTTCTGTTGGCGCCTTCCTGTGAGAGGAAGGCGCTTGCCTTCTAGTGGCGCCTTCCTTATGGGAGGAAGGCGCTCACCTTCTCGTCGGTGCATTCCTTATGAGAGGAAGGCACTTCCTTCCCTTTGGCACCTTCCTGGAGGAGGAAGGCGCTTGTCTTTCCTTGGCGCCTTCCTAGAATATGGCGCCTTCCTGGAAGAGGAAGGTGTCTACATTCTCTTGGCACCTTCCTGGAAGAGGAAGGCACCTACTTTCTCTTGGCACCTTCCTGGAAGAGGAAGGCACCTATGTTCTCTACATTGATCCCCAAAGAAACAAAGTGCCAGGTCCATCAAAAATACCTCGACTGATCCAAATCTAACTAAACCAACTGCAATTCCACAAAACACACTGAAAACACACAAATTAGGTAACACGCATAATTTCATCAAATAATTACATAATCATTCATAAATATATGCAATCCTTATTATATAGTTGCATAATAATCAAGAAATGATGTAAAAAATATGAGCATTTATGATGCTCATCAAATAGATTACCCGACAACATCACACACCATTGCATATCCTTCAATTGACCAGGTCTCCTTCCCATGGACCCCCAACTGAGGTTCCAAATATCAAGTCTTCCTCCAAGCAGACCAACAAGTAGCTGCAATATCATCTATCACAAGGTTCTCTGCCTAGAAAAGCATTCGTCGAATTGCAAGGGATTTTCCAAAAATCAAGGCCCTCCACGCAAGCCCTTTGGTCCTCTATGCAAGCCCTCAAACCCTCTCTACCATGGTGAGGCTCAGACCCTCTCAAGCCCTCTTTGTCATGGTGAGGCTCAGACTCTCTCAAGCCCTCTCTACCATGGTGAGGCTTAGGCCCTCACTACCACGATGAGGCTTAGGCCCTCATACCCTCTCAAGCCATCTCTACCATAGTGAGACTCAAGCCTTCTCAAACCCTCTCTACCACGGTAATCTATTTTAAAGATATAAACTTTCATTTTCATAAAAAAATTATATATTGTAATAATAATTTTAATAAAATTTACTCAACTCACCCGACTAATAAATAATCCATAAAATTTTAAAATTCCAATTACTACATATTATTATTAGGTCCATTTTTATTAATATAAAAATACAAAAACTACAAATTAAAATTTACCTGTTTATCTTTTACCACCTTGTTAGAATGAACCCTCGCGTAACTAACATCGTAACATCATTCTGTCTACTCTATGAAAGAAGAGTTCTTTTCATTCTTATATTTATATCATTTCTATTTTGAAACCCATGTAAAGGTAGTCTGCTTTGAATTTCCTGAGTATACATTAAATCAACCACAGTATAAATTTTGTAATGAACCCTCGCGTAACTAACATCGTAACATCATTCTGTCTACTCTATGAAAGAAGCATTCTTTTCATTCTTATATTTATATCATTTCTATTTTGAAACCCATGTAAAGGTAGTCTGCTTTGAATTTCCTGAGTATACATTAAATCAACCACAGTATAAATTTTGGGATGGGTAGTCTCCCTCTCATGTTGGGTTAACAACAACGAGGTGGAATAGGCTTGTTGGAAGTAGTCCATGTGGTTTGAACCTTGCCCTTGAAAACCACAGGGGCTTCTTCCACCAAACCTATTTCACTTCGTTATTTTCACCCGACATGAAGGGGACCACCAATCGTTTGGGATTCATACTGTCATTGTCAGTCTAGCGGATTAAGATCAGACTACTACCTTTGCAAATATGTTGCCCACGAGGTTTCAACCTGGGTGTCTTCTTGGTAAATGCCTAGCCAGACAAGCACTTACCAATCCACCTAGCCCTCGAGGACCTTCCTCGTACCAAAGTTACCAGAGGACTCTTTTGTAGATGTGGAACGAAATTTAATTCAAGGGACTAGGATCTTTCATAAAAAAATTGTGTAAATTTAAATTTTGTTTTCAAAGGCTTGTGTAAATTTAAATTGTGTTTCCAAAGGCTAGGTGGATTGAAAATTGTCTGGCGAGCCACTTACCCGAAAGAGACCTAGGTTCAAATCTTAGGGGCATGCATGTTTGCCAAGGTAGTAATTTGATCTCAACTTACCGAAAAGAGACCTAGGTTCAAATCTTAGGGGCATGCATATTTGCAAAGGTAGTAGTATGATCCCAACTTACCCAAAAAAGACCTAGGTTCAAATCTTGAAGGCATACATGTTTGCAAAGGTAGTAGTCTGATCCCAATCCTTTGAGTGCGTATCAAACCAAAGATGTGCAAACACCGAGGGACCGATGGAGGTGGTATAGGGTTGTTGGAGGTAGTCCCTATGATTTAAACCCTACATTTAACTGTTACTAAAAATAATGTAGATGTAAGTAACTCCCGAGTAGTATGATGTAACCAACATAAGAATGTGGAACGAAATTCCTGGAGAGTATATAAATGTTAAGACATAAATGATGGAGAGTTACATTGTATTAAGTCTGATATTGAAGGACGAACAACACGATAAACGCCATACGAATACATTTATCTGCTCCTGCATTATCATTAGCATTGCTCATTTCAATTAAGAATGTCGTAAAAGCATTTTTATGATTCGTTACAGCACAGTCAAGTTAGATTTACGCTTCTTAATGATGAGGGGCCTGCAAAAATAATCATAAGCATCAGATAATGTGGACCATTTCTTCTTATGACGAAGAGCATTCGTTCTGTTGCACTCGTGACGCTATACATATCACATCATTTGTTAACTCTTCACCTACTCAATCAGTTTTCGAGATTCTTATTATGAATAATAAGATAAAAGAAAATCATTACAGGTAAGTTTACATTTTTTAGGGAAGAAACTTTAATTTAAATTAATGTTTAAATTTTTATAATATTTTATAAGATAAAAATGTGTTTCATTTCTAGAAAAAACATAATAACCCAATTAAACACTCCATAAGATTTTATGGATAGATTGAAAGGAAAGGTCAAATGTTTGAATATTAAAAGATTAAAATATTTAACTCGACGCTCGACAGTTTTCAAGTCCTTGTACCTAAAAGTCGCAGGAGTCGGTCGCTGGAATTGGTAGACAGCAACATTCATTTTCTAGTATTTGTTTAATTTTTTTTTAAGGTACAAAACGTCGTTGCGCAATCAGAGTTGCCTGGATTTATGCTATACAGCTGATAATTTTAAGACCTTATCGTAGGGTTGAGACAATTTTTTATATTATTTTATATGGTAATATTTTTTTGTTTGATATTAATATAATTGTTATTTAAATTTAAATATATTATTATAAATCTTAATAAAAATAAAATTAAACATTTAAACTGTATTCAATCAACTTATCTCCTTATCTTTCTTACAACAAGATCTTAAGGAGAAAATAAAGCATAGCCTTTGAACGAGTAACTTTTTCTTTTTTTGGATAATCTTCGGGAGAAAAAAGTCGTAGCCTTTGTACAAGGAAAATTGAAATCTGAGGCGCACTACCTCCAGTCAATGGATGTCACCGTGGAGATAAGATATTTCAACCATTTATCAAACCAAAATATTAGAAGATTAAATATAGATAATATAATTAGATCACATGTTTTTATAATTATAATTATAATTAAAATCACTATATTAAAACATGAAATTTAATTATAACGTAAGTCTGAAACATCAAATTTTAAAAGAGATTTGGAGATATTCTTGTCCAAGTTCAGAAGAATTTGTGCTTTTTGGTTCATGATATTTGGAGAAGAAAGGATTTTGCTAGCTTACGGTAGACATCCATGTCCTGTTTTTACAAAAAGACTTTAAGGCCTAATCAGAGAAAAATGGGTTCTTCTTCACCAATTCATTCATTTCCAAACTTTAACCAGAACATTACTTCAGACAAGGTTGCACAAAAAAATTTATCGATGCCAAGAGTTTGGACACTGATCCCAGAATATCTTAGCCAATGCATAAATATAAAAATTCTGGATACTTTAGAAATTGAACAGTATCACCGTTTTGTTTCCAACAAAGAACCCAAACGGAGTTGTACAAACCAGAGTTTTCATTTCTTAAAATCATGGCAGGTGCCCGCCTCTCTGTCAAAATTTTTTGTATGGCTATCACTTTGAAATTCCTAAACATCAAAATTGTTAACTTGAAATCCTCAACAAAACCCCTAAAGAAATATATAAAAAATTCAAGCAGTTGTGCAAGAGATATTCAACGGGACTCAGCAGCGTCCGCATTCCTTGGCTAGGTTTTTACCTGCTGTGACGCCGCAAGAGAAGAACGCCATGCAATAAACTTGGGTACATTGTCTCCTGGCATCACGACCGTCAAGCTTCTTCTCTGTAACTCAAAATTCGATTTAATCATGTGAGAGACTCTTGCTCAAAGCAATTTAGATTAACATAGACATTAAGAAGAACATTGAAAAACTCAACACCATTACCTGTGGAGTGCCTAGATTACTGTGGGATGACCCCGCATCCCCGTCCATCTGTAATGGCAAATTAGGTTGAACAGAGGGGATTGATGCGTCCGTAAAACCAAGGCGTGCATGCCAGTTATATAGGGTTTTGATTTTTTCCCAGTGGTAACAACATGAAAAAACAGCACTGACACCAAAAACTACTAAAATAATGAAAGCAGTTTCTACAGGAAGTCCCAAGGTGGGCCTAGTCGTATCCACGCGCAAGTCCCCTCCCTCGCTTATGTCGTCCATTACACGGCGGTGAACCTCCCATATTCCTAATTTGCTCGGTTCCATTAAACTAAGTAATTGTGCCCAAGACAGATCTTTGGACCCTCTGGTTGTTAGGCTTCTCTAAGCAGATATTTGAGGCTCCTGGCCTAGATAAGGATCCAAAGCTTCAATGAATGTGATAAACAACCGCTGTGTATAATGATTGATCATCGGCGATGGTTTATGGGGAATGGATTTATTCGATAAATCCAGGTGGATTCTTTTCTGCAGTATCTTCTGTCGAGAGCGAATGCTAGCGTGTAAATCCTGCAATCCGAATTGGAATTGGATTCTCTGGATTGCAGGAAATGTGGTTGGACGAAACGTGACGGTCCGAAAATGCTTTCGTGGAAAGCCTGCGCTGATATGACCGGTGGGGCCATGGAAAAAAATCGTGATCTCCACCTCCCAAATTGAAAGATTAGTACACATTATTCGGTGAATCAGAGAAAGGTCAAGTATTCTGCATCTATTCAACAGTTAAGGGGCAAATGTTTTGCATGTAACAAAATGCGAACGGGACACCATCTTTATTTCTGTGAAGCAGACAAAATGAGTAGTTAGGGTTTGGGACATGCTGTGCGGCGGTCAGATTATCTGACATTAAAAATCTTTAGGTAGGCCAGTACATGTATCTGTATCTGTGTGGCGGCCATTGCGGTTGTTTGTTGTTGTCCTCCTCTTCCCCTACCACGAGAAAAAACAATATTTATGCGATGACTATACCACGCGGCACTTTCCCGTACCAGACAACTTCGTTCCCATTCAACAAAATAAAACTCTAAAGCAAAATGACGACATTGAATGATCTGCATTTATTAAATTCACACGTCGGCATGTACTGGAATTAGGACAAAGAGGTACTACGGTTATTGATGCAATTGCATAATTTTTTTTATGTGGACCAACGAACGTGAGAATAAATTTACCTTTGCACAGCTTTCTGCACCAATTAATTTCAGCTTTTCGCCACTTCTATTTTATTTTTAATGTATTAAAATCATACGTTTTTCATGCAAATCAATCTAAAAAACACATCACGCCTCATGATTTAAATATTCATTAGGTTTGAGGAACTGAACCACGTCTCAAATTCAAAGAATTTTTTTTTGTTTTTTTAACGTTTCTTGTTTTAAATTTCTATCTTTTCACAAATATGTAAGAAATTCCTCCCAATTTGACAGCTCAAAAAAATTGTGCTGATTCTCAAGAAAGAATCTAAACTTCTCGCACTTTGATTCAATTTGTATTCGGAATCATGCTAAGCGTTAGAAACATGCAGTAACAATAGAACCTAGCCTCCCCCTCCCCGTGAATTAAAGTCATTTTTATCTAGGCTGTTTAATTCATTTAGAATGGCGGGAAGGGCGCATGTGAATTTAGTGGTGGGGAGCACTACGTGCAGGTCCAACATCACAGTAAGAGGAGCAGCCAAATATCTAGCCACATATTTGTTTGTGTGGTGTAATTGATGAATGTTTTATATGTTGGTAGAGGTTTATTTAGGATTCATTTTTCTTGTGTTTATCTTATGGATACCTAAAAATTCTTTGTGTATTATAATTTGTGAATGTCGATGAATGTTAGTAGAATGATTCATGTGGACACCCAAAAAACAATTCTTTGTGACTCATGCTACGTGTTATACTTAAATAGGATGGTTACACTAGCCATAGAGCTAGGTTATCAGGATTTTTATCTAACCAAAATTTACTTTGTGGGACAACGGTAATTTTCGCAAAATTGACTAAAATTAGGATTTTCAAAATTTGGAATTGGCTAATATTTGGGACCCTTGACCAGGGTCCATTAGCCAAAATTTATGGATGCAAATTTTTTGGGGATCGATTCGCCCCAATTTTATAATAATTTGACCATTTCAAGTTTAAATTTCCAATATTACCCCTAATAATAGTGAACCTTCTACATATGTTTCGACACTATTCACTTGGATTTTGAAATCGATTCACCAAATTTTTATAAATACATTTTGGGGCCGATCCCTTATGTATAACCCTGGGTATAGGATTTGGCTCTTCTTCAACAGGTCCAAGGTTCAAACTGTTGTGTGTGTGGGGCTTTGTTAATCCTCTATTGTTAAGTTTAGCTCTTGGCCTTATGAAAGGTTTTGGCTGAGAGGGGACTACTCAACCTTAAAAATCGATACATAGAAATTTATCACACTAACCTACTATATATATATATATATATATAGAAATTTCTCACACTAACCTATAAAATGCATGCAATCAAGGAGGGTGGGTCACGTTAATGGTGTCCTCGATGTGCGACGACTCAAGCGGTGGAGGGAGTGAAAGAATTTTTCGCGATGGCTCAAGCGACGGCGGGAGTGAAAAAATTACAATGTTGCAGAGATCCACAGATGAATTTTTAGGGTTTATTTTTTTGCGATGGCTCAAGTGGTGGAGGGAGTGAAAGAATTTTTTGTGGTGGCTCAGGCGACGACAGGAGTGAAAAATTATAGTGTTGCATAGATCCACAGACGTACTTTTAGGGTTTATGTTTTCGTGGTGGCTCAAGCGGTGGAGGGAGTGAAATATTTGCAGAGATCTGCATATGGGTTTTTAGGGTTTAATTTTCATAGCAAAAATTTCTTAGGATGGCAGGTGTTTCTCCTCGAACAAGATAGTCAGATAAACAAAGTTGAGTGAGAATTCCTACAATGAGAGGGAGAATTTGAATTGAGTAATGGCGGGAGGGACCAGGTAGGCCTCGGTGATGGGCAGAAGGGTGAGGTTAGTAGCGGTCTACAGGCAATGGTAGGATAGGGAGCGAATATTGGTTCATAGGATTTGAGCGATTAAGTAGCTGCTAGAGGGCAGGATGATGGTGAGCAAGTGGCCATTTCTAAAGAGGTGATTTTGCCTGGCAAGTTAGGCTCTAAGGACCTGATGATTGAGGTAACTGTTCCCAATGGCGAGTTTCCCATCTCACTGGTTCATGAGACTTCATTCATTAGCAATACAGGTGGGTACCCAAGTTTTAGTACCTTCCTCAAGCTAGGTAAGCTATCCTTTGCCAAGATCACAACTAGGGGTTTTGGGTCTCGAAAATCTTGTTCTCTTTTTGACCTCTCTCCTGCTGGAGATAAGTTGGTCATTCTGGATGATCTTATGGCGATCAACATGGAGGAGGGATCGTGGAACCTTTTCAAAAAATTCCATGGTGGTAGACCTGATATTGATGCCATAAAGAGATGGGTGATGGTCAAATGGAAAACGAAAAGTTCTATGGACATTGTTGCGATTTCTAAAGCATTCTTCTTGATTAAACTCAATTGCAAAGAGGCATGGTTCTTTGGAAGAAAAGGGTTGTTTCTGCACAAGTGGGGTTCATATTTTAATCCATGAACCCAAAAGATCAATCTAACTCCTTTATGGGTACATATTCCTAATTTACCCTTCCATATCTGACATGAAGACATCCTAAGGGGTATAGTTAAGGCGATTGGAGAGTTAGTGTTAATAGACTTGACCACTAGAGCAAAATATAGAATGATTTTTTCTTGAATATGCGTAATGACAGACCCAGAGGTGGAGTTGCCAAGTCATATCGATTTTATTTCCAAACACGATGTATGGACTCAAATGATAGTCTATGAAAATAGGATTCTTAAGTGTTCAGTTTGTAGGAGGCTGGGCCACTCGGCTAGTTTGTGTTCAAATAGAAAGGAGGTTCCCAAGGGGAACTAGGTTAGAGAGTAGGAAAATTTTAAGTCTTAGGGCCATCCTCAATCAGGGCTATCTGAGGCCTCAAGCCCCAACCATATTAATTCAAAGAACTTGGGACCCAACAAAATTAAGAATTATTCCAGAGCGATGGAAGCTAGCAACCTAGAATCAACTACTATCAATCATTCTAGTGTTTATTCTGGCCTCTCGCAGGTGGATAAAGTAGAGATGGTGACTAAAATAGGTATCCTCTCAAAATTTCTTCATAATTCCAGAGGCGCTTGTCTCACCTCAAAATATGGTGAAAGACTCTAGCTCTTCTCCCAAGCCAAATATGGCCAACTCACCGAAGTGGGGAGAAGATTCTTTAGGGGTGAAATATTCTTGTCCAAAAACAAGTTCTCGAAAGAGATTGGCTGATGTTGGAGTTCCTAGGAAGGTGGGTAAGCCCTCTAACAAAAATGTAATAAATAGGGAGGCCTGAATGGGTGGCAAATCAGTACAAATATCATAAATGAGACTCCTCACATGGAATATTAGAGGCTTGAATGGGACTGCTAAAAAAATATCGTTGGCCTCTCTAAGGAAAGAGTTTAAGCCGAATATTATTCTTGTACAAGAAACAAAAATAGATAGTTACAATGTTGATTAGTTAAAAAGAAAATTTTGAGAGAATCAAATTTTGTTGCCAGCTCAGCAAATGGAGCTTCAAGAGGTCTGTTATGTATGTGGAACCCATAATCTGTTGAAGGATCGACTCTGCTAGTTTCTTATAGAGTTATAAATATTTTTTTTCTTCCAAAGTCTCAAGGGTCAAGTGGGTTACTTTGAATATTTATGTCCCTAACTCCCCTCAGAATAGGTTGGTATTCTAGGACTCCTTGAGAGTTATGAGAGATATTTTTAACAAGGAAGCATGGCTTTAGGCAAGAGACTTTAATACCCCTTTATACCCGTTTGAAAAGAAAGGAGAGACTTCAATCTGCAAAAGCATGGAAGACTTTACCTCTTTTGTAAATTTCTAAGAGCTTATGGATTTGGGGTTGAAGGGATCTAGGTATACGTGGAGCAATCAACGATTAGGATGCCAAAATATTCAGGTTAGGCTAGACAGAATCCTCTTATCTAAGGAAGAGCTACCTTTTTTGGAGATGCATCTTTACAGTCTCTTCCTAGAGTGGCCTCGAATCATAATCCTCTGGTGCTGGAGAAAATTCAGAATTATCCATTTTTTCCTAAGACCTTCATATTCGAGGCCATGTGGCTCCCTCAACCAGGCTTGGAAGGTAAGATCAAGGAATGGTCGGCTAAGGGTTTTTTGGGCTACCCCATTGCTCAAGTTGCATCGAAGTTGAGGTATATTAAGGTAAAAATGAAGGAATGGAATAAATTCATTTTTGGTAATATTTTGTTAAGGAAAAATAAACTCATTAAGTAGCTCAAAGAAGTGGAAGACATTTCAACTAGGTTGAAGGTAGTGGAGGCGATGATATCCAAAGAAAGAAGTCTGCTTGTGGATTTGCACAATATCTTGGCTAAATAAGAGATTATGTGGCATCATAAATCAAGGAATTTTTGGATCAAATAAGGAGACCGAAACATAATTTTTTTCATATGTTTGCAACGATGCATAGGAGTCACAAAAGGATCCAAGATATTAGAAAGTTGGATGGTGAGGTTACTAAGGAAATTAATGAAATTAGGGAAAGTGTTGTGGAGTTATTCAAAGACTTGTTATGCTCCTCGGTTCTCAAAAACTTGCAAGCAAAAAAACATCTTCTCTGTAACATCCCACTACTGATCTCTGAAGATATGAACAAGATCCTATGTGATCCCTTCAATGACAATGAGATCGAAAAGGTGGTATTCTCAATGGGAGGTATTAAGGCTCTAGGTCTAGATGGTTTCTTGCCTATATTTTTTAGAGGTTTTGGCATATTCTGGGTCCTAATATTTGTAATGCAATCAGAGAGGTCCAAAGATCTAATTTTATCCCGATTGGTGTAAATTCCACCTTTTTGGTTTTATTGCCTAAATCGTTGGACACCAAAGGATTTACATATTTTAGGCCAATTAGCCTATGTAATATGATTTTAAAATTTTTGACTAAATCCATGGCCAATAGACTTAAAATTTTTCTCCCTTCGATCATTGATGCTTTGCAAAGTGGTTTCATGCCCCAACGACAGATTTTGAGGTGTTATTGTTATTGATGAGATCATCCACTCTACTAATAAAAGTGGGAGGCTCGAGACTCTACTCAAGTTGGACATGAACAAGACGTATGATAGAGTGGCTTGGGATTTTCTTCTTAAGGTGCTTGACAGGTTTGGCTTTACCCAGTGCTGGTTGAGACTAATTAAATCCTATATATCTTCAACCATGTTTTTAGTAATTATTAATGGATCTACGATGGGTTACTTTCATAGCAATAGAGTTCTACGTTAGGGAGACCCTTTATCACCCTAACTTTTTATTCTTATGGCTAAGGTGTTGGACAAGTCCATAAAAGCTAATCAGGTTATTCAAGGTTTGAAGCCAGCCCAATTGATAGATCCCATATCCCATAACCAATTCACTGATGACACTCTTCTTTTCTTCATGGCATCAATCCCTCAGGCTAAAGTGGTTAAATCAATTCTAGTGGATTTTGAGAATGTAGTAGGTTAGAAGGTGAATTTCAAAAAAAAGTTTATTTTTTTCTTTCATGCCTCGGTTGATAGGTAGAGGAAGATAAAAAATATTATAGGTTGCAACATTGGTTCCCTTCCCTTGGTTTACCTTGGAATACCATTGTTTAAAGGTGCATCAAAAACATCGTTGTGGGATTCTATAGTTGAAAGAGTTCAGAAGAAGTTAACGGGGTGGAAAGGTGCCCTTTTAAGTCAAGCGAGGAATATTTTATTGGTCAAATCCACTTTACAAAGCATCTCAATGTACTTTCTCTCCTTGTTCAATATTTTGAGAAAAATTATTGATAAGTTAGAGCAAATCCAATGATCCTTCTTGTGGTCAGGGGCTGAAGAGAAGAAGAGATTCCACCTGGTGGCATGGGATCAAGTCTACAGTAGGAGAGGAGGAGGCTTAGGTTTGAAAAGGATGAGAATGTTGAAAAAATTCTTGATTGCAAAATAATTTTAGAAATTAGTTCAAGATGACAATGTTAGATGGGTTAAGATTATGAAGGCTAAGTATCTTGGTGGTGGCAACAATTTCCTAAAATCCCAAGCTCTCTTAATGGGGTCTGCTTTTTGGTCGAACATAGTTGGTAGTCGGGCGGATGTGCATAAAGGCCTTCATTGGGTAGTGGGGGATGGTTATTCCATTGATTTTTGGGGAGATTCTTGGGCCTCATGATCCCCTCTTGAAGATTGCCTAACGTTCGCCTATCTGAAGCTAATCATAGATAGGTTCTTTGGTACCAAAATTTTTAACTTTTTAGAATTATTCAATGGTCATATTTGGTGAAAGTCCTTTGACTTCCCAAAAATTTATCAAGAGGAGAAACTCACTTTTATAAATTTAAAAACATTCATAAAATGGTTCCTGACCCCGGGTACTGGTCTTCACGATAGGCTGGTTTGGGATCCTGAGAAAGATGGCCAATTTTTAGTTAAGTCTAATTATGGCTGCTTGGACTATGATTCGGATCCTTGGTTCCTTATGAATCAAGTTTGGATTAAAGGCTTGACACCTAAATTCAATGTGTTCTTTTGGTTGGCAATTCAAGGAAAGTGCCTTACTCTTGATAATATTCAAAAATAAGGAATTATTTTTTATAATAGGTGCTTCCTATGCGGCAAGGCTTTTGAATCACCTTTCCACTTATTTTCCCATTGTGCCTATACCATTAAAGTCTTATAAAAGTTATTTTTGGAGTTGAGTGTTGCTTGGATTCTTACCAACTCGCTAGAGAACCTAGTTGTTCAATGGGTCTTCCTCTTCTCCTCTCCCCACCTACATCATTTTTGGAAATTCGGGTTACCCCATATTTGGTGGCGGGTGTGGAAGGAAAGGAATGCCCACACATTTAAAAATATTTTCCATCCTGAGTCATCGGTCTCCTCGAGGGCCATTGTAGATACAATGGAAAATGTGAAAGCTTTAAAACTGGATTCGATAACTTGTAAAGGGGAGATCAATTTGGAGATATCATTGGGTTTTTTAACTCAGCCTCAGAATACAATGAGCAGGGTGAGTCAGGATAGGGCTAGCATGATTTGGGAACCCCCTCCATTGGATTGGATGAAATTCAACTTTAAAAAAGCTTCTAAAGGGAACTTGGTTCCAACATGTGCAAGGGTTTTGTTTAGAAACTCAAAGGGCAAAATCCTTCTTACCTTTGCTGAAAACTTGGGTCATCAAACCAACCATTTTATTGAAGCTTAGGCATTATTTCAGGGTGTTTCCCAACTGAACTAGGTGAATTGCAGGAAAATAATCATAGAAAGAGATTCACTCAATGTTATCAACATGATTAACGATAACAAAAATCACTCCTGGATTGTTGCCAATTTTATAATTGAATACATGAGAATGATTCAAAATTTAGAAGTCTAATTTAAGCACCGATTCATGGAAGGTAACAAAGTTGCGAACTTCC
Organism: Wollemia nobilis; assembly: GCA_028583015.1. Taxonomy (NCBI): domain Eukaryota; kingdom Viridiplantae; phylum Streptophyta; class Pinopsida; order Araucariales; family Araucariaceae; genus Wollemia; species Wollemia nobilis. The sequence continues at coordinate 3,699,525 of JAQPPZ010004166.1, read as the reverse complement.
TAGCTAATCAAGGTCTTACACAGTAATATATTCACATTTGGAAAGGTAATTTCCTAGATGGCCTTAGATCATTGGAATGAATTTGGGTAAAGGTCAAACTTGAGTCAGAGTACTTAGGGCGGGTGGCTAGAACCCTCCCCGTTGGATGTTGCTTTTTGAATTTTTTGATTGGGTCTATGTGCCCAGTATCTCTGTTTATCCATGTGGACCTACGTACCCAGATTTTATCTTTGTTTGGCTTATGTGTCTAGGTTTGTTCGACTAGTATATGTTGGTCTGGGTGTAGGTAGTTGTGTCCAAGGGCTGGTTGGATTTAATGTTTTAAGTGTCCTCAGTCTCCTAATGGTTGGATATTAGTTTATTTTTGTTATAAGGTTTGGAGGTCCTTTCAAAACTCATTTTTTTCCAACTAATAAAAAAATAATGGTGTCCTCGATGTACGTGAGGTACAAAATAGTGGTGTATCTACATACTGGAGAGGTTAAAACATTTCATGTCCTTCAAATCGTGGGATCCTTTGTTGGGGTTATCTCTATGATACATAGAGAGGATATTTTAAGGACATAAATTAAAATGGCCAAAATCTAAAAGGCTTTGTTGTTCAAACTTTTTCTAACATAAATTGATTTATAATGTTGTACCAATTATTATTTTTTTTAGTAGTATAAAATGTAATGGATGGTACGACCTTTCTTCTCGTAATTAATTTAAATTAAGGTAATTCATATAAAACATAACAACATACCATTAAAATGTGTACACTAATATTTTTTGGTGTTCTATTAACACCTAAGATTAATAATCAATTTATAATTGTTTTATGGGCTTCTCATCACCCTCTTCCTATTTCAGGGAATTCTAAAACCCATAAGCAAGAAAAATCATTTCTTACATTATTATGTAATTTTATTTATAGATGATACATATATAAATACACTTTAAAGTACAAGGCTCATGTATCCATCTTGGTAACATTATAAATGCTTAGTACATGAGGGTTGTAGCACTTTAAGATGGAGGACACTATGTTCCATTGCATTGAAAGAAGTAAAACAACAAATGCTTATGCAGTGTAGAAATAACAAGGTTTTAAAGGGTGAGAAAGGAAAAGAAATGAGTAAATAAATCTTTAATCTAAGCTATATACAAATGTATATCAAGTAAAAATAGTTGAAAGGTGAAATGCTTCAACTTCCAATTGATCAAGAAGTAGTTTCATGAATAGGTATAGAACCATCCATTTTGCTTCTTCTACAATTGGTGCTAATATTTGAGGTGCAAAGTTGCAATACTGGTCATGTCCAGTTATATCCCTTATACTTGGTGCTAGTAGGATTTACTTTGAATATTTTGACATCTGGTGGGGACATGTGAGTTGGCACCATAGATCTATCTATCTTAGAGGATTGCCACCACTAAGGTTAGCACCTTATGAGTCATGGTGCCAAAAGTGATGTTGGAACCATATGAAACTATAATATCATAATAATAATTGATATTAACATGTCTAATAAAGAGTACAAAAAGGCACCAAGGCCTACACATTCAAAGTCCTCTAGCATCATCATCATTGAAAATCTAAGAAACCCTAATTTACTTAGATTAATAGTTAGGATAGCTCATCCATGTGGATAGGTTAGAGGTAAGATCACCAATATTGATGCTCTAAGGGAGGATCCATTGTTGGAAATATAAGCAAGTTTTGTTGTCATTGATGTCAAGAAATCAGCACCAGTAAGTGTCAGTTTTAGTGAGCAACATCAGTTTCATATTTCGTAATCAAGTGCAAAAGAAAGTTTCCTCCGAGATGGTCAGATGAGGTTTAAAGGGCAAAAGAAAGGCCCAAGAAAAATAATATTTTAATAATTTATTATAATATTAAAGGTGCAAGAGATTTAATTAATTATAATAGTTTTATTATAATTTAATTTATAAATTAATTAAATTAACTTTTAAAGTTATTAAGTTAATTTTAAATTAATTATAATTTAATTATAAAGTTAATTTATAAATTAAGTTAACCCTAAAGCTAGGGTTATAAAGTTTATAATTTGAAATTTTGAATTATTCAATTTACCCACATCGACGTCATCAAAGACATCAATATGCATATAAATGAAGGAAGAAACCCATGGCAAATATCATTCACGGTCAAGTGCTAAGTGTAATTTAGAGCACATGGTAATAGAAGGTGATCGTGTATTTTTCGAAGGGTGTGCAAGGCAGAAGACAAGTAGACGAGGTTCATGTTTCCTATTCCAAAGTACGTTGTAGCACAACTAGCAGCAAGGGAGATGCCAAGTCATTGGTGAACATGAGGTGCAGGGATTGAATCCTACCAATTTGCTTTTGCAAAGAGGAGAGGTGTCTTGATAGAGTTTGCATCATCAGGGAAGCTTTAAAGGGAAGGCAGTACTTTTTTCTTTGTGTGGAGGCACGTAGCTCACATGGTGAGCATGCGCTTTTCTAAGACACTTGAAGGGGTGAGGTTAGGTGTTCGAAACTCCTCGAAAATATTTTTCTAGGTAAAAAGGTATGCATCGATTTTTTTTAGGGAGATATAAGGGTACTAAAAATTAAATATTTGATTTTAATTTTTGGTGATTAGATTTTATGAAGTTGGAGATTATAAGGGTTATAAGGACTTTGCTATACTTATTGTTATGTGTAGTGTTATGGTGAAATTATTAAATTGAATATTGTGAGTTTAGATATTATAAGGTATAAAAAGGGATTTGTTATTTTGTATGAAAAATATTTGTGAAAATTATTTTGTGGAGATCTTGAGAGAGATTGTTGTAACCTAATCCTAGTGTTGGTAAAGAAATTTTTTATTGTGGCTAAGACAGGTTTTGAAGACATATCTCCATAAAAATAAAAGGTATGGGTAAATCTTCCTTGTGATAAAAATATTGTTGGATTGGATGTTGTGAATGCTAAGTTGGAAGTGAAAAGGATTGTTTGGTAAGCATTGTTGAGTTTTCTTGTTAAAGGTTTTTCTAAGTGAGAATTGATGATGAAAACCTTGTTTGATGAGCATTGCTGGAAACATTGAATGAATCTTCATATGCATTATTAGATTTTGTGAAAGAACACGAGTATCATTGGTATGTGAAGTTGAGAACTATATTGAACTAAGGTTTGTGAAAGAACATGAGTAACATTGTTATGTGAAGTTGAGAACTTTCTTGAATTAAGGTTTGTGCAAGAACATGAGTATCATTGTTATGTGAGATTGTTTGATAAGCATTGTTGGAAACAATTGAGTGAGTGATTCATATGCTTGGACTAGGGTTAGTAATAAAGGAGTGTTTTTTTGAGTGATTGATTGAGTGGAATTGATTGAGCCTAGTCAAGTGGAAGTGTTGAAGTGATAGTTCTAATTCTGTGAAATAAATTGTTCTATATTCTGAATTGATTGGGAAAGAAAAAGTAAAAAGTGATCTTATACTATTCACCCCCCTCTCAGTATAAGCTTGTGTTCTTCATCAATTTCCCAAGAACCATTGATGTATGATTGTTGATTCACATGCTTGACATTAGCATCAAGAACATTGAGTTATACATTAAACTAAAAAAATTAATCCCTCAAAATGTATTGAGCAAGAATACCATGCATACATAGAGGATATTCTTAGGTTGAAGCATCACCATAGAATATGTACAACTACGATAAATATGATACATTAACCATTTTTTGACAAATATTTCATACAATACTGTAGACAACAAAATCTAGCTACTTGTCATCCATCTATAGCTTCCCGCCACAATTATCCATTATTTATATATATTTGTTTAATATATATTAAAAAATTAATATTTTATATATTATATTTATATATATTTAATAAGTATGTATATATTTATATTAATTAATCCCAACCATCCATCATGATTTCATCTTAGCCATCCATATACCTTAATCCATGCCACTTGCTTTGCTTTAATCTCCACCCTTTCTCATGTTCTAATCTCACCCACACATTTCATGTCGTTGGAACCCTAACATGTCTAAGGGAAAATTATAAAGAGGAGTCATTTTGATGACTCAATCCCTAAGTATTCTCCCAAAGTTTTTGAAATCCCTAAGTTATACCATACCCATCCTCGCATCCCCTCCTCGTCGTTCACATCCTCTACATCCACCACCGCCTACCCTGCATGAACTAGATTTGGTTCTGCAACCTCCACCTCAATAGCCAAACACCCTCCAGAGCTTCCCGAGAACCCATAGAAGTCTATAGAAAACCCACTAGAGTCCACCAAGTGCCTCTGGGTATTTTTGGTGAGTACAAAGCACCCGCGGGCATTTTCAGTTTAGATCTGCAACCTTATGATCCTTAGGCGACCATTAGGACATCTACGTAATCATTATTTGCATCAACGACGAAGACAAAAAAAACATTATTTGACAAGGTAAAAGTTCATTGTACATTTATTTTACGTTTTTATATTATTGTTTACAACTTTCATTGCAATATTAGGGTTTAGTGATTTTATTCCATTTGAGGGTCTCACATAGTGGAGCCCTCATAGATATTACTGATCCTTGTTATTTTTTAGTTGTGTGTAGGTGTAAAAACAACATTTATTGAAGGTTGTTGAATCTCACGTGGCCTTGCATAGGAAACCAATTGAAGAACACAAGCTTATACTGAGAGGGGGGTGAACAGTATAAGACCACTTTTTACTTTTTCTTTCCCAATCAATATTATGCAATGTAAAGATAGAAATATCAATAGAAGTAATCAAAGCAATGCACAAATCACCACACACAATAGAGACACCACAATTTACGTGGTTCACCCAATGTGGGCTACTCCACGGAGAAAATATTTCACTAAAATTTTCTCAATCAATATCTTGGGAATCCTTTCCCTATTACAATGTTTATGGACCTCTGTCCAAAGGAGATACCAATCCCCTTAATCAATTTCGTGGATCTCTATCCATAGGAGAACTCCTTTCTCCTCTTGCTCTGGTTGGTGATCTTCTAGAAGAACTGTTGCCTCTACTACACTAGCTAATGGATCTCTATCCACTAAAGACTCTTGTCCTCACTCAGAAGACCTATCCTCACTACCCTGGCTAATGGATCTCTATCCACTAGATACTTTCATCCTCTATACTCTGTCACCTCCAAAGCTTACACTCAGCTCTATCTCAAATTTATACTAAACATAGTCCATCGGTCTAGCACAAATCTATCCTCAATCTCTGTCTCTGGTCTGGCACAAATCTATCCTCAAATCTGCACCAAACTCTATCCTCGAATCTGTACTAAACACAGTCCCTCGGTCTAGCACAAATCAGTCCTCAATCTCTATCCTCAAGCCTTAACTCAAAGCTTGACTCAATCTCAAATCAACTCTACTAGATCTACCCCAAACCTTAACTCAAGGTTTGAACAAATAAATCAATCAACTCTGCTCTCAAGCCTTCTCAAAGACTTGTCTCAAATCTACCTTGTAAGCTTTCACAAAATCTCACACCAATCAGTCTACAAGTCCTCTCTAGAACTTGTCCAATCTTCTCAATAAGTCCTCTCAAGAACTTAACCAAATCTACTCAATAAGTCCTCTCAAGAACTTAACCAAATATTCTCTCAATATGTATTGTAAGCTTCCACAAAAGCTTACTCAAATCTGTCCACAAGTCTTCTCATAGACTTACCTCAAATCTTCTCAACAAGTCCACACTAGAACTTGTCCAATATCATAGAAACATAAAGAGAATTGTTAGAGACTCAATATGCTCTATACTCATCACAATGCTCAATCAATTTCAATCACTCTTTCAGAAACATACAGAGAATTGTTAGAGACTCAATATGCTTCAACTCAATCACTTTCTCAATTCAATTCATAATATAGAATAGTTTGTTTTATGGAACTTGAACAATCACTTCACACATCCACTTGACTAGGCTCAACCAACTCTACTCAACCAATCACTCAATGAAACAATCCTTCCTTACAAACCCTAGTCCAAGTATATAAACACCAACTCAAAATATTTCCAACAATGCTCAACAACAAATCTCACATAACAATGATATTTTTTAACCCTAGTTCAAGTTCTTTTCTCAACAACTCACTTCAACAACAATGCTCATAAAACAACTCTCACATAACAATGATACTCATGTTCTTTTCAAACCCTAGTTCTTTGCTCAACCAATGGCTTCAACAACAATGCTTATAAAACAAGGTTTTAATAACAACTCTTTATTCTAGAAAACCTTGAAGCATTAACTCAAACACACTCAATAAGGAAACCCTAATCAAGTCCTTTTCACTCCAAACTTATTTTCCAGAAAACCAACCAATCAACTTAACTATGGAAGAATGTGCTCATACCTTTTTCTTGATGATGAAGGAATCTCATAAATTTGCCAAAACCACAAACACTTCTTTTCCAATCTCAAAGAAGTTATAAGATGATAAACTCCCTCAAAAATACAATATAAATATCAAGACACACATACACCTTATCACTCCATATTTAAGAAAACATTCATCAACATTTACAAAAATAATTCACCACTTACACCTTATAATCTCCCAATTAAAATAATATTCAATGCACTCTTATTTTCAAAATAACTCAATGCAAGAAGTTCCCTTTATCCTTTTAAAACTTCAACAAATCAATGTGACACAAACACTTTATTCAAAAATAAAGCTAACCCCTTATTCCTCCAATTTACCAAAAATAATAATCAAATAAAAATCCTTTTAAGCAACCCTTTTAACTCCCTAAGACCTCATGTCAAACTTTAGGCAACACAAAAATAATAATCAAAATTTATTACCTTTGCCTTGGTGGGTTTTGAACTCATGATGCAGCCTCAACCAGTGCCCTAGCCATGGCTCCAACCACCGCGTGAGCTAGGCACTCGCTTGGGGAGTAAAGAGCACCACGTGCTCTATAAAGCTCCCCGCTTTGCCTAGCAAAACATGCACCATTTCCTTTGGCGCTTCCAACACAAACACAACCACCAAAACATGTTGCCATCATGTTTCAAATGTAGGTCACCTAGCACCCAAACACTCTAACCATTGCCCTCTTGCCACTAGGCCATGCTGCCTATATGGCTTTCAACTTTTGGTGCTTTTCATTTTTGTCTCTATTCATTGGCACATAAAACAAGAAATTCGCTTCTCTTTTTCTGCACGAGTTCTCAACACAATTGCACACATTAACGTTCGAGCAAAAGGATAATTTTAATGCCTCTAAGGTATGGGTTTTTATATCAATTTCCTCCTTCACACATATACGTCGGTGCTTCAAATTTCCTTCAAACTTTAGACGTCGGCACTATGATTTTCCTTTAAAACTTATTAATTTATAAATTATTTAAATTCTCTTGAATTTAAATTTTATAAATTAATTATTTAAAACCCTTTGGTTTTATTAAGGCCTTCTCTCATTGTACAACTTTGTATAAATAATATTTATTTATAAAATTTAAATTCAATTTGAATTTAAATGTTTTATAAAATAAATATTAAACCTTCCTTTAGCTTTGCAATAAGCTTCCTTGGGTTTTTATGAAAAACCTTCTAACTTATGCTTCCACATAATATTAAAAATATTATGAAGCCCTTTTGCCTTTAACCTCTGCATTGTTCCTCTTGACCTTTTGACATTATCGGTAGCTCATTAATGACAACTTCATTCCTTGACATCAATGACAACTTTGACTCAAAATGTCCAACAATCTCCCCCTTTGTCATTGATGGCAACCCAAATTATTTTTACCAAAAACTTGATCTTTCCTTTGTTCAACTCCCCCTGGGACATTGCTCCCCCTGGCTCAATGCTCTCTTCAAATATTTCTTCTTTACTCAAATACCAAATCTCTCCCCCTTACTCAAATCTCTCCCCCTTTGACATCAATGGCAAAGGGTCACCTTTGGGGCTCGGGGCTAAGAATGAGCCTCTTAGCTTAGCCCCTCCCCCACCTCCTCTTGAGGTGGTTAATTCTGGGGTGGGAGTATTTCTACTCCTAAAAAGCACTATTCTTTACCTTTATCCTCTTTCCTTCTTATCTGATCCTTCTGATTCCTCTGACTATTCCTTTCCATGTCCATGTTCCTGTCCATGTCCACATTCCTATTTTTGTTTTTGTTCTTGTTCATATCCATGTTTATGTTCCTGTTTCTGTTCATATCCATGTTCCTGTTCCTGTTCCTATTCTTATTCATACTTGATTCTGGAATGTCTGCTCTACACCACTTTGTTGTGTGACCATCATTATTGCACTTATAACACTTAATGTTATTATTCCTTGGAGGTGCAAATATCTTAGGATTTCTCCTAGTGAAGCCATATCCTCTTTTGTCATGAACCCTGCAATTCATTGCCTTGTGACCAAACTGATTACATGAGTAGCAATACCCATGGAAAAGTTGTATGTTCCCATATTCCTATCTTTCATGTGTCCTACACTGTGAAGCCATGTGCCCAAACCTGTGACATGAAAAATATCTTCCATTGAAGTTTCCTTGTCTTGACCTCATTGGTCTCTTAGTCTCTCTTGACCTATTCTGATTGTTGTTCCATATGTATCTTCTTTGTGCATTGTTCCTGTTCTTGTTGAACTCTCTATTGTCCAACTCATCCTCAGATGTCTCACTTTCTCTTACATTGTCTTCTTCTGTAGTATCTTCATCTGAAGTTTCTTCTCCTCCAGAACTTGAGGTTGACTTTCCTTCCCATTTCTTCTGTCCTTGTTCAAATCCAAGACCTATTTTTCTTGATGTAGGCTTTTGTATCTTGATGAACTTATCCAAGTTCTTTGAGCTATTTTTGAACCCTTTTAGCTTGACTTTGGAGTCTTCTAAATCTTCCCTTAGTAGTGCCACTTCTTGTGCTAACTTTTCACATTCTAAGATCTTTGCTTCTAACTTATCCTTGAACTTCTTTGTCTTAGCCTTTGATTTTTCTAGATCCTCTATAAGCATCCTTCTCTCTTCATCACATTCTTGAAACTGAATTTCAAGTTTAGAGTTTTTCTTTCTTACCTTCTTCACTGTGTCAAGGGCATAGATAAGTTCTCCCTTGAGATCATATCCATATTTATCTGAATATTCCTCTATTTGTTTACCTTTGTCCATATCATCATTTTCTTTTGGCTTGTCTTCTATAGGGTCATTTTCTTCTTCTTCTAGTGCCATTAGAATATTCTCTTCTGGTCCTTCAAGTGCATCCTCATATTCATCATCACTGAAACTATAACCATTCCTTGTACAACTATCTTCAAGATGTCCAAAGTTACCACATCTAAAACACTTGAGAATTATTGGTGCCCTTTTCTGAACTTCCTTTTCTTCAATCATAAATAGGACTTCATCTCTATCATTATCTTAAAAACTAGCATCACTATCACTTGAGTACTTACTTGCCTTATCCACATAGTAGCTCCTCTTTTGCCTTTGAAAGAACTTCTTTCCTTGTCTTCTTTGTCCATCCTTGCTTTTCTTTTGGTGCTTGTATCTTTCTGATTCCCTATTTCTGTGATCCTGTTTCTCTTCACCATTGTTATTCTTAGCTTCTTGACAATCTGTTGCATAATGACCATACTTTCCACAATTGAAACATTTAACATATTTTAGATCTCTAGATCTTCTAGAATCCTTATCCCTTCTACCATAATTAGCTTCTTCATCACTGGATGACTCATTGCTTGATTCTGACTTCTTACCCTTTGTCTTTTTGATTGCTTTGAAGGCTGCTTCCTTCTAGGGAATAGGTTCTTTTGTTCTCATCTCAAAAGTTGTAAGAATACCAAGCAATATATCTCTTGTCAAAGAATCACCATCCTTTGATTCTTCTATAGCTGAAATATTTTCACTAAACCTTGTTGGAAGAGACCTTAAGATCTTATCACAAATATCTGATTCATCAACCTTCATTCCAAGTCCTTGCATAGCATTAACAACCTCATCAACTCGAAGTAGATAAGTACTAATGTTTTCCTCATTCTTCATTCTTAACTCTTCAAGTTGTCCTTTGAGATTTCGTATCTTTGCTTTCTTGACACCTTTATCTCCTTCATATATATTTTGCAACTTATCCCACATTCCTTTTGCATCTTCACAATGCATAACTTTTATTGATTATGTTCTATGCAAACCTCTCAAAAGTGCATTCATTGCTTTTGAATTGTAATGTTGTAGAAGCTTACCTTCCTTATCTATAGGTGGATCAACTGAGGGGTCGTATCCATTTTCAACTACTTCCCAAACTTCATTGCCAAGTGCCTTCAGGTAGATCTTCATTCTCAAACTCCAATATACATAATCACTTCCATAAAATACTGGTACTGAATTATCTGATGATCCATTCTTAGAATCCATTGTGTTCTTGTTAGATTTTCCTTCAAGTTGTTAAACTCTTTCAAAGGAACCCACTCTGATACCAATTGAAGAACACAAGCTTATACTGAGAGGGGGTGAATAGTATAAGACCACTTTTTACTTTTTCTTTCCCAATCAATATTATGCAATGTAAATATAGCAATATCAATAGTAGTAATCAAAGCAATGCATAAATCACCACACACAATAGAGACACCATAATTTACGTGGTTCACCCAATGTGGGCTACTCCATGAAGAAAATATTTCACTAAAATTTTCTCAATCAATCTCTTGGGAATCCTTTCCCTATTACAATGTTTATGGACCTCTATCCAAAGGAGATACCAATCCCCTTAATCAAGTTTATGGATCTCTATCCATAGGAGAACTCCTTTCTCCTCTTGCTCTATCTGGTGATCTTCTAGAAGAACTGCTACCTCTACTGCACTAGCTAATGGATCTCTATCCATTAAAGACTCTTGTCCTCACTCAGAAGACCTATCCTCACTACCCTAGCTAATGGATCTCTATCCACTAGAGACTATCATCCTCTATACTCTATCACCTCCAAAGATTACACTCAACTCTATCTCAAATCTGTACTAAACATAATCCTTTGGTCTAGCACAAATCTATCCTCAATATCTATCTCTGGTCTAGCATAAATCTATCCTCAAATCTGCACCAAAATCTATCCTTGAATCTGTACTAAACATAGTCCCTCGGTCTAGCACAAATTAGTCCTCAATATCTATCCTCAAGCCTTAACTCAAAGCTTGACTCAATCTCAAATAAAATCAACTCTGTTGGATCTGCCCTAAACCTTAACTCAAGGTTTGAACAAATAAATCAATCAACTCTGCTCTCAAGCCTTCTCAAAGACTTATCTCAAATCTGCCTTGTAAGCTTTCACAAAATCTCACACCAATCAGTCTACAAGTCCTCTCTAGAACTTGTCCAATCTGCTCAATAAGTCCTCTCAAGAACTTAACCAAATCTACTCAATAAGTCCTCTCAAGAACTTAACCAAATATGCTCTCAATATGTATTGTAAGCTTCCACAAAAGCTTACTCAAATCTATCCACAAGTCTTCTCAAAGACTTACCTCAAATCTTCTCAACAAGTCCACACTAGAACTTGTCCAATCTCATAGAAACATAAAGAGAATTGTTAGAGACTCAATATGCTCTATACTCATCACAATGCTCAAACAATTTCAATCACTCTTTCAGAAACATACAAAGAATTGTTAGAGACTCAATATGCTTCAACTCAATCACTTTCTCAATTCAATTCAGAATATAGAATAGTTTGTTTTATGGAACTTGAACAATCACTTCACACATCCACTTGACTAGGCTCAACCAACTCTACTCAACCAATCACTCAATGAAACAATCCTTCCTTACAAACCCTAGTCCAAGTATATAAACACCAACTCAAAATATTTCCAACAATGCTCAACAACAAATCTCACATAACAATGATAACCCTAGTTCAAGTTCTTTTCTCAACAACTCACTTCAACAACAATGCTCATAAAACAACTCTCACATAACAATGATACTCATGTTCTTTTCAAACCCTAGTTCTTTTCTCAACCAATGGCTTCAACAACAATGCTTATAAAACAAGGTTTTAATAACAACTCTTTATTCCAGAAAACCTTGAAGCATTAACTCAAACACACTCAATAAGAAAGCCCTAATCAAGTCCTTTTCACTCCAAACTTATTTTCCAGAAAACCAACCAATCAACTTAACTATGGAAGAATGTGCTCATACCTTTTTCTTGATGATGAAGGAATCTCATAAATCTGCCAAAACCACAAACACTTCTTTGCCAAGCTCAAAGAAGTTATAATATGATAAACTCCCTCAAAAATACAATATAAATATCAAGACACACATACACCTTATCACTCCATATTTAAGAAAACATTCATCAACATTTACAAAAATAATTCACCACTTACACCTTATAATCTCCCAATTAAAATAATATTCAATGCACTCTTATTTTCAAAATAACTCAATGCAAGAAGTTCCCTTTATCCTTTTAAAACTTCAACAAATCAATGTGACACAAACACTTTATTCAAAAATAAATCTAACCCCTTATTCCTCCAATTTACCAAAAATAATAATCAAATAAAAATCCTTTTAAGCAACCCTTTTAACTCCCTAAGACCTCATGTCAAACTTTAGGCAACACAAAATAATAATCAAAATTTATTACCTTTGCCTTGGTGGGTTTCGAACTCATGACGCAGCCTCAACCAACGCCCTAGCCGTGGCTCCAACCATCGTGCGAGCTAGGCGCTCGCTTGGGGAGTAAAGAGCACCATGTGCTCTATAAAGCTCCCCGCTTTGCCTAGCAAAATGTGCATCATTTCCTTTGGCACTTCCAACACAAACACAACCACCAAAACATGTTGCCACCATGTTTTGAACGTAGGTCACCTAGCACCCAAACACTCTAACCACTGCCCTCTTGCCACTAGGCCATGCTGCCTAGATGGCTTTCAACTTTCGATGCTTTTCATTTTTGTCTCTATTCGCTGGAACATAACACAAGAAATTCGCTTCTCTTTTTCTGCACGAGTTCTCAACACAATTGCACGCATTAACGTTCGAGCAAAAGGATAATTTTAATGCCTCTAAGGTATGGGTTTTTATATCAATTTCCTCCTTCACACATATACGTCGGTGCTTCAAATTTCCTTCAAACTTTAGACGTCGGCACTATGATTTTCCTTTTAAACTTATTAATTTATAAATTATTTAAATTCTCTTGAATTTAAATTTTATAAATTAATTCTTTAAAACCCTTTGGTTTTATTAAGGCCTTCTCTCATTGTACAACTTTGTATAAATAATATTTATTTATAAAATTTAAATTCAATTTGAATTTAAATGTTTTATAAAATAAATATTAAACCTTCCTTTAGCTTTGCAATAAGCTTCCTTGGGTTTTTATGAAAAACCTTTTAACTTATGCTTCCACATAATATTAAAAATATTATGAAGCCCTTTTGCCTTTAACCTCTGCATTGTTCCTCTTGACCTTTTGACATTATCGGTAGCTCATTAATGACAACTTCGTTTCTTGACATCAATGACAACTTTGACTCAAAATGTCCAACAATCTCCCCCTTTGTCATTGATGGCAACCCAAATTATTTTTACCAAAAACTTGATCTTTCCTTTGTTCAGCTCCCCTGGAACATTGCTCCCCCTGGCTCAATGCTCTCTTCAAATATTTCTTCTTTACTCAAATACCAAATCTCTCCCCCTTACTCAAATCTCTCCCCCTTTGACATCAATGGCAAAGGGTCACCTTTGGGGCTCGGGGCTAAGAATGAGCCTCTTAGCTTAGCCCCTCCCCCACCTCCTCTTGAGGTGGTTAATTCTAGGGTGGGAGTATTTCTACTCCTAGAAAGCACTATTCTTTACCTTTATCCTCTTTCCTTCTTATCTGATCCTTCTGATTCCTCTGACTATTCCTTTCCATGTCCATGTTCCTGTCCATGTCCACATTCCTATTCTTGTTCTTGTTCCTGTTCATATCCATGTTCCTATGTTCCTATTCCTGTTCATATCCATGTTCCTGTTCTTGTTCCTATTCTTATTCATACTTGATTCTGGAATGTCTGCTCTACACCACTTTGTTGTGTGACCATCATTATTGCACTTATAACACTTAATGTTATTATTCCTTGGAGGTGCAAATGTCTTAGGATTTCTCCTAGTGAAGCCATATCCTCTTTTGTCATGAACCCTGCAATTCATTGCCTTGTGACCAAACTGATTACATGAGTAGCAATACCCATGGAAAAGTTATATGTTCCCATATTCCTATCTTTCATGTGTCCTGCATTGTGAAGCCATGTGCCCAAACCTGTGACATGAAAAACATCTTCCATTGAAGTTTCCTTGTCTTGACCTCATTGGTCTCTTAGTCTCTCTTGACCTATTCTGATTGTTGTTCCATCTGTATCTTCTTTGTGCATTGTTCCTATTCTTGTTGAACTCTCTATTGTCCAACTCATCCTCAGATGTCTCACTTTCTCTTACACTGTCTTCTTCTGTAGTATCTTCATCTAAAGTTTCTTCTCCTCCAGAACTTGAGGTTGACTTTCCTTCCCATTTCTTCTATCCTTGTTCAAATCCAAGACCTATTTTTCTTGATGTAGGCTTTTGTATCTTGATGAACTTATCCAAGTTCTTTGAGCTATTTTTGAACCCTTTTAGCTTGACTTTGGAGTCTTCTAAATCTTCCCTTAGTAGTGCCACTTCTTGTGCTAACTTTTCACATTCTAAGATCTTTGCTTCTAACTTATCCTTGAACTTCTTTGTCTTAGCCTTTGATTTTTCTAGATCCTCTATAAGCATCCTTCTCTCTTCATCACATTCTTGAAACTGAATTTCAAGTTTAGAGTTTTTCTTTCTTACCTTCTTCACTGTTTCAAGGGCATAGATAAGTTCTCCCTTGAGATCATATCCATCTTTATCTGAATATTCCTCTATTTTTTTACCTTTGTCCATATCATCATTTTATTTTGGCTTGTCTTCTATAGGGTCATTTTCTTCTTCTTCTAGTGCCATTAGAATATTCTCTTCTGGTCCTTCAAGTGCATCCTCATATTCATCATCACTGAAACTATAACCATTCCTTGTACAACTATCTTCAAGATGTCCAAAGTTACCACATCTAAAACACTTGAGAATTATTGGAGCCCTTTTCTGAACTTCCTTTTCTTCAATCATAAATAGGACTTCATCTCTATCATTATCTGAAAAACTAGCATCACTATCACTTGAGTACTTACTTGCCTTATCCGCATAGTAGCTCCTCTTTTGCCTTTGAAAGAACTTCTTTCCTTGTCTTCTTTGTCCATCCTTGCTTTTCTTTTGGTGCTTGTATCTTTCTGATTCCCTATTTCTGTGATCCTATTTCTCTTCACCATTGTTATTCTTAGCTTCTTGAAAATTTGTTGCATAATGACCATACTTTCCACAATTGAAACATTTAACAGATTTTATATCTCTAGATCTTCTAGAATCCTTATCCCTTCTACCATAATTAGCTTCTTCATCACTGGATGACTCATTGCTTGATTCTGACTTCTTACCCTTTGTCTTCTTGATTGCTTTGAAGGCTGCTTCCTTCTAGGGAATAGGTTCTTTTGTTCTCATCTCAAAAGTTGTAAGAATACCAAGCAACATATCTCTTGTCAAAGAATCACCATCCTTTGATTCTTCTATAGCTAAAATATTTTCACTAAACCTTTTTGGAAGAGACCTTAAGATCTTATCACAAATATCTGATTCATCAACCTTCATTCCAAGTCCTTGCATAGCATTAACAACCTCATCAACTCGAAGTAGATAAGTACTAATGTTTTCCTCATTCTTCATTCTTAACTCTTCAAGTTGTCCTTTGAGATTTCGTATCTTTGCTTTCTTGACACCTTTATCTCCTTCATATATATTTTGCAACTTATCCCACATTCCTTTTGCATTTTCACAATGCATAACTTTTATTGATTATGTTCTATGCAAACCTCTCAAAAGTGCATTCATTGCTTTTGAATTGTAATGTTGTAGAAGCTTACCTTCCTTATCTATAGGTGGATCAACTGAGGGGTCGTATCCATTTTCAATTACTTCCCAAACTTCATTGCCAAGTGCCTTCAGGTAGATCTTCATTCTCAAACTCCAATATACATAATCACTTCCATCAAATACTGGTACTAAATTATCTGAAGATCCATTCTTAGAATCCATTGTGTTCTTGTTAGATTTTCCTTCAAGTTGTTAAACTCTTCCGAAGGAACCCGCTCTGATACCAATTGAAGAACACAAGCTTATATTGAGAGGGGGGTGAACAGTATAAGACCACTTTTTACTTTTTCTTTCCCAATCAATATTATGCAATGTAAAGATAGCAATATCAATAGTAGTAATCAAAGCAATGCACAAATCATCACACATAATAGAGACACCACAATTTACGTGGTTCACCCAATGTGGGCTACTCCACGAAGAAAATATTTCACTAAAATTTTCTCAATCAATCTCTTGGGAATCCTTTCCCTATTACAATGTTTATGGACCTTTGTCCAAAGGAGATACCAATCCCCTTAATCAAGTTTATGGATCTCTATCCATAGGAGAACTCCTTTCTCCTCTTGCTCTATCTGGTGATCTTCTAGAAGAACTGCTGCCTCTACTACACTAGCTAATGGATCTCTATCCACTGAAGACTCTTGTCCTCACTCAGAATACCTATCCTCACTACCCTAGCTAATGGATCTCTATCCACTAGAGACTATCATCCTCTATACTCTATCACCTCCAAAGCTTGCACTCAACTCTATCTCAAATCTATACTAAACATAATCCTTCGGTCTAGCACAAATCTATCCTCAATATCTATCTCTGGTCTAGCATAAATCTATCCTCAAATCTACACCAAACTCTATCCTTGAATCTATACTAAACATAGTCCCTCGATCTAGCATAAATCAGTCCTCAATATCTATCCTCAAGCCTTAACTCAAAGCTTGACTCAATCTCAAATAACGGATAAATTAAAGACAAATCAACTCTGTGATCTACCCCAAACCTTAACTCAAGGTTTGAACAAATCAATCAATCAACTCTGCTCTCAAGCCTTCTCAAAGACTTGTCTCAAATATACCTTGTAATATTTCACAAAATCTCACACCAATCTGTCTACAAGTCCTCTCTAGAACTTGTCCAATATGCTCAATAAGTCCTCTCAAGAACTTAACCAAATCTACTCAATAAGTCCTCTCAAGAACTTAACCAAATCTGCTCTCAATCTGTATTGTAAGCTTCCACAAAAGCTTACTCAAATCTATCCACAAGTCTTCTCAAAGACTTACCTCAAATCTGCTCAACAAGTCCACACTAGAACTTGTCCAATCTCATAGAAACATAAAGAGAATTGTTAGAGACTCAATATGCTCTATACTCATCACAATGCTCAATCAATTTCAATCACTCTTTCAGAAACATACAAAGAATTGTTAGAGACTCAATATGCTTCAACTCAATCACTTTCTCAATTCAATTCATAATATAGAATAGTTTGTTTTATGGAACTTGAACAATCACTTCACACATCCACTTGACTAGGCTCAACCAACTCTACTCAACCAATCACTCAATGAAATAATCCTTCCTTACAAACCCTAGTCCAAGTATATAAACACCAACTCAAAATATTTCCAACAATGCTCAACAACAAATCTCACATAACAATGATAACCCTAGTTCAAGTTCTTTTCTCAACAACTCACTTCAACAACAATGCTCATAAAACAACTCTCACATAACAATGATACTCATGTTCTTTTCAAACCCTAGTTCAAGTTCTTTGCTCAACCAATGGCTTCAACAACAATGCTTATAAAACAAGGTTTTAATAACAACTCTTTATTCCAGAAAACCTTGAAGCATTAACTCAACACACACTCAATAAGGAAGCCCTAATCAAGTCCTTTTCACTCCAAACTTATTTTCCAGAAAACCAACCAATCAACTTAACTATGGAAGAATGTGCTCATACCTTTTTCTTGATGATGAAGGAATCTCATAAATCTGCCAAAACCACAAACACTTCTTTGCCAAGCTCAAAGAAGTTATAAGATGATAAACTCCCTCAAAAATACAATGTAAATATCAAGACACACATACACCTTATCACTCCATATTTAAGAAAACATTCATCAACATTTACAAAAATAATTCACCACTTACACCTTATAATCTCCCAATTAAAATAATATTCAATGCACTCTTATTTTCAAAATAACTCAATGCAAGAAGTTCCCTTTATCCTTTTAAAACTTCAACAAATCAATGTGACACAAACACTTTATTCAAAAATAAAGCTAACCCCTTATTCCTCCAATTTACCAAAAATAATAATCAAATAAAAATCCTTTTAAGCAACCCTTTTAACTCCCTAAGACCTCATGTCAAACTTTAGGCAACACAAAATAATAATCAAAATTTATTACCTTTGCCTTGGTGGGTTTTGAACTCATGACGCAGCCTCAACCAGCACCCTAGCCGTGGCTCCAACCGCCATGCGAGCTAGGCGCTCGCTTGGGGAGTAAAGAGCACCACGTGCTCTATGAAGCTCCCCGCTTTGCCTAGCAAAATGTGTGCCTTTTCCTTTGGCGCTTCCAACACAAACACAACCACCAAAACACGTTGCCACCATGTTTTGAACGTAGGTCACCTAGCACCCAAACACTCTAACCGCTGCCCTCTTGCCACTAGGCCACGCTGCCCAGATGGCTTTCAACTTTCGGCGCTTTTCATTTTTGTCTCTATTCGCTGGCACATAAAACAAAATTCGCTTCTCTTTTTCGCACGAGTTCTCAACACAATTGCACGCATTAACGTTCGAGCAAAAGGATAATTTTAATGCCTCTAAGGCATGGGTTTTTATATCGATTTCCTCCTTCACACATATTGTAGACACCAAAATAGCACCAATTCGATTATGTGAAAACAAGCATTGATCGCACTAACACACACAGCCCCTAGGGCAGCCCCCAGAGGTTAAACAGTGGTTCTACTCGCACAACAGTTTTACAAGTCAAGGATCAATTTGGCATCTTTTAGACACTCAGCTACTTATTCGTCCCACCCAAGGATGAGTGCAGATTTGTACTCGTCCTACCCAGGGACGAGTGTGGATTGATAGTCGTCTCACCCAGAGACAATTACTAGCGCTCGCTTTGGGGTGGGACGAATGCCAGGTTTGACCGACAAAAAGTTAGATCTCGGTGCATGACAACTCAGAACTGCCACTTAGCTTTTCTTGCATGGCATAGGAGTGCGAGTGAGTTCTTTTGACAACTCATATCTGCCAATTGACTCTCCCTTCACTACATGGGAATGGGAGTGAGCTTTTTAAGACAACTCAGAACTGCCACTTAGCTTTTCTTGCATGGCATAGGAGTGCGAGTGAGTTCTTTTGACAACTCATATCTGCCAATTAACTCTCCCTTCACTGCATGGGAATTGGAGTGAGCTTTTTAAGACAACTCAGATTTTCCACTTAGCTATCCCTTCATTGCATGGGAGTGCAAGTGAGCTTTTCTAAAACATACAAAGACATGCACAAAAGCAATTAAGAAGCCCTTAATCAAGAAGAAGTCTTCTCTTCACACAAAAAGGATTCATGCAAAGAAACACTTTTGCATGTTAATTCAAAGAGACCCCTTGGGTCTATAAAATGGTGAGCTTCCTCACCCAAAAGATATACAGAGAAGGAGCATTTTGAGCGACGAAGTGCTGCTAATTAACTTACTTGCAATTTGTGTTTTCAAAATCCATAATCTCTTAATAGAAAGAGAGGTTATTGGGTGACTTTTGAAGGCACGAATCAAGAACCAACCCTGATTTTTTTGACCACGATATCCTACCAATTTGCCGACAACACATCACATCAGGTTTCGGGCCCATCCCAAGCGGATTGGTGTCGAAGCAAAGTTTCACCCGTAGGTGGTTTGCCTTCGGGCACCCCCCGCTTTATTGCTTTTGGTGACTATTTATTTTGTAGTATTTAGCTAGTTTCATGTTTATGCTTTTATCAAGTTTTCAATTTATTTAGACTCATTTTAACCATCGTTAGATTTATCTTTTATTTTTCATACACAGGTGCTATTGATTCTTTGTTTGTTTCTTTGAGCGCAGATTTGCAGCATTAGAGGAGCAACGAGGAATCTACCTTTACCAATGCAAGCGACAACAACGTTTTGGTTCGCCCATCTTACATGTGGGCACGCGGAAGAAGGAATTCTGAAACAAGTTGTAAAAGACCAACATTTAATGCTCCTATCCCTTAAAAAGGAAGGAGACGCATTGTAACACAAATTTGAAAAGCATATCAATAAAAAGGGCCGTTCTTTTTATATTGCTTTGATATCTTGTGTTCATGTTCTTTCTTTTTATGCATTTTTCAATAACATAGGGTTTAAGCGTTATTTTAGTTTCGTTTACATTGCATTTTTAGTCTATCCTTTTTGTTTCCAAAATCTCGTGCTTTCAATGGCGATCACGGTGGGACCTCTGTCCTTTGTTTTTTTAGGTTGAATTACTAATATGAAATTGCTTGTTTTTTTACAGGTACCTATTTTTCAACATCAGACTATTATTCGTCTCTGTAAGTGACGATTACAGAATTGGTATTCGTTTCACCCCGAGACGAATAAACTATTCGTCTCACCCTGAAATGATTACTGTTCTGATATTCGCCTCACCCAGTGACGAGTATAGTTCTGTGCATTTTTTTAGAGCAAATTAGAAACATCCTGTTGGGTAGAGAAGAGGTAGGGGTTTTTAAAGCTTCTGTCAAATTTTTGTTTTTTGTTTTTTGGTTTTTAATTCTATATGGTTTAGGGAAAGATTTCTTTTTCGTTTGCCTGTTTCAATATTTGCATATTAAAATGAACCCCACACATCACGTGGTATTTTAAACCAAGGCGTTGGTCGTAAAACCCCAACCCTTGAGCAAGACCAAAGGTGGATTCCATTATCACTTTGGCTTGAGATATTGCATCCATTACCCCAATCGCGATCGTTGCTAGACGTAAAACCCGACGTAAAGTCGACCGAGTGTAGCTAGGGTGATTCCTAGTGCATGAGGATAAGTATTCTATGGTAGGTGTCATAAACAGAGCGATTCCCCTTTTGTACCGCCTATGTTCCACGTATCATCTGCTCTCACGTATGTATAGTCTCCCTCACGTAAGGACGGGTATATAGAGAGGTTGGTATATCGGTCCGGCAATGGTATATTGAAGGGGCGACCATTTTGGGAGTCATAAGAGCCTTCATAATTACATTTAAATGTTTCACAAAAATTTTCAAAAACACAAAAACAAACAACAAAACACACTAAACCAGATTTAGGGCACACTATTAATCTTTAAAAGAGATAATCATTGCTTGTGTGTGTATGCTATTTTATGTTTAGACAAAAAAAAATCATAAAAAAGAATTTTTGCATCTTTAGGTTAGCATTACCATGGTGAATACTCGTAGCCAAGCCCAATCACGGGCAGAAGCTACAAAAAATGCACCAAGAGAGACAAATCGTCTTCGATATAGCCTTGAAGACTTGGCCATCCCGCCTCAGCGGTAGGGTACACCAGTTAGTTCATACCATGTAGAACATGGCTCTAGAGGCCCTTCCTTGAGGTGCACTCCAACCCATACAGTCATAGAACATGGCTCTAGAGGCACCTCCTTGAGGGGCTCTCCAACTCAGGCCATCAATAGACAAGACTTTAGAACCCCATCCCTAAGGGGAACTCCTAAGCAACAAGAATCTTTTCAAGAAAATAACCAATATGTAGCACCTGGTCTAAGTACGAGGCCTCCTTTGGAAGTTCGTTTTGGGTGGCCTAGTGATGAAGCATTGTGTACTACTCTAGAACAACAAAGGGTCCAAAAGGAAGAACCATATGATTTTGTTGTTCCTAATTTACCCTCGATTAATGTCGGACATAGTAGACCATATCCAGAACATCAGGTTCTCCCGACAGGGCAAGACAATTCTGCCCGCACTTTTTATGCATATCACAGAGAGAGTGAGGAGGATCACTACATTCCTCAAGAACAGTACTCAGTGCAAAAACGATGCACGTCCGCACCGCTTTATATCCAGATTGCTCATTGAGACCAGAGCTTCAAGTTAATGCTGCCAACCTCGACAGAGGGAAGCAACATATAGGGGTCTCAGAGCACCATGCTCAAAATAGATATGTAGGGGAGACATCTAGGCCTCCTAAACAAGAGATGGTGGAACAAAATGACTTGGCATTTTCCCAAATATCCGCACACCAAGCACAAATCGCACGGCTTAGGCAAGACCAATAGGAATTAGAACATTTGTGTCGCATTAATCAAGAGTGCATTTAGCGTCAGACAACTGAATTGCTTCACAATAATGCACCTGAGAAGGCCCCAGTCCCTCATGCACAGCAATCTGAGATGTATGTGAGGCACAATCCCCTAGTGCGAGATAGGTCTCCGTGACTTCAGCAAGCACTGCCTCCAAGACCTCTTAGACCTAAGCGGGAGGCCACTCCTCGCAACCGTGATGGGCATCCTCCACGGGCACCCATCCATGTTTACAGGCCTAGGCCAAACACTCCTCAAGAAGATTATGAGGATTATGACCAAGAAGAAGAGCGGGCTGAAACGCCCTATCAAGGCGTAAGGGATGCTACCCATTTATCCATCCAAAGGCCTCAAGTTCCCCGCAACCCACAAGTGGGAACAAACCAAGGAGGAGGAGATTACGTCCTCCGATGCATACAAAGTGTTGTTAGAATGCTTAGAGACTATGGAACTCAAGACTGCTGGGCCCCAAAAGCCTACCTTACGCCAACTCCGTAGTCATCCGGTGCATCCATTAGTGCCAACACCTCCATACCCCGAACATTTCAAGCTGCCCTAGTTGGCACTCTTTAAAGGGGATGAAGATGCTCAAGAGCATGTGACTCAATTTTTGAGCCAATGCTTTGGTATACAAGACAATGATGCATTGCTATTAAGAACATTCATAACCACATTCGCAGGATCTGCCTCGGATTGGTTTACCCATCTACCGAAGCATAGCATCTACAACTTGGATCAGCTAGTGGACGCGTTCCCAGAATGTTTTGCTTTCAGTACAAAGAAAAAGGCGTCACTTAGTGATCTAGCTAGCCTCAAATAGTATGAGGAGGAATCTATGGTGGCATATGGGAATCGATGGAGGACAGTGCTTTCAAAGTTGTCCTACCTTCCTCCTATGTTTGACCTAACTCAAATGTTCGCAAAGAGCTATTTGCAAAAGATCTCTGTGCTATTGCAGCTGCAACAATACACCACTTTGGAAGAAGCTCTGGCACAAGCTAGAGTTATTGAAGAGATCAAGATACAGGATGGCAAAATTGCCAAGCCTAAGAAAAAAGAGTGGAATAAGAGCACAAAAATAGGGAATACGCAACAGACACCCACCATAGTCAATCAAGTTGCTATCAATGCCCCTACGCCTGCCCAAGCAACACAGCATTCAAAGGCTAATTATTAGGTAGTGCCTCACAATAATTATGAGAAAGATAACAAAAAGCAGGATCAAAATTAGCAGCGTCGCCCTAAGCGGCAATTTACACCATACACTAAGTCTAGGGACTCCTTGTTTGACCATTTGTTAGCGGCAAACTTGATTAATCTGCCAAATATTCCAACAATTGATCCTAATGTGCCAAAGCCCAAGGGCTACAGAGAGGATATTTTTTGTAGATTCCACAGAAGGAAAGTGCATGACCTTAATGTTTGTTGGACGTTTAAAGGTTTAGTGCAAGACCTCATTGATAATCACACATTGGTAGTGGATAACCCCATCGCACCCAACAACCAACAAATGGGTGTTTTCAAAGATCCTTTACCCACACATGATGCACAAATGAAATCTTTGCATGTCAACGAAGTGCAACAGAGTTGCCCCATGGAGGGGTATGTTGGGATGATTAGAATTGTGACAAGAAACAAGAGACACCCAGGATTTGCCCCCGCGACAGCCACCAGGGAAGTTCCATCCACGTCACAACATCAACCGAATCCTACACAGTTGCCCCCGCCTAGACCAGTGGCCACGATTTGAACTAGACTTACTCAAATTCTATGGACCACATCGGCTAGGCTCTCCATTTATGAGCTTATTCAACAATCGACGCCCCATCGGGAAGCTCTTATGGAGATATTAAAGGTAATTGAATTAAAACCCCACGAAGCAGATTCATTCAACAATTTTGTGGGGCATTTCAAACAGTGTACTGAACCAGTCATTACCTTCAGGGAAGATGAGCTAAAAATGATGACTGGAGATGTAGTGGATCCACCCCTGCACGTTATTGCACAGGTCAATGGGACTCCGTACAAGCGGGTGTTGGTAGACACTGGTTTGTCCAGTAACATTATTACAACCGCTGCACTAAAACATTTGAAACTGCCGACCTCTCACATTGCACCTTCCACTTATACCCTTCGAGCATTTAATGATGCGATATGCTCGACAGTTGGCACAATTGTCCTGCCCATACAAGTGGGACAAAAGACCATTCATACGTTGTGCCACATTCTAGAAGGTGAGATGGCTTACAATATCTTACTTGGGCGGCCTTGGATTCGGGATATGAAGTGTGTCCCTTCAATTGCTCATCAATGTTTGAAGTACACATTTGAAGGACAAGTGCACGTGGTCCCCACAGATTTGGAGCCTTTTAAATATTGCAACTCAGTGCAAATCATGCCGCAGTCGACCCTCCCTTCAACGCACGTGGATTTCCAGTTAAATCCATCTAAGAGGGGTCCGACTAAGCAATAATCTCCATTACCAAATCAATCAAATTTCTACGCGGGTTCATCTTCTTCATCCAATCCTCCCACAATGACGCCACCTACGGTGGCCACACCAATGGACAAAGGAAAGAAGCCCCTAGAAGCGGAACCACCTTTAGTCTCCAACATCTCTATAGAAGAGATGCCTAATAGAATGGAAGTTGAGACGCCTAGTTCACCCCACATGGAGTGGACTCAAGGAGAACTCCCATTCACTTCCCCTCAATCGCCAACAATTACTATTGAGATGTCTAACACAGGCATGGGGGAGTATATAGTGCGCAATGTTGTTGCAACGCCCACACTTCAGTCTATGCAAGACATGGGAAGACCTCGACTCCCCATAGGCTCCGTGGTTCCTTTAGGCTACCCATCTAATTAGACAAACTTCATTTTTGGGGGCCTAGATCATGGCGTTGAACCTTCCCGACAAGAAGAGGAAGATGAAGATCCCTTTGTGGAAGATGTCAACTATCTAGCTAACCCAGACTTCGCATTACGATATATTAGCCAATGCAATTGGCATGGATACAGGTTAGGCAGGTATGAACAAGGAATGCGTGTTTTGTGCCAACCAAGATACCAATTGCCTTATGATAAGTCAGGAGTAGGGTTTAATCACCCTTTTCCCCTTGACATCTTGGTCAAAAACATGCAAAGCCTAGGGATAGGCAACAAGGATGGGTTGGCATCAAATCCATATGCTAATCCAAATATAACTTATACATTGGGGGATTATTTCCCATTACAAACAACTAACCTTGTTGACCTCAACAACCCTTTCCCTATGGCCGAACAAGGAGAAACCTCACAGACTCACCCACAAGGGGAAGATGGACAAGACCACGAAGGGTCTTTTGAAGACGAGTCGGAGTACGATCATTTGCCTGAATATCCACTGAATGACGATCAGGACAGCTCCATGATGATGTTCCCATTGAATGATCCTAGTGAGCATAGGCTACCTCAACAACAACAATATCCTTTGGACATAGATGACATGTTTTAACACTTACACATAGGTCCAAGACATAGGAGGCATTTCAACCTGGTGCAGTTATAGCAATTCATCGCACCCGCCACCTGAGCATATAGAGAGCATCTTTCGCTTGGAGACCTTATCAAACCATCAGTGCCTAGGGCAGACCCTGTTTGCAAGTTCATGCATAGGGCTGATCCCTTTATGCCAGTGCCTACAGAGCCAGATCCAATGCACCAAGAACATCCCATATGTCAGAGTTATCACATTTATGATAATGGAGATTACAATCATTTCATCAACATGGTCTCCATTGACTTGATCGCCCCCATCCATGATCCAGCCAATCCCACATGATCATTGCATCTAGACATAGAAGCTATAGATTGGGATCGCACTGACACACCACCATCTCCATCAGAGTATTGGCCTTGCGATGGGATGTTTCATTTCATTCCAGGATAGACTCAGGATGTCTTCCATGTTGAAGAGGAACTTGACGTTCCTAATGATGATCTTAATTCAGCAAACGATATCCATCCGATCCCAATTCCACACCAGTTGGAAGATGGATCCCATATGTCGGTCGAAGCAACGACTGATGTAGACATCGACATAGATCCAACGAATCCATGGATTCTCAAGCTGGGGGTAAGTCTTTCCCCTAAAGAGCGAGCCGATTATGTTGCCCTTCTTAAGGAAAAGAAGGAGGTTTTTGCATGGTCATACAAGGATATGCCGGGACTAGACCCACAACTAGTCATGCACAATTTAACGCTTGATCCAACAATCAAGCCAGTCAAGCAAAAACTACACAAGATGCACCCAACAGTGGCCTTAATGGTAAAATATGAGTTACAAAAGTTGTTGGATGCCCAGTTTGTCATATGTGTGGATTATTCGCCATGGTTGTCTAACATGGTTCCTATCAAAAATCCCGACGGGAGGATTCACATATGCACCAATTTTTGAGATCTTAACAAAGCGAGTCCTAAGGATGATTTTTCCTTGCCAAGCATCGACGCGTTGGTAGACGCTACAGTGGACCACGAAATGCTTTCCCTTAGGGATGGTTTCTCAGGATACAATCAGATTCGTATCAATCCTGAGGACCAACTCAAAACAACATTCACAATGCCTTGGGGGACATTTTGCTATAAGGTCATGCCTTTTGGCCTTAAAAATGCTGGAGCCACCTACCAACATGCCATGACGTACATATTTCATGATTACATGCACAAAACTTTGGAATATTACATGGATGATTTGTTGGCCAAATCTCTTTTACGCCCAGATCACATCGATGACTTGAGCAAGGTCCTTGATCACCTCATTGAACATAAAGTCAGACTAAACCCCAAGAAGTGTGTCTTTGGCATCACCTCTGGAAAGCTCTTGGGTTTCATAGTCTCCAAACGAGGAATCGAGGTAGACCCAAACAAAGTCAAGGTAATCCTTGAAATGCGTCCCCCAACCACCATCAAGCAGCTTAGGAGTCTGTAGGGAAAGGTTGCGTCGATCAAGCGCTTCATAGCGTAGTTATCTGACAAATGTCGACCCATGAATAAATTATTGCATAAGGGGGTCACATTTCATTGGGATGACGAGTGCCAATCAACCTTTGATGACATTAAATAGTACTTGGCTTCACCGCCAGTATTGGCACCGCCTAGACCAGGAGTGTCATTCTATTTATACATCTCAGCCACTGAGGTGGCACTGGGCGCCATGCTATCCCAAAAAAATGAACTTCACAAAGAATAGGCTACATACTATCTTAGCCGCACCCTGGTCAGTTATGAACTTAACTATGCATACGTTGAAAATCTCTGCTTGGAAGTGGTGTTTGCTACCAAAAAGCTATGCCACTACATGCTCAGTAATAAGACGTATGTTGTGTCTAAGGAGAATCCATTGCGATACATGATGAGTCGTACTTATCATAGTAGCTGCACAACAAAATGGATCATGTTGTTGACGGAGTTTGACATAGAGTTCATTGGACAAAAATCCATAAAAGGTCAAGTCATCGCCGATCAACTAGCAGAGGCTCCTCTTGAAGACGATCAACCTTTGAATTTTGAACTACCTGATGATGGGGTCTTCCATGTTTCAGAGTCACCAAATTCTGATGAACCTGAGTCACAGGCTGACATAACCCTATTCTTCGATGGTTCTAAATGTGAGCAAGGGGGTGGTGCGGAAATTGTATTCTTCACTCCGTAAGGCACTCCAATGCCCTTGTCATTTAAATTAGACTTCTCGTGCACCAACAACAATGCAGAATACGAAGCCTTGCTCATAGGTCTTTAGACAACAATCACCATGAACATTAAATGATTGAACATCTTTGGTGATTCATTGTTAATTGTCAATCAAGTAAAGGGGATATTCCAATGTAAATGTCCAGTTTTGCAGGCCTACAAAGCCCTTGTGGACAAATTCCTGGCACAACTTGAATGGTATGACATCGAGGCACTCCCTCGATCATCAAATCATTTTGCGAATATTATGGCCTCCTTGGGGTCACTCATCCCACAAGACCATTCTGGTGAAATGACAACCATTCAAGTTAAAACATTATCGCAATTTGCGATGGAGCATGCAAGCTCTGATCTGACGCTAGGAATCCACATGATCCAGATTGAACCATCTCCAGATAAGTTCTCTCGAATTCGAGATTGTTTGACTCAAGCCAACTGAGGGTCCTTGTTCTCCCCGATCCCTCTTACTAGCAACACCACATTGTTTTTCCAAGTTCTCTCCTGCTCAGCTTTTGTTCGGGATGGACTTCAAGAGGGATTGGTCATTCATACTATCGAGGTTTCTGATTAGCAAGATTGGTACACACCCATTCGGTATTACCTCAAGCTAGGTACTCTCCCACTTGGATTGAAACAAGCCATGAAAAGATCATTCAAACAGAAAGCGACAAAGCATGTCTTGTTAGGAGACATTTTGTATCGTAAAAATTATGAAGGAATCCTCCTTCGTTGTTTGGACCAGCAAGATTCCGCTTGGGCGATCACCCAAGCTCATGATGGTACATGTGGTGGCCACTTTAGCGGTATGGCCATCGCAAAGTGCATTCTTCACATGGGTTATTATTGGCCATATTTAGAGCGAGATTGTTGCGCATATGTGAAGAAGTGCATGAAGTGTCAACACCATGCTAATTTGACACATGTACCTTCTCAAGCCTTGTAGTCGATCCAATCGATTTGGCCTTTTTTGCAGTGGGGATTTGATCTAATTGGAAAGATCTCCCCTGCATCGTCTGGTCATCACACATTTATTTTAATGGCCATAGAGTACTTTACCAAATGGGTGGAAGCAATTTTGCTAACCACTACGACTGGATCCCGCATTGCGGAGTTTATTTTGCATAACATCATATGTCGTTTTGGCATTCCATCCAAGATCTTGTCAAATAATGGTACACCATTTAAGAATAAATATGTGCGTGCTTTGACCACAAAGTACAAGATTTAGCACAACTTTTCAACACCCTATTATCCGTAGGCAAATGGGCAAGCAGAGGCGTCAAACAAAATGCTAGTCGCCATTCTCAAAAAGATAGTTGCGAGATAATCATAAAGACCGGCACATTCGAGATCCCGCTTGCCCTATGGGCTTATCGCACCAGCATTCGAACGCCCACCGGGGCAACTCCATTTTCGCTGGTGTATGGCTCTGAGGCAGTCATGCCTTTTGAGTTGGAAATTTTCAATGCAAGAGTTCATCGATGATGACACTGTGCGACAGACCCGATTAGATCAACTGAAGTTGCTCGACGAACGACGCGTTAATGCTCTCGAGCATTTGCGTATCTATCAAGAGCGACTTAAGAAATCATACAACATGAAAGTCCACCTTAGGGAATTTCAGGTTGGTGACTTGGTCTTAAAAGAGAACCAACAGAATTCTAATTTGCCGTCCCATCTATGGGACAAGTTTATGGCAAACTGGTTAGGTCCTTACATCATTGACCGTAGAATAGGACCCAGAACATACCGTCTTGCCTCTCTTGAAGGAATCAAGGAAACAGAACCCTTGAACATCATTCATTTGAGGCCATTCCACATCTAGAGAGCCATAGTCCAACTAAAAGCTCCAAGGATTACCATAATCGCTTGGTCAACCCTAAATGCCCCAAAGGTATCTATAAACCCTTTGGTCAAGACAAAAGCTCCAAGGATTTTCATAATCGCTTGGTCAACCCTAAATGCCCCAAAGGTATCTATAAACCCTTTGGTCAAGACAAAATCTCCAAGGATTTTCATAATCGCTTGGTCAACCCTAAATGCCCCAAAGGTATCTATAAACCCTTTGGTCAACACCAAAAGCTCCAAGCGTTACCATAACTGCTTGGTCAACATAAATATTCAAAAATCAACAAAAACAACACAAAAAAATCAAAATCACAAAAACAATTGCATTTCAATTCCATGCATATTCAAAAAAAAAAAAAACAATCAAAATTACAAAAATAATTGCATTTCAATTCCATGCATTCTCAAAAAAATTAAAATACAAAAATATAGGTTGCATTAAGAATTGCATCCATACATTGCATACTTCGATAGGTCATACAAGTCAAAAGCACCATAGGCTGTCATTACTTGGCAATTCCATTACTTCCACACCAAATCCATTTTCATAAATGCATACATCTAGCATATCATCCTTTTATTTTAGCATAGTCATTTGTCTCCTAATGAATATAGGGTTTTCGTCATTCAGATGTCTTTAAATTTCTAGCCAAAAATTGTACACAGTTAAGCAGATTTTACACGAAAAAGTTTTACTTGGATCACGCCTTGTTACGTAACATCCCAACACAAATTAACACACATAAAAAAAATTCCTAGGTTGTGTGAACGAAAGATGAAACCTGCACAATAATCCAGGTCACCATAAGTGAAACGGCTATCTTGCTTATCCCCCTGTGCGAATGACCCTAGGAATGCTGAGAGTTGGCAAAAGGACAAGCATCCTCCCTACCCAATTCTCCATGGATCCCAAGTTCTCAAAAGTTGCAAAACACCAAAAATTTGCAATACGTCAAAACACTAAAATTTGACATCCTACAGTGCACACATAAAAATGCACAAATAATAGTGATTCTCGTCACTCCATATCCACATCCCTTGCTCAAAAAAAAAAAATAAATAAATAAAACAAAAATAAACAATGATTTTATCACTATAAAGAGCAAGTATCCCAATACAAATGAAGAAAAGAAGGGAGTCAAACTTGAATCCCTGGAACTCTCAACATTTTGACAGGTCATGAGGCAAGCTTCAGTACTGGTTTGGTTGATAGCCTATCGGTCACTGGCGGTAAACCTCCCACATGATGATATATCTGTCACATTAACTTGTGTGCAGATCAATGTTTGCATGTGGATGAGCTAGCTTATGGTATCCTAGAAAGCATCGTAGATTAATCTGACTAAATACAATAAAGGAGTTAGTGGAGCTAATTAGGTGATCCTCAGTATAGGTTCGATTGAAATCCCATCTGGCACTGGCGGTATCCTGATGAATAACACATAAATGAACTCAATTGCACACACGAGGATGTGAAATAACTTGGTTAAATTCAAGTCAGATTTAGACCTTGTTCAAAAGTCTTGCGAGATAAATATACAGTCTTGGCTAGTTAGTTAAAATATTTGCATCTCAAAAAAGCTTAATTATATTTTCAAACAACCGGTACATTTCATTTCGTACATCACCATCAAAAAATAGACAAAATACAAAACCAAATTTTTCACATGCACACGCATTCCACAATGTTATCCCATTACTATAGCAAGTCAATCCAATCTTGTACAGTCTATGGTGCATCGACAAATCATCAATGATTCATTTCATTCATTCCATATGCATACATCATACAAATTAGAACCATCGCATTCATAATCGCATATGCATACATCAAAACATGTACATAAAAATAAATCATGAAAACTGTATAAACACCAAAAAGAGTCATCTGTATATATATGTCATAACAAAATTGCCTGTAGGCTACAGTGCACCGGTCCTCGGACCTCGCTCTCGCAATCCAAAACCTCAAAAACCCCAAACCTAGGGCATCGTCCACCATGATCACGCAGGATCGGTGCAATAGGAACTACCCCTCGTGGTGCGGGTCCTCTAAGACCTCTTAGGACGGCTACTACTTGCTCTTGCACCATGCCTACTGGCCTCTCCCTCATCCCGTTGCCTCCATTGCAAAGATGCTATCTGCTCCATGTCGCTCCCTCTCGAGCGTCGTGATGATCCACCCACGAAGAATGCAGGTACTTGCCCACCAAGGCGGATAACCTCATCCTCCAGCTCATCCCGTTGTCGCTCCAAGTCCCTCGCCCGCTGTCGGTATGTCACAAGGTTATCCTCGCGCTGCCCCAACTGTGTCTGAAGGAGATACCTCTCATGTACCATCTCCTTCAGCTCCTGATCTCGCCTCCATAATAACTCTATCAATCGTGCCACCTTAGCGCGTAACCCCGCCTCTGTATCCCCTGGTATGATCGGCTGCGTCGGCCTCTCTGGAGCATCGGCCTGCTCCAGAGCATCCTGCAACTCTGGCTGCTCTTCCTCATCAATGTCCTCTCTTGCATCTGCCACCTCCACCATATCCACATCCGTAGGAGCTCCCCAACCCTCTCCTGGTGCCTTTGCACCCTCTCTGCCTCCCGCTACCTCATCTCCTCCCAATGGCCCCTCACCTTGACATTGTCAAAGCATCCACCACTCTTAGTACTCGATAGTCACTTCGACATCATCTACATTTGGAATGTCCAGTACTATATCAGACTCCTCCCCCAATGGCTCGAGGATCGGCGTAGCTAGGGTCCTCTCATCGCTCTGACGTCGATAGACTATGGGTTCCCCAAGCAACCCCTGGCGTACCCCAAACTGTCGTGTCACTTGGAGGTAGTGGAAGTACTCCTACTCCATCCCATGTCGTCCAATCACCCATCTCCCCCTTCGAACCCGTCGAAGCCACTCATCAGCCTCTGGCCATGCGGGATAATCTCGATATGGCCTCCATACCACATCTCCGGGAGTCAGTCGTGCCAATGCATCTCTGTAATGGTCCACATCTCCCGCAAACCATCGACTTTGCCCTCGCTCCTCAGACTGATACCATAGAGCACCATACCCAATATCTTTGTCCACCATGTCAACCCATGTCGTCCAGGGTAGCCCTCGTGGTCGCTCTACAACTGTATGCTGCCATGCCCAGCACTGTAACAAATAACTGTAACCAATCCCCTTTCGCCTCCTGCAGCGGACCTCATACAACTCATCATACGATTGAGCCAACAGTGTCTGGCCCCATCTCATGATCACTAGCTCTGTCATCGGACACTCCACTAACTGCCACACCACCTCCAATAGGTTCCATGGGAACCTCACTCTTGACGAGTCTGGCAGGAGCATGTTGGAAATGAGGCTCATGAGTAGTGCATGCCTCACTCCCAACACTCCCCTCACATACCACCATCGTACCAGAATCCCCCCAATCTGACAATCCAGCTCTGCCCTCTCCAACGATCTCATCCCATCCGTATCCCCCCGTGTCCAAAATACCGAGTTAGTACAGCCGTCCTCTGGCCTCGTGGCATCATCCGAATGGGAATCTCGTCTATCAGAATTTGGAGAATCTGATACACGTCCTCTAAGGTAACTGTCATCTCCCCACAGACTAACCAAATCTGTCAAGTACGCCCGATCCACCATAATTGCATCCAATCGAGCCACATGCTTGAGCCCTAAGGCATCAAGCCACTCCTAGTCCTCAGCACTCAACATCTCGTGGGCATTAGAAAAAATAGTCGATACTCGATGTCGACTCTTCACCACCTGCATATCATAGAAAATAACACACATCAAAAACATGTATCAAATTACCATCACATGTACAAAAATGCATAACTATACAGTAACATCTTTCATTCACATGTACATCCAAAAAAAAAAAAAAAAAATTGACATGGTTTACCTACGGTTTTACCTAAGTTTACCATTTCAAAACAAAAAAATTCATTCAGTTTTCATTTTACATTTCATCAAAAACAACAAAAATTTGACATGGTTTACCTACGGTTTTACCTAAGTTTACCATTTCAAAAAAAAAAAAATTTTTTTTTTTTTTTTTTTTTTATTTTAAACAAAAAAAATATTGTTATGGTTTGTTTTCTCTTCTGTTTTTTTTTAGTTTTTTTTTAAAAAAAAAAAAAAAAATTTCATCCAGTTTTCATCTTACATTTCATCAAAAACGACAAAAATTCGACATGGTTTACCTATGGTTTCGACCTAAGTTTACCATTTCAACATAAAAATTCATCCATTTTTCATTTTTTTAATTCCATAAAAATAACAAAAAAAATTCGACATGGTTTACCTACGGTTTCGACCTAAGTTTACCATTTCAACAAAAAAATTCATCCATTTTTCATTTTTTAATTCCATAAAAATAACAAAAAAAATTCGACATGGTTTACCTACGGTTTCGACCTAAGTTTACCATTTCAAAAAAAAAATTCATCCATTTTTCATTTTTTAATTCCATAAAAATAACCAAAAAAATTCGACATGGTTTACCTACGGTTTCGACCTAAGTTTACCATTTCAACATAAAAATTCATCCATTTTTCATTTTTTTTAATTCCACAAAAATAACAAAAAATGAGCATGGTTTACCTACGGTTTCGACCTAAGTTTTACCATTCACATAAAAAACAAAACATTTTTATAACCATGGTTACCCTAAGGTGTTACTCTAAGTTTCATTTTAGGTTTATCCTATGGTTTTCATCTAAGTTTCCATCGGTTTGCATCCACGTTTTATTTGGTTTCATGGTCTTTAATTCATTCACCTTTTAATTTAATTAATTAGGGTTCCAAGTCTTAAACAAAAGAAAAACACAATAAAAACACATTTGCATTTTTCAAATTCAAACTCGAGGAGATAGTACACTTACTGGTCTCGCCTTGGCTCCACCGCTTGATGACCCAGTCTGTGCACTCATGGTGGCTGGAAAACCTGGCAGCGCTTCGCGTTAGAAAATATACCTCCTCCTCCCCAGAGCTCCAACTCGCAATCAATGAACAGTGCAAATGAGCCAAATCCGTCATTTTAGCCTATTTATACTTTTTGCTTGTTGGTAATCGTCCCTGACTGGAACGAGTGCTTTTTCTTCGAAGGCGCACTCATCCCACCCCAGGACGAGTACCATCCTGGCATTCGTCCCCCCCTGGGACGAATATAAAAAAAAAATCAAAAACAACCAAAACATAAAAATGACAAATGCCAACAAAACCACTAAAAATTGCCGGACAAAAGTGCTCTTGCACTTAACCTCTTGGCATAAGAAAACTAATGTCGGGGTCTACCTTGTCGTTATCCTACTCCCTAAGAAGGCTACCATAGCCGGACCGCTCCATGGGAAGACAGATTTTCGCCAATGTTAACCCCAAATGGCATTCCAAAATGGGTTCACACCCACCAAAAATAGGTCAAAACAATCGAGAAACTGCTCGAGCATGCACCAACTAACATCTGAAGGCACCCTCACTTAAGTCATCTTGGGTCAAGCGACTCGTCGCTTTTCTCATGTCGGTCATTCCCTCATCGATTCGTCGCTTGAGGGGGTAGTCACACTTAGTTGCCAATCAACACCAATATACCCAGTCTTGGAAATGACACGCATTCAAAGGATCATTGCAAAAGACAATCGCGCCCCTGTTTGGGGCAGCAAACAAGCAATTATCACAAACTGATCATATACTTGGCATTTGTGAATCATGAACTCAAGGTTCCCACAGACAAAAGGTTATGCCCTTTGCCTATTCATGACTAATCAATGTCTAAGTTCAAGTAATACCTCACCGAACCAGGTTAATACTTGATTTAAGTTCCTTAGCTCGTCAAATGTAAGGATTCAAAAATGCGTGCCCTTTCCATACTTGGGGCATCAAGAGTTGGTTAGGTTACTGAAAACCTTAATCATTAGTGCTTTGGTTATCTATTTTTGCTCAACACTGCACCATGTGCAACGCTTTCCAAAAATGGGCATCTGTAGACACCAAAACAACACCAATCCGATTATGTGACAATAAGCACTGATCACACTAACACACACAGCCCCCAGGGCAGCCCCTAGAGGTTAAATAGTGGTTCTGACCACTCGCACAGCAGTTTTACAAGTCAAGGATCAATTTGGCATCTTTTAGACACTCAGCTACTTATTTGTCCCACCCAGGGACGAGTGCAGATTTGTACTCGTCCTACCTAGGGACAAGTGTGGATTGATAGTCGTCTCACCCAGAGATGATTACTAGCGCTCCCTTCGAGGTGGGACGAATGCCAGGTTTGACCGATAAAAAGTCAGATCTCGATGCATGACAACTCAGAACTGCCACTTAGTTTTTCTTGCATGGCATAGGAGTGCGAGTGAGTTCTTTTGACAACTCATATCTGCCAATTGACTCTCCCTTCACTACATGGGAATGGGAGTGAGCTTTTTAAGACAACTTAGAACTGCCACTTAGCTTTTCTTGCATGGCATAGGAGTGCGAGTGAGTTCTTTTGACAACTCATATCTGCCAATTAAATCTCCCTTCACTGCATGGGAATGGGAGTGAGCTTTTTAAGACAACTTAGATTTGCCACTTAGCTATTCCTTCATTGCATGGGGGTGCAAGTGAGCTTTTATAAAACATACAAAGACATGCACAGAAGCAGTTAAGAAGCCCTTAATCAAGAAGAAGTCTTCTCTTCACACAAAAAGGATTCATGCAAAGAAACACTTTTGTATGTTAATTCAAAGAGACCCCTTGGGTCTATAAAATGGTGAGCTTCCTCACCCAAAAGATATACAGAGAAGGAGAATTTTGAGCGACGAAGTGCTGCTAATTCACTTGTGATTTGTGTTTTCAACATCCATAATCTCTTAATCGAAAGAGAGGTTATTGGGTGACTTTTGAAGGCACGAATCAAGAACCAATCCCGATTTTTCTGACCACAATATCCTACCAATTTGCCGACAACACATCACATCAGGTTTCGGACCCATCCCAAGTGGATTGGTGTCAAAGCAAAGTTTCACCCGTGGGTGGTTTGCCTTTGGGCACCCCCCGCTTTATTGCTTTTGGTGACTATTTCTTTTGTAGTATTTAGCTAGTTTCATGTTTATGCTTTTATCAAGTTTTCAGTTTATTTAGACTCATTTTAACCATCGTTAGATTTATCTTTTATTTTTAATACACAGGTGCTACTGATTCTTTGTTTGTTTCTTTGAGCGCATATTTGCAGCATTAGAGGAGCAGCGAGGAATCTACCTTTACCAACGCAAGCGATGACAACGTTTTGGTTCGCCCATCTTACATGTGGGCACGCGCAAGAAGGAATTTTGAAACAAGTTGTAAAAGACCAACATTTAACGCTCCTATCCCTTAAAAAGGAAGGAGACGCATTGTAACACAAATTTGAAAAGCATATCAATAAAAAGGGCCGTTCATTTTATATTGCTTTGATATCTTGTGTTCATGTTCTTTCTTTTTACGCATTTTTCAATAACATAGGGTTTAAGCGTTATTTTAGTTTCGTTTACATTGCATTTTTAGTTTATCCTTTTTGTTTCTAGAATCTCGTGTTTTCACATATACATCGATGCTTTGAATTTCCTTCAAACTTTAGACGTCGACACTATGATTTTCCTTTAAACTTATTAATTTATAAATTATTTAAACTCTCTTGAATTTAAAATTTTTAAATTATTTATTTAAATCCCTTTTGTTTTATTAAGACCTTCTCTCATTGTACAAATTTATATAAATAATATATATTTATAAAATTTAAATTCAATTTGAATTTAAATGTTTTATAAAAAAATATTAAACCTTCCTTTAGCTTTGCAATAAGCTTCCTTGGGTTTTTATGAAAAACCTTTTAACTTATGCTTCCACATAATATTAAAAATATTATGAAGCCCTTTTGCCTTTAACCTCTACATTGTTCCTATTGACCTTTTGACATTATCGGTAGCTCATTAATGACAACTTCGTTTCTTGACATCAATGACAACTTTGACTCAAAATGTCCAACAACCAAATCGTACAACTGTACCTAAAATCATACAATTATCTTCAATTCATGCAATTACTTCCCAAAATCATATAATATGCTATTAAAACTTGATTTGAACCCCAAATTTATTTATTTGGTTTAATTTGTATGATTTTCCCTTTGCTCTTTATTATTGTTGTGCAATTTTTACTTCTCTAGTACAATTTTTTGCCTACTTGTGCAGTTTTCTCCTTTCGAATGTGCAATTCTTCAAATGTACAATTCAAAATTTGTACAATTTTTGACTTTGTACAACCTTCTCCCTTGTATTCCAACACATGCAATGGCTAAAATGTCTTCTCTATGACAATTTGCCCATACATTATTAGGGTTTCTAACTTCGTATTAGTAGCTTTTGATGCTATATACTTAAGGAAATGCAACCACAAGGTATAAAATGAGCATGCAATATTAACTATATGATAATGGAAATATCTTAAGCATGTAAATAGCATGAGAAACTTTTGAAAATACTCATAAAATAGCCATTAATGAAAGCTCAAAAAAATAAGACAAGAAATTGGAATCTACTAATGCATGCTATGAGCAATGCATCTCTCACACTACAATTACAATGCTTAGTCACATATATATATAATAGTATGTGACTCTTCACTTACCTACTCTAAGGACAAATGTATACTATGCATGAAGGACATTTGTGCACATGCACACCTAACTATAAAACACTTAATCTAATCTAACCATGTACCCATGGTGATACATTGATATGTACCAAATGATGTAATATTCTCTAACACCCCTTGTATTACATTATTTGGGATGAACTTCTCTTGATCTGCATAGATGATCTCTAAATGTTTGAAATTTGTTCTTGCTTAGAGCTTTTGTAAATATATCTTCTAGTTGTTCTTCTATAGGGATATACTTCAAACTGATATGATGATTCTGAAAATGATCTCTAATGAAATGACATTGTGCTTCAATATGCTTAGTTCATTCATGTACAATTGGATTTTTGATCAAGTTGAGAACACCTTGATTATCACAATGTATTAGAGTTGGAGTTCATTTAATTCCCATGTCAGATAAAATATATTGTAACCACAAGGCTTCGTAGGTAGTATCTCTTACCACATGGTATTCTGCTTCAGTAGATGATTGTGCTACTGTATGTTGTTTCTTACTATGCCAAGATATTGGTCCTAACCCAAGATAGAAAATGAATCCTGAAGTAGATTTTCTATCATCAATAGAACTAGCATAATCAAAATCTGAATAACCCTATAGACAAAAATCTTTGACATTCTTCATATAAGTTAGTCCATAATCTGTAGTTTTCTTGACATATTGCAGTATTCTTTTTGTAGCTTTCCAATGACTCTCTCTTGGCTCTTGCATGAATCTTGAAAGATAGTTTACAACAAAGACTAGATCAGGTCGAGTATTTGTCAAGTACAAAAGACTTCCAATTAATTATCGGTACCTTGTAGCTGAAACTAAAGGTGTTTCATCATTTTTGGATAATTGAATTCCTTGTTCCATAGGTGTATCTTTAGGTTTACAGTCATTCATTCTATATTTTTCTAGTAGAGCTTTTGCATATTTGGACTGTGTAATGATAATATTATCTTCTTGTTGATGAATTTCTAGACCAAGACAGTAATTCATCAGTCCTAAATCTATCATTTCAAAATATTTCTCAAGATCCTTTTTTATTTCACTTATTTGTTTTTCAAAGCTTCCAGTAATCACTATATCATCAACATACACTATAAGAATTAGTATATCATTTCCAAATTTCTTTGTATATAGACTAGGATCGGATGTACTTCATTTGAAACTATGTTGTAACAAATGATTATTAATTTTTATGTTCCATGCTCTAGGGGCTTGTTTCAGACCATACAAGGATTTGTTTAATTTGCAAACCTTATGTTCTTGACCTTTAACAACAAATCCTTCTGGTTGTGACATGTAGACTTCTTCTTCTAAGTCACCATTAAGAAAAGCACTTTTTACATCCATTTGATGAAGTTTCCAACCTTGATGAGCTGCTAAAGCACATACTGTTCTGATAGTAGTCATTCTGGTTATTGGTGCAAATGTCTCTTCATAGTCAATTCCTTCTATCTGAGTATATCCTTTGGCTACTAACCGAGATTTGTACTTGTCAAGTGTCCCATCTACTTTATATTTAATCTTGTAAATCCATTTGCAACCCACAACTTTCTTTCCTAGAGGTAATTCTACTAGATTCCATGTTTTGTTCTTTTGTAGTGATGAATATTCAGATTCTATAGTTGCCTTCCAATGTGAGTGATTTAGGGCTTGAAGTGTTGATGTTGGATCTATTGTGGTGCTTAGTAATCCTCTATTTATTCTACTTTGACTATGATTTTGAGGTCTTGTAGTAGTAAGATCTAGCATTTATTCCAAATTTGATTCTCTGAGTGTGTTTCTAAGCCATATTGGTTCCTTCCTTTGAGGAATTATGGAAGTTTCTATGTATTCACTTTGTTCATCTTGAGATTTTGACTCTATTTCTTCATTTTCTAAATCTTCCTCTAAGAAATTTAAAAGTACTTCTGCATCATTATCATGTTTTCAATTTCAACCTTGATCTTCTCATCAAAGACTACATCTCTACTTATATATACCTTCTTTGTACTTGGATCTATTATTCTATACCCTACAGATTCATCATCATAGCCAACAAATATTCTAGCCATAGTTTTTTCATCTAATTTTATCCTTTTTTGTTTTGGAATATGCATATAAGCTTTGCATCCAAAAATTCTTAATTTTCCAATATTTGGTTTTTGCCCTGACCATGCTTCTTCTGGTGTAACATTCTTGAGTATTCTTGTAGGTAATCTATTTTGTAAATATACTATTGTTTTTACTACTTCTGCCCAATACTAAGAATCAATATGAGCTTCTTTTATCATACACCTCACCATTTCCATTATAGACCTATTTCTTCTTTCTACAATTCCATTTTGTTGTGGTGAATATGTTGTAGTGAGTTGTATTTTAATTCCATTTTCTTCTAGAAATAGATTGAATTCTTTTGATACAAATTCACCTCCTCTATCTGAATAAAGAATTTTGATAGTTTTCCTTGATTCCTTTTCTACTTGGAGTTTGAATTGTTTAAAACAACTAAATGCTTCTGATTTGTACTTCATAAAGTATACCCACATTTTTCTAGTATGATCATCAA
Organism: Wollemia nobilis; assembly: GCA_028583015.1. NCBI lineage: Eukaryota > Viridiplantae > Streptophyta > Pinopsida > Araucariales > Araucariaceae > Wollemia > Wollemia nobilis. The sequence goes on along the minus strand of JAQPPZ010004166.1, from coordinate 3,658,401 downwards.
CAAATAGCTAAAAATACTTATGTCCTCCAATACTAGTAACATTCATTGGACCACATAAATATGTATATATCAATTCTAATGGTTGTTGGTACTTATGTTGATGAAGTTCAAAAGGAATTCTATGTTGCTTTCCTACCAAACATTCTGGACAAACAATAGATTCCCAAGATAGATTTGGTATCCCTTCAACCATTTTATGTTTGACCATTTCATTTATGGATGATGCACTGGTATGTCCCAACCATTTATGCCATAGATATTTTGTTTCCAATGTTGTAACTGAAAGGGTTGAGTGTGTAGTAGTATCCAAAACAAATAGACTACCTTTATAGGAGCTTGAAGCTATCATTTTTCCTTGTTTGATGATACGACATTATTTTATTTTATTAATAACTTTGAATTCTATTGTCATATCTTGATCCATGAGTTGAGAAACTAAAATAAGGTTGGTAGTTAATCTAGGAACATACAGTACATTGTTAATCATTCCTTTTCCATTTATCAGATTGATAAGAACATTTTCTATCCCTTTTACTTCATATGTCTTACTATCTGCTATAGCAACTGGTTTCTCTTTTTTTTCTTGTAAGGAATTAAACAATTGTTTGTTTCTAGTCATATGTTTGCTTGCTCCTGAATCTATGTACCAATAATCCATAGTTCTTTTTGTTTTCCAATTTTCTAGTCAACTCTATGTTTTGCTTCTAGTATCTTTCAATTTTCAATAGTATAGTTTCTAAATTTTAATAACTTAAATTTGGTGTTGAACTCCTTATAACTCCCTAGTTGGAAATTTAGAAACAAGGTATTTGCAAATATAATATTTCTATTTCAATGTATAAATCCTTATGCCTCCAATTTAGACTATTTGCAAAAATATTTCTATGCACTTTGAATGAGGTAATTTCATAACCTTTCTAAATACTTCTTTCTTCAAAAACTTCTAAGGCATTTAATAATACTACTAAGGTTGTAAAACTATTCCTTATTTCTCCTTTTATTATAAAACCTTGAGTATAATAAAATAATTAACTTGACTCCAATATTATGCCTTGTATCCTTTGCAAAGGTTATAGATTAGATTAAATATTTATTACCTCCTTTAATGTAGCGCTCCAAAGGCTTTCTTTCACTTACTTTATATTGCACCTTGCGTTCTCATGATGCTCTCCTTCCAATGTGATGTATTCAATGCTTTCTACACTCAAACTTCAAAGCTTTGACTGTGGCCTTCAACATAGTGCATAAGCCCTAATCTTTGGTGCTTCACTTTCTCCTCTTGACTATGTTCTATCTCTATTATCTAAGCTCATTTTTACCCTTTGAATTATGTCTTTCTCTTCCCTTGACTCTTCGAATACACACCAATTTCTAGCATGTAACTCTCTCTTCTACATTGTGTTCTATTCATGTTCACTACGTATGTTGTGTTCTCTATGTTCTCTCTGATGTATCCCTTTAATGCAAGTAGAAGGTGTTATGTAAATACTAACACTTTCCTCCTATCAAGACACTTGGCATATGAATTGTTTCTTCTCTTATGGTGCCTAGATGCTCCTTAGTTGTTGATGCTTTGTATCCTTGGTGACACTTGTCCTCTTACACCTATAGTACTTGTAGATGGATGTTATAACTTGCTACCTCCTTGATAACATTCGAGTTATCATTGCACTTCTGTAATGATTATTTTACTTTCTAGGTGCTTAGAATCTCCTTTTTATGGTTGATGCTCTATGTTTAACATGCTAAATGGTAGATTGCAACCTTATCTTTTGTTATATTCTTCAACGCTTATCCTTCCAATGTAATGCTCATAAATGAGCACTATCAAACCTCTTATGTTTATCCTTTTCCTGTATGTGTTAAGTTGATCCTTCTCTTGTATCTTATTTCTACATTATGTAGTAAGTGTTATATCAAATGATGCTAATCCTTGCATTGTCCTCCTTTGAATGACCTTGAAATGCATTTGTGCAACCCTAATGGTGTTCACTTAACCATACCAATGCTCCTTGGATGATGAAACTCCTCCTCAACTATGTTCTTAGTTGTACGATGGTGGTGCTCTAGGTAATATTCTTGGTAGAATGTTGGTTTAGTGGTTCTTCCACTTGTTTGTTGGTTGCTCAATCTTGGCAATGGTTGATATCATCTTCTTGGTGGTGCTCTTACCTTTTTGCTTGGTACTTTGCTATGTAAATGGCACTACTCTTGAGTGCTTAACTTGAATAGAACTTTATGCTCCTTTGTTGTAATGTATTGCCAATTGTTATACATAGCTTTAGATAGAAAATAGCTATTGATTGCCCCCCTATACTTTCAGTTACACTAGCTTTCTTGATACAATGGATTTATTATCCAATGTGGTGGCTCTTCTTCTCTTTACCAAGACTTGGTAATGGTGGTTTTCCTTCCATGATAGACTCTCCTTGTCTCTATGCTTGGCGATTTCTTCTTGGATAACTCTAAGCTTCTAGATAGTGCCAAAATATGTGTCTTTCAAATAGAATGATACTTCTATTTTCTGCTGCAACTTATTTACTTTCCAAGAGATAATAAGGATTTGATTTCTTTCCTTATTCTAATTCTAACTTCTCCTTTATCTATTGCAGGTTTTAATCCCTTGGAAATGCTATCTTCTCCAACCTTGAAGATATAAACTTGAGACCTTTCCTTTTGCAACTTTAAAAACTTAAATGTGGTGCTTTTAAAGACTTAATAATAAGCTAATATGAATGTTCAAACAATGAACCTTTTTTACACCAATATTGCATACCTTTTGATCTCCTTTTGTAGCTCGATTTATTGGTGATTTGGTTCACCTATTTGCTACCTCAATTTTGTAAAACTTGTTACTCTAATTATTATTACTTTGTAACTTGTTAATCTAGTAGCTCTATAACTCCTTTAACTTGTTGCCTACTCTTGCTTTAAATGCTTGAATCCTTCTCCTTTTGGGCTTATTTTTGGATAGTGATAATTATCCCAAATTCTTCTTTTCAGGAGTTTCTCCTACTTGCAATATTCTACCTCGAGCTTTCTTCAAGTTTCCCTTGTGGCTCTGATACCACTGTTAGCTTTTGATGCTATATACTTAAGGAAATGCAACCACAAGGTATAAAATGAGCATGCAATATTAACTATATGATAATGGCAATATATTAAGCATGTAAATAGCATGAGAAACTTCTGAAAATACTCATAAGATAGCCATCAATGAAAGCTCATGAAAATAAGACAAGAAATTGAAATCTACTAATGCATGCTATGAGCAATGCATCTCTCACCTCTACAATTACAATGCTTAGTCACATATATATAGTAGTATGTGACTCTTCACTTACCTACTCTAAGGACACATGTATACTATGCATGAAGGACACTTGTGCACATGCACACCTAACTATAAAACACTTAATCTAATCTAACCATGTACCCATGGTGTTGTTATCTTTTGATGCTATAAACTTAAAGGAAATGCAACCACAAGTAATGAAATAAGAAATCAATGTTATAACTATGATAATGGCTAGCTAATAAGCATGTAAATATGATAAGAAAATTCAAAAAATACTCATGCAATAACCATTAATGAAAGCTCACAAAAATATACAATGCTATGCAATGGAGGTCTCTAACACTCCATATTGTAAAAATTCTCTACATTGTTACTACTACAACTCTACCCTATGCACTCCAAAATCCTCTTATTATTCTACTCTAAGAAGGCATATATATAGTGTGACATGACTCTTGGCCTTCTATATTCCTATGACACTTCATAAATATATTCTTAGGACTTATGTACATGTGGACTACATGCATATTTACATCATTGCACATTATAACAGTACTTGTACATTTATCACATTGCATTAAGCAAATACTTAAATCCTAATCTAAGATAAACTCCAAATATAAACATGTACCCATAATGGTACATTAGCAAGTACCAAATAATGTAATATATTCCAACAGGTGCTACATTGATATGTACCAAATGATGTAATATTCTCTAACATGTATCCTTTATTTTATTTTTTTTGGAACAACCCAACAAACACTCGTTTTTTAGAAAATTTCTAAAAACCCACAACTTAGGGTTTATCTTCAAAAAAATTCTACAAACCCTAGATTTTTTGAAAATAATAACCTCGACTCTTTTACCAGAAAAAGCCTTCCATCTATTTCAATGCACTCCTTGTTAAGCTCACTTTTCCTTGAAATTTTTGAATAAAGGATATTCCACGGTGCAACTTCATAATGGGTGTGAAAAAATTAGTTAACTCATGTTTGTTTGTATGCCCATATGGTAAATTCTTCTATAAAATAAAAACTACACTACTCCTTGCTCCTGAAATCACCTAATTATAACTATTATGTTCATTCAATTGGTTTAAAAAATTTGGATGGTACTCTCTTTTATACCAAAAATATCTTATTGTATGAAAATATACCCAAAATATGTTTGTACAGGTGACTGCCAAGTTAGACCTTTTTGCATGCAATTTTTTCCTTTGCTTTTTCACTAATATTTTATTATTTTTTCTTTTATTTTTATTTTTATTTTTATTTTATTTTTTATCATAAGAGGCCATCATTTCTAGTTTTCAACCATCTTCCATATTGATTATGTCTCGGAGGGATTTTCACAATCAATATTATTATTTTTCAAATATATATATGTATGCAAAAATTACCTATTTTTCTAACTTATCATCATGGGAATCGTAAAATGAAATTCACTTGTATGATTCATTTTGTCGATGTGTCAACCAAAGGTTAAATCACCTAATTCCATACAATCGATGGCTGAGCAATCATACAATCTAGTTCCAAATGATCATTTGCATGATTTGCTACCTCTTGCTAGTCAACTATACAATTTTTAACTGTACAATTATCAATTGTATGATTTGGAACCATACAATTTGAAACTTTACAATTTGGAATTGTAAAATTACAACCTGTGTGATTTGAATTTACATAATTCTCTCCTTCCAAAGTTATATTAGCTCATTCGAGGCTTCTCCTTTGCCCTATTGATTGATCATTTTATGGAGATACCCTTGTTACTTGGTTCTTATTTGGGTGATTCTAATTTCTATCCCCTTGGACTAAATTGGCATACAAACTTGGCAAATGAGCCCTTTGTCTACTTTTACTTCTTTCCTCTTGAAATCATATTCTTCCCATTCCAACAAGTTCTCTTCCTCATATCTGTCTATCATGGATTTGTCTTGTCATAGAACCTCCTTGAGTATTAAATGGACCTTCTTCTCTATGAAGCAATCCTCTTCCTGCTTCTATTCTTCATGGTCCTCATTAGGGCATTGGTGGTCATTCTAAATTTCCTTTATGTGGATGTCATCCCCTAAGGTTTAGTAAGAATCCACCTCACCCATTACGTCCTCATTGTGTATTCTTGGTCACATTCAAAGGTGTGTGCGATGTCTCTCTAGGTTGCCTAGGCCATATTGGAGTAGGAGGTCAATTCCTTTAAGTAAATTATCTAAATTATTACTATCCTAATTCACTCATCGTAATCCTATTTGATGACCTTCCTACCACCCTATAGTACTTGGAATTCCTTGTCGATGATCCTGTTGTTGGCTGGGTTCCACTATTTCCCAAGTATAGGGGGTCACATCCACAAAATTTATATTGGTTAGCTGTCCTTCACTATATCATGCTTATTGTGATATTTGTTGTAATTCTCATAGTCTATTCTTCACATGCCTTAGTCATCTTATCCACCTCCATTCTAATGCTTCTCTATAATATTCTAAAAATTGAAAGTCATGCTTGAATCATTACGATTATCTTTGTGTTGGGTTGAACACTCCATTGGAAACTCCATTATTATCTAGATTCTCCTCACTTAGCTCCTTTGCAATATTAATTTTTGATATGTTATCACATATGCATATGAATTGGGACGATCATGAGGTTCATATATGCTTTCCAAGAATTCATCACTACTATTCTCTTAACTATTATTCCTCATGAGTAAGGGAATTCCTTCATCACTAGATTCACTTGAATCTTTGTGTATATTACCTTGAGATTCAGGTAATGATATATCTTATTCAATATCCCACTAAACTATCTCTACTTCTTCATTTATGATTGGTGGATCCTAAGTTGTACCCCTCGGTTCTACTTGTGATCTTCCCTTTTCACTAGAACTCGAACCTACTTGACATTCCCACTATATCCCTTGTAATTGAGGTTCCTCATTATTTCTCTCATCTTGTAATTCAAGTTCTCTTTACCTTGCAATATGTTGCTCATAAAGTCATTGCACTGTATCATCCAATTATTGAATGACCTACTTGTAGAGTCATGTATTATGAGCTTGCAATATTTTGTACTTCTATTGAAACTATTGTGCTTGATTTTGTATCCTTTTTTGTATCATACCTATCTGAGCTAATGGAGTAAGCCCTATCAAATCCTATGCAATACCACTTTCATTTGAATTTATAATTTACATATCAAAAGTATGTGTTCTATCTTCATATTATACTGTTAGTCCCATCATACGTCATCCTTATACTTGTTGAGGTAACTCTATTCTACTTGCAAATACATGAATACTGTTGATAGGGAAACTATTTTTTATCATTAGTGCTAATAATGCTTGCTCTTGATTTTAAATTTTATTGGGAGAAATCCATTCCTCCTCTTATTCATTTTGTTATGTTCCATCTACAAACCTCACGTATACTCACATACTTATCCTTTCACCAGAGTAGGATGTCAATTCCTATTGTTCTATAATTGGTTGTACCTCCTCTCCTTCTACAAATAGACATGTAATCCCCAAATCATTATCTCCTTCTATAAGATCTTGATTATTTTGGGTTGTTTGTCATGGTTTGCTAGATTTTGCTTTTTGTTGTCTTCATTATATTTCTTGTAAAGCAATGAATATGCATTGTGCCTTATAGGATTTCAAATTTGATTCATTTACTATTTTGAGTATCACTATCTCATCCAAGTTCTGTAATTTAATTACACCATTTTCCATCACTTCTATAACTCTAAAGGGACCAAGCCACAATGTTTTTAGTTTCCCTGGCTTGATTTCTCATTTATCGTTAAAATTTAGAACTAAATTGCCTTGATTAAGTTCTAATTTTTGGAGATGTTTATCATGCCACAACTTCCTCCACTTTTGCCTCCTGACCATACATTAACTAAAATGGTTATGGTCCATTGTCAATTTGAAGGTTGTTCTATAAGCCCATAGAATAGATGGAAACCTTTCTTCCCAATATACTATTAGGATCCTCCATTATAACATTATTAATAGTAATATTATTAACTCATTAATTATTATTACCAATGTGAATAGTCATGTCCTTTCATAATGACCTTTAGATAGATATAAATTAGGATAGGTATTATTGTAGGAAGGCATCAATCAAATAAAAGAATATAATATTTATCTAAATCCATTGGAGGGATCCCCATTACCAATGCAATAGTGATTCTATCCAAAAGATGATTTAGTATATTTCTCATCCATTTCTCACATAAATTCCATTTCTTTTATTTGTATAACCTGCTAGGACCTAGAGTCCTACCATATGGTATTAGATCAGTCATTGCTAGAGATTAGAATCTCACCATTCTCACTTCCAAAAAATAGGAGTCTTTTGGAAAATTTGAATCTTGGTCGATCGCTTGCAAAACAGTTATGATCACAAATAGCTTCCAGATTACAACATAAATACAAAATATATTCTAAGGTTTTGGTGTAAATTTAAAAACTCCTAACTCATTCTATGTTCCTTGGTGATAGTGCTTCTTATCCAGGAATCTCACAATCTAAGGGAGTGGCGAAAACAACACCATTATTTGTGCTTCCAATAAATTAATTATTTGATGTAATTTGGTTTACCTACAAAAGTAGTATAAGAGGTGTTTACGGGTAGCATGAGCAAATATTCAAACTATTCAAAGAAATAATTTCAGATTTTTGATTAATGTAAGGTAAAAAAATCCATTTCACTGGTGTAAAAGTTACTTCGAGCAACAGGAAAAATACATCAGTTCTAACAGTTGTCATAGAACCTATGTGTATGTCAACATTGATTCAGAAAGGAGAGTACCATTGATTTGGAAAATAAAAGACAACGTAGTCATATATTATCCCATTGGTGAAGGCACCAATTAACAATATAGCAAATTAACAAAATATCAATATGCTTAGACTAGTCATTACAAAAACCCAAGGTGTTCACCTTTGGTAGTGCACTGTCAGTTTGAGATCACGCAAAAAATAGATGTTACAAGCTACCAGTTGGAGACCATGCAAAAATTAGTCATTACAAATTTAGAGCATCATTTGAGAGGATAAAGATACATTAATACTGCTAGTATTTTATGATCGTATTCATCAACTATAGAGGATCATGTAGGAGTGAATACCACAATCTACTGAATGAACTAAGCCACCTTAGCTCAACTGCTGGTAAGCAGATCAATCGATAGAGAAGCTTAAAGTTTACTAACCATTGTAAATCCACAAGGAGTGAGAGTTGGTTCCATTAGTGAAAGTGCCTGAAGTAATGAACAAGGGAGCTAAATATTGAAGGTAGTTTTACTAAGATCTACAAACTTAGTCAGGCCCTTGACCATTGCACACATCGAATACTAACGATCACATTTCTTTAGCATGAAATAGTGTGCTAATTGAAGTATTAAAAATTCAAAAGCTGAAAATCATAGGAGCACATATTCTAGAAGGCCAATAAAAAAATGGGAGATAAATATAAATTATTAAACCAAACCTAAGGTTTAAAAGGTTTTTTCATCACCGTTAAATATTGCCATCATCAGAATTTAAGTTTCATGATCACCACTTTGAATTATTTTTCATCATATTCAGTCATTACAAGATAAAAAAATTAAAATCTTACCAAAGAAGACATAGGATTGTGTTGGTCACAAATCTGCCACAGGAAAGGATTTTATACGTATATGCGCCCTAGACTTGGCCAACATTGAAAGGCCGAGAGAAAGAGAAGTCTCTCGGGAAAACCTCCAAAGAGGGCTGGCTCCCAAACTAATCTAAACTGGTTTCAAGATTAGAGTTGTAGGAAAGAAATGGGAAAATATGAAAAGAAATGGGAAAATGCGGAAAGAAATGGGAAATAATAGAAAGGGATGTAAATATGGCTGAAGCCGATCGTTGATGGGGAGAACAACCTCAAAAAATAATAACCTCAACTAGATCCTAAAGCTAAGCAACAACTGACTCTTAGAATACGTATACAGAAATTGGATCACGCATTAGCCGTGAGTTCACTTCCAATTGTACTCCAAACGCTCAAATGCAAATACAACCAAATTCAAAACAATAGAATTTAACTTATATTAACATTGGACTAACAGAAGTGACTCAGACAGAAAGTAAAACATGCACAATAATTTAGATCACCAACTCTAAAAGACACTAAGAATGGAAGGAAATGCATCTAGGATTTCTATTTTAATTTATGCAAAAGATCATCCTCCCTTTGCTTGAGATTTTACATTGGTATTTATAGAGGTCCGTCCTCTTCCTTTCGTATTACAGCATTCAATACATGAAATATATTTTGAAGAAATGATCCCCTTAATTTGCCTCAGAGAAATGACAGTCCCTATTTTAATGAATTAAACCCAAAAATGAAACAGAAACAAGGGCCCATATTTCTTTATTAAATGACCATTATCAAGGGAAACTGGAAGTTGTTAAGAGATCACGAACAAGAGCTTTTAATACTGGAGGCATCTTTAATTCTGGTGGCTTTGAAAATTTCTTCATGTTCTTCCATCTAGCGCACATCGATAATCATCAACATTTAATATTTGAGCTCCTTCGACCACGATCTCAAAATTAGTTGGAGAGATTTTACTTCGTTTGATCCTTATCTTCTTTGCACGTTCTCCTATGCAATCCTGAAGGAAAATGCAAACAGAATTGTATTGGGCCTTTGTTGTTGCTTTTATCGTGAAAATGCAACATGTTGCAAAATCACGACACTTTTACCTTGCTGCCTTCTGTTTCTACCACCAGTCGTGAAAATGTGACATGTCACGAAATCATGACATCTTCTCTCATTCAGCTTCGTTTCCATGACATGTCACGAAATCATGACATTCTCCTCTGTCTGGCTTTGTTCGCTGCTCCAAATCATGAAAATGAAACATGTCACGAAATCATGACATCTTCCACTCGACATTGTCTTGTCTGATTTATACCCGTGAAAGTTTGACATGTCACGAAATCATGATAGTCCGTACAATCTGGATGCCCCATTACTTCCTTCACATGAAAATGTGACATGTCACAAAATCATGACAATTTCGTTATGCTTTATCTTCCTGCCCTGACATGTCGTGATATCAAGACAAAACTTGCCTTCTTTGTCGTTGTCACTTCCTATCGCGGTATCGCGACAAGTTCCTCTTGCTTGGCTTCATTTCCAAATATGTCGCGATATCACGACATATTTCTTGCCTTGTGTTTATCTTTCAGCCCTTTCTGCGATAACACGACATGTCGCGATATCGCGCCAGTCCATACCATTTTCTCCTTTCTCGCTTTTCTGTTGTGATATCATGACATTTTTCATTGAAATTGCCCTTGGTTGCTTTATGTCATGATATCATGACATTTTCTATCGCTCTGCTCTATGGCCACCGCAAGTCGCAAAAACGTGACATGTCGCGATATCGCAACAACTTTTCAATTAGTTCTCCCTCACCGCAACAAGTCGCGAAACTCCAAAATGTCGCGATATCGTGACAGTTTGGCTTCCTTGCTTCCATTGACTATTTTGACCACGAAAACGTGACAGGTCACGAAAATGTGACATGTCGCGATATCGCGACATTTTTCATACTTAGCTGATTTTTGTATTTGATGTCGCGAAATCGCAACATGTCGCGATATCGCGACATGTTACAGTTACTTTTCTCTAGCACAAAAACTTGCAAATATTTTTACATTTTCCCTTTCAAAGTGCATGGAGGGACAAACAGAAGAATTAGTATCTCTACAATTTGTGCATTCTTTTACATTAACAATAACAAAAAAAACAATGTGGCAAAAATGCCAACATTCTTGGCGACTCGCGGGGTATACAGTTATGCTGTATGCATGAATCTTAGGCCTTTATCCATTGGGCAACAGAGTCAAGAAATTGGAAGAGCAAAAAAAACTAATGTTGGGTGATGCTGGATGAGTCGTTGCGGACTGCTGCAACAAGCTCTTGCTTTTACTCGGCTCTCAAAACAGGACCTTTAATAGAAATTTGTGGAAGAACAGAAATTCCTTTATTTCTTTAGAACTATTGCACTTTGCCTAGCTCGGATGAGCTGGGTAATCACCAGGTGCTGTGCAAGGATCTCCATGGCAGTAGTGAAAAACACCTAAGTTGCAAAAATAGAAATTAATGGAATGGATGACTGGTAGATGTGCAGGCTGCAAAATGGAAATGGGGAATGATGAAAGGATGGAAAATGGAGGAGTAGAAATGATAGATACAGCAACAGGGTGCGACTGTGCTACCAGCTGCTGGGTTTCTATGAAAACAAAAAATGAAATGGAAATGGAGGGAATGGAGGAGGTGGTAGGAATTGTGGAAAAATGCTCAAAATAAAAAGGATTAGAAGAAAGGGGAAGTGAAGAAATTGAAATATCAGAGAGGGGAGTAGAAACAACAGTAGTGGCTTGATTATTTGCAGAAGAAGAAGGAGAGAGAGAGGAAGAGAATGGAGTAGAGGAGAAGCCACTAACTACTGGGAAGGAAAAAAGAAAAAGAAGAGAAATAACATACCTGCGGGCTCGTGAAGGAGCCAAAGTTGATGATTTTTTTTTTTTGTACAAAATTTAGTGCCCTCAGCACTTTATTTACTAGCAGAGCTATTTACAATATTTACAAAATTTTACGACATGATTGGCATGCTGCCACCACAAATCTAGCTTTAGGTGTCTATCCAGTGAATCTATAGTGTCCAGACCAGATATGATCATACTTGAGTCAGTCCTTGAAGTTTGGTTGACCTCTTGAAGTTCTCCATGTTGCACACAGAGTACACCGTGGTAGGTTATCATGTATGCCGGTACCCACACAGTTGACGACTAATGTAGCAAAGAGGTTTGCCACATGGAGGGCTCTTGTGGATACCAGTTGCGGTAATGGCCATAGCCAATACCATCATTTTGAAGAGTCCACCGGTTGTGGACTGAGTACAGGCTCCTCCAACCCTTTGATGCGACAACAGGACTTTTTTGGAGATAGGCCTTGTTTTAGGATTTCCTCAGGCTCAGCTTCTTGATGAGACATGCTTATTGGGTTCTGGCTGAATACTTGTGTGTTATGCCCTGGGATATAAAAAGGGTGCAAAAATGTATCCTCCTCACTCTCAGGTTCTGCCACTTGAGTCTGTTCTTCTCCTTCACTCATCTCCTGATGGAAACTACAAGCAACCATATTATCTATTGCTGGGACAAAGCTTGCATATTCACATCGTTGGACTGGGATGAAATCGGCCTCTTGAGCTCCACACAGCTGCATCTCAAATATTTGCTCAGTATGAGGAATCTTCCATGGTGAATACTGCGCAGGGTAGACTGGAGCGATGACTACTGGGGAAAGTGATGGAGTTTCTCCCCACTGCCACTTTCCTGAAAAGAGCAAAAGTTTTTTCGCTCACACTACTTCTTCAAATATTTGAGGGAACCTTCATTCACCTGATTGCAGCAAGAGGAGGCTTATGTCCGGGTGAAAGGCACGAACATAGAAGAGGTTGTATTGGGTGGGTGTCGATTGGATCTCCCCTAGAATTCTCTTCCAACTTCTGCAAAATCGGACATTGAAGTCTGTGATGCTCTCTAGAGGTGCTCTCGTGATGGTGGAGAAGTGCATCAAGAGCTGGAAGGGATCCTAAGAGCCATCAAATGTTCTAATTAGTTCTCCCGCTAAGTCATCCCATGAGCTAATGCTTTTATGCCCGAGCAGTCTGTACCACTACAATGCCTTTCCTTCCAAAGACTAAACCAGAAGTCTGATCATGACATCTTCATGGATTATGGCATGGATCATTGAAAAAGTGGAAACATATTCAATATGCTCTAGAGCCATGCCTATAGTGCCATCGTACTTCGTCAATGCTTTCAAAGAGTCCTTGGGAATTTCATGAAAACTTTGAAGATTCAGGGGGCCAGGATCATTCCAGCTAAGACAACTTACACTTGCCATTATAGCAGCGGTTTGCAGAGATCATAGTTATCACCACTAAGTCAGAGTCTCTAGGTGAACATTATTTTCTTCACTTGCGAGGTCAAGGCTGCTCATCGACCCTTGATTCCTCTGAGGTGTCTTCTTTTAGATTCAAAAGGCGTCTATGATCAAGAAATTTGGATCTTTAGCTCAACAGAGTCGCCAGATGAACTTACAATCTCTGCTTTGAGGTCAAGACAGTTCATCAAAATCTTGATTCCTCCAGGTGTGGATATTTTTGAGATAGAAATAGTCTATCCCACCGGGCGTGCCAAAAACTATTGGCACAGGTGGGTTTGTCAACTTGGAATAACACTTGTCCCACCGATTGTGGATCTTTTAGAGACAAAAATAGTCTGTCCCATTGGGCGTGCCAAAAATTGTTGGTCACAAATCTGCCACAAGAAAGGATTTTATATGTATACGTGCCCTAGACTTGGCCAACATTGAAATTCCTAGAGAAAGAGAAGTCTCCCGGGCCAATATCCAGAGAGGGCTGGCTCCCAAACTAATCTAAACTGGTTTCAAGATTAGAGATGCAGGAAAGAAATGGGAAAATGCGAAAAGAAATGGGAAAATGCAAAAAGAAATGGGAAATAATAGAAAGGGATGTAAATATGGCCGAAGCCGATCGTTGATGGGGAGAACAACCTCAAATAGCAATAACCTCAACTAGATCCTAAAGCTAAGCAGCAACTGACTCTTAGAATACGTATACAGAAATTGGATCACGCATTAGCCATGAGTTCGCTTCCAATTGTACTCCAAATGCTCAAATGCAAATACAACTAAATTTAGAATAGCAAAATTTAACTTATATTAACACTAGACTAACAAAAGTGACTCAGACAAAAAGCAAAACATGCACAACAATTTAGATCACCAACTCCAGAAGACACTAAGAATGGAAGCAAATGCATCTAGGATTTTTGTTTTAATTTCTGCAAAAGATCCTCCTCCCTTTGCTTGAGATTTTACATTGGTATTTATAGAGGTCCGTCCTCTTCCTTTCGTATTACAACATTCAATACATGAAACAGATTTTGAAGAAACGATCCCCTTAATCTACCTCAGAGAAATGACAATCCTTGTTTTAATGGATCAAACCCGAAAATGAAACAAAAACAAGGGCCCATATTTCTTCATTAAATGACCATTATCAAGGGAAGCTAAAAGTTGTTAAGAGATCACGAACAAGAGCTTTTAATACTGGAGGTGTCTTTAATTCTGGTGGCTTCAAAAACTGCTTCATGTTCTTCCATCTAGCGCACATCGGTAATCAGCAACATTTAATCTTTGAGCTTCTTCAACCACAATCTCAAAATCAGTTGGAGAGCTTTTACTTTGTTTGATCCTTATCTTCTCTGCACGTTCTCCTATGCAATCTTGAAGGAAAATGCAAACAAAATTGTATCGGGCCTTTGTTGTTGCTTCTATTGCAAAAATGAGACAGTTCGTGAAAATGCGACATGTCGCTAAATCGCGACATATCATGAAATCCTAACATGTCACGAAATCGTGACACTTTTACCTTGCTGCCTTTTGTTTTTGCCACCAGTCATGAAAATGCGACATGTCATGAAATCATGACATCTTCTCTCGTTCAACTTCATTTCCATGACATGTCGTGAAATCGAGACATTCTCCTCTGTCTGGTTTTGTTCGCTGCTCCAAATTACGAAAATGAAACATGTCGCAAAATCGTGACATCTTCCACTCAGCACTGTCTTGTCTACTTTATACCCACAAAATTTTGACATGTCACGAAATCATGACAGTTCGTACAATCTGGCTGCCCCCTTGCTTCCTCCGTGCGAAAATGTGACATGTCACAAAATCACAACAATTTCCTTGCGCTTTATCTTCCTGCCCTGACATGTCACGATATCGCGACAAAACTTACCTTCTCTGTCGTTGCTGCTTCCTGTCGCAATATCGTGACAAGTTCCTCTTTCTTGGCTTCATTTCCAAATATATCATGATATCGCGACATCTTTCTTGCCTTGTGTTTATCTTTCAGCCCTTTCGCGATAACGCGACATGTCGCGATATCGCACCAGTCCGTACCATTTGCTCCTTTCTCACTTTTTTGTCGTGATATCACATTTTTCATTGACATTGCCCTTTGCTGCTTTATGTCGTGATATCACGATATTTTCTATCGCTCTACTCTATGGCAATCGCAAGTCACAAAAACGCGACATGTCGCGATATCGTGACAACTTTTCAATTAGTTCTCCCTCACCGCAACAAGTCACGAAACTCCAACATGTCACGATATCGTGACAGTTTGGCTTCCCTTCTTCCATTGACTGTTTTGATCGCAAAAACACGACAGGTCACGAAAATGCGACATGTTGCGATATCGCAACATTTTTCATACTTAGCTGATTTCTGCATTTGACGCCGCGAAACTGCGACATGTCGCGATATTGCGACATGTTACAGTTACTTTGCTCTAACACAAAAAATTGCAGAGATTTTTACATCTTCCCTTTCAAAGTGCATGGAGGGACAAACAAAAGAATTAGTATCTCTACAATTTGTGCATTCTTTTACATTAACAGTAACAATAAAAACAATGTGGAAAAAATGCCAATAGATTGCTATATAACCTAAACGTGCTATGTTAAATGTGAGCAATCTAAAATAGGAAAAGAATCACCTAATTCAAACGAACAAGAAGATATTTTCATTTTTTGACAAGCATAAAAATCTTGAGGAGAAAAATTAAATTAAACATAAGGTTGAAAATATATTTCGGCCTTCGTATAACTCTCCATCATCAGAATCATGCGTGAGAAAATAAGTTTGTTTTATTTAAGGGATATTAGTCCCACATTTGCAAGGTAAAGGTGGGTTCATTGTTTAAATATGCAAAAACATGTAGAAGAGATCGTGACTTAGGTCACTCACCCCTCCCATGCCTCACATGGTGTTCGCTACCTACCATTGTTAAACCCCCTTCACCACTGACACCTTATCTCCTTCCCATGTTGGTATTTCCCTGCATCACGTCCCATCCAATGTCCAGTGTCAGTCCATGTCCTTCGCATCTGTTATTTGTCAAGTCTTCCCTGCATTGCATCTCACCCAATGTCTAGTGTTGGTCCATGTCCTTCATGTTTATTATCTGTTAGTGGCCTACATAGATGCTACCATAATGTCTCACATCCCCTTACATGCCCATGTCTAGTCAACCATGTTATAGCCTCCTACATCACTCCACCCGCTCGCTCAACTAGCATATGCCATGCCTACCATATGTCACCCTCGCCTCACTGGTTGTGTTGTAAACTCATCATTTTACCCCTTCCACACTGTTGTCCCCATTCCATAGTCGTACCTCACTAGCTGTGTTGTAAAATCACCAATGTCCCCATTGGTTGTGTCATGTAGTCACCCGTTTGTCACTACCTAGTTTGTGCTGCCACCAAAAAAACTAAACGTTGTCTAAGTCACCTAAAATTAAATTTGAAATTTCCAAATGTTAGGAGGGATCAATCAAAATTAAAGTTGCTAAAAAAAATTTTTAGCGAACTATATTTAATTTTTTTGGGCAAACTATATTCAATTTTTCAAATTTAATTTTTGTAAAAACTTGAATTTTTGCAAACAAATCCTAAAAAGGCCGATGACAGGAGATCACAAGACCTTACTCTCAAAAAATTTTACCAAGAGTTTCACCAATGGAAGGACCTTTACACCACCCCTAAACCTAACCGAACTTTACCAATTAAACAACTCAGCTTTGAGGAGATGTAGGAATGACGAGTGAAAGACCTCTACGATAATTGTGATGAGCAATTTGGACCCCACCATAAATGTGCTACACTAACATTTTATTTATTGAAGGAAGTTGATCCTTGTCAATCCATAAAGGGCAAAGATGAGGTAGTTGTGTCCAAAATGCCCGACACACCTACTCACAACAATGAAGACATTGAGGTTGATGTGCAAGAAGTGATCACTACACCTGGAGATGATGAGGTAGACATACCCGAAGTGAATAATGTTGGGCAGACATACACTCTACAAAAACTACACAAGTTTCTCACCACTAATGATTTATCATCGTATAGGTAACTAGATTCAGAAAGGAGGCAAAAGAGTGAGTGCACATTTCTTTTCCCTTCGTTCTACACAAGGAGAACCTGCTAAAGTAGAAGCCCACTGTCATCGTGATTCTACTATTATTCCTGAAAACCCCCCACTAACACTTCAACCCTCAAGATATCCCTTTCTCTAAAAACCTGATATTCAACTTGTGCAAGAACTTGTGTAAATACTACTTGGAAAGTGCATCATCAATTTCAAAAATAATTTTCTTAGTCCCAACTTTGAAGATAAAGCTTCTTCTAAGAGGTGTGGCATGTTAGGATCCTCCTTCCTAACATTATTAATAGTAATATTATTAACTCATTAATTATTATTACCAATGTGAATAGTCATGTACTTTCATAATAACCTTCAGATAGATATAAATTAGGATATGCATTATTGTAGGAAGGCATCAATTAAATAAAAGAATATAATATTTATCTAAATCCATTGGAGGGATCCCCCTTACCAGTGCAACAATGATTCTATACAAAAGGTGATTTAGTACATTTCTCATCCATTTCTCACATAAATTCCATTTTTTAATTCATATAACCCACTAGGACCTAGATTCCTACCATATACTCCTATTCTATAGGTTTTATACAACGTAGAGACTAAGACTTTGTTATTTGCCTTTGAATACCTATTTTCTCTTGGATAATATGGACTTGACAACGAATGCAAAATCCTAAAGTCAATTTTTGGCTTCTATGAGGGTTTGGATCTTATAAATTGAAACTTAAAGCTAAACAATAGAACTTGTAGGAATTTATGAGAATAATTAATCACTTATTGTAAGAATCACTATTCCAAATGGAGGATTGTCCTACCAAATGCTCTAAGAGAGATGTATTTAAAAAATATTCTTTGATGATGCATAATACATCCATTCAAAGGACTATTAATATATATTTAAAAGGATGTGAGTGAAAGGACATGTTGGTCCCTAAAATAATTATAATGGTGATTAAACAATAATCTATGTTAGGAGGAGGGTCCTAACATGCCACCCTCATTAAAAGAAGCTTTGTCCTCAAAGCTAAAAATGAGGAAATTTCTGCTAGATATGATGGAGTGTCTCCCATGTGGCATCTTCTGGAGGTAGATCTCTCCATTGAATCAAAGTTTTAGTGATGGTACGATTTCTAAGGTTTTGTGTGTGATGATCTAAGATAGCCTCAGGTTCAATCATGAGTGTCCCTTCTTCTGTAAATTTGGGAAGTTGAGTTTTTGAAGTAACGTGATTGCCAAGGAATGATTTAATACAAGAAACATGAAAAATGGGATGTATTTTTGAAGAATATGGTAACTCTAGTTTGTAGGCAACAGATCCAATACATTGAAGGACTTTATAAGGACCATAGAATTTAGGGGCTAATTTTTTAGATCCTTTTACTTTAAGTGATGTTTTTCGATAGGGTTGAAGATGGAGAAATACCATATCACCTACTTGAAATTCACGTTCGATCCGATGTTGATCTGATTGTTGTTTCATGCAATGTTAGATTGTGATTAAATTATCTTTGAGAAGGCAAAGGATATTTGCTCGAGTCGAGAGTTTAGAATCCATGACTTGCACATTGGTACTTCCTGGGATATATGATGTGATGGTTGGTGGTGTTTGGCCATATAAGGCTTCATAAGGTGTCATTTTAATGGAAGTATGGTATGAAGTATTATACCACCATTCTGCTAAAGGAAGCCATTTTACCCAATGAAGGGGTTGAGCAGAAGTAAAACAACGCAAGTAAGTTTCCAAACATTTATTTACAATCTCTTTCTGGCCATCCGTTTGGGGATGATATGCAGAACTCATGCGAAGTTGAGTGCCTTGGAGTTTGAATAATTCTTTCTAAAAATGACTAGTGAAGGTGGGATCACGATCACTGACGATGGTGGAAGGCATACCATGTAGTTTAAAGATATTATCCAAAAATATGTTAGAAAAGTAGAATAATTGATATGATTGAATGAAAGGAGCCTTGCTTAAATAGCAAAGGCTTACAATCTGATCCATTGGATCATAACTAAATGAGCTAATATCAGCCACATAGATTATCCTAGTAACAACTTAGGATATAATTTGTTATTCTAACACCCCCCTTAAGTGGTACTAGGATATACTAACACCCCATTTAAGTGATACTAGGAGGTAGTGGAAAAAAAAACCTAAAAAAACAAGTGGCATATCCACAAGTATGAGTCTCGACAACAAGGCCTGATAAGGTACTGATGTACAATATGTGATCAAAAATAGATTGCTAAAGAAAACTCCTCTAAAACCAAAGTGTCTCACAAAAAGGAGTGTGAATATAGGATGGAGAAAGAACCACAAAAATTGTAAAGGTAGTCCAAAATGACTCCACAAGCATGAGTATGTGGTTTCCACCTATATGAACACAATGGGCTGATAACAAGGTCCAAAACTTGTGGACAACAGTTAGGATATACTAACACCCACCTATGTGATACTAGGAGGTAGTGAAAAACAAAAAAACTAAAACAAGTGGTAAATACATAAGTATGAGTCCCGAAAACAAGGTCTGATATGGTACTCATGTACAATATGTGATCAAAAAGAAGAAAATATCACTAAATAAAACTCCCCTATAGAGATGAAGAAAAAAACAAGGGAGAAAACCACCTTCCAGAATAGAAGAAGAAGAAGGAAGATGTGCATGGAGGATGAAGGAAGATTCTCAACCCCCCTCAAGGACAACTTCCATCAAGAAGCTTGTCAAGGATCCATCAGATATCTCAAAAAAAGGTAGAGCCTTGTCGCTGAACTGAATGAAATCTTACTCCCAAACTGGTGCTTGTGACATAGATCAAGGCTATGAACCATGAAGAAAGGTCACTAAAGAAGAACCCCTTGAAACCAAAGTGTCTCACAAAAGGAGAGTGTGAAGATAGTGTGGAAAAATAACCACAAAAATCACAAGGGTAGTCCAAAATTGGCTCCACAAGCATAAGTATGTGGCTTCCACCTATATGAACACAATGGGCTGATTAACAAGGTCCAAAGAAATTAGAAAAACAAAAAAACAAGGGCACCAATGTTGGGAGTGTCGGGTTCAACCGAGAATGTACTCCATGATACAATACTTTGATCCACAAAACAATGTGGAAAATAGTTTCAATACTGAAAAAGGACTGTATCATTTTGTACATCTCAGAAAAACCTTTATGACGACTATAAATACCCCATGTTCGGGTGTCAAAATGACCTTTATTGCAAAAAAACAATCATCTTCTCCTTTCCCTCACTAGGTAATATTCTAGAATAAAGCTTTTAAAATGATTCTCAAAGGAGAATATTCAGGGCCTTTCCTTACTCTAAAATTTTCATGTTTTAATGCAAAATTATAAAGTGGCCCCTCGTCTACTAAGTATTGAAAAGAACAACACTAATATATGTTTAGCGCCACATTAAAATGAATGGGCCCACAATATCCTACCCATTGAAAATTGAGTGGTTTAATTTAAATATGCCCCACCGTTCTAAAAGGAATAGGCCCCCATCAGTGATATTTATATAAAAAAATTGGGGCCCATGGTGGAGGCCAAAAAAACCCACTATCCACGCATTGATGAATTTTCCCTTGTTTCTGAAACTGATCAACCATCATCCGGTCACATAGAGGTCGAAGTATTGCAACAATAGGCTATGTATTCTCTGATATACTTTTTGTTTGGTGTCCATTATTGAAAAAAAAGCTCCATTAGCTCCAGCTTCCTTGAACTTATCCCGAATGCTCCACACCTTACCTTGAGCTCTGCACACCTAATTATAAAAGGACACCTTCACCATGTCACCTCGAACACTCGTGATCAGCATGGGAGGAGTCAAAATGCAGTTTGCTCATTTTTAATGCTTCATGCTTTGCTTTGTACATAGACGTGAAAGTGCTTCTTGGCCTTGAACGTGTCTCTAATAGTCCATGCTTCACCTCGAACACATCGATTAGAAGACTAGGATGCTTGTCAAAAAAAACTCCACTTCCCACGTTGTTTTTGTCTTCAGGGCTTTGACATCACGTTAGCAGCTTCACTAGTGTGGTGCCACCTTCTCACAACTATGGAACAATGCCATCCATTGTTTATGCCTTCATCGAGAAACTCAATTCTACTATGGAACAAATAACCTCTGATGACTTATATTATATCATGTATTTCATATTTTTACATCTTGGCACTGCCTCCTCTTCTTGAGTTTGTCGCTAAGAGAACCTCTGCCATCTTGGTGATGGTTATGGCTCCCACAAACACAACAAACTCATCCACTAAAAAAAAATAACCATAGAAAATAAAAACATAGATTGTCGTTGACATGGTTCACTGGCTAGCCATAATTTTGTCATTAAAAATATCCTAAGCACTCTCTATAGTTTTCGATCTGGCTAATGCACCCTCGTGGATCATGATTTTGCTCTGAATGCACATTTGTCAACTGAGTGATGTGATCCATCGATGATAGTGGTCTTTGTTCATATTGGTCTTCGTATCACCGCGCTTCAAGTGGAAGAGCCATAGATAGGGCTAAACATGGCAAAATGGGTCCATATGCATTGCACTTCAAGTGGAGGAGTTTTCGTTGAGCGAAAGGCACTACACTTAGTTCCGTCGAACAAGCGGCTGTGGTTCCCAAACATCTACAACATTGATAAACAGTGCAACCCATGTCAAACAAGCACAAAAGCCGATATCATAATTGGATTACCTCAGGAGCGAGAAAAACTCAATGTCTATGCAATGATTAGAAAAAAAATCTCCAAGCAAGGGTTTAACCATGCAAAAATAACTATTTTTGAGCTTTTTTCGATGCAATCAACTCACAAAGAGGCCATAATGTTTGACATCACATACAAGTTGTTAGTGGGATTCGAAGATAAATCTACAGCGGAAAAAAATCTCTGTAGCCATGGCATGACCCCAACAACCTGTCAAAAGTGTCAGGGCAACCAGATTTGCAAGAATCTCTGAAGCTGAATTTGATGAATAATGTGAGCAACAAACACTGTCTAAATTGGATACGAGTTGTAGGTGTTTGCATGAGGCTAAAAAAATGTACCAAAAAACATTGCAAGTCTTCAATTCAATAGAAACTTCCCACTGTTGCTGTGGTAATTTCCACAACATGAAAAAATATCAAATTTGCCATAGTCCACCCAAGGACACATTCATTAAAAAAACAATCGCCCATGATCTCCATTCAACATGAGCAAGAACTAGAGAAAACACCCACACACAGTCTCACGCAGCTCTATAGCTCTCAGGCAGTGCACCTTTGATTGGTTTTAAAAATTTGTTGCAACGACTAGATTGAGCAATGGCTAGATTGATATCAAACTCACTGTTTGGAACTACAAAAATGCCAAGCACATTCCACCATCTCCACCACATGCATTAGCATTTACTAATGGCCAATCTTATCTTTTTGATCCTCCTCCAGCGATGACAAATCTGGTATCTTGGGTACAAGAAGCAGTCATTTTGAGGTCATGGGTTGACAATGCGACATTGCCAAAGAGTATTATGAGGTGGAATATGAGGTGGAATATGCTTCGATGCTCAATGGAATGCGTATCTTTCGTGCCAACAACAATAAGTGGATAACATCATGCGAGAGAGTAGCCACACCCACCTATTGTTTTCACTGGTTTACGCACAAGATGTTTCAAACTACAACAACAATATTAAATCTTGAATATTGAAACAAGTAACATCAATCATCGCCAAAATTACCCCATAGCATGACCAAAATGCAAGAATTTTGCATCATAGCCCATTGAAGAAGAAGAGTTGGACTAGGTCCTTCCACTATAGTTACGTGATGTGTCGTTGTAGTCCCTTGCGTAGTGAACACGTTTTACCAGTTTATCCGTGTCTTCCATTATAAGAAATCTATCGCAAAAACACTTCAAACGTGCAAAAAAATAGATCTAGTATCTTTGTGGGCTCATACACGAATAAAAAAATGATCTGCCTCTTCGAATCCTACTCCCACGTCCCATGCTTTTCATGTGCCAAATGAGCTTTCCAACCAAGCTCCAACAACCAGACATGACATTCTTGTTTTCGTCATAGGAAGCTTGTAAACAACAAATAAGCACCCACAACAATTCATCCTTTTCTTCAGCCCGTGATTCTAACCCCTATTGGAAAATATAAATGAATCTAAATTTCGCATGCGTCTTCGCCACTGGAACATCCTGTCAACTGGTCATCTGGTAGTAGAAGCATGGGCTGAGTTAATGCAGTAGGTGAGCTCCACAAGTTTCCAGCTAGCCTCGAAATTCCTACCAAGCCAGCCTGAGCTCCTCTACATTCTATAAATGCAAGCTTCGGGCCCTTATTCTGTAATCTGGGCAGCAACCATAGGTTCACTTCTAGCAGCGTATGCTGCAATTATGGCGGTGTATTTCGCATATGGCCCTTCGTGGTCTTGTATTGCTCAGTAGAGCATTTGGATGACCCTTCGTGGTCTTGTAGGCTTAGTAGAGCTGCTTCCCCTATTTTGTTCCCCATCCCCTATTTTAATATAATCACTCTGTTTATTTTTGCCTCCGCCTGCATGTGTGTTTTCCTGTAACAAGGCTGTCTTCAAGATCCTAAATTTGTTTGGTTAATTTCAACTTTCATCATGGTATCAGAGCTAGGAGATAGGAGTTCAGCAGGCATAAAGAGGAATCATAGGATTGTCTCGAGATATCGCCCTTCGTCCCATTGAGATTCCTGTCGACGTTGAGCGGGACTTGAAAGGAGGAGGCAGCGTCTATGGACGGAGGGTAGGTAGACAATTTTATCCCTATGGTGTTGCTACCATTGTTGATGTTGGTGATGGTATTGCTATGAATGTGTGTCTATGGAGGGACGTAAATTTATGAGAGATAGCGACTGATTCATGGACTAAGATGCGGTCCCTGTGTTATCTCTTGCATCGAAGCCCAACTATTACCACCACTTGTTTCCCATTTGATACCGGCTTATGGGCACTCAGCTTCCCAAACGTTAGATTTTATTTTTTACATTTGTTTTTCCCTATCTCATCGATGACAAAAGTTTTGTCCTGATATCGCTTCGAGCGTGAGCGATCCACGGTACATTTTTTATTTCTCAATCGTTGTGTCCTTCGTATTTGTTCTGTTCTGGGCGGTGTTTGTCTGGCTTCGGATAAGAGGTGAAACAAATAGCCATGGAGAAGCTCCAACGTTGCTACTTTGAAAGGGAAAGCGACTCCTAAGGGAGCAAGAGCATGAAGTGGGAGTTCCATCTCTGCTGACGAAGAGGACCTCATAATTAGATTGCACAGGATTCTTGGCGAGAGGTGGGCACTGATTGTTGGGTGTGTTGGCCATGTTCCATGACCAGGCACGCCAGCTTCATACGATGTGGCCACCATAGTTTTTGGGTCTACGCCTTTGATCAAGGCAGCCTCTGGGCCGAGTCTGACAATGGGACGTAGATCATGATCGACATCTTGGACACTGGCATCTGGCTCGAGCGACGAAGCTTCACTGACCTCGACATGGATCCCATTCCCAAGCATCGGAGCATATTTATTTCCTTCAAATCATTTTCGGTAGTCTTCTTGGAGCTTCGCTGCAACAACCAGCGAAGTAGAAGCTTCGTTGAAAGGAATTGCGAAGTGGCAAAGAAGGAAGCTTTGCAAGGTTTTAATGGTCAGATGAGTTCTTCAAAAATTTGGTCAGTGAAGCGGCTGCTTTGCAAGAGTTTTTGTCGAAGTGAAATTGCTTCGAAAGATTGAGTTGCTTCACAAGAATTTTTTCCGAAGTGAAATTGCTTCGAAAGTTTGAGCAGCTTTGCAAGAGCTTTTTGTCGAAGTGAAACTGCTTCAGAAGTTTGAGCAGCAAGGTAGCTGCTTCGCAAAGGAAATCACCAAAGTAGCAACTTTACATTGGAAAATGTCAAAGCTTATTTTTTTAATCAATTTACTGTGTTATATGGAATTTAGATTAAGGGGGGATGTTGGAAAATATAAATTAATCTAAATTTCGCATGCATCTTCGCCACTGGAACATCCTGTCAACTGGTCATCTAGCAGTAGAAGCATGGACTGAGTTAATACAGTAGGTGAGCTCCGTAAGTTTCCAACTGGCCTCGGGATTCCTTCCAAGCCAGCCTAATCTCCTCTGCATTCTATAAATGCAAGCTTCGGGCCCTTATTCTATAATCTGGGCAGCAGCCCCAGGTTCTCTTCTGGCAGCGTATGCTGTAATTTTGGTGGTGTATTCTGCATATGGCCCTTCGTGGTCTTGTATTTATCAGAAGAGCATTTGGATGACCCTTCATGGTCTTGTAGGCTCAGCAGATCTGCTTCCCCTATTTTTTTCTCCATCCCCTATTTTAATATAATCACTCTGTTTATTTTTGCCTCCACCTGTGTGTGTGTTTGCCTGTAACAAGGCTGTCTTCAAGATCCTAAATTTGTTTGGTTCATTTCAACTTTTGTCAACCCCGTCTTCAGCGCAGTAAATCAAGGAATTATGTACTTTCGACCTTAATAGGTAGATATATCAATGCAATCACCATAACTCCATAACTCCATTTTGGCCAGTTCTTCCCCCATTTTGCTTCAATAGTTTAAAAAAATATAGCATATATCAGTTCTCTTACAACCATGAGATCTACATGCTTTCAGCCTAGAATTTCCAAATCATTACGAAATTTACATGCAAAAGTTGGGAAAAAATAGCAGGTTTTAGCATTCGATCAAAATAGACGTGTCCATGCTTTCTCTTCAATGGCTCACTGCTCGAACTCCATGCTCCACGACACTCAACCACAAATAATGAGCACTATAGACACTCAAAAAATGCTGACGCATTAGATATATAGTCAGTCTTCCAAAAAATTGTAGAATAGGCCAAGATCAGATAGTGCATCAGAGGGCACTTTAGCAGTAGAACCGAACATGATGGCACTCAATTTATCATTCATCACGCGATAATAGATGAGCCTGCACTCATGACATGGGCATTGCAGGTAGAATACTTGCTTACCCACTCCGTGCAGCTATCAGCAGCAATCTGTGCAAACAAAAGGAGAAATCCCCAGCCAATAGTGCTTTAATGATGCACCTTTGTAGGAAAAAATACCTATTCTATGAATGTCAACTGGGTAACGGGCACCACCCGAGATTCACATAAAATATTTTGTGTAAAAAACACAGCCAGATTACTGGCCAGGTCACAAATGCTCCTCAACAATCCATTCCATGTCGGTTTAAAAAAAAATTCTTTGAAACTGAAACTATCCCCACCGTGCGTTGTTGTTTGTTGAAGAGGTGTTTAGAATCATTAAAACATATACATGCCCCGATATCAGGAAAAATATACCACGGGAAGGAAAGAGGAAAGACTTCATAGGCAGTGTATGCACGTAGCTTCCACCAGTATTTCATTATGCATAAACCACATGGAGTTCTGCTTGGATTCCTCGGTGGGGGCAATAATGTGGCCAAGGGGCTAGCAGAGTTGGGTTGGCATCTTCACAATGATTAGTTCTAGTGCAAGGACATCATGGCTTTTTAGCTCTAAGGACTCACAAAATATTTCCAACACCGGTGCCAATAACGTCGATGCCTTCTCCACAACATTGGTCGTTGAACATTGGGATTTGAATTTCAACAAACTACAAAGGGGCCCAGAGGCTCGTGCAGTAGGTGGATCATCAACAATTCTGGCATGTGTTACAATCAAATGGTTCTTTGGATGGCAACAAATAGGGTTTCCAAAAAATATGAAATTGGCCTCAAAACCTTTCAATATACCAAAGATCTAAAAGACCCCACAAAAAAAACTTAAAAACCTAAAAAATGACCTCCAAAAAATGCAGATTTTTTTTGTTTAACCATCTGGTTTCTGATCCATCAAAAATATGGAGAGCATACTCCCTCAGTTTTAGAAAAAAATAATGGGGAGGAAAAAAATGAGGGGGATTTCCATGAGGGAAATCCCCCATGAGAAAAAACTTTCCAGACTCATAGGGCAAGGAAGGTCCGCTCTGATACCATGTTAGAAAAGTAGAATACTTGATATTATTGAATGAAAGGAGCCTTGCTTAAATAGCAAAGACATACAATCTGATCCATTGGATCATAACTAACTGAGCTAATCTCAGCCACATAGATTATCCTAGTAACAACTTAGGATATAATTTATTATTCTAACAAAAGAGTTGGGTGACTATGATAGTCGTGTAATGGTGGGCTAAGGAGAAAAAATGAGCATATTTAGATAATCGATCCACCACAACCAGAATAATAGTTTTACCTGATGATTTGGGAAGACCTTCAATAAAGTCCATCGAAATATCAGTCCATATTTTAGTTGGGATAGGGAGATATTGAAGGAGGCTATGGGTATCCACGGTCTCTCCCTTTTGTCTTTGGAAAATCTCACATTCAACAACAAATCTCTTGATGTATTGTTTCATTCCTACCTAATAAAAGGATCGTGTCACTCTCTTATAAGTTTTGAGAAATCCAGAATGTCCAGTTGTGGGTGTGGCATGTAACTCATGGAGTAGTTTAGATCAATAAAAGGAGATAGGGGATAAGACAATATGCCCTTTGAACCTAAGCATACCATCACTCCACGTATAGTGAGACTTACTGGTGGGATCTTGTTGAATTTGTTGAATTAATGCTTGTGTTTTAGTATGATAATGGCTCCCAATCCTACTCCAGAGGCATCACTTTCAATCACAAAGGGTTTGGAAAAATCCAACATGGCCAACACAGGAGTGGAACACATGGTATTCTTCAATTTATCGAAAGCATCATCCACCTTGGGAGACCAAAGAAAAACATTCTTCTTAAGTAATTTTGTTAAGGGGGTAGCAATATTACCATAGTCTTTAACAAACTTATGATAATACCCAGTTAATCCTAGAAAGCCACGCAAGCCTTTCAAATATTTGGGGGTGGGCCAATTTTTCATATCTTCAATTTTTCTAGGGTCCACCTTAATGCCATCCTTTGAAACAATATGGCCAAGATATTCAATCTCTTGTCGTCCAAAAGAACATTTTGAGCATTTGGCATATAGTTGATTTTCTTCTAGAATTTTTAAGGTTTGTTCCAAGTGAAGCAAGTGGTCTTTCCATGTTTTACTATAAATCAAAATATCGTCAAAGAAAACCAAAATAAATTTTCTAAGATAAGGGTGAAATACCTGGTTCATTAAACCTTGAAATGTTGAAGGTGCATTGGTAAGGCCAAAAGGCATGATCAAAAATTCATAGTGCCCTTTGTGAGTTCAAAAAGCAGTCTTTGGAATATCATTTTCTCTGACACGAATTTGATGATATCTTGATCGTAAGTCCAATTTTGAAAAATATTTAGCCCCGTGAAGTTCATATAGTAACTCATCAATGATAGGAATGGAAAATTTTTCCTTGATGGTGATTTTTTAAGAGCATGGAAATCAATACAAAGGCACCATGATCCATCCTTCTTATGAACCAATAAAACTGAAGAAGAGTACAAACTCACACTAGGTCGGATAACTCTTGCCTTTAATAATTCTTGCACAAGTTTTTCAATCTTAGTTTTTTGTAGGTAAGGGTATCGATAAGGTCAAATATTTGGGGGTTGATGACCTGGAAGGAGTTGAATCATGTGATCTTGACTCCAATGGAGGGGCAACCCTTTGGGTTCTTTAAATACTTTTGAATGGCGTGTTAAGAGTTGTAGTTCCAACACCTCTTTTTGTTCATCCTCGATTGCTTGAATAGAAAATAATTGTGCAATAATTCATTTTTTGCCTTTGTGAATAATTTTATCCATATGGTGGGAATTTACTATTTGGGATGGACTTGATTGTAATGCTTTAAGGGTATATGTTTGATTTTCTAGTGTAAATTGCATCCACAATGCCTCAAAATCCCATTGGATTTTTGCAAGAGTTCATAATCATTGCACTCCTAGGATGATATCACATCCTCCTAATGGAAGTGCATACATATCATTTTTCATGCTATAATCGCCCATGGTGAGCTTAATATTTTTGCACTTTCCTTTATAGGTAATCCTTCCTCCATTACCGATCATGACTTCAAAACTATTACAAGGTTGTATATAGTAGTTAGCTTGTTTAGCCACATGTGGGTCGATGAAATTATGCATACTGCCTGAGTCAATAAGCACAATGAGGTTTTATTTTTTGAAATATCCTCGGACTCTCATAGTTTATGGAGAATAAAATCCTGCAAGGGCGTTGAAAGATACTTCTGGTGTACTTTCAGTGCTATCTTTGGTTACACTCATCACCACTTATACTTCTATTTTGTTTTCTTATTTTTTTGAATTAACATGGTCAGCTGCATACAAAATATATAGTTTTCATGTAGCACATTTGTGATTTTTCTCAAATTTCTCATTGCAATGATAGTAGACCCCTTTTTCTTGTCATTCTTTCATTTCTTCAAAACTGAGATGTTTAATTGGTAGGGTTGGGTTAAGTTTGGGGGTTTTGTAAGTGCTTTGTGCCTTTCCATTATGCATAGGTTTGGGGGTAATGTAAGTGGTTTGTGATTTCCCCATAGGTGGTTTCCCTAATCGACGTTGTGCGTTGATTTTATCTTTGACTAATTTGGCCAATCCAATAGTTTGCATCATGGTACTAGGGTTGAACATTTGTACCTCTAGCCAAATCTCTTCCTTTAATCCACTGATGAAACAATCCTAAAAAAATGAGGCATCTAGCCCAGTTGTGTGATTGGCTAATTTCTTGAATTGAGCTTGGTACTCTCGCACCGAAGTGGTTTGACATAATTTGGTAAGGGCTCCTATAAAATTTTTGAGCTTACTAGGGCCAAACCGTACCAATAGATTTTGTGTAAAGTCTAACCAAGTAGGTGTGCCATTAGTCTTTTCAAACCATTGGTACCACTGAATAGCTTCATTTTTGAGGTGAAAAGATGCAATGTGAACTTTTTGTACCTCTGGAATATGGTTTAGAGAAAAATATTGTTCTGCTCGATAAATCCAGTTAGTGGGATCACCTCCTTCAAATTTGGGAAAATCCAACTTAGTTTTTTAGGGCAGGATAGATGTTTGTGGCCCCCCTAGTGGTATTGGATGTGTTGGCACTCCGGTGGTTTGGCTTGTTTGAACGAGTGCCATACTTTGCTTGAAGGTATCCATTTTTAGGTCCATTGCTGACATCCTTTGCTCAACTTCCTGCCTGGTGGCTAAATTCTCCTAGGAATTTTGTTCCTTAATTTGGCAAAGCTCATGATAGATCTTCTTGAGGGTAATATCTTACGACCTTCTTTCATCTGCCATGGTATGAATTTTGCGAGTTTATAATCTTCTAGGTCTAGTTTACAAAAATTATTTTGCAGAATTTGGTAAAGTTGTTTAGCAAAAAATTCAATAATTTTTTGCCAATACAAAAAAAACTTTGTTTAGCAACAATTGCTGTTTTTCAACTTTTTGTAAGTGATTTTAGCAATAATTTGATCCTAATTTTTTTTTGTTACAACTTTAGCTGCGTTAGGGCAGCAAGCGGCATAGCAGGGAGAGGTGAGAGAGGCGACGACTGAGCGTAGGCAATGGTAGGATCGGGGTTCAGTAGTAGGGAGAGGTGAGAGAGGTGGTGATAGGAACGAGGCTAAGTGGAGGCATATGAAGCACAATAGGTGAGGGGAAACAAGGGGCATGATAGACGAGAGATGAGGCAAGGGAGAGGAGCAGTCAGGGATAAGGGGCACGAGGTAGGGCATGACACAATAGTCGAGGCATAGTTGGGTAGTGATCAAAGCTAAGGTATCATGCATGGGCATGGGTGCCTAGCAAGTTAGGCACTTCCTTATGTGCCTTGGATCGTATTTAAATCCATTTGATCTTTTAGCAGGAGCAATATGGGGTAATTATTTTATCCTCTAAAAAGATATGTCGACATCTAGTGTCGTAAAAACTCTTTCAATGTCAAAAGTTTTTTTTGACCTTAGCCAACATTAATTTAATTTTAGGTTTTTGCCATCAGGATTTATAGGGTGATGCAAGAAACTAATTTTCAGCGATGCAAACATGAATGTTTTTTTGTTTTCTAGATCTACTCTCTCTTGATTTGATTTTCGATCATGAAATCGATATTTATGCATTGGATGAACATATTTATGGCCGAAAAGTGGTGTTGGTGCTTGACATCATCACCGATAGATGTTTGGACGAAAACTTACTATGCTTCCTTATTGTTAGGATCCAATTGAGATCGCAGAATTGCTGAATTTATTGTTTGGACGTGTTTGCTAGAGAGTATGTATTTTAGTATCCCAATTTTGCCCATAATGTTGCTCTGATACCAAATGTGAGGGTCTAGATATTATAAATTGAAACTTAAAACCAAATAATAGAACTTGTAGGAATTTATGAGAATAATTAATCACTTATTGTAAGAATCGCTATTCCAAATGGAGGATTGTCCTACCAAATGCTCTTAGAGAGATGTATTTAAATAATGTTCTTCGATGATGCCTAATACATACATTTTAAGGGCTATTAATATATATTTAAAAGGATGTGAGTGAAAGGACATGTTGATCCCTAGAATAATTATAATTATGATTAAACATTAATCTATGTTAGGAGGAGGGTCCTAACAGCTTCTTACTAACATCATTAATAAAGTGATAGTCTCTATAACTTGTTATTCACAATAGAATTTTAAATCTTGTAATCACTTATTCATACAATAATCGGGCTATAATTTTTGTTGTACTATCTAGTAGCACCCTTGCCTCTACCCATTTTTTTAGGTATTTTGTTGCTAACATGATATATCAACATTTTTGCCTATGGGTTGTTCTCAATGGTCTAACAAAATCCAAAACCCATATTTTGAATAACTCCTAAGGTTACGATGGATGCAAAGGCATAAAGTCTCTTTGTAATGGTTTTACTACTCTTTGGAAAGTATCACATGCCTATACATATTCTTTTACATCATGATAAAACATAAGCCACCACAATCCTACCAAAAGTATTTTTCTAGCAGTAGCATTCAACCCTATGTGTCCTCTTTCTAAGATTTTGTGGGATTTCTTTAATGATGATTTAATTTCCTCCATCATTACACATCATCATAATATGAAATTTACAACTAATTTACACAATAATATAGCTATTAGTGAAAAAGGTGCTAAATTCACAATCATCTTCTTTTTCTCTACCATTGCCAACTCTTGTGGCAATTCACCTATGGATATATATTCTCCAATTAATTTCTATTATGATGGTATGATGTTAACTATAAATAACTATGCATCGAGGAATTCATATAGAATTCCCATCCCTTAAGGTTCCCCTAATTAGATTTGAGACAACTGGTCTACAATCATGTGCTTCTTGCTAGGTCTCACCACTACCTAAAATATGAATTCCTGCAAGGTCACGAGCCACCTGCTGACTCACCCTTGTATCACCAAATTATTTATTAAGTACAACAATGCATGGTGATCAATGTAGAATTCAAATGGGTTTGCCAATAGGTAATACCTAAAATTTTGAACTACATATACCACTTTCAAAGCCTCTTGTTTCATTATACTATAATTATTTTCTACCCTTAATAATAAGTGGATTACAATGTATATAGGTTGGTCTAGCCTAAACCACCTTTCTTGAGCAAATTTGCATCCTATTACAAAATTGGAAGAATCAATATGGACATGGAACTCTTTATCCCAATCTAGAAACACCAAAATGTGGCTACATACAAGCTTTGCTTTTAACTCTTCAAAAACTCCTTGATGATCTTCTTATTAATTAAAGGGAATATTCTTTTTTATTAATGATTCCAATGGGTAGGACTGTGCATAATTCTTGATAAAACTTTGATATTATTTCATGGATCCTAAGAAGAATTTTAATGAAATCATATCATATGGCTCCTCCATATGCAAAATGACATGGATTTTATCAAGATTTGTCTTTAATCATTTGTTGCACACTATATGTCCTAGCAGCTTCCTATAGGGGACCATAAAGTAACATTTCCTTGGGTTTAGAGAGATCTGTACATTTCTACATTGGCTCAGACATTCACTTAGAGATAGTACATGATCCTTGATTTTCCCATAGATGGATCAATCATCCAAGAATACCTTGAATTTCCCTATTGCCAAATGATTGAATATATACAAGATAATTCACTAAAATGTGGTTGGGGTATTACATAGCCCAAATAGAATCTTGTTATATATGTAAATTCCATTCTCCATGATAATTTGGTCTTCAATTTATCGTCTTCAACTATACTGATATGATTATAGCCAGAAAACCCATCTAGGAATGAATAAATTTCATGATCAATGATTTCCTATAGGATGGAATTTGTGAATGTAATAGGAAAGGGATCTTTGAGCATTCAAACTATAAAAGTAAACACAGATATGAATATTATCCACCTCCTTCTTTAAGTTGACCACAATAGGAAAAACCCATTTGCTTGTGGTAACTATGAAAATAATGTCAACATCTAGCTTCTTTTATATCTTTATATTTATCAAAGTTGCATACTTTGGGTTCATATTATAGGGTCTCCTCCTCACTGCCTTTGCTTAAGAAATTATTGTAATTTTGTGGACATATAATTCGGGTGGTATCCCTTTCAGGTCTTTATATGTCCATGCAAAAACATCCTTATATTCCAAGAATATATTGAAATTTTTTGCTTTCAATACCGAAACCCAATATTTACCATAATGAATCATTCTTAGTTTATTCTTAGTTCTTAGATTTACTTCAAGTATCTAGCATCCTTCATACATAATATTCTCTGGCTCTACCTTAGCCTTTTCCATATTTTTTGGATGTGTTGGTCTTGCATCTATCTTCACATCTCCAATTGTATATTTCACAAAATTCTTAGGAAATACCCATTTCTCTTATTCCTCTTCTTTTGGTTTCTTGTTGAGCTTCTTCTCATTAATATTTCTATAATATCCTATTTCTATGACCTCCTTCTTTAAGTTAACCACAATAGGGAAAATCCATTCGCTTGTGGTAACTTTGAAAATAATGTCAGCATCCAGCATCTTTTCTATCTTTATATTTACCAAAGTTATGTATTTTGGTTTCATTTTACAAGGTCTCCTCCTCATTGGTTGTGCTCTAGGAATTAATGTAATCTTGTGGACATATTATTCTGGTGATATTCCTTTCACATATTTATATGTCCATGTGAAAACATCCTTATATTCAAATAATATCTTGAAAGTTGTTGCTTTCAATACTGAATCCCAATATTTGCCACAGTGAATCATTCTCTGTTAATTCTTAGTTTCCAAATTTACTTCTAGTATCTAGGGTCTTTCATACTTAATATTATCTGGATCTACCTTATCCTTTTCCATATTTTTTGTATGTGTTGGTCTTGCATCTATCTTCATATATCCAATTGTATATTTCATGAAATTCTTAGGAAATACCCATTTCTCTTGTTCCTCTTCTTTTGGTTTCTTGTTGACCTTCTTGTCATATTGTCTTTCCATGATCTCCTTTGTATTGATACAAAGGTAGTTGGGCTGAAATACTTTGTACTCCTCCATATACTAATGGATAAGTCCACCATCAAATCGAGCTTCATCCTCACTACATTTCTCAAGGTACAACATCCATTCTTCATTGGGTTCATGTTGCTCTTATTTACCTAAATAACTACTTGATTCATCTATTGTAGCATATCCTCACCGATCCTTTGATTTCTTAGGTTGATCGTATATTTATGTTATCATTTCTTAAATGTAATCTAATATTTTTCTAGTTGTGATTAATTTTGGTCACTCGTAGCCAACCTCTCTATAACTATGCATCATATTTAGGCTTCTGCATCGTAATCATAGTGAAATCCAAGATAAATTTCTATTAAGCTATTATTACCTTCTATTTTGGCAACACCCACTTAGTTCCAATGCCATACTAGTTAGAACCATATAACCTAAAACTAGGTGGCCATAAAAATGGAGCCCTAATCTCTCTCCATGTTTTTTTGTAGCACGTTAACATTGGACCCCCATACACAATAAATTATGTTAACTTATGCCCTATTATCTCCACATGGACCAATGCTTATTTATTTCCCACATCAATCATCAATATGGTTAGATCCATAAAGTAATCCTTCTTTTCTACTTCTTGTATTTGCTCGCTCTAGACTTCCATCACCTTTTGTGGTTGCATCTCATCCCCTATCGCCTTATGTAAGGATGGTATGGCTTCGAACAAACTAGCCATTTTGATTTCTATTGTTGTATTCAGAATTTGTGTTGTTATATTCTTCACTAATGCTTTATATTCTAGACCACTTATCTTCTTTAATTCTTTCTACTTTGCCAACTTTATTTGTTTACCCTTTTGCACTTTTGTAATTACCATTTTTGCCTCCTACCATATCTTCTTCTCTGTAGTAGGTTATGGGTAATTATCTTTCTTAGGCTAAATCCATGTCATAACTAATACTTCCTTTTTCTTTCCTTCCACCTTAACTAAGGGTACATCAATGTCCAAGAAATTAACATTTTGCAAGCCACTTGTACTTGCTTTCTTAGGACAATTCACTTCCTTGTGGTTAACGAGACCACACCATCTACACATGTTTGTAGTATTATTTTGTGTTGTTTCTTATGTCTGAGAAGAATGACAATTATTTTCAAATTGCCCCCACTCTTGGAAATTATGACATTGTATGATTGACCTTCCTTCCGAATAATATTGCAATTAACTCTTACCTCCTTGTTGGTTACCTTGATATGGCCTTCCCCCTCTACAATTATTTCTATAACCTTCGCTACTTGTAGCTTATCCATTGTATTGACCTGTGATGTCTCACATTTATATTATCAAACCAAGATTAGATTTAAATAATAGTTATCCCGTATAGATATCCACAATTATGACCATTAATTTTTATTCCTTTTTCTTGGTTTTTGGCATAAAAATAAAAGTTACAATAAATGAAAATACGCTTAATTTAAGGAATGCAATTATGAATTACGCTAGGTTTTTGTGTGGATTCACTTTTATGATTTTAATAATGCATTATCTATTTTATTATATTATGTAATTATGTAATATGCAATTTAATTAAATTTATATTCTAAGACTATTCTACGTCCTAACTAAATCTATTGTACTTTAGGAGGAAGAGAACAAGGGACTAACCTTTTGGAGTGGGTCCTACCTCCTTGAGGTCAGTATTAATCTCTTCTCATATTTTTACTCTATTTTAATTTCAATATTTTATATTCATTAAGCTAACTTTATGCTACTTAATTCATACTTGTAGGAAAGGAAAAGTAAACTACAACTACTACAATCAAAGCATAAGGAAAATACAAAATTTCATTTCTACATTCATGAAAGAAGATAATAATGCTAAATCACACTTTTTATTCCAAATTCTATACCAACTAGTACAATGTAATAGGGTTACAATGATATTTTATTTGTCTCACCTTCGTGCATTTATGTGTATGGTGGTAGATAGTGGACCTTTTTCAAGGTCTTGACTTTGTAATATATAGATTTTACATCACTTCTTTCAATAGAAAATTTCAACCTATTTTTGTTACATATTGAACGAACTCATATTGGACTCTAAAAATACCTAACAAAATAATTTATAATTTGAATAATATAATAATTAATTTTGAATTTTACAAATGGATTTGTCCTTTTATTTAGGAGAGGATGAATTTATTACAATGTATACCCATAACCACATAATAAACCATACAAAAAATCATTATAATGGTCAACTCAAATAAAGAATAACAAATTATTTATGTTTGTGTTAGAAATAGAGTCTATTACATCATTTGGATCATGTAAATATACCTTTACCTTGGTACATACTTAGGACATTAGATTAGTTTAGGGGGAAGTTATCTAGTTACTTCATGCAATGTAATAACTGCATAAGTGTCAAAGTGCAAGCTATACATGTGCAAGCTATCCCTTGCACATCTATGTAGGCCAAGGAACCTATTTCCTATATAAAGGGCCATAGGTATAGATCAATACATCATCATAGTGAGATAGATCATAGAGAGAGTCATATAGAGTTAGAGTGATATGATGTAGCATTGTGATGTAATCTAGTGGGGTGTAATATGCTCAATATCCATTCTTGATCAGTAGATCTATTCATGGAGTGTTCATTTCCTCCAAAGCTATTTTGTAAACACCACCATTATTTTTATATAATTATTATTTTCAATCATCTTATAGATTTTATTTATGTCATTTTATTCTACATATTGTGTGTCATCTCTCATTACATGCTACATCAAAAGCTAACAGTGGTATCAGAGCTATGGTAGGTCAATAGGAAAACCACCATTGTCATTGACCTTGAGTTTTTTGTCAACCTAATGTGCCATTGGACCAGTCACTAACAAAAATACTTAGAAGAGTCTAGGTGGTAGAATTAAGGAGAGCCACAAGATTAGGATTGAATGAAATATTATATTTTGGAATACTAATATTGCATATGGCTAGAGTCTTTCCACAGAGTTTCAAGGGAAAACTTGTGAAGACTAGGACTCAACATTTAATCCACTAGTTTGATGTATCAACTAGTGAAGGTCATATAGAGACCTGGAAAAATTGACTCGAAATTTCTTTTATTGCAGGGAATTGGTTCTTAGATTATTGGGACACCTCCTACAATATAAAGCTAGGAGATTTCAACTTTATTTCTAAAAAGTTAGAGTGATTTCATGGTGCAAAGGTTAGTTACTTCAAGAGAATAATACTACAAAAGAAACTTCTAAGTAGAATTGTGGTGAAGTCGGGAGATAGGATATCTCCATTTATATATTGGAAATTTTAGACACATAAAACGCATCATTTTGAGGTGACTACTCATATGGGACATGCTAACACACCATATGAATGATCTTGGATAACTCCAATGTGAAGCAGTGGTTTTAACCACTAAATTTAGGCAGTCTTGGCCTAGTCAGTCTTAGCCATGACTCACACCAGTGGCTAATAGGGCTGGTCGCACCTCAGATCCATGGCTAGCATCAAAACTATTTTGAATCTTAGGCTAATCCAAATTTCATTACAATGGTCTGGGCAACAAAGATTAAAATAGTTTTGGGTGGGGAAGCTTCAAGAGTTTTCCTCCCAACTAATACAACCTCCTATATCTTGATATTGGCTTCCTAAGAAAGCCAATATTAGGTATTAGGAGTCCTATAAGACCCACCTACAAATTGGGGAGAAGTATGGAAGAGTTTTTGAATTGATCATAGTGAAGATTTATCAAATTGTTGACTCAATTGCAACCTTTGAGGAGAGTCAATTTGCTACCAATTTGGAAATCATGATTGTATCCAAAGATATGGAG
The DNA here is from genome assembly GCA_028583015.1 of Wollemia nobilis. Lineage (NCBI taxonomy): Eukaryota > Viridiplantae > Streptophyta > Pinopsida > Araucariales > Araucariaceae > Wollemia > Wollemia nobilis. The sequence continues at coordinate 3,619,628 of JAQPPZ010004166.1, read as the reverse complement.
GATTCAAGAGACTAAGGAGGACACGAATCCACAATTGAGATTTTTCCATAGAAAATTTAGATAATTTACACCTCCAATCCATTAGAGGACATCAAGGCAACCATTGAACATCAATTCAATGGAGGGAATTGAAGACCCGAGCCCTGTTTACAAGAGGAAAAGCATTTTTACCTCAGCCATGACTAACAGTGCTAGCTGCACCTCAGACCCACGATGAGGGTTTGATATTTGATTTACTCTATTTTAGCCATAGATTTTATCTTTCAAAAATATTTGTAGGTGGATCTGACTTAGCTTAACTTTATTTTATGCAATTGTATGGTTAAATTCAGGATTAAAGGTAGATTTGTTTCTATTTTCCTTGCATTTGTATATATAGATTAGTTTCATTGTAATTGAGGTATTTCAAGTTTCTAATGGCTAATTATATTGTTTATTTTCTAGATTTCATGCTTTCTTTACATTCTTGACAGTAATTTGGTGATTTCTTGCATATCTTCATAGATTTACATACTTTCAAGTCTTCTTTATTATCAATTTATGTAAGTGTCTAAAAAGCCTCATCAAGAGAGGCCTCTTTTGTTATTAATTCCTTGCGTGTTATTTCTTGAACACAGGGCTTACAAGACTTAATCATTTTCAAGGAATTCAAGGCAGCCTATGCCTCCAACCAATGGAGAAGAAGGCTATCCTTGGCCTTAAGTAGTTCATGTACATCTGTGAAGAGTTTACAGATTATACCACCCCTCGTTTAGAGGGTTTTCAATATAGTATTAATTGTATCATGAATTTGGGTATCCCTAAGAAGGACGTATATGTAATCGATTTACATTCCATTAATACAAATAAATTCCTCTTTCTTGTAAAATTCATGTTATTGTGGTTTAATGCTTTCAATTTGCACTTAATTGGTATGATATTAGGTATATGCTTTTCACAATGATACAAAAACTTCACAAGAATAAAAGGCTATAGTAGCCTTGATCCAAAAGAGAAGGCCATAGAAGCCTTGATCTAGAATTAAAGGCCATAGAAGCCTTGAAAAGGCCACAGAAGCCTTGATACTGAAAAAGACCACAAAAGCCTTGATATTGAAGAAGGCCACAAAAGCCTTGATACTGAAAAAGGCCACAAAATCCTTGATCCTGAAGAAGACTTTAGAAGAAATTATATAACTCAAAAGAAAATTTTAGTACTAATATTTTGTTGCAGAAATAGGAAGATTTAGTGAGTTGGGAAAGTTTCCTACAAGAAGTTTAGGAGGAGTATATTCTTCAGAATCAATCCAACACATTAAAAAAAATATATCATGAGAAGATCTCATTGATGAAGAAGGACTAGGAGAGTTCTTCTTGAATATAGAGGCAAAAAAATCAAAGATCCAGGAGAAGATCTCACCACCAACACTTCCAAAAGTAGAATGTTGAAGATAAGGTCTCAAGGAATATTGGAAGAAGCTGTAGAATCAAAGGCCTTGGAGAGGTCTCTATGAGCATCTGGTAAAAGGCTTGATGAGCCTTGCTAAAGACTTCATTAAAAGAGTTTTAAGGAGAAATCATTGGAGAAATTCACTATTGGAGATAGTGAAAAATTTGGGACAATTATCGCCATTCGACAACAAGCCCAAGAAGAAGAATTTGGCAAGGATTACCAAATCTCAAAAGACCTCAAGAAATGCAAAATCTTGAGAAGAAGCCCACAAAATCTAGGAGAACTACAGATTACCTCTCATAGTAAGAAGGCACCACTTTAGAATCAAAGATATCTTCACATCTACAACAAAAAGGAGACTACAAGAGGAGAACAAGCCACCAAAATTCTAGGCTCATGAAAGGGAGATAATATTTTGGTGATGAAAAAGATATTCAAGGAATCCTACAGAAAGAGCTACAATATCTCATCTAAGACAACAACTTGGTGTTCATAGACATCAAGATCTACATCCTCTATAGAAGTGGCAAAAAGGGCTTTCGAAAAAAGGTAAGCAACTATTAGTGCAAGTAGATTCATTAAGTATACTACTTATCATATTTTTTTAAGCACCTTAACTAGATTGAAGTTCCAAAAAGGAGAGTTAAATTAGAGTCTTCAAAAGGTGCAAAAAAAAAAGATTTTTTTAAGGTTCATTTGCACTTTAGGATTTGATTAGATTTCAAAAACTTTAAACTATCTATTAACTACCTATTATCTACTTTTGAAAATAAAATGAAGACTAACTCCTATTACCTTTATGTTAAAGAAATTACAAAATAAATCTTGAAGATTCATTGCAGATTATTCTTGGTTAAGTTGCAGTAGATTGATTAAGTGCATTATTTTTGGAGATTTAATTGGATTAATAAGGTAATATTATTAGTGCATTAAAATATTATTAGGTTTGCTCTATTAGATTGCTCTCAAAAATATTATTGCTTGTGTTCTTGAGAAGGTCACAAAAACAAAATTAATCAAAGTATCTAAAGCCACTATTAGTGCACAAATATCTACAACTTTGGGTGGCTTGAGGAAGCCACAATATAAGCCTTATCCTCCAATTTTTTGGAGAAGAATGTAACCACCAAAAAGAGCATCAAAGGAAGCATTGAACAAGACTTGGTGAGTCTCAAGTTCAAGTCACAATAATAATGCAGAAAAATACAACAAAATAAAGCTTACATTATGTGGTTACAAGCTTTGGAATCTTTCATAAAACATCCAAGCTCAAAGGGTAAGTTGTCCATTCTAAAGGATAAACTCAAAACCCCTATTACACTCAAAGATTTTGCCTCAAAACCAGAAATTTAGATGTGAAAAAAGAGTACAAAATGAAGGTGCAATAAGAATACTTTATTTTACATTATATTGCACAAATCCTAATCTAGTTATACAGGGAGAAAAATATAGATTTAAAGGTGCTCTAGAAGCACTATACTTTCTAAACAAATCAGCCAAAGGTGGTCATATGCTAGCAGCAATAAAGCTCAACCCAAGAAGCCAATCAATAGGCTCACACTCCTCACATCCACGATGGTCAAACTTGCAAAATATAACAAAGGGAGAACAACGTAAATTAAATAGCAATAGCATCTACGAAAGGACATATGCAAGCAAGGAAGAAAGAAAAAAGGCACCATTGGAGCATTACTCACTCCAAGATCGTTGGAATAAATCGATGCTCGAAGCCTCCACATTATTGCTCCATATCCCAGCTGAAAGCAAGTGCAAATGAACAAAATAGGAGTTGGGAATTATTGAAGCTTAAAGGATTCCAAAAAGGTATTTTTGAACCAACGAAAGGGAGAAAATCCATGCAAAGAAAGAGTGTGATACTTGTCACCAAAGGATAACCCTAACACTCAAGGAAAGAGAGCACTTATATTCAATAAAGGAGTTACAAAAATAGTTTGGTGCATTTAATGTATGGGATACACTTGTCTCTAAGGAAATTGAATGTTTTGTTAAAAAATTGTAAAGTTTGGATGTTACAAGGAGGACGAATGCATCATTTGCACCAAAATCCTCTCAATAACTCAATATAAAATGAATGTGCCACTTGGCACCTTAGATAAGAATCTTCTCCATTTTAAGGGCATCAACACTCGAGGTCAAAGAGAGAGTGCAAGTTAATTCTCATATTGGTATTTACTCTTCACTGTCTGTGTACATAGTGTATAATTGCAACATGGAAATAAGGTTCTAGAGCCTTCAATGCTCAATCCAAGTGAGGTCAAAGTGAGAGTCCAAGTAGTGCTAATTTTGGAACATGTATAACTCTAAGCATTTCTATTGGAGGTTGCAGTCACAACATCTACGTAAACTACATGTAGCCCTAGCTTCTCAACAAGAACAAAACCATATATTGCTTGGTGAAAGGTAAAGTTGAATTCCCATTATTATATGCTTTTTTCCTTGGGATTTATAAGGTTGTGATTAAATGAATTTAATTAATTGAAAACAATTAATCAAAAGGGAAAAAGTTATCATATGAAATATTTGCAGTATAAATCCTAGGAGCAATAAGGATTTCTACTAGAATATAATAATTATTTGTAAATATTATTGTGATCTAATTTATCCAAATATTAGGGAGTCATAAGGACTACTACTTCAAATTAATTAATTATAAAATTAGATACACTCAACCTATTCCCAATAGGTTATTTATAAATATAAGTTTATAAAATATTTTTCAAAGGTTTGATATACATATTATTATTGTCTCAAATCTATCAAAATGAGATAAAAGGTCCAACATTATTATCTCTTTAAAATTTTGAAACAATGCTTAGTTCAATAAGAGTAATAAGGGATAATAAGAATTGATTTTACCATCTACAAAACATTTACAAAATCAATTATATATTGAACTATAATTTACAAAAAGCACTATATCTTATCCATAGCAAACTAGGGAGTCATAAGACATTCTACAAAATATAAGAATTGATATTAGGGAAGTTAAATGGCTTCAAATAAATTCTTCCTAGCATAATAACAATTACTCAAGGGTTCTAATTATTTCTCTTGGAAGAATAAGGTGAAATATATCTTGGTATATGAAAAACTATGGGATATTATCAAAGGGAAAATTCAAAGACCTACCACAAATGATATTGAAATCCAAAATTTCATAGGAAATGATTCAAAGTCTTTAATATTAATAACCTTTGCAATCACCGATGAAATACAACCCTATATCAGTTCTACAAAAACATCTTCAGATACATGTACAAACCTAGAGAAAATATTTGAAGGAAAGAATACGGCAACTATTCTCCATATTCAGACTCAACTTAATTCATTAAAAATGAATAATGGAGAAATCATAGAATAGTTCCTAAGGAAGGTAGCAAATATCAAAGGGAAATTATTTACCTTAGGGGAAACAATCAAATATGAACTTCTTACTCAAATAACTATGAGAGCACTTCCAGATAGCTATAAATAGTTGGTAACATATTTACAAGTTCTAAGTAAAGATACTTCTTTTTATGAGTTAGTCAATATTTTATAGGAATATGAAGTGGAAAATACATGTAAATATGAAATGTCTAATAATGCACTGGCATCTAAAGAAAATTCATAGGGAAACATTGCTACTTAATAAAAAGAATGAAAAACATGGTACAATAGGTATTGTTAGATATGCAAGAAGAAAGGACATAGCACCATCTACTGCAGCTTCAATCCTAAAAATCATAATCAAGGAAATCAGATGAACAATGGGAACCAATTTCAAACACAACAATATCAAAATCCTCATCAACAATAATTTCAACGTCCAACCAATTATCCACAATTGGAATATCAAAAAAGGAATAAAAAAGGACATCTAGCATAGAGGATAAATGAAATTGAAGAACTGGAAGAATCGATAGATGATTATGAAATCAAATCTCTCTCAGCAAGAATGATAGACTACAAAGACACCAATCACTTGCTTGAACAGGTTACAGAAGATAGAGAAGAAGATTTAGAATCTCAAGGAATCTATGAAGATCCACATTGAAGACTAAAGTCTTCAATATCCAAATAATGTAATACAAGGGGGTGTTATAAATAGAGTCTATTACATCATTTGGATCATGTAAATGTACCTTTATCTTGGTACATACTTAGGATATTAGATTACTTTAGGGGGAATTTATCTAGTTACTTCATGCAATGTAATAATTGCACAAATGTCAAAGTGCAAGTTGTGCATGTGCAAGATATTTCCTTACACATCTAGGTAGAGTGTTTTTTTTATCGGTTAAAGAGATTAAAATTTATATATCAGACGAGTTTTAACAGGGCCCCAAAATTTGTATACAAAATGGCATAAAATTCTAGAAAAGCATCAAAAAGTAGACCAAAGGCCATCCTTCAAGGAAAAAACATTAAGGCTATCCTCAGCCAGTAACAGGAGCAAAAATTTTAGGCAAAATAGAATATCCAAAAAGCCACATAGAACATTAAGCATCAAAAATTTTGAACAGCAACTCTCTAGGCTAGAGTGGGAGCAATTAACCTTCAAGACCAGGATTGGCATCAACATATTGGAGACCAACATTTAAAGTGTCCATATCAACAATGTTATCTTTGGTAGGGATGTCCTCAGGATTGACAATTGCCTCCTTTAGATTTGCAGTAGGAGTTCCTCCCATACCTTCAGTAAAAGGCTTCCTAAAAAATCATAAATTAAGAGCATTACGTAGGTCAACCAAGTGGGTAATGCAATTTGTCATGGACTTGATGATGAACACCTGCATACAATGATCAAGTCTATCCTTATCCTCGTCTTTTGACTCAATGACCAGAGACTCTTTTTGCATGGATTTATTCCTTAGACGCACAAAGGAGCATAAGGGTTTTTGCTCAGTATCGCTTTTAGGTTTGGACAATGCACTTCCTGCTCTCTTCCATAATTCACAAAAAAACTCAAAATTTTTTTGTTTCTTGTTTGAAAATCTTGGATTACAAGAGGATTGGGGCATGGTTTGGGATGAACTAGGTTTTAGGGGGCTCTGTTTGGGTTTGGAGGGAGGACTCACAACAATGCCCTCAGGGCAGTGAATTAACCAATGTTTGAATAAGACATTGAAAAGGCCACAGTGGGTAGGTAATTATGATCCATTTTTCTCCCTACAATGCTCAATGGTATAGTTGATAGAATTAAAAATAAACGAAGGAATATTGACTGCACTTACATCACATAAATGGTTATAAAAGGAGAAATAAAAATTGTGAAGAGGTTTGTCAGGATCATACATAGTCACATACTGCATAAAAGGCTTGAGGATGCTCCCCCATGAAAAAGGTAACTCATATTGCTACATGCCCAGACGAGCTCTTCTACATATCTCCTTGTCCTTGACATCCTTCAATTCAACATTCCAATTGTGCTTCTCTCTTAATTGATCTTCCTTTAGGTTGTTGTCTAGTCAATTCCACAAGCATTTTTATATCAAGGAGATAGGTCTTGTTATAGATGGTGCCCTGACCATTTTCCCATGTATCCATGAATGCCAACATGAATTTGGGGTCTTCTCCTTCAAATTTGTGTAAAAATGGGAGAAAAACCTTACCAGCAAGTATTTCCTCAGCAATGGTGTCCAAACAAGGCTTGGAAGGTTCAATGAAAGACATGATGACCACACAGAGGTAAGATAAATTTTGGATGAACACTCAATGAAATAATAATGAAGGAAGTTTAAAACTTGGGCATTATAAAATAAAATAGCCAATAAGGTAAGAACAACATCAAAATGATGACAATCTCGATAGAAGTGTCATCTAGGGTAGTGAAAAGAAAAAATACATGCTCCAAAGCACTCTTGGTGGACACGATAATTCTGACCACTGAAGGATATCATGTGAGAATACGAACCAAAATCCCACAAATGGGAAATACCAAGGAGGTACAACAAAACATGAGGTGAGACATGCGGGAGGGTGATGATGTGGGTGGACAAAGTGGGAATATGGAAAAGGGTGATGACTATGGATTGGTGACTTTTGCAATGGGTAAGGACAACACAAGATTTGCTTTAAAGTATGGATAACCGAAATTCCTTTTTGGAATGAGGGAGGGAACCAGAGACTCTATTTTGAAAAGTGTAAAGCCGACATCCAAGGTTGACAAGATCAATAATCAGGTGAAGTCCACAGGTCGAGAAGGTGGGGGGATTATTGGTATGAAAATTAAGACACGCTGGCATGAGGATCATCCATAGGATGGCTAACTTGCTCCATGTTAATACAAATGATGCCTAAAGTCAAAATTTCTTGATCAATGACTTGAGCCAAACACTGATGGATATCAATAGTCCAAGTAACCAGATCAGTGATTCGGGTCCCAAAATTTTCAAGGACGTCAGTAGCTTTGTTGTTTTCTCTGAATGTGTGCTGAAGATTATATCCTAAAAGTTTTTGCTAAGATTTATGGCTTCTTCGATGCAATTCCTTATTTTCCATGAAGGGATTTTGGAATTTTTGAGGTAATTAATGATGGTAAGGGAATCACCCTCAACAAGAATCCTGCTAGACAAATATTTGGCCAAGACCAAGCCATGTCATAGAGCCCATGCTTCAATAGTTTGGTTTTACTAAATCTCTAAAAACTTAGCAAAGACAAGGATGACCTTACCTTTGTTGTCTATGAGGATGCCACCCACTCTTGACCGCCCAGGGTTTCCCTTTATAACACCATTAAAATTCAATTTGAGCCATCCCAGTGGAGGAGGAATCCAAGATGACTAAGCTCTATTGGAAGTAGAATGTGGACTAGAATTATTCACAATAGGGAATTTAAGAGCCTACCCTAAAGAGGATTCAAAGTTAGAAGTAGGCTGTGAAGGTAGGGGGCTAAGGGCAACATTTGCCACATGAAATGATGAAGATAAAACTGCCATAATATTTTGAGGCAATGGTTCCTAAAAGGGTTGAACCATTGAATTAAAATATTAGAGATGGAGCAAGGTTCAACCCAAGAAATATGGAAGCATTCAAAAAGGCTATTGAGGATGGAAGAAGCAAAAGGACAACCGAGGAAAAGGTGATGAGGGGATTTCCAATCAGAACAACACATAAAACATCTATTGGGAATGGGTAACCCTATTTTCAATAAGTTATCAATAGTAAGGATTTTTGCCTGGATAGCAACCCAAAAAAAGGAGGCAATTTTAGGAATTAGTAGCTTGATCCAAACAAGATTAAAAGGAATTAAGGATTCCTCAAGTGATAGGAGAAGCTGGTAAGCAGTTTTGATAGAAAATTCTCCAGTATCAGTAAGTTCCCACACCAAATGATCCTTAGGATTCCTAGAGGGGATGATTGAAGATTTTAGGAGAAACTGTAGTTCTCTAGTTTCCTCAGGATGAGTAGGTATGAAAAAAGGCTTCCAAGTCTTCCTACCATCCTGGGAATAGATGAAATTTGAAACTCTTGATCCACATATAGTATCAGTATAGTCCTTGAGGATAGCCAATCTAGGAATATTTATGAGTGGTTCATTGAGGAGCCATTTATCCTACCAAAAGTCAATTTGATGCCCATCACCCAGTCTCCATTGAAGGCCCTATTTTACAAGAGTTCTGACTTGCAAGATGGATTTCCAGAAGCAAGACCCCCTAGGGGATAAATAAACACTAAATAAATTAGTATCCTGTAAGTAATTGCAATGAACAATATTAATACAATCAATACCATCCTTTGAAATTAGCCTCTAGGCCTACTTAGAAAGAAGGGTTGAGTTAAAAAGCTGAATCCTTCTTAGGCCAACCCCACTAGACTACTTCGGCCTGCAAACTTTATCCCAGGCAATGAGGTGAAATCGACTTTTTTTTTCATATCCTCATCGAAAGAATTTTTTTGAATCTTCTCTACTTTATGACAAACCCCTACTGGAACTTTAAGGATGGACATGAAGTAGATGGGAATGCTTTGAAGCGACGCATGTGTCAGGGTAATTTTGCCAGCTTGAGACAAGAGATTGCCTTTCCAACCTGCTAATTTCTTTTGTAGCCTTTCAATCACATTGTTCCACATTGAAGCATCAGGTTGTCCCAAGAACAAAGGAAGTCCTAGGTAAGTAGTAGGTAAAGGAGAAATTGAGCATTCAAGGATGGTAGAAATTTTGAGTTATCTCTGAATGGGTGTATTTAGGAAATATATTTTGCTCTTGTGAAAGTTGATTTTTTTCCCAACAACATCTTCATATAACAATAATATATGCTTGATGACTTTAGCTTCAAGGATAGATGCTTTAGATGAGATGATAGTATCATCCACAAACTATTGATGGGAAACTGGCCTAGTCATGGAAGAAAATTTTATACCTAAAATGAGATTGATATTACAAGTTGCTTTTATTGTTCTTCCCAGAGCTTCAACAATAATTATAAACAGCAAGGGGGATATGGGATCTCCTTGACGGATGCCTCTATTGCTTATAAAATAACTAGTAGTGGATCCATTGATAAGTACTGAGAACCATGGGGTGGAAATACACCCTTTGATTAACTCAACCCAGTCAGAGTGGAAACCAAATTTCAGGAGAATTGAAACAAGGAATAACCAATCTAATCTATCATAGGCTTTATTCATGTCTAATTTCAAAACAAAGGCAGGTTTTTTTTACATTTGAACAGAATGAAGAGCTTCATGGATAGTTATGACTCCATCAAGGATAGATCTTCCATGAATGAAACTTCCCTGGCAAGGATCAATAATGGAAGGAAGGATATCTCTCAATCTATTAGCAATAGACTTTGTGAGGATTTTTTAGACCACATTACATAAGCTAATAGGTCTAAAATCAATCATGTATTTAGCATTTGAGTTCTTTGGAATGAGGGTGATAAAGGTTGAGTTGAATCCATGAGGGATAGTTTTAGCATATTGAAACTCTCTAATGGTAGAACAAACATCACTGCCCACTATATCCCAAAAGGTCTGAAAAAATTAAGGAGGAAATCTATCACGGCCAGGGGCTTTGTTAGGATGCATTGAAAATAGGTCTTAATGGATCTCCTCATCAAAAAAGGGGATAGCAGTTTGGAATTAGCATAAGATAAAACCAACTTGGGTATATGATAAAGCATAGAATTAAGAGCAAGACTAGAGGGTATCCTGCTTTCCCCAAGGAGGTTGGAAAAATAAGAGATAGCCTCGGTTCTAATTTCTTGAATATTAGAGGTAATAGACCCATCACTATTTTTTAGTTCTTTGATTCTGTTGTGGCTTATGTTTAGCATGGTGGAGGCATGAAAATCCTAGTGTTTAAATCTCCTTATTTAAGCCACAAAACTCTAGATTTATTCTTCCAAAAAATTTCTTCACGAGCAAGAATGTTGTGATAATCATCCAGGGTATTTCTTTCTTCAGCACGGGTTTGATCATCACAGTGGCCTACTTGAATTTTGCTTTCTATGGAAAGGAGTCTGTCTTGAATAGATTGTTTGAACTCAAACAAATTTACAAACACTTATTTATTCTAGATTTTGAGATTTTCTTTTACATGCTTTAATTTTTGTGCTAGGCAGAAGGAAGAACAACCTTGACCGACCTATTGCCACCATTGGGATATTCTGAGCCTCAATTCAGGGTGTTGGATCCACATTGATTCAAATATGAAAGGTCTTCTAATAGGGTTGCCTTGATAATATCCAAAAGGAGTAGACTATGATCAAAACCAAATTTTAGGAGATCAATAAGGTTGGCATCTCCAAAGAGTTGAACAACCTCATGGGATAAAAAAATTCTATCTAATTTTACTTGAATGAGTTGATTTCCTGATCTTCGATTGCTCCATGTGTATTTTGCATTTTTGAGCTTAACATCCATGAGATTATTAGTGTTGACAAAGTCTAAAAAATATTCCATACTTTTTTTAGGACACCCCGAACCTCCAAATTTGTCTGAGGGGTAGAGAGGTGTGTTGAAATCTCTAGCAACAATCCAGGGGCATTATTGAAAGAATATTTAAGGCTACTGAGCATATCCTAGAAAAGAGCTCTCTTAGATAAAGAATTTGGAGCATAGATGTTTGAAAAAATACAAGAAATATAGGAATATCACTCTTGAAATATGACACTAATAATCTCACTCTTGAAATATAACATCTAGGTAGAGTGTTGGCCAAGGAACCTATTTCCTATATAAAGGGCCATAGGTATAGATCAATACATCATCATAGTGAGATATATCATAGAGAGAGTCATATAGAGTCAGAGTGATATGATGTAGCATTGTGATGTAATATGGTGGGGTGTAATATGCTCAATGCCCATTCTTGAGAAGTAGCTCTATTCATGGAGTGTTCATTTCCTCTAGAGCTATTTTGTAAACACCACCATCATTTTTATATATGTATTATTTTCAGTCATCTTGTAGATTTTCTTTATGTCATTTTATTTTGCATCTTGTGTGTCATCTCTCATTACATGTTGCATCAAAAGCTAATAATATGACTATTCCAACAACCCATACAACATTGACCGAGTTGGCAATACACATGGTCTTATTGCGTAGAGAAGAAACCTGCTAAAAATAAACTAGTTCTGTAAACTGTATCAGCAATGTCCTTTTGTAGCTACCTTCAGTTGCCTTCTTTTGTAGACAGATTTGGTAGTGTCCTTCTATAGATGATTTCTATAGATATATCTAGACCTTTTTTCTACCATGCTCTTTTATAGACTGCTTCAACTGTGTTCATCTATAGCATTCCTCATGAATCACCTGTAATATTTATCTGCTAAAACACAATAATGTCACAAAATTCACGTAAAAATACAACCATTTAACACATAATATCTTGCAGATCACATTTATCCAATAATCATATAAGATCATGCACATTATTAATAAAACACATATATATCATGCAAATTTGTAGCTAAAATGCAGAAGTAAACTTTATATCACAGTCACATTTTAGTACTCAATTTTTTCCAAACTTAAGGGAGTGGATGTTCTCATGCACAAAATTAATGCTTCTAAAATCATGAGAACATACCATATATATATATAAATAAATATGGTTCTACAATTTTTATGATAATATTAAAAATCAAATATTTTTAGCTTTAATCTGGGATGAAGTCTAGACTAGAGTAGGGTGATCTTCTACCTTCAACTTCCCATGTTTGATATTTCACACCTATGCTTTAGCTATGTTAGGATTTGGTGGCTGCTCCAAGGCCACAATATTCAAGTAAGTTAAATCCTCCTAGTTTACCTCTATACCTGTTGTGTTGCATGGAGTTGGCTTTGTCTTATCTATCGGTGAGGATAATTATCCTACTAATTTGGTGATCGTGTTGATCACCTTATTGACCTCTAGTAGAATATTTAACTTTGGGCCCATATTTTGTGTACCATGCGTAGGAGAAGTTCACTTTTGAAACCTGAAATCTTCCAATATTGAGGATAACATTGATGAGATATCTTCAACGAGCACCTTGGATAGGGTGAAGTGTTTGTTGACATTGATTGAGCACCTTATCTTCTTCCCTATTGAACTTTTATTGGGTGATGCATCCATGATAGGCTGTTGGTAGATAGGGTGAACAGATTTGGTTGCCTTAATTCTAACCTTTGTGGATATTTGCCTTAGGAGATCATTTTGGGTGGAGATGGTCTTCTCCACTAAAGCTATGTGTTTCACAAAATATTTGTGGAAACTATCCAATAGAAACTACAATAGGGTCTACTGGGTGTAGATCTAAGCTAAGGTATCGATAGATTCTAACTTAGGGCTTGTAGGTATTGGGATCAATTGTGGGATATTATATTACCTAGATGTTTCACCCTTCTTTTATTTTTTGGGTTATATTCCTCAAACCACATCTTTTTTACTAATGCAGGTGAGAAGGATTTTGAGAACTTGGTGGTTCTATATCGGGTGACCTTCTTCTACACAAGAGACTTGTATTCATCTTGGATTTAATTAGACTCAAACTCAAAGCTATCTTCCTAATCATATTCTTCTTCATATGATTCTATATATAGGTTAGACTCCTCTACCACCTTATCCCATGTAATTTTGGTTTCATGGATTCTGTGCAAGACAACCAATTTAATGAGACCGTGGTTGATGATAAAATGTAGTTTAGGTGCATAATAAGTTTTATTTGCTTGAAATTTCTTCACAACAAATTTTAGTGACTTGTATAAGAAATAATCCAAGTTTATTACATAATCATCATGATCAAGAAACTTCAAATTGAGAAGTAGCTTCAGGTCATAGCCCCCATAAACTGAAAATATCTTGTTAACAATGAAAAACTTCATCACTAAGGTGATGGCTTCTTACCACTTGAATGGGAAGAATAAATTTGCTACTCCTTTGATATAACCTCATCGATCTTGAATCACAGAGCACTTCTCTCCTAGATTTTCAACCAATCGGGTGACTCCCTTGTCACTCGATTTAAAGTATTTTTGGCCTACTTCAAGCAGGTGAAGGACATCAAAAATTATTTTAGGGGTAATTGTGATCTAAAATCTACCCACTTGCATAACCATGGATGTGGAGTCATAGTTTAAGATAAACCACTTAACCACACCCTGGTCATGGCCTTGGAACCAAGTCAAGGCTTCCCACCACCTTGCTTTTTGAAAAATATTTTTGACAAAGTCACTAGGAATTTGGGTTGCAATGGAGGAAGACTCACTCCTTTTGTGAAATATTGATTTCGTCATGGCTACAAGGGTTATACTATGGTTAGGGAATTTAGGGTAGTTTTTACTTTTGGTTTGGCTTTGCAATTTGCGCTCATATGGCTATAATGAATACCCTACAAAAACATTGAATATACATATGCATTCATCACCATCCTGTATAAAAAACTAATTTATATAGAAGAAAACATATTATGACATGTAATGTAATAAGCCATGTGAAGACATGATACAATTTTCATCATTAAAAAAAAAATCATTACATTTAAAAAAATCTCATTACATTTCAAAAACTTCTCATTACATTTCAAAAAATTCTCATTACATTTCATTTAAGAACTTAAAATTGGAACTCAAAGTTATATTGTGATAAATTTATTAATTCATACACCCCCTTCAACATATGTTTGCAAATCCTTTACCATAGCCTTTCACGAAACCACTACCACTTCAAGTTTACCCTCTATGAACGGCCTTCGGGTGTAATTACAGTTGGATTTTATAAATTTCAGGTGAAATCAAGGTTTGATTACATTTTCAAGGTGTAATCATCATTGAACTATTAAGATTTTTCCCTAGCCTATGTTGTAGAGAAGGAGAATTTTTTTTGCATGTGAATTTTAGGTTTTTCCCCTATTTTCTACGGTGAAATTTGATAAAAAACATAGTCATCTATCATTATTTTGGTCGATGACATTTGTGCTTAATCCATGACATACATCCTCATTTGCTCTACATAGTTCAGTCATCCAAGTGTTGGAGATAAATGCTTATACTTACAAGGTGGTCATCCCATTTGAAAATGGCCATCATTGCTATTGTGTTATGCTAACACCCTGCCACCCTTCCACAATGTGCGATACATGGGTGAGAAGCCTCTCTATGCCAACTATGATACAAGGATGAAAAGCTTCACTATGCCAACTGTGATACATGGGTGATAAGCCTCATCATCGAGAATCATACATGTGGTGCTCATCGATAAGGCCACATACGCCAAAAATTCATAATAGAATGCCAAAGACTATCTAAACATGGGTGTTTATCGATTAAAAGCTTCACTAGAAAAATTTAGGATGAAGTCATCTTTAATTATGGATGATAATCTTTGTAAGGCCCATGATTTATCAAAATAGCCTTCTATTCATGTCCATAACCTTGCTTCACAACCCATATTATGATGTAATTCATGAGTATAAGGTATGCATATGCTTAATTGTTGATTTCCTAGATAGCTTTCCATTTGGCATCACAATATCCTAAGCTTTGGACATGTCTTCTACTTTTCAATCGTGAACTCCTTTCCTAGTGATGATCGAAGAGTCATGTTTTAATTGTGACACAACCACCGCATGTGAAAGCCAATTGAGTTGATTTCCACTTGTCCACCCATTGGATCAAGGATACCTATGTATTCCCTTTGTTTCATATCCTTTGGTATTTACTTATACTTAAATTTATGTAATCCATGATGATAGGCTGGAACTCTCTTAAATAGAATATGTTCAAGCTTCTGCTATTTGTGATTTGACAACCCATGACCTCAAGAATGAATGGCAAGTGTCCATAACATGTACACTTAGTTTCCAAGGTAGGACCTGCATCTTATGACTTTTGTGCCAAGGTTTATGGGGCATAATACACATGCATATTTTATATTTAATTTCTTTATGTACAATAGCTTCGATAATTAAAATCAAAGATGACCATCCTATAGAGTCTTATTACCTAAGACATGTGGCTTTTGTCATGGTGCTTCTAATGCAAATTTACTATAGTCGTATATTGAGGAAAATTTTATGTGAAGATGTGCTTACAAAAATCCACCATGAAAACATACTATGGAACTTAACTATGAAAACAAACTATAAAAATC
This sequence comes from Wollemia nobilis, assembly GCA_028583015.1. Lineage (NCBI taxonomy): Eukaryota > Viridiplantae > Streptophyta > Pinopsida > Araucariales > Araucariaceae > Wollemia > Wollemia nobilis. Next base: position 3,603,610 of record JAQPPZ010004166.1, on the reverse strand, counting down.
AACTACAAAAATTTTTTAGGAGTAAAACTAATGAGATATTTTACAAATGAAAAGGGTTACAATATATAGGCATAAGCCTATATGAAATGCATGACACTTGTCAAGAGAAACTGACAAGTGTCAAGGTGAAGGCATAGTGCACATTATAAATCTAACATTCCCCCTTAATGTGCACTATCCTAACTATAGAAAACAAACAAGTCAACTTTAGGAATCTAACATTCCCCCTTAATGTTGACTTCTCTAAAAGAAACCTATCATCCTCATTTATTGCTGATTTGGTCTAGGCTCGTGCTCTCTGCACTTGGCTCTCCAGCTGTGAATAATCCTAGATCAATAGTGTATACATCTCAGTCTGTTGCGTCAGGGTCAACCACATCTATGGGTTTGTTGCCACTGGGTTAGCCATCTAAGTGCCTCAGGATCATCATGGGTGCCTCAAGGTCGGCCACTTCTGGGTCTGTTGCCTATGTAGGTCATCCTCAAAGGATGTTACCTCTTGTAGGTCACTGAATAGATCCACCATGAATATCAAATCCCTCCTCATGGTGAACTCAATCTATAAGGTGTCGATCTTTGCCAAAAAATGCACCTTAATACATAAGAAAAAATGAGCCATGAAATACAATAAAATGAGCCATAGAAGCCAAATATGGAGGAGAAGAAGAAAGAATAATAGAAGAGAATATTCTAAAGTGTATTCGTCTGTAGTCTTCAGAAGTAGATCTAGAAAAACTCAGATAGAGTCTAGGGTGTCTATGTATGTAGTCCCTAAAATAAGTTTCCTTATGGTAGTCACCTCATCTTACCGGAATGCATGGGTAACCAGCCGCTGCATCCGCCAAGTAGAAAGAGGAGAATACTAGATACTAGGTTCACTTATAAGTGCCTTAGGAGTGTCGGGTTCAACCGAGAGTGCACTCCAAGGTAGAAAAATTTGAGGCTTAAAAACTCAAATGAAACAACCTCAAAATTACAAATGGACACCACCAATGTGTCCATCTCAAAAAAATCTTTCCAATGACTATAAACATGGCTATAGTCGAATCTCAATAAGTCCTTCATGCATGGGAAAAACAAGAACATGAAACATCAGGAATAAATATTCATGATATCACACGCAGGTGGAAAAAACAAGGGAATTACAAGGGCCTTTCCACCTCCATGTGGAAAAAACAATTTTAATGTACCCGTGCCTTTTAAAAATTTTGACTATTCCCTCCATTTAAAAAATTCCTTTACAATTTAATATCAAAATGGTCCCCTCCACGTCTAATAACACATGCCCCTTGTTTTTTTTTTTTTTTAAAACACCTATTTTGAAAAAACATTTCACATGGCAATGATTTGATTTAAATTATCCCCTTAATAAAAAAAATCCCATCATATCGTATTATTAGACTGGTTGAGCTCAACACGCCACCATAGAGAGTGGGACACAGCCAGTTGGAGCACTCTTCACTGTCTACTTCCCCACTAGAATGCCTACTACATTACAATCCTTGCCGGCCACAACATCCGGTACATGATCCTCATCGGCCTCAACATCGGGTACACAATCCTCGTCGACCTCAACATCAGGCACACAATCTTCACCTATTGCCTGCGCCTGGTGCTGGCCCTAAATGCCATGGTGGTGGTGCCAGACTACCGCATGGGGCCAAAGAATTGGCTATCAGCGTCGTTGGACGATGGCTTCAATGTGATCCACTGGATTCAAGCGCAAGAGGAGTCGCCCATGGAGTTCAGCTCACCCATCACTCTGACTTCAGTAGGGTCTACGTGTCTGGAGATAGCACCAGTGGTGGCATCGCCTACCATGTGTCGATGCGTGCACCATCAGAGAGCTGGGATCGCATGAATATCAAGGGCTACGTGCTGCTAATGTCCTTCTTTAGGGGCGATAAGCATAAGCCCTTGGAGGCCACATGTCCACTGGATGCATTTCTAAATCTGGAGTTTAATGAAAATTATTGGAAGCTGTCATTACCCATGGGGGCTAACCATGACCATCCTTTTTCCAACCCATTCGACCCTGGTGCACCGTCTCTCATCGATGTGGAGCTTTTGTCGGTGCTTGTCATTGGTGACAGATGTGATCTTCCTCGCGACAGGGGCATCAAATACGTAGAGAAGCTGTAGGAGTCGATAAAGGAGATTAAGGAGAAAATCAAGCTCACGCATCAGCTGATTACAGAGGCCAAGGAGTCCTTCGACAACTAGCTAAAGATTTAGAAGCTCAAGGACACGATCTTCGCCATCAATGACCAAATTATTTGCTAGACCAATCATGCTAGCACCATTAGGTGTGACCAAATATTCCATCTGAATACCTGCATTATCAACTCCTCTAGTTTGTTTAAGAGATCCACCTCTCTCCATGCATCTGCATCTTAGAACTGATGCATTCTTCTTCAAAAATAGAGACGTTTATTTTAAAATTTTCTTATACAAAGCATATTTGTCAATGGATGGCATCGCAATTCGATAGCTATTCCAGGCACTTCCAGAACAGAATTTGCTACCGTTGCTTTTAAATCATTGTTCATTAATTTTTGGATTCACGAAAACCCAGCTGCATCCTTCATCTGTTATATCCATCTGGGAGCGATTCGAACTTGCAATACATCAATGGCGAAGAACAATAGTTACAACCATAATCCAGTGCTATGGCAACCGCTGATTCCTGTAATAAACAAACTTCATGATATATTGTCTCAACTCGGTGATGAGTCGACGATCGATCTTCCACAAGTTGTGGTGGTTGGAAGTCAGAGCATTGGGAAATCCAATGTATTGGAATCCCTAGTGGGTAGGGATTTTCTTTCTCGGGGGTTAGATATTTGTACCAAAAGGCCTTTGGTTTTACAACTCATTCAAATTTCTTGGTCTGATGAATCATATTTCAAGGAGTGGGGGGAGTTCTCAACTGCAAAAGATGTCTTCTCACATGCACTGGTGACATTTTAGGCAAGGCCATACAAACACCCAAGAGCATCCATTCTCTACGAATTTCTGTCAACAGACGGGAATCCTTCGAAACAACTTGGGTTGGCGGCTTTGTACAAATATTGGACCCTTCAACCAAATGGCTACGTTGAGATTCAATTTACCTGCACACCAAAGCGAAAGTCATGAAAAACCAACATACAAAAATATTCCCATCAGGAGACGGAAACACAGATTCTAACCCTCACCCACTCCCATCCAATTCAAAAGCAAACATGAATTCTTTTTTTCAAGCTATCTGGTTTCTGATCCATTTTTAAAAAATGGAGAGCATACTCCCTAGGCTTGAAAAAAAAAGGGGGGAAAATGAGGAAGAAATGGGGGGAGGGAGGATTTCCATGAGGGAAATCCCCCCTCAAGGGTTTACACAAGGCAGGAGAGCGACTAGGCTCTGATACCAAATGTTAGGAGTAAAACTAATGAGATATTTTACAAATGAAAAGGGTTACAATATATAGGCATAAGCCTATATGAAATGCATGACACTTGTCAAGAGAAACTGACAAGTGTCAAGGTGAAGGCATAGTGCACATTATAAATCTAACAAAATTAACTACAAAAATGACCTATAGAAGTAAACTACAAAAATAAACTATAGAAATATATTACGGAAGAGAATGCTATAGAAATGTTTTAATTTCTTCTATTTTTTTTCTCTCCCCCCAAACTATACTATAGAAAATATTATATTATTCCTTTGCTTCTCTCCCAAATTGAATTTTTGGCTATAGAGCCAAAACAAATGAGGATTTGTTTGTATTCATAGGGGTTTTATACTATAGAAACTTAATTATAATAGAATATATATAATTTTTCTTTTTATTTTAAGAATTTGGGGAGGTGTTTACTCATAGATATCAACCATTTAAACAAAATTTTAGGATAATAAATCTTCTTGAAATAGAACTGTGTATTCCCAATGGCAAGATGGTCTGCAAAAAATATTGATGTCTTCCTTGACTTTTGATAGAAATATTCCATGGTCTTCATAAAAAACTTTCTAATGTCCTAGAGAGATCAATTTCTTTTGTTCTACTTCCTTTAGCATCATTATGGAGCTCTTAATGAGAGAAAAAATGATAATGAGATTAAACCAATGTCAATGAATAATACTTTGGTTCATAGAAATAGGTCTTATAAATGGTTGAACACATTCAAAACCTTTTTTGGAAGAGGAAAGTAAGATAGTCATTATGGTATCATCTTTGATTTACCATTTTATTGCCCATTTTTCATATATATAGATATAATGTTTAGTTTTAGGGATATAGAGCTTTGGGGAATCAGATTTCCAACCACTCTATCAAAGTCTTGATGGGAATTATTACCCTATCCTTACTACTTTGCTCCTTTAATAGGAAGATTTAAGGATTTGGGGAATCATACCACATAACCATTTGGATGGAAATGTAATTCTATCCTTATTACCCTCTTTTATTTTGGGAAGAAATTAGAAATTTGGGGATTCGAACTGCATACCCATTTGGATGGAAATGTAATCATATCCTTACTATTATTTCCTTCCTTTTATTTCTTGTGGGATATATGAAAAAAGGTATTTTACTACCTTGATTTATTAATTTGTGATACCATAATGACTATATGACCTCCCTTTCATAAGGTAAGAATATATCTTCACACACTGAATCTGAATTCTTCCTTAAAACATAATATTGTGATTGAAAAATGATGAATGATAAAATGAATGAAAATATTCTATGTTAGAACTCCATCATGAAATAAAGGAAGCATATTTAAAGAACATGGTGTGATCTTCTAGTTCATTTTCAAGAAATATTATTGTTCCATGATAATCTCCTTTCATTGGTCAAGTAGTGCAAATATGTTTGCCTTCCATCTTATTTACTGGTATTTATACATCTAAACAAGAGGACTGATTATACTACATTATTTTAATGGTTGCACTTATTTTCTTAGCATATATTAAATTATAGAGAAACAATTTATTTATTATTTTACTAGTGTTTTGTTGCTTTAGATAAGGAAGGATAAGTTCTTTATTTAATAGTAGTTGATTGCAATTTAGAGATGCACTACAAATCAACTTGTTTTTTAAGGTGGTTTAAGAATTCTTCTTTAGAAAATGTCTTCCTATAGATATTAAGCCTATGTCCATTAAATAATAATCTCTGTGTTGAATCATCAATGGGATTAAGTTTGACTGTACCATTCCCAAATATTTATTCAACCTCATAGGGTCCAAGCCATCATGTCCTTAGCTTTCCTTGGAAATATTGGAAGTGGAAATTAATTAGGAAGGCCCAATATCTTGGTTGAAATGTTTGTGGTGCAGTATGTTTATCATGCCACTTTTTATTTATACTTGCATTAGTTCTATCCTATGTAGAACGAACATTTAATTGTTACAACCTAGCCTTTTGTGCTTTATCCAAATCCATTTCAAGTTCTACCGCTATGTGAAGAGTTTCAATTTCAAATTCAATAGGCATAATGGCTTATTTTCCATAGACCATTTCATAAGGTGATAGTCCTGTGGTGGTTTTCCAATTCACATTATATGCCCATGTAGCTTCTTTCAATATTTTTGCCCAATCAACCCTATTGATGGCTACAATTTTTATTATAATATTTTCAAGCTCTCTATTTGTAACCTCTACTTGCCCATTAGCTTGAGGGTGATATGGGGATGTATTTCTATGTATTATTTGGTACAATTTTATAAAACACTAATTCACATGAGAAGTTAATTGAGTCCCTTGGTTTGAAACTAATTCTCTTAGCACTCCAAAGTGTTGCATTATGTGTGAATAAATAAAATCAGCTATAGGTTTAGCTTTTGCTTGTGTCAAGGCTTTTAATTTAGCCCACTTAATAACATAATTTGTTCACACAAGTATATGTTTATTGCCTTTACTTGGAGGATCTATTGGGCAACAAAGTTAATTCCCCATTTCTTGAATGGTTCAAACATTATTTGTGGCACTAAAGGCCTCTCCATTGTGGGTGTAGGTTTGCTAGTCCTTCGACAAGCATCACATTGGTTGATAAACCTATGGGCATCCCTATATATGGTAGGACAAAAATAACCTGTTTGAAATATTTTACTAACTATTATTTGAGTGGTATAATGATCTCCACAAGGTTCTTCATGTGCTACCTAAATAATTTTATAAACATCATCCTCTTGCACACACCCTCTAATTACATGTGTAACAACCTAGATCTAACTTCATACCTGGTTGCCCAAAAAAAGATAAGGAAAACTAAAAGTAATTAAAAAAAACTAAGTCCTCTATCCAAACCTAAAAGTTGATTATCTAAATTTTAGTTAACTTCTTTTTGAATCATCCAAGGAAATAAAACATTCTTAGCACAGACATATCAAACCACATTTGAGTTCAATATTGCTATAGCCAGTCACCCAAGTGGACAAGATTGACCATATCCCATTGAGGAGCCAATTTGTGGATTCAGTTGTCCTCATTTATCATCCACATTTTCCAACATGAGGACCGAACCATGGCAAGGGTTATCCTCTAGGGCCCATAAAACCTACATGGGGGATGCTTTCATCCTTTACCTCTTCATATTGACCTTTGACTATCTAGTCGACTTGTTTTAAAATAACACGAAAGAGGTTAGTGTATTTATGTCTCTATGACTAATTGAGGACTCCCTATTTTCAGAGGTAGTTAGTGTTGTGTCAATACCTTGATCTTGGACCTCATTGCTCATACTCACTACAACTCACAGTGGTTTATCCCATACCAAACCCTGTGGTTGTTCTAGCTAATTTCAATGAGTATGTAATAAGCACAATGCTTATTGGGTCTAGTATGAAAAAGGTGTCCCATACCACCTTCTCATTCTTGACCTAACCGAGTCATTTTTGACCAATTTCATCAGTATTTAGCTATCCCAAAGCTTGTTGTGTGCATCCTTGCACCTCAACATTCTTGGATGTTCATATGTTTAATTTTTGGGTCAAAGCCTTCTAAATGTCTTTTTGGGTTTATTTCACTATCAATATTTTCCCAAAATAAGTTAACAAATATACCTTAAACAAATTATATTTTAAAGGAAAATTCAATTAAAAGAACAATAATAATTAGTCATAAAAATAACTTGCTATTTAAGACCAATTCACACTATTATCATGATTTTAAACCATCCTAGAGTATAGTTTTTCTCTCTAGATATTTTTTGGTTTACTGTTTCACAAAGGAGAGTTCTGAAGAACCAATTGTTCATAAATGCATAACTTTAAAAAAAAAAAAATCCCTTAAAAGTAAATTTCGGTGTCACACCTCATGAGTTTCATTAATATTACGCTATTTGCATTCAAAAGTAAAATCATAGGTTTTCTTCTTTAGAGAATAAGTCTCGGTTACCTCTCACTCACAACAACACTAATCAATTTATCAAAAAAATAGTTTAAATGAAATTTTCTAGAAGTCTTTAGCTTATATGCAACAAATGCTAAGTTTAAACAAGACTTATTTACTCTCATGGTTTACCCAAGATCCTTCGAGGTAAAACTAGGTTTGATTTATTTAATATCTTACCTGAGAATTTCTAATTCACAACATACCAAAAGAGAATTCAAAACCAAAAACATTTTTACTAAATAAGGTTATAAAGTTTAATATAATACATATGCTTCATCTGGCTTCACCATAAGCTCATGATATCACTTCCAAATACATTTGTATTTATTTTTAGAATGGTAATACAAGTGGGCTTCACCCATTTTAACATGATAAGAGGGTTCTTTCTCTTACTGTAAAATTATTATACTACTTTCTACATAAGGTTTGGTCTATCGAGTTTCATAGTTTTTCTTCTTTTGTGAATTTGCACTACTACCTAGACTTGAAACAACCAACTTCATTACACAACCATTGTCTTGGTTCTTGGTATCCAATCTGTAGCAATAATGGTATAACATTCCTTGACTACGAGCTTCTGGCACAATTCTTACCATACTCGCTCTGTGCAATATTAATTGCTTCCAAGAAATCAACAGTCCACACAGAGGAAACTTGGAGCACTGTTAGGGATCATATACGACTCATAGATAATGATCATGAAATTTTACCATGCACACATGCAAACTATTCTTTCACAAAAACATTCAAAAATTTGCTAATATCCTTTCCCGAGACTTATCCAAAGAATTATCAATATGTTTCTTTTATTTTCAATCTACCTACTTTTCATAGGGTAAAATTCCACGAAACCTATCTTCCTCATCAAGAGATGTTTCCTAGTTTCCAAAGAGGTATAAGTTCATAGATTGTTTCTTTCTATTTTTTAAAAAGAATACAGTTTACACACAACACTCATCACATCATTGCTTCCAAATGTAAAAACACATAGCAACATAACAACGTAGCAACTATACATTGTTTCATACAACACAACAACATAGCAACATATTTTTCTACAACAATACAATATTTTCAACATTACAAATCAATACAACATGACAACAATATTTAACCAGCATTACTATGCTTCCTATAACATGAATTAATTCTTCAACATGGTAGTGTTATACCAACATTTTCGTTGCTTTCATTACCATATAATATCATAAAAACATAACAATATTTACACAACAAAGATAGATATGTTTATCACACTAATTAAATATGGTGAATGCATTATTTACATCAAAAGCTAACATAATAACCAACTTGTTTATCATGCTTCCTAATCACACAGTTTCTTGTTCTTTGAATCCATTTCTCCCTTGTTTTGCCTGTATGTAAATGCCTTACCTTTTTACTTTTATTTTTCCTTCCCAAAACGATATGCGAGGAACTCGCAAGTTGTTTTCCTCTTCCTCCATGCGTAGCACCATATTTTCAGCCTCCTCTCCTCTACTTCATGTGCATACTGAGTTATCATGACCATCCAACAATTCACGACATTTTTCTTTAACTAACAACAAACATAGGAAGTGCGTCCATCCACATGGAGGTTTAATAAAACTTAGCTCTGCCAAAATTTTTAATTATTTCTTTAATATTCCAAGCAAAGCTATTTTCATAATAGTGTAAACTATTTTACATGCAATTTAAATAAAGTAAGATTAATAATATTATAAACTATTTTCTTATATTTCAAAGCAAAACAATAATAATATTTATATATACCCCTGCCTCCTTGGGTCTTACCCGAAAGTGGCATCCCTTTTGGGATGTTTTCCACAAAAAATAAAATAAAATTATATAGGCTTCCATACATGGTAAACCTACTACTATAATAAATTCACATATAAAACAAAAGAATATTCTAAATAATAAACTCACATATGCCTTAACAAGCAACCACACACACACATGCCTTTCCAAACTAGTGGCTCCCATCATCATTGCCACCTAAAACAACATTTCTCATTCCTTGCCAAACAAGCAATATTCAAGTCAATTTAACCCATGTAGAGATGCAATATGCAATGCACCTAAATGATATGCAAGTGTGAGTTTCCATGTGCTCGTGAGTTGAATCATCACTTCCCTGTCTCACCTTTTTCCCCTAACTTGTTTTCTTTCATTGCCATCACACAATTTTCCTACACTCATAGAAGTTGTCAGCAGTACCATGGTTCATAGGAAAAATGTAAGTATATACATGCTTTTACTATCTCTCAAACTGTGCAAGGAGATTCATTACAACATGGTTAGGACAAGACTTGATGTATTTAATTTCTATGCTCATACGGTGTGAAACTTTGTGGTATTTTTCTTGTTACTAAATAGTTTATAATATTAGCATACCAAGGAGTAAAAATGGAAAGAGCAAACAAATGTTCATCTAGAAAATTATTAGGAATCAATTCATCATCATCAAATATATGCATACGATACAAATGATCTGTAATTATATTTTCTTTATCCTTATATACAATTGTAATATTAAATTATTGGAATAAGAGAAACCATCTAACCGCTCTTCCCCAAACTATAATTTTTTTCATTAGATACTTAATGTAAGAATGGTCAGTATGGATAAATACTTTATAACCTATTATATAATATTTGAATTTATTAATGACATGAACTACAAATAAGAATTCTTTTTAGTAATTGTATATTTGAGTTCTACCCCATGCAAGTTTTTCTCACATTATAGATGACATAAGGTGTTTTGTTCTTAATTTGTTGTAATACTACCACTATTGCATAACATGAAGCATCACAATGTTTATGGAAGGGCAATTCCCAATTTAGTCCCCTTAAAGTGGGATAGGTAGTCAATTTATCATTTATAATTTCAAAGGCTTTTTGGCATCCCTCTATCCAATTAAATTCACTTTACTTTGTTAAGATCTTAAGCATAGGAGAGGTAATTTTTCTCAAATACTTAATGAATATACAATAATATCCTACATGTCCCAAAAATCTCCTTACCTTATTTTGTGTCTTTGGATGTTGAAGGAATTTAATGACCTCGATATTTTTAGGATCTACATTAACACCTTCCTCAGATATATAATGTCCTAAGACAATACTTCCTCTCATAATCATGAAGCATTTTTCACGACTCAAGTAGATATTTTGTTCTTATCATCTAACAAGAAATTTTTGTAAGCTCAACAAGGTTTCTTCAAAGGTGTTACCATAAACTATGAAGTCATCCATGTAGAATTCTACACATTCATTAATTAAATCAGCAAAAATAGCCAACACAACTCTTTGAAAAGTGGCAAGTGTATTGCATAGTCCAAAGGGTAGAACTCTGTAAGCATAGGTACCTATGTGACATGTAAAAATTATATTCTCTTGATCTTCTTCTACTAATGAGATCTGATTTTACTTGCTAAAACCATCCAAGAAGGAAAAGTACTTCTTCTCGGACAAGGTATCAAGGACTTGATCAATGAAGGGTAAAGGAAAATAATCCTTATTTGTCACTTTTATTAATTCCCTATAATCCACACAAGTTTTCCATTTTCTATTTTTTGGGGACTATTACTAATGGTGATACCCATTGGCTATCAGAGATTGGGTATATAAATTATGCCTTCAATAGCTTAATAATATTTTATTGAACTATATCTTTCATGGATGGATTTAACCTTCTTTAAGTTTGTCTCACTGGATGGAAACCTTCTTGGATGAATATATGGTGGGTACAAACATTTTGGTGTATTCCTTTCATATCCTTATAGTTCCATGCAAATGTTGTTTGGTGTTTTCTAAGTGTGTCTACCAATTGTGACTCTTGTATGCTTGTGAGTGCATTATTAATGTTTAAATTTTTTTCCATATATAATGTCTATTTATTTTCAGTTCTCAGTGTTTGCATCTATTCCCATTATTTCATGTTCAAGAATGTTTAATTGATAGTTATTGGACACCAATTGATGAGATTGACTTGTCCTTACTTCGTCATTAGACATAGAAGATTCGGGTGGACAAATAGAGTCTTGCTCTTGGTATTTATTTTGATCATATAGTAGTGATGATAATGGTCCTTCAATATATTGTTGTAAATAATCACTTAATACATTGACCGATAAAGTTTGAACATCATCCAATTCATCAGGAAAATCATACCAAAGTTGTCCTGAAAAACCTTGATCCAATGTTGACTCAGGAAATAGGTTGAGGTCTTTAGTGTGTTTACCATTGGAGATAGTCATATTTCTAGACCTACAATTGATGTAGGCATCAACTATTGCAAGCCATGGGCATCCTAGGATTAAGGGATTTCCCCTTAATTTCTTCTTTGTTTATAGAACCACAAAGTCTATAGGATACTCCCATGAACTTATAGAAACTATAATGTCTTCTAACTTTCCTTCCGGTATGATTGTAGATCTATTTGCAAGTTGAAGCACTATAGAGGTTGGTTGTAATGTATATACCCCTAAATATTCTACTATTTTATTAGTAATAACATTTATGGTAGCCCCTAAATATACTAATACATTTTTCAAGGTTGTTTTTCCAATGTGGAATTTGAGTATAGGTACTACAAGATCTGCATTATTTGGTAGTAACCTTCCTCCAATTATTATCTTAGATAATTTCTCGATAACTTGGATAGTTTGGGATTCATTTTTATTTTTCCTTCCTATTTTTTTTGTGCACATACTTTTTATTAATTTGTAGTACATGGGAATATCCTTGATATCTTGTAAAAGAGGAATTTTAATGGTAACATTTTCTAGTTCTTGAAGGAAATTAAAATATGGTTTGGAGGGTTCTTTAGTTATTACCAATATTTCAGGAAATGGAATTTCCACTTATTTCCTTTGAGGTATTTGAATATTTGTTTGCCTTACTGGTATATTCTTTGGTAAAGTTTCTATCTCATTTTCCAATTTTTCATATTTGTCTCCTTTTCCAAGTGAGTTTTGGGTAGGTTCCTCAATTTATGTAAAAGTCATTGTATTATTATCCAACACCTTTCTAGACATTAAATGGATATGTTGGCAAGGTACCATAGTTATTGAACATGTTTCATTGGCTTAATATACCTGTTGAAATGTTTTATTATTATTAGGATTGGGTACCAGTTGAGCTGGCAAGGTTGGCTACTTAGGAGGATTGTTCACATTGTTTAGTGGAGGTAGGAGTCTATTTTGAGGTTGGTTTTGAAGGGATTTTCCCCTGAATTGATTTTGAAATTTTTTTTATTTGGTTGGGCCTTGAGACCAGCTAGGTCCTCCTTGATTATATTGGCCATTCATGTTCCAACTAGGCATATTATGATTTTGGCCTATCATTCCTTGAGTCCATGGAGGTGGACTCCCATATGAGTTGGACATAAATTGATCCCATGGAGGTATATTCTATTCTTGATTGTTTGGGTAATTAGATGGGTTCCAATTCATCCAATTTGATGCATTTGACCAATGGTTAGGTCTTTTTTGGTTGGAATAACTAGAATTTGACCAATTAGATGGACCATTGAATGGGCCACTTCTTCTTTGGGCTACAAAATAAATATCCTTTGCTTCCTCAACTTTAGGTTCTTTTATAGCAGATTTGATAACTGAAATATACTTACAATTTTTAGTACTATGATTCTTGTCATAAATTTTACAATTAGCAAAAATGTTGGAGATATTTGTGATGTTAAGGGGGCATTCTCTTAGATTGTGTCTTTTCCTACATCAATGAAAATATATCTCCTCAATATATTGCTCTTTCGGTTTCTTTTCCATGATTTCAAGAGATATAGTTAATGTACTCAAAAATCAGTCTTCAAAATTTCCAACATATTTCCAATTTTTGCTCTTATCCTCCTATTGATGAGTATTTGTTGTTACTAAGAGGATTATTTCTTGAATAGTTTTTGCAAATATTTACAATTTCCTCAAGTTTTATCTAATGAATATCTCCTTTAGCCATGAGGTTTAATACATCAAGTACATATTATTTTAATACCTTTAGGAAGAGTTCTTTTAATATCTCTTCATCTAGCTCAATATTGACTCTAGACCCCACAAACTAGAATTTTTCAAGATAATCTTAAAGGAATTCTTCCTCTCATTGGTTCATATGAAATAATTCAAATTTCTTATCCCTAAATCTATAGTAATATTGATATCTTTCAATGAACATATCCTTCAATCCATTCTCTCCATCCCATCATCTACAAACACTCTCACCTAGACCCATGAACCATCTTAAATTTGCATCCTTAAGTGTAGAGGTAAATAGTCATAGCTTCTATTCATCAGTGGTGTAGAAGTAATCTTGGCATACCACTTCAAAATAAAAAAGGAATGCATAAAGGTTATCATGTGGTTATCCATGGAAAGTAGGCAAAATAACAATAGAGATAGACATTGGTTCTCTCATTATCATATCTTCTAGAGAAGGAATTGGAAAGGCAAAAGTTTTTCTTTACCTATTTCTCCTTTGGTTTCCTTCTACTTCTCCATGATAACTATTTCTTTGCCTATTCCTCCTTTGGTTTCCCTCTACTTCCTCATATTCACTACTATGGTCATCCATAACTAATTGAAGGAATTCAAGGATTGGACCAGGTATGGGTTCAAAAAATATAGTGGAAGGATCTATATGATTATCAAATTTAGGTTCTGGTAATAGAAATGTTTCAAGATCTTGATCTAGTAGAGTTAATGGAAACTCAGTTATTTTGGAGAATCTTTAGTTTCTACAATCTTAGTCTCTTTTAATATAGTAATATCAAGCTTTTCACTAGATTCTCTTCTAAAGTTATCTTATTGTTTCTCTTTGTAGACTTTGATGAACCTTTCGTTTGAATATCTAAGTCTACTCAAATTTTCAAAGCTCCTAATTTTTTCAAAAATTTTGAGTGTATTATACCCATTTAATCCTCTTTAAACAATTTATAGATGTCATTGATTGGTTCTAATTGTTCAGGGGTCATGTAATGCTCTTCTTCAAATGTGAAATATTGCTTTAAAAGATGAATCAATTGAGTAATAAAAGCTTGTCCTTGTATAGCAGTAGGGTTTTCAAACTATAAATCTTGACACAACTATCTAAAGCATATAATTCTAGGTGCTTTGTGTATCTTTTACTATATTATAGAATCACCTCTCTATTTTCTATATCTAATAAGAAGTTATGGAAATCAAGGAAATCCTCAAGGTAATGTTCCCAAGGATATGTAGATGAGTTTACACTTGCTCTCCTATCTCTTAGCCAATGTTTGAAACTCCTCAAGAGGTCAAGATATGGTGATTGATAATTTTCACCTAGGGCCTTAGTTATATTTATCCTCTTAATTTTACCCAATTCTTCTGACCTTTGCCTAATAATATCAAGGTGTTTCCACAAATAGCACCATTGTTCCCAATATTGACCTATGTCTTGTTCATAAAATAAATTGATTTCTTGTTCTATGAGTGTTCTTCTAAGGTCTATTAATGTAGTCTGACTAATGCAATTTTCCACCATTAGCAATATATACTTCTCTCTTTTTTTAGTTTACAAAAAAATATATATATATATATATATATATATGTTTTATTTTTGAGAAAAATGTAATTCACAAAAACTAAATTTTACTTTTCAAAAGAAGTAATCTTACTGCTATTAAAACTAGATCTAAAATATAATAATCAATTTTAATGCAACAAGGAAAATTAAAATATTACCACTACTTTGGTTTAAAAACACTCGGTATGATCTTGTGGCACCATTGACTTGTACACAATTAAAGTTTCTAAAACTAAAGGTGTAACAACTACAAAGCTCTAAAAATAAAATGCTAAAAGTATAAGGCTAGAAATAAATATTAACTAATGTTACCACTATTTAGTTTAAGAAAAACTCGGTATGATCTTGTCGCACCACTGACTTGTATACAAGTAAATTTCCTCAAAAAAAATTGTGACAACCAAGAAATGCCAAAATTGAAATGCTGAAAATAAACACTAACTAATGTTGCCACTACTTTAGTTTAGGAAACACTCAATATGATCTTGTCGCACCACTGACTTGTATACAAGTAAATTTTCCCAAACAAAAGATGTGACAACCACAAAATACTAAAAATAATTTGCTGAAATTAAATGCTAACTTAAAAAGCAATGAAATTGAACCCAAGAAAATGAAACCTAGAAATGCTGAAATGAAGATACTTAGTGGAACTTCTTCTACCACTCCTATCCTACATGCAGGTAAGGCTCCTCATGCAAATCATCAGATCATAACTTATGACACTATTCTCCCCAACAATGGCACCAAAATGTTGAGTTGTGATGTTTGACATTTAAATTGTCAAACCAGTATTAGATTTAAAGAATATTTATCCCGTATAGATATCCATAATTCTGACCATTGATTTGTATTCCTTTTGCTTGGTTTTTGGTATAAAAATAAAGGTTGCAATAAATGAAAATACGTTTAATTTAAGGGATGAAATTATGATATATGCTAGGTTTTTGCATGGATCCACTTTTATGATTTTAATAATACATTATCTATTTTATTATATTATGTAATTCTATAATATGCAATTTAATTACATTTATATTCTAAGACTATTCTACGTTCTAACTAAATATATTTTAATTTAGGAGGAAGAGAACAAGGGACTAACCTTTTGGAGTGGGCCCTGCCTCCTCGAGGTTAGTATTAATCTCTTCTCCTCTTTCTACTCTACTTTACTTTCAATATTTTATATTCATTAAACTAACTTTATGCTACTTAATTCATGCTTGTAGGAAAGGAAAAGTAAACTACAACTACTACAATCAACGCATAAGGAAAATATAGAATTTCATTTCTACATTCATGAAAGAAGATAATAATGCTAAATCACACTTTTTATTCCATAGTCCATACCAACTGGTACAACATAACATGGTTACAATAATATTTGCTTTATCTCACCTTCATGCATCTGTGTGGATGGTGGCATATAGTGGACCTTTTCTAGGTCTTGAATTTGTAATATATAGATTTTACATCACTTATTTCAATAGAAATTTTCAACCTCTTTTTATTACATATTGAATGGAATCGGATTGGACTCTAAAAATACTTAACAAAATAATCTATAATTTGAATAATCTAATATCTAATTTAGAATTTTACAAACGACTTTGTACTTTTATTTAGGAGAGGATATATTTATTACAATGTATACCTATAACAACATAATAAACCATACAATTGATTCTTATAATGTTCAACTCAAATAAAGAATAAAAAAAAATTTACGTATGATTTTTCCAACGACCCATGTAACATTGATCGAGCTAGCAATATGCGTGGTCTTATTGCATAGAGAAGAAACTTGCTAAAAATAAACTAGTTATGTAAACTATATCACCAGTGTCCTTTCATAGCTACCTTCAATCACCTTCTTCTATAGACAATTTCAGTAGTGTCCTTCTATAGATGCTTTTTGTAGATAACATCCATAACTTGTTTCTATCGTGCTCTTCTGTAGACTGCTTCAGTCTTGTTCACTTGTAGCATTCCTTGCAAATCACCTGTAATATTTATCTACTAAAACACGACAATCTCACATAATTTGCATAAAAATATAACCATTCAACACATAATATCTTGTAGATCACATTTATCCAAAAATTATATAATATCATGAATATTTGTAGCTAAAATGCAAAAGTAAACTTCATATCATAGTCACATTTTAGTACTCATCACATTCCCTTGAGGTTTGGGTTTTTCCTCATCCTTTATAATTGATAGAGTTTAATTTCATACTTTTAAATTGAATTTATAATTCACCACTTTATGTCCCATCACATCACATATATTACAATATGCATTCCAAGGACAATTTACAATTGTATGCCCTTCGATCTTACATTATGTACACCATATATCTTTTTGATCTCTCCTTGTTTCTCCTTTAACCTCATTTAGCATCTTACTGAATTCCTTTTAAAGTTATTGGATGGCATAATGTATCATGTCCTCTTCATCGCTATTTGAGTCCTCATGCTTGGCATCTACCATAATTCCTACTGCTATTTATTTTGCCTTACTTTCAAATTTTTTCACTTTTTCTAGTGCTTCTTCATATGCCGAGGATGGTATTGCCTTAATATTTTTTCCATATTTAGGCAGTTTCCCATAAAGAAATTATTGCTTAATAATTCCATCTGCTAGTGGCATTTGCATTTTGTATTCCAATTATTTTAATCAACAGTTATATATTTTAATGTCCATATTTTCCTTGCTTTGTGATATATATTTATGTTATTATTTTAGTATCATCTCTCAAAGGATGGAAATTTCTCGATGAAGGTATATTTCATCATGTTCAAAAATATAAATACTGGTCTATTTTATCACTTTAGAAACCAATCTATCGCGAGTTCTCATAAAGTGGTAGGAAACAATTATAACCATTCATCTAGTTGATTTACACCATTTTATCTCTAGATGGTTATACATACACCAATATTTCTAACTAGATCCTTTTTCCCTTCTCTTGTGAAGGGTGGATATCTCTATTTTCCTACTCTCATAGGTACGGTATCCATTAGTGGGGTTCCACCATTGTCATCACTTGATGAGGTGTCCCCTGAATTCCTTGATTGATTCCTCCTTTCTATGGGTGATTCAATATGTTGCTCTTCATTGAATGTTTCTATTTGAGGTACCTTATTTTCACCAAATAGTCATATCTTGCTTCTTGTGCATCCTCACTTCGTGACCTCCTTCACGATGTCCTAGTATTCTTCTTGAGATCTCACATGTTGTTGCTCTGGTGCCTAACTCCCATCCTTTGGACTCCTTAACAACATATATGTTGTTTTTTTAGGTGTTTCCATCCTCTCACTATATCCTCACATAATTTTGACATCAGCATATTCTATTACATCAATGTTATCCTCATATCTTGGTGGTCCTTTTACCCTCTCTTCTATTTCTATCAATAATATTTCCCACCTTTTAATGTCTCCCTTGTCTAAAGTTCATACTTATTCTAAAACTAGTTCATTCGTATCTTGTGCTAAATGTTTCACATTTTCTCTTTGAGCAATTCTTGTACTCCTTACTAGAACTTGTTTTTATTTGGGATCCCATCTCCCATTTCTTCATAGACTTATATCTTTCAATCACCTCCAATTATAATTCATTTCTTCCCAAAATTGTCAATCATAGGTCCTTCTCGATTGCAACAATTTGACCCAATTTCGATAGGCAATGATGCCAAATGTAGCATAGGTGGTAGTATTCCTAATGAGGGAGGTGAAATGGAAGGTTTTGGGATGAATTCCAGTAATTTGCACTCAATATGGGCCAATCCATACAATTGTACAATTACAACCGTACGATCACAAATATTCAATTGTACAGTTATAATAATACAATGGCCTAAACTATACGATTTTCCAATCGTACAATCTACCAAACTTAGTTAATGGGCAATAAATTGGTTATTTTGTAATTGTTCACTTTGGAAATCATCAATTATACTCTAGCAAGTACAAAACATGCAATTACCACTAATTAACTAGTTATATGATTAAGGAGGCTAATTGTATATAGTTATATTAAACCCTTGCTATAATTACTCAATCTCAGTTCTACAATGTTCTAGGTAATATTTTAGCATAATAGGAATTTGATAACTCTAATGATGGAATTACTGATATAGCAATCCATCATGCACACTTGGAATCATAAATCCTAGTCCACATCCAACCATAAAACTATTGCTCATTCTAGAAATTGTACAACACCTTGCAAACATGGTAATTACAATGTATAGGAAGAAATTAATGAATAATTATCCATCCACAATTCTCATACATAGTTGGGTATCAATCAATACTTTATTATCATTGTAGAATCATTCCAATACAATAGTATATCTGCAAAATTGCATGAAATTCTACAATTCATACTCAACCAACAACATGCATGGACACAACAATGTTGAATTATGCTCTGCAATTCTCCTTAGCAATCCATAATCAATCATATTGTATATTTTTATTCTAAAAAATAAACAAAAAATATGAAAAATGGAAAACCTACAAAAATTGAATGGAGGGGCTTATAATACATGTCCAAGTCATTCCAAAGCGGTTCTTGAGGTATCACATCATTTACAACTACCACCCACAACTTCTCAGTCAACTTAATTTCATTAATGCTTTACTAAGGTTCTAATTTGATTTTCATCAGATTATCTTTCATGCACTTTACAACTTATTTCATTTCATTTCATACATTCACATTTATTTCTCTACATTGCACAATTTAAACAAGCCCTACATTGTCCAATTAGACAAACCCTACATTGTACAATTAGATAAAAATTATACTTTTACCAAAATTGTTCAAATCCTTATATTATCATTTCTTCTTCTTTTGGAAGGTGGATTTTTGCATACATAGGAGAATTTTACAAAATATTTAAGAGAAAAATCTTGTCTGGGGTACTAGCTAAGTATTTTTGAATGTTTAAGGAGACTTTAGGTTGTGGCTTCAACACTAAAGGTAGGTTTTCTACTCTCGTGCTTCTTTTTTGGGTATTTTTCAAAACTAAGGGCAGTTTTGAAGGTTGATTGGATGTAGAACTTGTCTCTTATTAATATTGTTGAGTCGGTTGAGCTTGCACTAATTGCCTTGTAGTTGTTGCTATCATACCAACCATATTATTATAGGTATGTGGCACATTATGATATGACACTTGATTAGTGGCTTGTTTCCCATGGTTACATAGGGGATCTTGGAAGATCCACATGTCTTGATTAGTTGTGGGTGATTGTTGAGTATGAGGTTGATTTTTTTTTGGAGTATTAGGTTGAGGACCCTCTATAACAAGGTGATATTCATAAATCAAGTCTTTAACCACATATTTCAACCTCTTACATGAATTTTTTAGGTGCCCCTCCATTATATGATACTCACAATGTTGACTAGGCTTATACCAATTAGTCATGGTATCAGGTTGCATATGGGAGATAATTCAGTCATATTAGCTTCTAAAAGCTATTTTAGGACTATGTTCATAGGTGTGTTGAGTTTTGTAAAATTTCTTGGTGGGGGGTTTTGAGGTTGGCTAAGCACCATCTTTTGTAAGGTGTTAGCAACACTATTAAGAAGCCTACTATCCGTTATCCCATCACCAACTACATGCTTGTTCTTATACTAATATTTCATGGTCCTATCTTCTTTATTTGGCTTAATTTGACCTCTTCAAATAAGGGCTTGATCTACCCTTATTTCCAAATCTATTACTTGGTTGAAAGAGGTAATAGTTATTGTTTCCAATTCATATGATATTTTATCTTGTAAATTTCTAATGAAGATATCAAATATGTCTCAAGGAGGTAAAGTATATCTCAATTGTAGAACTAAACCTCTCCAATGAGATAATTTTTTTGAAAAGCTTTCCTATTTACCTTGTTTCAACATATAAACATCTTTTAGTCACATTTTTCTCAATATAAGCTCTGAATTTCTGAATAACAAATTCCATTGTCTCTTCAAAATTCCTCAAGGAATGATGGGAAAGTTGGTAATACCATTCCATTACCATACTACCAAGGCTCTTACGAAACAAATTTAGTAACAACATGTCATCATATATAATATAATGACACTAGAAAATGCTTAGGGTAGGGCCTAAAAGTGACAATAGTTTCTAAAGGATGATTGCACATTTTCTTGTAGCTATAGGTAAAACTTGGAGGTTAATCATAACCACTCTTGAAACAAATTGCTTCACCACACTTGTCAAACTTTACATATTAGGGTTATTGTTGTACAATACCCCTAGATTCCATAGGGGAGGGGCATAGGTAGGCTATTAAAAGGGAACTTGTCCAATGTTGGAGGTATTGACACTATTATGGCATAGGTTATAATATTTAGTATCTTGTTGTGAAGGATGACTAATATTTGGTGAAACAAAAGTATGAATGTTGATATGAGCAGAATGAGGAGGAAATTGAGCATAATTTTGGGATGCACTACCGGTTGGAGGAGCTTGTGGAATTCCCCCAATATTGGTGGTTATAGTAGTTGCATATGTTGGTTTATGAAAAGTATTAACATGATGTGAAGATTCAAACAAAGGATTGTTATGAATATTCCTAGGAGATATAGTTGGAGGAGGAGACATTTGACCTCTTTTGAGTTAGGTTTCCTTTTCAAAAGCCTTAACCAAAGTCTCATTATGGTTTTTCATAAAACCCCATATATGATCAAATGATAAAAAAGTGAAGCCTCCATTAGGCCCCTCAAAAGGATCAAAACTATTATCAATTTCTTCATGTTCTTCCTCTTCTGCATCTAGATTGGGATTCTCCCTATCAATCTAATCATATTATTGAAGAATATGATTAGATTCTAAAATATTTCACTTACTCCTAATGTTGGGATCCATTAGGAGGAAGATAAAGGATAGAGGAGAAAACTAGCAAACGACACACAAAAAGACCCTTAAGATATTTTTAATGTTTTTCAATTCTAAGAAAACAAAATTAGTGGTCTTGCTTAAAGTTTTCAAAAGAAAATTGAAATAAAGGGGCTTCCTATCTTGACCACTAAGATGTGTTTTCACATCGTGTTCACCAAATATGTAGAGGGGGAAAATTGCCCTACCATGTATGATTCTTAGCTGGATCTACTAGGATCTGAGGTGATCACAGGGGTGTGTTATACTCTATATATTTGAGGACTTGGGAATCAAAGGGTTCACCAAGAATGGTTTTAGAACTCATTCCAAGTCCATGGTGGAAATTTTTTATATGTATTTAGCAAACACCTATGTTTGACCTTTCTAAAATCTAATCTATGAAAATGAAAGAACAATGCAGGACAAATAAGAATATAAGCAAAAAAAGACTAACCCTAGGATGATTCTTGATTTTTGATGAGAACTAAACCCTAAATTGTAATAAAATAAATATTTCTCTTTTTAGCAAGGGTTTAAGAGAATGCACAAACAAATTTAACCTAGAATGCAAACTATATGCTTTTATCCTTTCAAATGCCTAGAAATGAGAATAAAATATTTCTTTTTATTTATGATCTAGATTTTAAAATAGAAATGATTATAAAGCAAACAAAAAACGACATAAGAGATTAATTTATAGCACTTATTTGATCTTAAGGTTGACCTTTGATTTTTTTTAAGCGAAAAACCCCTTGCGGAGCTGCATTGGTCTGAGAGACCACGAACAGGGGGTTCTACACCGTCAAAGTCACCCGGGGGTCACACCCGACCCTGCTCGCACCAACATTATAAATTGGATTTTAGATATCCAATTCAGCTTTTTGGTAAGGTGGATATTTGAACCTGGGACCTCCCTTGGAGGATTGCCCTCTCCTCTCCAACTCACCTACAACACCTGGGTAAAACTAATTTATAGTGGAAAACACCCCTTTCGAGGTGCCACTTTCAACAGGTTGGGCATAGGAGGAATGGAGCCTTGTTGGCCTCTACCAGCACATAGGACATTCCTAACTATACCATATACATACAGGATGGAGACAAGGGGAATGGAACCTGGGTCAGCCTCTACCAGAACCCAGGGCATTTACCACTGCACCACAACAAGTAGATAACCTTTGCTTTTAGCTTGCATCAAGATATATCCAATAACTTTATAATCTAAAAAATAGCTTCACAAACCCTAGAAAATTTCATCAGCATTTGGGGCCCTGCTTAGGCCACCATAAGATTGATCTTGGAGGCATAGTAGTCAAGCCCCCTTGGTATTTTTAGTTGACTATTCAAAAACAAAAATGATTGTTAATATTTTTTGGAAACAAACAAGACAAGATGCAATGAAATGAAATAGTGCAAAAATTAGAATGCAAATAGTAGTGTTACAGTCTAAATGGAACATGCAAGTGCAAATTGAGGGTTTGGGAGTGAAAATTTCTCCAAAACTTGATGAAACCAAAATCATGCCCTATAAGGGGTGATTGTGGTTTTAGGTTCTATCAAAATCATGCCTTGTTTGGAAGGGGTATGACTTTGCAATAAAAATACAAAAACTATAGATAATTGCTAAATTGAATGTAAAATATAGAATATATGACTTTAGAAATACAAAAATGTAAGAATAATCTTGGTGTCAGCGAAAAATATACAAAAGGATGAAGACCTCTACAAAATTATAGACTCCTCCTCAAGGCTCCCACACTCATCCACCAAGAGTAGAAAATCAGCAATGGAGCAATAATATAACACCAAAGAACACTTGATCTTGTTAGAAGACACCAAGAGTAGAAAATCAGCAATGGAGCAATAATATAACACCAAAGAACACTTGATCTTGTTAGAAGACTTGATTTCCAAGATAATTGATAACTTGAAATCACACTTTTTAGAACTTAAGATTACTTCAAAAACTTCTAGCACTTAAAATTCTTTTCTAAGGAAAAAAGAATCCAAAACCTCTATTTATAAGAGGTTTTGAGTGTAAAAGGGTAGGAAAATGAAAATAAAACCTAGGGGAGGGTTGACATCTTGAGAGTTATCCCAAAAATAGGATTTTCTAAGAGAAAACCCTAACTTACTGAAATCGCACCTCGTAAGGAGCAACTATGATTTTGACAAAGATAGGAAAAATGAGGGGGAAAAAGGGGAAATGAGGCCCAAAATTGTGCTTAGACAAGTTTGAGGGCCTTATCAAGGGTTCTAGGAAAAATAACTCACTTGGGTGGATTAATTTTCCATGTCTACAAGATCACATTAGAGAATATGTAAAAGGAAATGAAAAAAAAAAATCTTAGTCACTCTTAGGGAAGAACTTGAAGAATTGAATAGAGGACAACCTTTTAACTCCAATTTAGGAAATGAAAATGTGAAACATTATAATCATCAATATATTATAGCACAAATGAAGATATAATTCATGCTTCTAGTTTTAACATGGATATGACTCACCCTATATATTCCACTACTTCTCCAACTATATATATAGGCATACCTATTTCAATGCCATCCTCTAATGTCCCTATAACTATCCCTATCCCTAACCATATTTCTACTTATCCTTTATTGACAAACATTTTAGGAATTAATTATATTCTTGTTCCCACCACACCCAATCAAGTCTTATAATATTTAGCAAAGTTTCCTCTAATACCTCAAGCTTATTCTCAAATTTTGCTAGTATTACTAGCACCTTCAAATCAATTAGCAATATAATTTAAAAAGATAAATTCTAAAGTAGAACATCTTGATAATAGGGATTAAATTTGAAGAAATAGAACACCAAATTTCCTCTCTTTAGGGAACAATGTTAGGACAAAAATATTCCTTTGAAAAATTTTAAAGTCAGCCTTTACATCCTATGATCACTAATAATAAATTTCTACAAAATTTTGATACACCTAAATTTCAAATGTATAATGGTAAACAAGACCCCGTTAATCATTTAAGGCTATTCCAAATTTCTTGTAGTGATGTAGCCCATGATGAAATATTTCTCATAAGGATATTTCCTAAAATCCGTAGTGGCCTAGCCTTAGAATAGTACTTCCAAATACCCTTAAATTTCATTAAGAATTTTAGGGAACTCATGGAAGCTTTTGTTAAATAATTTTTATTTTATTTTGGATAAAATATCACCATAGATGATTTATATAAACTTAAATAAGCTAAAATTGAACATTTCATAGATTTTTTTAGTGAAACGAAGAAATTTAGTAGGCAAAATTCAATATATCCTCCCACCAAAATATCTTATACACCTTTTTACAACAAACCTTCATGAACAAATATCTTATCCCCTATATATATCTAACATCACTTCTTTTGAGGAAGTAATAAACATGGAAAAAAGAGTAGAAGTTGCTCTTTTGAGAAGAGTACAACTAAATAATAAGAAACAAGAATATAAACTATTTTATTTTAATAATAAAGGATAATATAAGAATAAGAATGTTGTAGGGGATGGTATGATTGACACTCTCCAAACAAACAATGTAAATATAGCTCAAACTACTCAAAAACTTGTATTATCAAGATAGGATAAGCTCGACACTACTTTATGAATACCAATCAAATTCAAAGTATTTTTTGATATAAGAATGATAATTATACCATCCATCATACCCTTCAAAGGAATTACTCAATTGGTATCAACAATAAGAGCATTGTGATTATCATTGCATTAATGGTCATAAAACCAATAGATGTAATACTTTGAGGGACCTTATAGAACCTGACAAGATTATTTTCAATAAAAATCCTTTCCTAATAAAAACTTATAAATATTCCAAAATCCTTCACCAACCATAATAAAAAGAGACACTAATTTTATAGGAACCATCTACTTAACTAATCCATCATACATAGTAGCTAGACAATAGGTAAGAAATCAACCTGCAGAATAACCTACATAACCACCATTAGTCCTCCCTTGAAATACTAAGACAAGTAAATTCGACAAACCATATTTGGTCCTTATACCTTCTAAAGATATTAAATTTACTTTTAACGTGTGATAATAGTTAGAAAGTATTCCTACCAATATCTCCCTCTTAGAATTGTTAAAACTTCACTTGCTCATTGAGACATGTTAAACTTTTGAGTGAATAAAAGGTCTCTTCAAATTTTACACCTAATGATATCACCAATATACTAGTATTTACTAGAACAAATAGTGTTGTACTAGCATTCCATAATATTGATTGTAGCACCCTAAAATTGACACGGTTAAACCTTAGTAAAAAGATAAAAATTCAAATTTTAACCTCAAACCGCCCGTTAACCGCTCCCATTTTTTTTCATGCCATTTTTATGATTTGTTTTGACCGTTGGATGATATCGTCTAAGATCAGATGAAATCATCCCAGATCTAACGAATTCGTCTAGAACCGAACATCCAAACGATTTCGTCCCAAAACCGAATTTTCATAATTAGCTTCTGTGTCAACAGCCTCTCTAACTTGGGTAGAAAGCGTGTTTGCGTAGTTAGAGTCTCCCCCGTTGGAGATCTCCCAAATTGGGATGATCTCCAACCTCCTAACCTCTCACTAATCCTATATAAACTAGAATTTTTCCAGTTTATCCCCCTGACTGATTCCCCTGAACCCCATGACTCTCTGCCTGAAACTCTACTTAAACCCCCTGAACTTTCACGCACCTCAAAGCATCCTCACACCATTATTTGCATTATGTATTTCATGTTTTCTTGCAGGAACTTTACTTTTTTTCAGTCGAAGCTAGCTCGAATCATCGCAAGCGATTCGAGGCGATTTCGGACAATCCTGTCGAGAAGCATAGACGATCTCGTACGATTGGAGGCGATCCCGACTGTAGTCCAGATTGGGGGTAATCAGAGTCCAGAGTTTGCATTTCTTTATTATTTTTTGCATTTCTTTATACATTATTTTAGTTATTATATTTATGCATCTTGGAGTTCACCTTATTTAGTATAATCGCATGATAAAGTTAAAATCAATCATTAAATCTGTTGCATTTCTCTTATTTGTTATTTGAATCTATTATTTAGGTATGTTTGCTGTTATTTCTATCATTCTCCTTCATTTTTGCAGTTGCATCTTTGGTATTTTGTATCTATTCCTATGATTGTAGGTTTTTGACGAATTCGTCTATCGAATTCATCATATTGACGACGATCTCATCTGATCTCAGATGATTATGTATGATTTGAGATGATCTGGACTGCTAAAAAACTCAGAATCTTCATCAGACATCCAAAATTAGGTATGTATTGTTCTAGTTAGCATATTATTTGTGTTTAGCATTCATTCCTATTTTTTGTATTCATCTAAGTCTATATTGGCATATAAAATAGTTTAGATTCATCTTGGACAAACCTAGGAATCGAATGATTAAAGTGCAAAATGAACACATCAAACTTACTATCAACCTAGGTGTGGAAACTGCCACTCAAAATTTTCCTGGTGAACCCACCATCCATCAAAAATTCACCCTTATACTCCTCCCCCGAGAGGCAAGACCTTTCAAAGGGCCTCTTAGTCCGAGGTATTGTCCCATCCTTCTCGCATCCCCCTTTCGGGCGCGGATCCTATAGCCTGAAGGTAAGGATGCAAAAAATTTGGAGCGATACATTTTGGTGAACCCGATGTGAAAACTAAAAACATTTTGAAAACAATCCAAAAAATAAAACATAAATGCATTTAGGATAAAAAATTGCATATCATATTTAGATGGTAGATTATAATAAAAGACGAGCTGTCACCATTAATGTTGAGAATCAATTAGCAGCTATAGAGATTACTTTTGTTCTTAGAATACCTTACACAAATAGGGTTCAACCTTTATGGGGCGAACTTAATAAGAGATTGAATATCATTAATTCTAGATCAAACAAACTTAGGCAAATTAAGAGGTTTGTCCTAAATAGAATCCTGGATCCTGATCAACTGACCTTATATCATGAACTTCAGAGAGCTTGCCATAGGTGGTTAGCAGATAAGAGAGCCCTTGTGTCTTCTGAGTTGTACACCTTTGAGGAATACCTCAACAATGCAGTTGTAGTACATAAATTTCTATCTCGTATAGAGGATCAAGAGGTCGTTCTTATGGATAGACAGAGATGGAATAGAGTTCCTAGAGCTGTGTTATATCGAGAGTATTGCCATGAAATCTATTTTTACAAATCAGAGTCAGAAGTAGATAACATCACCATAGCACACTTTATCAAATTCCTGAAAAACCATTTCCAATTTGAAGAGGAGCATTTCATGACTCCTGATGAACTTGATCCTATCAATGACATCTATAAACTATTTATAGAAAACTAAGCTATTCTTTATAATTGTTATTTCTTGCATTCAGTGTGCTGTTTGTTGTCTTTATAAACATAAAAACAAAAAAATATATATAAATAAATAAATAAAATAAAAACAAAACAAAATCATAACAAAAATCAAAACATTTTATTTTAGGTATTATAGTAGGTATATAGTTAAAATATATACATCCCAAATTTGTTGCAAATATTTTAATATATATTTGCTAAAATCTAAATTTAGACATAATGACTAGACTCAGGAATGGAAAATAGACTGAAGTAGAAGAAGATTGGTTAAGAAAACCAGGAAATAACCCAGATGTCCTTCTTGAAGACCCAATTCAAGAAGAAGGAACCTTTGACCAACAAGAAGAAGAATTTGCTGTAGGAAATGAACAAAAATAAAATGATAGAGAGGAAGGATCCTCATCCCCTAAAATATCTTCGGAAGGAGCTATTAATTTTGAGAACATGGAACATTTCTGGAGGTTCCTCCATACTAATATGGGCACTCTTAATAGAGCATTCCATATGGACAAAGATCAAATTAGTGACACTCAAGCAACCCTAGAAGACATATATCACACACGCACTAATCCCTTGTCCTTCATTGATCAAGAAAGTGATCAAGCTGGACCATCCAATTTGGATATGGCTGCTATAATCCTAGAACATGCAACAACAATAGGATACCCAACCACCTAGAGTACCTGTTACCAAGCCTAGGGTTATTCCCACACAAAAGAAACCTTCATTCACTGCTCTATTTTGCCAAACTATTGATCAATATACCTCAAATCAACAAAAGCCTAAAACAAAACCAAATACCAATTTCCAACAATCTAGGATACAACATAATGCTACAACAAATATTCTTCATAATACTCTTCCTACCAACCATTTGCATAACAACAATATAGCATCTAATCCTTATGTCACGCCAGAATATGCTCACAAATCCCATACTCATGTACCACCGAACCAATATAGTGGGAAAACTAGTAATCTGGAAGCCATGGTGAAACAATTAGTCTCCCGCATGGAC
This sequence comes from Wollemia nobilis, assembly GCA_028583015.1. Lineage (NCBI taxonomy): Eukaryota > Viridiplantae > Streptophyta > Pinopsida > Araucariales > Araucariaceae > Wollemia > Wollemia nobilis. The sequence continues at coordinate 3,574,373 of JAQPPZ010004166.1, read as the reverse complement.
CAGATAGATCCCTACCGTCCCTCGTACAATTATCGAGAGATGGTTAGCCAGCCTCTAGATCCTATAGTTGTAGCACAACCATATCCCAAACACTCTCCTATGCCTGTCCTACCAATATACAAAGGAACTGAAGATCCCATAGAGCATCTTCGTATGTTTATGATAGCATGTCATGATATATCACATGATGATTTTTTATTACTAAAAATGTTCCCAAAAATTTTAGGAGGGATGGCATTGGAGTGGTATTATCAATTACCCACTCATTCTTTGAGAAATTTCAAAGAGATCGCCGAGTCTTTTGTGCATCAATTTAGTGTCTATATTGAAATGCATGTAACTATTAAAGATTTGTACAACCTAAAACAAGACAAATATGAGTGTTTTGCTGACTTCTTAGCTCAATGGAGGCAGTTGATAGGAAAATTACACTTTGTGTTACCTTATCGGGAAATGTTGGATATCTTTAGCAATAATTTACAAGAACGGTTATCCTATGAGTTATCAACTGCTACCTTGACCACCTTCGATCAAGCTATAGATTTAGCTCGAAGAGTGGAAGATGTTCTGGTTAGGAGAGTCCAACTTAAAAAGAAAGATTATGAGAAAACATCTAGAAATCAATATAAAAATAAACAAGTTGTGGGTGATGGAGTCACTGATAGCAGAAACGTTGCTACTATTAATGTTGCAAAAACAACAAAGAAGTTCATATTGAAACCTCTTGATAAACCACCTCGAGAGTTTACTAGGTTAAATAAACCCTTACCAACCATTATTCCGCAACTATTAGCACGAGGTTTGATTCAGTTACCAAATATTCGGGAACCTGATCCAACTATACCCAAATACAGAGTTGATTTACATTGTGATTTCCATAGAGGACCTGGACACGCTACCAATTCTTGTAAAATATTAAAACATAAAATACAAGACCTGATTGATAACAATGAGATGGAGGTGCAAGCCTTTCAACCTAAACAAAATCCTTCTAATAACACTCAAAGAACATCCCTCAAAATTAGAATTAGAATGCCAATCAGTCACTAGACATATTTCAACATCCTTTACCAAAGCATGGTAAAGATGTGGCTAATCAAATTGAGCATCATAATGTTCCCCCTCCTACCCAATATGTAGGAACTATTAGTGGACATTCACCTACTCATGATGTGGAAGTATTTGACACAAATTTATCCATGGTTACGACCAGACCTCTATATAATACTCAGACACCTAATCTTAGTGATGTAGAATATGAGACTAAAAGTGACATGGAAATCATTGCAAATAAATTGAATAGCTCTAAAGATGAATCAGATCCTATTCAACCTATCACAAGTTTTATGGTTCCAGAAGAACCATTTCCTAGAAGAGTCACTACTAGACCATCTTCTCACCAATTACTTTCTAATGAACAAGCCATAAACGCTAGACCAAGACCTATTCATCATCCTCAAAATAATATTGTAGGTACCATCGAAGTTGTTACTCGACAATAGGCTCAAAACTCTCAATAGGATCAAACTCAGAATGATGGATCAGCTCCATTTGTTTTGAAAAATCCCAATAAAGGGAATCATGCACCTAATGTTCAACCTAATCCTCCTTATAATATTAATGAACAATTATCTAATACTATAGCTATAATTTCCCTTTTGGACCTTTTAAGATCTTCTCCTACCCATAGGGATGAATTAATGCTCACATTAATCCAAATGATGGTACCACAAAATATTCAACCTGAATCCATGTCCAATACTATCATAACTCAAGAAGTTGATTGTATTGACTTCTGGGATAGAGATATACCACAACATAGTTTACATAAGGATAACCCCTTATATATTACTGCCCTAATTGGGAATGTAGCGGTTAAACGAGTATTGATTGATAATGGTTCATCTTTAAACATATGCACTTTTGACTTCTACCAAAGATTTGGGTTTAGAAGTGATGAAATGAAAAGAACTGATCTGATCATAAAAGCCTTCAATGATGAAACACAAGAAACGTGTGGAGTTATTACTATCCCCTTGCAAATTGGTCCGAGAACCTTGGACATGATCGTGTTTATTGTAAATTTCCCTACATCATACAATATACTTTTGGGTCACCCTTGGATCAACGCAATGCGAGATGTTCCCTCAACTTTACATCAATGTGTTAAATTCAAATTTAAAAATCAGTTGGTTACCATTCATGGTGATCCTAGACCCTTTGATATGTGTGCTTTGGCGGAACTCGTTGGAGTTCAATTTTGCCCTGCTCTGTCATCCACACATCCTAATTCTCATCAACCATCTAAACGTGTGAAACACACACCTATAACATCATCTACTTTATCCCCATCAACTACACCTCTACATATAGCTCAACCATCTTTCGAACAAACCACATTAGGACCTCGAAAAGATCCTAAAACTACAACCAATGCTTCTTGTTCTACTCTTATAACTTCCATACCTATAGACTCATCCATCGATATCTCTACAACATCTACATCCACTACAGGCATACTTTCCACATCCGATGATGTAGGAAATGTTCCTTCTACCTCTTATGCTCTTACTGATGAGCTCTTGCCCGATTTATCTAAAATTCTAATATAAAAAAAAACAAACACTGCCATGCAAGATGCCCTTATTTTAAATAAACTCCCATCCTCTCCTCGTACCTTGGGCCTCCCACAGCCTATGGGAAGTATTTACCAAGTCGGGAGTTGTGCTTTTGTTTATAAGGGATATGACTGGGGAAGAATACCTAGAAACATCAAGACACATTGTGATGGATATGCTAGATGCTATTTTGCTAATGAGTATATTAAAGCTAAGACCATAATGCTTAAATTGGGATATAAAGGGAAAGGTTTAGGACCTTTCCAGAATGGTATGAAAGAACCTTTTGAGGTAGAACCATGGCCTGCCCAATGTGGTGTGGGCCTATTTCCTAGTAAAGGTTAGCCCTTCCCATTCGAGGATGATGACCACCTCATATGTTACCAAGATTATCTGGATAAATGAGATGTCTTGCATTTCAAGCCTCTTACATGTAATATGTTATCCATAGCTTACCCTGAGATGATTGCTAAATCTAACGATGAGTTGGAGGGGGATATCTTTCATGATGTCTCCATTGAGGAATTGTTACATCACGAGTTTTATTTTGATGGCTCTATACCTAGTATAGCCCAGCTTGAGGCCACGACTCCTCAAGACAAATTATCCAAGCTAACCTTGGAAGAATTACAAGAATTAGGTGTTTCACCCGCCCCACCTAATTTTGAGAGATATCTACACATGGAAGTAGAAAACATCATAAAAATTAACATTGGAACCAAAGATAACCCTCACATAATCAACATTGGGTCAGAATTGAGTCAAGAAAAACAAGATAAATATATTGCATTCCTTAAAAAATATGAAGACATCTTTGCTTGGAAATATGAAGATATGCCAGGATTAGACCCTTCTGTAGTAATGCATCACCTAGTAGTCCATCCGGATGCTAAACCTGTTAAACAAAAACTTAGAAAAATGCATCCTAAAGTGGCCTTACTAGTCAAAGGAGAATTAGAAACTCTTAAATGTTATTTTTATACAAGCCATTGATTATGCTGAATGGATATCGAATGTAGTTCCAGTAAATAAGAAAGAAGCTACTAAAGTTAGGGTTTGCATAGACTTTAGAGATATTAATGCTGCATGCCCTAAAGATGATTTTCCTCTTCCCAACATGGATCAGATCATTGATTTTACTGTTGGGAGCAGAATGATATCCCTAATGGATGGATTCTCTGGTTATAATCAGATCAGGATAGCTCCTGAAGATCAGGCTAAAACAACCTTTATTACCCCTTAGGGAACCTTTTGTTGGAAAGTGATGCCATTCGGTTTAAAGAATGTAGGTGCAACATATCAACGAGCCATGAATTATATATTTCATGATATGATACATGATATTCTACATGATTATGTAGATAATATTATAGCTCATTCCATCAAAGAAGATGATCATTTAGATGACTTGAGAAAAGTATTTGATCGGTTAAAGGAGTATCTTATCCGATTGAATCCAGCTAAATGTATATTCGGAGTTAAGTCCGATAAATTATTAGGGGTTATAGTTTCTTTACATGGCATTGAAATTGACCCTCTCAAGATCGCGGCTATCACTGATATGCCCACACCCACAAATATATCAGAATTACGAAGTCTACAATGTAAGATTCAAGCTTTTCGTCGCTTTATTGATAAGTTGGCAGACAAAACTAGACCTTTTCTTAAGCTTCTTAAGAAAGATGTCTCTTTTTATTGGGATGATGAATGTAAGGAAGCATTTGACCTCCTAAAACAATATCTCCTTAACCCTTCGGTGCTTTCACCACCTAGATCTAATCATCCATTTATTTTGTACATTTCTGCTTTCGATTTTGCCTTAGGAGCTATGTTAGCTCAACTTGACGATGAGAAGAAAGAACATGCTAATTATTACATTAGAAAAAACTTAATCAATTATGAAACTTGCTATACCGTATTAGAGAAGTTATGTCTAGCAGTCATATTTTCTACACAGAAAATATGACATTATATGCTTAGCCAGAAAACGTATGTTATTGCTAAATTCGACCCTTTGCGATATCTCATGAGTCGACCGTGCTTATCTGGTCACACAACAAAGTGGGTTCTTGCACTGAGCGATTTTGAACTCACGTTTATAAGACAGAAGTCTATTAAGGGTCAAATCATAGCAGATCAATTAGTTGTTGCACCCTTAGAGTCTACCCATCCCCTCATCATTGAGTTTCATGATGAATGCCTTAAAATAGAGGTAGACCATCTAGAGCAATGGTCACTATACTTTGACAGAGCCCGATGTATGAGTGGGGCTGGTGCAGGTATTATTTTAATATCTCCGCAAAAACATATTATACCTCTATCCTTCAAACTAACATTTTCTTGTACTAATAACACTATCGAATATGAAGCTCTTATCCTTGGATTACGAGCTCCTTTAGTGCTACAAATTAAAAATCTATTGGTTTTTGGTGACTCAACTTATCATAAATCAAATCAATGATGTTTATCAAACCCGAGATGATAAATTACATCCATACAAAGCATATGTCTTACAATTATTATCTTTTTTTGATCAAGTTACCTTGGAAGCTATTCCTCGAACTAACAACCGTGTGGCTGACGCTATGGCTGCAGTTGCATCTCTTTTGCCCTTGGAGTTAGATGACGAATATGCTACCATCATTATTCATCGACTCCAAGAACCCGCTTCAAGAAAATCATTCTTAGAACCTTTGAATGTGTTTCTAATAAATGAAACTACTCCTGAACATTGGTACATTGATATATTTATTTTTCTTCAAAATGGGACCTTTCCTAAAGGTTGTAATAGTAACCAATGCAGGTTATTACGTTGACGAGCAAGTCGCTTCATGATTATTGGTAATACCTTGTATAGGAGATCTTTTGAAGGCATCCTATTGAGATATTTGAATCTAGCAGAATCTAGATCAGCTTTGAGTGAAACCCATAATGGATCTTGTGGGGGGCATTTTAGTGGTAGCACCATTGCTAAAAAGCTCCTTAGGATAAGATATTTTTGGCCTACCATGGAGAATGATGCAAATGCTTATGTGCATCATAGTGCCAAAAATACGCTGACCTTGTCCATGCGCCTGCATAAGAGCTGCAGGCTATATCATCTCCTTGGCCATTTTCAAAATGGGGCTTAGACATCATTGGAAAAATCAACCCTGTGTCATATGATGGACACAAATTTGTCATAACCGCAACTGAGTATTTCATGAAGTGGGTTGAATCTGTGCCATTAGCTTCTTGTACTAGAACCCAAGTTTCCATGTTTATTTTTAATCAAATTATTTGTAGGTTCGAAATCCCTAAAAATTTCATTTCAGACAATGGAACTTGTTTTAAAAATAAAGATGTCAAGAAATTATGTCAAAATTATAAAATTCAACATCGTTGGTCCACTCCCTATTATCCTCAGGGTAATGGCCAAGCAGAAGCATCTAATAAAACATTAATCAAAATCCTTAAAAGACTGGTCAACAAATCTGGATGTGATTGGCATATTCAATTATATATTGCTTTGTGGGCTTATCGAACTAGCGTTCATACTCCCACAGGCACTTCCCCCTTTTTTTTGGTCTATGGCACTGAAGCAGTTTTTCCCTTTGAATTAGAAGTTCCTTCTTTGGCTCTGCTACTTCAAGATACTAAAGTAGGAGATGAATATCATGTTGGCATACTTAGTCAGCTGGAGCTCCTAGATGAAAAGTGCATCAATGCTTTGGAGCATCTTTGTGCCTACCAAAATAAGCTTAAACGAGCATACCTCAAGAAAGTTCATCAATGATCCTTTGAGATCGACGACCTTGTCTTAAAAGAAAATAAAAAAAATACTAATGCAACTAAATATCTTATAGGTAAATTTGATCCCAATTGGCTCGGACCATATGTCATCACTGCTAAATTTGGATCAGAAGCATATCGATTAGCTACCTTAGATGGTAAAGATCTTAAAGAACCTATGAATATTATGCATCTTAAATGCTATTATGCATAAAAATCTGGTCATTTCATCATTGTATATATTGTTATTTTGCATATTGTTTCATTTTAGTCATTCATATAAAAATTTCAAAAACAATCACATTGTGTATCTTCTCAATTCATCAATTAAAATCAAAATATAAACAACATCAAAATCGTCAAAATCTTCAAAAACATATTTTATTTTTGCACCTGTCAATTCTTGAAGCATTGCAGTTATATTTTCAGTTATTTTGGATAAATTAGCATTTATTTGGAATCTCGCACTTTCACATTCACATGAATAAATATCTTGATTTTATTTTGTATGATTATTAATCTCTCATATATCAAAGTCCACAATCGAATTAAATAAAGTTTTGAGCATAGAGAACTGATCTTGTGATTTACTTAAACCAAGGACATCTCTGCACATTAAAATGATTTCATTGCAAATTCAATATGATGCTACATAGTAGAAGTGGTTTCTTGAGCGAAAAGTTTCCCCTGCTATCCTATCATGCATATGGTCTAGAATCTTTGAGAATTAACAAAATGACAAGCTCACCCCTACCTAGAATAAAAATCCTTTTCTCTATAGCTAATCCGAGCAAGTATCCCTAGTATAGGAAGAAAAAGAAAAGTCAAAGAAAATGAGGAAAAGAAAAATATTATTTTGTACCATCGCAGCAATATTTCAGCATTATCTCAAGTTCCAAGCAAAATTCAAAAAAAAAAAAAAAAAGAGAAGAGAAAAAGAAAAAGGCAAAAGTATAATGCAATCAATCCCTTTCCCTAACCCTTGAAAAGAAAAGAAGGGTGAATGAGCTTGAATCCCTGGAATTCTCAATTATTCGAAAACTATGAGGTAAGCCCCATAATAGGTGGTTTGTGCCCAACCCGCTTGGCCTTGGGTAATCCCTAGCATGGTGATATTCTGTCACATTAGCGACCTTATTTTGTACAGACCTATGTCGGCTTATGGATTAGCTATCTCTTGATAACCTGACTTACATAGTAGTCTGGTATGGTTACATGCATATAAATCATGGTCAACGAACCTTCATTTGGTTAATTCAAATTACTTGTATCAAATTATCTTGCTCAAAATTGGTGAACGAACAATACAATTGCACACACATTTGTATTTGAGAGATTCTCTATCATTATGATAAATCAAGATCGGCAATGAAATCACACATGCACATGAGGGTTCCTTACAAATCTACATTTGTCTTTGAGATAATTTAAAATATTTCTGCAATTTTTTTGAAATAAATTTTATTCTTATTTCAGAACATCTGTTTAGTATAAAAACAATTACATACATTGTTTTCAAAAATCCAAAATTATTTTAAACAACATATTACAAAATATAGTAAATAAAGTCAAGTTATATATTATTATTTTCTATTTATCTCAAAATCAAAAATCAAATCATGCAATAAAACTAAAATATCAATTTCTTCTTTGGATTTCGCGATGATGGTATAAGTCTATATCTATAATTCTATGCCTAGCGCAAACCATTGCTTTAATTTTATTTTCCCATAAAAACATATGGCTTACATCATTATGTTACACAATTGTGCTTTCAAAAGAACACAAATTATTCTATTTCATGTCATTATGTCAACATTCAATTTTGCAACCATGGTATAATTTCTAAGGAATTGTTCAAAATTTTATCACACTTAGGAATTTATGCCTAGCAAAATCATATTTCTTTTATATGTCATGCATAATATTTTTTCTGAAAATCTGAAAAAAAATCATCACCATCATCACTCCCATCATCACAAAACAAAGTCTTAAGACAGTATCTTAAGCATTCTTTTACTTTTAACAATATTTCTATCCTTGGATTAGCTTGACGATCGAGAGAGCGGCGACTCCATGAAATGGTCTATAACAACGACAATGTCCTTTGAAATTATTGTTAGAAGTCCCTTTTATTTTTCATCAAATCACACCAAAACAACCAATTGTTTACATCAGATTATTTCATTTAAATTTTACAACATGACATAAAATTATAATATTTCTAAAACAACATAATCACATGAATCATCAATAATCAATTACAAAATTCAACATTAAAGCATCATACACAAGTCATATCATCAAAAAGACCATATATATATCAACACATTATATACATCATATCAAAACTAGACTGGTATGCCACAATCAATAACTTGGCATACTCAATCCTCTCAAAAACTATATAATAAAATACAATCTCTGTGTCGTGAGCATCTAGTCTCGAGAAGCCCTCGAGCTCTCAACCTCATCTCCTCTCCCGCCCTGAGGTGGAGGAGGAGGCCCCATCAAATTTTGCCCTATGTCGTGGGTCCTCGACATCGATCGTGACGATGTCCTCGATGACCCCATCCTAATCGACCTTGCAATGTTGGCTGGCAGGTGTAACCTCTGGATCTCTGAAACCATCTGGTAGTATGCTCCCCGGTAGAATGTAGTCTGAGCCATAGACCGTGCCAACTCCTACGTGCTCACTGCACCACCCCGAGCTTTGAGTCATGTAGCCTCATCCTGCAATGTCTGCACCTAAGCCCAAAGGTGAGCAACCTCTTCCTGGAGAGCCGCTGTCTCACTGCTCTCCCCTACCTCGACACCCTTGCCCTTATCGGGTGATGGTGGTCTCTCCCCTTGCTAAGAAGGGACTTCCTTCTCCCTCCTCCTTGTATGTTATGGTCTTTGTGGAGCCCATGCCATCCTCTAGCATCTCTCCTATGGAGACCGCCATTGCTCTCTCCTATCATGACCCCGTGTTGCCTCAATAGAAGCCTGGTGTCACCTCCCCATCCGTTGCACAACGCGCATCAGACTCTATGCCCTCATCATCCGAGGAGGGCAGATGCCTGCATACCAAGCATCATATCCATCTGCGACCCTAGTGTCATCACCATCCACTGGCTGGATGGGGGCATCGTATGTATCCTGACTCCAGAATTATTGCATGTCTGGAGCCCTGTTTAGTGTGGTACTATCCCAAATAGTCTAGGAGTACTCGTAATCCCTGAGAGAAGGGATCCCCTGCTATAGACCAAACTATCATAGAACCTATTCATAGTGGTGGAGCTCTACCTCTCCCCACTCCATCGTCAGCCAGCAGACTTGCTTGATGCGAGCCAGCTCCTGCCCATCCTCTGCCCACTTGGGGTGCTCTCACCATGACCTCCAGGTGATCTGGTCCAGGATGAGGTCGTCCAGTAACCTATATGACATCAATAGATCTATCCGTCGCTGTGACCCCCTCTGTAGCCACCAGTAGAAAACCTAAGGTCTCTCTCGATCAACCCCTTTTTGTGGGAGCCCTATCGGCCTCTGCACTGTGATGTGCTCCTAGCACCAAACCTGTAGTAGCGATGTCAAATCCAGACATCGGCCTCCCTTGTATACGACCCCATGCAGGATCTTATACAAGTGACATAGTACAAAGCTACCCTATGCAAACGTGTACCTATGGTCTCTCATGTCGCAGACCACATCTACGAGGAGCCATGGTAGTCTACACCCGCTCTGGTGACACAATAGTAAGCCACCTACCACCCCAACCAAAACCTTAGTTAGCCTAGATGCCCCAGGCATCTGCCTTAGAGACTCGATGTTCACTCTGCCCTTCTCTAGGGCGAAGCTCAGGTCTTCGGTCAATCTCATCATCACTTGGCCCTAATTTGTTATAGGTGTCATCAACTGTCCTTGTATGGGGATCCTCATGATCCTCCATACGTCCTCCAGTGTGGGAGCTATCTCTCCTATCGATAACCAAAAGCAGGACGACCCTGGATACCATCTCTCTACTAGGGCTGTCAGTAGCCCCATGTCTGTCGATACTTGTGGCATCTCTGCCACATGCTGTAAACCGACCTGAGCCAGTCGGTCACGCTCTACCTAGTCAAGTATGGCTATGTCATCTCACAGTCCCCCGTATTTCCATTCTTGACTCTTTAGTAATCCCCTCTACAAAAAAAACAATAAAACAATAAAATTCATTAATAACCAATCATTAAAATAAAATTAAAAACATTTTAATCAAGCTTAATTTCTTAAAAGTGATGATATCATCCACCATTGGATGATATTGTCCCAAATTTGGCCAAATCGTCCTTTGTAGGACGAATTCGTCTTTGCATTCGCAACTTGGGGATCGCCCTTGTTGAACGGGATCTCCCCTAGTTCATCAATTTCATCCTTGGACGAAATCGACGATCTAGGGACGATTTCGATGAAATTGGGACGATTTTGTCCCGACGTCGTCGATGGCCTAAAAATGGCTGTGATGCCCCAAACGGTCAAAATTTAAAACAAAAAATTGCACAAATTAAATTCAAACCTAATTTACTAGGATTAGATCCTTACTCGTAGCCCGCATCGGACCTCTGTCAATCGGTGTGCTGTCTCCACCATTTTTTTTGTCTACAGAGCTCTAAAAACAATAAAAATGAACAGTAACAATGAATTAGGGTTTTACCCTATTTTTCTTAATTTTATTTAAAAATAAAAACATTTTTTTAAGTTTTGCTTTTTCGCGTTTTACCTCAAATGTTCGATTTGGGTAAAAATACGGAGGGGGAACCATAGTAAGCAGTCGTACGATTCAACCTAGAATCATCGTCTAAAAAATTGAGTACATTTTTGCTTTCTCGTAAAATGAGAAGAACTCGTCTGTAACGCATTTTCTTCGAAAAATTTGCTAAAGAAGGGGCAAAATGTAGCACCCTAAAATTGGCACAGTTAAACCTTAGTAAAAAGATAAAAATTCAAATTTTAACCTCAAACCACTCGTTAACCACCTGTTACCCGCTCCCCTTGTTTTTTGTGCCATTTTTAGGATTTGTTTTGACCGTTGGATGATATCGTCTAAGATCAGATGAAATCATCCCAGATCTGACGAATTCGTCTGGAACCAAACATCCAGACGATTTCATCCCAAAACCAAATTTTCATAATTAGCTTCTATTTCAACAACCTCTCTAACCTGGGCAAAAAGTGTGTCTACGCAGTTAGAGTCTCCCCCGTTGGAGATCTCCCAAATTGGGATGATCTCCAACTTCCTAACCTCTCCCTAATCCTATATAAAATAGGATTTTTCTAGTTTATCCCCCTAACTGATTCCCCTGAACCCCCTGAATCTCTACCTGAAACTCTGCTTAAACCCCCTAAACTTTCATGCACTTCAAAGCATCCTCACACCATTATTTGCATTATGTATTTCATTTTTTCTTGTAGGAACTTTACTATTTTTCAATCGAAGCTAGCTCGGATCATCGCAAGCGATTCTAGACGATTTTAGATGATCCTGTCAAGAAGCGCATACGATCTTGTATGATTGAAGGTGATCCCGACTGTAGTCCAGATTGGGGGCAATCAGAGTCCAGAGTTTGCATTTCTTTATTGTTTTATGCATTTCTTTATACATTATTTTAGTTATTATATTTATGCATCTTGGAGTTCACCTCATTTAGTATAATTGCATGATAAAGTTAAAATCAATCATTAAATATGCTACATTTCTCTTATTTGTTATTTGAATCTATTATTTAGGCATGTTTGTTGTTATTTCTATCATTCTCCTTCACTTTTGCAGTTGCATATTTGGTATTTTGTATTTGTTCTTGTGATTGTAGGTTTCTGACGAATTCGAGTTGAGACGATCTGGACTGCTAAAAAACTCAGAATCTTCATCAGACATCCAGAATCAGGTATGTACTATTCGAGTTAGCATATTCTCTATGTTTAGCATTCATTCCTATTTTATGTATTCATCTAAGTCTGTATTGGCATATAAAATAGTTTAGATTCATATTGGCCAAACCTAGGAATCGAATGATTAAAGCGCAAAATGAACACATCAAACTTACTATCAACCTAGGTGTGGAAACTGCCACACAAAATTTTCCTGGTGAACCCACCATCCGTCGAAAATTCACCCTTATACTCCTCCCCCGAGAGGTGGGACCTTCAAAGGGCCTCTTAGTCCGAGGTATTGTCCCATCCTTCTCGCATCCCCCTTCCGGGCGCGGATCCTATAGCCTAAAGGTAAGGATGCAAAAAATTTGGAGCGATACATTGACATACCTATAAATGCAATGTCAAGATATCTACTTATTTATATAATAACTTAGATTAGAGATAAGCTCATCAAGAGGATACTGATAGAAAATGGATCAAAATTTAATGTTTGTAATGTGAAGTTCCTCCAACAATTCAAATTAAAGAATAATTACATGAATCTGACCTCATCATTAGGACCTTTGGCAATGAAGAACAAGAAGTCACTACCACCATAACTTTACCTCTCAAACTAGCACCTTGTATTCTCAATATCTTTTTTATATTATATTGTGTGATGTAACTTATAATATTTTGCTTGGACATCCTTGGATTCATGCTATGAATCAATTCCTTCCATATTAAATCAATGTATAAAGGATTAATATCAAGGATTGAATAATAATGTTGTTGATCCAAAATCCTTCTTTTATTGTCAAACAATCAAGACTCAACCTTTGTCCATCACTTCAATCCATCTTACCTTACCAATGAAATATAAAAAAGATATCTAAAAAGCCTCTTGTCAATTTTTATGACAATAATTAATCTCCAACTAAAGAATAAATTATTTTAGCTAATCTAAATAAGGATACATTTGCAGGTTTAGTTAGACTTTTCATTTCCCCTCATGCCATATGTCTACCTAATAGAAATGGGTTAAAAGTTTAAATAGGGAGTTGCTATTTTATGATGATACTACTCATGAAGAGTAAATTCATGGTGGTAACCCTCTTTTGACTAAACAATCCTATGATTTAAGTTAGATGTCTCTTACATATCCTATTCCTAAACAAATTGTAGCTAATATGAGATATTAGGGAAAGGGTTTAGGTCAATTTGAACAAGGATTTAAAGAGACAATATAAACTAAATCATGGTTGAGACATTGTGGAATATAATACATCCCTAATAAGAGTGAACCTTTACCTTTGCTAGAAGAATATGATGAGGCTACTCACACAAAATATTTGCATGGGTTACAATGGGATGATGGAGATGGGATCCAAAATCCTATATATATTGGATACATTTTTAGGATACAACCAAATTAAAATTACCCTTGAAGATCAATCCAAGATTGCTTTAAATACACATTAGGGCACATTTTGTTAGTCATGTCCTTTGGTTTAAAGAATTCCAGATCAACATATCAAAGTGTAATAACTTATATTTTTCATAACCTTATGCATGATATTGCAGAAGATTATGTAGACAACTTCTTGGAATTGTCTTTAAAGCATGAAGATCAAACTCAAGATCTATGTCATATTTTTGAGCAATTATGAGAATACAAAGTTTGGTTGAAGCATAAAAAGTGCATCTTCAGGTTAATATTCAATAAACTATTAGGATTCATTATATCCCATCATGAAATCAAGGTGGATCTCAATAAGAGTTCAATAATTATCAACATGTTATCTCCCATGAAAATTATTGAACTTTGTAGTGTTCAAGATAAATTGTAAGTCATTGAAAGGTTTATCTTATGACTTGCTGATAAGTGTGAAGATTTTTCTAAAATTTTGAGGAAGGACACTGAGTTCAATTGGGATGATGATTTTCAATTTTTTTTTGAAGCTTTGAAGATATGCCTTTTAACACCACCCATCCTTATACGTACTAATCCAATCCAATCTTTGTTGCTATATGTAGCTACAACCAATCATGTCCTTTGCGCTATGTTGGATCAATATGATGATTAACATTGAAAAGGGGATATTTACTATATTAGTAGAACTTTGGTTAGCTATGAAACTCATTATATATCATTATAAAAGTTATGCTTATCTATTGTCTTTTCTTCTCAAAATTTAAGACACTATATGCTTAGTCAGAAGACTTATGTTATAGCAAGTGTATATCCTCTAAGATATTTAATGTCATCTCTCTAGATGAATTTCCAAATGGGTTGTCACTATTGGTGAGTTTGACATTTAATTTATTAGTAAAAAATCCTTAAAGGGATAAGTAATCACAAATCAATCACTTGGAGCACCTTTAGATTCCAAACATTCATTAACCATAGATTTTTGTGATGAAATTATTCATAATATAGATGCACAAGAACCCAAGTCATGGACTCTTTATTTCAATAGTGCTCAATGCATGAAATAATCTAGAGCTATAATTGTCCTGGTTACCTTGCAATGACAACTCATACCTTTCTCATTCAAACTCTAGTTCCCATGCACTAATAATAAAATAAAATATGAAGCACTCATTTTAGAGCTTTGAGATACATTGATCTAAAGATCAAGATATTATACATATTTGATGATTTCTAATTAGTGATTAATAAAATTAATGGTATTTATCAAACCAAGGATGAAAAATTATAATCACAAGGACAATGTAGATAATTTAATAGATTTTTTTGACAATATTATAGTAGAATCCATCCCATGGTCTAGTAGTCACCATGTAGATTCCATCGCTATAGTTGCATCCATTATACCTTTAGAATTAAAATATGAACAATCATATTTTATCATATGGGAAATAAAAGAGTTCATGACATTGAAATCCATCCAATAACCTCCAAATGTTTGCACCATTGATTTCACTTCATCTCAAGAACCATGGTATCAAGACACCTTTAATGTTTTCAAAGGTGGAACATTACCTAAACGTTTAAACCAATAGTGGTCCAAAAATTTTAAGCAATGAGACTACAAATATGTCATCATAGGAGATGTTCTATATCAACACTCTTTTGAGGGAATACTCCTTAGATGTGTTAAATCAAATGATTCACAAGCAATCATTAAACAAGATCATGATGGGTCATGTGGTGGATATTTTAGTGGTTTATCTATAGCCATAAAACTTCTTAGGATGGGTTACTATTGGCCATCTATGGAAAGGGACACTTGCAATTATGTCAAGAACTATGACAAATTCTAGTGACATGATAATCTTGTGTATGCTCCATCTCAATATTTGCAATTGACCACATTTCCATGTCCTTTCTCTACCCGAGATCTAAACATAATAGGGGAAATTAATCCCAATCATTATATGGACATAATTTCATTATCATTTCTACTGAGTATTTTACTAAATGGATCAAATCCATGTTGTTATATTTTATAATAGATATTCAAATATCAAAATTCATAGTCAATCAAATCCTCTATCACTATGTTATATTATTTGTATTGATCTTAAATATATGGTACATTTTTTAAAAGTAAACAAGTCCAGAAGGTTTTTTCTAAGCACAAAATTTAACAAAAATGGTCAGCACCCTATTATCATCAAGGTAATGGCCAAGTAGAATTGTTTAACAAAATATTGATCATGACCCTTAAAAATTTGGTCAGCAAAAATGGTTGTTATTGGAATTTACAACTATATCCTACCTTATGGGCATATTGTACTAATGCTTGAACTCATATGGGTGCAATGGCCTATGCCTTGGTTTATGCTATCGAGGAAGCTTTTTCCTTCAAGCTTGATATGCCTTATTTAAAAGTGTTTCTTCAAGATTCTTCTATAGGATATGAATATCGTCTAGGTCACCTTAATGAATTAGATTTATTAAATGAAAAATGTATTAATACCCTAGAGCATCTACAAATTTACCATGATAGACTTCGATATTCCTATAACAAAAGGTATGATCTATATCCTTTGAAACAGAGGATTTGGCTCTCAAAGAGAATCAAGAATATTAATGCTAATACCAAGTTGAATGGAAAATTTGAGTCAAATTGGTTAGGTCCATTCATCATTATTACAAAATTTGAATATAGATCCTACCACCTAGCTATGTTAGATGTGAAATAACATAAAGAACTAATCAATATAATGCATATTAAAAGATATTATGTTTGAATTTACATGGTTCTTTTGCTTATGTGCCTAATTGCATGCTTTCTTATATGCATGATTGCTTGAAATTCATATCTAATCGAATTCACATGCTTTATTGTATGGTTTATTTAGCTTGACTATTCATACCATTGAGTTAGGAGGCCCATGATGAGAAAATAATGATCCTAGCTAGAAATAAATATCACTTGCATTGCATTTTCCCTAGGTACCTAATGCTAACGGTGCTTCTAGTACCATAATTTACTTTTCATTGTTTATTTTATTGCATCTCCTTCTTCTTCTCTTCAATCAATATTCTTCTCTTATATTATCTCAATTGGTTAAGTGATGTATGACATGGTTATCCTTGGCCTTGATGACCCTACCATTTTTCTTTCTTCTATCCCATCAACATTATAATAAATATCATTATAAAAAAAACAAATACATTCTATACTCTACCAATATCATAAATCAACATACAATAATTCTATTATTAACTTTGAATCATCTAATCAAGACTTAGAATCATCCAATCAAGAAGAAAACTTATTTTTCATCAATTGGCTAAGGCCAAGGTCTTAACGGTTGTTAGAGCATTGGGTTAACAAGTTACAAATAATTTAATACTTTCATAACCATTAATACACTTGCCTATACCTTTATCTTATCATGATATCAATCAAATAATCAAGCTTACCCTTTAACGAGTGTATCTTTCTACCTTATTTAATAGACCACTCTAGGAGTTCAGACTTATTAATCCACTATAATGCTTTGTAGGACTAGCAGACAATAAATTAATAGGTTTAGTATTTTTGGATTGGTTTTTTAAATAGGAATGGGACAAATCTAAATATATCAATCCCATTAATTGATCCAGAACAAGCATCTACACCTTCAATTGACTATGATGCCTAGTGTACAACCTAGAAAGGATCATCCTTGCACATACTATATCTTGCAGCCTTGTAATTTATTACAAAGTGTGTTGATTAGTGGATGCATGGTTTCTCCTACCATGGGTGGTGCCCTCAATAACATACCTTAAAAAAATTCTTGATGAAATACAACATCTATAATCTAATATTGTTAATTAACTTATAAGGCCTAATGTGCCATCTAGACGGATTGGTGACTCATATCCAGTTTATTGCAGACTCATAATTATTATGTGTACATGCTAGTTAATGAATATGAGTTTAGTTGCCATGGTTGGTGCCTTTGAGAACACTTTTTTTTCATAATCCTAGTTTCCTTATATATCAACAAGGGTTTTGGGTCCTTGTATCTAAGATCTTGTGTATATTTAAAATCCTATGCATATGTGCTAGGTAATGGACATCGGGACCCAAATCCACTTGTTGATGTATTAGTCCATCTAGGACATATCCATATATTTTCTTAAAATTAATTCAATTGGTTACCTCTTACACTATTGGGATACTCAAACCTTATGTACCTATGTCTTGCAAACCTATAATTACTTACAATATATGTCAGGTACTAGTCCATATGGTATAATACTTCCAAGAGTCTATTAGATAGTAAAACTATAGCATAAATAATTCATTCTATCCTTAGGATTTTGTAATATTTTTCATCACTATATCATTTTCACCTTTCCTATTTATAAATCCATGAGAGCATAGAAATTAGATAATCAGTACTTTGTGTACCCATAATAATTTATGAGTTTATCGAGTAGTTGATAAATTAGTACTTGTTGTGGCTGCTCCACAACACACCCCAAAATTGGGGACCCCCTTTTTTTGCACACTTTCCAAGAATATTGCAATGGCCCAGATGTTAAAAGAGCAAAGAAAAGCAAAAATGAAAGAACGTCACGATATCATGACATGTTGCTCCATCGCGGCCAAAATGAAAAAGCGTTGCGATATCGCGACATGTCGAGTTTTCGCGGTTCAAAATAGCAAAAGTATAGCTGAATGAAAAGTGTCACGATATCATGACATGTCACGTTTTCACAGCCCAGACAAGCGAAGTACAGTGGAACAAAAAAGTGTCACGATTTTGTGACATGTCACGTTTTCGCGGCTAAGAGCAACAGAATGCAGCACAAAGTGAAAAATGTCGTGATATCATGACATGTCATAAAATCACGGTCAAAGCAAGCAGGAAGAAGTGTTGACCAAAAATTGTCGCGATATCACGACGTGTCGTGAAATCGCGGGTCAAAGAGGAGAGAGAAGACAAAATAAAAAAAATGTCGCGATATCGCGACATGTCACAAAATCATGGTCAAACCAGTCAAACAGGGCAAGGCACTAAAGTTGTCGCAATATCGCGACATGTCATGTTTTCGCGATCTGAAGACGAGATGAAGGGCAAATAGAAAAAAACGTCGCGATATCGTGACATGTCGAAGTTTCGTGACCTGGAGCAGCCAAAGTGAACATAGAGGAAAAGTGTCGCGATATCGCGACATGTTGGATTTTCGCGACCAAAGGCAGGAAGATAGAGCTAAAGAGAAAAATGTCATGATTTTGTGACAGATTGCATCTGCACAGCCCGAAAGAGAAAAGCGTCGTGATTTCACGACAGAAAGCAACGAGATGGTATGGAATGAAAAAGTGTCACGATTTCACGACAGAAAGCAGCGAGATGGTACGAAATGAAAAAGTGTCACGATTTCGCGACATGTCACGTTTTCATGGCTAAGTACAACAAAACACAACAAAGGAGAAAAATGTCGCGATATCGCGACATGTCTCATTTTCGCGGTGCATGAAGGCGAACAAAGCTGTGGGTATAAAAATGTCATGATATCGCGACATGTCTCATTTTTGCGATGCAAGAAGAAGGACAAGGCTGCAGATATAAAAATGTCACGATATCATGACATGCTATTTTTGTCACGATTCATGACGGGCCATTATAGAACATGCAGGGAAGCACTGAACACGTGGCACAAAGATGTCAGGGCTATAATAACACTTCAGGATCGACAGTTACATTAGTTCACAGAGAAGATCAAACGTTTCGACGTCGAGAAAAAAGTCAAAAATGACAAAGAGGTGGGGAAGATGAAATGACGAGACTTGGGAAATGAAATGAAGCATCGCAGAGTGAAACAGAGAGCATGGCCAGAAATTTTAAAAGCAAAAGCACAGATTGGTACAAGGGTCAAAAACCGCTGCGGGCAGAGTTGCAGAGCTAAAGGTGATAGGCCATTCTGGGCCTACTTTTGGAGCGTTTTCCTCCACTTTGTCTGGTTTTGATAAAATTGGAAACATTCTATTCTTGTAAACCGATACATTATTTTTAATACAAAAATTACAGAGAGTTGCATCTCATTGACAAGAAAGAAGGAGTTATTTTCTGCATGCAAGATTGAATGTTTATCTTTCCCCTTTTCAGATTTTTAGGCTTATAGGTGAAGTTTAATGCAAGTTCTCTTGGTTGCTTCATGCGAATGTCTAAATCTGAAAATCATAGTTAAAACCCCAGAAACCAGCACCTAGCTTATCTGGATTGTGCGAGTTTGCAGGTTCAATAGGTTAGGTTGTATGCAGAAAACCTCATTATCTTCGATTTTGTCAAAATAGGATTCGTAACACTCTGAATGTATTTTAGTTCCATTCTCTTTGCATTTTATTTTCACTTCTTTATTTTTTTGCATTTTTATTTCACAGGAAATTTAATTTAATTTTAATTACAGTCATTCAAATAAACAATTGAAAATCTACCAAATTCTGAAAACAAAATAGTTTCATCATTAAGATTAATTCACATTGAGTTCATTCTGATTAAATGAGCAATCATTAAAATTTCAGAATAAAATAAACCACAGTGCCCCTTGTTAACAGTTACTTGCAACCACTAAGGTATTCCGAGCATTC
The DNA here is from genome assembly GCA_028583015.1 of Wollemia nobilis. Classification (NCBI taxonomy): domain Eukaryota; kingdom Viridiplantae; phylum Streptophyta; class Pinopsida; order Araucariales; family Araucariaceae; genus Wollemia; species Wollemia nobilis. The sequence continues at coordinate 3,554,047 of JAQPPZ010004166.1, read as the reverse complement.
AAATTGAATATCAGCACTTATATGCAAAATGCTAACATAGCGGAGACCTTGGAGAAATTACTTATTTAATTTCTTTGCAAGTAGAGGATTTGGAACTCGAATCCTATCGGAGAGTGTGTTTTCACAATCGGGTGAAAATACCACTCAATATATTGGCGCTAGAAGGAGGGCTGGATGGGTTTATTTTAGTGAGATTTAAAATTTTTGTATATTTCATGCCCTACTGATTGTTATCTTTAGTCTTCTAACACCACTCAACAGATTGGCGCTAGAAGGAGGGCCTGAATTGGTTTATTTCAGTGTGATTTAAGTGCTACAGGGATTTCAATTTTGAATATTTCATGCCCTATTGGTTATTATTTTTAGCCCCCTTTTAACAATACAACTTTGTACTGTTAAAAGGAGGACATGAATGGCTATGCACCTTTCTAACGCTTTGATTGTTCATACAGGAATAATGTGATTTGATTTGATTTAAAAAAAAAAAATAAAAGAATTTTTTGGTATTAAAGTTATATTCTTTAAGATTCACTAATGGCTATGTTTACACCGTGGATGACAGGTAGCCCATTGAACATACCGGGAGTTCAACATTATTTGCCCGTTGGTTTTGAGAGATGTCTTCCTCGATTTTTGTCTAATGGGACAAATACTGCAGAAGAACATATTCAAGCATTCAAATTTTGTGTGAATCACTTAACAATTTGGTATGATGATGTTGCTTGTAAAATGTTCCCTTACACCTTGGACAAAGTGGCATATGATTGGTTTACAAGTCTACCGCTTAGGGTCTATCACTTCTTGGGCTCAACTAGAGGTAACATTTCTTAATCAATTCAACAAAAAGCAAGTTGACCCAATCCGCATGTACGAGCAATTTTTCACTATTAGAAAAGGACCAAGTGAAAATGTGAAGTCATTTTCTGAAAGGTTCTTTGGATTATACGCTCAATTAGTGACATTTTATGCTCTTCGAGAAGAAATGGCTCTCCAAATATACGTCAATGCTCTTGACCCACCCATTTCCACATATTTGCGAGGGATGCCTCAAATCACATCTTTGTCACAAGCCTATACTCAAGCAATGGCAATTGAGCAACAATTGAGTTGTCAAAATTATGGTGTGGGTTTTGGATCATATAATCTTCAATCATTTAATACCTCCCTTACCCACCCAATGATTTATCCACCTCAACCAAGTTCAAGTGTGAATCAATTTTAGAATCAACAATCATTCCCAAGCTTCAATCAATTTCAAAATCCTCAACCTACTATGCAAGATCAACCATCTTTCTTAAGTATGAATCAACTTCAAAATACTCATCTTGATTCAAAGGATGTTTCTAAAATCAATTTCAATGATTTTCATAATAATATGATTTTAGGCAAGGGAGGAGTACTAGATCCAACTAGTATTGAAACATGTGATAGATTGGGAACCCTTGACTCACCAAAAGATGAATTCTATGAGGATGAATCTGAAGAATCAGATATGTCTCACACCCCTATTGATGAAACTTCCTTTGATATGCCTAATAAGGAAAATTTGGATGAGAATTCACATGATGGTATTAAATATTTTGAGGAAGAAATACTATGGAGGGGTAATAAGGATTTGGAATCATTATCCACAAAGGAATATTGGGATGATCATGAAAATAAGAGTGTAAAAGTGGATCTAATTATAGAAAATCCTAGGCCATCACAAGTGGTTGAAAGTGATTTTGAAAGAAAATCAATAAATAAATTCGAAGATATGATAGAATTTCACCATTTGTTCTTGGATGACACATTGGATGACATTGTTGAAAATAATGGCCAAGAAAATTCACACCTTCCAAATTATGTTAAACGTGAATCATGGGTTACACATGTGGATTATGATAGCCTTATCAATTTGAATACAAGCAATAACCCAATTTTGGAAGTAATTGAACCATCTAAGGAAGGTGAAGGTAAATTTGATGAGAAACATGTTGATGAATTGAAATATGATGAAGAAATAGTTGAGCATCACAATTTGATTTTGAAAGATGATCATTATGATTCTTGGGATAAATGGGAAGAGTATGCTCACTCCAAACCTTCTAATGAATCTCGTGTGCCTATTGATATGCAGGATAATACAATTGCCCTTTCATATGAGGATATTACAAGTCCTGTACAATCTGAGAATGTTTTGGAAGAAGGGTTGGAATCTCATCAAAGGTTGGAGAAGGATAATGATTCTACTACCATGGATAAAGAAGGAGAATCAATTGATTTTGTTCCCCTTGAGGGGCAAGAAATCAAAAATCTTGATCCACCTATTGTTTCTACAATGTCTATGCCATCTCAAAATGATGAAATTACAAAACCTAAGTGGTGTGGGTTTGATACTATTGATGATCCTAATGAAAATGTGGATTTTGAGGCAACTCAAGCCATTGATCATGGAAAGGTGTCACGCGACACATATCTTGAAAAACTAGGCTCTTGTTTTGAAAAGGATGGACGCATGTTTGATTGGGTGCCTAACTTTGGTGTTTTTGAACAGGTGTTGGATGATGAAGAAGACAATGAGAAAAAAGAAAAAGCTACTAACACTCATCAAGTTGTGGTAAATTCTAACCATGATGGGTTGAGTATGGATGACAAGGTGAAATCTTTACCTTTGGTAGTAGCTACAAAAATTTTAAGTGATAGGTTACATGATGTCCCTTTGGATGCTAATATCATTAATGAGGAAATGTCAAATTTTGTTGATGCTTGTCAAGTTTTGAATGATTTTGATTGCTTTAAAATCCTAGAAAATGATTTGAATTCAAGACTTTTAGAAATAGGCTCTTGTTTGCAACATCTCACATTTGAAAAGGAAGGCCTAATTTTAAATCATGAATCGAATTATGAAATGGATACTTTCAAGAATAGACAAGATAAAATTGAATATCATTTATTGTCTAATAATTTTAGTAATTTGACGCTCACCTATGAGAGTACTAATGGAATTAAATCTAATTGGTGGGGTGAGCGAGGTAAGTTAAAAGTTGTTGCATGGTGCGGTCTAATCTTGTTTTTGTTGGATTCCTACAACATTTGGCATGCGTATCATGTTATATTTTTGTTGAAGTGTTCTAATCATGTTTGGGATCCAGGAAAGTAATAGTCCAAGCTTTGCATCATCTTGTACTATATTGTATATAGATTTTGGTTTTGGTTTTGGTTTGTGTTTTCAAAGTTTCATTTTTGGGATTGCAGTTTGGGTTTGGATTTAAGTTGTGTGTTGGTCCTATTTGACATGTTTGGTTTGTCTAAAAAAAATAAAAATGAAAATTTGAGATGTCAACTTATGCCTAAGATCAAGAAAATATGAAACATTGGAATTGTGTTGTAGAAAGCTCCACAAGTAACACAAACATTTTAAATAATATCGTTTGAAACTTGTGATGCATGAAGTTGTCAGTTTTACAAATTATGGCAACATAGGTGGTATACTCCATCCGCAATTCAAAAGGCAATGCATTCATATTACATCCCACTTTGCATATACATGCCATCTTAGTTGCATATGCATTTCCAATACAATCATTGAAAAATGTCAAATCCTCTTAGGGTTATTCTATAACATAAAATAAAAATAAAAAAAAAAAAATCCTAAGGTTGGGAACTGATGCCCGAACTATCTTGAACCAAGCACATTCTATTCATATTAAAGAGGATCTTGAGCAAAATGATCAAAACCTGTACTTGGAAGAAAAGGTGAGGCGAAAGGAGTATTTCATGTCTATCCTATCATGCAACATAATCCTTGAAACAGTGGTTTTTACCACTCCCATAAAAGCTTAAAGCCTAAAACTAGAGTAGTAAGGATAGGGTTAAATCCTCATCGAACTTAGGTTGAGGATCCAACTCCCCAAAGCTCTGATTTGACCTACATGGAGTAGTAAGGATAGGGCATAATTCTCATCTCGCTTAGGTTGAGAATCTGATTCCCCAAAGCTCCTATTTTTCCCATTTCATCATAAATCTTGGATTGGAAGGATCGTACTACATGTCCTCTGCAAAGGATGGGTAGTCATCCCAAAGGTCCAAGAAATAAAATTAACTAATATTTCCCATTTTATCTTAATATTGGATTGGAAGGATCGTACTACATGTCCCTAGCAAGGATGGGTAGTCATCCCAAAGGTCCAAGAAATAAAAGAAAAAGAATGAATGAAGCCAAATTATGGATTATGGGGTTAAGTATGCTCATGCGTGGCAGCATGTCTTGTCTAAAAGCAAGACCACTAATCGCTCAAACGGATAGACTAGCTTGACCATTTCATCCATAATCGGTTAAATCATTTTGCTCAAAGTGAGGTAATGAATTCCAAATCGGAGTAGTAAGGATAGGGTTAAACTCCCATCTCGCTTAGGTTGGGAGTCTGATTCCCCAAAGCTCTGATTTCACTTTCACTTGCACATGGGTTCAAGATAGTAGTGACTCATAACCAACTTTGGGATCTAATAAATCAATTCATTATATATATAGTTGATCCTAAGAGGGTTTGATAATTTTAAATGTTTGTGTATGATACTAGAAGGTCTTAAAGCTTTTATAAAGTAGTTGCTACATCTCTAAGCATATTTATCAGGATGCATCAAATCATTCACAATCTCACATATGCATTCATGTAAAACTGACAATGGAATGTTGATCAATTTCAAACGATAGAAAATGGAGCACATTGCACACACCGAGCTGATACTTAATGATTCTAATGTTTCATGTATTTCTGATCTATCGGCATTTGTTTATCTTTTATGTGCTGACGCCTGTATCTAAGCTTGTATATTTCTAGGTTAGGTTCTCACCAAAATGCTCAGGAGCATTTCCCAGCAGAGTCACCATTTGTTGTGGCTGCTCCACAACACACCCCAAAATTGGGGACCCCCTTTTTTTGCACACTTTCCAAGAAGATTGCAGTGGCCCAGATGTTAAAAGAGCAAAGAAAAGCAAAAATAAAAGAACATCGCGATATCGCGACATGTTGCTCCGTCGCGACCAAAATGAAAAAACATCGCGATATCGCGACATGTCACGTTTTCGCAGTTCAAAATAGCAAAAGTATAGCCGAATGAAAAGTGTCACGATATCGCGACATGTCACATTTTTGCAGCTCAGACAAGCGAAGTATAGTGGAACAAAAAAGTGTCGCGATTTCGTGACATGTCGCATTTTTGCAGCTAAGAGCAACAGAATGCAGCACAAAGTGAAAAATGTCATGATATCGCGACATGTCATGAAATCATGGTCAAAGCAAGCAGGAAGAAGTGTTGACAAAAATTGTCATGATATCGCGACATGTCATGAAATCGCGGGTCAAAGAGGAGAGAGAAGACAAAATAAAAAAATGTCACGATATCGCGACATGTCACTAAAGTTGTCGCGATATCGCGACATGTCATGTTTTCATGATCTGAAGATGAGATGAAGGGCAAACAAAAAAAATGTCGCGATATCGTGACATGTCAGAGTTTCACGACCTGGAGCAGCCAAAGTGAACATAGAGGAAAAGTGTCGCGATATCGCGACATGTTGGATTTTTGTGACCAAAGGCAGGAAGATAGAGCTAAAGAGAAAAATGTCATGATTTTGCGACAAATTGCATCTGCATAGCTCGAAAGAGAAAAGCGTCGCAATTGAGAGATGGTAGAAAAGTGTCACGATTTAGGAGGTATGAGATGAAAGTGTGCAGAATTTTGTGACATGTCGCGTTTTTGTGGCTAAGTACAACAAAACACAGCGAAGGAGAAAAATGTCATGATATCACGACATGTCTCATTTTCATGGTGCTTGAAGACGAACAAGGCTACGGATATAAAAACGTCACGATATCGCGACATGTCTCGTTTTCACGATACAAGTAGAAGAACAAAGCTGCAGATATAAAAACGTCACGATATCGCGACATGCTATTTTTTGTCGTGATTCATGACGGGCCATTATAGAACATGCAAGGAAGCATTGAACACGTGGCATGAAGATGTCAGGGCTATGATAACGCTTCAGGATCGACAGTTACAGTTCACAGAGAAGATCAAACGTTTCGACGTCGAGCAGAAAGTCAAAAACGACGAAGAGGCGGGGAAGATGAAATGACGGGACTTGGGAAATGAAACGAAGCGTCGCAGAGTGAAACAGAGAGCATGGCCAAAAAGTTTAAAAGCAGAAGCACAGATTGGTACAGGGGTCGAAAATCGCTACGGGCAGAGTTGCAGAGCTGAAGGTGATAGGCCATTCTGGGCCTGCTTTTGGAGCGTTTTCCTTCCATTTTGTCTAGTTTTGTTAAAACTGGAAACATTCTATTCTTGTAAACTGATGCATTATCTTTAATATAGAATTACGAGGAGTTGCATCTCATTGGCAAGAAAGAAGGAGTTATTTTCTGCATGCAAGATTTAATGTTTATTTTTCCCCTTTTCAGATTTTTAGGCTTATAGGTGAAGTTTAATGCAAGTTTTCTTGGTTGCTTCATGCGAATGTCTAAATCTGAAAATCATAGTTAAAACCCCAGAAACCAACACCTAACTTATCTAGATTGTGCGAGTTTGCAGGTTCAATAGGTTAGGTTGTATGCAGAAAACCTCATTATCTTCGGTTTTGTCAAAATAGGATTGTAGCACTCTGAATGTATTTTAGTTCCATTCTCTTTGCATTTTATTTTCACTTCTTTATTTTTTTGCATTTTTATTTCATAGGAAATTTAATTTTATTTTAATTACAGTCATTCAAATAAAAAACTTGAAAATCTACCGAAATCAAAAATAAAATAATTTCATCATTAAGATTAATTCACATTGAGTTCATTCTGATTAAATGAGCAATCATTAAAATTTCAGAATAAAATAAACCACGAGTGCCCCTTGTTAACAGTTACTTGCAACCACTAAGGTATTCCGAGCATTCAAATTGAACAGCATTATTTATGCAAAATGCTAACATAGCGGAGACCTTGGAGAAATTACTTGTTTAATTTCTTTGCAAGTAGAGGATTTGGAACTCGAATCCTATCGGAGAGTGTGTTTTCACAATCGGGTGAAAATACCACTCAACAAGTACCAATGATCCTAATTAGTCTACAACTTTTCTAGGGGTCACCTTTCAAATATTATTAATATCATAATGATAGTGAATACTAGTTTTCACACCTCACTAGTGCATAGGACCTCCAAGAAAATACAATATTTCTTAGCAATGTCCTATGCATATGCAATTTCGTGTATAAACTAGTCAAAGGTTATGGATATTATATTTCCTTGAAATGCCATGTGATTATAGGACATTACCTCCAAGGCATGTTGTCATGTTTAATCAATGCAAATGCCTGGGGGCAACCAATTTCCTCCAAATTTCTATCAAATGGATCAAAATCATTTAGATAGTTCTCATCATCCATTTATATCATGGTCACTATTTACATCCATGTTAGTATTTTATCTCCATCCCTCCCTATTCATTAGATATCATGCATAGACTTCATGCATAATGCATAGATATTATCACATGTATCTTGCATCATATTGTATTAGATCATGTCAAGACATCTTGCATTTGATCTTATCAAGACATCTTACACCAAATATTACATGTCCATTGTGGCATAGATAATTTTAGAAATTCAACAATTTCAAATATTCTTACATTTCCCCTATGGGATAGATCATTAAATTCCTTTAAGCCCACCCCCTATGGTGTAGATTATTGAAGTCCTTTATGCATTCCCCCTATGATATAGATCACTAAAGTTATTTGGGTACACACCCTATAATATAGATCACTAGAGTGCTTTAGACATACCCCTTGTGGTGTAGATTACTAAAATAGTTTGGGCATGCACCCTACAATGTAGATCATTGAAGTCCTTTTTGAAGACACCCTGCAATGTATATCATTAAATTCCTTAGGGTATGCCCCCTATGTCATGGATCATTAAATTACTTAATGCATTTCCCCTATGGCATAGATCATTAATCCTTTGGGCATACCCCTATGAAGTAGATCACTAAATTACTTTAGCCATGCCCCCTATGACATAAATTACTAAAGTCCTTTGAGAATGATCCCTATGTTATAGATCACTATATTCATTTGAGCACACCCCAATATCATATATCACTACTAAAATAAGTACCTCTTTGACATTACTAACATTTAGTAACCATAATATATATCTCTGTCATTTGAGCACACCCTTATGTTTGCTTTTGTCTTTAATCATGATTTTCAAATTTTTTATTTTCTCTTTGTTTTCTATATTTTTGTGTTGATACATTAATTTGGTTTCTCAATCATGTAATGGTGGAGTTAGATACCTTCACAAATTGATTTCTTCCTAGCCAATTTCGTGTCTTACATACATTTCATATTTAATTTGGCTAACCTTTGTGCTTGTTAAGCCAAGCCCCTACCTAACAAGTTCAATAGTCATATTTATGTTGCTCAATTTTCTCACTAAGTTCAACATATCTATGTTTCCCAATTTATTATATACATATTTTTACCAATATAAATAAATTTATTAAAAATTCTTCAATTTTTTAAATTCTCTTGGAAAATGGTCTGTGACACTCTGAAATCATAGTAATTCATATATTAACACCTTTTTATCATGTTATTGGGAATGACAAATTTTAGAATTAATTTTCTTGTTTCCAAAATTTTTGTCACCTCCAATTACTGTGATTTACAAAATCTTAGCAAAACCTTTCAAAATTTATCCAAATCATTCTCACATAATCTTAATATTATTATAGCCTTATATCTAGGCCCAATTTTGCTTTTACCTTAATCACTCTTCAATTGATAAAAATTGCCCTATTTTTGTCCCTTTTATCCCATGTCATCATTTTCTATATTAAAAATACTAAATCACTTCTATATCACTTAAATATTGTCATGCCTTATTCTATATATCACATGCAATTCATCAATTGTGACAAATTCAATATTTAAAAAAGCTATAAATTTATCAAAACATCATAAAAGCAAAGCATCATATCAAAACAAGCACATGATGTAATCATACAATATCATCAATGCATAAATGCCTCAAAAAAATAAATGACAATAGATTTGGTATATTATAATGCTAAAAAGTGGTACACTCTATCCAACCTCTAAGAGGCAATGCACCACAAGGATCAAAATTGGTGCACTCATCCTTATAATCCTAATATTTTCTACATGTAGATACTGTGTATCTACCTAGTGCTCTTGGTGGACTGGTGTGACTCCTCGAACAAGTTGGCGATGACCCTCTATAAGTCAGGTACTATTGCATAATACATAAATTGATAGTGGGTGACCTAGTTAATATCCTCATCATCCTTTAACTCATCTTCCCTCACCTCCATCCATAGTCTATTGAATTCGCCCTCTAGCTATGTCACTTGCTATTGTATCAAACCCAATATAACTTGTATCATATCGATATGGAGGCCTCTTATCACTGATCGAGAGTTGACCTAATATCTATCTTGAATAAGCTACTTAATATCCCCTCACACCCAATAAAATTCATCTTGTAGATGAGTAATATTCTCATCTTGTTCTCATTCCACTCTAGACATTTCGTCATAGGCCTTAGTTTCTTCCTCCTACCTAGATACCTCCATGCTCGTAAGCTATACTCTCAAATTATGGAAATTTCACATCAAGACACCCATATTGGCCCATATCACCTTCTCCATAAACCTACTAGGTCCAAAACCTCCATATTCCCTCAATACTATGCCAAGACATTCAAATGGAAAGGCATTGCGGTCGAGTGCAAGTCTCTCCCTACTCTGTGGCCAAAGGTAATTTTTTGTATCCTTCAGTATCTCACTATTGAAGATCCTTCCAAACCATTGTAAAATTCTCATATAGCTCTAGTTAATCACCATAGAGGCTTTAACCTGGTTAACATCCTAGAATTCCTCTACTATTCGATCAGGTATTCCATTCACAATGCCAAAAAGAAAAATTCCCAAACCCTGCCAACCCACCAAGGGATTTTTACCATCATATTTCATCATGTCGAAGCCACCCTTCCACCTACCATTATAGATTATCTACTCCAATCTAACATGCCCCCATCCTCACCTACCCTCAGTACTTCCTAGTCCCTTCCTGAAGAGATTAGTGGAGAAGCTACCTTTGAATCTCAATCCCCTAATTCTAAGGTGAAATCATCCTCTATTTTTGGCCTTTCTATGCACAACTCTACAAAATGGAAGGACAAACTAGAAAAGAGCATATTTCAAATTAGGAGGTCTACCCGTTCTAAAAAACCAAACTTCAAAATGATCCAAAACTCCACTCAACACATTTCGGATGATGGAAGCGACAACTATGAACCTCTTGTAGCTATTCGCAACAAGGTCCACATTACCATCCTTAACAACATCATAAATGCCATGAAAAATATTAGTAAAACCCTGAAGCTACTGATCAAGAACCATGTGAAAGAAGGCTCTGGAAAATAAGACATCACAACTACTTAGTCACAAGGTTAGGTTCTCTCACAACTACTTTTCCCTACATGGATGCTCTATTTGTATTTTCTATGTTCTGATCCCCTACATGGGAATTTTGCTAGTCTTTTTTGGTTTCACTTAAACCCATGCATGGGTCCTATTTTGGTTATTATTTATTTCTACTACATCCCCTATGTATGTTTTATCATGGTTTTAGTATATCTCTTTAACAGTCCCTGTGTGGTTAATGCTTGGCTCTAGTATTTTCTAATGAATGTCCATGTGTGAGCACTTTATTTTTGATAACTCTGCATGGATCTAGGATTTTTTATGCTTCCTTAGGAGTCCCCTGTGTGGGTCCCTTTCTCATTTTAGCTTGCTTATGTTCATGGTTTTGGGAACTAGCTAAAACCCATTTATTATAAGCTATTCCACCTACCGAAAAAAGTTCTCTCAACACTAAGGACATGATTATCAGTAGATCCACATTTAAGAGAGCCTTTGCACTCAAAAAAAGAGTATCCTCTACCCTAATTAGTCCCTAACCCTCACACCTAGCATCCTATCTAGTAGCTCAAAATGTCATTATATATTGTCCCAGACTCCATCAAAACTCCTCAACATTTTTTTTACCTCATGTACTACCTCATCTTGCTCTAGAACTAATGTCACCAGAGTTAGTTATCTAGTGTAAAAATTGGTTTACCATCTCATATATGCCTCACCAACACCTGGGTCATTCTTATTTGACTCAGGGAATGCAACATCATCCATATCCTCCTCTACAAAGGATATAAGTTTGGGAGGCCCCCTCCAAAATTTCTCTTAAGTGGGTGATAGAACCAAACCTCAACTATAATAAGTATTTTTTGGATACTACCAAAATATCAAACCACTCTATCAAATTGATAAATATCATACTCCTAATCGGTATCATGTACCCATCAAGTCCTCCTCACTCAAGCCAACTCCTAGTCATCCTTAGCCCATTTGAAGTGATTGCTCCATTACTGCCACATCACCTAGGAAGCTCTAAGATCATCTATAGCCTATCATGTGAGGGTCAATGTCCCTATTCCATATCTACATCTTCTCATCCATCTATACAATGTAGGACTACCAAAATTACATCTTTTCATCTTATACACCTATGGTTATCTAATCACTATGTCCTCTTAGGCCCACACCTAGAGGAGTATACAATATACTAAAATATTTCCACTCTAGTAGACTACTCAATGAATAATATTATACAATCTCACCAAAATAGTCATACCCTAGACAAAAATAGCTTATTGATCTTGTAACCTTGCAATTACCTCCCCCATACCCAACGTAGCACTCACTGACTAGTATCTAACATCAAAATTCTAGACATGTGGCACATATTAGAGCTATAAGGTGATCCAAATAGCCTCCATGGTATACAATATTTACACATATCCCTAACCTAACTCTAGGATACCCTCTATCACCTATCAATATCTCCATGTATACCCTCTCATCATTCCTTAGTTGAATAGGATACCTTCTAATTGGAACTTGTAGGATCTACTAGATATCTTCCAACATAATTGTCATCTCCCCTACCGATAGTTTGAATGTACTCATATTTGAGTACCATCACTTTGCTAATTTTGTGAGCAATGGTTGATCAAAATATACCATAGGCATAACTTCCACATGGTATAGACTAGTCAAAACTAACATCCCAATGTTTGTATCATCAACTATCTCCATCATCACCCCAAGGCCCTAGGTCATTTATATTATCAATCCAACACTCCTAAGCCCTACAAACTATAAGACCAACCCAAATTAGTACAATTCATCATATCTCTCAACCTTTCAACCTTCAATAATAAAAATTGCTATTATTTTCAAATGCACCAGTAGTGGCAAAAGCATTGTTTGCAAAGGAAATTCTAGAAAAAGCACCAAAAAATACAAAAGCACTACTTTACATAAATTACACAAAAGTAACCTTGAATTATAAATTTTAAATTATTTTTTGGGAATGAAAATTTTAGAATTAATTTTCTTGTTTTAGAAAATTTTGTCACCTCTAATTACCATGATTTACAAAATCTTAGCAAAACCTTTCAAAATTTATCCAAATCATTCTCACATAGTCTTTAATATTATTGTAGCCTTGTATCTATGCCCAATTTTGATTTCACCATAATCACTCTTAAATTTATCAAGATTGTCCTGTTTTTATCCATTTTATCCCATATGATCATTTTCTATATGAATTAAATCCATTATAAATACTATATCACTTCTAGATCACTTAAATATTGTCATGCCTTATTCTCTATATCACATGCAATTCATAAAATGTATCAAATTCAATATTTAACAAAATCATAAATTTATCCTTAATTTATTTCAAAATCAATCAACATCATAAAAGTAAAGCATCATATCAAAAAACACATCATGAAATCATACAATACCATTAATGCATAAATACCTTTAAATAATAAATGGTAATAGATTTAGTATACTATAATGCCAAAAATTGGTACACTCGATCAAACCTCTAAGAGGAAATGCACTACAAGGATCAAAATTGGTGTACTTACCCTTATAATCCTAATCTTATCTACATGTAGATCCTATGTATCTACCTAGTGCTCTTGGTGGACTGGTGTGACTCTTCGAACAAGTTGGCAATGACACTCTACAAGGTAGGTAATACTGCATGATATAAAAATTGATAGTGGGTGACCTTGTTCCTCCCCTCCTCATCCTCTAACTAATATTCCCTCACCTCCATATATAATCTAGTGAATTCTCCCTCTGAAGAACACAAGCTTTTACTGAGAGGGGGGGTGAACAGTATAAGACCACTTTTTACTTTTCTTTTCAATTCAATATTATGCATTGTATAGAAAATAGTATCAATAGCATTAATCAAGCAATGCACAAAACACCATACACAATAGAGACACCATAGTTTACATGGTTCACCCAATGTGGGCTACTCCATGAAGAAAATATTTTACTAAAAAATTCTCAATCAATCTCTTTGGGAATCCTTCCCAATTACAATGTTTATGGATCTCTATCCAAAGGAGATGTTGATCCGCTAATCTCAAGTTCATGAATCTCTTCCACAGGAGAACTCTTTCCCCTTTTGCTCTAGCTAGTGATCTTCTAGAATATTTTGTCTCTCTGTTGCACTGACTGGTGGATCTCTCTCCACTTGAAGACTCCTCACTCAGATCTGTCTTCAACTGTCATGGATGCTGGATATCTATCTACTGAGACTCTATCCTCTGTACTTTATTACCTTCAAAGATCTGTCAATAGGCTCACTCAAAACCTACTCAATACGCTCACTCATAAGTTTCTCAACAAGCTCACACAAAACTTGTCCAAATCTTATCAACAATATCACACAGAACTTGTCAAATCTGTTCAACAAGATCACATAGAACTTGTCCAAATATGCTCAACAAGCTAACACAGAACTTCTCCAAATCTTCTCAACAAGCTCACATAGAACTTGTCCAAATCTGCTTAAGCAAGCTCACTAAGAACTTGCCCAAATCTGTACTAGCAAGCTCACCAAGAACTTGCCCAAATCTGCACTAGCAAGCTCACTAAGAACTTGCCCAATAATTCAATCTTATAGAAGCATAAAGAGAATTGTTAGAGAATCAATATGTTCTATACTCAAATCCCAATCTCAACTCAAATCAATCTTATAGAAGCATAAAGAGAATTGTTAGAGACTCAATATGTTCTATCCTCAAATCTCAATCTCAACTCAAATCCATAATATAGAATAGTTTGTTTCATGGAACTTGAACAACCACTTCACACAATCACTTGACTAGGCTCAAACAAATCTTCTCAACCAACTACCACAAGGAACAACTCTTTCTTACAAACCCTAGTCCAAGCATGTATCAACCAACTCAAATGTTTTAACAATGCTCAACCACAAATCTCACATAACAATGATACTCATGTTCTTTTCAAGTTCAAGTTCTTTGCATAACCAATGGGATTCAACAAAAATTATAATAAAACATTCTTCACATAACAATGATACTCATGTTCTTCTCAAACCCTATCTCAAGTTTTTCACACTACTAATGGGTTCAACAACAATGCTTATAAAACAAGGTTTAATAGCAACTCTCAAAATAGAAAACCTTGAAGCATTCAACCAACTACTTTAAAAAAGGAAACCATAGTTAATCCTTTTCTCTCCAATGATATTTCAGAAATCAACTACCACAAACAATCAATAGGAGAATGTGCCCATACCTTTTATGAAGATGAAGAAGCCTTTTGGTTGTCCATAAAATCTGTCTCACTCAACACACTTTATTTTTCAAATTTCAACAAGGGTTAGAGATCTTGATTAATAACACAACAATAACATCCAAATAACACCTTATTACTCCTACTCAATAACATACACCATGTCACTTCATAAATGAATTAATATCTTTTGAAAAATAACAAAGCAACCTTCACTTTTGAACCGCTTTACAAAATAAAAAATATCTCTTTACACACACCTTATTTCTCCCTCTAAGAAAGTTAATAAAATATCCCTCGAAATAAGCTTTCCAATGATATATAATATGATATACTTTCAAAAATTAAATCTCCAGAAATCTCTCCTTTTTTAAACATGCATCATAACCCTTATTCCTCCTAAGGCAACTTTAGAAATATAAAATAAATCTAAAAATTATTCACTTGCCTTCGTCCCTAATGGGATTTGATCTCGTGACCTTCTTGCTCAACCCTTTAACCACATCCAAGCTGTCGTTGGGCCACATACCCTCACGTTCTCAAAAGGAGCACACAAAAAAACCTTATGCCATGAATATCTATGCCCTTCAAAAACAAAACCCGCTTCACGCGTTTCAACACAGCAAAACACCTTCGACAAGAATCAAATGCAGGACCTCCCACTTCACACATAGTGCATGAAACATTAGGTCAAGGAGGCCTATACATTTGGCCTTACTCCACAATAGTCTCTTCAACAAACATGAAAATCGTAAGCCTTTTAAAACCCTTTTCACACACACTTCGACACATGATGCACAGGCTCTTTTACCATTCAAATCCAAATATCAAATCGAGCGCTTAGGGAAATAAATCGAAACTTTGGGCATATATATATGTCCTCCTCATTTCCTTTGATGTCGGTGCTATAATTTAAATATTATTTTTATGCCTTTTCCTTTCTTTGACGTCGACGCTATAAATTAAATTTTAATTTTAATTTTAAATAATTTAAAATTTAAAATTAAATATTTAAAATTAAATATCTCCATCATTGGGGCACATTTTTCAATGAAACAAAAAGCCAACTTGGATTTTAAGAAAAACCCATTTCAAATATGCCATTCATAGTTTTAAATAAAACCTTTTATTTTGCCTACCTTGGTTTTCACAAAAAACCTATATATATCCATGCTCTCCAAAATATCATAAATGCTCATTTATGAAATGCTTTGGCCACCAAAACTCAATGTGATCCATGTGACATCAATGATCCATGTGACATCAGTGACAACATAAAATCACTCAAATTTCTAACAATATCCCCCTTTGTCATTGATGGCAACACCTCTATTGTAAATCACCACAATCACTGCAAAAACCATATCTGAGAATCAAAGTTCCTCCCCCTGACTCAATACTCTCTATGGAGGTTTCTCCCCCTAACTCAATGCTCTGTTTGGAGGCTGCTCCCCCTAACTCAATGCTCTCCCCCTTACTCAAATCTCACCCTCTTTGACATCAATGGCAAATGGGACACCTATGGGGCTAAAATATATGACTCTTAAGCTTAGCCCCCTCACCACCTTCTCTCTTGAGGTGATTAATTTTTGGGTGGGAGTACTTTTACTCCCAATTGTTCTCTCAAATGCTCAAATTTTTCTCTTGGTAATGGTTTTGTAAATATTTCTGCAATCTGATCTTTTGTAGGAACATATTCCAATTTTACTTGTTGCTCTATAACTTGCTCTCTTAAAAAATGATACTTGATTGGAATGTGCTTTGTTCTGGCATGCATTACTGGATTCTTCAAGATATTTATAGCACTAGTATTATCACATAGAATAGGAATGGGATGATCATGTTCTATATTGAAATCTTTAAGAGTCGGTTTCATCCATAATACCTATGAACAACATTATGCCACTACAATATATTCTGCCTCTATTGTGGAAAGTGACACTGATGGTTGTTTTGTGCTTAGCCAAGAAACTAGGCAATCACCAAGAAAGAATGCTCCTCCGCTTGTGCTTTTTCTATCATCAATATTTCCTGCCCAATATGCATCTGTGTAAGCTATGAGAGTGAACTTGCTGCTTCTAGGATACCATATACCATACTCCATTGTTCCTTTGATATATTTGAGTATTTTTTTCACTACTATCACATGTGATTATTTTGGAGCTACTTGAAATATTACCACTAAACCAACTACCTGTATTATATCTGGTCTTCTGGCTGTAACATATAACAAGCTACCAATCATAGATCTGTATAGAGTTTGATTTGCATCAGGAGATTCATCATATTTTCTTAATTTGCACCATGTAACCATTGGAGTGCTAACTGGCTTACTATATTCCATTTTGAATTTCTTCAACATATCTTTTATATACTTTGTTTGTGAAATATCCCTTTTTCTAATTGTGAAATCTATAGTTTGAGGAAAAAGGTTAATTCACCAAGCATAGATATTTCAAATTCATTAGTCATGTTTCTTGCAAATTCTTGGCACATTCTATCATTGCTACCCCCAAAAATAATATCATCCACATAAACTTCCACAATCATCAAATCATTTCCCTTATTTTTAATATACATATTGCTATCAACTGTTCCCTTTATAAAACCTTACTCTCGAAGATATTTATCCAGTCTTGAATACTATGCTCTGGGAGCTTGCTTTAATACATAAAGAGCCTTTTTCAATATGTATACATAATCTATCTTATCTGCTTGATTAAACCCATATGGTTGTTCTATGTAAAATTCTTCTTATAAGTGACCATTCAGAAATACTGATTTGACATCCATTTGATATACTTTGAAATTCCTGTAGCTTGAAAGTGCCAGAAACATCTGTATAGCTTCCAATATTGCAACTAGTGCAAAGGTCTCATCAAAATCAATTCCTTCTACTTGTGCATACCATTTACACACCAATATTTCCTTGTTTCTGATGACTTGACCATCTTCATTCATTTTGTTCCCATAGACCCATTTAGTACCAATTACATTTTTTTCTTTTGGTCTTGGAACTAGTTCCCAAGTCTTACTTTTTTCAATCTGATCTAGTTCTTCCTTCATTGCTTTAATCCAACATTCATCACTTTCTACCTCTCTAAAATACTTTGGTTCTATCTTTGATAGTAGTGAAATATTTTCTTGTTCTGTTGAGCCTATGATTCCTCTTCTTGTTCGTCTTACATCAGAGCTGCCAATGATCAAGTCCTCTGGATGATTTTTCTAAATATATCTTGATGAAGTTTTGGAAGGTATATTCTGCACATCTTCTTCATATGAATCTTCACCCATTTCTTCCTGATAGCTTTCTTCTTCTTCAAGAATATCTTCCTAAGGTGGCTCATTTATTCTTGTTCTTTCATCAACTCTAACATTTATA
Organism: Wollemia nobilis; assembly: GCA_028583015.1. Classification (NCBI taxonomy): domain Eukaryota; kingdom Viridiplantae; phylum Streptophyta; class Pinopsida; order Araucariales; family Araucariaceae; genus Wollemia; species Wollemia nobilis. Next base: position 3,535,902 of record JAQPPZ010004166.1, on the reverse strand, counting down.
CTTTCCACCATGGTATGTGTTATTTTATTGTAGCATCTGTAGACCTTACTCTTTGTAGAGTATCCAATAAAAATACCTTAATCACATCTAGGATAAAACTTTACCAAGTCCTTATCCTCTCTTTTGATATAACACTTCCAAATATTTTGAAGTAGTTTACTATGGGAGGTATTCCTTTCCAAAACTCATATGGAGTCTTATGTTGCTTTGTTCTAACTTGAGCTCTATTCATAACATATACTGCTATACTTATTTCTTCCTTCCAAAAGCCATATGAGATTCTTGATTCATTTAGAATTGCTATGGCCATAATCTCAAGAGTTATATTCTTTCTTTCTACTACTCTATTTTGTTGAGGAGTCCTGGCTGCTGAGTATTCTTTTTTGATTTCATGTTCTGCACAAAACTCAATGACTTTTGTAGAAATGAATTCCCATACTCTATCTGATTGCAAAAACTTGATCTTCTTTCCTATTTTATTTTCTACCATTTATTTTAATACTTTGAAATGCTTAAATACCTCTGATTTTTCTTTCAGAAAAACAACCCAAGTCATTCTAGAATAATCATCTATGAACAACATGAATTAGCTTTCACCCTGTAGGATTTTGGTTCTCATAGGACCACATAAATCAGTATGAATCAATTCTAAAACCTTGGAAGAGGAATATTCTTTTGCCTTGAAACTTGATCTTGTCTGCTTTCCATATTGACACTATGCACAAATTGTATTTGAAGGTATTTTTATCTTTGGTAGATCTCTGACAATTTTTTTGTTGCTTATCCTTACTATGTTGTCGAAGTTCAAATGACACAACCTTTTATGCCATAACAAACTTTCTTCTTCTTGATATAGAAGACATTTTTTCCTTTTTATTTCACTAAACATGTAGATATTGTTATTGGTTCTTCTTGCATTTGCAACAAGCTTCCTTGTTTTTGTTACCCTGATTTTGCATCCTATAGAGGAAAACGTAACTGTGTACCCTCGATCACAAAGCTGACTTATACTAAGTGGATTGTGTTTTAGACCCTCAACATAGAGCACACCCTGTGTAGTAGTTTTTCCATCATCCAAACTTAATGTTCCTCTCCCTTTGATTTTAACTGAAGCATTATCACCAAATCTCAAAGATTTGTTGTTGTTCCTTTTTAGAGAAATAAAATTTTATTTATACCTAGTCATATGACAAGAGCACCCACTTTCAATATACCATCTATCCATCCTATAACGCAGTAGAATCTACCTTCAAGCTTGTTATTATTTCTGAAGGAACCTACTCTGATACCAATTGAAGAACATAAGCTTATACTAAGATGGGGGTGAACAGTATAAGACCACTTTTTACTTTTCTTTTCAATTCAGTATTATGTAGTGTATATACAACAACATCAATAGTAGTAATCAAGCAATGCACAAAATACCATACACAATAAAGATACCACAATTTACGTGGTTCACCCAATGTGGGCTACTCCATGAAAAAAATATTTTACTAAAAATTTCTCAATCAATATCTTTGGGAATCCTTCCCAATTACAATGTTTATGGATCTCTGTCCAAAGGAGATGCTGATCCCTCAATCTCAAGTTCATGGATATCTTCCATAGGAGAACTCTTTCCCCTTCTGCTCTGGGTAGTGATCTTTTATAAGACTCTGTCTCTCTACTACACTAACTGGTGGATCTCTCTTCACTTGAAGACTCCTCACTCAGATATGTCTTCAACTGTCTTGGCTATTTGATCTCTATCCACTGAGAATATGTCCTCTGTACTCTATCACCTCCAAATATCTATCAATAGGCTCACTTAGAACTTGCTCAATAGGCTCACTCAGAACCTACTCAACAAGCTCACATAGAACTTGTCAAATCTGCTCAACAAGCTCACACAGAACTTGTCCAAATCTCCTCAACAATCTCACATAGAACTTGTCCAAATATGCTCAAAAAGCTCACACATAACTTTTCCAAATCTGCTCAAGCAAGCTCACCAAGAACTTGCCCAAATATGCACTAGCAAGCTCACCAAGAACTTGCCCAAATCTGCACTAGCAAGCTCACCAATAACTTGCCCAAATCTACACTAGCAAGCTCACCAAGAACTTGCCCAATAATTCAATCTCATAGAAGCATAAAGAGAATTGTTAGAGACTCAATATGTTCTATACTCAAATATCAATCTCAACTCAAATAAATATTATAGAAGCATAAAGAGAATTGTTAGAGACTTAATATGTTCTATCCTCAAATATCAATCTCAACTCTAATCCAAAATATAGAATAGTTTGTTTCATGGAACTTGAAAAACCACTTCACACAATCACTTAAATAGGCTCAAACAACTCTTCTCAACCAACTACATCAACCAACTCAAATATTTCAACAATGCTCAACCACACTCACATAACAATGATACTTATTTTCTTTTTAAGTTCAGGTTCTTTGCATAACCAATGAGCTTCAACAACAATGCTAATAAAACATTCTTCACATAACAATGATACTCATGTTCTTCTCAAACCCTATCTCAGGTTTTTCACACTACTAATGGCTTCAACAACAATGCTTATAAAACAAGGTTTAATAGCAAATCTCAACCTATAAAACCTTGAAGCATTCAACCAACTACTTTAAAAAAAGAAACCACAATTAATAATTTTCTCTCCAATGATATTTCAGAAATCAACCACCATAAAAAATCAATAGGAGAATGTGCCCATACCTTTTATGAATATGAAGAAGCCTTTTGGTTGTCCACAAAAACTTTCTCACTTAACACACTTTCTTTCGTTGGAAGTTAAATGGTAAAAATTTGTCAACTTTTGTTTTGACCTTATATTTTTGCCCCCATTGGACGACATCCTAGTCATCATGATTGGGCAGAAAATAGATTGGTGGACGACAGGAGCATTAGACTTATAATTCCTTTTTTATATTCCTCCTTATTTCTTCTCTTCATAATATCTCTCTAACTACATTGTAAACACTATATAATGTTTGTAACTTGAATTATTTATCTAATTTGAATATTGAAGATTTGACTTTCAATATCTAGTATCAGAGCGTAGGAGTGTCTAGGTTTTCAAGGCCAGGCATGATTCTCAAGGAGGCCCAAGGAGGCCCATAGGAGTGTAGGAGTGCCAAGGCTAGGTACAATTTTTGAGGAGTCCCATAGAGTGCAGATCCCAAAGCCAAGCGAGCAGGCCAACATGGAACTCGAGGACACGCGAAGGCACGATTCCTAAGGTGGACTACTGAAGGCAAGGTGAGGCCCACAGACTAGTAGTAGCAGACCAGACACATGGCAGTTAGTAGGGCTGATGTGGCAAATTGGACCGAGGCTGACCGAATGGTGATGTGGCATAGCTGATGCAGACGACATGTGGATCAAGAAATACTGATTAGGCGATGACGTAGTAGAATTTTGACTAGGTAGTGACATGGTAGAACATTGACTATGCGGTGACATGGCGGACACACAACAAGGAGAGCTGATGTGGCGAGCAGACAATAAGGAAAGACTGACGTGGTGAAAGGTGATTCACCCGAAGGGAGCAAAAGGGCAAGGTACGATTTCTCGAAGGCAATCGAACTATCTATCGTGCACACATTATTTTAAACACCCTTTGCATTGAAATATCAATGCATGTGGGATAATAGGTTTTAATTTTTTTTAATTAAATTGCATTGCCCTCATTTTTAAATAAATGCAAAGAAGTTTACAGCCAAAAACGACTTGTAGCACAAGTGGTAAAGGGTCAATTTTTGCATGGGGGAGGTCATGGGTTCGAAACCCAATGACATAATTTTTTTTTATTATTGGCATATGGTAAAGGTCTTCGAAGATCGCATAAGAAATTGGCATTAAAATTAAAAAAAAAAAAAAGGTTTTATAATTTTTTAAAGTTTTATAATAAAGTTTATTAATAATATTAAATTATATATATATTTTTTAAAGTTTTTTAAAGAAAACCAATATTTTTTATTATTATTTAACTTATTATTATAATAACTTTTAAAATTATAATAGAAAGAAAACTATATAGTTTTTTTAAGAAAAACATTGCCTAAGAGGCAATTTATTGTAAAAGAAGTAGCTTTACACCTGATTCAAGAAATCAAAAATTGTAGTGGAAAAATATGTTGTGATAGCCTAGAAGGCTATAAAAACTAGAAATATTTTCCTTTTTTCTGTAACAAGCCTTAGAGGCTTAGTATTTTTTCCTTGTAAGAGGGACAAAAGACCAAACTGAAATTTGTAAAGAGGCATTGATGATAAGACCAAGTGGTTGTTATCATACCCTATGTGCACTTTTGGTGAGAGAAAAAACTGATAGTTTTTATGAAAAAGTGAGAGCTTATGGGCTACATATTGTGTTTAGTCAGTTGTAGAATGTAGTAATAGCACACCAGAGGCATCCATACTTAGGGTACGAGGTAGACTCTGAAGATAACTCTTTTGGGAGTAGATTTGAGCAATCCAAATCCGTAGAAGTTGCACCACAAGAATCAGAATATACTCATTATAGTAATTCAGTGGAAATTCTAGAACCAGAATCACCTGAGATAATATTGATCAGTGACAACAAAGAACAAGTAGCAAATAATTTTGTGAATCAAGAAATAGCAGCACCACAACAAGAGGAACAAGCAATCAATGAAAGAGTGAATCAAGTTAGATTTGACTTAAATTTGTAATCTCTTATTTCTTATTCTTTCTTCCTTCTAAAATCAGAGTGCTTTATTGTAACCAAGAAATAAAGAGAGTGTTTTAGTTTATAGCAACCATGGCCTCGCATAACAATCTACCAATTACAAAATTCAATGGATATGACTATGAGTATTGGTCTATCAAAATGAAGACCTTACTCATAGAGAAAGGTTTATGGGACATAGTAGAAGAGTGTTACACAGAACCCTCAGAGTGGGTAACATTAAGTGCCCTAGATAAGAAAACAAGAAAATAAGGAAAAAATAGCAACTCTTCTGCTCTTTATCATCTCCAAGAAGCATTGGAGAAGAGTATATTCCATAGAATCGTCGCTTGTACAACTGCACAATCTGCATGGAAATATTTGAAAGATGGATTCTAGGGAAGTGATCAAGTGAAGCAAGTGAGGCTTCAAACTATGAAACAAGATTTTGAAAATCTCAAAATGAAAGAAGACAAAAAAATAGGTGACTATTGTGTTAGAGTCAAGGCAATTGTAGATAAAATGGTTACTCTTGGCGAGGAAATTAAGCCTAAAACAATTGTAATGGAAGTGTTGTGAACACTTCCACAAATATGAAATCACATAGCCATAATTATAGAAGAGTCAAAAGATCTTCCCACTTTAATATTTGATGCATTAATCGGGTCGTTAATGTCTCATGAAGAGAGATTACATGAATCTCCTTCAACCAACTATGGAGGCGATGATAAAGCCTTCACATCCAATGAAAATACTAGAAGAGGATGTGGAAGAGGTCAAGGCAAAGGCCAAAGAAGAGGTAGAGGTAGAGGCAACTACAAAGGAGGCAATCAGAATAGAGGAGGCAACTCCAATAGAGGAGGCATTTAGAATAGAGTTGGAAACCATAATCGAGGAGGAAATCTAGGACAAAGTGGAAATCAAGGACGAGGAAGTGACAAGTCCAAAACATCTTGTTTTAACTGTGCCAAGCTAGGTCACTTTGCTCGCGACTGCTAGTCAAAATCTTCTCAAGGTAGAAACAGTCAATATGGAAATTATGGTGAAGAAGATGATACCTCTAATATTTTTCTTTCATATGGACAATAAAAATAAAATCTAAATGACACATGGATTTTGGATACTGGTTTCTTAAACCATATGAGTGGCAAAGAAAATCTATTTGCTACTCTAGATTCCACTTGTAAATCTCACATCAAGTTAGGGGATGGTAAAGCTTTTCAATTCGAAGGCATTGGAGCCATGTAGGTTCCAACAAAATAAGGACTAAAGAAAGTGAATGACATCTACTACACTCCAAAGCTCCAACACAATCTTCTAAGCATTGGGAAAATGATGGAGAATAATTACAAAGTTGTTTTTGATGAAGGAAAATGTATCATTCTTGATAAAAACAATTGTAATCGTGTCATCACATAGGTCCCAATGAACAAGAATTGATTATTTCCTCTTAAATTTTGCAAGCCAGGGGGAGCTCAACTTGCAAATGTAGCTATAGCAAATACAAGTGTGCTTTGGCACTTGCGATATGGTCACCTTAATTTCGCTAGCTTGAAACTGCTAACTTCCCAATCTATGGTGATAGGACTTCCCAAAATCAACGAACAGAAGGAGGTCTGTGAAGGATTTGCTTTGGGAAAGAACTCAAGGTCAAAGTTTCCAAAAGGACAAGTGTGGAGAGCTAACTATCCACTTCAGTTAGTGCATTCACACATCTATGGTCCAATGCAGACAAAGAGTATCGAAAACAATTCCTATTTTCTCACTTTCATAGATGATTTCTCTAGAATGTGCTGGATTTATTACTTGAAACATAAATATGAAGTTTTTTATTGCTTCATAGATTTCAAAAACAATGTAGAGAAACAAAGTGAGTGTTATGTAAAGTTTCTTAGGACAGATCGAGGAGGCGAGTACTCCTCAAAATAAATTTTAAAATATTGTAAAGCAAGTGGGATAAAAAGGAAATTCACCACTGCCTATACCCCACAACAAAATGGTGTGGGAGAGAGAAATAACCACACCATAGTTGAGATGGTGAGAATGATGCTTTAGATAAAGCATCTAACTAATATGTATTGGGTTGATGCTGTAATAACCAGTGTATACATTCTAAATAAAAGTCCAACTTCTATTTTAGATGGTATCACTCCTTATGAGGGGTGGTATGGAAAGAAACCAAATGTAAAGCATTTTAATTTTTTTGATTCTTTAGCATATGCACACATTCCTTATGATAAGACGAAGAAGCTTGATCCCAAAAGTCAAGCCTGTATATTTGTAGGGTATTGTAAGTCTACCAAAGCATATAGACTCTACAATCCCAAGACTCATAAAATTGTACTTTCCAAGGATATAATTTTTGATGAAGGGGGAGAATGGGGTCATCAAAGGATTTTTGTTGATGATGAGTCCCAAGATGTAAGTTCTTCATAGGTACAATAGGTATCTCCCAAGAAAAGCAAAGGCACACCACCCCCTCCAAGCCCAAGTAGGAGTACTACATTAAGTACTTCAACCGTAACTCCAAGTCCTTCTCCACAGAGATCAATAAGTTCTTCACCGATGGACATTAAAAGTGACTCTCCATAAATAGGCAAAATAAAATTACAACATCATCCATATTTTCAAATGTTCGATCAAAATTTCCAGAAAAGATACACTAGAATCCAAGCTAGTGAAATGAATACAGTTTTGCAACAACTTGAAAATTTGCAATTGTATGGGGATGATGACTCCCATGATCCTAAGGGAGATGTAGTCAATTATGCTTTATTGGCTAGTGCACAGCTAGAACCATCTAGCTATGAGAAGGCTTGTACTCAAAATGTATGGCAAGAATCCATGAAAGAGGAAATAACCTCCATAAAAAAAATGATACATGAGAGCTAGTAAAGCTACCCAAAGGAAAAAAATATGTTGGATGTAAATGGATCTACAAGACCAAATTCAATGCTGATGGAAGAATTGAGAGACATAAGGCGAGACTTGTATCAAAATTTTTTACTCATAAATTTGGCATTGACTATGAGGAAATCTTTGCTCCTGTTACACGACAAGAGACAATCATATCAGTTCTTTCCTTAGCTGCCCATAAAGGATGGAACATTCAACACATGGATGTGAAAAGTGCTTTTCTAAATGGATACTTGACCGAGGAGGTTTATGTTCAACAACCTCAAGGATTTCAAGAACAAGGAAAGGAGAACCTTGTTTATAAATTGAAAAAAGCACTATATGGCCTCAAGCAAGCACCAAGAGTTTGGTACTCATGCATTGATGGCTATTTTAGTGAGTATGGATTCACTATAAGCAAAAGTGAACCAACTCTTTACTACCTAAAGCATGGTGTACACATTCTCATAGTTTGTTTGTATGTGGATGATCTAATATTTATGGGTAGTAACACTAAAATGAATATGGAGTTCAATAATTCCATGATGAAGCAGTTTGATATGAAAGATCTCAGTTTAATACGATTCTTCCTAGGCATGGAAGTGCATCAATAAAATAGGGGGATCTTCATATGTCAACACAAGTATGATCAAGACATGATCAATAAATTTGCCATGGAGCAGTGCAAATCAGTTGCAACTCCAACTGGACATGGAATCCAATTGAGCAAGGATGACGAGGCACCAAAGGTTGACATGACCACTTACAGAAGCATGGTTGGGAGTTTGATGTTTCTCACCAACACAAGGCTCGATATTCAATATGCTATTTCTCTAGTTTCAAGGTTTATGGCAAGTCCATCTGAGCTGCATCTACAAGCAACTAAAATAATATTAAGATATGTAAAAGGTACATTGGATTTTGGAATCTATTACCACAAATGTAATTCTATGAAATTAGTTGGCTTCAATGACAGTGATTGGGGCAACAATATAGATGATAGAAAATCTACATCAGGGAATTGTTTTAGTCTGGGGTCAATACTAATTACATGGAGTTCCAAGAAGTAGAATGTTTTAGCATTTTCATCTACTGAGGCTGAGTATATAGCTATCACACATGCTAGTACTCAAGCCCTATGGTTGAGAAAATTCCTTGAAGAGATTGGATAAAGTCAAAGTGGTCCAACTCAACTGTATTGTGATAACATGAGTGTCATTTAGTTGGCATACAATCCAATCCACCATAGCAGATCAAAGCATTTTGATATGAAGTATCACTTCATATGAGACATGGTGGAGCAGCAGATAATTTAGCTTAAATATTGCAGCACTTTGGACAACATTTTAGATATCTTCACCAAATGCATGGCTAAATCTGAATATATAAAGCTGAGAGACTATATAGTCAGTCCTCTCAACTTTAAGGGGGAGAATGTTGGAAGTTAAATGGTAGAAGTTTGTCAAATTTTGTTTTGACCTTACCTTTTTGCCCCCATTGGACGACATCCTAGTCAAAATGATTGGGCGGCAGATAGACTAGTGGATGACAGGAGCATTAGAATTATAATTTCTTTTTTCTATTCCTCCCTATTTCTTATCTTCCTAATATCTCTACAACTACATTGTAAACACTATATAATGTTTGTAACTCGAATTATTTATATAATTTGAATATTGAAGATTTGAATTTCAATATCTTTTTCAAATTTCAAAAAGGGTTATATATCTTTATTAATAACACAACAATAACATCCAAATAGCACCTTATTACTCCTACTCAATAACATACACCATGTCACTTCATAAATGAATAAATCTCTTTTGAAAAAGAACATATCAACCTTCACTTTTGAACCTCTTTACAAAATCAAAAATATATCTTTACACACACCTTATTTCTCCATCTAAGCAAGTTAATAAAATAGCCCTCGGAATAAGCTTTCCAACAATATATAATATGATATACTTTCAAAAATTAAATCACCTGAAATCTCTCCTTTTTTTAAACATGCATCATAACCCTTATTCGTCCTAGGGCAACTTTAGAAAAATAAAATATATCTAAAAATTATTAACTTGCCTCTATCCCTGACGTGATTCGATCTCGTGACCTTCTTGCTCAGTGCCTTAACCACAACCAACCTACCATTGGGCCACATGCCCTCACTTGCTCAAAATGAGCACACAACAAAACCTTATGCCGCGAATATTTGCACCCTTCGAAAACAAAATGTGCTTCACGCATTTCAACATAGCAAAACACCCCTGGAAAGAATCAAATGTAGGACCTCTTGCTTCACACACAGTGCATGAACCACTAGGCCAAGGTGGCCTATACGTTTGGCCTTAATCCATAATAGCCTCTTCAACGAACGTGAAAATCGCAAGCCTTTTAAAACCCTTTTCACACACACTTCGACACACGATGTGCAGGCTCTTTTACCATTCGAATCCAAATATCAAATCGAGCGCTTAGGAAAATAAATAAAAAATTTGGGCATATATATATACGCCCTCCTCATTTCCTTCTATGTCGATGCTATAATATAAATATTAGTTTTATGCCTTTTCCTTTATTTGACGTCGACGCTATAAATTAAATTTTAATTTTAATTTTAAATTTAAATTTTAAATAATTTAAAATTTAAACTTAAATATTTAAAATTAAATATCTCCATCACTGGGGCTGATATTCTCACAATGACACTGAGAGGGGGGGTGAATCAGTGTAACTACTTAAAAACTTAAATCTGCAACTTTTAAAACTAATGATGCAAGCTTGAAACTAGATAAAGCAAGTATCACACAAGAGCATCACACAACACAGAATTTTACGAGGTTCACCGATGTGGCTACTCCTCAAAGAATGACTGTTTGGACTTCAATCCAAATCCAGTCTTTGCAAGGATTCAATATTTACAATCGTTTACCAGCACCCACTGGAAGGAGCACCAACCCCTGATTTATCTACTGCAACAGATAGGAGCACCAACCCCTTTATCCAAGCACCAACTTGGATTTCTATTTTGCAAGATAAATGGACATAAAAATGCCTTCTCTTTTGCAAGACCCTTACTGGTCTATAGCACATACAAAAATCTCACAGAAGCATAGAGAGACTTGTTAAAGACTCAATATCTTCTCGATTTACTCTAAAACCTTTCTCTTGAATATTCAATAGAATTGCAGGTTTTTATTCAAGGCTGTTTTCTTACAGCACCCTTGCTTAATGAGACCTTTTAGAATGCAAAAAAAATACAGTCGCAGTAACTTAGTCACTATGCCAACTCGATCCTTTTATACTTGAGTTCTTCGAACGGCTCGAGTTTGAACGGTTTAACTTTTCCCTCCATTTTTTTATTGCATTCTCGATCTGTAATTGACGTGTCAAATCCTTCCGACCTGATCCACCTTTTAGCCGCTTTCTTTCTGACGTTCTGACAGCCCTTTTCTCTGCACAGTCTGCATATTCTGACAGTCCTTCTCTGCAAATACTGACAACCCTTCTACGCGTTTCGATGCTCTATTGTTTCTTCGAAACTGCTCTGTCTTCTCTATTAAAAACTATGTATTTTTATCTCCTATGATCAACTATTCCTTATGATATACGCAGCTGACAAATGTCACTGCAATCAGTTCTCGATACAACGTCGCTTTCCTGTGAGTCTGCCACCTTTCCCAGTCATGCTTTGTTACGGCCCTGCAATAGTCGTTCGCGTCTTAAATGCAATGCTTCGTAACTTACATTTTAACTTCAGTTAACTGCAGCATGAATTTCTCCTCTGCAATCTCACCATCTGTCACTTGGAACTGCAGATCCGACTCGGTTAATTTTTCGTAATCGGCACCTTTTTGACACCTGTCACAATGCATGTATCTTTGATTTTTTTCCCGCCAAAGCATTACCTGTCGCGATATCGTGACGTTTTCCACTTTGCTGACATCATCCTCAACTTTGTCGCGATATCGCGACACTTTCGGCTTCTCGAGGCTTCTCTGGCAACTTGTCGCGATATCGCGACATTTTTGGTTTTGCTGACGTCATCCTCTAAGATGTCGCGAAATCGCGACGTTTCTGGCTTCATGAGGCTTCTCTGGAAACATGTCACGAAATCGTGACATTTTCTGTCTTGCTGACGTCATCCGCTAAGGTGTCACGAAATCGTGACGTTTTCGGCTTGCAATGGCTCTTCGTTCACCCTGTCGCGAAATCGCGACACATTTTGGTTTTGCTGACGTCATCTTCATTGCCGTCGCGAAATCGCGACGTTTCGGCTTGCAACGGCTTTTCGTTCACCCTGTCGCGAAATCGCGACACATTTTGGTTTTGCTGACGTCATCTTCATTGTCGTCGTGAAATCGTGATGTTTTCGGCTTGCAACGACTTTTCGTTCACCCTGTCACGAAATCGCGACGCATCTGGCATCCGTACTATTTTTACTCCATGCAGCCACGAAAAACCTTACATGTAGCGAAATCGCTACATCATTGTTGCCTTAGCATTTTTCTTTTCTGCTTGCTAGTGAAACTTCGACGTGCAGTGATATCGCTACACCTTTCCAACATGTGTTTCTAACCTGTAGCGAAATCGCTACACCTTCGCATTATGCACTTTCAACCTGTAGCGAAATCGCTACACCTCTGCATTATGCATTTTCAACCTGTAGCGAAATCGCTACACCTCTGCATTATGCATTTTCAACCTGTAGCGAAATCGCTACACCTCTGCATTATGCATTTTTAACCTGTAGCGAAATCGCTACACCTTTTTATCTTGCACTTTCAACTTGTAGCGAAATCGCTACATCTTTCTGCCTTGCACTTTGACCATGTAGCGAAATCGCTACATCTTTCTGCCTTGCAACTCGAAGCTGTATCTAAGTCGCTGCACTTTTGTTCTTAGTGTTTCAAGCTTGTAGCGAAATCGCTACGCTTTTCTTACTTGGTGCTTTTTCTTTGCTTATGCTGGCGAAACTCAGATATGTAGCGAAATCGCTACAACTTCTTCATCAACTTTCTCTCTCCTCCCATATGTCGCGAAATCGTGACATTTTTCATCCTTGGTGCCTTTGCTTCAAACTTGTCGCGAAATCGCGATAGTTTCTCGATTTGGCTTCTTTCCTTCCAGCATGTCACGAAATCGTGACATTTTTCCTTGCACATTCTCTCTCCTCCGATATGTCGTGAAATCGTGACCATTTTTCTTGCACCTTCTCTCTCCTCAGCCATGTCACGAAATCGCGACAATCTTACTTGCATCTTCTCTCTCCTCAGACATGTCGCGAAATCATGACAATCTTTCTTGCATCTTCTCTCTCCTCGGATATGTCACGAAATCATGACAATTTTTCTATGCATTTTCTCTCTCCTCGGATATGTCACGAAATCGCGACATTTTCAATGCATTTTCTCTCTCCTCGGTATGTCGCGAAATCGCGATAGGAACATGTCGCGAAATCGCGACAGAAAACATGTCGCGATATCGCGACAGTTTTCTTCCTTGTCTTTTTCTGCAAATTTTTGGATCTGGGTCCCCTCTGTTTTTCTTGAGATTTTCTGCACTTGATCTGACTGACCTCTGAACTGCTTCAACTGCATCACTCTTCCGTGTTGACAACAATTACAATCCTTTTGCACTACTTTTGCTGCACCTTGCTCAACAATCTCCCCCTTTGGAATTGTTGGCAACACACTGTAGCCTTGCTCAAATTCTTCTCCCCCTTTGCCAATAATGCCAAAGGGCTGCCGCAGACTCCCCCGAGTCTATGCACAACATTCTCGTGCATAAATAACTTGAATGCTCCCCCTGAGAATGTATTTCCCATAGCTAGTCGGTGCTTGGGAAGTGTGACTACTCCCAACTTCTTCCGAAGGTATTCAAATACTTCCTTTGGTAAAGGTTTGGTGAATATGTCTCGCTACTTGCTCTGTAGTGGGAACAAACTCCAATCTGACCTCTCCTTCCCGCAACCTTATCCTTCAAGAAGTGATACCGGATTGCAATATGTTTGGTGCGGGAATGCATTACCGGATTCTTTGAAATGTTGATTGCACTAGTGTTGTCACATTTGATCGAAATGGGCTCATTGAAGTGAATGCCTAGATCTTTCAATGTTTGTCTCATCCATAGTATTTGTGTACAGCATGTAGTAGCCGCAATGTATTCGGCCTCGACTGTGGATAAAGAGACTGATTCTTGCTTCTTACCGTGCCATGCAACCAATTTGTTTCCAAGAAAGAATGCTCCTCCACTTGTGCTTTTTCTGTCATCAATGCATCCTGCCCAATCAGCATCAGAGTATGCAAAGAGAGTGAAGTCTTTTCCTTTTGGATACCACAGCCCATACTCCATAGTACCTTTGAGATACCTAAAAATCCTTTTCACTGCTGTCACATGAGTCTCTTTTGGGCTAGCCTGAAATCTTGCAACCATGCAAACAGCTTGTAAGATATCCGGTCTAGTGGCTGTCAAATACAGCAGGCTCCCAATCATTGATCTGTACATTGTTTGATCAACATCCGGAGATTTATCATCCTTGCTCAACTTGCAGCCTTGTTGTCATGGGGGTGCTCACTCGGTTTACTATCTTCCATAGTGAACTTTTTCAGCATTTCTTTCACATATTTAATTTGAGAGATAAAAATTCCTTTTTTTGTTTGATTAACTTGTAATCCAAGGAAATATGAAAGTTCACCTATCATAGACATTTCAAACTCCTTCTGCATTTTGTTTGCTATGTCTTTGCATGATTCATCATTGCTACTTCCAAAAATTATATCATCTACATAAACAACAAGAACAATGAAATTGCCATTTTCAGTTTTCACATATAAATTGCTATCCACCATACCTTTCTTGAATCCTTGCTTAGTGAGATAGCTATCCAACCTTGCATACCAAGATCTAGGTGCTTGTTTCAAGCCATACAAAGATTTCTTCAGATTGCAAACAAAGTCAGGATTATCACAAAGTTGAAAACCATTATGCTGTTCAATATATACTTCTTCTTCAAGATTTCCATTCGAAAATGCTGATTTTACATCCATCCGATAAACCTTGAAATTCTTATGAACAGCTAAAGCCAAAAATAGTCTTATTGCTTCAAGTCCGGCCACGGGTGCAAAAGTTTCTTCAAAATCAATCCCCTCAACTTGGGCATATCCCTTACGGACTAATCTTGCTTTATTCCTTACCACCCGTCCATCTTCATTCAGCTTTGTTTCTAAATATCCATTTAGTGCCAATTATGTTTTTATTTTCAGTGCCTTGGTACTAATTCCCAGGTTTTTGTTTTTCTCAATTTGATCTAGTTCTTCATTTACTGCTTCCATCCAGCTTTCATCCGTGCTTGCTTCAATAATATTCTTGGGCTCAATACTGGATAACAGAGAATAGTTATTTACTACTCTTCTTCTTGTCTGAATGCCAACTGTAGGGTCCCCAATAATCTGCTCTTTGGGATGATTTTTCTACCAACTGCCTGTTCCGTATTTTCTATTTTCATCTCTTTCTAAGTCCTCTCGAATCTGATTTCTGTCTCTCTTCTTTTTCTTGATCTTCATCTTCTTCAATAAATTCTTCATAGGTTGGGTAGTTTTCATTATTGCTGATTTCTTGTTTCCCCGCCTTCATCAACCTTCACATCCGCACTCTCCACTATTTTCTTAAGTCTTTTGTTGTAGCATGTATAGGCTTTGCTTTTAGTTGAGTACCCAAGGAATATTCCTTCATCAGCTCTGTCTTCAAACTTGCCAAGATTGCTTTCAGTTCTCTTAATGTAACACTTGCTGCCAAACACTTTGAAGTATTTGGCTGTAGCCTTTTTGCCAAACCACAGTTCATATGGCGTTCTGCTTTCATGCGGCCTCAACATACACCTATTCTGAATATAGACTCGCAGTATGGACCGCCTCTTTCCAGTAACCCGTCAGCAATTTTGCTCTCTCGTTAACATGGTCCTTGCCATTTCCTCGTACGCTCTATTCTTTCTTTCAACTACTCCATTCTCGCTGAGGTGTTCTTGCTGCTGAGAACTGTCTTCTTATTCCATGTTTTTCACAGAATTCAGCAAACTCATTTGAAATAAACTCTCCTCCTCTATCAGATCTCAAACATTTTATTCTTTTTCCAGATTGATTCTCAACCAGATTTTTGAAGGTTTTAAACATCTCAAAGGCTTCTGACTTCTGTTTCAAAAAGAGTACCCATGTCATTCTGGAAAAATCATCAATGCACAGCATAAAATATTTGTATCCATTTATGCTTTCTGTCCTCATGGGTCCGCATAAATCAGTGTGAATCAGTTCTAATGGCTTGCTAGTGAAATATTCTTTTGCTTTGAAGGTAGATCTGGTTTGCTTCCCCTTTTGGCATGACTCACATATACTGTTTGATGGTTTGCCAATAGTGGGTATGTCTCTTATCGCTCTTTTCGAGCTGATTTTTACCAGATTATCAAAGCTTATGTGACCGAGTCTTTTATGCCACAACCAGTTTTCTTCTTCCTGTCCAACCAAGCAAGCTCCCTCTGAAGTCTCCGAGAGAGTATACAAATTTCCAGAAGTTCTCAGTCCAGTGGCTATTAACTTTCCATTTGTTGTCTTTCTTACTTCACAGCCCTCCTTCTTGAAAATTACTTCATGACCTCTGTCACAAATCTGACTTACACTCAGTAGGTTATGTTTCAGTCCTACCACAAAAAGAACTTCCTTAGAGTTGATTTTACCGTCACTTAACTTAACCGATCCTTTACCCACTATCTTTGCTCCATCATTGTTTCCGAATTTCACGTAACCACCTTCGTATGTCTGCAGCCTTATCAAACTTCTGTTTGTCTCCTGTCATGTGACTGGAGCATCCACTGTCTAGAATCCAGGGAGCAGATTTATTCTGTGCTTTGAGAGCTGTTTGAACGATCAGGGATTCTTTGTCTTTCTTCGGTTGTCCCTTTTCTTTCCACTGAGTTTTGACAGCAGATCTGGTTACTTTCTTCACCTTCTCCCTTTCATTGTGCTGTGACTATTTTTCGAGAAATTTTCTGTTCTGTGTTGATCCAGTTGATCGAAACTTTCTTCCCTGGTATTTATTTCCTGCAAAAGAGCTACGACAATTCCTTGCAATATGGCCGAAGTTATGGCAGTTATAACATTCTACAACATAATCTATCGGAGGTGAAAAATTATTTCTGCTAGTGAAATTTCTTTGTTCTATATTATATCTACAACTAGAAATTTTATGACCATATGCATTGCACTTAAAACAATAACCTGAAAAGGAACGAGTGTACCTGGGAAATGGATGTTGCCATGTGGAGGTAGGAGCCATGGGTCTTCTTCTTCTTTGATGAGAGACTTTGGTGAATCCATCATTTGCAGCACTCCTTTCGAGCTTGGATTTGTTGTTTTCTTTTGCATGATACGGTTTATCTTGATCAACTCTAATCTTGTCTTTATTATTTACTGGATCTACTATTACAGCCTTTGAGTCCTTTGAGGTTTCTCCTTCATCAAAGCCCAAGCCAAACTTGATACCAGTGGGCCTTTGATTATTCAACATTTTGTTCAGTTTCTCAGAACTGTCTTCAAATTTTTGATGACAGCTTCGTTTTCGATTCATTTCTTCTAGTCATGACCTTAATCCAACTATTTCCTCTTCCAGCTTTATTGCTCTCATTTATTTTCACGGTCAACTGAGCTTCAACATCTTCAGACCTTTTCTTGTATTCTTCAGTTTGTACTTTCAAACTTATTATTACATTGCTGGCCTCCTCAAATTTTCTTGTAATCTTTTTATTTCTTTTCCTTTCTGCACTTAACTCTTCAAGAGCAACAATTAACTCACCTTCCAGATCTATCTCAGCCTCATCTTCTAATTTTTCTTCACACTCCTGTGTTTCCTCAGTTGTTTGTTCTTCAAAAGCCATGAATAGGGCTTCACCAGTTTCTTCTTCTGATTTCTCACTGGAACTGTCTTCGAAGAATCGATATTCGGGAAATGAAACTCTTCTTCTTGAAGCTTCTTTTTCTAAATCGCGGTTTCTTTTTCCAGACATTTCTTTCTGGATATGTTCCTTCATCATTTTTATTTTTCTCCTTCATTGGGCATTTTGCTTGCAAAGTGCCCGATGCCTCCACAGTTAAAACATTTGAATGGCAACTTACCTCTCGTACTTTCCTTTTCCCTTTACTAATTTCCTAACAAAGTTTGCTTCATTTTCATCTCGCAGATTCTTCTTCCTCTCGACTCTTGTTTAGATTTTACATTTTTCTCGTGCTTGGAAGGTCGCTTCTCCGTCGGAGGGCTTAGTTTGTCCAATCCTCATTTCATATGTCGTTAGAGAACCATGCATTTCATCCATACTGAAAAAATTTAAATCTTTTGCTTCTTCTATGGCAGAAACCTTTGCATCAAACCTTTTGTTGAGAGTTCTCAGTACCTTCTTCACAACAATTGCATCTTCCATTTCTTCCCCCAATCCTCTTATTGCATTGATGATTCCGTTTACTCTCAGCATGTAAGCTTCTATGTTTTCATCATCGGTCATCTTTAAAGCTTCGAACTGGGCACGATGTGTTTGCAGCTTAGCTTCCTTGATTTTGTTGTCTCCTTCATGAATGCTTTGCAGTTTGTCCCATATGTCTTTAGCAGATTTGCAGTTCATGATGCGTATCAACTCACTGTCGACCAATCCACACATAATCGCATTCTTGGCTTTCGAGTTGTTCTCAAACTTTTTCTTTTCAGCCGCATCTGTTGGAGGAACAATGGGAGTGGTGTATCCATTTTCAACAGATTCCCAAATGTCATAACCCAATGCACAGAGATAGGTCTGCATTCTGAGCCTCCAGAAGGAATAGTTTGTTCCATCGAACAGAGGAGCTTTGTTGGAAGAAAAACCTTCACCACCGGCCATTGTATATCTCCCAAGAACACCTTAGCTGATTAAGCTTGTGCAGGTGCCTGGCTCTGATACCAATTGATATTCTCACAATGACACTGAGAGGGGGGGTGAATCAGTGTAACTACTTAAAAACTTAAATCTGCAACTTTTAAAACTAATGATGCAAGCTTGAAACTAGATAAAGCAAGTATCACACAAGAGCATCACACAACACAGAATTTTACGAGGTTCACCGATGTGGCTACTCCTCAAAGAATGACTGTTTGGACTTCAATCCAAATCCAGTCTTTGCAAGGATTCAATATTTACAATCGTTTACCAGCACCCACTGGAAGGAGCACCAACCCCTGATTTATCTGCTGCAACAGATAGGAGCACCAACCCCTTTATCCAAGCACCAACTTGGATTTCTATTTTGCAAGATAAATGGACATAAAAATGCCTTCTCTTTTGCAAGACCCTTACTGGTCTATAGCACATACAAAAATCTCACAGAAGCATAGAGAGAATTGTTAGAGACTCAATATCTTCTGATTTACTCTAAAACCTTTCTCTTGAATATTCAATAGAATTGCAGGTTTTTATTCAAGGCTGTTTTCTTACAGCACCCTTGCTTACTGAGACCTTTTAAAATGCACAAAAAAATACAGTCGCAGTAACCTTCTCACTATGCCAATTCGATCCTTTTATACTTGAGTTCTTCGAACGGCTCGAGTTTGAACGGTTTAACTTTTCCCTCCATTTTTTTATTGCATTCTCGACTGTAATTGACGTGTCAAATCCTTCTGACCTGATCCGCCTTTTAGCCGCTTTCTTTCTGACATTCTGACGTTCTGACAGCCTTTTTCTCTGCACAGTCTGCATATTCTGACAGTCCTTCTCTGCAAATACTGACAACCCTTCTACGCGTTTCGATGCTCTATTGTTTCTTCGAAACTGCTCTGTCTTCTCTGTTAAAAACTATGTATTTTTATCTCCTATGATCAACTATTCCTTATGATATACGCAGCTGACAAATGTCACTGCAATCAGTTCTCGATACAACGTCGCTTTCCTGTGAGTCTGCCACCTTTCCCAGTCATGCTTTGTTACGGCCCTGCAACGGACCGTTCGCGTCTTAAATGCAATGCTTCGTAACTTACATTTTAACTTCACTTAATCGCAGCATGAATTTCTCCTCTCGCAATCTCACCATCTCGTCACTTGGAACTCGCAGATCCGACTCGGTTAATTTTTCGTAATCGGCATCTTTTTGACACCCGTCGCAATGCATGTATCTTTGACTTTTTCCCGCCAAAACATTACCCGTCGTGATATCGCGACGTTTTCCGCTTTGCTGACGTCATCCTCAACTTTGTCGCGATATCGCGACACTTTCGGCTTCCTGAGGCTTCTTCGGCAACTTGTCGCGATATCGCGACATTTTTGGTTTTGCTGACGTCATCCTCTAAGATGTCGCGAAATCGCGACGTTTCTGGCTTCATGAGGCTTCTCTGGAAACATGTCACGAAATCGCGACATTTTCTGTCTTGCTGACGTCATCCGCTAAGGTGTCACGAAATCGCGACGTTTTCGGCTTGCAATGGCTCTTCGTTCACCCTGTCACGAAATCGCGACACATTTTGGTTTTGCTGACGTCATCTTCATTGCCGTCGCGAAATCATGACGTTTTCGGCTTGCAACGGCTTTTCGTTCACCCTGTCGCGAAATCGCGACGCATCTGGCATCCGTACTATTTTTACTCCATGCAGCCGCGAAAAACCTTACATGTAGCGAAATCGCTACATCATTGTTGCCTTAGCATTTTTCTTTTCTGCTTGCTAGTGAAACTTCGACGTGCAGCGATATCGCTACACCTTTCCAACATGTGTTTCTAACCTGTAGCGAAATCGCTACACCTTCGCATTATGCACTTTCAACCTGTAGCGAAATCGCTACACCTCTGCATTATGCATTTTCAACCTGTAGCGAAATCGCTACACCTCTGCATTATGCATTTTCAACCTGTAGCGAAATCGCTACACCTCTACATTATGCATTTTTAACCTGTAGCGAAATCGCTACACCTTTTTATCTTGCACTTTCAACTTGTAGCGAAATCGCTACATCTTTCTGCCTTGCACTTTGACCATGTAGCGAAATCGCTACATCTTTTTTCCTTGCAACTCGAAGCTGTATCTAAGTCGCTGCACTTTTGTTCTTAGTGTTTCAAGCTTGTAGCGAAATCGCTACGCTTTTCTTACTTGGTGCTTTTTCTTTGCTTATGCTGGCGAAACTCAGATATGTAGCGAAATCGCTACAACTTCTTCATCAACTTTCTCTCTCCTCCCATATGTCACGAAATCGTGACATTTTTCATCCTTGGTGCCTTTGCTTCAAACTTGTCACGAAATCGTGACAGTTTCTCGATTTGGCTTCTTTCCTTCCAGCATGTCGCGAAATCGTGACATTTTTCCTTGCACATTCTCTCTCCTCCGATATGTCACGAAATCGTGACCATTTTGCTTGCACCTTCTCTCTCCTCAGCCATGTCGCGAAATCGCGACAATCTTACTTGCATCTTCTCTCTCCTCAGACATGTCGCGAAATCACGACAATCTTCAAATGCATTTTCTCTCTCCTCGGATATGTCGCGAAATCGCGACAGTTTTCAATGCATTTTCTCTCTCCTCGGATATGTCGCGAAATCGCGACAGGAAACATGTCGCGATATCGCGACAGTTTTCTTCCTTGTCTTTTTCTACAAATTTCTGGATCTGGGTCCCCTCTGTTTTTCTTGAGATTTTCTGCACTTGATCTGACTGACCTCTGAACTGCTTCAACTGCATCACTCTGTCTGTGTTGACAACAATTACAATCCGTTTGCACTGCTTTTGCTGCACCTTGCTCAACAGGGGCACCTTTTTCGACGAAAAAAAAATCCAACCTATGTTTTAAGAAAAACCCATTTCAAATATTCCATTCATGGTTTTAAATAAAACCTTTTATTTTTCCTGCCTTGGTTTTCACAAAAACTCTATCCATGCTCTCCAAAATATCATATATGCTCATTTATGAAATGCTTTGGCCACCAAAACTCAATGTGATCCATGTGACATCAATGACAACATAAAATAACTCAAATTTCCAACACCCTCTAGGTATCTCACTTGTTATTTATCAAACCCAATTTCACCTATGTCATATCAACATGGAGGTCTCCAATCATTGCTTGAGATTTGACCTCATCTCTCTTGAATAAGCTACTTATTCTCTCATCACACCTAATAAATATCAGCTTGTAGATGAGTAATAGTCTCTTCTTGTTCTCGCTCCACTCTAGCCATTTTATCATAGGCTTAGTTTCTTCCTCATGCCTAGCTACCTCCATGCTCATAAGGTATACTCTCAACTTATGGAAGCTTCACATCGATACTTCCATATTGGCCCATATCACCTTCTCCATAACCTACTATGTCCAATCCATCCATATCCCCTCAACACTAGGGGAATAATTATTAGTAGGTCCACATATAAGGGAACCTATGCACTCAAACCAAGAGCATCCTAGACCTTATTCATTCCCCCCTTGCACCTAGCATCCTATATAGTAGCTCAACATATCACTACATCTTGTCCCAGTATCTATCAAATACCCCTCAATACCTTTGTTACCTCCTTTACTATTTCATCTTGCTCTAGAACTAGTGCCACCAGTGTTAGCTATCTTTGATAAAACTTTTCATATCATCTTATATATGCCTCACCAACACCTGGATCATATTTATTTGACATAGGAAATGCAACGTCATCCATATCCTCCTGTATAAAGGAGAGAATATTAGGAGGACCTCTAAACTCTCTCTCCTAATTGGATGATAGAACCAAACCTCAACTATAATCAATATTTGTTGGATACTACCAAACTATCAAACCACTCTATAAAATTGATAAAGCTCATACTCTTAATCGATATCATATACCCATCAAGTCCCCCTCACTCAAGTCAAATCCTAGTCATCCTTAGCTCATTTGAATTGATTGCTCCATCACTACCATATCACCTAGGAAGCTCTAAGATCATTTATAAACTATTGAGTGATGTTCAATATCCCTATCCTATCTCTACATCCCCCCATCCATATCACTACACCAAAAATGGTATTTAAGGGTGGTTTTTAACCACCCTTAAAGACCTTTAATGATGGTTATTAAGCTACCATCTATGAGGGCATCATAAAAAATTTGCATCATACGATGGTGGTTAAAAAGTACCTCAAAACACCACCATATTAGGGTCTAGGATGGTGGTTTTAAACCATAATTTTAGACTCTAAAAGGATATTTTTCAACCAATGTCTTAGGGTCTAAGAGAATATTTTAAACCACCATCTTAAATCCTAAGAGGGTGGTTCATAACCACTCTCGTAGGACCTCCCCTAAGAGGGTAGAGAGGGTGGTTTTAAACCATCATCTTAGGGCCTCACATTAACAAAAAGAGGGTGTTTCATAACCACCCTCTTAGGGCCTCCCCTAAGAGGGTGGTTTTAAAACACTATTTTAGGTCTATGAGGGTGGTTTTAAACCACCCTCTTAGGGGCCTCATATTAAAAAATAAAGAGGACGGTTTATAACTACCCTCTTAGGGCCTCACATTAAAAAATAAAATAAAGGTGAACATGTTAAAATATTGATTGTTCCTTATAAAATTGTGATGGAAAATAGTAAAAAAGACACCATACCTTTTGCCAAACTTGTAATCATACAAAAAATACGATGGTGAGGAAGTGCATGCAAAAGTCTATGATGTCTGCATACTAGAAATATTTACAATAATAAAGCTAAATCACAACCTCGAGAAGTAAAATAAAATACAAAATAATTTTTTAATCCAATATTAGGTTTCATATGCAAAATACAATTCAAACTCCCATTCTTAATTTTTCACAGACAATACATAAAGAATAACTAGTATAGTGGTATATGTCTTAGATTTTTATAATAAAAATTTAAATTGTACATAGTTTTTTAAATTCCTAATGAGAAGACATAAATGTTGTCAAGTTTAAATGAGAAGGGGAGGCATTGATATCTCAAGAATTTAATAAATAAGGGAAGGCACTAATATTACAGGAAGTCAATAAAGAGGATGTCAATAAGAGTGGAAGGGATGAAGATATGGACCTACATGAATATGGAAGCAATGATAATCTAAATATGGAAGAAGATAATAGATATGGAGACAAGGGTAGCTATGATATTTTGAAAGATAATAGCCAAGATGGGGGTAGAAATATGTAGTGGGATTTTGACTTTCATCATAACTCCTTATCAATGTCTGAAGTAGATGACTATGAAGTAATGCAAATGAAATATGGCTTGGCATGATGATATGTGATCTATTTTCTACTATGATTCATTGCAAGAATTGATTTGAAGGTGAAAGAAATCATCTGTGACTTCCCTGATGTGAGTTACCTCCAACACAAAGGGGATTCAACCTGGGCATCTCCCATTCACATATCTACAATGATGAAATACTGAACTACCCTCTTAGGGCCTCACATTAAAAAAATAAAGGTGAACATGTTAAAATATTGATTGTTCAATATAAAATTGTGATGGAAAATAGTAAAAAAGACACCATACCTTTTGCTAGACCTGCAATCATACAAAAATCTATGATGGTGAGGAAGTGCATGCAAAAATCTATGATGTCTGCATACTAGAAATTTTTACAATAGTAAAGCTAAATCACAACTTGGAGAAGCAACACAAAATACAAAATAATGTTTTCATCCAGTATTAGGTTTCATATGCAAAATACAATTCAAACTGCCATTCATAATGTTTGACAGATAATACATAAAAATAATAAGTATAGTGGTAATGTCTTAAGACTTAGATTTTAATAAGAAAAACTTAAAATATACATAGTTTTTTAAATTCCTAATGAGAAGACATAAATGTTGTCAAGTTTAAATGAGAAGGGGAGGCATTGATATCTCAAGAAGTTAATAAAGAAGGGGAGGCATTGATATCACAGGAAGTCAATAAAGAGGATGTCAATGAGAGTGGAAGGGATGAAGATATGGACCTACATGAAGATGGAAGCAAGGATAATCTAAATATGGAAGAAGTTGATAGATATGGAGACAAGGGTAGCTATGATATTTTGAAATATGACAACCAAGATGGGGGTAACAAGATACAATGGGATTTGAACTTTCATCATAACTCCTTGTCAATGTTTGAAGTAGATGACTATGAAGTAATGCAAATGAAATTTGGCTTGGCATGATGAGATGTGATCTATTTTCTACTACGAGTCATTGCAAGAATTGATTTGAAGGTGAAAGAAATCATTTGTGACTTCTCTGATGTGAGTTCCCTCCAACACAAAGGGAATTTGACCTAGGCATCTCCTATTCACATATCTGTAATGGTAAAATACTAAACCACCCTCTTAGGGCCTCACATTAAAAAATAAAAAAATGTGAGCATGTTAAAATATTGATTATTCCATATAACATTGTGATGGAAAATAGTCAAAAAGACACCATACCTTTTGCTAGACCTGCAATCATACAAAAATCTATGATGGTGAGGAAGTGCATGCAAAAATCTATGATGTCTACATACTAGAAATATTTACAATAGTAAAACTAAATCACAACCTAGAGAAGCAACACAAAATACAAAATAATATTTTCATCCAGTATTAGGTTTCATATGCAAAATACAATTCAAACTCCCATTCATAATGTTTGATAGATAATACATAAAAAATAACTGGTATAGTGGTATATGTCTTAGATTTTTATAAGAAAAACTTAAAATGTACATAGTTTTTTAAATTCCTAATGAGAAGACATAAATTTTGTCAAGTTTAAATGAGAAGGGGAGGCATTGATATCTCAAGAAGTTAATAAATAAGGGGAGGCATTGATATCATAGGAAGTCAATAAAGAGGATTTCAACGAGAGGGAAGTCAATAAAGAGGATGTCAATGAGAGTGGAAGGGATGAAGATATGGACCTACATGAAGATGGAAGCAAGGATAATCTAAATATGGAAGAAGTTGATAGAGATGGAGACAAGGGTAGCTATGATATTTTGAAATATGACAACCAAGATGGGGGCAACAAGATGCAACAAGGTTTGAAATTTCATCATAACTCCTTGTCAATGTCTAAAGTAGATGACTATGAAGTAATGCAAATGAAATCTGGCTTGGCATGATGAGATGTGATCTATTTTCTACTACGAGTCATTGCAAGAATTTATTTGAAGGTGAAAGAAATCATCTATGACTTCCCTGATGTGAGTTCCCTCCAACACAAAGGGGATTTGACCTGGGCATCTCCCATTCACATATCTACAATGGTAAAATACTGAACCACCCTCTTAGGGCCTCACATTAAAAAATAAAATAAAGGTGAACATGTTAAAATATTGACTATTCCATATAACATTGTGATGGAAAATAGTCAAAAAGACACCATACCTTTTGCTAGACCTGCAATCATACAAAAATCTATGATGGTGAGGAAGTGCATGCAAAAATATATGATGTTTGCATACTAGAAAGCTTTACAACAATAAAGCTAAATCACAACCTGGAGAAGCAACACAAAATACAAAATAATATTTTCATCCAGTATTAGGTTTCATATGCAAAATATAATTCAAACTCCCATTCATAATGTTTGACAGAAAATACATAAAAAATAACTGGTATAGTGGTATATGTCTTAGATTTTTATAAGAAAAACTTAAACTATACATAGTTTTTTAAATTCCTAATGAGAAGACATAAATGTTGTCAAGTTTAAATTTGTTGTCTTGACATGTTGAGTTCAGATATTTTATACATGATCTATTCCAAAGACTTACAAACATGATCTATTCCAAAGAATATGAGTTGAGATCTGAGATCTTTTATACATGATCTTATTCCAAAGACTCACAAAAATTGAGTACTTCAAGCTTGCATGTAAAGCATGACAAATAACTTGTTGAAGATCAAATTTCTTCATTAAAGGTGAACATGTTAAAATATTGACTGTTCCTTATAACATTGTGATGGCAAATAGTAAAAAAGACACCATACCTTTTGCCAGACCTACAATCATACAAAAATCTATGATGGTGAGGAAGTGCATGCAAAAATCTATGATGTCTGCATACTAGAAATATTTACAATAGTAAATCTAAATCACAACCTGGAGAAGCAACACAAAATACAAAATAATGTTTTCATCCAGTATTAGGTTTCATATGCAAAATACAATTCAAACTCCCATTCATAATGTTTGATCATAGTATCAAATACAACACCATGAAGATGCTATCATTGTGCCACCAACTACATAATGTTTCTTACCACAAAAATTAAATCCATGTATCAAATAATAATATGAACAATTCTAAAAAATATAGACAATATACACTACTCCATGTTTTCATAAAGCACCTTTTCAAACATTAATGCTCAACATCATAATAACATGCTAGGTTGCTACTATAACATGTACATATTGCCATTGACATTATCATCACTATAGCCTCAAATAAATACCCATAATCAAATGTAATACCATCAAAGGATACCAAATGGTTGCCATAAACAAAGTACATTATACCAAATGCTACCAAAACAAAATTGCTCTAGGCACAAACACCCATTAGATTATTTATACAATTATAGAAGAAAATAAAATTATGGGGCATTTAAACATTGTGCAAGTCCCCATGGAATACATGAGAATGTAAACTAATTTTGGATATCCCTTGCCTCCCCTGAACCTGCATTTCAAATAAATTATGGTTTTAAAGGGTTGAAAATTCTTATAAAACAAATATTAAAAAACTTGGAAGTGTCATTTACAAAAACAAACTATAAGTACCTGATGCTTGTGGAGAAGGTGATTTTTTTATGTCTGTTGATGATAAACCTGTACCTAGAGACCCTTGTGTTTCACTTTGTAGAACATATTTACCCCCAACTTGCTTATTTTCATATGTATCTTGGTAGGACCAATGGGTACCGAGAAATCAAAAGAAGAAATGGGTAGGACCAATCCAATGTTGTCATAAGGTGGGTTCCAATGCATAGACCAGGAATGGAAAGACATAAACAAGAAACATAAGTACTTTAGCAACTTTTTAATTGATAAATAAATGTATTATGTTATCAACAATAGTCCTTTGAGAAGCTCACGTGCAAAAAAATTATATTCATCAATTCATTTTCAACTCTTACCATCTCTTTATAAACAAGCATGACTGACTATCCCTAAGATTACACTACTAACATATACTAAATATTATCGATGAATAGATGATGGTATTAAATATTAGGGCTTTAGTTCCATAATTTATGTTATGATCATCCTAGTGTACAATTGTGATTCCTTTGTGTATGATTACTCTGTTATATGTTATGACATTTCTTCAGCACCAATTTTTATAGGGGGTACTAAGAAGTAACATTCTCAATGCACGTACATTCTCAAAATTGAATTTAGAAATACAGATATAGGTGAATGGACAACCTGAGCCCTCCATATAATGGGTAGATGTCTAAACATCCCTACCCACCCCAACCATCAAAGATGAGGTGAGAGGGTATCCTGAGACTTTCGTCAGATACATAAATATCCATCTATGCAAATCAAGTACTATTGCTAAGGACTAGGACTAAGAGTCAAATATGAAATATAAATTTCATAACTAACACTCACTCAACACAATAAACCTTCATTTCAACATATTACAACATGCATGCATGATTAGACTCTTAATCCTATGCCCTAGCAGCACTTGCATTCTCTCTCTTTTTTACCAAATTACCTTCTTGTATCTGATTGGCCAACCTCATGCTCAGGATACCTACTCGCCTCACTCCTAGCTTGGCTTCCCATTAATTATCTACTAGTATTTTCTAAAAATAGAACAAAAATATCTAACAACACTCATTAATTATTTCTATTATTTATCCTACTTTTGAAGTATAGTAATTAGGCTTCCAACCATGTACCCTCACATTCTTCATCAATGTATTGAATAATGTCATCATTTTTATTTTCATCTTGTGCAATTTTAGGTCCAATGAAATCTATTGCTCTAGAGACATTGACATATTCTTCCTCGTATGCTTCAGTGTCTTTGATCCCTCTTGGAGGTGATGTGAGAACCACATACCAGTTGGTATCAAGTGGATCATTTACATAAAATATTTATTTGGCTTGCGATGCTAGGATAAATAGATCATATTTTAGTCTATCCCAGCCAAGTAATTTATTCATGTTGACCAGTGTGAAGCCCATTTTATCCTTTCTACATCCATTCCTCGTATCAATAACATTCACCCAATCACATTTGAATAGGGGGTATCAAAACTAATAGTAATCCAACAAGATTATTTTCCTAATAACACCATAATATGTGACTATTTGAAGCATCGAGTTTGTGTCTTTTGCGCTTGCTCTACACAAAGTAGTAGCATCAACACACACACTACTTTTTGAGTTGTTCTTTGTTTCTCTTTGTCTTTGATATGAAATCTATAACCGTTGATCAGATAGCTCAAATGTTTAGTTGTAGCTTTCCTCGGACCATGTGCCAACCATTTTATTATGTCAAAGTTATCATTATGTTGCATTCCATATCCATGAAACTAAAACAAATAAGAATAGTTTAAAGATGATTGCAGAACATTACATGACATTCAATACATGACGATCAATATTGTCGAAGATCATATTCAAGAGAGCAGATAATAACCTGATATCGTAGCCAAGTGAAGATTGTCTGATTATGGATTTTTTGAAACATTCCTTCATATCTCGTTGCACGAGGGTTGGATTCCTTGATACTCTTCAGGTGCTTCCTAATTTGGCCCAAATTTTTTCAAGCTTACTTGGATATACTTAATATTTGGCTATATATGACAACAAAAAATAAACATCTACTTACTCTACCCAAGGTTGAACTTCATCCATGTTAAAGAGGATGTATTGATGGGCTTAGTCATGAGAAGTTTCATCCAAATCAAAGTCTTCTCCATTGGACAAAGGCCTCCCATCAATTATAGTTTCTTCATCCTCATCACTCCATACCTCTTTATAACCAAGGTGATTGCCAACTACTTTCATACCTCTCATGTAGTCCGTATGGAATGAAATAGATTCCTCGATAAGATAACATTCAAAAATACAACCTTTGGGCCTAGCTTGGTTCTTTACATAGCCTTTAAAAATATTCATAATTCTAAGAAAGAAAAAAAAAAATTTTGATTAAATGAGACACTACAAAAATTAGAAAAATTGTGGTTTATGAAACATATGAATGCATACAAACCTCTAGAAAGGATGAATGCTCGATTTGGGCTATGATTCAGATCAAAATTATTGCATCATCAATATAAAATCCATCATCTAGGGAATTAAATTAGGGTAGTCTACCGGTAAGCACTCGACCTCGATTGCTAGGAGGGAAAATCATTATAAATTAAAAGGCTAGGAGGGCCCATATTCAAAATAAATTATTTATTATTCATTTCACAAGCTCGGGTCCCTTCTAAAGACATTGATTAAAGGATTTTAAGACTGAACCACAACTGTATTTTTATCTTCTTTGGATAAAACATTAGGTTAATTTTTCAACTCTATGGTGTCATATTAGTAATCCCACCAATTATGGAAAATACGATTAAGGTTTTGTGTCATTTTTTTCTCTTAAATCAAAGACAAAAAAATATTTTTTAGATTTTTTTGGAACTTCTAGATAGTTTGTAACTCCTTGTATAAGAACATAGGTTTGAAAAAAACACATTCATCTTCTGATTTGAAGACTATCTATAGTATTATAAAACTTGAATGGTTTACATTATGGTCTAAATTGTTTGCATGATGAGTAGTTTTGTAAAGCTATTTAGAAAAAATGTATAAAATGGGGTGATTATAGTAGAAATAAAAGTGAAATAAGGAGATTTATAAACCTAAACCTTAGACCGAGAACTAAAAAACTAGGTTTTTAAAAACCATAAAAATATAAATCCATCTTCTGTTAGAATAAAGTACTAAAATACTTGAATCATTTACACTATGGGTTACAAAATTTTCATAATAGTCTAATTAATATGAACAATTTTCAAATGCTATAACAATAGATATAAAATAAGGGATTCTATAAAACTAAACCCCAATTGGATGAAGAACAGAAAAAATGGTCCAAAAATGGACATAAGAGAAACTAAGACATGTTTAAAATGATATGACAAGATGTAAAATAAAAAAATAGAACAAGAATGAATTTATAACAAATAATATGAGGATGAGTAAAAAAATTGAAGACATTGAATATCTAGATGTAAAGGTATGGATTTAACAAAAGAAAAGTTAGGGAAGAGGAAGGGCCTTAAAATGAAAAGCTGGAGTTAATTACCAAACAAAACTTTTCCATGATAAATGAAATAATATTAAAGAAGGAACACAACCAATATTGAGGTTGTTCATTTTGAATAGTCAAGTAGTAAATCAAATATCTAAATATGCTTAGAGAACTAAAAAGAGAAGGCTTGTAGACCTTGGACCAAGGTCAATGATCAAAGATGATATTTTGTAAAGAGTTAGCATATCGTACAATTTTCTTGCTTATATACCCATCTGCATATCAAATATAAATACAAACATGAGATTTTTTGGATACAATAATCATAATGCATCAGATTACATTGGTGTTATATTCAAATGTATTAAAAATGTACCCTTATTTATTTCATATATAATACATCTGGATATGAGGTCATCTAAAGTTGTCTAACAACATGGGAATTAAAAAAAAAACTAAAATTTTAAAAATATAATTTAAATTTAAAAAACAATAACAATCCTCTGAATATATCTATTTAAAACTTATATTTGTGTAAACTTTTTTATATTTTTCTTTTAATATATAAAAAATATGTTTTTTTAATGTCATATTCAGTTGCATCCATATTAGGGGTCTTAAAGTTTTGAAATATCTATAATATATATAATAGATACGTATTCATATCAAATACAATATTAGTATTTGTTTCCATACAACGTAGTTCACCACCTTATTTGTAGTCTATTGAAACATTTTTTGAATGTTCAACTAGGTGCAATATAAGGGAAAATGATATTTTGCTATAATGTATAGATAAAATAATCTTTAATATGGAGAAAATCCTAAAATTTTCTGGAAATGAACCAACTGTCATGTTGA
The DNA here is from genome assembly GCA_028583015.1 of Wollemia nobilis. Lineage (NCBI taxonomy): Eukaryota > Viridiplantae > Streptophyta > Pinopsida > Araucariales > Araucariaceae > Wollemia > Wollemia nobilis. Next base: position 3,504,171 of record JAQPPZ010004166.1, on the reverse strand, counting down.
CCTATAAATAATTTTAATTTGGTATTATTTATCTTAAAATTAAAATTTGCTTTACAGAATGCCAAAATCATTTCACTATGTAGTTCATAAACAAGATCTGGTCTTATGAAATAGAAACTTGCAACTTCTATGGACTAGGAACCAACATGATATGTGAGTTACAGATCCATATGCGTAAGATGCTACCTAAACTATTCTGCATCTATTGAATAGAAGTTCAAAGTTTTCACTTTGATGAAGTCCTTACATACAAGAGCTTGCTAATACTGGTAACTATATCAAAGCAATCTATGCTTGAAGCCTTCATTGGAACAATCAACCTCACTAGAAACTAGATGTAAAATATGCTTTAGTTTAGGTTAAAAATAAATCTTATTGGTCATGAATTACCAATGCTACTTCCTTGTATCTCTGTCAAAGATATAATGATCATGTATAACTTCAGGGAACATATAATACAAAATGTGAGCTTCAACAAGTTGTGACTTCAACATTCTTTGGCCTTGTTGTAAATTTCCTTCAATATTGAACCTTGTGGATGGTGTTCAACAAACTTCACAAGGAAATATTTCTCGCTTAACCTAAGAAAGGAAGGTAGACTATGCTTGGATTTTTGCATCGAACAAAGAGCCTTAAAGATTAAAAATCATTATAAATTAAAAAGGTAGTGGAGAATGCCCTACGAAACCCCAAAAATGAGTCATCCAAAACCATAACCCAAAAAACATAGTGGAGAATTCCCTACAAAACCCAAAAAATGAGATATTCAAAATTCTAACCCAAAACAAGTAGTGGAGAATGCCCTACAAAATCCTAGAAATGAGTCATCTAAAATCCTAACCCAAAAAATGTAGCAAAGAATATCCTATGAAACCTCAGTAATGAGTCACCCAAAACCCTAACTCAAAAAAATCAATGAAGAATTCCCTAACATATGAATATGTATATATGTATATTTACCTAATATATCCAACGTAGGAATATCTTTACATAAATTAGGTATTCACAAACAAAGAATCATCTAGAATACATTCAATTATATGAATTGGCATTGGGTACAAATAATTTAGTTTTGATTCTACAATTAGACAGACTTATTTCATAATAATCCATCCACAAACAGTCAGGCTTATTTCATAATAATCTATCGAGAAATAATTCCATAAATAATCAAGCCCATTTCTTAATATTCTAGTTTAAAACAATCATTCTAAGTGAGCAAATATTATATTATAGTTTACTACTCAAGCTATTAGTTATTTTCAACCAACCCATAAACTAACAAACAAACCACAATCATAAATATAGAAGAGGAAACTAGAACTCAATAGAGCACACTTGTGAGTATCGCTTGAGACTACACTATTAACACACCTCAATCAACCACACGATAGTTGCTACCCCCTCAATGGAAGGTAAAACAATTTTATCTTTAATTTATAGAAGTAAAAAGGGGTTTTCCCACACCATCCTCATAGCATGTATTTCACCACCTTGCACATAGTCTAATTAAATATAGCTCTTTTGAACAATCAAGAAAGGATGGAAGACCTTGCTACGAAACCCCAACAATGAGTTTATCCACAAAATGGGTGATCAAGAACCTACAAATGCTCTTCTATTTTCTTAAAAATTGTTGTGTTATACACCCTCTTGAAGGCCTAATCCCTTTCACTTGTTTTTAAAGAGAACACAAAGAATCTAGAGGTAAATTAAAGACCCATGATGAAAAGGAGAAAGAAACAATTTACCCAGTGTTTTGTGCTTTGGCAGAGTTAGTTTGACATGATGAAAAGTAGAAAGAAAAGATTTTTATGGTTTAGTAGGGTTGGTAAGTTTGGTGACATTGGGAGGGTGAAGAAATTTTTTAAAAGGATTTGCCCTAAGAGGATGGTTTAAAAACCACCCTCTTAGTCCTAAGAGGGTGGTTTTAAACCACCCTCTTAAAGCTAAGAGGGTAGTTTTAAACCACCTTCTTAGGGCTAAGAGAGTGGTTTTAAACCACCCTCTTAGGGCTAAAAGGGCAGTTTTAAACCACCCTCTTAGGGTGACCTAAGAGGGTAGTTATAACCCACCATTTTAGGAAACCCTAAGAGGGCGGTTTTAAACCACCCTCTTATCCCTAAGAGGGTGGTTTTAAACCACCCTATTAGGGTGACTCTAAGACGGTGGTTTTAAACCACCCTCTCAGGGTCTATTAGGACATTTTTTACCATCATAAAAAATCACCTTATTTTAGCCATCGTTAAAGCCCTTTTTTGGTGTAATGTCTATACAATGTAGGACTCCCAAAATCACATTTTTACCCCCTATACACCTATGGTTATCTAGTCATTATCTCATCTTAGGCCCACACTTGGAGGAGTATACAACATGCTAAAATCTTCCCACTTTGGTAGACTACTGGATGAAGAGTCTTATACAATCTTGCAAAAATAGTCAGACCCTAGACAAAAATAGCTTATTGATCTTGTAACCTTACAATCAACTCCCCACATCCCCAAGATAGCACTCATTGATTAGTGTCTAACATAAAAATTCTAGACACTATGGAACATATTAGACCTATAAGGTGATCCAAATAGCCTCCATGGTATATATTATTAACACATATCCCTAACCTAACCCTAAGATACCCTCTATCCCCTATCAACATCTCCATGCATACCCTCTCATCACTCCTTAGTTGAATAGGAGACCTTAAAATTGGAATTTGTAGGATTTGCTAGATATCTTCCAACATTATTGTCATCTTCCCTATTGATAGTCAGAATGTACTCATGTCTAAGTACCATCACTTTGCTAATGTTGTGAGCAATGATTGGTCAAAATATACCTTAGGAATAACTTACACATGGTATAGACTAGTCAAAACTAACATCCCAATGCTTGTGTCATAAACTAGCTCCATCTTCACCCTCAAGGTCGTAGGTCAATGCTCTTAGAAATCCAACACTCCTAAGGCCTACAAACTACAAGAACAACCCAAAGTAGTACAATTCATCATATTCCTAAAAATTTCAACTTTCAATAATAAAAATTACTATAATTTTACAAGCACCAGTAGTGGTAAAAGCATTGTTTTAAAACACACTATTGGAAGAAGTACCACAAAACACAAAAGTGCTACTTTGCATAAATTGCACTAAAGTAACCTTAAATTATAAAATTTAAAGTAGGTTTTGGGAATGATAAATTTTAGAATTAATTTTCTTGTTTCCAAAATTTTTGTCACCTCCAATTACTATGATTTACAAAATCTTAGCAAAATATTTCAAAATTTATCCAAATCATTCTCACATAGTCTTAATATTATTATAGCCTTGTATCTAAGCCCAATTTTTATTTTACCTTAATCACTCTTCAATTTATCAAAATTGCCCTATTTTTATCCCTTTTATCCAATGTCATCATTTTATATATGAATTAAATACATTAAAAAAACTAAATCATTTGTAGATCACTTAAATCTTGTCATGCCTTATTCTCTATATCACATGGAATTCATCAAATGTGTCAAATTCAATATTTAACAAAACCTTAAATTTATCCTTAATTTATTTCAAAATCGATCAACATCATACAAGCAAAGCATCATATCAAATAAACACATCATGCATCATACAATATCATCAATGCATAAATACCTCAAAATAATAAATGACAATGATTCAATATACTATAATTCCAAAAAATGGTATACTCGATCCAACCTATAAGAGGCAATGCACCACAAGGATCAAAATTAGTGCACTCATCCTTTTAATATTAATCTTATCTACATGTAGATCATGTGTATATACCAAGTGTTCTTTATAAATTGGTGTGACTCCTCGAACAAGTTGGCGATGACCCTATAGAAGGCAGATACTGGTGCATGATATAGAAATTGATAGTAGATGACCTAGTTCATCTCTTCCTCATCCTCTAACTCATATTTCATCACCTACATCCATATTCTATTGAATTATCCCTCTAGTTGTATCACTTGCAATTGAATCAAATCCAATATCACCTGTATCATCTTAACATAGAGGCCTGTGGTCACTTCTTGAGAGTTGAACTCATATATCTCTTGAATAAGCTACTTATTCTCCCCTCACACCCTAAATATCAACTTGTAGATGAGTAATAGCCTCATCTTGTTTTAGCTCCACTCTTTCCATTTCCTCAAGGCCTTAGTTTCTTCCTCTTATCTAGATTCCTCCATGCTCATAAGCTATACTCTCAACTTATGGAAGCTTCACATCAAGACTTCCATCTTGGCCCATATCACATTCTTCATAAACCTACTAGGTCCAACCCTTCCATATCCCCTCAACACTAGGAGCATGATTATTAGTAGGTCCACATCTAAGGGAGCCTATGAACTCAAACCAAGAGTATCCTCTACCCTATTCAGTCCCTCCCTCTCAAACCTAGAATCCTATCTAGTAGCTCAACATGTCACTACATCTTGTCCTAGTCTCCATAAAAGACCCCTCAATATCTTTGTTACCTCCTAGTCATCCTTAGCCCATTTGAAGTTACACCTATAGTTATCTAATCACTATGTACTCTTAGGCCCACACCTGGAAGAGGATACAACATACTAAAATATTCCCACTTTGGTAGACTACCTGATGAAGAGTCTTATATAGTCTCACCAAAATAGTCAGACCCTAGACAAAATAACTTATTGATCTTGCAACCTTACAATCACCTTCCCACAGCCCCAAGATAACACTCATCGACTAGTGTATAACATCAAAATTCTAGACACTATGACACATATTAGAGATATAAGGTGATCCAAATAGCCTCCATGGTATACTGTATTAACATATATCCATAACCTAACTCTAGGATACCTTCTATTCCCTATCAACAACTCCATGTATACCCTGTCATCACTCCCTGGTTGAATATGAGACCCTTTAATTGGAACTTGTAGGATCTACTATATTTATTTCAACATAATTATCATCTCTGCTATTGATAGTTGGAATGTACTAATCCAAGGTTATGCATAAGGGGTCGACCTCAAAATCTATTTATAAAATCAAGGTGAATTGTCTTGGAATCCCGATGAATTATGTAGAAGGATACATGGCGAATTGCATTCATTTATCTCCAAAAATTTTCAAACCGTGGTGAATTTTTCTGTGTTGGGGGCTATGAATATCGGTTTGCAAAATCTAAAAATGTACGACAAACTTAAAGGCTTTAGGTCGACATGAAAGGATTGAATTTATGATTTATGACGATCAACTACAGACATGACGATCGACTGTAGACATGATGATCGATTGTAGATATGATGATCGAATACAGGTATGATGATCGACTATAGATATGATGATCAATTGTAGGTATGATGATCGAATGCAAGCATGATGATTGGCTACAGGTATGATGATCAATTGCAGGTATGATGATCGGATGTAGGCATGATGATTAGATGTAGGTATGATGATCGATTGTAGGTATGATGATCGGTTGTAGGTATGATGATCAAATGTAAGCATGATGATCGACTATAGGTATGATGATCAATTACAGGTAACTATAGCAATCAACTACATGTATGACGATCGAATGCAGGCATGACGATCGGTTGTAGGTATGATGATCAATTGCATATATGCATGGTGGCATGACGATTGGTTGTAGGAATGTTGATCGGGTGTAGGCATGATGATCAGTTGTAGGAATATTGATCAGGTGCAGGTATGATGATCGATTGCATCAAAGTCGATCGATTGCATGAAAGTTGATCGGTTGTAGAGTACCTAATCGGTTGCAATGGTGCATCTGTACCATGTGTCAACCATCCATGAAATGATTGCATGTAGATGCCATGTGTCACCCATCCATGAGCTGATTGCATACAAAAGTCTATATAAAGGGATAAACAATTATTTTTTTACCTTTTCTATCATAGTTTTAACCCTTTTCCTCCTATTTTAATGTATTTTTAACCCTCTTCCTCTTATTTTATCTTAGTTTTTAACCATTTACCTTAATTTTTAAGTGATTTTTAACCCTTTTCCTCCTGTTTGAACCCTTTTCCATCAAGTTTCAAATACCATCCACTGTATCTTCTGATCCATACTCTCGTACACAATGAAATAACCCTATGGCATCCCCTGTCACCCCTGGAATGTCTAAAATTAATTTTAAAAATCTGGTTTACCCCCTGATTTCTAAAATTTTATCAACATCAGGTTACGACATGTCATGGGTCACAGACTCTGGTCTTCGAGGTCTAGTTTCGATGTCACAGTTCGACACGGACACTAAACTACTGGAGAAGATCATTGCAGGTTATAATATTGATTCGAGCAAGGTAAATGTTGTCATTGACAACAAAAATATCATTTTTTCCTTCATAGCCTCTGACGTCACCAGATTGATAACATTGCCCCATGCTGGTTGTGAGCCAATCACATCAAAATACGCATTAATTGATGATGATAAACTCTACCTGGAGACCAACTTCAATGTGCAGCCAAAATATTTTCAAGGTATAACTATTTTTTTATTTAATTGAATTTAAATTCTAGTCACTAGTGTCTACAATTACTGATTTTATTTTTTTGTAGTTATGACCACCAAGTCCAGAAGGGGTTTGACTGTACCAACTATTGAAAATAAATTTCTTCGGGCATGTTACGAATTCTTCCTTGCTAGACTCATTCTACAAGGAAGACCGATAGAAATTCTGATGTGGGCCTTAGCATATTTGGTTCATTGTGTTGCACACCAACAATTTGATTGGTCCAACTATGTCTCACATCGGATCAGATTGGAAATCTAGAATGTGATAACCCATGCTTCACCCTCATCGATAGTCAGCACATGCAACTATATTCTTTCTTTTTTTATGAATCTTTTTATCATTTGTAGAACACTCAAGTACCGACATCTTGGCACTCAACCCTAGCCAATGCAGCCATGACAGAACAACAGGTTCAGGTAATTTTTAGTTAATATTGAAGTAAATTTTTTTATTTTTCATATGTTTATCTTTTTTATAATTTTGATATTTTATACAAAACATAGAAAAGGGCATCCTCTTCCTCTTCAAAGCGGGATGCTGCTTTCAGAGGTTATAATCCAGAGGAATCAGGAGACTCCGAAACACCTACGGAGGAAACAACGCCACCGCTAAGGAGAAGATCAACAAGGAAACATATAAGATCTAGTTCTCCTGATCCTCGACAACCTCCACCTATGGCTGCACGTCCACTGCCAATGGGCGTAGTTGCACAAGAGGTTTCATCTTCGGGGAGTAAGTTTTAATGACTGCCAAAACAAAATTTTTACAAAATTTTTATTATTTTTATTAAATTTTAGATGTACAACATGCCCACATTCCACTTGCATCTACAGCTACGCAAGATGTCTCTTCTTCTGTCGGTAAGTGTTATAACAAATTTTGTAACCAATTTTCATAATCTACCTTCACAAATTTTATAACTAATTTTTATTTTTATGTTTTAAGTTCCTATACAACAATTTCGTCAACAAAATCAACAATCGATGCCGCCCCCTCCTCCACCACGCCAACCTCAAATGCGAGGTCAATGCTTCCCAATTGGAAAACACATTCTTCCATCTAGGCCATAGAGAGAAGCAACAAAGCAATTTTTAGAGAAAGAAGCATCAAAGACATTTTCAGGATTTGAACGTATTTCTCTTGCTAATTTTAATTTTAAGGATGTACCGAAAGCTTCTGGTGTTGGGTTGGATGAAGTTCCACTTGATCAAGATTTATTTTTGCAAGGCAACACACCCACTACTTTCCAAGTATCAGAATTGCTTCGAGATAAAGGAAATGAAGGAGCATAATGTTCAAGCAAATCTCCTCCTAAGGAAACAGACACCCGTCAGGCTCATCCTCGACCAGAGGATGAAAGATTAAATATTTTAGAAAAATATTTGGTTTCTAATAACGTTGAATCTACCATTAAGGATTTACTACTTCCAGATATAACAAAAATGAAAAAATGGGAGTATCGGGCCAAAGTGTTGATAAAGGAAATTAATGCCCGATACAATAATTTTTCAAAAAGAGAAAACAATTTTTTTGTTGTTGAAAATGAACTTAAAAATATGGAGGCTCTACTACAACAAGTAAAATCTGGCATTGTGAAGGTTAATACATCTTACACAGATGAAATTTTAAAGTTTATGTTGAACATATTGGAGAACATAAATGGTGAGGCCCAAGCTTATTATAATGAATGGGTTGGTGATAAGAAAAAGGTTGTTGTTGTTGTAGCTACAAAGAATGTTGTTGAGGTTTGACTTAGTCACTTATGTGTTCAAAAATTTTTGTTCTCTTTTTTCAAATGTAATTATCTACTGACTAATTATTTTTCCTTTTTGTAGGTAAAGTATGATAATCTCAAGAAGCAGGTTCAAAACCTGCAAGACTATCTCAGGATGGCAAAGGAGTTCTTAAATGCTTCTAAGGCAATGAAAAAAGAGCTCAGGAAGCAGTTCATCAAAACAACATTTTGCGAAAAATCATTATCCAAAATGGATTGGATCCTGATGTTCTGCTAAAGGAGAAGGGTAAAGAAGTTCATGGACCAATATCTGAAGATGTTGGAAAAGAGGAAAACACCCTGCTCGATGGATTGGAAAATGTTGAGAAGATCCTTGTCAGTTCTGGAGCAATTGAGAGTACTATTACCCAACCCGAGGGAGGAGCCATTGGAATGCAGAATGTGGAAGTCATGGAAGTAGTGGAAGAGGAAAAAGGAGTTGAACAGGGAAAATATGAGGGAGGAGCCATTGCTATGCAGAATGTGGAAGTCATTGAAAAGGAAAAAGGAGTGGTGGAACGGGGAAAATATTCTGAAGCATGAAACTATTTTATGACATTTCATATGTTTTCATTTGAAAACAAGATACTTGCTTTTATTATTTTACTATTATACTATTTACATTTATAATTGTGTGTTATTTTCATCTCTTGAGTATTATGGTGTTTCAAATATGCTTGAGTTTACGAAGAATATATGTATGCATAGGTTTAGATTTTCATTTTATTCAAAGTTATTCTTGTTGTGATATAAAAATGAGTATTGTCTTGTGTATTATGCTATGTTGTTTTTATATTTCAATTTTCAAATGAGTTTACGAAGGATATATCTATGCATGGGTTTAAATTTTTAGTTTATTCATAGTCATTCTTGTTGTTGTATAAAAATGTGTTTTGTCTTTTGTATTATGCTATATTGTTTTTATATTTCAAAGTGAGTTTACGATGGATATATTTATGAAGGGGTTAAATTTCAATTTCCATGTATTATGCTATGTTGTTTTTATATTTCAATTTTCAAATGAGTTTACGAATGATATATCTATGCATGGGTTTAAATTTTAGTTTATTCATAGTCATTCTTGTTGTAGTATAAAAATGAGTATTGTCATTTGTATTATGCTATATTGTTTTTATATTTCAAAGTGAGTTTACAATGGATATATCTATGAATGGGTTTAAATTTTTAATTTCCATGTATTATGCTATGTTGTTTTTATATTTCAATTTTCAAGTGAGTTTACGAAGGATATATCTATGCATGGGTTTAAATTTTTAGTTCATTCATAGTCATTCTAGTTGTTGTATAAAAATGAGTATGGTCATTTGTATTATGCTATATTGTTTTTATATTTCAAAGTGAGTTTACGATGGATATATCTATGAATGGGTTTAAATTTTCATTTTCCATATCTAGAGTAATATACTACATGCATTTTTCCTTCTAGAGTCAAATCATACATACTAATGATACTAAGAAATTTTTACTAGTTATGTATGCATGCATGGTTTACTCAATGATAAAGCATAAATCATAAAATTTTGTCAACATAGAAAGTTAATAACACTTCTAGAGTCATATCATACATACTAATGATACATACATACATACATTTAAAGTCAAAGCAAAAATCACTATATTTTGTCAACATAGACAATTAATTCAATAACATAGCATCATTACGTATGCATGGTTTTCAAATTTTCAGCTTACTCAAAGCTAAAGCATAAATCATAAATTTTGAAAACATAGATAATCCATAACATTAAAAAGCAAATATGCGTAATCATTGAAAATAGAATGATTATATGATTTTTTTCAAATCACTGAAATTTTACAACTAATCAAATACGTAAAATCATTGATAATATGAATTTTTTCAAATCATTGACATTTACAAATGATATCAAATACGAAAAATCATTGATAATATGAATTTATTCAAATCACTAAAATTTTACAAATGATTTCAAATCTAAAAAATCATTGATTATATGAATTTGTCATATAATCATTGCAATTTTTACATTTTTGGAAGTTGATACAAAGCTTTATCGACTTCTCCAAAAGAACCAAGAATCATTTGTGAATTCTATGTTTCCATAATCTCATCATCACTCCAAGCTGAATCATTTTTATCATTATCAACAATATTACTGAGACCTCTCCTTTCTTCTAGGGACTTCCAATATGTCAACGCTCTGTCATAGGGAAACTTACCCACCTCGTACGATGACACATACATTCTCAAACAATTTTCCAAATTTTTGTCCAACTTATTACGAAATTTTGATTTAACAAAATATAATGCACTAAAAACCCTTTCATCTTCAACAGATCCCAAAATCATTGTCTGACATAATTCATATAAAATAAAGTATTCACTCATAGTTTCTTGTAAGACACTACTTCGATACAATTTTTCCCAGAAATGCGTGATTGAACCAGTCACATGTGGATTTTTGAAATGTGCAATTTGATTATCCATTGTTATTCCAAAATTGGTTGATTGTTGTCTCAGAAGATCTTTGTTTAGAATACCATTGATTTCAATACCATTTATTTCCACACTTTTAGAGAAATGTGTCATAAGATTACCCATATATTTTACAAACAACTCACTTCTACTACTATGGTCACCACAAGGATTCCAGAAGATGGGATTAACAATAACCATGGCCTCAAGTGTCTCATCTCTCTTAAAATGATCTCTTATTTCACTTGTTAATGTATTTGCAATTCTTTTCAATTTATTCTTAGTGCTATCCAAAACCTCATCGAATCTGGAATGTGTTACAGGCACTTGTTCAACATCATCTGTTAGTGTATCTAATCACTTTTCATAATGATATACAGGAATCATCTTTCCATGGATAGCAATACAAATATTATCGTTGATGTTGAACTTTAAAAAGCTGTTCGGATCATTGACATCAACTAACGTATTCCAACTATCAAACTTGGGATCCTCAAAATGTTTTTCGGATAAATAAATCCTATCAATAATCATACATATTTGTTTTCTCATCCTGATGAAATCGACAATATAAATTGCCCTTTCCTGTGCAAGTTTAATCAAAGAATTCATTTCTTGTAACAATGGAAGAATACCACATAATGTGAGAAGAGTTTCCAAGTCAGTCATATAAAATAGCAAATATTTTGCCTTGTCAACATCCCTACGATGTGCATACATAAACCCAACCAAGGATTGATATTCTAAAAATACCCTTTTTGTAGGAAGAAATAGTGAAATCCACCTGGTGTCCACATCTTTTAACATTTTTCTGCCTTCAGTTACACCTAGAGAAAATTGTTGAAACTCTACAAACCTTTTTGGTCTGCATGAAAAGTATGAGTGTATTTCATGGATGAGTTCTTCCACTCTAGCTACATTATCAAAATTGCTCACAATTTTGTATGCAAGATTCATTCGATGAGCCATGCAATGAATAGGAATCACATATGGGGCAATTGATGTCTGAAGCCTAACACAAAGACCATTCCTTTGTCCTTGCATTGTAGCCGCACCATCAGCTCCAACACAAATTAACTTTGTGGCAATTTCCTTTTCATCCATTTCGGCAATATCCTTTAAACTGGTTACAACAACATTATAAATATTTTTTGCATTACAATTTTCAATCATCTTATGTAGTGCTAGTAAATGAGGTTGTCTCAAATGATTTTTGAATGTGTAAACATGTATGCAAATCCAAGATGTGTTGTCAATAATTGTTACCTCATCAATGGAAAGTGAAATAAATTTGGCTTGTTTCACATTCTCTCTCAGGTCTTCCTTCTCAACTAATGATAGATATTTTACCATTTCCCAACCACTTCGATCTGACCAATGTGAACTGGTAAGGTTTTGTACATCGACTAGTTGAAGTATTTGCTTAAAATCAACAAAATCAGACATGGGTCGACCTTTTTTTAGAATATTGTATACAATAACAAACTACAATTTCTTTGAGGCTAATACAATCTTATTAATTTTTTGAAATTGTGCCTCGATTGTTCCACCCTTCTCAATGAGAGTTTGTTGTTGTTTCATTACTTTTTTGTATTCAAGTGCATATCTCACATGCACACATTCTGATGCATCCTTCCACCTATGAAATCTGTTAATTGTTCCATCACTTCGTATTTCTTTGATGTAAACTTTCCCATAGTGTTTTTCTATTGTGTCTTTCTTATTTTGCAATAAATGATCCTTTCCCAACTTCCATGTACAAATAATGCATTTACACACATTTTGTTTCTCATCTCGCTCAATAAAGGGGTATAACCATGCCCATTCATTTTTAAAATCCCTTCCAATAGTCCATTCACTTATCTTTTGATGTTTAGATTTTTGACTACAAGATTCCCCAGAGGTCTGCATTTTAATTGTACTATCATTTTCTTTTTTGGTTGATGTGTCTGAATTTAAAATCTCCTGAAGTGGTTGTTGAATGTCATTATTAGGAAAATTATCATGTGGTCCCATCTCATCTACTAGAATATCTTCGAGTGAATGCACATCAGGGTCGACAATGTTTACTGCATTCAATGTTTGGTGTTCTCTATCATTTTTTGATGTAAAAAAGGCACTATTTTAAAGAATTAACATAATACAATTTTACAAAGCATTTAAAAAGAGGTAGATAAGTAGACAACCATTTATCTATTAATAAATAAAGGCTTTATATTTAAGAATAATAGATAAATATTAAAAATTTGATGGTAAAAGGTGTTTGTACCTGCATGTTGTGTAGAATCTGTAGAGATTGATGCCTCACTACATTTTGATATTTGTGTAAAATATTTTAGAATTGTCTTTTTACAAGAATATTGGCCTCCCTTCTTTCCATATTCAGTAGGTGACATTGTATCTATAAAGAAAAAACCTTTAGATGTTAGGAAATGTATATGAAATTGAAGGAAAATAGCATACATCCCTCAAGACGAACCTACGCTGCCCTATAGAATGACATCTGATAGACAAGAAGTAGTCTCTGACAAGAAAATGCTCCTAACACACAACATGACATGGATACTTATCGACCACAGTTGTAGATAGTGCTTCTACACTACCTATGAAACATACTCTAAGAGACAAGAAGCAGTCTCTGACAAGAAAAATGCTCTTGACACACAACCAGATGACATTGATAGTTGTCTACCATAGTTGCATATAGTTCACCTACAGTGCCTATGAAACTGAAGAAAAAGAGCTTTGGACAAAAGAACAATGGAAGAAGAATACTCTACCTATTTTCATAGTCATGAATCCTCTATAATCGATAGCCCTATGCCGATCGACACACTTCTGCAATGGATCAACTTAGGACCATAAACATGCCTCTACAATCGATCAACTTTTTCTGATAGTCTCTCCTCTACAATCGATCGACTTATATCGATAGTTTCTCCTCTACAATCGATCATCTTAGGTTGATAAATGCATCTCTACAATCGATCAACTTGTATCGATAGACACTGCTCTACAATCGATCAACTTATGTCGATAGACACATCTCTACAATCGATCGACTTATGTCGATAGACACTGTAGACACCAAAATCCAGCCACTTGTAAGTCATCTATACCTTCCTGCCAGCCACGTGTCAGTCATCCATCCTTCCCGCCATTATTTGGCCCAAATCCACACTTTCCCACCATTATTTGGCCCAATTTCACTTTTCCCGCCATTTTTCATCCCCAAATTTATTTAAATTAATATTTATATATATATTTTAATATTTTAATATATTTTAATATATATATAAATAAAGTTTAAGTGATTTAATCTGAGCCATCCATCCTTCATTTAATCTCATCCGTCCATCCATCTTAATCCGTTTCACAACCTAGATTTATTCTCTACCCTTGGATCCACTTTAATCTTAGCCACACGTTCAAAGTGTCGTTAAAACCCTAAAGTGTGCCCTAAGAGTAGATTATAAATTGAGTCACCTTGATGGCTCAAACCCTATCTATCTCTTCGGCTAAACCTACTTATCTTCCCTATCTAAGTCCTGGAGTTGGCTATTGCTGTTAATCCCGAGTCTTCTGAGTCTTCTACGGCCCTAAGTCTGAACTAAACCCTTTCGCCGCATCCATCGCCGCCGCCTGGTCTCGCCGCGTTAACAGGAAAAGGTATAGATTCGTCTAAAGCAAGTAATCTTTCTTTATGTATTAATCGCTGTTGAATTCTCGCATTCTGTTTATTTTTATTTCATAAATCTAGGGTTTTAGATCTTTTCGAGGGCTCACACAGTGGAGCCCTCTTATTAGTTTCTAACTCTTTGATAATTTTAATGTGTGCAGGATTCTAGTGGTAGATCTGATTTGTTGATAGCAATGCTTAAGCCGGAGTGGTCCGAGCCAAAGGATACAACGAAGCCCACTCATTCTCGTTGAGGTTAAGGATACATTCTTCGGAGACGCCACCACATTGTGCCGCCTAGGGTTTCGGAGAACCCTAGCACAAATTGTAACTTTGTATCACGAAAAGGGTTACAGGCCCTGTTGTACTTAAAAGGAGTTTCTAAACTCCATTGATTAATAAAAATCATTCATTTTGTACAACTGTTCTGCATTCCTTTATTGTGATTTCTTTATTTCTGTTTGGCGTTGTATCTTTAATCTACAAATGGCGATCACGGTGGGACCCCCTAGGGTTTCATGTTTTTAATACTTGCTTTACTGATCTATTCCTGTTTTTGTTTTATTTTGCAGGTTTCGAAAATCATGAAATTCGTTGTTCCAGCGAACTAGGGTTTCTGAGGAGTTTGCAAAAAATGCAACAGACGCAGAGCGGCGTCCGGAAGTCCGATCCGAAATGCAGAGGTGCGTTTCAACCTGCGTAGACTCCCTTGGGCGTTTGAAGTCAGTTTTACAGAAAAGCGTAGGCTTCTGAGTAAGTGCATTTTTTTTTCTTTGTTAAACTGTACTTTTACGTTTTTGGTTTTTCTTCGTATTCTGTTTCTTTTTCAGATCATTGCTTTAAAATGAACAAAAACTAAGTAATCTGAAAAGAACAGTTAAGTCGTATATACATTTTTTTGTTACATTTTTAGTTACATTTTTCTGCATTGCATTATTGGTTGTTGCTTGCATAAAAAAAAAATTGCATACCTAGCCGCATATTAGAATAGCTACGAATTATCTGTTTTAGTTATCTAAGTAGGACTATTGATTGGATGTCAATAGTACTCCTGCCATTGGGTGATTCCGGCAGAGAAGTGGACGAACCTTCCGGTTGCTCCTTTGATATCTGATATCATTGGTAGGCAGGGGGTTTTAAACGGTGTACTCCACTTCTTCAGAGGAAATGGCATATTTTCAGTGGCCTCTTGCTTAGATCATTAGAACTTTTGATTTATAGCTTTGTATGTATACATTAGACAACTAAAACACTTAAAATAAAATTCACTGCATTTCATATTGCATTTAAAATAGTAATATCTCGGATTTCATCACTGGTATTGCTTGAAGTTTAGTGACGGTGGAATTCATCTCCATCCATTAAACTTCTGCCTCATACACCATAGGTCACCCCCGAGCAAACTTGTTGGATTTCATCACCAAGTAAGAATCTCGTTGTCCTTTCCTAGCCATAGTTTTTACCTTTTTTTGTGAATAATTCAAGATTAGATCACATGCAAAACTCATAAACCGGACACTTAAAATTTACTACAGATTAAGATCAGAAAATAAGTAATTAACCGCAGGTAAGACACATTGGTTGAAACCTAGGTTGTGACTGTTTTCTGATAATTTCTTTAGTGTAAATTTATCATTCAAGTTTTGCATTCTTCTTTTCTGAATTTGTTTAGATTTATTGCGTTATGGTCTTAACAAGGAATCAATCTAAAGTGTTAAATCTAAATAATCAAATGAATAATTCACAGAACATCCCCACCACCAACATGACCACTTATCCTAGTGAATTTCAGGAAGGTTCGCCCGCAGGTCTTTCACGTCCTTCTACCGTCTATCGCATGGCCATGCCCATGGAGGAAGACAATTCCTGTCATATTACCCACATTGATATGGCCCAAGTGCAAACTCACTTAAGAGATGGCACTGGTTATGTCCTTGAGCCAATCCAAGATTCCCCTATGCAAGATTCTATTTTTCAGCAGGATATTGCATCAACCATACCCGCTGGTTTCACTCAGGTCTACACTAACCTCTTTTTTGAGGCTAATGTTGTATCTGCTCAGCCGGCTTCATCTCCAACATCTTCCCAGATGCTCAATTGTCCTCCTTTGGAGACAAATGTAGTGTCTTCCCGACCACTTTCTCCTCCATTTACCCGGGTGTACACCAATTCTCTCTATGAGGCCGGTGGAACCTCCTCTAGCCATGACCAATTTCAACCCTCTTCTTCCCAAACCATTTATGGTTTCACCCTACCCGGGGCACAGCTCATCTGTTTCTTCCTGGTACCGCCTACTTCAGCCACCTTCATTGCCCTCGCTACGCAGCCTCCCGTGACTACCATGGCAGCCTGCCCTCCACCTTCATCCAATCATCCCACATCCCTTGGGTTAGAAATTAATAAGGTTAGGGAGTACCTCGACAAGTTGCTTCAGCAACAACAACAACAAAATGCCCAACCACCAGTCGTAGTAAATCCTACACCCCAACCAATTTCTACCCAACCAACTTTTCTTAGCTCAGCCCCACCTGGGTACCCCAATCTTCGGTGGTGTCCATTCCTACCCCACCTTTCTCCCAACCCACTCCAGCTCATCATTCACCCCAATCACCTTCTTTCCGGTATCATCCATACCAACAACCCGTCCATTCCACACCGCCTAATCCAGGCAATTTCATCCCATCTCATCATTTTTCCACTCCTCCATTGCATCATCATAATCATCAAACGAATCAAAATTTTCATGAAGATTCTCGACTCCATGCTATGCAACAACAGATTGACAACCTTATGCTCAACATGCCCGGCTCATCTAGTCGAAACCTACGCTAAGGTCGTTGATCAATCAACCAATTCATCCTTCGGTACCTTCACCGCCATATCCGATTGATTTCACATTACCGAAGTTTGACAAATTTTGAGGAACTGAGGATCCTCACGAACATGTGAGCTCATTCATGCATGCCTGCTTCAGAATCCAAAATAATGACGCTCTTATGCTCGGAACTTTTCCTCAGACATTAGGAGGAGATGTTGTACAATGGTACAATCATTTACCTCACCATAGCATTTATGCTTACGAGCAATTGATTAATCTATTTTTAGAACGATTCTCCCTAAATGTACAAAGGAAAGTCTCATTGTCCGACTTATACAAGCTCAAGCAACATGACGATGAGACTGTTTATGACTTTGGAAACCGTTGGAGGGCTATCATTAATAAATTGCCATTCTCCCTACCAATGGAGGAGTTAACCAAAATGTTCACCCACAGTTGTCTAAAACCTATCTCTTGGTTACTCCAATTACAACAATACAGGACTTTTGAAGAGGCTTTGGCCCAAGCAAGTATCATAGAAGACATTAAAGTCCAAGAGGGTGTTTTAAAACCCCGTAGAAAAGAATGGCAACAAAAGGGCCAACAACGAAATAATAATTATGGCCAAAACAAACAAGCACAAGCTAGTACAGCCTCAAATGTTAACCAAGTTAATCAAGTGGTGGCGAGCCAGCCCGTAATGGCTCAACAACAACAAGTAATGCAAAGTCAACCGCAACCAATTGCTTATCATGCGGTACCCGCCCCTCCTCAACCAGCTCACAATACTGGGCCAACCATGGAAACTCGACCTTGGCAAACAAATCGTCCCAAGCGACAGTTCACACCTTTAGATGAACCATATGCGGTCATATTCAACAAGTTATATAGCACAAATCAGTTAACTTTACCTGAGTTTAAACCTTTAGAACCATCTAGAAGGGGGAAGTATTACAAGGAGTACCTATTTTGTCCTTATCATAGGCAAAATGGACACGATATCAATAATTGTACAGCTTTCAAACATGTGATCCAAGATCTTATTGAGATTGGAGCCATTAAATTGGATAGCCCCTTAGCCCAACAAAATCAAAATCTTGGTGTATTTCAAACACCCCTTCCACATCGGGAGGAAGCTCCAACAACTTCATGGGGAGTAACTCAGGTAACTCCTCCTAATCAAGTCAACCATGTACAACAATACCAAGGTTTTGTGGGTACTATTAACGTAGTAACCCGGGGTCAAAGGGCGAACCAACCAAATCAGGCTGAACCACAGCCACCTGTACAAACTCCCAGTCCACCTCAGGTAACAGTGACCCAACGACGTGCTAGTACTTCTCAACAACCGCTAAATCATTCTACTCAACGCCAACGACCCATCATGTCATTGAGTAGCCGATTAACTACCAGCTTTAAAAATGGCTTCCGCCAAGTTATCGATCTATGACCTCATTCAACAATCTCCCCCGCATAGAGAGGCATTAATGGAAATATTAAAGTCAATCGAGCTTCAAACTCAAGATACTAATGCCTTCAACAACTTTGTGGGGAGTATTCAAACATGCATGGAGCCCTCCATCACTTTCTATGATTTTGAAATCAAACCTTTGTCAACAGAAAGTATAGATCCTCCACTGCATATCATGGCCAAGATCGATCACAAGCCATTCAAGAGAGTCTTAATTGACACCGGTTCCTCAATCAATATCATTACAACATCGGCGTTGAGTCATCTAGAGCTGTCGCCATCCCTTATCACCAAGTCGACTTTTACTCTTAAAGCATTCAATGATGCTTTATCTTCCACGGTTGGCACGGTTATCTTGCCCATTGAGGTAGGGGCCCGAACTTTGCATACCTTGTTTCACATCTTGGAAGGGTCCATGGCATACAATGTATTGCTTGGACGGCCTTGGCTTAGGGAGATGAGATGTGTCCCTTCTATATTGCATCAATGTCTAAAGTATGTATATGAGGGACAGGTTCATTGTGTACCCGTCGACATTGAACCCTTCAAACATTGCAACTATGTCTCAAATCCTTATGAGATTGTGTTGCCATCCACTCATCTTTTCTTGACCCCATCTACTTCTTCTATACCATCTTCTTCTAAAGCTCCCATTCCCGAGGAGCTACCCATCATATCGCAACCATCTTCCTCTTCCGCTATTCCATCTCATTCACCACTTTCTTCATCTCCTAATCTTCCTTCTTCTTCATCACTGACCACATGCACATGTGGCCATGACCAATCATCTCTTTCCACGTCATTACCCCCTTCTTCTACACCTTCTTCAACATCACCTATTATTCCTCCATCTTCCCAACCATCACCACCGATGTTTCACAAGTCAATGAAGCATCAACCCAACCAAATCCTTCCAATTCTTCTATCCCACATTCTTCTATTCCATCATCTAGTCCATCTCCCTCCCAAGTCAAGGTCCATCTAACTGATGAGGTATTGGTGAGTATGCCATCCAAGATGTCCACATCACACCGTTCAATGTGCAAACAGTTAAAGATTTTGGTCGTCCACATGACCAACATTTATCCATTGGATCGGTTTATAACATGGGTTCTATGCCAAATTCCATTAATTTTGTATATGGGGGAATAGAGTCATCTTCTAGTCCTACCACCATACTAGAACCCAAGCATCCAGTCCTTGCCAATATCGAAAGGATGGAGGGTTTTCCCTCTCGCTATTTCCACAGACATAATTGGCAGCAATTTGGCCTAGGTCGATACGAGCAAGGGGTAACTGAACGCATCGATATGCCATACCATAGACCCACTGAGCGTTTTGGTCTGGGCTACCAACCACTTCCATCCCTTTCTTCTTTTGAACAAGCTTTTCAAAGCATTAATCTTAATTCGGAAGAAGAAATCCTCCACCCCGACGAATCCGAAGATGAAGCCTATGAAGAATTTGACGTCATGTCAAATGGTGATGAATCCGAAGAAGAGTCGGCGCCCATTGTTCCCCTCACCGAACAAGACGAGTTTTATCTCCAATTGTTCCCTCTCCAAGAGGCCATCTTTCGCTTGCTTCTTCCACAAGAACGAGGTGAACCACCCCCTCCGCCACATCCATAAGCCATAATCCAAACCTGTATTATATGTATATACTAAAATAGTGGTTTTCACCACTACCAAAAAAAAAAAAAAAATCAGAAAATTCCCAAAAAAAAAAAAAAAAAAAATCAAAATATATAAAAATACTTTATTGCTTTATGTATGTGTGTAATAGTGGTTTTCACCACTACAAAAAAAAAAAAAAAAACTCAAACTACAAAAAAAAAAAAAAAACTGAAAAACTATGTTGTTTTGCATTTCAGGTCTTCCGAGGTCTTCACCGGTTTTCCCTTCCATTCCGCCCATCCTTTCTTCCATAAGTCGACAATGAATTTTGAAGACTTATTCACCCCGCTCCATAATCCATATGATCCGGATAAGCCAATCCCGATCAACCCAAACCTGATTGACATGGATCGGATTTCATCTCCTCCATCTATTTCGGAGTTCATCCTTTTCGAGGAATTGTTAAGGGCTTTCACCAACTACATTCCTCCTTCACCTCCACATTCACCTTCATCTTCTAAGCCGGAGGTCTTCCAGCAGACATAGACGAGAGCAAGGCACAGGAGCTCGATGACATTTTAGATGACATAAATCCGATCCCTACTCCCCATCAGCTTGAGGAAGGTTCCCACATGTCTATTGAAGAAACTATCGATGTAGACCTTAGTCCAGACCAAGATGGCACCCAAATTGTGAAACTGGCTAAAAGTCTATCATCATAGGAACAAGAGCAAATGATTGCTCTACTCAAGCGGAAGAAGGAGATATTTGCATGGTCTTACAAAGACATGCCAGGCCTAGACCCTAATTTGGTTGTCCATAACCTCACCTTACAAAAAGATGCTAAACCTGTCAAACAAAAACTTAGGAAAATGCATCCTACCGTGGCCCTCATAGTTAAATCGGAGATTCAAAAACTTCTGGATGTTAAATTTGTCGTCCCGATTGATTATCCTGAGTGGCTTTCTAACATGGTACCCGTTCGCAAGCCTAACGGGGGAATACGTGTTTGCACCGATTTTCGAGATCTAAATAAAGCGTGTCCTAAGGATGACTTTCCTCTTCCAAACATTGATACTCTTGTCGACACCTGTGCTGGTCATGAAATGCTTTCGTTCATGGATGGATTTTCAGGATACAACCAGTATTCGAATAAACCCTGAAGATCAACACAAAACAACATTTACCACACCTTGGGGAACTTTTTGTTACAGGGTGATGCCCTTTGGCCTTAAGAACGCAGGTGCAACCTATCAACGAGCCATGACTTATATTTTCCATGATTATATGCATAAGATTATCGAAGATTATGTGGATGATTTATTGGCAAAATCTAAAACTCGACAAGAGCATTTTGATGTATTGGAAAAAGTTTTTGATAGACTTCTAGAGCATAAAGTAAGGTTGAACCCTAAGAAATGTGTCTTTGGTGTTACCTCGGGCAAACTCCTAGGTTTTATTATCTCTAAACGAGGTATTGAGGTGGACCCAAACAAGGTCAAAGCCATTATGGAAATGTGTCCCCCAACTAATTTGAAGGAGTTGCGTAGTTTGCAAGGAAAGATTAATTCAATCCGTCGCTTTATTGCACAACTTTCTGATAAATGTAGGCCATTTTGCCACCTACTACAAAAGGGGGTACAATTTTCATGGACAGATGAGTGTCAGAAAGCCTTTGATGACATCAAGCAGTACTTAGCGTCTCCGCCAGTCTTAGCTCCGCCTCGTCCAGGGGTCCCTTTCAATCTTTATATCTCAAAGAACGGACTTTGCCTTAGGGACAATGCTTGCACAAAAGAATGAACAAAATCGTGAGCAAGCTGTCTATTATATTAGTCGAACATTGGTAAGCTATGAAACCCGATATGCTTATGTGGAAAAGTTGTGCTTAGAAGTGGTTTTTGCCACTAAGAAACTTCGTCATTATATGCTTAGCCATACAACATATGTCATAGCTAGAGAAAACCCTCTGCGTTATATGATGTCTCGCACTTATAATAACACTCGTACCGCTAAATGGATAATGTTGCTTACCGAATTCGATCTTGAATTCATTAGCCAAAAATCTGTTAAAGGTCAAGTTATAGCCGATCAACTTGCGGAAGCTCCACTACCTAGTGATCATCCTTTGATTATTGAGCTCCCGGATGATTCGGTATTTGCTATCACTGAACAAGAAGAGGACATCATTCCGAAGGAAGATTTTGACATCACGCTATTCTTTGATGGCTCTAAGTGCGCGAAAGGTCAAGGCGCTCGGAGTTGTGTTTCATACACCTCAAGGGATTCCCATCCCTTTATCATTCAAACTAGACTTCCAATGCACCAATAATACAACAGAGTATGAAGCCTTAATTTTAGGTCTTCAATCAGCCATAGCTATGAGCATTAAGCGTATTCGGATATTTGGGGATTCTCAACTCGTGGTTAAACAAATTACAGGAGAATACCAAGCCAAAGAACCTACCATTAAGCTTTATCATGATGTAGCAATGAAGTTGCTCTCTAAGTTTGATTGGTATGAGATCACTAGTTTGCCTCGTTCGACTAATAGATTTGCGGATGCCATGGCCTCTCTTGGATCATTGATTCCAAAGGACTCCCTTGGAGAGGTACAACCCCTAATCATTTCCACAATCTCTAAGTCCGCAATTGTCCGTGCTGAGTCTAAGGATGAAAAAGATGTTTGCTTTATCCATTCGGATCCATATGAGCCTTGGTCTAGTGAGATAGTAGCCTTCCTCAAGTTTGGAACACTCCCATCTGATTTGTCTCGAACTGCCCACCGCTGCTTTAAGCAAAAGGCAGCTCGTTTTGTTCTTTTGGGGGATGTGTTGTATAAACGTGGATATGATGGAGTACTCCTCCGCTGTCTAGAAGCAGGTGAAACACATAGAGCTATTGCTGAAGCCCATGATGGTACTTGTGGTGGTCATTTTAGTGGAATGGCCATTGCGAAGCGTATTTTACGTATGGGGTATTATTGGCCCACTATGGAACAAGATTGTTGCAAATATGTTAAACAATGTAAAAAGTGTCAAGAACACGCTAATTTAACCCATATACCATCACAAGTTTTACAGCCCATCCAAAGCCTTTGGCCCTTCTCACAATGGGGTCTCGATTTAATTGGCAAGATTTCACCCGCCTCTTCAGGACAACATACTTTCATCATTACAGCCACCGAATACTTCACAAAGTGGGTTGAAGCTATTCCTCTAACCAAGCACTGACAGGTCCTAGAATTGTGGAGTTTATACTTCACCATATCATTTGTCGTTTTGGTATTCCCTCTAAAATTATTTCTGATAACGACAAGTCTTTTAAGAATAAGGATGTTCGAGCTCTTTGCGAAAAGTATAATATCCAACATAGTTTCTCAACTCCTTACTACCCACAAGCCAATGGACAAGCCGAAGCTTCCAATAAGACCATAATTGCTATTCTTAAGAAACTTGTTAAAGAAAATCATAAAGATTGGCATACACAAATCCCCTTAGCATTATGGGCTTACATAACAAGCATCAGAACTCCCATTGGGGCAACGCCATTTTCTTTGGTCTATGGAGCCGAAGCAATCATGCCTCTTGAGCTCGAGATCCCTTCCTTGCGAATTTCTTTGCAGGAATTTATCGATGATGATACTGCTAGACAAGCACGTCTTGATCAACTCACACTCATAGATGAAAAACGAATCAATGCTTTAGAGCATTTGCGAGTTTATCAAGACCGATTGAAACGTGCTTACAATGCCAAAGTTCATCTAAGAGAATTTCAAGTAGGGGATCTTGTCCTTAAAGAGAATCAACAAAACACCAATGCATTGCCGCATCTTCGAGATAAATTCGCGGCTAATTGGTTAGGTCCATATATGGTCACCGAAAGAGTGGGCAATGGAACTTATAGACTTGCCAGCTTTAGAGGGAGAGGAAGAACCCGAACCACTTAATGTTATACACTTGAGGGCATTCTACGCATAGTTTGAATTTTATATGTACATATATACATGGCTTGTACAACAAAAAAAAAAAAAAACAAATAAAATAAAAAGAATTTGCATTTCATTGTTAGTTGCATACATCTCATTCAAAAACATTGCATTTCATGTGCATACATCTCATTGAAAACCATAACATTTCATTTTCAGCCATAGTTGCATATCATGTTAGAGACCATTCTATCTTTTGGATATAAAATTTGGTCAAGCAAAAGTCATGTTGCCTTAATCAGGGGCACCTTCATAAAATCCATCAAACCGAATTGTCATTCGTACACCCATTTTCCATTTGCACATATTTACATTGCCAAAATGTTTTCAATCACTCAGCCATTCCTAGTGTTTTAAGCAAACTTCGAAATGCATGTCAAAGTTCTCTAGGGCCATATCACAAATTACACTAAATAAAATCTTGAGTATTGGGAAATGATTTCAAAAGCGGTCTTGAACCTATCACATTTTCACATCTTAAAAACATCTTGTGTCAAAGAGAGATAACACCATCCTTGGGTTGTGCCTTGAAGTGAAAAGGGTAATCCTCGTTTGTCCTATCATGCAAACATAGTCCATAAAACAGTGGTTCTTACCACTATCACAAGCAATCACAAAATATAAATATAAACAGAGTAGTAAGGATAGGGTAAAATTCTCATCATACTTCGGTTGAGAATCCGATTCCCCAAAGCTCTAAGGAAATGAACATTTTTCACACACCACTGATCCCAAATAAGTTGTAAGGATCGTACTACTTGTCCAATCAGACGGATAGGTAGTCATCCCCAAGGCTTACAAAGGTCAAAAACAACATGGACTATGGAGTTAACCTTCACCGGGGCTATAGACGCTTGACTGGCAAGTGGAGTATACTCATTGCGTGGCGACATGTCTCTCCTCAAAAAGAGACCTCTGAATGCTCATACGGACAAACTAGCTTCGGGGTCTTCTCCATAACAGGGTTACCTAATTTATGCAAGATGAGGTTAATGAACACACTTGCACACACACAGGTTTTTGATTGCCTAGAGTCACTACCATGCTTCTGATTTGGTTAATGAACTCGCATGCACACACATTTGGTCCTAGTTGAATTAGGAAGTGTTAGTAAGTTTGTTTGATACCACTAGCATGTTTGAGTCTTTGTAAAACAGTCTTCCATATCAACCTCCATATCACCCTCCATATCTTCTTCCATATTCATGTCATTCCATACGTCATCCATTCACAAGCCACCAAGTTCGGTGCCCCTGATTAAACAATTATGATAACAGCTCGCTAAATCTAACTATCTAAAAGTATGAGTGCTTCTTAGTGCATATTTCATTTACTTAGTCTCGCATTAATCATCTATAAGTTTGCATTCCATTCCATCACATATGCATCAAAAACATTAAAACATATAAAAACATGCATCACAAAAACATAGGCATTCACACAAAAGAGAGTAAAACACCAAATAAATAAAAGCCATGTATATATATGTATAAAGGTCAAATTGTACAATGAATGCCAAAAGGCTACAATATACAATAGAGCACCAAGGCTCATAAAGAGTGCATCTAAGCACTAAACTAACCATCAAAAGAGGTACCCCTCATCCGCCGAACTACCTCCAACGGTGCCTCGCTAGCCCCAGTGCCTCCAATATCTCCTGCCTGGGACAACGACCTCCTCATCCCCGGAATGATAGGGGAGAATCGGTGTCGTGCCTCTAACACCCTAAGCTGCAAAACAACAAAACAAAAATTTGTTACAAATTTTTCCAAAAAAAAAAACACATAATAAGTACTTGCTTAAATGAACAAATACCTCAGCTGGCTGCACTGGCGCGTCCGCTCCCATCTCCGCCATAGCTCCCGCGTGCTTCACTCTCCCACACAACCTTTCACTCCACTTCACTCCACTCCCTCAGACGCACTTCTCTTAAGCTCGAACGCACAAATGAGCGAAATTCTCACCGAAACTATTTAAATAGCTGATTTTGGCCCCTAAATGCAGTAGGGCATTTCATGGCGGATTCAGACGCAGTCCCGCTGAGAGCGCCTAAACACCGGCGGGCGTCTCTTCCAACCACAAACGCAGACCGGCGTTTGGTGTCAGTATTGAATAAAGGAACAAAACTTACAAAATTGAAGCTTACCTCCTCCAAATTTCATCAAATTGCATTCATCCATTCTTCTTATCATAATAAAACATTTTGTGAAGGTTACAACAGTTTTGGACACAAATTTTGTCATTTCGCTCAAAAAGCGCATCATTCATCATTGTTTTACAAATTGGGTTAAAAATATTCAAAACCTTCACAAAATTAACCACATTCATCAATTCTTCTGATCTATCGTCAATTTCATTCTTCTTTCATCATGCATATTTTTGCCAAATCAAATTAAAGTAAACCTCGTATCTAGTGGTATATTCTATCACCTTGGCGATTGCAACGATTTGAATCCATGCAATTCGGTAAGAGGATTAAACCACCATAAGGACACTTACCATTTATCATCATCAATTATTTCACTGTTTGAAAATTGGAAATCAATTTTGGGTATTCTACTTTTCAAGTGACCTCATACCAAGATTAATTTGCTCAACAGTTGTCATTGATGGCCTAGTTCATGGGGCCTTAAACATGGACAATCTTTCATATCGTCATTATTTTAAGTCTTGCTAGAGATTGTGGCTACCTAGGTTGATTGGTTCCGACCCGAGGAATTATCCATACAGTCACTAGGAGCATCTCTGAGTTCTGGAATCTTTCATGCATCTTTCATCTCTCGCATATCAATGGCGCCAACAAGGCAATTTCATCAACAGTATGGATTCACACACAGGAGTTGGGGCATCCGTTATCAATTTCTAATTTTCCTATAGTGGAATTCATCTTACATGATCATGGAATTTACAATTTGGCAAAAATCCCTTTATAACCGTTGGGGCATAAAACGGTCCATCTTTCACATCACTCATATCGTCTTCAATCATATTCTTTTCGGGTTTGTACACCAACCCCTTTTCTGTTGGGACATAAACAGATGGTGCATGCACCAACCCTTTTTTTCACCGTTGGGGCAAAAACGGTTCATTATCTTCCGAATTTCTTCCAATTGGCTTGTGAGAACCATTCTCGCTCGCCAATTGAGGGGGTAAGCTGAAAAATTTTAAATATTCTTTTATTCTTTGGTCTTCAAAGTTGTGCTTTAGTCTTGAGAGAGAGTTGCGTCTGATCCAACTTTTCAGGTGTCTTAAGTTTTTGTGCTACATTGTGTCTTCACACAAAGCAACTCAAAAAGGGGCATCTGTAGACACCAAAATCCAGCCACTTGTAAGTCATCTATACCTTCCTGCCAGCCACGTGTCATTCATCCATCCTTCCCGCCATTATTTGGCCCAAATCCACACTTTCCCACCATTATTTGGCCCAATTTCACTTTTCCCGCCATTTTTCATCCCCAAATTTATTTAAATTAATATTTATATATATATTTTAATATTTTAATATATTTTAATATATATATAAATAAAGTTTAAGTGATTTAATCTGAGCCATCCATCCTTCATTTAATCTCATCCGTCCATCCATCTTAATCCGTTTCACAACCTAGATTTATTCTCTACCCTTGGATCCACTTTAATCTTAGCCACACGTTCAAAGTGTCGTTAAAACCCTAAAGTGTGCCCTAAGAGTAGATTATAAATTGAGTCACCTTGATGGCTCAAACCCTATCTATCTCTTCGGCTAAACCTACTTATCTTCCCTATCTAAGTCTGGAGTTGGCTATTGCTGTTAATCCCGAGTCTTCTGAGTCTTCTACGGCCCTAAGTCTGAACTAAACCCTTTCGCCGCATCCATCGCCGTCGCCTGGTCTCGCCGCTGTTAACGAGAAAAGGTATAGATTCGTCTAAAGCAAGTAATCTTTCTTTATGTATTAATCGCTGTTGAATTCTGCATTCTCGTTTATTTTTATTTCATAAATCTAGGGTTTTAGATCGTTTTGAGGGCTCACACAATGGAGCCCTCTTATTAGTTTCTAACTCTTTGATAATTTTAATGTGTGCAGGATTCTAGTGGTAGATCTGATTTGTTGATAGCAACTGCTTAAGCTGGAGTGGTCCGAGCCAAAGGATACAACGAAGCCCACTCATTCTCGTTGAGGTTAAGGATACATTCTTCGGAGACGCCACCACATTGTGCCGCCTAGGGTTTCGGAGAACCCTAGCACAAATTGTAACTTTGTATCACGAAAAGGGTTACAGGCCCCGTTGTACTTAAAAGGAGTTTCTAAACTCCATTGATTAATAAAAATCATTCATTTTGTACAACTGTTCTGCATTCCTTTATTATGATTTCTTTATTTCTGTTTGGCGTTGTATCTTTAATCTACAGACACATATCTGCAATCGATCGAAAATGCATCACAAGGATCAAAATTGGTGCACTCATACTTATAATCCTAATATTATCTACATGTAGATCCTATGTATCTACCTAGTGCTCTTGGTGGAGGTGTGACTCCTCGAACAAGTTGGTGATAACCCTCTATAAGGTAGGTACTACTGTATGATACAATAATTTATAGTGGGTGACATAGTTCCTCTCCTCATCATCTAACTCATTGTATCTCACCTCCATCCATAGTCTATTGACTTCTCCTTCTAGCTATGTCACTTACTATTATATCATAACCAATATCACCTGTATCATCTCAACATAGAGACCTTCAGTCATTGCTCAATATTTGACCTCTTCTCTCTCTTGAATAAGATACGTATTCTCCCCTCACACCCAATAAATGTTAGCTTGTAGATGAGTAATAGTATCATATTGTTCTCGCTCCACTCTATCAATTTCCTCATAGGCCTTAGTTTCTTCCTCCATGCTTGTAATATATACTCTCAACTTATGGAAGTTTCACATCAAAACTTCCATCTTGGTCCATATAACCTTCTCCATAAACCTACTAGGTCCAAGCCCTCCATAACCCATCAACATTAGGGGCATGATTGTTAGTAGGTCCACATTTAAGGGAGCCTATGCACTCAAATCGAGAGTATCATCTACCCTGCTTAGTCCCTCCCTCTTGTACCTAGTATCCTATCTAGTAGCTCAGCATGTCATTACATATTATCATGGTCTCCATTAAAGACCCCTAAATATATTTTTTACCTCCTATACTACCACATATAAATCTATAAGTAGTACCACCAGAGTTAGCTATCTTGGGTAAAATAGGGTATACCATATCATATATACCTCACCAATTCCTAGGTCATCCTTATTTGACTCTGGGAATGTAAAATCATCCATATCCTCTTCTACAAAGGAGAGAAGTTTGGGAGGCCCTCCAAAATCTCTCTCCTAAGTGGATGATAGAACCAAACCACACCTATAATTAGTATTTGTTAGATACTATCAAAATTTTAAACCACTCTATTAAGTTGATAAATATCATACTCCTGATCAATATCATGTACCTATCAAGTCCTTATTTAAGCCAACTCCTAGTCATACTTAGCCCATTTGAAGTGCCTTCTCCATCATTTCCAAATAACCTAGGAATATCTAAGATCATATATAGCCTATTGAGTGAGGGTCAATGTCCCTCTCCCATCTCTACATCTCCCCATCCATATATATAATGTAGGAATCTCAAAATCACACCTTTACCCCCTATACACCTATGATTATCAAATCATTATGTCCTCTTAGGCCCACACATAGAGGAGTATACAACATACTAAAATCTTCCTGCTTTGGTAGACTATGTGATGAAGAGTCTTATACATTCTCACAAAAATATTCATATCCTATATAAAATAGCTTATTGATGTTGTAACCTTACAATCACCTCCCCCATCCCCAATATAGCACTCATCGACTACTGCCTAACATCAAAATTCTAGACACTATAGCACATATTATAGTTATAAGGTGATCCAAATAGCCTCCATGGTATACATTATTAACACATACCCCTATCTTAACTCTAGGATACCCTTTATCCCCTATCAACAGCTCCATGCACACCCTCTCATCACTTCCTAGTTGAATCGAAAATCCTCTAATTGGAACTTGTATGATCTGCTAGATATCTTCCAACATTAATTTCATCTTCCCTATTGATAGTTGGAATGTACACATATTTAAGTATGATCACTTTGCTAATGTTGTGAGCAATTATTGATAAAAATATACCTTAGGTATAATTTCCACATGGTAAAAACTAACACCCCAATGTTTGTATTATAGCTCCATCATCACCCCCAAGGCCCTAGGTCATTGCTTTGAGAAATCCAACACTCCTAAGACCTAAAAACTACAAGAAAAACCCAAATTATTATAATTCATGATATTCTTCAAATTTTCAACCTTCAATAATAAAAATTGCTATTATTTTCAAATGCACCAGTAGTGGCAAAATCATTTTTTGTAAAGGCACTACTAGAAGAAGCACCACAAAACACAAAAGTTCTAATTTGCATAAATTGCACAAAAATAACCTTAAATTATAATTTTTAAATTAGATTTTAGGTTATACCTACAATACCTCTATTGATGCTAGTGTTGATCCTTGAACTAAGTCTACTTGATGTATTGATCTCCTAAAATCTGACATTGAATTTTGAGAAGTAATCTAAAGGCTCTCACAACCAAGAATCTAGAATGTTTATAATGAATCAATTTTTAACCCCCAAACTCTGTTTTACCTATCCTACCCACCCTACAACGTTTCCAATCTCATTCTTGCTTTTCTTCCTTTTTCCATCTCAATGCTTCATCTTATCAATTTTTTTCTCCAAATTGCTATTAAATCCAAATTGCTATTTTGTTCTAAATATTAAAGAGGTACCCATGAGGTTTCAATTACAAGGTATACATGCAATGACATTGATCAATAATTATATTTTTTAATCAAATTATTTTGTAACTATTTCTTCAACATAGTATTTTTCAATATCAACAAATATGTTTATGTCAAAATTGGAGTCCTATGACATATTTTTGATGTATTTATTATAGAATAAACACATCAAAATAGGACAAAATATAGATACCCAATTTTGACAAACCTAATTAGCTATACCTTCAAGCAAGACACCAAACAACATATCATCAGTCAAATACCTTAACCTAGATAAATTAGATATCAATTTTTCCACTTTTGTAGAAGGGCTACATTTTGCAAAAGTTCTACCAATGGTTTTGCTCAATCTTCGCACTTTTTAAAATAGAACGTTTTTAGCATTTTAATCTATCAATAATATTATTGGATAGAAGCACTAGTTAACTAAAAAAATTATAAACCAACACTTCTACAAAGACCAAAGCTTCTGTAAACACAAGAAAAATCTATGTGACATGAGCTAGAATCATGTTGATTCCCTCCTCCCACTCATTGGTCTTATCACATATGCTCCATCATCTTTTTAGGCCTATAAAATTTTATTTTGGTCCTTTTCCTGATGGCATATTTGACCTCATTTTCCTCCAATGATCAACCCTCCCAATATATTCAAATAGATCTCTTGGGATGGCTATTCCAATAAGGAATTCATAAATATTAAAATTCTATCATTTTTTGTTCTCATTCTTTTTCATCCTCACTCTCTCATTCTAGAATTTGTGGTATTTGAATCAATATTTTGGGTAACTAGAGCAAGGAATATTGGGAATTGAATCAAGGAGATAATTTTAGTGTAAGGAGGAGGACTAACTAGGTTGTAACATTCCTAGCTCCTTCTCTTTTTCTCCTATGCTATTATTTTATGCATTTTCCTCTTGTTAAGCTTTGCTAACACTTAGTTCTTGATTGCATAAATGTTAATATTCATATTTATTTATCTCTTGTATTTTAAATCTCTGTTTGTAGCACTATAATATATTTTATTCTTTTATTACATTTATTTATAACAATTTGTAGTTAATCCTTAGTTTTTAATCATTTGGTGTAAGTTTATTTACTTAATTGCTTACTAAACCCTGCTATATTTCTTGTTTCATGCATTTTGAGTCTTTTATATCTGCTTTTGTTTAAATTAAAATTTTTAGCTATTTGTGTTTATGTTCATTTAGTTTATTTTATTGTAGGATTATTTCATATTCATAATAATTTTCAACCCTTATTAGTGTCTTATTTGTAGACATAGATAGTGTTGAGCAAGGTGCAACAACAATATTGTCATTGTTGTCAACACACTCAGATGGACAGGTTGATGTAGTGGACAATTGTTCAAAGGTTTTTCGGAGTATGTACAGTGATGTTTAATGCTTATGAGGATTTTTTTGATGTTCGGGTGAAGTTGTTACAAGTTGTTCGTGCAAATTTGCAAAAGTTGAAAAAATCGTCAAGAAGTTGTCAAAAAATTGCAAAAGTCATCACGGGCATAGTTGGATAGGATGGATCAGTTTGAAACATACCAGAATGTCAAGAAATAGTGCAAAACAATGTTGGAGGTGTCAGCATAGTTTTTGGATTTATCGGTGACGTTTTCGGTATCTTGGCAGATGATTTGGCAAGTGGTTGTACAGTCCAAAAAAATGTAGTTTTGTCAGAAGCACTGCGAGCAAACTGAGAAAAATTTGATAGCAAAATTTGAACTGAAGGTGGTCATTATCTTCAAGAACATGTTTCCAAAATTTCCACAAAAATAGAGAAACGAGGCGAATGTTACAAGCGTTGCAAGATTGACACAAAAACACTCTTTTTGGAAAAAGTGTGTCAGCAGCAGTTTTCATGGAGGTTGTACAGGAGAACCGTAAGGATTTATACAAAAATATTTAGTATGGATGTATTCAGAATTACAAAGATTCTATGTTTCAAATTTTAGAGAAAAAAAAGTTACGAGGTGAGAGTTATGATTGTTGTAAAAACAGTACAGGTCACTTTTATGTCAATTTGTTCCACTTGTGCAAAATCCTTTAGTTGGCCGTTTCGACCTTGCAGAATCACCAGAGTTTTGGTTTCAGTGTTGTTACATATTCAAGGCATCAAATAGAGCATATTTAATTTTTGGTTTGAGGTGTCACGTGGCTCCGAAGTAAGAGAACAAGTAAGGTGTCAATTCTTTGCATGTGACGTGTTTGACGAAATGCCTTCTCAAAATAAAAAAAGGAAGTTATATTGTTTTAATTAGCTTCATTAAAAAATATATTTTTAAAAATTGAAAAGTAAAAATAATGCAAGTGTGTGCTTTTTAAGTGATAAGGGATTTTATTGAAATGTGGGGACTTTATTTTGTGAAGAGAGAAGTGTGTGTGGAGAAAAATAAAGAGTGAAAATCTGTGATTTTTGGAGAGTGGTGAAAAATGTCACTTCAATATTTTGGGCATAACTTTCTCATATGATATCCATTTTGGATATAATTTTGAGAGGAGTTCACAGATAAATTTATGCACAATACCCATAAAGAGTTTGGTAGAACGAGCTAAGAGAAAACCCAGTTTGTTTTTGTGAGAAGAGAAGATTCAAATTCTGAGTAATGTAGAGAGGGATATTATACTAGGTGAAATAGAAAGTTTTAGATTTTGAGCTTACAGACCATAAAGGGTTCTAGTTTTAGTGAAGACATTCATATATGTCATTTTATTATCAATATCAAAATCAAGTGGGTGCTTGGTAGAGGGGTTGGTGCTCCTTTATGTTGGTGCAGATAAATCAGGGGTTGGTGCTCCTTTTTGTTGGTGTAGATAAATCAAGGGTTGGTGCTCCTTCCAGTGGGTGCTGGTAAATTAATTGTAAATTTGATGCTTTGAAAAGGCTATATTTTGATAGGAGTCCAAACAATCATTTTTGGGGATGTAGCCAAATCGGTGAACCTCGGTACATCTTATGTTGTGTGATGTTCTCTTGTTATACTTGCTTTATTTGGTTTTATGTTTTCATTGATTTTGCTTTGAGTGAAGATTTAAGTTTTAAAGAGCTACATTGATTCACTCCCCCATCTTAGTGTCATTGTGAGACTAACAAATGGTATCAGATCGAGGTTCCTAAAAAGGCTTAATCGGCTAGGATGATCTTGGAAGTGACACAATGGAAGGTGGTGAAGGCTTCTCATAAAACAAAGCACCATTATTTTATGGAACTAATTATACATTTTGGAGACTCAAGATTCAAACATATCTTTGTCCTTTGGGATACGATATTTGAGATTTAGTAGATAGTGGATACACAATACTCACCACTTCTCCAACTGATGCTATCGGCAAGAAACTGTTTGAGAATGACTCAAAAGCAAATAATGCTATCATGTGTAGATTAGTGGACAATAAACTGGTAAATATTATGGGTTGTAAAATGGCAAAGGAAATATGGGACAAATTGAAGAGCATTCATGAATGAGACATTAAGATCAAGGAAGTCAAGTTACAAACACATCGAGCTTAGTTCGAAGTATTAAATATAAATGACGATGAAAATATAGAGGAATATATGCTGAGAGTTAATGAATTCATTAATGCGATTAGAGGACTCGGTGAGGAAATCAAATATTCTATCATCGTGAAAAAGGTATTAAGATCTCTTTCCCAAAGATTTTATTCTAAAGTTTCAGCTATAGAAGAAGCTAAAGATCTAAATTCTTTTAGTATGGATGAGATACATGGTTCTTTGACTGCATATGAGATGAGAATAGGAAAATATAAATCCATAGACAGAGAAGCTACTTTTAAAGCCCATAAAAATATGAAAGCAAAACAAGAATTCGAGGAAGAAGAGACATCAGATGAAATGGAAACAAACTCTGTTCAAAAACTAAAAAGGGAAAAATGAAAATACAGAGGAAAGTTACCATTTAAATGTTTCAACTGTGGAGGCATTGGGCATTTTGCAGCTAAATGTCCACTTAATGAGAAGAATAGAAGTGATGAAGGATTGCACAAAGAAAGAAGTGGCTGGAAGAAAAAAATAAATTTCAAAAAAGGCAACTTCAAGAAGAAAAGTTTCATCTCCAAGAATGTCAGTTCATGAGAAGATAGCTCCAGTGAGGATTCTTAAAAAGAAACAGGTGAAGCTCTTTTCATGGCATTCAAAGAAGAAAAACTAGAAAAAGAACAGGAATGTGATGAAGAAGAAATTGATGCAGAAGTGAATTTGGAAGAGGAACTAATTGCAGCTCTAGATGAATTGAATATAGAAAGAAAAAAAATAAGAAACTTTCAAGAAATCTTGAGGATGCAAATGAAATCATAACAAATTTTAAAGTACAGATAGAAGAATTTAAGAAAATCTTCGAAGATCTCGAAGTGCAAATAACCATGAAAATATATTATTGTAGCAAGCTAGAAGAAGAGATTGTTGGTTTAAGAATGTAGCTAGAAGAGATGAATCAGAAAATTAGTTGTTATCACAAATGTGAAGAAAGTTATATGAAGCTGGATAAGATCATAAATAACCAAAAGACTATAGGCATCAAATTTGGTTTGGGTTTTGATGAAGGAGAATCGTAAAATGGATCAGAGGCCATAAATAAAGAATCCACAAATAATGAAGAGAAGAAATAGGTTGATCAAGCAAAAATGAATCATGCAAAGGAAAGCAATAATGCAAGGAACAAAAGGATAATTGGCAATGATGGCTTCACCAATGTCACACATCAAATACGAAGAAGATTTATGACTCCTACGACAACATGGCAAAGACCACCACCCATGTTCAATCATCTCTTTTCTAGTTATTGTTTTAAATGCAATGGTTATGGACATAAGATCTCAGATTGCAAGTATAATGTAGGACCAAGGAATTTTACTAATAGAAATGTTTTTTCACATTTGATGGATTATGCAGTAGAATGTTATAACTGTCATAATTTTGGGCATATTGCAAGAAATTGTCGAAGTACATTTGCATCAAATCAATTTCAGGGAAGAAAATTTCAGCCAAATGGAATAAGACAAAATAGAAAATTTCCTGAAAAACATGCACAAGCTACTGAAAAAGAAAAGCCAAAACAAGAGCCCAAAATTGTAATCAAACCTGAGTGGAAAGAAAAATAATGACCTAAGAAAGAAAAATAATCCTTGATCGTACAAACGACATTTAAAACACAGAATAAATCTGCACCATGTATACTTGATAGTGGATGCTCTAGTCATATGACAGGTGAGAAAAAAAACTTGATAAGTTGCAGCAATATGAAGGTGGTTCAGTAAAGTTTGGAAACAATGATGGAGCTAAGATAGTTGGCAGAGGTTCAGTTAAGATTAGTGACAAAAAATAATGTCAAAATAAGTCTTGTTTGTGGTTGGTCTAAAGCATAACTTGTTGAGCGTAAGTCAGATTTGTGATAGAGGTCATGAAGTGATCTTTAAGAAGCAAGGTTGTGAAGTCAAAAAGGCAAACAATGGGAAGTTGATAGCAACTAGATCAAGGACATCTGGAAACCTGTACACCCTCTCAAAGAATTCAAAAGGAGCTTACTTGATTGGACAGGATGAAGAGAATTTGTTGTGGCACAAGAGGCTCGGTCATATCAGTTTTTACAATCTAGTAAAAATCAGCTCAAAGAAAGCAATGAGAGATATTCCCACCATTGGAAAACCATAAAATAGCATTTGTGCTTCATGTCAAAATGGGAAGCAAACTAGAGTCTCATTTAAAACAAAAGAGTACTACACAAGCAAACCTTTGGAACTGGTACATACTAATTTATGTGGACCCATGAGAATGCAAAGCATAAATAGTGACAAATATTTCATGTTGTGTATAGATGACTATTCCAGGATGACATGGGTACTATTTTTGAAGCATAAATCAGAAGCTTTTGAGATGTTCAAGGTTTTCAAAAACCAAGTTGAGAATAAAATAGGAAAAATGATTAAATGTTTAAGGTCAGACAAAGAGAGTTTATTTCAGAGGATTTTACAGAGTATTGTGAAAAATGTGGCATTAAGAGAGTTTTTAGCAGCCAGGACACCTCAACAGAATGGTGTGGTAGAAAGAAAGAATAATACAGTGCAAGAAATGGCATGAACTATGTTGACTGAGAGCAAAGTAGCAGACAGATTTTGGAAAGAGGCAGTCCATACTACGGTATACATCCAAAATAGGTGCATGTTGAGGACGCATGAAAGCAAAACTTCTTATGAGTTGTGGTTCGATAAAAAGGCAACATCAAGATACTTTAAAGTTTTTGGCAGCAAGTGTTACATCAAAAGAACTGAAGAAAACCTTGGTAAGTTTGAAGATAGAGTGAATGAAGGTATTTTTCTTGGCTATTTTTCAAAAAGCAAAGCTTACAAATGCTACAAAAATAGGCTAAGGAAAATTGTGGATAGTGTTGATGTTAAAGTTGATGAAGGAAGGAAACGGGTAATTAGCTATGAAGAGAACTACTCAATTTATGAAGAGGTCATTGAAGGAGATGAGGAAAAGGAAACAAAAAAGAAACAAAAAATTGACTTAGAGGATTCAAACAGTGATTCAGAAGCAAAAGAAAATAAGAAATTCAAAATAGGCACCTGGCAGAAAAATCATCCTAGAGAGCAAATAATTGGAGACCCCACATTTGGTGTTTAAACAAGAAGAATATTAGTAAGTAACTACTCTTTATTATCCAACATTGAGCCCAAAAATGTTGTTGACACAAACAAAGATAAAATTTGGATAAAGGCAATAAATGAAGAATTAGATCAGATCAAGAAAAACAAGACTTGGGAGTTAGTACCAAGACCCACAAATAAAAATGTAATTGGTACTAAATGGGTCTTTCGAAACAAATTGAATGAAGACAGACAGGTAGTCAAGAACAAATAAATATTGGTATGCAAAGGCTATGCACAAGTTGAAGGTATTGACTTTGAGGAAACCTTTGCACCTATGGCCATACTAGAGGCAATTAGAATATTTTGGCTTTAGCAGTTTACAAGAATTTCAAATTTTATCAAATGGATGTGAAATCAACATTTTTGAATAGGAAATTTGAAGAAGAGGTTTATATTGAATATCCAAATGGTTTCTATCTTGGTGATGATCCCAACTTGGTTTGCAAGTTGAAGAAAGCATTATATGGCTTAAAACAGTCACCTCGAGCATGGTATGCAAGGCTAGACAATTATCTTACTCAACAAAGGTTCAATAAAGGTATGGTGGATAGTAATTTGTATGTCAAAATAGAAAATGGTCATCATATTGTTCTTGTTGTATACGTAGATGATATCATATTTGGCAGCAACAAAGATGAGTTCTGTAAAGATTTAGCAAATAAGATACAGAAAGAGTTTGAAATGTCAATTATTGGTGAACTTTCATATTTCCTCGGATTGTAAGTTAATAAAAATGAGAAGGGCATATTTATTTCTCAAATTAAATATGTGAAAGAGATGCTGAAAAAGTTCACAATGGAGGATTGTAAGCTAGTTAGCACTCCCATGAAGATAGGTTGCAAGTTGAGCAAGGATGAAAAATCTCCACATGTTGATCAAACTATGTATAGATCTATGATTGTGAGCTTATTGTACTTAACAGCTACCAGACCAAATATTTTGCAAGAAGTATGCATGGTAGAATGATTTCAAGATAGTCCTAAGGAGACTCATGTGACAATAGTGAAGAGGATTCTTTGGTACCTCAAGGGTACTATGGAGTATGGGTTATGGTATCCGAAAGGTAAGGACTTCACCCTTATTGTGTATTTAGATGCATATTGGGTAGGATGTGTAGATGACAAGAAGAGTACCAGTGGAGGTGCATTCTATCTTGGAGACAGGTTGGTCACATGGCACAGTAAGAAACAGGAGTCAGTCTCCTTATCCACAGTAGAGGCATAATACATTGCAACAACAACGTGTTGTACATAGGTGTTATGGATGAAAAAAACTCTAAAGGATCTTGGAATTAATTTTAGTGAGCCAATTTCAGTTAAGTGTGATAACACTAGTGCCATTAACATCTCAAATAATCCGGTTATGCATTCTCACACAAAACATATTGCTATCCGGTATCATTTTTTGAAGGAGAAAGTTGCGGAAGGTGAGGTTAAGTTGGATTTTGTTCCAACAATAGAGCAAGTAGCGGATATCTTAACCAAACCATTTACCAAGGAAGTCTTTGAGTACCTTTGCAAGAAATTGGGAGTGGTCACACTTCCCAAGAATTGACCAGCTATTGGGGCCACATTCTTAGGGGGAGCATTTGTGTATTTGTTTATCTTTTTGCTCATGTTTGTGATTTTTGCTAAGTGTAATAATTTTTGCCTGAGAATGTTGTGCATGGACTCAGGGGGATTTTGCATTAGCCCTTTAATCTTGTTGTCAAAGGGGGAGAAGAGTTACAGGAAATTGTGCATGTGTTGCCAACAATTCCAAAGGGGGAGATTGTTGAGCAAGGTGCAGTGACAGTATTGTCATTATTGTCAACACACTTAAATGGACAGGTTGATGTAGTGGACAGTTGTTCAGAGGTTTTTTAGAGTATGTACAGTTATTTTCAATGCTTATGAGGATGTTTTTGATGTTTGGGTGAATTTGTTATAGGTTGTTCGTGCAAATTTGCAAAAGTTGAAAAAATCATCAAGAAGTTGTCAAAAAATTGTAAAAGTCGTCACGGGTGCAGTTGGATAGGATGGATCAGTTTATAACATGCGAGCATGTCAAGAAAAAATCTATAATAGTGTTGGAGGTGTCAACATAGTGTTTGGATTGATCGATGACGTTTTCGGTATCTTGGTAGATGATTTGGCAAGTGGTTGTACAGGCCAAAAAATGGTAGTTTTGTCAAAATCACTGCAAGCAAACCAAGAAGAATTTGATAGCAAAATTCAAACTAGAGGTGTTCGTTATCTTCAAGAACATGTGTTCCAAATTTCCACAAAAATGGAGAAACAAGGCGAATGTTACAAGCGTTGCAATACTGTCACAAAAATGCTCTTTTTGGAAAAAGTGTGTCAATAGTAGTTTTTGTGGAGGTTGTATAGGATAATAATAAGGATTTATATAGCAAGATTCAGACTGGATGTATTCAGAATTGCAGATATTCTACGTTTCAAATTTCAGAGAAAACAGAGTTATGAGGTGAGAGTTATGATTGTTGCAAAAACGGTACAGGTCACTTTTATGTCAATTTGTTCCACTTGTGCAAAATCCTTTAGTTGGCCGTTTCGACCTTGCAGAGTCACCAGAGTTTTAGTTTCAGTGTTGTTACACCTTCAAGGCATCAAATAAAGAATCTTTAATTTTTGGTTTGAGGTGTCATGTGGCTCTGAAGTAAGAGAACGAGTAAGGTGTCAATTCTTTGCATGTGACATGTTTGATGAAATGCCTTCTCAAAATTAAAAAAAAAGTAAGTTACATTATTTTAAGTAGCATTATTAGAAGTGTTGCTAGTTCTTTTGTTTGCAACACTTTTGTGTGTGTTAGTCCTTCCAAATCTAGGACATATTCCAACTTTTTTATTTTTATAAAAATGGGTCTAATTAGTCTTATAAAATATCTTACTATTTATTTGTGATTAAACAAGACCCCTAAACTAGATATCATCTAATTTCCTCCCTTAGCTCTGTAGGTCTATAAAAAGCACTAGAGTGGAGCAAAAGCATTGGAAACACATTTGCAAACTTAATTGCTTATATTCAAGATTTTAAAATAGGTATTTTAATTTTTGGAATATTTTATCTACTCTTGTTTTACTATTTTCTATTTTTAGATTCTTTATTTGTTGTAAATTAGGTTAAAACATACTTATTTTGGGATAAATTAAGGAACCCTTACAATAGTTCAAATATTTTGGTGATGGGGGAGCAGATCATCCCAAGTCTAGTCCCAAGGATAGGCCATATGGGGGGTGTGGAAGTCACAAATGTTGGGGGGATCCCCCAACTGACCCATCTTGAAATACCACCTCTATATCTTTCATAGAGATAGTCTAGAACAGAGCAGGATCACCCCCACCCAATGTTCTTGAAATCTTATTTCCTCTCAAAACAAGTGGTAGAGAGGTTTTTATCCCTACTAAAATCATGGTATCTATAGTTTCTCAAGACACCTTACCCTTGGTTGGGAATTTTGTTGATTCTCACCTAAACATGGAGTCCATTCAAAAATAAACTTTCTCTAAGTGGTACCCCATTGGTAACATGGATGTGGTTACTCTACCTAGAGACTTCTTCCTCATTAGACTAAAAAATTCTCAAGATACTAGTTGCATTCTCACTGGTGGTCCTTGGTTCTTTGGATGATAGAGCCTTTTCATTAGAAGATGAGGGGACAATTTTGACCTTGAAATCCAAAGCATTAATTCAGCTTCCATATGGGTTATATTTCCAAGCCTTCCATTCTATTTTTGGCATGAAAAAAATTTAAAAGTAATTGCTCAAACAATAGAGGATCTAGTTCTTTTTGACTTAGTGACTAAAGCAAAGTCTCGGATGATTTACACTCATCTGTACATAATTTCCAACTTGGATTTAGAGCTACCCACATACATTGATCTTATTTCAAGCTTTTATCGTAGGCATCAAGTAGTGGAATATGAGAATAAGATAGATTTATACATTGAATATCAAAAATAAGGTCATTTTAGGGTAAAATACCCCTCTCTAAGAAAGGAATTAAAGAAATATGTATCCCAAACTAAGAAATCTTAAGGAAACTATCAAGTGGTCCAAAAACCTCATAATTGGATTCAAGGTGATACAAATTTTGTGTTGAAGTCAAAAGGCATACAACTGATACCTCATTATTTTGAGAATGCTCCAGATCAGGTATGATCCTTTTTTAATCCTTCTTTATTCAAACCATTGGTTAGATCTCAAGGTATCCCCATCATAGCTACCCCTAATGTTACTCCCTCTATACCTAATTCTTAGGGATATCCCCTTAAATATTCTAACCTAAACTAGACTTTCCTCCTCACTCCCCTTCAAGATCAGGACCCTCAAGCCTTCACCTCTTTGAAGAGTCTTTGGATATTCATAATGATCACCTACTCAGGATTACCACATTGTGTCCTCTACCAGTAAAATCTTTTCTCTAGATCCAGAGAAATCTTCAAGTTCTCCAAAGTTGATAACTAGGAGCTAGAAGAATTTTTTTGCTAACATAGATAGTGATAAGAAGAAAGGCCAACCCTCCAACTAGGAGATTAGAAGGAAATAAATTGAGGATGATATTGCCAATGATATATAATTCACTCTCCTATCATCCCTTGTAAATCAATCAATAAAATACTTTCCTAAGAAGAATGGAAAGCAATTCAATCCACCTCCCTCATAGGGTAGGGAAGTGGGGAAAAATCTTCCTTCAAAAATCATAGATGAAGATTATCTCATGGAACGTGAGAGGCATCATTGGGCTATCCAAGTAAAGGTTAGTTTCATTCATGAGGAACTAGCACAAATATAGTATCATCATCCTCCAAGAAACTAAGACTAATGTAGATAATAGTGATAGGATTACCAAATCAATATGGTGAAATAATGAATTCATAATTAGACCAACACGAGGTACTTCTAGAGGTCTCCTCTACATGTGGGACCCAAGTAAAATATAGGGTAGATCTTATCTTCATTTGATATTATTATCAATATTATTTTCTATAGTAAAGACACCAAATTCCAATGGGTCCTATCAAACATATATGCTCCCAAAAACTCCTTAGGGCATCTGGCTTTATGGAATACCTTGAGTCAAATGAGAAATATTTTTCAAAATGAAGCATGGATGTTGGTTGGTGATTTCAACACCCCACTCTATCCTTCTAAAAAAGTGGAGGGACTCCCATTACACCAAGATATTTTGAACAATTTTTTATGAGAATGAGTTAATGGACATCCATTTAAAAGGAACCAAGTTCACATGGAGCAATAGGAGGCTATGCAGTCAACTTATTCAGCTGAGACTTGATAGATTCCTCTTGTACAAGAAATAAATTGACCTCTTTTGTGATTCTACTCTTCACTCCCTAAAAAAAATTATATTACATCATAATCCTCTAGTCCTAGAAGGTCTTTGATCAACCTCTACCTTCAAAACATCATTCAAATTTAAATCCATGTGGTTTTAGCATCCTAATTTTAGAAATTAGATTATAGAGTGGTGGAGCAAAAAACCTATGCTTCATCAAGATCAACCTTAGTTTTTGGAATAAATAATTTTTCAAGAACATCTTTGAATGCAATCTAAATATTTCAGGCCAGCTCAAAACCATCGAAGATCATATTCAAAATGGAAACAATGACCTCAAACTCCAAAAAAAATAAAAAGACCTATCTGAGTATCACAATATTTTAGCCAAATAATAGGTCTTCTAGAGATAGAAGTACAAATAATTATGGTTGTGAGAAGAATATTACAAAACCAAATACTTTCATGCTTTTATGCTCAGGTACAAAAGCACCAACAAAATTAGAGAACTATCCAAGAATGAAGGGTCCATCACCAATAATATTCTTGATATTAGGGCTGAAGTGGTTTCTCACTTTGAAAATATTCTAGGGCCTTACCACTCATGCTCAACTCAAGCTCACAATGCTCTCCTTCCCTTGTCTGTTTTTTTTGGATTTCAATGATCACCTCCTAGAAAAATTTACTCAAGAAGAGATTAAAAAAGCCCTATTTTCCATGTATCTTAACAAAGACCTTGGTCCAATGGGTTTCCTCCTTGTTTCTTTAAAAAATTCTAGGATATTTTTTTCCAAGATATTTATAAAGTTTTGCAATAAGTTCAAAGACCAAATATTTGCCTAGATATTTCAATTCAACCTTTCTCGCTCTCATCTTGAAGTCTCCTAGTGTGTATTAATGTCTAACTATAGGCCCATCAACCTTTGCAATGTTATATATAATGTTATATCTAAAATCATTGCTAATATAATAAGGGAAGCTCT
Source organism: Wollemia nobilis (assembly GCA_028583015.1). Taxonomy (NCBI): domain Eukaryota; kingdom Viridiplantae; phylum Streptophyta; class Pinopsida; order Araucariales; family Araucariaceae; genus Wollemia; species Wollemia nobilis. The sequence goes on along the minus strand of JAQPPZ010004166.1, from coordinate 3,459,987 downwards.
ACCATCCATTATTTATGCTTGCCAAGGAAGTTTTATTTGGGTTACACTCATCATTGATGGTATCATTACCATCCACGAGCTCATTTATTCCATCTCCAAAAGCAAGAAAATTGGATTCTTCCTAAATCTTGACATGAACAAAGCCTTTGATAGAGTCCCTTAGGAATTCTTTTTTTTTGTTATTGCTAAATTTGAATTCCATGAGGACTGGATTGCCCTAATAAAAGAGTTTTTAAGCTCCTCTTGATTTTTTGTCATCATAAATGGCTTCGTTGTAGGTTATTTCAAAAAATTTAGAGGTCTAAGGCAATGAGATCTTCTATCACCCTTCATATTTATTATTCTAGCAGAATCTCTTGGTAGATCCCTCAAATTTAATTGTTCCTTAGGTGCTATCTCAGACATCAAGGCTTCTTCTATTACTAATCCCATTACCCACCAACAATTTTTTTATGACACTATCTTGGTAACTCTTTCTTCTATCCTAGAAGCCAAAGCCATCAAAGTCATTCTTAACTTCTATGAGGAACCTACTGGATAAAATATCAACCTTTAAAAATGTGAAATATTTTTTCTAAATACACCTATTGATAGACAACTCAAAATTACTAGAACTTTGGGATGCACCATCTCAAGTTTGCCTTCCACATATATGGGTCTTCCTCTTTTCCAAGGAAATCCTATTGAGAACATGTGTTGAACAATGTCATCAATCAAATCCTTCATAAACTGGTTAGATGGAAATGGGATCTTCTCATACAAGTAGCTAAATCCACACTCATTCAAACCTATATTTAGAGAATTCTAGTCTTATTCATGTCTATTTTTAAATCTCCAGCTTCCATTTGCCAAAATATCAAAAAAATTCAAAAGAAATTCCTTTGGTCTGGGACTAAAAATCGTAGAAGGTTTCCCTTGGTGGTATGGATAGGATCTCCACCAAGAAATATCAAGGTGGTTTGAGATTTTGGAAGGTGAACAAAATGAATACTGCCCTTATGGACAAATAGGTATGGAGGATTATTAAAAATGTTCAAACTACTTGGATCGATATCATCAAATATAAATACCTACAAAAAAACTTCTTCCTTGATGATCAACATCTTCCTCATGGATCATGGTTATGGAGCTCTATTATTAAAAATATAACCATTATCACAGATGGGTTAATATGTAAACTATACTATGGAATATGCATTAAGTTCTGGACTGATCCTTGGTTGAAGGACCAACCACTGCTCAATGATCGCAATTTGGTTGTCCTAAATACCATTACTAATCAAATATTTGATGATAAAGTATGTAATTTTTCTCTTATCTTCTCAATTATAGGTGTAGAATTCCATTCCCTTAATAACCTAAGTAATGAGCAAAAGAGTGTTTCTAAATAATTCACCAATCTTCTTAGAACTTGTGTCTCGAATGGGCCCTTCTAAGACACTCCTATCTAGAGACTCTATGATGATAGCCAATTCACTATTAAATTTGTGTATCACCTCTAGGATTATTCCTTGGTTTTTTGGCCCTCTGTTAGACTTATTTGGATCAAAAATATTATACTCAAGATCACTTTTATTTTTTTGGCTAGTTGTCCAAAATAAAATTTTAACCATTGATAACCTTCTAGCTAGGGGTATGTCTCTTCATAACCGATGTTACTTGTAAAAATCCAATTAGGATTTTGTTTCTCACTTGTTCCTTGAGTTTCCCTTTTCCATTTTCATCGTGAACACTCATTTTGAATTGATTAGTCTTGTATGGGTTCAAATGATGTCAATCATTGACATGTGTGAATAATGACCTAATCCCTTCTTCAACACATGACTCAAATCTCTCTGGTCCTTCTGCTTACCCAATTGCCTTTGGTAAATCTAGTTAAAATATAATAACAAAATATTTTGCAATATGTTCAAGTATTCCCACTCTATTTATCTCTGTGTCCTCACTTCTACCATTGAAAATGTCCAATGGGTTAATTCTTCTCAGGCCCCTAAGACTGGCCTGGAGACCTGTTTGTTTGCTTTCTTCAAGCTACCAATTGATAACCTTCTAGCTAGGGGTATGTATTTTCCTAATCGATACTTGTAAAAATACAATTAGGAGTTTGTTTCTCACTTGTTCCTCGAGTGTCCCTTTTCTCTTTTCATCCTGAACACCCTTTTTGAGTTGATTAGTCTTGTGTGGGTTTAACTGATGTCAATCATTGACATGTGTGAATAATAAACTAATACCTTATTCAACACATGACTCAAATATCTTTGGTCCTTCTGCTTGCCCAATTGCCTTTGGTAAATATAGTTAAAATAGAAAAACAAAATGTTTTGTAATATTTACAAGGATTCCCACTCTATTTATCTTTGTGTCCTCACTTCTACCATTGAAAATGCCCATTTGGTTAATTATTCTTAGGCCCCTAATACTGGCTTGGAGACTTATTTTTTTGCTTTCTTCAAGCTACCAATTGGCCCTTCTGGTCATTTTGTACCTCCTATTGATAGATCCATGATTAGTTGGTCTCCTCCCCTTGTGGGCTAGATCAAGTTCAATTTTTATGATGCAGCCAAAGGTAATCCCAAAAAGGTTAGAGGTGGTGGCACTATTAGAGACAACCATGGAAGAATCATACTCATATTTGCTAAAAATATTGACATTCAATCTAATAATATGGTCGGAGCTAGAACACTATACCAAGGACTTTCAATCATGTATGACCTAAGTCTTGATCACCTCATCATAGAAGGTGACTAACTGAATACCATTAATTACCTAAAAGAAATTTAAACTTTGACCTGAAAGGTTTGCAATCTCATTGGTAAATCTTGATGGTTCCTTTGCAAATGTAAAAATTTGGTAATCCAACATGTGTACAGGGAAGGGAACAAATTCATTGTCCTTGAAAAATTAGGTGTGTCTAAAGAGATCCTTCACATGTGGCATGCTAATTTTCTCCAAAGTCTCCATGTTCTTGAAAATGAAGAAGAAATTTCTTTACTATAATGTCATCTTAAGATCAGGATGATCATTTGAGCAATGCCATAGTGACACTTATGTGATTATCTTCCTTTATCAATTTCCTTGTCAGCATCATTGTCACCTCACATCTAAGGGTGACACTCTCACCATGAGAAACTATCTATATCAGCACAAATATTAGTTTGAGAAGGCTCATTTGCCCAAGCCTAATTCTCAGCTCCCAAATTTTTGTTCTATATCAAATTCAAATCCCCATAAGCATACATGGAAATCTAATTCTAAACAACATGACAAGTGGAGCAAGCATAGAAAAAATATGTGGCAATCTAGTTCCATGAATTATTATTTTGAAAGTGGATACTTCTATCCCCATAAGCATATGTGGTAATCGAATTCCAATTAACATGGCAAGCAAAGTAAATGGAGCAAGTGGTACAAGCATAAGTGGCAATCCAGACCAAAGCAACATGGCAAGTAGAGTAAGCACACATGGTACTCTAATTCTATGAATGATTTTATTGAAAGCAGGTCCTTCTATCCTAGCAATCATTTCCAAAATTACAAATGAACCATTTCTTCCAATTATCCAATGTCTGGCCCCACTTCCCAAAAGTATACTTCTAGCTTTGGGAAGGATTGTTTCAAAAATTGGCCATCCCATGTCAATAATCATCTTTGAATCAATGAAGAGACTAAATAAACCATCTTCCCCAATGCCATTTCTATCCATGAAATATTATATTTTAAATTCAACTTCATTTTTATTGGCTGTGAGAACCCTTATGCTAACTTGGCTCACATGCCAAAGATTTCCTAGTACCATCAATGACCTTGGAGCAATGAGTTCTTCGAAACTAGTAGCATACACATATGGGATGTTCTAGTCATTTTAGCTTCCTAAATTTATGATAAATTGAACATGCACAAGGGTGATGGCCATAGTAATTTATTTCTAAATCCATCTACTAAATTTTATAGTGTTGTAATGGCACTGATCAAATTTGAATATCTACAATTGGATATTTATTTTGAGGAAATTTTAAAGAACCATGGGTTCATGCTCTTTATATAGAAATTCTATAGAAGTGACCTTGAATTATCCCTCAAATTCAATTATTTCCTAGGATAAAGGTTGTATATATGTTTAAGGGCTCTTATTCAAAGTGAATACATGGTTGCTTATTGAGGTAATAGATCTCCTCAATGATGGGGAAATCATTCAACATGATAGGCACTCTTTGGAATGGGAACTATATTATTTCAAAGAAAAGGGAAATGAGTTGATAAAATATAAGGGAGGTATTATTAGAGAGGGGCTTTAGATGCCTTGGAATAGGGTTATGATATCGATTATGTAGTATTTCACTATAGATGAAATCAATATCCCTCTTAGAAGCTTTCACCTAGCTTTCATGAATCACTTGAGGGACATTAAAGATATCAATGTTCCAAAATACTTGCTAAGATCAATGGAACTATTAGTGGAGAGCATCAAAGATAGTTCTTTGACCCACTTGAAGCACCAGGGTCTTCATTTGATCTTGTACAAGCACATCTTGCCGAAAGAGATCCAAAAGGCTACAATCACTAATTTTGGTAATCTTGGTGAACCCCTTATCTTTGATCCTAGTCAAGAAAGTCATCCAAGGATCACTTTGAGTGATGAATAAATTAACGATAAGGCATATTATGAAACTAATAAATCAAAAGAAAAATTGGTTCTGGGCTCCACCTTGCATTCTGTTAAAATAAAATCTAGGTAGCACTCATCTAGATTCAAGGGATCAACAAGAAAATAAGTTAAGCATGATCAAGTATATTCTGATGATGCCTCTTCTATCAAAAACTCAAGAAACCAAATATTGAAGGAGGTCCCATCAGGGCTCTTTCTCGAAGGAGGATTATACCCAAATGAAGATCAAATTTGATTCATCAATCATCTTGGCAAACATGTTGGATAATATGTCCATGAATTTCAACATAAGTTGGACCATCCTTCAACAAGCTATACATATGGCCAGTGCAATCAAGATAAACAAGAAGAGGAATACCAAGGTGGACGATTATGTCTTTGAAAGTGCTAGTGATCATAATCATACTAAGACATATGAGTAATTGGAACCTTCTAGCCACTCCTATTTTTTAGTCCTTCAAGGACTCTTCATCCCCTGTTCTTGTTTGTCTTGTCGTCTCTCGTTAGTGTTTCCTAAAGAAGGTCTTTGGAGTTATGGATTTTCTACTTGGAATTTTGTCTTGTGTTGGTTTTTTAAGGTGACCTTGTATTGTAAAAGGTTTAGGGTACCTTTCAAACCCTTTTATATTAATTGAAAAAAGTATTTAATTTAATAGTAGTTAGGTAAGGAATTAAAAATACATATAGTTGCATGTTAGGATAGTTTTATTTTTTCATTTTCTCTCTTGTTTGCCTTGAAAGAGAAAAACTTATTTTATTTTATCGTAAATCATTAAAAATTGTAAATCATACTAAGTTTAGGGACCTTGTTTGATGCATCATGTATTATTGCATCTAGATTTGAAATTTATTAGTGATATTTATTAGGTTTAGAGATAATAATCTTAGATTGTTTCTAATTTACTCACCAAATATTGCATGAACCTAAACTACATGTACATATAACAAGCTACTTTGGAAAGAGACTCAAGTTATTATCCCATGCAACAAGCTATGACTATAGTGGGTAGTCTCACAAAGTTACTTCATCAAAATTTTATAATTTTATAAAGTAAAAATTTATACAATAACTATTGTTTAAGTGCAAGTGACAAACGAGAATGAGTAGTGAGCTAGTATGAACTAGATAGTGAGTCTTACTTTCAAAGTTCTTGGTACTTATATTTGGATAAATTGATTAGGATTAATTATAAGAATGAAGGATTCTAATGATAAAAAGTTGTGCACTAACAAAAAAATATTTTAATAAATCCTTAGATTGAATTAAGGATGTTCTAAGTAGGATAAGTAATTTTTTATTGACCAAGAATAAAATTAAGGACAACCACATAGTTATCCGTGTTAGAATTGACACCTATTTATAGAAATGAATAGAAGCAATCCATCCACTCAAATCATATAGGAACCATAAAAAAAGATGAAAGAGAGAAACATATAGTGGGAATCTATTGTCACCATAAATAATCACTGTACTATATGTAGATATGAATCACTATACTTCAATAAATTATATGGAGTAGTAGGGGTTATTTGTACCAATACCAAAACCCCAGTTACATAAATAAGTTTAACCTAAGCTAATTTAGAAAGAAAGCTTAAGGTTAGGTGGCATAACTAGGGCCACACTCCTCGAGAGTATAGCAATAGGGGATCTCCCTTCTTATGATTTGAACCGAGGTCACTGAGATAAAATACTAATGACTTGAATTGAGGTCAATATTTTTAGTCAACATAATAGATAGATGAATATTATTTTGTACAAATAACTTAGGAAATTAGATAAAGCTTTATGTAATCTAATATAAGAGCAACCTACCATGATTCCAAATATGAAAGAATCAAGAAAGCACCTAAAAATATCTATAAAATATCACCTAGATATATAAGTACAAGAAATTCAAGGAACTAGAATATATTTATGGAAAGTTTATTACAATTCTCAAGGGTAAAATATTCTAACACAATTTTAACCTATTTGACAATATTACTTTCTTAAATATATAATATGGTTAACTTCATAAAGGAGTAAGTAGCGCATAGAATAGAAATATAAACGTTATTCTCAAAGTAATAAATATATAGATATATTATGTTATATATTTTTGTATAGGTTGACCTTATTGTCTAAAGTTTTACGGGACATACTCATCTTGATTGATGGATAATTCAATATAACATGAGTATTTTGAAAAAAAGACTATATTGTCTAAACAAATAGATTTAGTGTAAGACATAATTACATGATCCTGTAATTCTTGTTAATTTTCAACTTAATAAATATAATTTACTTTATAAATTGTTGCAATTAGATATGTTGGGGTACAAAACATCAAATAACTTTTAGAACTTTTTATATAATAAAAATGAACAAATAAATCCAAGACAAGGATATGATTTATAATTTTTTACGTGGTTTAAAAGTTTTCATACTTGCTTAAATATGAGAGTTTATTTTTTATTTTAGACATACTTTTAATAATCAATAAATGAAAATATGTAAGAATTATATAACTAAATAAAATTTATATGCTTAGTATTAACATTTCAATACCTCTCTTTATACAATTTCATTATAAAATGATATTATTTAACCTATATGAGGCCTCCAAAGTTGTATTAGTGACCTCTTGTCTCACAAATTTGTCTTTGTGACACAATCAAGGAAAAATATGTACAAAATAATATTTTCTTTGCTTTAGGGGTGGTTCCTTTTTTCTAAATATTCATCAAATAAATAAACTACTAATTTGATGACAATAAAAAAAGATAAAATGTTAATTTTATGATAATAATAACCCTTAGGATTTCAAGTACAAATATGGAATAACCCATTTTCTCAAAAATATAATTTATTCCAATGCATATAATACATTTACATCGATAAAAATGAAAACGTTCTACACACTTGCAAATAACATAGCTCATGAAATAAAATTTAACTAAGAATCATAAATTCCTAAGTTAGCTCACTTTGATTTATGAAAACAACTTGACTACTCTGATATATCTTATTGTTTCATCACTTTTTCTTTTGGATTCTTTTGGATCTGAAAACACTTCTCTCTTTTGATTTTCATGGACCTGAATATAAATAGGCATGTTATATGCCTTTACAGGATAAGATGCTATTTAATTTTTACAAACCATGTTCTAATTGTTTGATGTGTTCCAAAGATACTAGATTTGTGTTTTTGGGAGTTACTATACATGCATTGAGATGTTATTAGTTGGTTGCCTAAACATGGGTGGGAAAACACTAAATATGGTATCTCTGCATGTATTTATTTTGATAGATGCAACACTATAAGGTGTATCTGTGAAAAAACTTGAGAGAAGAACATGTTTCAGATGTAATTTTGAATGTATTGTGAATGAAGTTCTTCCATTTTTTTGTCTATGCTCCATGGCATGTTGTGTATAAATGTTTATTGGTAAATTGTTCTTTTGTTTCCTGTTAGTTGTTTTTCAGTTGCATATTATTTTCTTCATTATATGAATTTATTTCATCCTTTATTTGTTGTTAAGTTGTTTGGCTACACATTTTGTTGTGCCAACACTAATACCATATACTCAAACCACGATATGAAAACCACAATAGAAAACTATGTACTAACAACCTACTTCTAGAAGCCACCTTGAGTTATGGCACCAAAATTTACATTGTTGTTATTTTTATTATTTTAGAAAAATAATGATAAAAAATACTACTAACATGACCTTATTAACATAAAATATGATATAAATATAAATGTGTAATTATAATAAAAAAAAACAATTATCTACTTGAAATGTATTCCATTACCTAGTAGTCCATAAAGTTTCATTACAAAATGATATGATTTGATCCCATTGTGATACCAATGACTTATCTTTAATATAAATCAATTGTTGATGAAGTGTGTAAGAACACCATGGTTTTACTCTCAATCATTCCTCTTGTATTGTATTTCAATATTTTTATGGTCATCTTATTAATAATATGTAAATATTTTTTCTTCACACTACAAATGAAGTTGACATCCATTCTCAAGAACAAGAATGACTCTCTCACTTAGACCATGGCATAGATCTAAAAAGTGGAAAGAGGTACCTATAGGAAGACCATTAAGAATAAATATGGATTTATAGATGTTTGAATCTATTATAATATTGGTATCGCCCCACATATCAACGTGTTAAATACTAGGCTCTTATATTGTAATGATACTTATTTTTTATTCCTAGATGCCTCAATTAAGGCCAAATAACAAAGCTTCTATAATTTTAAAAATTCATAATTTTAAATATCAATTTGCAAGGCACCTGCAATTGACCTGCAATTGACGTTAGTATGCCAATATGAAATGAGTAGTAGAATCACCTTTATTTAAGAATAGCAGTTTTGAATTGATAGAATAACCAATCAAGATAAATGAATTTGATGTTCGATGATGCCTTTCCTCATCATCCCAAGTTTAATAAATATAAATGAAAATACAATGAGGAAAGGACATGTCTTTCCAATATGATAATATAAGTAAATTAGTGATTAATAAGATATGTTAGGAGTGGTGTCCTAACATGCCACCCTCCTTAAAAGGAGCTTTGTCCTCAAAGCTCGTAGTGAGAAGCTTCATCCTTTGTTTCGCTAGTAGTATGTGCTCATGTTCTTGCACTATTTTAATATCATTGTTCCTCAAGCAAGGATATTGGGAAGGTGGAAGTGTTGGTGGCTTTGTCATGGCTTGGAGAGAAAATAAATGGGCAACCCTTGCCTTTCCTCCTCTAGGAATAACTTTCTCCATGCGATGAGAGCTTGCTAGTAGAGAAGGGCCAGATTTTATCCCTTTAAGTGTATATGTGTGATCCTTTTGTGTGAACTTCATCCATAAGTCGTCAAGGTCCCATTGAATTATACCGAGCATTCGTAGCCATTGCACACCTAAAATAATATCACAACCTCCTAATGGAATTGCATACATGTCATGTTTGATGGTGTAATTACCCAAGGTGAGCTTAATATTACGGTATTTCCCATTACAAGTGATTATTTCCCCATTACCGATCATGATTTCAAAAGTATTACAAGGATGGATAAAGCAGTCAGTTTGTTTTGCCATGCGTGGGTCGATGAGATTATGTGTACTTCCAGAGTCAATAGGCACAATAATATTTTGTTGTTTAAAGGAGCCAAAAACTTTCATAGTTTGGGGGGATGAATTTCCGATGAGGGCATTGAAGGAAATTTCTAATGGACCTTGAGGGTTATCTTTAGGTATATCTTCCACTAGTTCGACCTCAATTTCCTCTTCCTCTAGTGTTGATTGACAAGGAATAGCTACATCTAGAATATAAAGTTGGGGTGTACTACATTTGTGATTTAGGACAAATTTCTCATCACAATGAAAACAAAGGCCTTTTGCTCTTCTTTCCTTCATTTCTTCAGGGCTAATGCATTTAATTGGCATGTCTTTAGTTAGTTTTTGGTTGGTGGAAGTATTTTGTGAGTCTGTTGTAGATATGTTTTCGAGTCGATGTTGGTTGTTGAATTTATCTTCGGCTAATTTGGCCAATCCAATAGTTTGTATCATGGTCGTGGGGTTAAACATTTGTACCTCTAGCCGGATCTCTTCCTTTAATCCACTGATGAAACAATCCTAAAAAATGAGGCATTTAGCCCTGTTGTGCGGTTTACCAATCTCTCAAATTCTGCTTGATATTCACGTACTGACGTGGTTTGACACAGTTTGGTGAGGGCTCTAGTGAAATTTTTGAGCTTGCTAGGGCCAAATCATACTAATAGATTTTGTGTAAAGTTTCACCATGTAGGGATGATGTTGGTTTTCTCAAACCATTGGTACCATTGGATAGCCTCATTTTCTAAGTGAAAAGATGCAATATGCACTTTTTGTGCTTTCGAAATTTGGTTTAAGAAAAAATATTGCTCTGCTCGATAAATCCAGTTATTGGGATCACCACCTTCGAATTTTGGAAAATTTAACTTAGTAGTCCTAGGCAGGATGGATGTTTGTGGACCCCCTCATGTTATTTGGTGCGTTGGTCCTCTAGTAGTTTGGCTAGTTTGTAAAATTGCCATATTCTTATTGAAGGCATTCATTTTCAAGTTAATTATCGATATCCTTTGCTCCAATTATTGTCTTGTAGCTACGCTCTCCTATTTACATTGGTGAAGTTCTTGGTAAATTTTCTCAAGAGTGATATCTTATGACTAGCCTTCTGCCATGGTGGAATTTTGTAAAAGTTATTTCTAAAAAATTGTTTGATAACTCCTTACTTTTTGTTTGTCAAAATTTTACTAAAAAAAGAAAAATTTGACAATATTTTCAAAAATTTGTTTTTCATATTTTTGTTAACCGAATCGGCGGTGGCTATAGGGGAGTGGCAGAGTAGTAGCAAGCAGAGGGGTGAAGTGGGGGTGGTGGCAGAGCAGAGTAGCAAGCAGAGGGGTGAAGTGGGGGTGGTGGCAGAGCAGAGGTGGAGCGGCTGTAGGGTAGTGGAAGACAATGCACAGGTGGGGTCGAGGTTCTTCGCACAGGTGCGGGGTGAGTGTATAACAAGATAGGCACTTGCTTACGTGCATATAAACTTACTTAAAGGCTCCCAATTCCCTCCCATAAATAATATGGGATAATTTTTATCCACCAAATTTCAAAACCCCTCCAAAAAAAACTTATTTCGATGTCGCACGATACCAAAATTTCGTCGTTGGAAAAATAATTAATTTAAGCCTTAGCATTTTCAATTATTTTGTCTGTCGATTTCATCTATCTTCGCCAGAATGTGCAGGGTCACACCATAAACAATGTCGAAGATATTTTTTTTCTTCCTTGGTGATGTTACGCTGGTGCAAGAATGGTTTTTTAGATGATGTTATTTACTGGGATTGTCGCATGAATTACACAACCACTGTAGCTTGTTGATTGTTGGGTATTTCACCATGGATGTATCACGATATCATGTTACGTTTATATTTTTTACCTTCCGTAAATATTTTTGCCCAAGCATTGCTTCTAGTGCTCGAATGCCACAATTAGATGATTGCCTAAAAACTAAGTTTTATTTAATTTGTTTTTCTTTGTTTGTCTTTGCCCTGTGCGAGATTTGTTCACCGGAACGCACGTGACATGCTACGAGATAAAATTATCTTTGTGGAATATGTAGATAAGAGTTTTAAAAAAATATTTTTCTTGTTAATATACTTGATGCACATGGACGTAGGCCAACGATCATGAAGTTTCACAAGCGGCTAGCAGACACTGTTTCTTGTTTACTCTGATCACAGTGAATAGTATACACTTTGCTTATTATTAAAAACATTTTGGATGATTGTAATTAGGTCCACCAAGAGTTTTAAATTGAAAAAAGTATTAATGAGAGAATAATTAAATAACCCTAGTCTACAAGATCCAATTTCACTTCACACTTGTGCCAGAATTGATGCATACCAAATGCAAGGCACCTGCAACTAACATTAGTATGCAAATATGAAATGAGTAGTAGAATCACCTTTATTAAAGAATCATAGTTTTGAATTGATAGAATAACCAATCAATATAAATGAATTTGATGTTCGATGATGTATTTCCTCATCATCCCAAGTTTAATAAATATAAATGAAAAGACAAGGAGGAAAGGACATGCCTTTCCAATATGATAATATAAGTAAATTAGTGATTAATAAGATATGTTAGGAGTGGTGTCCTAACACAATTAAAAATAAAGATATTTTTTCCATAAACTAATAAATACTATTTTTAGGATTAAGATCATAAATAAAGATAAAGTACATATATAAGATAATAACTATAATATGAATAGCAACAAGTCTAGGATAAATATGTTTTATTTATATGATTTGGTATTAGGGACTAAAATTGGATACTTAATAACCATAAATAATTACCTGAGAAATTAAAATCATTATTTTTTTATTGCACCTAGTACCTATAATCAACATCACACCAGGGTCAACTTAATAATAATATAACATAGTATATGCATTCATAGAGTATTAAAGAACATCCCTAAATTTCATTTCTACATTGTAATAATATATTATTTTTTTAAATAAGTTATATGTGGCTTCTATTAGAGGCCACTCCTATCAAAATGTCAAAATATTACATTTTTTTATTGGTTGAAAAGGGGTTTTGAAAGGATCCTTGAACCTTTTACGAAAAATGGGACAGTCTCCAAGAGACAACAATCAAGTACCATCCTAGACCAAACAAGAAAATTCAGAAAATGAAAAAATATACAGGATTTTTCCACCCAGGGAAAACACCACCAAGGAGCTCCATCAAATCAACATTTGAAAAGAGTTTTCCCGTATAGGGTAACCCTTACCAATAATTCAAAATTAAAAAAAAATATTCTCGCATAGGGAAGTCTTCATTGACAACAAACTATAGCACACATGAAAAACCAGGAAAAAAATAGGAGGTTCCCTACCCAAAGAGACCTTCACCATGGATCAGCTGTAGCCTAAAATATGAAACAACAACAAAGAGAGAGATCTACAAGCCAGGAAATCTCGCTATAATAGAGACAAAGATCACAACCAAAAGGTGGGAAAACCTAGAGAATAAGTAATCCACCATTCTACATCATGGATGGAAGGGAAAAAATCACATGGGGACTATCATCAAGAGATCATATTCTATAGTATGCATGCACACACAGGGCCCCCCTTCCAAAGAACACAAAATTATAGAAGAAAAAATCCATTAGAGAGTCACTTGTTCTAGAACGCCAACTAGCCCCACAAGCTATATATCCAAGAAGAGATCCATAGACACCTTCACCTACTACTGTGCAAGAAACATAGGGTTCATCCTAGAGGTCAGGAAGAAGTAGCAGATAAAGGTACCACAAAAAATCTAGGATAGACAAAAATGGATCTTTTGAAGTCTAACCTAGAAATAGAAACAAGAGCAACTCAGTTGTAGATAATAAGAACATAAACCTCCCCAAGACCAATAAAATATAGTGAGAAAACCTTGAACCGACTTCTTAAGACTAGAATATACCAAACACGCTTTTGAAGGTCCAACCTAGCATAGCCATAAGATCCACTTGACTATAGATGATAAAATATTGGCCCATTCCCAAGACCAAGAAAAACATAGTGAGCAAATTCCAAGCTGCAACATCATGGGTAAATAGGAAAGCGAGAGCCTCCTTTCGAAATCCAAACCTTGGGGACAAGTATAGGAAACCTTCTAGTGGATAGCAATAATGCAAAGGTCCCCATGAATACTAGAAAGGTCTATCAATACAGTCTTCGCAACTCCAAAACCTGAATTGAGCCATATATGTAGATAAAATTATCTTTGTGGAATATGCAGATAAGAGTTTTAAAAAAAAAAAAATTCTTGTTAATATACTTGATGCACACTTGATGCACATGGATGTAGGCCAATGATCATGAAGTTTCACAAGTGGCTAGCAGACACAGTTTCTTGTTTACTCTGATCACAGTGAATAGTATACACTTTGCTTATTATCAAAAAAAATTTGGATGATTGTAATTAGGTGCACCAAGAGTTTTAAATTGCAAAAAGTATCAATGAGAGAATAATTAAATAGCCCTGGTCTACAAGATCAAATTTCACTTTACACTGGTGCCAGAATTGATGCATACCAAATGCAAGGCACCTGCAACTAACGTTACTATGGCAATATGAAATGAGCAGTAGAATTACCTTTATTAAAGAATCATAGTTTTGAATTGATAGAATAACCAATCAATATAAATGAATTTGATGTTCGATGATGTATTTCCTCATCATCCCAAGTTTAATAAATATAAATGAAAATACAATGACAAAAGGACATGCCTTTCCAATATGATAATATAAGTAAATTAATGATTAATAAGATATGTTAGGAGTGGTGTCCTAACACAATTAAGAATAAAGATATTTTTTCCATAAACTAATAAATACTATTTTTAGGATTAAGATCATGAATAAAGATAAAGTACATATATAAGATAATAACTATAATATGAATAGCAACAAGTCTAGTATAAATATGTTTTATTTATATGATTTGGTATTAGGGACTAAAATTGGATACTTAATAACCATAAATAGTTACCTGAGAAATTAAAATCATTATTTTTTTATTGCACCTAGTACCTATAATCAACATCACACCAGGGTCAACTTAATAATAATATAACATAGTATATGCATTCATAGAGTATTAAAGAACACCCCGAAATTTCATTTCTACTTTGTAATAATATATTATTTTTTTAAATAAGTTATATGTGGCTTCTATTAGAGGCCACTCCTATCAAAATGTCAAAATATTACATTTTTTTATTGGTTGAAAAGGGGTTTTGAAAGGATCCTCGAACCTTTTACGAAAAATGGGACAGTCTCCAAGAGACAACAAAAGTGCCATCCTCGACCAAACAAGAAAATTTAGAAAATGAAAAAATATACAGGATTTTTCCACCCAGGGAAAACACCACCAAGGAGCTCCATCAAATCAACATTTGAAAAGAGGTTTCCCGCATAGGGTACCCCTTACCAATAATTCAAAATTAAAAAAAAATATTCTTGCGTAGGGAAGTCTTCATTGACAACAAACTATAGCACACATGAAAAACCAGGAAAAAAATAGGAGGTTCCCTACCCAAAGAGACATTCACCATGGATCAACTGTAGCCTAAAATATGAAACAACAACAAAGAGAGAGATCTACAGGCCAGGAAATCTCGCTACAATAGAGACAAAGATCACAACCAAAAGGTGGGAAAACCTAGAGAATAAATAATCCACCATTCTACCTCAGGGATGGAAGGGAAAAATCACATGGGGATTGTCATCAAGAGATCATCTTCTATAGTATCCATGCACACACAAGGCCCCCCTTCCAAAGAACAAAAAATTATAGAAGAAAAAATCCATTAGAGAGTCACTTGTTCTAGAACGCCAACTAGCCCCACTAGCTATCCATCCAAGAAGAGATCCATAGACACCTTCACCCGCTACTACGCAAGAAACATAGGGTTCATCCCAGAGGTCAGGAAGAAGTAGCAGATAAAGGTACCACAAAAAATTGAGGATAGACAAAAATATATCTTTTGAAGTCTAACCTAGAAATAGAAACAAGAGCAACTCAGTTGTAGATAATAAGAACATGGCCCTCCCCAAGACCAATAAAATGTAGTGAGAAAACCTTGAACCGACTTCTAAAGACTAGAATATACCAAACACGCTTTTGAAGGTCCAACCTAGCATAGACATAATATCCACTTGACTACAGATGATAAAATCATGGCCCATTCCCAAGACCAAGAAAAACATAGCAAGCAAATTCCAAGCTGTAGCATCATGGGTAAATAGGAAAGCGAGAGCATCCTTTCAAAATCCAAACCTTAGGGATGAGTATAGAAACCTTCTAGTGGATAGCAATAATGCACAGGTCCCCCTAAATACTATAAAGGTCTATCAAGACAGTATTTGCAACTCCAAAATCTGATTTGAGCCATCTAAAAACCAACCACTAGGTAAAGTAACTTCGATTCGATCCAGCCAAGCACCCGTAGTCACGTCCAAATAGGAAAGCCCATCCTAGAAGGCCCTAGGAGTATCCCATAAAGGTACTAGAAATGCAGCAAAGAAAACATAGAAGTCTACCTAATTGGGAATCCATAGGACAAGAGGGGGGAAGCAGGGAATTTGAAACAGGGTCCTCTTGTCCAGAGCGAGAGACCTCCCGCTTCCCTCCTCCTGTCTTGTCCTGCCAAAATATCCAATGTCTTTATTTTCATAAATATTTTTTATTTATTTTTATCAAATATATTTTCAACTTCCTCAAAGTTCTATGTTTACACAATCAAATCCTTGATATCATTTTAATTAAGAGATAAAATCTCACTTGGCTAGTTGTCTTATACAATTTAAATTTCATCAAGATGAAGATCAACACCATGATTGGTTAAATTATCTACTACTCAATTTCCTTCTCTAGAGATATGATCATATTTCCATAATATTACCTCTAATAATAGATGATGAACATTAGCAATACTATTATTATTTATCCAATCCCCACATCCATTTTTATTGATAACATTAATTATAGTTTGTGAATCCTTTCAATTGAAATATATTTCCATAATTTATTTATTGTAAATGTAATCATTGTAATAAGTGCCCTAACCTCTCTATAGTTGTTAATTTAAGTTCCATATTATTATAAGTGATGGCAATTTTACCTTCATTATTTTGAAAAATTCCACCTCCATTAGGTTTTCTTGAATTTACTCTAGAAGCACCATAAAAATTAATTTTGGTAAATCCAATTTTTGGAAATTTTCATTTTACCTTAGATAAAAATAAATCCTTTTTTTAATGACACTATCATATATGACTCTTCTATGTATGTTCATATCTTATAACCAAGTTGTTACACCTCTTGTTCCACATTTAAGACTCACCATTATGGGCACTATATTTATAAACATTCTACAAGAGGCAATAATATAGTTCCAAACTTGAGCATGATTTTGAGATTTATTTTTAAAAAATTTGTTATTCCTTTTAAACCATAATTTTCAAAAAATAATGGAAGGACTAATCCTCCACAAAATACATAATGATTTAGCTATGAAATAATTAATCCAACATTGAATCAACTCTTTCAATATTGATGGAGCTACACAATATATATTTCATATTTTAAAAAAAGTAACCCCAAATAGTGTGAACAAAGGGACAATGAAGAAGAAAATGGTCGAATATTTTTTTATATTTCTCACACAAGGAATATATGAAATATCCATGATATCCTCTTCTTTATAGACTCTCTCGTGTAAAAATCTTACTTTGAACTACTAACCAAAGGAATGTTGAGGCATTAGGGGGAGCCTCTATTGACAAAATGTTCTTCCAAGGAAAATATTTGGAAGTAGGAAATTTTGATTGCTCAAAATCCACATATTCCAACTTAATTTATTATCCACCATTTATTGATATATTCTAAATAAACTCATTCTATTGTGTAAAAATCAACAAATAAAACACTTGAAGCATATTTTATAATTCATATCGTTGCTTAGATTAATATAATATTTGACCTTTGGACCTTTACAAGGTAGGCATATTTAAGATAATGGTTGCTATTTTGAGTCATATATAAGAGGATAAGGCTTCAACTAAGAATCAAACCAAAAATTTATATAATTTACCTCATTGAATGACCATATAATATGTTTCTTGATCAATTGTAAACCATGTAATATGAAATTCCATGTTGATTATTCTTTAGATAGAGTTCTTTTCCTAAATAATTTCATTGCATCAAGAGAATTTATATATTTTAAAAGTAACATTTATCCCATTTTTTTCCTTGATCTTCAAATATCTCCACCCACGATTTTACTTTAAGGCCAAACTCATAAGTGCACAATTTCGTAAGCATGCTCCTCCAAAATTATTTTCTTTACAAACCCTATGCCACTTACAAATATGAAACCTAAATTTTTCCTCTTATTTATTCCAAAGGAAGTCTCTTTGAATTTTATCAATTTTAGATGCTATACCTATTGGAAATATTGAAAGTGACATCATATAGATAGGGTTGGATTGTGATGTAGTCTTTATGAGTTGTAGCCTTCTAATTATTGTTAATAACTTACCTTTCCATCTTGTCAAACAAGCTTTCATTCTATCCAAATAAGAGATGCAAAGCTCCTTTTTAAATTCCTTATGAGACAAAGTAATACCCAAGTAGATTGATGATTTTTTTAAATTTTAAACCCTAAAATATTCATATTAATTCATTGTAAATTGAGGGTAGTGTTAATAAAAATCTTGGATTATGTAGTATTAACGAATTATATTGTAGCCTTATCATAACTTGATAATAAATAATTAAAATCCATGGACTCATTGACATAGGGATGGAATAAAATAAAAGCATCATCAACAAATTAGAAATGAGAATCAAAAGGACAATTTTTTGCAACCTAAATACCTTTGATTTTTCCTTCCCATTTGCTTTGAGAAAGATCTCCCTAATGCCTTTGTAACAACAATGAATAGGTAAGGAGCTATTGGACCACCTTGGTGGAGTCCACAAGATGACTTAAAGTAACCAACAAGATAATCCTTTATCAAAATAGAATATTTTGTAGTGCTACAACAATATTTAATCCATTCACACTAACTGTAACCACAACCTATCTTTTTGATAATATCACATAAAAAGTTCTAGGAAACCTTGTCATATGCTTTGTTCATATCTAATTTCATAAGCATACATAGTATTTTAATGGAATGACTAGAAAGTATGGCCTCTTGTATAATTATTATACCATCAAGAATTTATTTAACATACACAAAACCACCTTGTTCCCTTGAGTTAACACAATGTAGAATACCTTTCAACCTATTTTCCATAATTTTTAAAATGATCTTATAGATCATATTTTTTTATTATATTGAGAAGAGGGTTTTGAAAGGGGTCCCACAACCTTTTACATTAGAAGCCAAACATTACTCATAAAGTTGTCCCACCCAGAAATAACCCTCAATAACCCATAACAACCCAGAAAACCAAAAGAGACAATATCCCAGAATAGACAACACATCCCTACCACTCAACCACCTGTTAACTTGAGTCCTTCCCTTTAACCCACCAATAGTATTTCAATCCAACCAGAAGGGATGGATTCCAAGACCAAAAAATCCATCCTTCATGCAACGAAAAGGAAATAAAATATCATCTTGAAGAAAGGAAAAAAACAACCCATCATAAGAAAAGAGTCACAAACACCGATAAAAAAAGACAATCACCCTAGGAGACATAGAATATCTTGGGGACCTAACACATATTCCAAAGAGGAACCACCAACCATCCTCCCCATCATGTTCTAAAAAGTGTATATATATATATATAATTTAACTTGAATTCTGAATTCGACATCAGATCTAGTATGACTACTACCAAAATTTAGCCAGCTAAAAATTAAAGAGTCATAAAGAACATTAAAAACTTGGTCAGAAAGGCCACTATCCCTCCCAGGGGACAAACCAAAAATTTGAATTTGAATAATTTTTTCCCACCAAAACCGTCTATTGGAAAGGGACATCGAAAATTACTTTCACAATCTCCCTGCTCCTGCTTTAGAAATCAGAGTTGAGAGAGCATCCAACAGGGGTTTTCTAGAATTACCTTTAATTTTTCCATGATTTATAGGGCCTAAAGACTTAGTTTTTTTTTTTAAAAATGGTTTTGATAAATGTGGAATGAGCTCTTTCAACATAATCAAACCCAAATCCACCATAGGCTCTTTCATCATTTTAGGAGGTAACTCGACAACCAAACAAGCAAAGGGATTCTCTAAAATCTACATTAGAGAAGAGGTTGAGTCATTGCAACTATTACTTTATGAAATATTAATGTGATTCTAGTCTCTCGATGCCATCCTTGGATCAATATTGATATTTTCATCTAAAAATATCTTAGTCTCCTTTGCAGGTTCCTTAGTAGGGTCCTTTACCAAGGCTCTAGTTGTAGGCTTCTGAGGGCATCATCTAGAGATATGACTATAAGAATTACACTGAGCACAGACCATAGGCTTATTCTCATACAAGATGGCTTGATTCCTATTACCCACCTCTAATAAAATTTCTATAGACTCGGGTAGGTCAGCATCCAGATCTACAATCACACACATACGAGCAAAAACCATTCAAGATCTTGCTTTAGTAGGAGAATCTAGCATAACAAACTCACCAATCAATTTTGCAATGCCCCTGAAAATTGCTTCATGCTATAAGTGAAAAGGAAGCCCCGATAATCTAACCCATATAGGGCTTGAGTTAATTTTTTGGGTGTTTGGGTCAAAATCCGGACCCCATTTACAAAGAAAGAGACCCCTTCTACCAAAGAACCAAGGACCTCTACCCAAAATAGATCTAATATCTTCTACCATAGAAATTTTAATAAAAAATAATCCATTAGGAAGAGCTACTAGTTCCATATGGCCTTTTGGTGACCAAAATATCAAGGCCCATATCCTGATGGAGTTCAATTTTGGTCTAGAATTCCCAAGGAATTTCCAAATAAGGGAGGCCTCACCATCTCCCATAACAGCCTTGATGAAATCTAAAGGCACAAAAAGGGATGATTGAATATGATCGATATCAAAGATATAGTTTGAAGGAGATTCATACCTGGTTCTTTGAGTGACTACTACAACATAAGACTTCTCAATTTGGGGATTAGGTTGAGCAATCAAAGATGGGTCTCCCAAGGAATTGACCACCTTTGGAGTCTCCTCACTAAGGTAAGTCTGACCACCAATAGTAGTTTTTGACTTATGTTCCACCTCATGCCCAACAATTTGTTCCACTAAAGGGTCTACCTAACCACCCATAGAAGGTTCTACCACATGTTCCACCTCATGCTTAGTACTTTATTCCATAATAGGGTCTGTTTGACAAACTATAGAGGGTTCAATCACATGATCCACCTCAAGCTCAGCAATTTGTTCCATAATAGGGTCCACCTTAGTGTAGATGCCTAAAACATATCATGTTTGTGGGAGCTACTCACATAGGCACATTCATAAGATCATATGACATAATATTGGACTTTACAATTATGAAAAGTGGTTCTCACCACTCATATGGCGTATTCTGAGCCCATCCAAGCTTAGTCGCTCAAGACTAGAGCGACCAGACTTTAACCGCTCAAGACTAGAGTGACCAGACTTTAGCTTCTCAAGCCTAGAGCGGCAAGACCTTAGTCACTGTAGACGACAGTGGCCAGATATTAGCCACTGCAAATGACAGCGACTAAGCCATAAAAAGCATTTTACTAATAGATATGCCCAATCATGGGTGGATGTGGTAGTTTGCATGCAACAAAGGTGAGCAGGAGTAACTTTGCATTCCCTTTCATGGTCAGTTCACATAGGATACTTGAGTTTACATTTAGAATTTAGTGAACTAGTATTTAAACATAGAAAAGACAAAATATTCTCATGCTAACCTTCACTACATATGAGGGATTTAGTCCTAGGGTTCTGGACATAAACCTAGGGTTTCACACACTTTAAAAGGTGCAAGCCTAAGAGCACCAAAAAAAAAGAATGCATTAGATCATTGAGGAGATATTTCGAGACTTGGAAAGTTTCCCTTGGAGATCATGCTTATGGTGAAGCCTTGACAAATTGGAGAGCAAATCAATCACCATTTTAGAACATTAGATACAAGCTTTGATCCATAGATTTTGAGCAAAGAGAACAAGATTCACTTTAGTGACCGATGTCATTGGACAGTGGCCTGCAGGCCTAGCTTAGGGTTTTAGACATTATTTTCATTATTTTGTTTAGTATATCATTAGTATAGCATCATTTAATTCATTCTCATTCATTGAATTAGTTTCATTTGAACTTGATTTCATTTGAGTATATTCATTTCTAACAACCTCATTCGAGGAGGCAATCTTGGACATCTAAACGTGTGTTGTTATTTCATTTCTTACAGGACCACAGGTTCATCGGACAAAAGCTACAACATACAAGAGCAAAAGTATCCCTCTAGGAAATAGACCTGGAGAAGGAGGCATCTGTAAGCCCTCATACATTTCTATGTGCGAAACCGGGAAGCTTGTGATAGCATACCACCCCTTTGCAAGGGGACATATTACCCACTTGTAACCTTATTGTATCAAAATGGGTATCCCTAAGAGGGACCGACATGTAATCGAGTTTCAATATGAATAAAGAGATCTATCTTTGTTGCTTTTGTGTTATATGCTTCTTCATGGTATTTCATTTTATTTTGGGTTTAACACATTTGCAAGTAGATTAGGAGCAGTGCGTGCGCCCCTAGTTCACTACAGATGGCGATCATGGTGGGACCTCCAGTAATTTTTTATTTTTTTGCCTAGATATTGAATTAGTTTTCTGTACAGGCTTAGCTCTCTGGTCTACAGTAGCCAGAAATCAACTGCTCTAAACCACAAGGGCCAATAGATCCTTAGTCACTCCTGCTAACAGCGACCAGAAACCAGCCACTCTGGTCGACAGTGGCCAACACTAGAGTGCATAAAAGGATAAAAACTTGGTTCTCTGAGCTATATTAGAGCTTGGTGATATTTTACAGCTTTTTGTGTACTTCTATGTGTCTAAAATGGTGAACTTAAAGCACATTTATGTTCAGGAATTGAAAGAATAAAAGAAAAAATAATTAGGCCCTTTGCATATCTTAGATCTTCTTTTAGATTTCTACTAGGCATTGCTAGGAATAGTGGCTTATGCTTGAAAATTTTGCCCTAGAATCCAACGTGCTAGACATTGTATGTTGTTTGCTTGCTTTGAGGCCCTACAAGAGGCCATATTTACATAAAATAAATTGTACCCATACAAATCATAGTAGTTCATGAATATTTCTGAAGAATGAAATGTATTTTTCACTTAGGCATATAGGAAAGAGTCATTTCTGCTATATTATGCACTTTACTTCATGCAACCTTAAAATGAACACCACACATGCACATATCATTTAAACATTGGGAAGTTGGATTTCATCACCAACCCTCAATTCAGTTTGGTGACGTTGGAATTCATCTCCTTCCATCAGTTTTCCCCCTATATTCTCCTAGAAACATATTGAAGAACTTATTCATAATGAAACTAAGTTACTGGTATTCAAAATGTCTCCCATTGTTGGAACATTCATTGGTTCAGAGTGGAAGAGCTAGGCGAACACCCCATTGGGATTTCAATAGTATACCCTAGTCTCTTTTGGGAAATTATGTTTGGCATGAGTACTCTTGATTATCACTATGGATGAGTCTCCCCATTTCCAAATCCAAATCAAGAAGCAAGAAACAACAAAAAATCAAAACACAAAAAATAGTTTAGGTCACACTTAAAATCATAAGCAAGATAAATATTTGCTTGGTATTATTTGTGCAACATAAAAGCTAAGGTTTCCAAAAATTATGGTCAAAATAAGAAGTAAAAAACCTCAGTATGACATCGAAGGGGGATCTGAGGCAACTCTTACCCTTAGGAAAAGCCTTAATAAAATTGAAAGACCTACTTAGAATACCATGAGATGCAGTTCTGCGAGTCTAAGAGGTGATAATTCAACCCTTGGGGGATCTCCTTGAGAAACCCCAAATAGGGAACCACAACATGAAACTGCATCTCTTAAACACAATGAGGCCTCATGGCCATCATCATCAAGGAGACATGAGGAAACCTCAAGGGCTTCCTCTAAACGCACATAAACTTCTCATAGACATGAGGAAGCTTCAAGAGCTTCCTCCTCACATAGACATAAAGAGGGTTCTAGACCCCGTTCTTCACACAGAGACGATGAGGTTTCCCCATATCCATCCTCATGGAGGGTATGGATGGCTGCAAAACCCTCATCACCACAAAGACACACAAGAGCTGAAATATCTCAACATTCACATGCAACACTTATAACATATTAGCCCCCTAAGCGATAGGAAACTAGAAACACATCCAATAATAGACATAAAATAGAAGATATCCTTCAAACAAGAGGAAGGATTCCATTATACTATGACATCATTGTATTAAATGGCACCCCATGAGATCAGCAATGGAAAACAAGACATTTGAATGATTTAGATTTGTTTCACCCAAGGCCACCATCCATAACTATAGCCATAGAGAACTCTGCATCTAGAAGTTCACAAACCATGACTTCTAAGCCCACTTCTCAAACTGGTGGTGCCTCAGGGTGACCCCATAGTAAAAATATATATTCTGATCATAAATACACCCAATAATGCGTTGAAAAAGTCACACTAGCTAACCAAATCAAGGGGACAACAGAAACCTCTTTGAGGAATCTGCAAATTAGAACTACAAGAACGGAGTCAGATAAGCAAGAGTCTTCTATAACCATGCAAATAAACCATGTGCAATGGTTATAAAACACCTTGCGTAAGGAGCAAGATCTTGTAGAAGCTCTTGAACATGATAAACAAAGAGAATGGTTGCTACGCAAACATGAGCAACGCTTAAGAGAGCAAGTTGAGCAGCTAGCTCGTAGCAACCAAAAAGCAAATAAATATCAATGCACTGACTCACAACAGAACGAGTGCACTAGAAAAGAAAGTGACCCACACCAAAATAATCCTCCAAATTATGAGTGGAATCCAACTAGGGCGTAAATTATAAACTTAATAAATCAGGATCAGGCATATCCTGGATCCCCTCATAGGAAGGAAGAAAATAGAGCAAATAAAATGGATAGAGTGCTACCTCCACCATCACCATAGGGGGGTTTGCAAGAGGAATAACTCATTGCTTCAAAGAAATTCCAATATCTTACTAAAAATATGAAATCCTTTGAGAAACAAGAGGTTGTTACGAGCCAACCAACATTGAGCAAAATACACAACCAACCATTGTGTCCATCAGTTCCTAGCCCTCCCTATCCTAAGCATTTTTAGATGCCTAGGCTAGAGAAGTTTAAATGTGAAGAAGATGCACAAGAGCATGTCACCAATTTCATCAACACATGTTTTCATCTCAAATACAATGATACTCTTATGCTAAGGACATTCATCATGACATTTTTGGGTGCAACCACTCAATGGTTTAACCAATTGCCCAAGCACATCATATCCAACTTTGAACAACTTGTGAATGATTTTCTAAATAATTTCTCCTTTGGTGCTAAGAGGAAGGTAAATCTCTCATACTTGGCCAATTTAAGACATTATGATGATGAGCCAGTAATGGATTACAAGAATAGATGGAGAAAAGTCATGGTAAAATTATCATTCTCCATTTCCATAGAGAAAATCGTTCGGATGTTCATAAAGAGTTGTTCCAAACACATTTCCCTCTTGATGCAACTACAACAATACCCCTTATTTTAGGAAGCTTTGGCACAAGCAAAAATCATTAAGGACATCAAAGTAGATGAGGGAACCATAAAACTCTTAACTAAGGAGTGGAGAAAAAAAGACAAGAATGGCAAATATAAGCAGAGGTAGGAAAACCTTACCCCAGTAAATCAAGTGGTATTGGCTATGCCTAAGGAAGGGGCTACACAGTAGCCCAAAAATTATCAAGCACAACCCCCACTAGCCAACTATGATCAAAAGAACAATCAAGGTCGAAACAAAGAATGCAAACCCCCTCATTATTTTACGTCATTGACAAAATCAATGCAATCAATCTTCAATCAATTAATCGAGGTAGGAAAAATCAGATTCCTCAATATACCTCTTATAGATCCCAACCATCCCAAGCCAAAAGGATATAAGAAAGATCAATTCTACCTGTATCACAAGATATCGAGGCATAATATCGAAGTTTGTGTTGGTTTCAAACATCAGGTGCAAAACATGATTGAGGTGGGAGAACTAAAAGTGGACAACCCACTGGCCCCTGACAACAGAGATATGGGCATCTATAAAAACCCACTTCCAAATCATGATGCCCCTAAAGATCAAGGGACCCAAGTCAATCAGGTTTGATTTGATATACCTACCCACGGATGTGTTGGGATGGTCAAAATTGTCAATATAGCAATCATGAGTAGACAGTATGGTCAACCAAAACCTCCTGTAGCTCCTATGAATTTCCCAACTGCACCAAGGTAGAGGTAGGGATAAAACAACCTTCTAGGTCCACCAACTCGACCTATGGTAACTATCCGAAGTAGACTTGAGCAAAACTTACAAATGACTCTGGCTAAGCTATCCATTTATGAGCTCATACAATAGTCCCCAAAGCACAGGGAGACCTTGATGGATATTTTAAGGTCAATTGAGATCCAACCACAAGATCCAAATGCATTCACCCATTTTGTGGGACAAGTACAAGAATGCCAGGAACCTGTAATTTGATTCTATGATTATGAGATTAAGATAGTACCTACTGCCTTACTAGACCCTCCATTGAACATTGTGGCATCAATCAATGATTTGCCTTTTAAGTGGGTCTTGATCGATACAAGTTCATCAATCAACATCATCACAACAATGGCAATAGAACACCTTAAGATCCCCAAGTCCAATATCATTTCAGAAGCCTATACACTAAGAGCTTTCAATGATGCTTTATGCAATACTATGGGAATGATAGTCCTACCTATCAAGGTGGGGCATAAGACCATCCCCGTGATGTGTCATGTCTTGGAAGGGGCCATGCAATATAACATCCTCCTAGGGAGACCTTGGATAAGGGACATGAAATGTGTTCCTTCAATTTTACACCAATGTGTCAAGTATGTGCATGATAACAAAGTCTACATGGTGTTGGCTGATGAGAAGCCATTCAAGTATGTTCATCAAGTGGATTGTCCAAGAGAGTTTGTGATTCCTTCTACTCACTTTTTTGTAGGACCCTCATCTCCAGCCATGCAACTGAGTAACAAAGACAAAGGGGTATGAAAAGACCCGTCTGCATCAACACCTCATCTTGCGCACAAAGTGGCCAATGCTTCTAATCAACCATCAATGCCTAAACCAAAAAATAATTAGAAGCTAAAGGCACCTATGGTTGAGGAAAAAAAACTCAAGGAAATGCTAACCATAGCTATTGAAGAAGGTCCAAGTCCCATGGATGAAGAAGATCATCAAGACCAAGTCAAAGATGATGACTACCACCCCACTTCGCCAGTGTCATCCGTGGGGTCATCCACCTCACATACGACTATACATTTGGCAAGCACAGGGATAGGAGAGTATCTTGTGTAGAACATAACCTTTACACCTATCATAGAGTCTGTGCAAGATATGGGACATCTAAAGGATCTAAGGCCGCTAGTAGGAATAGTGGTTCCACTTGGAATCCCTCCCAACCAGATAAATTTCATCTATGCTGGACTAGACTACACCCATAAGTCTATGGAAGAAGAAGAGGACAATGATGAATTATTCACTGTTAATGTTCATTACCTCTCTAATCTTGAGTTCTCTTTAAGCTACTTTGAGCACTACCATTGGCATGGTTACGGTCTTGGTATCTATGAGCAGGGACGTAGGCGGCCACTCGAGCCGCAATACCAGCTTCCCACTAATATATTTGGGGTAGGCTATCACATCAGAGGTTGAGATGACTCTCTAGCAGTAGCCTTAGATAGATTGAGCTTGGGGTTAGGAGAAGACATCAATTTTATTCCTTATCACCCACTAAGTTCAAGACTTATGTGCAATAGACAAGTGGTCGTGGTGACCATCCCGTCACCTGAGACTTATCATCCAAGACTCACAATTGAGGCCATCCCAATGGGTTACAACTCATGGGATGATGAGCAAGAAGAAAATGGATATGTGCCAAGTGATGATGAAGCACAAGAGGGCTTGACCTATCATGGGCCTCGCTACTTACGAAGACTTACTTGGTCCATCCACAATGAGAGTGGATACATATCGGATGAAAGTGACTATGAGTCAGAGGACTCAACAGAGAGAGCCTACTTAGGGGCAAGGCAATGGCCCCATGACTTGGGATAGCATACTAATGCAAATGGATTCTTCATAAGTGATGAAGAGTATGAGGATGAAATAGAGATGGCTTACTTAGAGCCAAGACATGAGCCCCTCGTCTTAGGGCCGCACACTAATGCTAATGGCTTCTAGATAAGTGATGACGATTTTGAGGATGAGACTGAGATGGCCTATCTTGGACCTCACCATTTATGACAAGTCAATATGTTGGTGGAAAGAGAAGTGACACTTCATGCCATAGACCCTGGCTTGTAATTTTTAGGGAGACCTGTTGACTTAGCTATCATTCATCGCATGGTCAATCCCCCTCCACCAACATTCAAGGAATTCTTAGAACCCAATGATCCTATTGTCAGCCCAGCTCATGGGCCAGATCCAGAGATTCCCATTCCTCTAGAGCCTCATCATGAGCATGGAAGGGAAACCTCTGAGATAATATTTCACCCATGTGGTCCTGGAGATTTCATCCCATCCATCAATACAATCTCCATTGATTTGACCACTCCACTTCATAACCCAGCCGATCCCACAAAACCTTTGTGTATTGACACAGAGACGATTGATTGGGACCATGCTGATTCACCCATAGAGCCTGAAGATCTTTTCTCTAATGAAAATATGTTACAACCATTTCATTTTGCACCAGGCTGTGCCCATGATGTATTCCATGCTGGTTTGGATCCTGAGTCAGTAGGACCTATAAATCCCGCCGATGACATTCACTTGATACCCATGCCTCACCAGTTGGAGGATGGGTCACATATGGCTATAGAAGTGACTTTCAAAGTGGACATTAGTGATGATCCTACTCAACCAAAGAAATTCAAGTTCAGAGAAATTCTATCTCTAGAAGAACAAGCCATCATAATTCCTCTCCTGAAAGAGAGGCCAAATCTATTTTCTTGGACTTACAAGGATATAGCTGGGATAGATCCAAAGTTAGTCATTCACAACCTTTCATTGGACCCCATGAAGAAACTAGTCAAACAAAAGTTGAGAAAAATGCATCCCACCATCGCTTTGATGGTAAAGAACGAATTGCAAAAACTATTGGATGCAGTTTTCATAGTTCCTATCGACTACCCTGAGTGGGTATCGAACATGGTGCCCATGGGGAAACTCGATGGAAGAGTCCATATCTGCACAGACTTCAGAGACTTAAATAGGGCAACTCCAAAGGATTCATTCCCGTTGCCAAACATAGATGCTCTTGTGGATGCGACCGCAGGTCACGAAATGCTCTCCCTAATGGATGGTTTTTTTGGATACAACCAGATCCGGATTAAACCCGAGGATCAACATAAAACTACTTTCATTACTCCATGGGGAACATTTTTTTACAAAGTGATGCCATTCGGGCTCAAGAATGTTGGTGCCACATATCAGCGGGCCATGACATACATATTCCATGACTACATGCATAAGATATTAGAAGATTACATGGATGACTTACTTGCCAAGTCCCTGTTACGGCAAGAGCATGCTGAAGTCCTTAGAAAAGTATTTAATCGCCTCATTGAGCATAATGTCAGATTGAATCCTAAGAAGTGCATTTTTGGCATAACTTCTGGAAAAATTTTAGGATTCATAGTTTCCAAGAGAGGCATTGAAGTCGATCCTGCAAAGGTAAAGGCTATACTAGAAATGGCCGCCCCTACCAACATTAGGGAACTAAGAAGCCTACAAGGAAAAATAGCATCCATCAAAAGGTTCATTGCACAATTATCAGATAAGTGTCGGCCCATGAACCAGTTGCTATGCAAGGATGTCCCATTTCATTGGGATGGAGAGTGCCAACAAGCCTTTGCAGAGATCAAAACTTATCTAGCGATGCCACCAGTGTTGGCTCCACCAAGGCCAAACATACCATTCTTGTTATATGTATCGGCTACTGATTTCACTTTGGGCACCATGTTGGCCCAAAAGAACGTGCAAAACAAAGAGCAAGCCATATATTACATTAGTCACACATTGGTGAGTTATGAGCTAGGGTATGCATATGTCAAAAAGTTGTGTTTAGCAGTGGTCTTTGCAACTCGAAAGTTGTGACACTACATGTTGAGCCATACGACCTATGTTATATCAAAACAAAATCCTTTGCAGTACATGATGAGCAAGACATATCACAATACGCGTACCACGAAGTGGATCATGCTATTGATAGAATTTGATCTAGAGTTCATAAGCCAAAAGTCCATCAAGGGACAAGTCATAGCAGATCAATTAGCAGAGGTGCCTCTTCAAGATAGCAAGCCTCTCACCATAGAGTTGCCTGATGATGCGGTCTTTGCACTATCAGATCCACCAGAACTTGAAGAACCTAAGAAGGAAAGAGACATGTCATTGTTCTTCGATGGTTCGAAGTGTGAACAAGGGGGCGGAGCAGGGATTGTCTTTATCACACCACAGGGTGCTCCATTGCCCTTATCATTCAAACTAGACTTCCCTTGCACAAACAACAACACGGAATATGAGGCATTGATCTTGGGACTTCAAACAGCCATAGAAATGGGCATTAAAATATTGAATATCTTTGGTGACTCCTTGCTCATAGTAAACCAAGTTAAAGGATTGTTCCAATGCAGGTGCCCACTCCTGAAAGCTTACAAGGAACTTGTTGACACTTACCTAACCTGGTTGGAATGGTATGACATCGAGGCAATCCCTCGTACGTCAAACATATTTGTAGACACCATGGCATATTTGGGATCCTTAATCCCTCAGAATCCATCTGCTGATTTCACAACCGTTCATGTGAAAGTGCTCACATTTTTTGCAATACAGTGTGAGGTTATTGACAACCTAGAATCAGTCAACATGATACAAACCGAGCCAAATCAGGGTTGGTCATTCAAAGTTAGAGCATTCTTGCAAACAACCCCTTGGGAATATTTGATCTCTCAAGGTCCTACGAAATGTGGAACAACCATTCATCATAAGGTTGTTTCCCAATCAGTGTTCACAAATGTTAGATCACAAGAAGAGCATGTCGTCCTATCCATAGAGGTCATAGCTTATCAGGATTGGCTTTCCCAGTTGCGAGACTTCCTAAAGCTCAAAATAGTACCTCAAGGTCTGTCGCATACCGAAAGATGAACATTCAAATAAAAAGTGACAAGATACATCTTGCTAGGAGAAATCCTCTATAGACGAGGATATGATGGAGTACTACTCCATTGTCTTGAGCCCCAAGAAGCATCCTGGGCAATTTCACAAGCTCATGATGGTACATGCAGAGGACATTTTAGTGGCATGGCCATCGTTAAGTGCATCTTGAGAATGGGTTACTATTGGCCCACCATGGAAAAGGACTACTATGAATATGTCAAGAAATGCATTAAGTTCCAGCATCATGCAAATCTCACGCACTTGCCATCACAAGCCTTACAACCCATCCAGGTAGCATGGCCATTCTCGTAGTGGGGACTAGACTTGATTGGGAAGATCTCACCCCCGTCCTCAAGCCGACACACATTCATCATAACAGCCACTGAGTACTTCACTAAATGGGTTGAAGCGATCCCCCTAACATCGACAAATGGACCAAGGATTGCGGAGTTTATACTCCACAATATCATAAGTCATTTTGGGGTCCCTTCAAAGATAATATCGGATAATGGGCCATCTTTCAAGAACAAAAATGTGCATGCTTTAATGAACAAATACCATATTCAACATAGTTTTTCAATGCCTTATTATCCATAAGCAAATGGGCAAGGAGAAGCCTCAAACAAAACAATAGTCTCCATCTTGAGGAAGATAGTGCAAGAAAATCACAAGGATTGGCACATACAGTTACCTCTGGCACTATGGGCATATAGGACTAGTGTACAGATGCCCACTGGGGCAACACCGTTTTCACTTGTATATGGCACTGAGGCCATCATGCCACTAGAGTTGGAAATTCCAACCCTACGCATAGCATTGAAGGACTTCATAGATGATGATACCGCGAGGCAAGGCCGCCTTGATCAGTTGACGCTTCTTGATGAATGATGAGTCAATGCTTTAGAGCATCTTCATGTTTACCAAGATCACCTTGCACGAGCTTACAATAGTAAAGTCCACTTAAGAGATTTCAAAATTGGGGATCTTGTGCTCAAAGAGAACCAACATAATTCTAATTTACCGCCACATCTACGAGACAAATTCACGGTAAATTGGATAGGCCCCTACATGATTTCAAAAAGGGTTGGGCCTGGAGCATATCGCCTTACATCATTGGATGGTGTTGAAGAGCCTGAACCTCTCAATATCATTCACTTGAAGGCATTCTACACATAAAACAAAATCAAAAACACAAAAAAATCAAAAATATCAAAAACATAAAAAATGTCAAAAACACAAAAAGGAATAAAAAATACAAACAAATCATAAAAACAAAAACACAAAAAAAATCAACTCATTCCAATCAAAATGCTCCAAGGGTATCCAAGTCGCTTGGTCAAATTCCAATCAAAATGCTCCAAGGGTATCCAATCCGCTTGGTCAAAATCCAATCAAAATGCTCCAAGGGTATTCAAGCCGCTTGGTCAAATTCCAATCAAAATTCTCCAAGGGTATTCAAGCCACTTGGTCAAACTCCAATCAAAATGCTCCAAGGGTATTCAAGCCACTTGGTCAAACTCCAATCAAAATGCTCCAAGGGTATCCAAGTCACTTGGTCAAATTCCAATCAAAATGCTCCAAGGGTATTCAAGCCGCTTGGTCAAATTCCAATCAAAATTCTCCAAGGGTATTTCATGCTACTTGGTCAAAAATAAAAAGCCCCAAAGGCACAATAAGCCCTTTGGTCACATTAATCAAAAATACAAAAACAACATAAAATCAAAAACGCAAAAACAATTGCATCTCACATCTTGCATCCACATAGTTGCATTACATTATCATTTCCATTACATTCGCATATGGTATGATCACAGTCTTACAAGTAATGCCACAGTTTGTATCATAAATCAAAACAAAATCCACCATCATCCATTCATTCATGTGTGTAATTGTGTTTCTCAACACAACCATATCAAAGTTGCTATAAGGAATGGGCTAAGATTTTTTGGTTATTCAACCATATCTAGTGGTCTTATCAATTTTTGTGAAAAGCCATATTGATTAGTAGAGAATAAGGAATAGTCGTGAAAACCTCAGATATTCAGAATCCCATCACTAATTATAAACACATAAATCCTAGCTGGACAAGGGAAGATGAAAGCTGCATATAGGGTCCTAAGTTACCTTAAGCGAAAAGGGTCATCCTTGCTTATCCCCCTGTGCAACCGGTTCAAAGGTGCTGAGAATTGGCAAAAGGACAAGTTTTGCCCTACCCAGAAATGAGTGATTATCATCACTACATACATCCCTTGCTTACATAAAAATAAGCAAAAATCCCGGAACAAAAGCCAAATCAAAATCTCAAAATTCAAAATCTTCAAAATTCGAACATCAACGCCCAAAGTCATAGTTCAAAATATCAAAAGAACAAAAGCAAAATAAACAGTGATTATCATCACTACAAGAATCCCTTGCTCAAACAAAAAAAAATCAGTCAAAATAAACAGTGATTTTCATCACTAGATATGAGCAAGTATCCCGAGTCAAAATGAAGAAAAAAAGGGAATGGAACTTGAATCCCTGGAATTCTCAGCACAACCAAACCAAAAGCACGATGATATGTCTAATACAAAGGCATTATGCATTTGTGTAGACCAATGTTTGAATGTGGATGAGCTAGCTTTAGGTAACCCAAGGTCACCTAGTGGTATAGTCCAATTGAGTCCAACATAGGATAAGATGAACAATTGAGGTTCCCCGATATTAGCAATGGGCTGAAAGAATCCCGCTTGACATCGGAGGAAAATATTGTGTTCTATCTAAATATATTCATTTGCACACACAGGGACAATGAATCCATAGGTCCATGATGAAAGCCTTGCTTCTTCAAAAGTCTAGTATGGTCAGTACGCAGCTATTGATAGGGTAACTAGAATATTTGAATCTCAAGCAGAAGCCCCATAAATTCTTATATAGCAACAAATCATCTCATCAATCATACCAACATTTTATTTATAAGATTCTATAAATTAGGGGGTATCAATATAGTAGGATAGATACCGCATATATATTAGAAATAATATATAGACAGCCACTGACTACTTTATATATTTTAATTTACAAAAACTTATCAAGAAAATACATACATTTCACACCATTACATCTCACATATGAATACTTAATCAATTCTTATGATAGGAGTGATTATTTAAATTCATGATTATTTTTTTACTTTCTGTGGTATCACCCATTAAGATTGTTAATATCATATGCATTCCTTATGTTTTAAGTGATTAAAGCATACAGGTTCATTCATACCATACCACCACATAAGCTAGATGCATACAATTTAAAGCAAAATTAAACATGCATTTAACAATAACATTGCATCCATAAATACAGAAGTCATCAATCATCCATCATTACATCATAAAGCACATCATAAAACATATAAGCACTATCCATTTGCATACAACCATAAATCCATCATTAGATCAACTCATAATAACATCACATCATATCATATGAACATCTACAGATATACACACATTAGCATCTATTTCAAATCCACATCATCATAAATATCATCTATCACCTAACACATACATACATCAATTCATCATCATCCATCGCATCATAAAATAGAATAAAACAAAAACATAAGCAATAAACGATACACATAATGAGTCATAAAGCAAAGATATCATATAAATGTGTGTATCAAGTCCATAAAGGTATAAAAATGCCCATGGGCTATAGTCAGGTAGGTCAAGCCGACCTCAAAAATGAATCAAAAGAGCACCATCAATCAAATACTAGAGTTGATCCCCCGGCATCACCTCCCTCTATGGCGGTGTCATGGGTCGAATGATGTGAACCTGCTGGTCTCTTTTTCCAAGTTCGGGTCCTCTGGATAGGATAGGTCGAAGACTACCCTGAGGTAGAGCGCCCACTGACCTGTGAACCACCTACATCGGGTGCCTCCCTAGGAACAAGCCCATGCCTCCTGAGCTACATCTAAAGAGTGGTAATGTGACCAACATGCTCCTGAATCTGCCCCTCGTACTCATCCAATAGTAACTATAGGCATAGAACCTCTGCCCTTGAATCTATCCCTGGATCCCCCTGTGGTGTAGGAGGGACAAAAAACTACATCCTAGCAGTACCACCCCTGATAGTAGCCTATAGAGCCTGTATCTGTGTTGTGAGCTACTCTATGGTGGCATCCCATTGTGCTATGGTAGCATCTCGCTGTTGCACCTGGATCTTGGTCGACTGAAGCTCAGCCTCGACCTCGTGCAACTATGCTCTCAGAGGAGAATCTCTCTCCTCGGGCTCCAGCTCCTCCTCATCCTCCTTAGGAGCCTCCTGCTCCTCCACTACCACCTGCTCTACTAGCTGGCCCCATACCTCGGTCTTGGCTCAGACTCTACACCCTATCGGATCTATGCCATCATCCCCACCATCATCCTTGTGACCTAGGCTATCGGTACCACGCCACATTCGATCCCCCCACCATTGAGTGTATGCCTCTGTAATGCCCCCAGTGACTCCTGGGTCAACTATTGGGGCATCCTCCTCATCTGAGAGCTCTGTAATCTATCGTAGGGGTAGGTCCTTCTCCACTGTGAGGCACCTGTACAAAAATGGAACAAGAGGCACGTCCTATTGTAGCCCGTACTGATGGAGAACCCGAGAGTAGAAGAAATACTCTCGGATGACAACCTTGTGGCCAAGGAGCCACCGCTCATGCCACGTCCTAGCAGTAAAACTGGCCATATCATCCCACGTCGAGCACTCATGATATGGGTGCCACATAACATCCTTAGCCTGTAGCCTAGTGAAAGTAGCAGTATAATGGGAAAGCTCCCCCACATGATGATGACTCTTGCGTAGCTCACGCTCTCGAGCCCATCTAGTGGCATAGCACTGCATCCACTCCTCCATAGTTATAATCTCGGTAGGAAGCCCTCTGGGGTGATCTACCTGGACGTGCTCCCATCCCCAAACCTATAGAAGCAAGCTGCAAGCAATGTTGATGCAACCTCACCGACGAATGTGGTACAACTCATCATAGCACTGAGCCAAAAAATAACTATCCCATGCGTAGATGATAGGCTCCTCACTATCCAACAAGTCCTGAACCATCACCAAGAGGTTCCACGGGAACCTCAAACCTAAGCAATCTAGAATCAAGATATTGCTGATGACCATCAACAACACTGCATGCCTCACAGAGAAGACCTCCTCCTCATACCACTATGAGATGGACACTCCCCCAGATTTGGTGTCCTTGAGAGCCTCCATAGAGCGCCCTCCGAACACCCGAGTGAAAACAACAACCTGATCATTAGTGGCCAAAGAGACAATGGCCACTCCATCAAAGGGAATCGGAAGATCCTATACACATCTTCCGGCATGATGGTCATCTCGCCGGTAGGAAAGTGGAAGGTATTGGTCCGAGGGTCCCATCGATGGACCAAAGTCGTAAGGTAGGCATGATCTACCATAATGGTGGGTAGTCTGGTGACATACTAAAGCCCATGGGCTTTGAGCCAAGCCCAATCATCGACATCCAAGCGGGGAAGAAGTGTATTCATGAGCTTCGGGTCCCGAGCCCAAGCAGTAAGAATCTAAGCAAAAGAGAAATAAAATGAATCATAACTACAATGCATCTAAGGCATAACTCACAATAAACATGAAAATGGTGCAAATAATGATGGGCTATCCTAAGTCTAGGCAAAAGAACAAAGTTGCACCTAATCAAACAAGTCAAAATTAAAAAAAAAATCAATAAATCAACCCAAAAAAATTCAAAAAAAATCAAAAATTTCACTAAGTGTTCTTGGTCGCTGTCGCCTACAATGGCTAGAAATTTCCCACTAGAGCTGACAACAACCAAACCCCAATGGTCAATTTTCTGACCATTGGGATTCAAATCGGTCGTTGCCAGCGACATCAACCAAGTTACAATCCTTCCTGGCCACTCTGATCAATAGCGGCCAATGGGTAGCGAGGTAGACGTGTCGACCCTAGGCCAAAAAATACCAAAAAAATATAACAAAAGCAACAAGACAAAATGGGGACAAGCCCACCACATAAAAACCTAAACTAAGCCTAGCTACGGGTTTTGATTCATTGCCAGCAAGCTTAATGGGGTTCAATTACCGATTACTTAATGTGGTTTAGTTTTACCCAAGACAAAAATAAACAAGCAGGGTTAAGGTTTGAGGGAGTACTCGAGAAGCTCCGGCTCCTCCACCCAAAGACGCTTCACCCCGTGCAACCATGATCTTCCAAGTTGCAGAAATGCTCCAAATTGCAAAAGTCACTTTCACCTCAAAGCTCAAGAAAGCAAATTGACAACTGGCAAAGTGAAAGGACAAAACCCTAGGTTAACTTTTATAGTGCCTTGGCCGCTGCTGATGTCAGCAACCCGCATCGCTTGGCCGCTTAGGACTGAAGCGGCCAAGGCCAGGCCTTTGGTGGCCGTTGGACCTAACAGTGGTCGAGATCCTAGACAAAAACAACCACCTTCCCTCCATGAGAAGAAACAAAAACATTCAAATAAGCACATTTTGAAGACTTCTAGTCATCATAATGACCAAAATAACATAAAAATCACATAAAAAAAAATTCTCGAGTAAGCCTCGTACCCAGTCACTTACTCTATCAACTTAGCGATTGCAACGACTTGCACTCCATGTAATTTGGTAAGATGAGTAAGTCACCATAAGGCTACTTGGGGCAAAAACATTCATTTTGGAATCACGATGTATCACTTCAAACCCAAAAAAGACCAAAATGGTCGGACTGCTCCATGGGTGCGATAAAATCATCTTCATTCCTTTATGAAATCAAAAACACTAAGCCAAAGTGATGCAATATGAGCATAAACAGAATCACTCATCCTAACTCCCTAAGAAGGCTATTGATGGCTGGACCACTCCTCGGGATAGGGATGGATGGTTATCATAAAAAATTGGAATCACACTTGGATGTGGGTTCGCCCATTGAAGGAACAAATGCTAGAAAGGAACCAGATTAGTCATATTGGTCAAGCGACTTGTCGCTTCATTCATGGTCATTTCTTCACCAATTCGTTGAGTGAAGAGGTAGTTCAAATATTCAAAATAATCATAATCAAAATCAACAAAATATCACTCGATCATAACAAAATCATGTTCGTCCTACGAATCATTGCATACAACAATCACATAATTTCCCTTGTTTGTTGGGAATGTAAGCAGACATGACATCTTCAATTGTAGCTCTCCTACCGGTCGAAACTATTGTAGCAGCTGAAGCTACCCGATTGAGTTTGAGGAATGAGTGCAATTTAACATGCCCAAGCCACTGAGCTAAGTCCTCCGAACATTGAGGCAATGATTCAAAGGGTGCATGCCATCTTGCATGATAGGGCCATCCGACGTTGATCAGACCACTGATCACCATACACCCTACAAATAGATCAGTCTACATTTTTGCTCAGCGTTGTGTTTTCCACACAGCGCATCACAAAAAGGGGCATCTATAGACACCTAAAACATGTCATGTTTGGGGGAGCTACTCACATAGGCACATTCATAAGATCATATGACATAATATTAGACTTTCCAAGCATCAAAAGTGGTTCTCACCACTCATATGGGGCATTCTGAGCCCATCCAAGCTTAGCCACTCAAGACTAGAGTGACCAAACTTTAGCCGCTCAAGCCTAGAGTGACCAGACCTTAGTCGCTTAAGCCTAAAGCAGCCAGACCTTAGTTGCTACAGATGACAACGGCCAGATCTTAGCCACTGCAGATGATAGCGGCTAAGCCATAAAAAGCATTTTGCCAATAGATATGCCCAATCACGGGTGGAAGTGGCAGTCTGCATGCAATAAAGGTGAGCGGGAGTAACTTTGCATTCCCTTTCATGGCCAGTTCACATAGGAGACTTGAGTTTGCATTTAGACTTTAGTTAACTGGTCTTTAAACATAGAAAAGACAAAAGCTTCTCATGCTAACCTTCACTACGCATGAGGGATTCAGTCCTAGGGTTTGGGCATAGACCTAGGGTTTCACACACTTTAAAAGGTGCAAGCCTAAGAGCACCAAAAAGAAGAGAGATCAATATCGATCAAAGATAAGTCCAAATTTGAGGAGAGCTTTCAAGACTTGGAGAGCTTCCCTTGGAGATCACGTTTATGGTGAAGCCCTGACAAATTGGAGAGCAAAGCAATCACCATTTCAGAACATCAGATACAAGCTTTGATCCATAGCTTTGGAGCAAAGAGAATGAGATTCACTTTAGCGGCCGTTGTCATTGGACAATGGCCCGCAGGCCTAGCTTAGGGTTTTAGACATTAGTTTCATTATTCTGTTTAGCATATCATTAGCATAGCATCATTTCATTCATTCACATTCATAGCATTAGTTTCATTTGCACTTGCTTTCATTTGAGTATATTCATTGCTAACAACCTCATCCAGGGAGGCAATCTCGGACATCTAAGTGTGTGTTGTTGTTTCATTGCTCACAGGGCCACAGGTTCATCGGATGGAAGCTACAACATATGAGAGCAAAAGGATCCCTCTAGGAAACAGACCTGGAGAAGGAGGCATCTGTAAGCCCTCATACATTTTCATGTGCGGAACCGGGAAGCTTGTGATAGCGCACCACCCCTTTGCGAGGGGACATCTTACCCACTTGTAACCTTATTGTATCAAAATGGGTATCCCTAAGAGGGACCGACATGT
Organism: Wollemia nobilis; assembly: GCA_028583015.1. NCBI lineage: Eukaryota > Viridiplantae > Streptophyta > Pinopsida > Araucariales > Araucariaceae > Wollemia > Wollemia nobilis. The sequence continues at coordinate 3,420,049 of JAQPPZ010004166.1, read as the reverse complement.
AACCGAGTTTCAATACGAATAAAGAGATCTATCTTTGTTGCTTCCATGTTATATGCTTTTTCATGGTCTTTCATTTCATTTTGGGTTTAACACATTTGCAAGTAGAGTAGGAGCGGTGCGTGCACCCCGAGGTCGCTACACTTAGTCCTCGAGAAGGATCCCATAAGAGTCTTCTCTGCTTCATAAAGTACTATTCCTCGATAAAATCCCATATTAGAAAGAGCTAAACCTGAAATATCCTCAATACCCTCCAACTTATGATCTATACAAAACAACCCCTCCTTCATACCACCCCCAACCTCTTCAAGGAGAGAGGCAACATCATCTCTCAAGGGCAAGGGAGAAGGCATCTAAATAGAAAACTTACGAGTTGGATGGAGGGTATCTAACTCCACTAGAGTAGACACGTGTGAAATATGAGCCAAAGCTTGGACCACCAAAAAATAAGTAACCTCAATAGGACCGAAAGAGGAAGCAGGGGAAGTACCAAAACTAGTGGGTTTGAGGGAGGTCTATTTTTTCATGGCCTGCAAAATAACCATCCTCTCCTCAACATATTTTTTCCATTAAAAACCTGGAGGTATAGTGGTGACCCCCCAAGAGCTATCATAGATAAATCTATCATCCTTCCATCTCCCACAACCTCAAACCCTACCTCAACCCCTACCACTTAGATCTGTCGCTCCTCTCATCGATTACATTCTCAATAAAATCCTAATCCTATATTATATATCATATTAGAAAGGCTTATTAGAAAAAAATTATCAAAATATTTGCTCTCACCTTTCTTGGGAACCAATGTAATAAAAGTGATATTTATATCACTTATTATAGCCTTCCTTTTCTATGATTTTTCAACCACAACTAACATATCCCTCTTTACTAAATTCTAAAATTTTAAAATAAAATTGTAGGAAATCCATCACGTCTAGGTCCCTTGTTTTTTTTTTTTTTTTGTTAAATAAAGGATTTATATTGCAATAAGGGTTTTAAGGATCCCTGAACCTAGTTACAAAATCAGCTAGGATAGTTGTATGATGTTGTAGGATATACCTAGTATTCCTAGTAATAAGCTGACTCATAGAGGCCTTAACAGAGGACGTAGCCTCAGCCTTGAAAATCTAGATATAGTTCCTAAAAGCAAGATAATGAGGATGCAACCTCATGCCAGAGGCCATAAGCAAAAATAAATAGAACTTAAAATAGGAAACTAAACCTAAAGAAATAAACTCCTCCTCACTGGAAGGATAGATAACTAGATAGATCCTATTAATAGAAAAAGACTAGGCTTCACATAAGGTACTCGTATGCACATAAAACCAAAACATGAGGAAATAATTCCTTAGCTACAAATTTACTTTCTTCCTTCACGACCTCTTCCTCAACTTCTTTGGGTTCATCTTCCTTAGGTTCAGTTTTCATAGCAATCATAGTCGCTTTAGTAGCTCCATCACCCTCCTGACTATCTTGACCATAGAAAAGCTTTTGAAGACCTTCCTTGATGTCCATGGTGCAGTTAACCATCACATTCATCATTGTCGTGGTGGAAGCAATGATGAAATCCTTGAGTTTTTTGTTCTCCTCATTATCATCTTTTATTTCAATCACATTTTTCTTGGTGGCCAGGTTTTGGATCCTTGCTGACTTTCAATCGTAGGTTTTCTAGTTCTTCAGAGCTGTTAAAACTTATGTTCTTCCTTGCCCTTAATTTACAAAATTGCTTCAATGACCCTTTTCTTCTTTTCAATAAGAGACAGGCGTTCCGAGGAGGATTTAGTTTTAGCAGGGCTGGCAGGAATAGGGTTACGTTTAGGACTATTGGCCACAATGTAAGTATAGATGACCTTAAACATGCCTTGGTGACGAGGGAGATCATGGTTTTTCTTATCTCTGCAAGAATAAATGGAATGGTTCATGGAATTGAGGAAAAACAGAGGGATGCTTAGGGGATTTATGTCTCTGAAATGGTTGACAAAGGCAAGGTGATAGGTTTTCAGGGTTTTTTTAGGGTCATCAACATAGATAAATTCCAGAATTGGCTTCATCACAAAATTCTAGGGGAGAGGGAGATCAGTTCTAAAAATACCAGGGCTTTTAACTTTTTTTAGGATTTTCTCATTATTTTTGAAGTGCTCCAGTTCAACCTCCCAATTGTGCTTATGGCAATGGATGGACCGGCCCTCAGGGTTTTGGCCTGAAACAGATGCGAGGAGGTGGACGTTAACTGTAAAATTTCTCCCACACATAGAAACTACCCCATTATCCTATGTTTTGAGGAAGGCCATGGTAATTTTGAGCTCATCTCCAAAAAACATGCGGAGGAAAGGAAGGTAGCATATGTCCTAAAGGATATCTTCTGCCATAAGGTCATAGGCAAAGGTTATGGGCTCAAGGTAGTCACTTGACATGATGGGGGCAAAGAAGAAAAAAGTGAAGGGAAGAGACGCGAAGAGAGAAAAAATTGGGATAGAGACAGGTTGCGATAGAGATGGGCGATAGTGAAATGGAAGGTGATGGTGAATGAGGCAAAATTTAAAAGGGGGTTGGGGGGAAAGGTCTAGAATGGATGGGAAAAGCTGACATTAAACTAGGTTGAGGGAGGTAAGGAGAGGAAGGGATAGGCAAGAGAGCAATGAGGTGAGGACAGGTGGAGGTGACGAGGCTCACACGAAGGAAGGGGTAGACCCATCGAGCAAGTGCAATCATCAACACAAAACGAGGGCATTGGGAGCAAGCAATTGGCAAAAAAAACCACTGGGAGAAATCAAGGTGAAAAAATATGATCCACTACTTTTTTAGGTTGATAAAATCCATGACACAAGACTCCAATTGGATGAGGCTATTAACTGAAGTGGTCTCCTCCATAGTTTACCATGTTTGCATTTTTTGAACGTGGTAATTGACTAGATTAGATATATAAAATATATATTTATAACACCGAAAGTTATCAATCTCGAGGCGCCTATCTCATTTCTTTGGGGTGTGATAGATATTTTTTAGAAGAGTTCGAGGAGAGAAGCAAATAATATTAGAAATTTTGGGCACCATTTTAGTTTAAATAGTTTAAATATTTTTTAAATATTTTAAATCCACTGTAACCCTTAATGTCAACGGATAATTTTCTAAATGTCGAATTTTTAATAAAATATTAATATTGTTTACGGTGTGGCTGACCTTCCTGGATTCCATTGTAGGATGCCTATCGACGTAATTACATCTCGATCATTAGACATGATATGGAATTTGTAAAGGTAAGGTCCACAAACCAAGGGTCTCAGCCTCCAAATCTATTGTCATAAAGTAGAATGATGAAGATTCTTAGGAGATATCACACTCCTGGTATTGGAAACCACTTTTTGATAACTGAACAAGTTGGAAAAAAGGTGCCAGTGACTGAAAAATTTGTTAGCATGCATTCCAACAAGACTTGCCCAGTAATAAATACATGAACGATGGGGGGTGGGAGTGGTGCTGAGATGGAAGGTAAAGGGGTAGTGGACAATGACGTTGGTAGATATGTGGGGCTTGAGATGATGGTGGACAAGGATAATGGAAAGGGGTAGCAAGACTCTTGGCTGACAGTGATGGTGGAGAGGGTGGAAGGCCACGTGGGTGTTGAAATTCTGCTAGTTGGCTGGCGGTGATGGTCTAGGTCCCTTGTTAGGATGAAAATAGAAAACTACTATATGTAGATCTTCCATAGTTATCTTCTTCATCAAGCTTTAATTTTTCCCTCTATGATAATTAATTTAATATTTTATAAAAGCTTATCTTGTGCCTCCTTATATTGCCCAATGTCTAACAAAATATTATTGAAATCATTATTGCTTCTTTTGTTATATCTTCTTCCTTAGTATTTCTTCCATCTAGAGTTAAAATGTTTTTGATGTGATGTGAATAATTTTTTTCCTATAGCATGATTTCTTTTTGCATTTCTATCTCCTTCCTTCTCCCTAGATTTTTAGAACCAATACGACTATTTTTTAATACATTATGATAATTAGAAAGTAATTATTTTTATTTCATATAAGAATCCTAATATATTCCATTGATTTCTACTATCTCTTATAAACTTTTGATCTTGGATTAAAAATATTTATTTTCTTTAATGTTACCAAAATAGTTGACATTTAAAATTTTCATTTGTTTGTTTTAAAAAATTAATATTTTGAGCAAACATATACATATACGGTCCTTTAAAATTTGCTTCATCCCACCATAACATAACCATATGAAAGAAATTAGGGTATTTAAGGCACATATATTGGAATAAAAATAAATTTGGATGACCATTATTGCATAAACTACATTTCAAAATAATAATTTCATGATCCAATCCTACTCGTAATACAATATTTGAAGAGATTGTATACTTTGTTTACAACCATGTCTTGGATGACAAAAACTTATCTAGTTTTTCTACTATATAATTTTTCCCAATGTGTCTATTATCCCATGTATATATAAAACTTGAAGAACTAACATCCCAAAGGCCATTCAATTTGAAAAATTAAGCAACATCCTAAATTTATTTAGACGATCCTAGAGTACCACCTTTTTTTTCCAAAGGAGATAGAAAAGTTTCAAAATCACCCGTAAGAATACATGGATCTCAATTATGAATCATAATTATGTTTGAAAAAATATGCTAAGGTCCTTCCAATATCTTTCATGGGTAGTAAGTATATTTTCAGCATATAAATTATTATTCCAACTTTGATGTTTTTTACTTTCTTGCAAATTACTCTAGCAACCCAATTAATTTTTACTTCTAACAATTACCCATTCTATTTGTTTTTGTCCCATATTATTGCAATACCATCTAAATATACTATAGAGGAGATTTATAGACAATAACCCATCTCCCAAATTATTTTAAAATCATCCTTACATTCATCACTACTTAATTTGATTTCTTGTATTAAAATAAACTCAAGACTATAGGAACCTATTAATTCCTTATTAACACTTTTATTTAGGGATATTATTCATGCCCCTAGGTATCTTATTCATGCCCCTAATATTCCATGATATCATCTTCATCATCATCACTTTTTATTTTTATTAGTGTATTAGACTCAATTCTTGTTAACACCTATGATAATTTTATGTGGCTTTCCAAATTGATATCCCTTTGAGTTTCCTTTTCTCTTTGTTCACTATTTTATAGTTTTTATCTCATTTTTAATTCCCACCAACACTTTCATATTCATTAATATCTTATATTTTTCTATATTATTCATAATGAGACTTATCTTCTAAATATTTATGTTACCCTAAATAATCTAAAATGTAAGGAATGGACTTATAAACACTTTCTCCTTTATGTTGTCCTGAAAACCCTAAAGTGAAATGGATACACTCTATACTATAATTTTTATTACAAGGAGGAGATTAAATGCTAGTTGAGAAAAATGAAGATGATTTACCTAGATTAACCTTGACCATATCCACCTTATTCACTTTAAATTTTCTCTCCCCATCATCCTTTGCTTCAAAAATGCCTTCCCATATTCCTTTGCATATTTAACTCCTTTTGCGTTTGAATTTTCTCATTGTATTTCCTCATCCTTTATGTTATTTTTTCTTCTAATGGCTTATTTGAGTGATTTGTAATGGTTTTTACCATTTGGTGATTTAGAGGGTTTTTTATTACCACTTTGTTAGGAGTGGAGAACCCTTGATTTCACCCAACATTTGCTATGATGTGTCTCCTTGTTTCATATTGAAGTTTACCTAATGGCCAATTTTTTTTATATATTTCTCCATCATTTTTATTTTGAAATCTCTTATCATCTATCTGGTTTCATGACATTTGTGATATCAAGATGCACTATTTTCGTAATTTACTTGTTGATTCCATTCTCTTTATTTAAATTTAATTCTAATGAACTATTCTAAAGTTTTTGAAATGTTTAAGGCAACACATATTCAAGTGTGTAAAACATGCCTTATCTCCTTAGTATTTTGTCCCTTTTGGATGAACTCACCTAGAGTATTGCCAATATTCTTCAAAATCTTCTTATTGATTACTTAATAATGAAGTCTAAAAATCCTAATCTGCATTGAAAGCATTTTAATAGTCTCTATCCACACAAAAATATTCTCATTCCATGGTCTTAAATATAATGAATATTTACCCCTAAACCAAGGGCCTCCATCCATTATTTTATCCCTTATTTATGAACTAGAGAATATAATGAGGAAAAATCCTTTTGGAAGAAAATTCATGGAGTAATTTGAATTCAATCCGCACTTCCACTTGATCCAATTTTGAATCTTAGAAAAACCTACCTTATTCATGGAAACTTATATATTGAACCTCTAGTTTTAAGAACCATTATATCATGCTCGATCATCTCATCCTTGATAATCACTTTTGGTGTATTATCTACTACTTGGATAGGGTTTTTCATAGATTTTATCTTCTTCTTATTGGTACCTAGGGAACTCGCACTTCCAACTAAGGCATCCTTACTTCCAATTATGGCATTCTAACTTCTTGTAAGGACTTTCAAAAATTACTTTCCTATCATGATCATATTTTTCATCAGTTTATAAAATATTCTTTGTAGGAGGGCTACAAAAAATATGTCTAATATTTCACTCTTCATGTGTGTCACTTAGCATTAATAATTGTAGTTTATGATTAAAAAAACTACATGCTTCTTGTAGAAGTGCTTTACTGTTGATTTTAGTTGAAAAAAAGGGTTTTGTAGCTGAGTGAAAGAAAGAAAAAAAATAAGAGAATTTTAAATTTTATTTGAATTGGAATATTTTTATCTGGATCTAATTTTATCCAAATTGTATTTTTAGCTAGATTGGAAGTTTTTATCTAGGTCTAATTTATCATGATTGCATTTTTAGTTGGATTGGATTTTTTTAAAATCTAAATCTAATTTTTATCTAGATTGTATCTTTCAGCGGATTAAATTTTCTATATTATTTTGTCTATATCTAATTTTTATGTAGATTGTAATGCGTGTAAAATAAAAATCATATTATATCCATATTTTCCTGTATAATTTATCTGGATATAATTTTATCCTCACCCATCTAGAAAAACAAGGTCTATATAAGGAGGATCTTGTAACCATTTGAGATGTAACTCTTTAGGGGTCTCTAGAGGATCTACAAGCATATTTTATTATATTTCAATTACCTTTATCAATGAAATATTGCTATTGGTGAAGCATGATTTTTTTCTAATCTTATTGGGTCTGACTTTGTGATGTTTTTAGCTCTTGTTAGCTTATTTTTTTATTAGATGGAAATATGGGGTTTTGAAAGGGTCCCAAAACCTTTTACATATATACAAAGATAACTACAAAGTAAGCCCTAATTGAAACCAAACAAAGAGGAACTGAATAAGGTAGAAAACCAAACCTTAACCTGAAGGGAATAAGAAGAGAGAAAAGGACAACATGTCATCAAGGAATTAGTCGACAACCATTAAAGATAAAAATAGTAGAGAAGGGGATCCAAGGAATTCCCAAGAAAAACTAAACTGCATCATGGGAATCTACATCATATCTTCATATAACTTGCTCTAGTTATTTTTAAAGCAGTTCATAACCCAAGAGATTTCATCCACATAAATGGTTGACATCTTCATAGACCTACTCTTAGATAAACATAAGATTCTTGGTCAGTTCAAGGCAATAGCATAAAGCTACACATAAGATCAAGAGCCATCCATGAATCTTGTAAAGTCTTTTCTGATGATAACATTGAGATTTTGAGGGAAATTTTCCCTCCAAGTAATAAAATTTTCTTGATGAACTCCTAAATTGGCCATGAAATCAGTCACCATGTTTGCTTCTCTAAAAATGTGTTGGCACTGGATGTTCTCAAAAGTTCTTAGGATTTGATTTGACTCAACCATTAAATTTGCAATGTTCCAGCTAGGATTATGGATGCCATTGAGAATGTTGATTAAGTTAAGGGAATCTCCCTCAATAATTACCTTCTCAAAATTTAGATATTCCAACAAAAAAAGACCTTGGAAGAGGATCCTAGCCTCAGCAAAGCAACTGGACTAGGTTCCAATGTTCTCAGCATGGGCCAACATAATATCTTCTTTATTATCTCTAATAATTCCTCCCACACCTTCTAGTCTTGGATTTACTTTTGATGCTCCATCAAAATTTAATTTTATCCTATTTATGCAATCTTCTAGAATCAACCTGAGTAGAACCTTGCTCAATCTTGGGAAGGCCCAACTTGATAGCTAGCTGAGCTTCTTTAGAAGTATCAATGCTAGGAGAAAAATAAATATTGGATATGTTTTCAGATAGAGAATTCAAAATTTTGGCTCCTACTGATGTTGGGTCTCTAGAGCAATTTTTGAATGCCCTATTATTCCTCTCCTTCCAAACTCCCCATAGGAAGTGCGGGAGGCCAAATTTCTAGAGGGTTTTCCATATAGGGCTAGAGAAGGGGGAGGAAGACCATTGCTCAACCATTTCCATCAATGTTCTTGGGAGAACCCAGCAAACCCCCAAAATATTTAGGATGTGATTCAAAATTTCCAAAGAGAAACCACAATCTATGAAAAGGTGTTGAGTCATCTCCTCACTCATTCCATAGAGGTAAAAATGGTTAGGAAGGATCATACCTCTAATTTTAAGATTTTTTATGGAGATAATTTTATTTTGAAGGGCTAACTAGTAGAAGAAATTAATCTTGGGTATAAGCTCTTTGAACTAGATTTGCTTCCTCGAGAACCAACTAATATTATCATCAACCACAATGTGATATGCAAACTTCATATAAAAGGTACCATTTTCCTCATATTTCTAGATTATGGATTCTTTGCACATAACATTACTTATCACTTTATTTCTCAATATGAGGGTCAATTATTTCAAACAATCTTATTCCCCTTGGCCATGATAAAAAATCTACAAATGTTTCCATTTTTTCTGCCCCCTTACGTCAATGAAATTTGCTACTTTGGTTCCATACAATTGTGAGAATCTAGGTCTCAAAAGGGCATATGAGGGGTTCTATGAGAGGGGAGCATATTCTAGCCATGAGTCATCCCAAAAATCAATCTTTTCACCATTGCCTAAACTCCACTTGCTACCTCTCAAGACAAGGCTTTTTTATTTAACAATACTATTCTAGAAGATAGATCCATAAAGTGACACCTACTCTTTCAAGAAGATAACTCCACTATTTATATAGTTATCATTAATAACTTGAGTCCATACATTGATATCTTATTTGGTGATAGTCCAATAGTGCTTGGCCAAAAGAGCTTTGTTCATCAGAATTACTTTTCTCATCCCTAGCCCCCTTGCATATTTTTTTGCACACACTTGTTCCCAAGAAACGAGATGAAATCTCTTTTTATTTTTTGATCTTGACCAAAGAAAAGTCTTTTGGAATTGTTCTATTTTTTTAGCAGCTTTTGCAATAATTCTAAGCAAGGATAAAAAATACACTGGTAGACTTTGGAGGGAGGCTTTTACCAGTTGCACTTTTCCAGCATAGCTAAGAATATAACACTTCCACCCTACCATCTTCTTTTGTATTTTTTCTAAAAATGGATTCCAAAGTTCCTCTTTGATTCTGCCCTTAAACAAAGGTAAAACTAAAGAGGTATAATGCCACAACCCAAAAATTCCATTCCAATAGTGAGCATTTTTTTCTAACTTGTTATGTATTTATCCTTTTTATCTTAGTCTTATATCAAGGTATGATCCTAAGTTTTAACATCATACTTTAGGAACTCCTAGCTACAATGTATGCTCATCCTATATTGAATTTCCACTTAGACCCTTCTTCAAGGCACACCCATCCCTACATCTTACATATGTTCGGTTATGTAAGTGTACTAGGTGTAAATACTTAGTTTACAAGCCATATTTCTCATTATCCCCAATGAGATAGATTACTCCCTTTCATATTTGTTGAAAGGAGCATTCTAATCACCACACTCTACATAATTCCATCTATGTAGGTGCTATGAGTGTGTAGGATTCGACTATCCTTCTCATCTCCATGATGAGCTAGTCATCCCATTAATAGACCTCTTTCCAAATCTTACTTTGTGGAAACAATATATTAGATCTCTTCTCCCTCTAATGAGATCCCATATGTATAAGGTTCTTCATATCCAAAATTACTTAAGGATTCCATAACCAAAGTTAATCATTATAACAAATAAGTTTTACTATATCACAAGCTTAATTTTTGTAGCACAAATAAGTTACCATCTTCTCATTTATTTGTGCCTTCATAATCCTCAAGGCATCTACTAGATACACCCATCAAGATCCTTTATGATGTATTTGAGTAATATTCTAGCACATTACATTTCAATTGCAAATTAAGATTTACCATGCATGGCTTAAACTATTCCATGGAGTCAATGACAAGCAATTATTAAATACCCAGAGAAAGTAAGATTCCAAAATGAAATGCCCATATATTTGAAGAGTATAAAAGTTCCATTAACAATTTTAATCCTAATTTCTTTCTAAATTAGGGTACAAACTATTCCATATGTATTAGCAAGATTTAACTGTAGATGCAAAATAGAACAACACCAAAAAATATACTTAAATAAATGAATGAACAAAGTAGAATAAATATAGATGATTGCAAAGAAATAAAATTTTATTCTTATTGCCGAGTGGATCTCTAATATTACAACCAAATGTATCCCAAATGGTGTTTTACAATGTTTTATTATCCAATACAATGATTTCAATATGCCAAGGTTCTTTGAAATCCTAGCTAAAAAACAAGGATGGTGTCTTCATGTTTGACTTCATCTCAACAGTAAGGTGAGTGGACTTCAAATATCCATTGGCTGAACCACTCAAGTGCTTCAGTAGCTTCCAATGAACTAGATCTCTAGACCTGCAAACAACAAACAACAACAGAAGGTCAATAATATCTATGAGGGCTCCACTATGTGAGGCCCTCAATAAGAAAACTACTAACCCTAGTTGCATAAATGAAGTTATAAATATATTTAAAGAATAAAAATACTTGCAATAAATAAATTACCTTGTTACATTAAATCACTATTCTCTATTCTTCGTCATTGCTATAGAATTTGGTGCATAGATGCCCTAGCGACATCCAAGGAATTACTAGAATGCAGAACTAGGGTTGTGAACTCCCATGGGTGCTCAATGATTATAGAAGGTGCCCATAGGTGCTCGATGATGATAGGAGATGCTCGGTGATGATAGAAACACCAAAAGGTGCTTCAGGAAACTCGAAGGGGTATCCTAGGAGTAAAACAGAATCTACAAAAGCAAATTTGATTCATGCAAGGTGGGCGACAGTGGATGTGAAGGCAACTGTGAGAGATGAAATATGGATAATGGCAAGGTATATTGTATGCTTAAGGACTTAGGAAAAACTCAACACCAAATACTTAGAATATTAGGGAACTCAAGGATTCAAAAAGCTTAGTGGTTGAGTCGTCAAAATGACTCCTCTTTATAATCTCTCCTAGGGAACATTAGGGTTTCAACGACACAATTTATGTGGTCAAGATTAAAATGTGATGAAATGTGGAGATTAAATATGGGTATGTGGCATGGATCAATGTGGATGAATGGTTGGGATTATATAATTATGGATGGTTGAGATTAATTCATATAAATATACATATATTTATTAAATATATAAATAAAATATATAAAATATTATTATTTAAACATATATTAAACAAATATATAAATAATGGGTCTAAAATATATTTAAATCTATGGATGTATCACAAGTAGCTATATTTTGGTGTCTACAGATACCCCTTTTTATACCATGTTGCATGAAACACACTGTGGTGCAAAAACACAAGACACCTGATTTTACGTGATGTAGAAGCAACTTTCTCTTGTTGGAATGCAAAGATAAAATTGAAGACAAAATAATTTTGGTTGTATAGCTTACCCCCTCAATTGTTGAATGAGTTATGGATGCATCTCACAAGCCAATTGATATATTTGTGCAAATTATTGTGTATAATACATGGTGTAATTATGGATGATATGAATGATGTAAATGTGATGTCATTTTTTCCCCAGTGATTGATTCTATTTTTACCCTAGCAAAAAAAAGAGGTTTTTGCCAAGTATATATGCCATGATAATTTAATATTTATCCCGTTGTGGAAAAATAAAAATCAAATATGGTTACCCCAAGTTTGGGGTGATTCCATGTTGTTGAAGAATGTACCTTTCGACGTCATTGATATGCAATGTGATGAAAATGCAAGAAAAGGAGTCAACTTCGAAGGGCCATATAGTGACTGTCAAATAATTCCTATGATCAAAACCAATCACCCTAGCTAAGGCCAGTCACCATGATGACTATCATGAAAAATAAATGATGAGTTATAATTTTGTCCATGTTTCAAGCCCCATGAACTAGGCCATCAATGACTGCTTTTGAGAAAATTGGTCTTGGCATAGTTTCACTCGAAAGGTGAAGTACCATAGTTGATTTTTTGTTTGAAAAATGAGATATTAGATGATTAATATGACCAAGTTTCCTTATGGTGGTTTATCCATATTACCAAATTGCATGGATGCAAGTCGCTGCAGTCACCAAGGAGGATAGAATAAACCACTAGATACGAGGTTCACTTAAAATTTGTGAACTTGCAAAATATATGAATATAATGATTGTAATATGATGTTTGAATGAGTTTAATGATGGAATTGAGGATGAAGATGATGAAAATGGTCGTTTGGTAAAAATTTGGACCGTTTTGGAGTGTTTTGTAACTTGAAATGTGATTTTGTGACTTTTAGTCATAAGCAAAAATTATGACTCCAAAAATTATGACTCCAAATCAATTTTGGTTTTTAAAAAATATGATATTATGATGATTTTGATGTATGGATGAAATTTGGAATGATTTGGTGGAGGTAGGCTAACTTTTTGGATCAGTTTGTTCCTTTTGTCAAAATTGACACCAAACGTCGATGGGTGCTTATTGCATGCGTAGATGCCCGCCAGATTTTGGAACTTTTCCAAATGTAGGGAGGCACCTTAGTGCACTAGGAAGTGCCCATGGATATTTTAGTGCACCTAAAACAACTATAAAATGCCTATAGAGGGGAAATCAAGCTCATTTGTGCATCCACAAATTTCAAAAGCTACGTCTGAGGGAGTGGAGTGGAGCGAAGTGAGTGGTGTGAGCTGCAGAAGCTATGGTGGTGGATGGAGTGGATGCAAAAGTAGGAGTAGGTGTGTACTTTCCCAAGGTAAATGCTTTTGACTTACCTTTATTTTTTGTGCAATTTGTTTTTTGAAATAATGTAATGTATGTGATATTAATTCTTTGTGTTGTGCTTCAGTTGAAGATTTTGGAGGATCCGCATCAGTTTTCACCTCTTATCCTTGGGGAAAGGAAGGTGCTACGGGAGGATGAGTGATATTTATTGGAGGTAGTTGGGCTATATGGGACATCTAAGATAGATATGGTGAGGGTAGAAAATGGGTATTTTTCTACCTTGGAAGATAGATGGAATCTAGATAGGGGGACGTTTCTACTCCCTACTAGTGAGGTGACTATGACAATTGAGGATGTATACTACATCCTCAAGTTACTGGTGGAAGGCTTGGATGTCTATTTTGGAAAAGACAAGAAGTACGAGTTGATCTGCATGTTTGGGGATGGATGGTAGGATGTAGAGGTGACTAACGGAGGGATTACTTACTTGTCCATGTATGTAAATAAGAAGTTGGATGCCCTTCCTACTTTGATGATGTTCATGTTGGCCAACATAGTGGCCCCAAATAATACTGGTTGTTAGTTCCCATGGAACCTTGTTGGACTTGTGTGTGATATGATCGCTACACCACAGGTGTATGCTTGAGCTCCTACTTTATTGGTGTAGTTGTACTGGGATCTATATGAGGTGAGGAGGTGGAAGCGCTAGGGACTAGGTTGTAGTTTGCTATTGCAATTCTAGGGTTGGAAGCACTTCAGTGTGGCTCATCCTATTGGTTTACCAGCTAAGGGATGGGATAGGGAGATCCCTTATGTGATGAGGTGGCCCATGGCAGAGGAAATACATTCGAGTCATCCAGTTATAATGAGTCAGTGGTACAGGGATTTATGGGTTAGACTAATGATAGCTCAAGTGATATGGAGACCATGATGAGGTGCCATGTGTATAGGTGATGGAAAGCATCTATGACAGGTGTGGAAAGCTAGATGGGTAGTTGCAAGGAACACTAAGGAATTGGAGCTAATATAATTCTCATGGGTGCTATGGTAGTTTGAATTGAGGTAGGGGATTCTTGAGGCACCAGTACTCTACATGCATCATCAGTATGAGATAAGTCTATCATGTGTTGAGGCATGAAGGAACACTCTTTAGTATGATGAGGAGATCGATATACCTAATGTGGATGATGTGGGGACTATGGAGGAGTATGATGTATGGTTTACAACTCAACTACCATGGGTACCGAGTCTGGTAGTGGAGGGGGGTGGTGATGGGGATGAGGTTGAGGATGTTGATGAGGCTCCTACGTATCAGAGATACCTTCAAGCTAGTAGCCTAAGGAGGTAGACTAGGAGGACCATAGAGTAGGCTTCTAAGTTTGGAGGAGATGGAGGTGATATGGCAGAGTGGGTTCCCAAGCTTGGGGGAGATGGAGGTAACATGGAGGATAGGGAGGATATTTGGGATGGGTCTCCTAGTTAGAGTGAGGATGATAGGGTGAGGTTGGAGTATTTGATGATGGAGTGAGATGCTATGATAGCAATTTGAGATATATATATAGCTCGACTATGGGATAGGTGGGTGGTTCTAGAGGTGGATATAGATCGGTTACAGATGGAGCTAGAGGCTCCAAGTAGAGCTTCTAGAGGGGTATCATAGGCAGATACATGATGTGCATCACATTTAGGCTCAAGAGGGATATTATCGAGTGTTGGAGGATTGGTTAATGGAGCATGATATTGGGCTTCCAGAACCACCCTCCTCATCCATATACGGGTCAACTAGGCCTAGTGATTCTAGGTATAGTTCTAGGTCGAGGGATCCTTCAAGGTCAGAAGGATCCTCTCATAGGTATTAGCTTAGTGCTTAGATGCACTTTTTATATATGAGCCTTGGTTCTCCATTATATATAGCCTTTGGGATTTCATTGTACATGCAATATGTATATATATACATGGCTTTTACTTTTTGTGTCATGATTTTGTGTGAATATTTTTGTGTGAATACTTTGATTAATGCAAGTTATGGAATACAAATGTGCTAATTATAATTCATAGTTTAGATTTTTCTTGGCCATGTTTTAGCATTGTTATTTAATCAGGGGCACCAATTTGGTGACAGGTGGGGTGAAAAGACTCATGACATGGATGTTGAAATGGAAGAAGATATGGATGTTGATATGGAATAAGATATAGATGTTGATATGGAAGAAGGTATGGATTTTGATATGGAAAATTGACTATTTTTCAGAGACTCAAACATACTAGTGATAGCAAAAAAACTCACTAAATAATGCCTAATTTATCTAAGATCAAATGTGTGTGCAGTGAATTCATTTACCGAATCAAGAGCATGGTAATGAATCGAGGTAATCAAGAACCAATGTGTGTGAAAGTAAGTTCATTAACTCATCTTGAGTAAATTGGATGTGACCTATTATGGATGAGACCAAGAAGCTAGCTCATCCTTATGTGTGGTCAGAGGTCTCTTTAAAAGATATGTGTCACCATGCATGAGCATACTCCACTACCAATCAAGTATCTATAGCTCCAGCAGATACTAGCTCCATAGTCCAAGGATTTGACCTTTAGGCTTTGGGGATGACTACCTAACCATTTGATTGTAAATGTAGTACTATCCTTATAGCTTGAGTATTAGTGGTGTGTGATGTAAAAGATTTAGATTTTTCTTAGGGGTTTACCCTACTCTTTCTTTTATTTTTAAATTGTGATAGTAATTAAAACTACTATTTTTGTGGACTATGTTGCATGATGGGACAAGCAAGGAATACCCTTTTCACTTCGAGGTTCAAACCAAGTATGGTGTTATCCCTCTTTGACACAAGATGTTTTTTAAGATGTGAAATTGTGTTTGGTTCAAGAATTTTTTGGAGTCAATTCCCAGAACTCAAGATTTTCTTAGTGAAAATTGTGTCTTGTTCCTAAATAAAACTTGACATGTATTTATGGTTTGCTTTAAAAACTAGGATTGGCTGAGTGACCAAAAAAACATATGAATTATGGAAATGTGGCTTTGCAAATAACAATTTGGCTTTATGGAATGGTGTAAATGAAAATGGATTTGAAGGTGCCCCTGATTAAGGCAACATGACTTTAATTGACCAATTTATATCTGAACTAAATAAATGATCCCTAATATGAAATATGAAATGTGTGAAAATGAGGGTGTGAATGCAATGTATGAAATTCAATTGTATGAAATGAGACGATTTTTATGCAAATGTGTGTATGAAATGCAATATGTGAAATGAGATGTGTGCAATGCAATGTTGTTTTTGTGTAATAGCCATGTATATATACATATATATAAATCACATTATGCATATAATGCTCTCAAGTGTATAACATTAAGTGGTTCAAGCTCTTCAAATCCCTCTAGACTGGCAAGCTGATAAGTACCTTTACAAAAAATTTGAGAAATAATGTATGGACCTAACCAATTAATCGCAAATTTATCATGAAGGTGCGGTAATGCATTGGTGTTTTGTTGATTCTCTTTAAAGAAAATATATCCTACTTGGAATTCATGTAGATGAAATTTTGTATTATAAGCACGTATTATATGGTATTGATATACTCATAGATTCTCTAAAGGATTGACTCACCATTCATCAAGAAGTGTAAGTTGGTCAAGACATGCTTGTCTAGCAGTATTGTCATCTATAAATTCCTACAATGAAATTCAAAAGGAGTGGATCTCAAGCTCAAGAGGTATGATTGCTTCAGCTCCATACACCAATGAAAATGGTGTTTCCCTAGTAGACATATATATGCTTGTTCGATAAGCCCATAATGCGAAGGGAATTTGTGTATGCCAATATCTATAATTTTCTTTAACAAGTTTCTTCAGAATGGCAATTAAGGTCTTATTGGTAGCCTCAACTTATCCATTTTCTTGTGGGTAATAAGGAGTCGAGAAACTATGTTGGATACTATATTTATTGTAAATTACTCAAACATACTTGTTCTTGAAATATTTACCATTATCTGAGATGATTTTCGAGGGAATACCAAAATGATAAATAATATGATGAAGTATAAACTCCATAATTTTAGGTCCTGTCGTACTAGTTAGAGGAATTACCTCAACCCACTTTGTGAAGTATTTTGTGGCTGTGATGATGAATGTATGTTATCCCAAGGAAGAAGGTGATATTTTACCAATTAAATATAGACCCCATTGTGAAAAATGCCAAAGGCTTTGAATAGGTTGTAATGCTTGTGATGGCATATGACTTAAATTAACATCCTCTTGACATTGCTTATAATGTTTGGCATATGTACAACAATCTCATTCCATTGTCTGCAAATAATAACCCATAAATAGAATATGCTTTGCAATAGCTATTACACTAAAATGACCACCACAAGTACCATCATGAGCTTCAGCTATGGCTCTTTGTGCCTCAGCAGGCTCGAGACAATGAAGGAGGATTCCATCATAACCACATCTATACAAAACGCCCCCCAAGAGAGTAAAACGAGCTACCTTTTTCTTGAAAGTGAATTTAGAAATTTGTGACATATCTAATGGGAGTGTTACAAAATTGATAAAAGCTATTATTTGGCTCGACCAAGGCTCACATGAATCCAAATGGATAAAGCAAATATTCTTTTCATCCTTATATTTAGCACAAAAAATTGCAGATTTAGAGATCGTTGTAATTATAAGGGGTTGTACCTCTCTTAAGGTATTCTTTGGAATCAATTATACAAGAGATACCATCGCATCTACAAATATATTAGTCGAACGTGGCAAACTATCAATTTCATACCAATCAAACTTAGAGAGCAATTTCATTGCTACTTCATGGTAAAGCTTAAAGGTAGGCTCTTTGCATTGGTATTCTCCTGTTACTTGTTTGACAATAAGTTGATAATCACAAAATATCCTAATACACTTAATACCTATAGCTATAGTTGCTTGAAGACCTAAGATTAAGGCTTCATACTCTGCATTGTTGTTTGTGCATTGAAAGTTTATCTTGAATGATATAGGCACCCCCTGGGGTGTATGAAGAACAACTCCAGCACCTTGAACTTTTTTGCACTTAGGACCATCAAAGAATAGTGTGATATCAACATCTTCATCCAAAATGACATCTTCTTCTTGTTCAGTGACAACAAATATCCAATCATCTAGGAGCTCAATAATAAAAATATGATCACTAGGTAGTGGAGCTTCCACAAGTTGATAGGCTGTAACTTGACCTTTAATGGATTTTTGGTTTATGAACTCAAGATCAAATTCAGTGAGAAGCATTATCCATTTAGCAATACGAGTGTTATTATAAGTGCAAGACATCATATAACACAAAATTTTCTCTAGCTATGAAATATGTGGTGTGACTAAGCATGTAATATCAAAGTTTCTTAGTGGTAAAAACCACTGCTAAGCACAATTTTTCCACGTAAGTGTATCTAGTTTCATAGCTTACCAATGTTCGACTAATGTAATAGACATCTTGCTCTCAATTATTTTCAATATTTTGTGCAAGCATTTTCCCTAACGCAAATTTTGTTGCTAAAACATACAAATGGAAAGGGACCCCCAAACTATGAGGATCTAAGACTAGTGGAGAAGCCAAGTATTGCTTAATGTCATTAAAGGCTTTTTTACATTCATCTATCCATGAAAATGGTACTCCCTTTTGTAACAGGTGATTGAATGGCCTGCATTTGTTATAAATTTGCGCAATAAAATGATAGATTGATTGAATATTTCCTTGTAAACTATGAAATTCATTTAAATTTGTTGGGAGAGGCATCTCCATGATGGCATTGACTTTTTTTGGGTCTACCTCAATGCCTCTTTTGTATAAAATGCAACAATAACTTGCATTGAGGTGTGAATTAAATAATATACAATGTAGGTAGGTAAATAACTACCATTCCATTGTAGAACCTACCCAACCACCTATTAACCAAATTGGGATTAGCGCCTATAAACATAGTGCATAATAAAAGGTTTAATAATGTAATGATTAATTCATATATGTAATATGCTAACATCCCCTCTTATTACATTTTGAAATACAAAGAGCAGATACAAAGAGCAATGTGAAATAATTCAAATTTGACACGTGCAAGTGCCTTAGTAAAAATATCTATAATTTGCTCATTAGTGGAAATTTACTAGAGCTGTATGTGGTGCTTTGGAACTTCATCTCGAATGAACTGATACCGAGTGTCAATGTGTTTGGTAAGCTCATGAAAGACTAGATTCTTGATAATATTCAAAACACCTTGATTGTCTCAAAATAAATGAAGTGGAAGATTCTTTGGAAGACCCATGTTCATAAGATTATGACTTAACCACATTATCTCGTAGACTAATCCACTTGCTGCATGATATTTTTCCTCTATAGAAGATAAAGCAACCACCTGCTACTTATTATTGTGCCAAGAGATAGGCCCAGATCCAAGATGGAAAATGCATCCATAAGTGAACTTTCAATCATCAATGGATTTGGCATAGTCTAAGTTCATGTATCCTTGTAAGAAGAAATTATCATTCTTCTTATAGTCTAGGACATAGTTTGTACTACCATAGACATAATGAAGAACTCTATTTGTTGCTTTCCAATGACTCACCTTAGGTTCCTGCATGAACCGTGAAATATTACCCATAACAAAACTAATGTTTGGCATGGTGTTCATCAGATATATGAGACTCCTAATAAGTTGTCGATAGAGAGTACCATCTACCTATGGAGATTTATCATATCATGATAACTTAAGTCTTGGATCCATTGGAGTCACTTTGGACTTGAAGTCAATCATGCGATATTTTTTGAGCAATGTCTTGGAATACTTATTTTGTGTTACTCTGATATGATTATTTTTTGGAGTCACTTCTAAACCAAGATAATAGTGAAAAAGTCTTAGATATATCATTTCAAAATATTGTTTCAAATCATCTTTCACTACAACAATCATGTTCTCTCAACTGCCAGTAATGATCAGATCATCCACATAGAGTACCAAACTCACTATGTTAGAACCATTGTTCTTGATATAGAGACTTGCATCTGAAGAAATTATTTTGAATCCATACTGCAATAGGTGGCTATCTATTTTGATTTACCAATCTCATGGAGATTATTTTAGCCCATACAAGGATTTGACCAACTTACAAACTTTTTGTTCTTGCCCTTCAACCATAAATCCTTCTGGTTGGGTCATGTACACTCCTTGTAGGTCACCATTCAATAAAGTATATTTTACATCCATATGATGTAACTTCCACCCAAACTGAGCTGACATGGCACAAAGTACTCGAATGGTAGTCATTTTATAGTGTGGGAAAAAGTCTCTTCATAATCTATGACTTCTTTCTGAGCATAGCCCTTTGCAACAAGACAAACCTTATATTTATCAATAGTACCATCTACCTTATACTTCATTTTGAACATCCATTTGCATCCAATGGGATTCTTTCTTGAAGGCAGATTAACTAGCTTCCATGTATTATTTTTCATGAGAGATGCATGTTCAGCATCTATAACAGCTTTCCACTAAGGCTTGCTAAGTGCATATTGAACTATTGTGGATTCATTTTCATCCAATATTGACATATAAACCCTTTCATCATCATCCATATCTTCTTCTATGTCTTCCTATGCATCTATAGATAGTTCATAAAACTCTTGGTAAAGCTCATCAACCTCTAAATTTGATACCTCTACTCTCATCTACTAATTCATATTACGAGTACAAGGTTGATATATAGTTAGATCTAGAAGTGAAGTCAACTTTGAATCTCTCAATGTGCTAGTATATCATTTTGGAACCTTGTTCTATGGTGGTAGAGTCTCTTTCTTAGGCTCTTATTCCTCTAGGTATACAGTTGTAGATGTGTTATCTGATGTGAAAGATTCATAAAATACCACGTCTCTACTAGTGTGTGTTTTATTGGTCATAGGATCTATCAACTGATATCCCTTTGAATGCTCATTGTAACCAAGAAAAATACATTGCAAGGTTTTCTCATATAACTTCTTCCTTAGTATGTGCATGAATGCCTTACATCAAAAAACTCTTAGATGAGAAATGGAGGGTTTACTACCACTCCATGCTTCTTGTGGAGTCATGCCCTGTAGAGCTTTTGTGGGTACTCTATTCAAGAGGTACGATGTTGTATTCACTACTTTTGCCCAATACTCATGCTCAAGATGTGCCCTCTTAAGTATACAGTGAACCATTTCCATGATGGAATGGTTCCTCCTATTAGCAAATCCATTTTGTTATGGAGTATAAGTTGTTGTCAACTGTCTCTTAATACCATGTGCATTAAAAAATGATGAAAATTCCTTGGAAGTATATTCCCCTCTCTATTTGATAGGACGATCTTTATGGAACATTTGGACTCCTCAACATGCTTCTTAAACTATTGAAAGTACAAAAATACCTTTGACTTCAATTGGAAAAAGAAAACCCACATCTTCCATGATTAATCATCAACAAACAATTGAAAATATCTCTTTCCACCATAGTTGTTTGGCATAGGACCACACATTTGGCATAGGACCACACAGATCAGTGTGTACAAACTCCTAAGGTGTCTTAGCTCATGAAGAGCTAACCTCAAATAGTACTTGGTGTTGCTTCCCTGCTAAGCAATCTGAGCATACTAGTAATGTTAATGAAATATTGGGAAGGTCTTCCACCATATCATATTTTCTCAACTCGAGCAAATATATTGAAACTTAGATGTCCATATCTCTTGTGCCAAAGAGAAGTAGCCTCCTTTGTGTTTTTTGCCATGGCAACATGAGGTGTAGAAATGACATATAAGATGAACAAGCCATGCTTGTATGATCCTGTTGCTATATGATTCCCCTTTATGGTTATGAAACATCTCTTTCTTCCATCCTCAACACTAAAAACAACATCCATGTTTCTATCCAATATTTGAGGGATAGACAACAAATTGTTGGTCAATCCAAGAACATAGTGAACCTTCTCAATCTAATATTTTCCATCTAGAAGAGTGACAGAAGCATCTCCTTCACCCTGGATGTGGTAGGTCTTATCATCAGTAATTATCATTGGCTTGCCTTCCTTTGCCTCAAATGTATCAAACCATGATCTATCACCAGTCATGTGTTTTTCGGTACCAAAATCAATATACCACACTAAATCCTTCTACTGAGAAGAGGTGTGGGTCATGAGCACCTTGTGTGCTCTCTCAAATTTTGAGTTTTATTCATCATAAGAAAAATTTACCTTGGGTTGCATATTCTTCTTCTATGGTTTGTATCTTCATTTTCCCTTTTTCTTGTGATCTTGGTCATTAGGCTATTTATTATTGAACCAACACCTATTGGTGTCATGGTTATCCATATCACAAATTTTGTAATATTTCTTCTTTTTTGTTGAGGTTTTTTCCCTTTTAATTTTGATGAAGATCCTCCCTTCTGAAAGTTACCTTGCTTCCTTCCCCCTTGTTTAGAGTAAAGTGCATTATCTGGTACTTCATATCTTTGAAACTAATTTGCCTCCTCGGTTTGAAGTAAATTTACCAATTCCACAAAGGTAACTTGTCTACCAGACACATTTAGAGATGTGATCAACACCTTGTAGGATTCTGGAAAAGCTCTCGAGATGACTGAGGTCAAGAGAGTATCTGCCACTATCTCTCCCATAGCATTCAATTTGAATTTCAATTCCACCACTCTAAATTGGAACAGGTCAACTGTCTCACCAAATTTCATACTGAGTATATGTAGTTGAGTTTGAAGGTTTATAATAGTGGAATGATTATTCCCTTCATAAATGGTAATAAAAGCATCCCAAGCTTCTTTACCAGATTTGGCATCACAAATATGAGGATGGACCTCATCTGTAGTAGCAAACAAAATAAAAATGAGACACCTTCTATCCTTATTATCAAATACCTCTTGATCTAGTCCTGCTATTTTAGGACGTTTTGTAGTGCCAGTCACTACATCCCATAAATCTTCAACTTGAAGGATAACTCTCATCTTTGTCTTCCATGGTGAAAAATTAAAACCTTTGAGTAGTTGTGAATCTAAAAGATATTTATGAATAGTGGCCATTGTGAAGGTTCCTTATAAAGCCATATGGTCCCCCTTTATTTATACTTATAAATAGTGCATGAAATAAAATTCAATAATATTGATGGAACCTACCTCAAAACCCTTCAAATAAAAGGATGATGAGTTAGAGGAATTAATCCAAACAATCAGAAAGAATTAGGGTATAAAATGGAGTGAATATCAAAACTGGTTTTCCTTATTTCTCCCTATCGATTTATAGAGAACAATAGCTCAGATATCGTTGTTGCAGCTATATTAGGTGTTAGATACAATAATCCAAGCATGATAGCATCACCTATAAGTGTGGACCATAGGTACCATATATACCGAACATTTTTGTGCAATAAATTTCACAAATAGGTGTAAAATTTGGGGTCTTTACTTTGCTTTGTCTATTTTACCTTATCATTGAAATACAAAAAATAGGAAATTTAAATGCAAAAACAACCACAAGTGCCCACAAATTTATACACTTAGGTGTCGGTTTCCACAAAAAATGCACCTATTACAATATCAATTTTGTTATAATGATGATATTCAAATTCAAATGTTCTTTTCAAATCCACAATTTTCTCCCCCTCTTGTTTTAGAACTTTGCAAGAGAAAAATTCTTGTGATCCCCCCCTTTTATTGCAAAAGAAACAAGGATAAAAATTTGTGTTTTACCCTTTCAATTTTCCAAAGAAAACTAAGTGCAAATATGATGACTTTATCCCTATGTGACAAAAAAAATGCACTAAATGATTAAAATAATAAATTGTTTTTACAAAAAATTGATCTTGCCTTCTTTGTAAAAAAATTGTTTGTTTTATTTACAAAAAAAAAAAACTAGTTTTCAATAGCATATTTTTGCAAAACCATATTGGAAGGCTTTATCCCTCCAAAAAATAAAATATTGCAAAAAAAAACTAGAGAAAGGTAAAAAAATACCTTTATTTCCTTTTAAACATCATCGGTTGGTAAAAGTGGTTGTGGCTTGGCACCCGTGGGACTCGATCCCTTGTCCTGGCGTAATGCAAAGCCTTTGTCGTGGGGCATCCACCAACCCGTCTACACGCCAGCTAGTAATAAAGGGACAAGATGGTCCATTTATTGTCTTCAGTGGTGCACAATGTTAAAAAAAATAATCGAGACTTTTAGTCCCACATCGCCCATGTGATGATGTTCCACCACTTTATAACACTAAAATCACATGAAGTGCTTTGATTACCTTCGGGTAATTTGCTTCGACGGCCATTTTTTTTCTGCCTAAAGGAGAAATATCTCTGCCACCATGTGTCCACACAAGTTTCACCAAGATATCTGCACCACCACGTCACTGCTACATCACTTGCATAGTCAACAAGATGTCCACATCAGCCACCTCTGCAATGCCACATCAACAACCTCTAAATACCATGTCAACCTATCTCGGTCCACATGCAAAGAGAATGTCTTGGGTTTCTCCCTATCTTGGTTTACATGGTCCACGTGATGTATCCTCTGATCAGGTATGTATTAGAATGCTGCTATGGTTATGGAATAGAAACCACCATGGAAGGAGTAACTACCTCACAACCAATCCCCTTATCCTTGCTCTGATACCATGTAGAAAATGTAACAAGAACTTGCATTGAGGTATGAATTAAATAATATACTATGTAGGTAGGTAAATAACTACCATGCCATTGTAGAACCTACCCAACCACCTATTAACCAAATTGGGATTAGCGCCTATCAACATAGCGCATAATCAAAGGTTTAATAATGTAATGACTAATGCATATACATACAATGTAATATGCTAACATATTTTGGAGACAATGAAACCTAGTAGTTTGCCAAAGGTAACACCAAAGACACATTTCATTGGGTTCAACCTTACATTATGCTCTAGAAGTTGATCAAAGATTTTTTCCAATACACCAATGTGTTCTTGTCGAGTTTTAGATTTTTCCAAAAGATCATCCACATAATCTTCGATGATTTTATGTATGTAATCATGGAATATGTATGTCATGGCACATTGATAAGTGGAACTTGCATTTTTAAGGCCCAATGGCATCACATTGTAACAAACAATCCCCCAAGGTGTAGTGAATACTGTCTTATGTTGATCATTAGGATTTATTTGGATTTGGTTGTATCCTAAAAAACTATCCATGAGAAAAAAAATTTCATGGCCAGTGCAGGTGTCGACAAGAGTATCAATGTTTGGAAGAGGAAAGTCATCCTTAGGATACACTTTGTTAAGATCTCAAAAATCAATGCAAATGTGTATCACCTCGTTAGGGTTGCGAGCGAGTACCATGTTTGAGAGCCACTCTGGATAGTTAATGGGGACAATGAAACCCACATATAATAGTTTTGTAAGCTCTTCTTTGACAAATAGGGTGATGACAGGATGCATCCTTCTAAGTTTTTTTTGACTAGCTTAGCATCAGAGTTTAAGGTGAGATTATGGACAACCAAATTCAAGTCAATACCATGCATGTCTATATAGGACCATGCAAAAATTTCTTTCTTCCTCTTGAGGAGAGCAATTAATTACTCTTCATCTTTGGATAAGATTTTTATAAGCTTTATACTTTTAGTATTATCTACGTCTAAACTAATGTTCACATCGATAGTTCTTCAATAGACATGTGAGAACCTTCTTCAAGTTGATGAGGAGTTGGTATTAGATCAATATCCTCTATGCGGTCATCAAAATCTTCTAACTTATCCTCGTCTATGTCTACCTAGAAAACCTTAGGATCTGAAGGTGAAGGTGAAGGTGAAGGTGGGTTGATGGAGGAATGTAGTTGGTTGAAGCCCTTAAAAATTCCTTGGATAGGACAAAATAAAAAAAGGATGGTGGTGAGGAGATCTGGTCCTTATCAATAAGACTCATGTCAATAGGAATTGGCTTTACCAAATTGTATGGATTATAGAGTGGAGTGAATAAATCAATAGGATTCATGTTTACTTAAAGAGAAAATGGATGGGTGGAAAAGGTGAATGGAATGGATATTTTTAGCTAGAATTGATGCTAGAACTCTATTAAACCTAGACAACAGTAAGCAACACAAATAAATGCAATGTACATGCAAAATATTTTTGTTTTGCTTTTGATTTTTGATTTTTGATTTTTGGAAATTTGTTTTTTATGTACATATATTACAAGCAAAGTGGTCGATGATATGGGTAAATGAAATGGAGGTGGTGGTTCACCAGTTGGATCGACTCACTCTTGTGGACAAGGTTATGCATAGTGGTGAATATTCACAAATTAGGTGAATATTAGGATTTCCAAAATTAGAAATTGGCGAATATGAGGACCCTCAATGTCGACCCATTTGCCTGAAATATTTGGGATCAATTATTTCTTAGGTTCAATTCACTACAATATATATCCAAACATAGTCATATTTATACTTGTTGGAAAGCTCTTTTTGAGCTTTATCTAATGGTGGTGTTTTTATGAAGTTATAAGGTGATTTAATAGGTCAAAATTTAGCCTGAATATAAACTTAATTTTTAGAGCTTCAAATACCCCTAAATTTTGGTGTGAAGATGATTGATTTAATTTTCTTAGGATTCACCTTGATTTTGATTAGGATTTGTCATTTTTTATAAGTACATTTTGGGGCCAATCCCTTATGCATAACCATACCTATGGAAGAAGCAAGTGAAATATGATCTGATGGATGGAGAATATGCTAAGGTAAAAATCATCATGTTTAGTGTGTATAATGATGGGGTCTGATTCCTATTTAGATTCATTAAAAATAATTGACATGAGGTCAAATTCTTCATAGACTTCATCTTCGGAGTCATTTGTGTGATGGATAACTTCTCCTAAATTTAAATTTAAGCTTTGAAAATATAGTTCAAGAGAAGAGGTGGATGAATTGGATGATAACCTAAACCTAAATGGTCACGCATTTCATGATATGAGACATCGATAATATTGGGCATTCCCTATTTAAGTCATCCTAGGCCATGTCCTTACCAATTAACAATATGGAAATATCGAGATGGAAAACCTGACATATGTTGTAAATTGGTCGGTGTGGATAATTTGGGTTCATCTGGGGTAACTAGATTGGATGATGAATCAAGTCCCCAATACATAAAATTAATGCTATCAGGCATTGAACCCATGTTATATACTGCTCCTATAGATAAGGGCGGTTCACGTGGGTAATCGTAGTCCTTAGAACTTTGAATGTTGAGCGGTGTGACTGTGATGTCTTGGACCACAATTCACCAATACCAAGATTAGTTAGGTGGACCTCAACTTGGGATGATGTGGATGGATTATATGTAGATGGAAATAACTCATGGTTTGCTGATGGTATCTCGTAATCCATAATTTTGACTCGTGAGACATTGGCTAATATTGATAAATATGAATTTGGTTGAGTAGATGATGATGATTTGGAAGGAGTGGTATATGATATTTATGTTGATGATGTGGCTAATGTTAATTGGATTTGACCACATGTGCATGAATTAAATGGTGATGAATATGGGAGTATGGAATTAGAGGCTTGATGAACATTGGTGATTGGGAGCTCCTCAGGAATATGGGATTTAGATGATGAAATGTATGGGGTGTATGATGAATAGGTTGATGAAGTGAGGAATAGATGAGTGGAAGGTAACATGGACTCATATGGATTTGATATAAATTTGCAATACTTAAATGGTTCAACATCCACTGGCATGCAATGTACTTGTCCTTCATGTACATATTTCAATAATTGATGTAATATGGTAGGGACACATCATATTCCTCATCCAAGGGCATCCAAGGAGTGCATTATATTCCATGGACCCTTCCAATATGTGGAACATAGTATGCAATTTTTTGACCCCCATTTTGATGGGAAAAACAATAGTGTCAACTTTGGAACAAAGAGCATCATTAAATGTTTTCAAGGTGAATGAGGATTTGGTAATGTGATCTGGTGGAATATTGATATGTTGAAGGGTGAATGTTGTGATGATGTTTATGGAGGATTCGGTATCAATTAAAAATATTTTGAAATACTTCCTATCAATTTGATCCATGATGTGTAATGGAGGATCCACCGATTCCGATGATATTGGTTTGATTTCAAAATCATAGAAAGTAATGGAGGGCTCCATACATGTTTAAATATTTCCCATAAAATTGTTAAAAGCATTAGCATCTTGAGATTGAAGTTCAATGGATTTTAGAATATCCATTAATGCTTCATGATGTGGCAGATATTTTTGGATTAGCTCGTATATAAATAGTTTGGCTGAAGCCATTATTAAGCTTGTGGTTAACTAGCTATTCAATGAGATGATTGGATTAGATGGATGATTAGAATGATGAATGGATTGAGATGGATGAGTTGGAATATGGATTGACTGAGAGGTATTGGAAAAAAAATGGATGGGAGATGATGATGTGGTAGGTTGAGATACACTTGATTGTGGAGGTATGGGCAAATGACTAGCCTACTATTGAATATTTTATTGATTGGAGCATTTTTGTTGACCTCAGGTTACTACATGAATAACACCCACAAAACCTTAGTACTATTGAATATGATTAACCTAATTAGAAGGAATCTTGGTATTTGATCCTCTTGTTGTTGATTGTGTCTTCTCATGATGAGGAAGTCGTGTTTGAAATATCCCAAGATTTTAATTTTGTTGAGCTAGAGGACTGTAAATTTTGATAGATCCTAACTCAACAAGGTCTTGTATTCTATCTTTGAATTTATGGTAGTTATTAATGCCATGCCCATTATGTCTATGATAAGGAAAAAATAAATGCTCCCTATAGTGTTTACCACATTTAGCAGGATCATCAGGTTTGACCTCAGGTAAGGGAAGTTCTTTTGTGTCATATAACCTACCAAAAATGAAGGCATAAGATTCAGTCAATGGGGTATATTGATAGGGTTGTCAAAAATATTATCAATGTGGTTGGTTTCCCACAACTGGAACTGTGTTTTGACTTTATTGAGTAGTTGAGAGAACCACATGATATTCAATTTGTCATAATTTTTGTTGCTTTGGTTTTTTTTGAGCCATTACTGGCTAGCTCATGACCGCTTGATTTACTTGATTAGATGAATTGGCCAGATTAGCCTAATTGGATTTTGATTGGCCAGAATAACTTCCTCTATATTGGACCTTATTTTGCCATTATTTCTTCTTAGGCTTAAGCAATCCTTGGATTTTTAGATCCTCAATTATGCTATCCTGAGCAAGAGCTTCATCAAATGATCTATGTTGTTATAATTGCAATAGCCAAGATATGGGTTTTAAGCAACTCTTAGTGAACAATTAGGTCAGCTCTTTCATTAGTAGGGCAAATGGTAATTTGGTGATAACGACCCTCCAATAATTACCAAAGTCATAAAAGACTCATAATCATATTATTTTAATTCATAGATATC
This sequence comes from Wollemia nobilis, assembly GCA_028583015.1. Classification (NCBI taxonomy): domain Eukaryota; kingdom Viridiplantae; phylum Streptophyta; class Pinopsida; order Araucariales; family Araucariaceae; genus Wollemia; species Wollemia nobilis. Next base: position 3,390,356 of record JAQPPZ010004166.1, on the reverse strand, counting down.
ATATGATGAGACTTTATTTCTAATATTGAGGAAAATATTTTAAGAAATTGTTCAACAAATTTCTCAAAAGTATAAATACTATGGTTGGGCAAATGGTTATACCATTCTAAATCATATCTCCTTAATGTTTGAGGGAAGGTCCTAAGCATTAGTGCATCATTTCTTTGAATTATAAAACAAGAATGAAAAAATGAACTCATGTGCTCTTTGGGGTTCTCCGTCTGTTTAAATTTATCAAAATTTAGTATTGTGAATTCTATTAGATATGGTGGTGATGGTACTAAAGGATGAATTGGTTGATTGATTAGTTGGCATAGGGTAGGCTTATGGTTTATAATGCTAGGAGTATGTTGCATCAAACTCTCAATCTCTTGTTTCATAGCATGGATTCAAAGGTCCTCCCTAGAAATGTGGAAACCCTAAACCACTTGATGATTTTATGATGGCAAGGTGGAAAGATGTTGAGGTGTGATGAGGTGATGATGACTTGGAAAATTTGATTGATTTTGATGACGATGTGGTTGATGAAGGAATGATTGTGAGTGAAGACATGAAGATGATGTATGAGGGATTTAGATAGGTTAGCCAATGGGAATAGGATGGATATAGGTTGGCGATAGTGTTAGAATGGAAACCATAGAATGTTGTGGCACCCAATATGGACTTTGGGTAATGAATATGGGTTGAGTAGAAATAGGTTGAGGCTTAGGGTTCACCTGAAATTACTGTTGAGCATTCTACTTCTTCTTAAGAATTTTTTTGAGATGTTCTCATGTCTCATGTATTTCCAAATTAGTGGTTGATGGAATAGATGTGGATGGGATTGATGAAGTAGGTGGAGGGTAATTTGCAATAGGAATTGTAACTTTATGGGAGACACTAGATGGTATGTATTGGGCACTTGTGAAGCAACATTAACATGTACTTCATACAAAGAGTTATCATAAACTGAGGTATATAAGGATGGAATGGATGAGCTTTAGACACATGATTATTGGGGAATGGACAAATGTTGGGAAGGTGTAGTAAATACCTCAAAAATAGTATTATTGTACACCTGGTTAAAACTTGAAGGCTGGGAGGAGACAGGTTTCTAATGTAAAGAATTATCATGTCTAGGTGATTTGGGGACTAACTCTAGGACATATTGGATTTCATAAGAGATTCCACTCATGCCATATCTATGTGGGTGATGTGATGGTCAATGGTTTGTGATGATTATTCTATTTTGGGCATGACCATATGAAATGATGTGGATGACAGAGTGTGTGAGGTACCTATAGATAAATCTAAATGATCTACCTATGTCACACTAGGGAGATTGATCATGGAAGTGGTGGTTGAAGGTGACGATGAATACTCCATTACTGAAGTGGTTTGATGGGTGGATATTTGATTCATTATATTAGCTTTATTTCTTGTTAATACCATAAACTAATGAACCAAATATAAAATGTGCTGAAAATGAAATATAGAATGAAAAAATTATACAATCAAACAGGCAATCCAATCCTATATTTATGCAACAAAACTGTGCCTTACATGGTTCTTTGATTATATCATGTTAATATTTCTCTTTTTTTTGTTTATGTGGTTTTGTGTGTTTCAATGTACTAATATGAATTAAAATAGGTGAACACTATGGAAATTATGGACAACGAAATTCTTATTGGTGATGAAATCCAACAATTTTTCTCGGGGGTAACCTTTGGTGTCGAGGGGCAAAGATTGGTGGATGGAGATGAAACCCACCATCACCAGATCTCAATCAATGGTTGGTGATGAAATCCAACCATTACTATTAAAAATGAAATATTTTGTGTGTGTGATTCCTTTAAAAGTTTTTGGTTTATTAAGGTGTATATACAATGTTAGAAATAACTGATTTCACTAGTCTAAATTAGAAGCCAATACAAGAAATATTGATTTTCCCAAAATAAGTAGAGTACACCGCTTAAGACCACTCTCTAAACAAAGGAGGGTTCATATACTCTTTCACATCGAATAACCAAATGTGGGGGTACTTTAAATTATTATAATGTTGTTCCTACTTATAACAACAAAAGGAGAAATACCGAACCCTATAATGCAAACTATTTTATGTAATTAATCATTCACATGAAAACAAAGATGCAATTGTAGCACACCAGAAAATAGTGAAACCCTTAAATAGAAATGTGTGATTTATGATTGAATGTGGATGCAAAAATGGATGCAAAGAACTATTCTAATGCCTAGAAATGCAGATTAAAATGTTCATTTTTACTAGATTGTTAATGATGTTCTTTTTAGTCATAAATCTATAAAAAATATGAAAATACATAAAATAAAAAACCTAGGGTTTTTGTAGTAGACTTATATATAGGCCTATGTATTGTTCCTATTCTATATGAAATGCACTTGGGTGCTTGTGAAACCCACCTAGGTGCTTCCTGAATGTCCCACGAGCACCGTGGGGCATCTGCACACCTTCTACAACTTCTGCAACTCCTCAAAAATTGGTTCTACAAAATTTGTGCGACCTATTTTTTTGAAAAACCTACAAGATAGAATAAAAAAAACAATGAATTAATGACAAGATAATCAACACAAAGAACCCATTATGGGTCCCACCATGATTTCTAATTGTAGATGCAAAATTGAACAACACCAAACAATATACTTAAATAAATGAATGAACAAAGCAGAATAAATACAGATGATTGCACAAATATAAACTTTTATTATTATTTCCCAATGGATCTCTGATATTACAACCAAGTGTATCCCAAATGGGGGTTTACAATGCTTTATTATCCAATACAATGATTTCAATATGCTAGGGTTCTTTGAAACCCTAACTAACAAACAAAGGTGGTGTCTTCACGCTCAACTTGATCTCAACAGTAAGGTGAGTGGGCTTTAGATATCCATAGGCCAAATCACTCAAGTGCTTTAGCAACTTCCAATGAATTGGATCTCTAGAACTACAAACAACAAACAACAATAAAATATCAATAATTTCTATGAGGGCTCCACTATGTGAACTAACCCTAGTTCCAAAAATGAAGTTATAAATAGATTTCAAGAATAAAAACACTTGCAAGAAATAAATTTTACCTTGTCACATTAATTTTTTGTTCTCTATTCTTCATAATTACAGTAGAATTTGGTGCACAGATGCCCTAGCAACACCTAAGGGATTGGTAGACTGCAGAACTAGGGCTGTGAACACTCATGGGTGCTAAGTGATAGTAGAATGTTAGTCTTACAATGGCACTGAGAGGGGGGGTGAATCAGTGCAGCTATTTTAAAACTTAATGCTTTAACTCTTAAAGCCAAAACAAAAGAAAGCTAAAACCAGAAACAACAAGTACCACAAGAGAGCATAACATAACACAAGATGTAACGAGGTTCACCGACTTTGGCTACTCCTCAAACTAGACTCGCTTGGACTCCCATCCAAATCCAACCATTGCAAAGCACCAACTTTACAATCAATTTACCAACGATCCAACTGGAAGGAGCACCAACCCCTAATTTACCAGCATCAACTGGAAGGAGCACCAACCCCTGATTCCAAGCACCAACTTGGATTTCTATTTTCAATTTTGATTGACATAAAAATGCCTTCAGTGTTACAAGATCCTCATTGATCTAGCTTAAATCAAATCAATCTCATGGAAGCATACACTCTTTTACAGTTCTACCTTCTGCACACTTCCAGCCCTTTCATATGGCATGCTCTTGCAGCTCTTCACAGCATTAACACAACACTGTTATAATCTCTTACAACATTCTCACAGCTCACTTACAGCCAGCCTCTTTCTGCAGCATCTTCTATCACGCAGCAGCAACTGCATTCTGATCAATTTAGAATGACATAAACATGTCTTCACTTCATGCACGACCCTGACTGGTCTGCAATTAACCCGACTCTACACACTCTCACGGCTCTACTTATTTTTCTCTTGATTCTTCTCTAACCCTCCTTTTACAGCAATTTCTCTCTAACAACAGCTACATCTTCTCTGTACGATTATTCTTTTATAACCTTTCAATCTGCATGCGATCGAATGACCTTCTCCAACTCGTTCGAATTCATTACTCCCGTCCATAATGTGACTGTTCGAATGCATGAACATACTGACCGTTAGAGTGCCTTTTCTTTTCTCCATATGCAATTCTTTGAAAGCTTTTCGATTCTTCATGTTCGGCTTTTCTGTATGCTTCAAATACGTCTGTTAGAATGCCTGCAAATACGACCTTTCGAATACTTTTATTATCCTTCATATTCGGCTTTTCGAATGCGTTTCAATTATGCATGTTTGGTCGTTGCATTGCATGTCCAACACCTGTCAACGTTTAACTGTCTGTCTGACTTCAGTTACTTTTTACGTAACTGGCTGCATGATTTTCCTGTCGGCTTTTTCGACACGTGTCACCTTGCATGTTCCTGCGGGTTTTACCTGCCAGACTGTTACCTGTCGCGATATCGTGACACTTTTAACTTATGCTGACGTCACCCTGAAGGTTGTCGCGAAATCGTGACCATTTTGGCCTTGAAAGCTTTTCCCCTGCTCATGTCGCGATATCGCGACACTTAGAACTTTTGCTGACATCATCCTTAAGCATGTCACAAAATCGCGACGCTTTCGGCTTCCAACAGCTTTCCTTTCATCCTGTCGCGAAATCGTGACACTTTGTTCTTCCGTACAACTCTCCTTGCCAACTCCAACGAAAATGGAACATGTCACGAAATCGCGACACTTTGCTCTTCCGTACAACTCTCCTTGCCAACTCCAATGAAAATGGAACATGTCACGAAATCGTGACACTTTGCTCTTCCGTACAACTCTCCTTGCCAACTCCAGCGAAAATGGAACATGTCGCGAAATCGCGACACTTTGCTCTTCCGTACAACTCTCCTTGCCAACTCCAGCGAAAATGGAACATGTCGCGAAATCGCGACACTTTGCTCTTCCGTACAACTCTCCTTGCCAACTCCAGCGAAAATGGAACATGTCACGAAATCGCGACGCTTCCGGCTCTTGCTGACGTCATCATCTTCTTGTCGCGAAATCGTGACGTTTTCGGCTTCTAGCAGCTTTCTTTGAAACTTGTCATGAAATCGTGACACTTTCGGCCCTTGCTGACGTCATCGTTATCTTCGTCGCGAAATCGCGACGCTTCTGGCTTCCGTACGCTCTTTGCTCCATGCAGTAGCGAAATCGCTACATCTTCTTGTTTGTGTCTTTTCACTTGTAGCAAAATCGCTACATCTTTGTTTTCATTTCCTTCAATATGTAGCGAAATCGCTACACCTTAGTGCCCATGTATTTTCATCATGTAGCGATATCGCTACACCTTAGTTTCCATTTATTTCAACATGTAGCGATATCGCTACACCTTAGTTTCCATTCATTTCAACATGTAGCGATATCGCTACACCTTTGTTTCTACATTCTCTCTCCTCTTTGGCAAAAGTGTCGCGATATCGCGACACTTTTCTTTGCTAGGTCCTTTTCTCCATTTATGTCGCGAAATCACGACATCTTTTCACCTTGCTTCCCTCTCTGCCAGCATGTCACGAAATCGTGACAGTTTACCTTTCACTTTCTCTCTCCTCTACCATGTCGCGATATCGCGACAATTTTGCTCGCATCTTCTCTCTCGTCGGACATGTCGCAAAATCGTGACAATTTGGCGTGCATTTTCTCTCTCCTTCTTTTTGTCGCGAAATCGCGACACATTTTCTCTCTCCTCAACGAAAACTCGACATGTCACGAAATCGCGACATTTCTGGCTGCGCCTTCTCTCTCCTCGACCATGTCGCGAAATCGCGACAGAAAACATGTCGCGATATCGCGACAGTTTTCTTCCTTGTCTCTTTTTGCCAGTTTCTGAATCTGGGTCACCTCTCGTTTTCCTTGAAACTTTCTCGCACTTGATCCGATCGACCTCCGAATCGCATCAACTACATCAATATGACTATGTTGACAACAATGACAATACTTTTGCAATTCTTTTGCTGCACCTTGCTCAACAAACAACTCCTATCCATCACCTTGCTCACCAATCAACTTCTAACCATTGCATCAACCGATCAACCTGACTGTGTTGACAACAATGACAATACTTAGGTTGCACCTTGCTCATCAATCTCCCCCTTTGGAATTGTTGGCAACACACGTAATTGTCTGCAATTACCTGTAATTCTTCTCCCCCTTTGACAATAATACCAAAGGGCGGCTGCAAAACTCCCCCTTAGTCCATGCACAACATTCACAGGCAAAAAAAATTAATCCAGTTAGCAAAAAGCATAAACATGAGCAATATGATGAACAGATCCATAAATTCTCCCTCTGAGAATTTGATCCTGATGTCTAGTCAAATCTTAGCCAATACTTGGAAAAAAAATGACCTCTTCAGATCACGCTGTCTTCTGAGCCTCAACCCTCTGGTACTCTGTCATAGACTCACTAAGAACCTGCTTAAGAAGCACACATAGAACTTGTCCAGATCAGCACACAAGTTCTCACTAGAACCACGCTTAGCATGAACCCACAAAGAGAATTGTTAGAGACCCAATGTGATTTATCAACTTCATAGAAACATACAGAGAATTGTTAGAGACTCAATATGTTCTATACTTAATTCCCAATCTCAAACTCAACTATTAAACTCAAGACAGCCAACCAAGGGTTCCACCAACTTAATGCAAGTAGCTAGACTCACAAAAATAAGCCCTAGAGCACAAAGCTTCCACTATCTCAAACCAGAAATTAGGATTTACACCAAGCCAAGGGATACCTAGAAGAGTACCTTTTCACTCCAACCTTATTTCAGAAAACATACACCAATCATACTCATAAGAAGAATGAGTCCATACCTTATTTGAGTAGAAGATAATTGAACCTTCAAGATGACACCACACACAACTCTCAAACTTTCAACCAATTTAGGGAAGGAATAAAAATAAATTAGCAATAAAGTGAACTTCCTTTATTACACCTTTTAGCTCCACTTCTTTAAACACAATCATCAAAACATGCCAATAAGATAATGTCAAAGCAAAATATGACAACTTAACCTTATACCTCCATCAATTATATTTGCCAAGTCAATTCAAAATACTCCAAGCAAATAATAATAAAAGATATACCTTGGCCAAACTTAGTTCTCCAACCTTTGGAGAAAGTGAATAACACCACCACAAAAGCTAAAGCGCTTTTATTGCTTCTATCCACGAGCATCACGACCAAGACGAAATTGCCCACAACATGGGTCAAACTTGGCACCTCTGCCCAACGCTTCTTCACTTCAACAAGCAGATTTCACATCTTTCAATAAAATTGATAGGAGACTCACTTGTACCAACTCTACAAATTTACTGCCAACTTAGTGCAAGCAATAAATACTGTACTGCGGCACAACCAGATTCCTTTTTAAACTTAAAACCTGATCTGAGTTTTCTACAGATACTGCAGATCACTTTACTTTTAATAGTGCAAATCTTGGAGAAGACATTTTGACAAACACTTTATGGCCAACCATAGAGCCCCTTACTCAACCTCAACTTCTTAACCTCGGATTGATATTTTATCAACAGTGAACCCGAACTCGTCTGTGAATTGAATAATCTTACCAAGGCGACAAGAAGGATCTTGTAAGCTTTACCTCAAAGTGTAAAACAAATACACGTTGCTCGAAACACGTATATGCAGCTAGAGCAAACACGAAAAAAAATTCTAAACTGTTATGATCCGAAGTAATGAACAGTTGGTGGAAGAAATATCAACAGTACAGCAGTGACATATCTCAACACTACCAAATGTGACAACTCTTCAAATTAAATAGCACACTTCACGGCACCTTCAAAAACAACATCAAGAACTGACAACACACTTTAGCTGCAAACAACAATAACTCGACTTCTTACCTTTCATCCTCAGAAAATCGGCCCAAAAACATAGGAGCATTAAAATAAAATTTTAAGATTGCTCCCCCTGAGGATGTGCCACCTGGAGCTGCTTAAAGCAGAAGAGGAGTAATCTCCTTCTATCCAAGGAGACACGAATTCCTTTCTTCTCGTCTTTCTCCAGACTTTCTTGAACTTGGGCTTGAGTTTTTCAACTACATCCCTATTTTGCCCCTGTTCGTGAACTTGAACATTTTTCTTGCGGGGTTGTTTCTTGTGCATTCTTGAAGGATGATTATTTTCCTTTCTGCTGTGCACATGATTTATTCTCTGTCTGTATTGTATTCTTTGCGTCTGATGAAATCTAGGGTTTTGCCTTAGATTAGATACAAAAGTGCTTGCACATAACCTTGCTATGTGCCCTTGACCATTACATTTAAAACATTGCACATGTTTTATTCCCTGTCTGTATTGCATTCTGTGTGTCTTATGAAATCTATGGTCTGGCCTTAGATTGGATACAGAAATGCTTGGAAAAAACCTTGCTATGTGCCCATGGCCATTACATTTAAAACATTGCACAGGGTGTTCACTCAGGAAAGCAGATGTGTTTTTATCAAGGATAACTCTTTGATCTATTATTCTGTCCACAATAAAATGCCTTGTGACCATAGTAGTTGCATTTAGAACAATAGCCATTAAAAGCATTATTATTAAAAGAGTGAGAGTGAGAGAACTTCTGTTGCTGTGGTTGCTTTGCTGTAGATTTTCTTTGATGATTTCTTCCTTTTGAGGATTCAGCTTCAGACTTTTCTTTTTTCAAACCTTCAACCGAGGACTTCTTCTTCTCTGCATGTTTAGAGGATGAAGGTTGTTCAGCTTCATATCCAAGACCAAACTTAGACGTGGAGCTTCTTTGTTGATTTATCATTGTATCTAGCAACTCTGTGCTTTTCTCAAATTTGAGATTTATATTGGCCTCTTTTAGTTGTTTCTTCAAAGAAACAATCTCTTCTTCTTGTTGGCAACAAGCAGTCTTTTTCTCATTGAACTGAGACCTGAGAATTTCTTCAACCCTCTTGGACACATCTACTTGCAGCTTTAGATTACTAATAGTTTTGTTAGATTCTTCTTCACGTTTGCTATATACATCGACTTTATCATTCAGCTGTGTCTTCAAGGCTTCTTCTGCTTTCTTGGCCTCTTGAATTTGTAAACAGAGATTTTCAATCTCATCCCCGTATTCTTCCAACTTTTTGGACAAGTCTTTTGTTGCTTTTCTTTTGTATACTTAACTCTTCAAGAGCGGCGATCAACTCACCTTCTAGATCTACTTCAATCTCCAGGTTTTCATTGCAAACTTCATAGTTCACTTCTTCTTCCTTCTTTAGTGCAATTTTCTCTTCTGAAGGAATTGAAACTGACTGAGATGCCTTAATGGAGGATAATCTATTCTTCTTACCCATTGTAAACTAATCCAAGATCAACCCTGACTGATTTAGCCTGAACTGGGAACTTGGCTCTGATACCAATTGTTAGTCTTACAATGGCACTGAGAGGGGGGGGTGAATCAGTGCAGCTATTTTAAAACTTAATGCTTTAACTCTTAAAGCCAAAACAAAAGAAAGCTAAAACCAGAAATAGCAAGTACCACAAGAGAGCATAACATAACACAAGATGTAACGAGGTTCACCAGTTTTGGCTACTCCTCAAACTAGACTGCTTGGACTCCCATCCAAATCCAGCCATTGCAAAGCACCAACTTTACAATCAATTTACCAGCATCCACTGGAAGGAGCACCAACCCCTAATTTACTATAATCAACTGGAAGGAGCACCAACCCCTGATTCCAAGCACCAACTTGGATTTCTATTTTCAATTTTGATTGACATAAAAATGCCTTCAGTGTTACAAGATCCTCACTGGACTAGCTTAAATCAAATCAATCTCATGGAAGCATACACTCTTTTACAGTTCTACCTTCTGCACACTTCCAGCCCTTTCATATGGCATGCTCTTGCAGCTCTTCACAGCATTAACACAACACTGTTATAATCTCTTACAACACTCTCACAGCTCACTTACAGCCAGCCTCTTTCTGCAGCATCTTCTATCACGCAGCAGCAACTGCAATTCTGATCAATTTAGAATGACATAAACATGTCTTCACTTCATGCACGACCCTGACTGGTCTGCAATTAACCCGACTCTACACACTCTCACGACTCTGCTTATTTTTCTCTTGATTCTTCTCTAACCCTCCTTTTATAGCAATTTCTCTCTAACAGTAGCTACATCTTCTCTGTACGATTATTCTTTTATAACCTTTCAATCCTGCATGCAGTCGAATGACCTTCTCCAACTGTTCGAATTCATTACTCCTGTCCATAATGTGACTGTTCGAATGCATGAACATACGGCTGTTCGAGTGCCTTTTCTTTTCTCCATATGCAATTCTTCGAAAGCTTTTCGATTCTTCATGTTCAGCTTTTCTGTATGCTTCAAATACGTCTATTAGAATGCCTGCAAATACGACCTTTCGAATACTTTTATTATCCTTCATATTCGACTTTTTGAATGCGTTTCAATTATGCATGTTTGGCTGTTGCATTGCATGTCCAACACCTGTCAACGTTTAACTGTCTGTCTAACTTCAGTTACTTTTTACGTAACTGGCTGCATGATTTTCCTGTCGGCTTTTTCGACACGTGTCACCTTGCATGTTCCTACGGGTTTTACCTTCCAGACTGTTACCTGTCGCGATATCGTGACACTTTTAACTTATGTTGACGTCACCCTGAAGGTTGTCACGGAATCGCGACCATTTTGGCCTTGAAAGCTTTTCCCTCGCTCATGTCGCGATATCGCGACACTTAGAACTTTTGCTGACGTCATCCTTAAGCATGTCGCGAAATCACGACGCTTCCGGCTTCCAGCAGCTTTCCTTTCATCTTGTCACGAAATCGTGACACTTTGTTCTTCCGTACAACTCTCCTTGCCAACTCCAGTGAAAATGGAACATGTCACGAAATCGTGACACTTTGTTCTTCCGTACAACTCTCCTTGCCAACTCCAACGAAAATGGAACATGTCGCGAAATCGTGACACTTTGTTCTTCCGTACAACTCTCCTTGCCAACTCCAGCGAAAATGGAACATGTCATGAAATCGTGACACTTTGCTCTTCCGTACAACTCTCCTTGCCAACTCCAGCGAAAATGGAACATGTCGCGAAATCGCGACACTTTGCTCTTCCGTACAACTCTCCTTGCCAACTCCAACGAAAATGGAACATGTCGCGAAATCGCGACACTTTGCTCTTCCGTACAACTCTCCTTGCCAACTCCAATGAAAATGGAACATGTCGCGAAATCGCGACACTTTGCTCTTCCGTACAACTCTCCTTGCCAACTCCAACGAAAATGGAACATGTCACGAAATCGTGACACTTTGCTCTTCCGTACAACTCTCCTTGCCAACTCCAGCGAAAATGGAACATGTCACGAAATCGTGACGCTTTCGGCTCTTGCTGACGTCATCATCTTCTTGTCACGAAATCGTGATGTTTCCGGCTTCTAGCAGCTTTCTTTGAAACTTGTCACGAAATCGTGACACTTTCGGCCCTTGCTGACGTCATCGTTATCTTCGTCGTGAAATCGCGACGCTTCTGGCTTCCGTACGCTCTTTGCTCCATGCAGTAGCGAAATCGCTACATCTTCTTGTTTGTGTCTTTTCACTTGTAGCGAAATCGCTACATCTTTGTGCCATGTATTTTCATCATGCAACGATATCGCTACACCTTAGTTTCCATTCATTTCAACATGTAGCGATATCGCTACACCTTAGTTTCCATTCATTTCAACACGTAGCGATATCGCTACACCTTTGTTCCATTCTCTCTTTACTGTCGCGATATCGTGACACTTTTCTTTCCTCTCCTTTTCTCCATTTATGTCACGATATCGTGACATCTTTTCACCTTGCTTCCCTCTCTACCAGCATGTCACGAAATCGCGACAGTTTACCTTTCACTTTCTCTCTCCTCTGCCATGTCGCGATATCGCGACATTTTTGCTCGCATCTTCTCTCTCCTCGGACATGTCGCGAAATCGCGACAATTTGGCATGCATTTTCTCTCTCCTACTTTTTGTCGTGAAATCGCGACACATTTTCTCTCTCCTCAACGAAAACTCGACATGTCGCGAAATCGTGACATTTTCGGCTGCACCTTCTCTCTCCTCGACCATGTCGCGAAATCGCGACAGAAAACATGTCGCGATATCGCGACAGTTTTCTTCCTTGTCTCTTTTTGCAGTTTCTGAATCTGGGTCACCTCTGTTTTCCTTGAAAATTTCTGCACTTGATCTGACTGACCTCTGAACTGCATCAACTGCATCAATCTGACTGTGTTGACAACAATGACAATACTTTTGCAATTCTTTTGCTGCACCTTGCTCAACAAACAACTCCTATCCATCACCTTGCTCACCAATCAACTTCTAACCATTGCATCAACTGATCAACCTGACTGTGTTGACAACAATGACAATACTTAGGTTGCACCTTGCTCATCATAGAAGATACCCAAAGGTGCTCTATGATGATAGGATATGAAGAGAGATGCTCGATGATGATAGAAAATATCTAGAGGGACTTCGAGAAACTCGAAGGGGTGTTCTTGGAGTGAAACATAATCTGTAAAAGCATATCTATTTCGTGCAAGGTCGAGGATGGCAGATGCTAGATGACTATGAGAGATGAAATATGGATAATGGCAAGGGAGCTTGGATGCTTAAGGACTTAGGGAAAACTCCTTAACACCAAAGACTTAGAAAACGTAGGGAACTTGGGGATTGAAATAGCTTAGTGGTTGAGTCATCAAAATGAATCCTCTTTATAATCTCTCTTAGGGCACATTAAGGTTTCAATGACAATTTGTGTGGTCAATATTAAAACGTGATGGAGGGTGGAGATTAAATCTAGGCATGTGGTATGGATCAAGGTGGATGAATGGTTGGGATTAAATCATGATGGATGGTTGGGATTAATTCATATAAATATACATATATTTATTAAATATATAAATAAAATATATAAAATATTATTATTTATATATATTAAATAAATATAATAATGGGTATAAGTGGTAGGAAGCTATGGATGGATGACAAGTGGCTAGATTTTGGTGGAGGATGAGTGGGATTGGTTGGAGGAAGTTGAGCTGGATAGGGCAACCAAGATAGATGTGGTGAGGTCAAATGAGGGGTATCTCTACCTTGGCAGAGAGATAGAACCTAGATAGGGGGACATTTCTATTCCCTACTAGTGAGGTGACTATGACACTTAAGGATGTATACCGCATCCTCAAGTTGTCGATGGAGGGCTTGAGTGTCGAGGTTGGACACGATAAGAAGTACGAGTTGAGATACATATTCAAGGATAGATGGTAGGATGTGAAGGTGACTGACAAAAGCATTACTTACTTGTCCATATATGTGGATAATAATCTGGATGTCCTTCCTACTTTGGTGATGTTCATGTTGGCTAACATAGTGGTCCCATACAGTCCTAGTTGTCGGTTCCCATGGGATCTTGTTGGGATTGTGTGCGATATGATTTCTACACCACGTGTATACATGGGCTCATAATTTATTGGTGTAGTTGTACCAGGAGATATATTTTAGTATAGATGAATGTCATCTATAATTTCATCAAACTCTTCTAACTTATCCTCATCTATGTCTACCTGGAAAACCTTAGGATCTGAAGGTGAAGTTGGGGGTGATGGAGGAATGTAGTTGGATGAAGCCCTTAACAATTACTCAGATAGGAAAAACTCAGAAAATGATGGTGGTGAGGAGATATGGTCCATATCAATAAGAATCATGTCAATAGGAATTGGCTTTGCTAAATTATATGGATCACGAAGTGGGGTGAATAAGTCAACAAGATTCATGTTGACTTAAAGGTGGCTAAGGTGAATGGAATAGATATTTTTGGCTAGAACCAATGCTAGAACTCTATTAAACCTGGACAACAACAAACAACACAAATAAATGCAATGTACATGCAAAATGTTTTTGTTTTTATTTTTGTTTTGCTTTTGATTTTTGATTTTTAATTTTTTTTAAATTTTTTTTTTTATGTACATATATTACAAGCAAAGTGGTCGATGATATGGATTAGAAAACTATTCCAAATGTATTAGCAATATTTAACATACAAATTTTATAATTGTCCCATGGAATTCATATCAAAATTTTAGTGCATAACTAAAAGAATGAGTCCATAATAAAATGAACATTTATTTAAAGAATCATAACAATTTCTATTAGCATTTTAAGTGAAGTACAACCATAAATGAATAATCTTCATACAAATTCACACATCTCATTTATCCTAGGAACCCTCATGGGGAATAAAACTAGCCTTAAAACAATCTCTTTATTATCTTTCATAAAGTATTCATTCCTTACAACAAGGCAAAGACACCCCATGATGAATTTATATTTTACTAGGGACATTCTATAATCCCTAGGATATCACAATATGAATTAATAATTCAATTCATATGTACATTTTGTCTCTATATTTTGGAACATAGGTGTCCCAAATAATTCACCTTTTACACATTTAGAAGTTCCTTTCTTATTACAATAATCTAATATGTATTTGTATTTCAATTACACAAATAAAAAACATCAAGATGCACTTCATTTTACTCCTTCCAGTCAATACAATTAAACAAAATGTACCCTTTGAATAATAATATTTAAAAATTCTAGAGTAACCCCTATTTCCTTTTTGTCAAAAATTATAACCTTTACAACTAAGAACAATAATGACTATTTTTAGGCATCCTTTGTTGCTTTTAAAGAAAATAACTCGTAATTCCTTTCAAGTAACTTGTTATTACAACATTTGAAAATAAACTCCTAATACATTCTATTGTATTTCAGGAGATGAGCATATAACCTTCATCAAAAATAACAAAGTTATATATATGTATATATATAATCATACGTTTGAAACTTTCAATAAGCTTATAATAATTAATAGTGCAAAACTAAGATTATTCTTGTGCTTACACTTGGAACTCCCTTAGAGTATTTTCTTTCCTAAGAGTTAACCAATATCCTTTTAAGAATTCTATATGCTAGATGATAAGACACAATCACATTGCACTTAATCCCATGTAAACATTACAATAACATGTTCAATCACATATGGTCTCATCTAAATTATTAAGAGCCATAATTCCATGTCAAAATGTACAACAATAAGTATTATACATATGCTTCAATTTAGGTGTCCTCAAAATCATAGAGTTTCATTGTTGCATCTCCATACTAACAACGTAATTTTGGGATGTTTGTTGGGTTCAAATTTCAAACATTCCTTAAATTAAACCTAGGCCTTCTTCAAATTAATTCATAACTAGAGGCACCTAAAAAGTGTGGCACGTCTTCTATAGTCCTACTTTAGACCCAAAAATCAATAGAATAGCATCTCCTCATTCTAACAGTAACACCGATCTCTTCTTAGGTGGTATATAGTATATCACTATTTGTTTTGACCAAATTCCTTCTCTATTCCAACTTAATACTGTAGACTCATTATGTTTATCTTGGAAATAGTTTGTAACTTTATCATTGAGTGTAGGAGTAGTCATAAGGTATATGTCATATACAAAAAGAATGGAGTATTTTGGGTACTTACGCTAGACATCCCTAACAAGCTCGCAATGTCATACAAGCTCAACCATGTTTCCAGATTATTTATTTAAATAAAATAACCTCATTAAAATAAATTAGACACTCCTTTCTATCAATTATAACTCTAATTTTAAACAACCCTCTCTCATTTGACTTGGCAGATTCAAAATTTGCAATCAATATTCTCATGCAACCCTCTTCAAAACAAAATTCATAAAACTAAATATTCTTTAGAAGCCAGTTCAAAATTTAATAAAGTCCACACTAGTTTTTTTAGATAAAAGATATACTCTTCCCAACTGGTTTATGGAATCTAGAATGAATAACACATTATAACATATTCTCTTAGAACATTTCCATTGTTTATATATAGATGACATTTCTCCATACTATGGAAAATGTAGGTTCTCCAAAACTCCAAAGCAAATCAAATTTTAAACAACACATGTCTCTACTAGATATTCAAATCAAAGTGCAAATTTTTATGAAACTAACATGGTTTGTTATCACTACAAATTCTCTCTGAGTTCATCCAATTTTTTTTTTTTTGTCTCTCTATTTTTTTTCCTTCCCATATTACTCCTATTTTTCCTTTTCAGCTTGCTCCCCTTTTTTATTTTTTATTTTCCTTCTCTAATAAGTGCCCTCTCATCATTTCCCCATAATTAAATTTCTAAGCATCAGTTAAGGATTAAACATTATCTTTAGCTACCACTATGTAGTACCACCCCCTTTCATAGTATGATGATGGGCTAAAAACCAGAAGTATATTGTTCTATTTGCTTTAAGTCATACCATGGTCCAAAATAATTCAAACAATACCACCTTCTTGGGTTAAGGAACTAGAGACATACTTATCATAAGATAATCTATTATCTCTTTTAATCAACCGCAGGGTCATTAAATCCCCACCATTTGACTTTATGCACACAAAATAATCTTCTTTCTTTATGGTTTATGTAGAGAAGGATCATAAATAAAATATAATAATGCAAATTAAAGGATATGTATTGAATTCCAATAAGCATAATTATCCTTATTTTAATGTTTTAACCATTATGTCTATCAAAAATAATTTATTATTTAAGAGAAGAAATAATAAAAAAAAAATATTCTTCTTTAGTACAATGCATATATTTAAATCAAATAAACCTTCATCTAAAAATAAAATAATAAATTAGCAAGCTAATTGCATACAAATCTTAATATATCTTTTCTCGTGCAGATCATATTATGAATATACATGAAAAATGAGCATTCATCTATGTTGTCCAAGTTGTTTCAATGATTACATCAACACATCTTTATCCTTTCCTATGGCATCCCATTCTCGGTGGCTAATTATTTCTCCCACTCATGAGAAAGCCTATTCTTATGAAAATACAAAATTATTAGTAGCATATTATTCTACCATAGAATATATATTTTATAGAACTAAACATTAAATAATCAACGATTCTGTTGACAAGAAACATCCTATTATTTTAAGGAATATACACCTTATAGAAACAAAATATGAAATAGTAATTCATTCCATCATCAAAATAGCTTATCAATCTATAAGTCTATCATACTAATTTTTTTTTCAATGGAGGGTCATGACATAGAAGGTAGCTCAACAATAGTGCACCCAAAAATCCTGGCAAGGTCCTTTGCCTAAGAAGGAAAATATTTAGAAAAAAAAGTTTGCTCTTGAGAAATTTGATGTATTGACCAGTAGCACTCTCATAGTCCAGGAAGATTCTTTTGATTTATTTAGCCTGTGGAATATATGATAGGGTAGAGATAAGAGTGTCATCAGTAAACTATTTGTGGGAGATAGGATCAATAGTGAGAGTAGGTTTAATACTTTCAATAACAACAAAATCTTTAATTGATATTCCCAGAACTTTTGCTAGGATAACAAAGAGGGAATATGAAAGAGGATCACTAGTATTGTTAGATAAATTTGGTGCTATAAATTTTGTTTGATTTATGCTATCATTACCATTGATTTTCTATTGTAATTTGTGTAAAAATTCCATCCAATACTAGTATAAATGCTAGCCATTATAGTTTTGTTTCGGTGGCTTGTTGTAGTTCTTTGGATTTCTTAAATAGAACCTAAAATATTAAATTGGTATTATAGTAGGTTTATCTATTTGGGTTAAAGGATTTTTGTTATGATGGTGCAAAATAGAGCTAATATTTTCCCACTTCAAATTCCTATGTTTAATGGAGAAAATTTCAAATACTAGATTATTCGAATGAAGATTTTTTAAATT
Organism: Wollemia nobilis; assembly: GCA_028583015.1. NCBI lineage: Eukaryota > Viridiplantae > Streptophyta > Pinopsida > Araucariales > Araucariaceae > Wollemia > Wollemia nobilis. Next base: position 3,372,477 of record JAQPPZ010004166.1, on the reverse strand, counting down.
TTATAAGAGTTGTGGAGTCTTGTTTTGTAGGGATAGTTTGAGCTAGTAGATCAAGCTACTTTTCATGCCCCTCTGTTGATTCTAATCAGTTACTGGAAAATTGGAAAAAGGATGTAAAAGCTTTGTTTTTAATCCAATGTAGGGTTGATATCTCCATCTTTCCAAATATTGATGAATGCACTCAATAAAAGGATGCATGGGAGACACTTGAAAGTGCCTACAAAGGTTCCTCCAAGGTGAGAATAGCTAAGCTTTAGCTCTTGATAAGATATTTTGAATCCTTATACATGAATGATAATGAGTCTATTGAAGTGTTCATCACTAGAGTCCAAAATATGGTGAATGTTATTCATGCACATGGTGAGGCACTTGATGATAAAAGGATTGTTGAGAAGGTATTGAGAAGCCTTCCTAGGAAGTTTGATCTGGTTATGATTGTTATTGAAGAGTCTAGATATTTATCAAAACTAACTCTTGTTGAACTACTTGGTAGCTTGTAAACTTATGAGCACAGGATGAAAGATAGAGATGGTGGTCTTGATTAATATTTTCAAGGCAATTTAAATATGAATGAGAAGCCACCCCATTCAAAGGAATAATCATCTAACACTTCAACACCATCATTTTCTAGAGGTTATGGAAGAGACCATGGATAAGTTCATGGTAGAGGTTGTGGAAGAGGAAATAACAATAGTCATGAATCAGCTCATAGAAACTAACTATTATGAAAAGGATGACCACGCTAAATCATATTGCTATAAAAAGAAAAATAGGAGAAAAGAGATAATTACAATAAAGAAAAAGATAAAACCCTCTTTCTATATTGCAATATTTTGAGGTTGTTGAAGATTAAGTTTGTTATATTTATAGTGGATGTTTAAACCACATGACTAGAAGTTGGATCCTATTTATTGAACTTGAGGAGAATGTTAGATGATAGGTAAAATTTAGTGATAATAATTAGTTCAATATAGAAAAAAGGAACTCTTGCCATCATGACAAATATTGGTAAGATTTTTTATATGCATGACACTTTGTATGTGCCAATACTCAAGCATAATTTGAGTATTGGACAATTATGCTCAAAATATTATAAGGCTATTTTTGAAAATAATTGTTGTAGAATCCTGAATAAGACTAACAATCATATTGTAGCTAAAGTGTTGATGTCAAAAAATAGGATGTATATGTTGAAAATGTAGCCAACTATGGAATGTTTGAAGACCACCATTGATTTGGCATGGTTATGGTATAAAAGGTATAGACACCTCTGCTTTTGCTTATTGTATGGAATGCAAAAGAGTCTTGTTAGAGGGCTACCCACATTAGAAAACAACATAGAGAGAAGTTTCCACACCACAAATTTAGAGTTAAGAAACCATTGAAATTGGTGCATGTTGATCTATGTGGACCCATGTAGACCTTAAGCATTGGTAAAAGTAAATATTTGTTGATGATCATTCAAGAATGAGTTGGATATATTTCTTGCATGATAAATCACAAGATTTTGATTGTTTCAAGATGTTTAAGGCTCTAGTTGAAAATAAATTTAGTTTTTGTATTAAGACCTTAAGTAATGACCGAGGAGGTGAGTTCATTTGCAATGAATTTCAAGAATTTTGTAATAGCCAAGGAATCAAAAGGGAGTTGCAAATTGCCTACACTCCTCAACAAAATAAAGTGGTAGAATGAAAGAATAGTATCGGTGAAAATGGTCTACTGTATGTTGAAGGAAATGGATTTACCAGACAAGTTTTGGGATGAATATATACATAAAATTGTTTACATTCTTAATCAAAACCCTACAAAGCTAATAGAAAACTCTACTCCCTATGAAACTTGGTATGGTAAGAAGCCAAGTATTGGTCATTTGAAATTTTTTGGTTCCACATGTTATGTGCACATTCTTGAACAAAAGAGAAGAAAACTTGATGAGAAATCTATCAAATATATTTTTGTTGGCTATTTTGATGAATCCAAAGCTTACAGATGTTATGATCCCACTACTAACAAGTTGCATGTTAGTAGAGATGTGGTATTTGATGAAGGAAAAACATATAGCAAAGAGACTAAAAATGTGATGCAAGAGCATCCATGTGGAGAAGTTGGAAGACCAACTATTAGATAATTGCTAACAAACTATCTCATGGAAGTTGCAAAGTAATAGTTTAATAACTATTTTTGAAGCCTTTAAAAATGGGGTTCATGAGGAAAAGAGAAGAGAGAGACAAAGAGAGGTCTCAAATCTCAACCTTGTATTCCCAATGAAAATAGAAAATATATGAACAATATTTTGCTAATAAATCCCTAAGTTTTGGTTGTTGTTGCATGTTTAAATGATTTTTGCTTTGTGCTATTTAAGTTGTATGTTGTAGTCTACTTGGATTAGTGTGTGCAAGGTTGCAGATGAAAGAAATTTCTACATAAGTCTCAGCATCACATAATCCAACAAAAATTATTATGTTGATAAGTGCTTGAGCAAAGTGTTGTTGTGGTAAAGAGATCCATATGTATATTTTGATTGCTATTTGAATTTGGATTTGTTGGATGGTGAAGAGGTAAATTATGATTTGCTTCTTACTGGAGAGGAAAAAAATTACTGCTTACCCCTTGTCATCTTGGCAATTAAAAATAATACCATTTGCATGTTGTCATAGGATACTGTTGTTGTTGGATAAGCGAGTGTCAATATGGAAAGTGTAATTAGGGAAGAGCATGCCATCAAGTATTCTTAGGAAAATTAGTGTCAATAGGGGAAGTGTTTTCAGAGAAGTGCATTTCATAAAGGGTTTGTCATCATGAAGTTTCCTATTTATATGATGTCATAAAATTGCTAAAGGTGTCGATATAATTTTATTGTTAGACTTTACCATATTTTTCCTTATCATATTTCACTTTTCTATATGTTGAAATAATAAATTACCACTACTATTAAGAGGCACCATCATCTTGTGAAGTTGCCATCTTATTAAATCCAAATATGTCATTTAATAAAATCATACAATGTGGTAAGAAAGGAAATATTGTTATACATTTGAAATCCTCTACATCATTGAATTATGTTTTTTGTATTAGAGCTAGAATATCTTTGAGGATTAGTACATACCAAAGGATATAAGGCACAATGGGAAAGGAAAATACCATGAGGTCCTCAAACCATAGATATAATAGAGATGATGAGGGGTATCATCGTTTGTCTAGAAGTTCACAATGAAGGATAAGAAATATTGATCCACGAAATTTCTAATATGGGAAGAAATACAAGGTTAGAAATCCCATCATATGATGAAATTTTAAACCACAAATAACTCATCGATTGGATTATAGATATGGAGAAATATTTTAATTTTGAATCAATGGACAACCCCAAGAAAGTGAATTTTTCCTATACAAAATTCAAGGGGCATGTGTCCTTGTGGTGGGATCATGTCCAAATAGAAATACAAGGAAATATATAAAACAATTAATACATGGGATAAAATGGTCACTAAACTAAAGGCCAAATTCCACCTATAAAATTACCAAATAGGGTCATTTAGAAGACTTCAAAACCTTAAGCAAAAGGATCTAGGAGTGAAAGAGTATATAGAGGAGCTCTATAAGTTGACCATTAGAGATAGTCATTTTGAAAATTATGAGGAGAAGGTGGAAATATAAATAAATGGACTAAGGGTGTCCATACAAGATGAAACTATTTTGATTTGAATTAGAATTGTTGAAGAGGTATACCAGTATGCGCTCAAGGTAGAGGAAAAGTTATTGTGTAAGCAATAAAATAATGCAAGAGGAAGAGGACAATCCTCTCAAGGAAGAGAACAATCAAATAATGGTAGCAGATAATATTTGCAAAAAGGAGAATTTAGTACTTCTCAAAGTGATTCCAAAAGGATGAGTTGGATTTGGTAGAGGAAGATGGTGTGGTTTTGTTGGCAATGTTGTAAAATATGGCTTTTAGATCATTTGGTTATTTCCTAATGTACCCTCATGGGTGCTTATTTAGTTTAGGATTATATTAGGAGTTATTTATTTATTAGTGTAATAGAATATATGCACAAGTGTTAGAATTTGCAATGACATAAATGTGCATGTAGTCCACATGTACATGAGTCTTAGGATTGAGTGAGATGCAAGTAACCTATATTTATATATAAAGGTCTCATTGTGATTGATTGAGGGGAGAGTGAAGTAGTGTAAAGGGTGAGTAGTAGTAGGAACAATGTAGCTCCATTTTTCTATGAGGAGTTGCAAACTCCATGACAGGATCATTGTAATTTTTGTGAGATTTCTTATATGAGTATTTCTAGAGCATTGTATCAAGTCCTCTATCAAATTTTCATGCATGTTAAGTTTCCTTTATTATAGTTATAGTATTGCATGTTTATTTCAATACTTGTTAATGCATTTCCTTTATGTTTAAGGATCCAAAAGCTAATAGTGGTATCAGACATGGTGGGTCAAAGGAAATCCACAAGTACTATTGTTGAGTATTTGCAAACCGGATCAACCACAGTGCACCGTTGCATGCAAATAGCATCATAATAGATATTTTGATAGAAGTAGTTCTAGATAGAAGAATAGAAAATAGAGAAGACCACATGATAGATTAAGTTAGAGCTTTTCCACAAGAGTTGTAATTCTTGTGAAGACTAGAACTCAGCATTGTTCCACAGAATTGGTAATCCAACTAGTGAAGTTTATTTCTCATAGAGTCATAAAACTTTTTATTATCTCTAATGTTTTATTGCAAGAGAGAAAAAAGTTTTTAGGAGAACCATTTGGTTACTATCGTCTAAGTTTTTCCATGTTGCAAAAAATTAACTCTCAGAAGGTGGGAAGCTTTCTACAACAGATAGATAAGAACTTCGTATTTTTTGCTTGAAAGTTGAAGTTACTTTCCTTGTGCAAGGATTGATTCTTTGTTGCAAAAAATGAGGATTAAGAATTTGGAGGCCTAAGGAGAAAGTTCCCATTGAAATATTTGCAGATTGAAGGCTTCTAGTTGAAATATTGAGGAGATATTTAGTGGCCAAGGAAGCCACATTGAAAATTGAAAATATAGGAAGGAGATCCTAGAAATAATACCCCATTGAAGATCAAAGAGACTCAAGGAGAAGATTCCTAACAAAATATTAGAGATTGGTGATCTCCATTGAATATTGAAAACTTTCGATTGAAGAAGAGGTCCATTGAAGGTCCTATTGAAGAATAATATCCATTGAATATTCTATTTAAGAATAATTCCACTGAAGTCCCTATTGAATAAGATATTTTAGCAGTAGAAAATTTAGGATATCGTAGAAAAAGATCTTATTTCCATAGTTGAATATTGAAGAGGTCAAGGAAGGTCTCATTGAATATTTAGAAGCTATAAGATTGAGAACCTTGGATAGGTCTCAAGAATAAGGCTTAGTGAGCCTCATTGAAGAATTTCATATAAGGACTCACTGAATAAATTACTATGAAAGAATAATCTAAGGAATTGGGACAATCATTGCCATCTGATGACAAGCCCAAAGGAGAAAGTTTGGCAAGAAGATTGTCAAATCAAAAAGATAGTATTTAATAGAGCTCAATATTGATAAATTGTTTGAGGAGGAGATCTACTTTGAAGTCAAAACTTATCAAGTGAAAAGATATAGAAGAACCACCAATTCCGCAAGATTTGGGGATCATCATTGAAGGATATTCTTGAGCAACATCTCAGCTACGATTTGGGGAGAATCCTACCAAATTTTTGGGATTCAAGGATAAAATTTCAATGAATGTATTGAATACAATCTAGAAAATTTCAAGATTTGAAGTCCAAATAAAGTGGAAGTATATTTAACAACACTCATAGATGAAAAATACAAAATTCGTGGATAGCAAAAAAGGCAGAAAATCAAAGAAATAAAAAGCAACAATGAAGATTGCTTAGTGCTGAAAATTTCAGAAATTATGTGCAACATTAGTGACTGCTAAAATTAGATTCCAGAAGCACATTCTAAAGAAGTTTTGAAGCCACCAAATCAGAGTTTAGAGCAAAAATTTGATAATGTATTAAAGCTACAGAAAGGTGAGCAAAGAGATATTTTTGGACAGAGCTAAAAAATCATCCATAAAAGGCAACAATAAGGTGCAAAATTTCATTAGTTTAGCTTTCATATTTGGTTTCTTATTAAGGTTTATCAAGCACCGGTTTTTAGGGTTCAAATTGTTGCATAAATTAGTTTCATTTCAAATCTTTAAAATAGCGAAGAAGTTATAGTTTACAAGGAGCAAACCTGCACATGAAAAAAAGTAGGAAGACTATATTTGCATTAAAAAGAATGCAAAATATTACATTGAGTAGCTTGGGTTAATAAGTAAAACAATAGCCAAGAAAGAAAAATAATATCAAGAGTTAAAGGTAATATTCTAGATCAACCAAACCAATCATTGAAGGCAGAATTTAGTGGCAAGGAATAGCCACCAAAAGGAGTGATATTACCTCCAAAATTGGAGAAGCAAATCAACATACTGCAGCAAGAAAAGAGCTCAAAAGGAAGAAGTAATTCCAAGAGGTTTTACGGGAAAATTTGTAGAAGAGCAAAATAATTTTTGAAGACACTCTTGGACAGAAAAAACAAAGATCCAATACAGCCCATTGAAGAAAGTAAAAGATAGATTTTCAAGCACAATGGGGCAGTCATAGTATACATTTGTGATTCATCCAAAGGACTTCATGAGTGCAGAAAAAATGGTAGGTTTTACAAAGGAAAAGGAAGTGTTAAGAACTCCACAAAAGGGCACTCTACAAAACCTTACAAAAAGAGCCTTCGAAAAGCAATAGAAGGTGCATTCAAGAGGTTGAAATTCCAGATTATCTAAGGTATCAAAATACACACAATGAAGTGTCATAGCCATAGAAATTGCCACCCATATAAAGCATGAAAATGGACCTACAAAAAGAGATAAAACAAGTGGAAATACAAGGGTGAATATTAAGGTCATATTGCAGATAATTTATCACCAACAAAGGAGGCACCATCATCATTGAATCAAGATAAAAACAATAGGTATTCCACATCCAAGAGCACCATTGAAGATAACACAAATGTTCTACCAAATATAAAGTGTTTGCAAAAAGATAATTCACAGGAATAGACCGTTGGAGAGTGCTAAAAAATTCAAAGGAATATAGGAATCGTTTGCCAAGTAGAGGAGTTGTTCTAAGAACTCAAGGATAAGAGTGCCACATTGCAAAAGGATTTTGGAGCACCCAAAATTATAGTCTAATGTATTCCAAGCAAGGATAATACAAAGGAGTGCCCAAAATCATAAAGTAACACTCCTCCAAGCCAAGATAAGACAAAGGAGTACCCAACATGGAAGTAGAAGGTAAGAGCATCTATAACAACCATAAACCACCAAGGAGTAAGAATATGAGTGCCACTTGTCACAGGTATTGAAAGGAGAAGCTGAATTTTTTTTTCAATGGACAAGCACCACATGTGATAAGCACTACAAGGAGGTGCAAGTATAAACATTTTCAAGAAGGTGAAGAGGATAAGTGCCATTTGGCACTCCCATATCAAATTGCACCAAGTAAAGAAGGCTCCTACGTACTTAAACAAAGTAGGATATCTCAATGTTGTATTGAAGATATTGAAGAGGTGAAAGGCTATTATTTTAAGGATACATAGAAACTAGCAAGTGATAGATGACTATGTACTAGAAAAATATCATTTTGAAAGAGATTTCAAGCCCAAAATAGTGCACATATCAACCAAGTTGAAGTGTGAAGAGTAGAGCACATATCCAACCAGCATTTTGTTGAAGAGAGAAAAGGAAAATAGTCCTTCACAAGAAGGATAACATTGTAAAGCAAAGTGAAAGGAAAGAAATAAATCAGCCCTTACAAACAACATACACTCCATACAACTTGCAAAGCAGAATCAAGCATTAAAAATGTGAGAAATATCCATTATTATATTTCAAGTTTGATAACAAGTTCATTACATATTCTACAGATATAAAAATTAGGAGTAATAAGAAGTTTAAAGGATATCTATAAAAGAATATTGAATATTAGAAGGTATTGGTTTAAAATTGATGCACATTCAAACCATTTACATTTTCTTCAAAAGAACATTTGCAAACATAAAAACATAGGGAGATATAAAGAGTAGTAAACAAAAATTATTTTGCAAACATTTAATATTTCTAAAACTTCTAATTAGGGAGATATAAGGAATCTTACTTCAAATTAAATTTTTAGAAGTTTAGAACCTATCATTGCATCAAGTTGCTAGTTGGAAGATTGATTTATGAAGGACATATCCAACTAAATATTGAATTCATATTATTGAAGATTGCATTTCTAATAGATGTCTAAATAATTGATTGCAAGTGATAGAGGTGAATCATATTTATTGCATGTATCAATACTAGGGAGATATAAGGAAGTCTACTACAAATAATTTATCAAAGTATTTCTAAATATGAAAAAAAAGGCTAAAACTAAGTGAAATGTCTACCTCAAGTAATTCAGTAAACAATGACATGAACAACACTATTAGAAAGGAAATAGTAAGTGTCATAAAAAGTGGAATTAAGAATTCACTCATAAAGTCAAAAGGAAATCTAGATCCTACTTCAAAAAGGATACATAGTGAAGCTCTAACAAGCAGGTCTAAAACAATGGAAGATTATCTACATGCGCAACTCACCAAAGCAATTGATAATGGAAAGAATGACATTCAAATTCCTTTAGAATATGGAAGTATACTATACATGGCACTACTTACATTCAAATGCTATAAGGATGAAAATGTAGAATAAAAGGGATTGATTGAACTACTTAAGCTAAAAATAGAAATGGATGAATCAACCCTTTCTAAGATATTTCAATCCTCATGCAACATTAGTTCTACAAGTTCTACTAACTCAAAATCTTATATTGATGCTCTAAGTGTATGTTCAGAATCTTCCTTTTAGGATACATAGAAAGATGACAAAGCCAAAAGCAAATGCAAATTACTCTTGTAGGAATCAGGTGAAAGTACATCCACCTATGAAAGTACCAACTCCAATACAGGGGAAGAATATGAAGAGGCAAGTCAAGGAGGAATACAATGTAGATTAAATTAAAGATATTTCAAGAAAACTTCACTCATGCAGAAATACATGCAAAAGAGAAAGATCCATATTGAAGACTAATGTCTTCAAAGTAAAATAATGTAATACAGGGGGTGTTGGAAAATATGGCTATTACATCATTTTTTTATTTTCTAATGTACCCTCATGGGTGCATATTTAGTTTAGGATTATATTAGGATTTATTACTTTATTAGTGTAATAGAATAAATGCACAAGTGTTAGAATGTGTAATGATGTAACTGTGAATGTAGTCCACATGTACATGAGTCTTAGGGTTGAGTAAGAGGCAAGTAACCTATATTTCTATATAAAGGAATCATTGTGAGTGATTGAGGGGAGAGTTAAGTAGTACAAAGGGTTAGTATTAGTAGGCACAATGTATCTCTATTTTGCTATCATGGAGGAGCATTGTAATTTTCATGAATTTTCTTATATAAGCATTTCTAGAGCATTGTATCAAGTATTCTATCATATTTTCATGCATGTTAAGTTTCCTTTATCATATTTATAATATTGCATGCTTATTTAAATACTTGTGAATGCATTTCATTTATGTTTAAGGCTCCAAAATCTAACATGCAAGTGCGATAGATATTTTAAAGAAGGACATAGGGAATTTGAATGTTCACAAGTAAAATAAACCAATGGGTATAGAAGGAAATCCTATAATCAAGTTGTACAAGAATATGAAAAGAGTACTGCTTCATCAAAGCACATGGAGGAACCAAAACAAGGAGAATCTCTCATGATGGATAAAGTGTTGTTAAAAACTTCCAAGGAGGTGCATGAGCCTAAGCAAAGAAGGATCTTATTTAGAACACTTGGTAATGTGATTGTGGATAGCGAAATTACATATAACTTGGTATCAACAAAAATGGTGTAGAAACTTGGGTTGAAGAATATTGAGCACCTAAATCAATATAAGGTGTCATGGTTGAAAAAGGGACATCAAATTCTAGTAATAAAACAATGTATGGTAGACTTCCAAATTGGCTCTTCTAAGGATGCAATACTATGTGATGTTATGATGATGGATGCTTGTCATGTCTTTTTTGGAAGACCATGGTAGTTTTATAAAAAAGGTAGTTCATGATAGTAGGGATAAAACATACATGATTTAGAAGGATGGCAAGAGGTATAAATTAAGTTCATTGAAGGACAAAGGGAAAGAACTAGACAATAGTCTTGCAGTGTTCAATAAATACAAAAAACTAATCCTTGAAGGGAAAGAAGAAGAAGAAGAAGGAAGTATGTTTTTATTTCATTGTTGAACCCATATAAAAAGGGAGTGGAAAAGATGAAGGAAATCCCAAATGGTGTGAAATAATTATTGGGAGAATATGTATAGATTATTTCAAAATATGGGTTACCACTGATAAAGAGCATTGGTCATCATACAGATTTCAGTCTTGGATTGAGATCAAATGATAATTCGATAGCAATGGATAATGAAGAGGAAAGGATAGAGGTAAGCAAAATGAAAAGCATAGGGAAGAGGTATATAATACAAGACACTAGTAGTAAGGGTTATGATAATAAGTTTAAGGGAGAAGAGCCAGTGTTGAAAGAGATTGTGAAACAAGTGGAGGAAAATATGGACACATGTAAGAGGCTAGGCATGGGAAAGAGATTTATGGTTGAGGTCAAAAATATTAGTGATAACAAAAAAGATAGTGTAGTGACTCCTAAAATAGATAAAGGGAAAGAGAAGGAGAAAAGAAGTGGTAAGGATATAGTAGAAGATGCACATCATCAAATCATTAATGGTCATGATGAAGGCCATATTTCTAGAGTTGATAGTAGTACAAGAAACTATGATAGAGAAAAAAGTTGGGATTAAGATTTTGGGTGCTTTGAAAGGCACACCATAGGCATTGGATCCAAATTTATGAGAACAATAAGATATGATGGCAAAGGATTGGGGAGATATGGGAAAGGTGTGAAAATACTCGTAATACCATAAATAAGACCAACAAATGAAGGCCTTGGGTATGTAGGTCTGACAAGAAGTAGCAGGACTAAATTTTTGAGAAGAGAGAGAAATACAGGGAATGGAGATTCAAGAATAAATTGTTGCAATCAATGTGGAAGAATTGGACATGTTGCAACTAGGTTTTGGAACCTCTCTTTGTGAGAGTTATGGAGGATATGATCACTCCAAAGGAAGGTGTTGGTACCAAGAGAGAATTCCCAACAAAGTGTATTTTGATTGTGGTTGGATGGATGCGATGCAATGGGAGAAGGTAAAGAGAATGATGAGTATCCTCAAAGGAAGGCTAATACAAGACATCAAAGTTAACCTTGTGAAGGCATTCAAGCTAAAAGTGTAATAGCTTGGAAGATCAATTTATTATTTGGAGCTCATGGTATATTTCTTCTTACCTAATGAGTATGATGTAGGGGTATCCATGTAGGGAAGTTGGAAGACCAATTGTTAGATGACTGTTAAGAAATCATCTCATGAAAGTTGAAAAGTAATAGTTTAGCAACTATTTTTGGAACCTTTAAAAAGGGGTTTCATGAGGATAAGAGAGGAGAGAATAGAATAGAGACAAAGAGGGGTATCAAATCTCATCCTTGTATTCCAAATAAAAATAGAAAATATATGAACAATATAATCCCCGAGTTTTGGTTTTTGTTGCATGTTTAAATGATATATGCTTTGTGTTATTTAAGTTATATGTTGCATTCTACTTGGATTAGTGTGTGTAGGGTTTTAGGTGAAAGGAATTTCCACATAAGTATCACTATCACATAACCTAATAATTATCATCAAGCTAAGAAGCACTTGAATAAAGTGTCATTATCACAAAGAGAGTCATTTGTATATTTTGATTGCTCTTTGATTTTGGAGTTGTTGGCTAGTGAAGAGGCATATTATGGTTTACCTCTCATTGGAGAGGAAATAAGTTACCCCTTACCCCTTGACATTTTACCAACTAAATAAAACTACCTTTTGTGTGTTGTCACAAAAAAAATATTATTTTGGAGTAAGTGAGTGTTGACAAAGGAAGTGTTGTCGGGGAAGAGCATAGCATAAAGCATTTCCATAGAAGTGATTTCCAAAAAGGGTAGTATTTTTAAGGAATTTCATGTCATCAAGGGATTTTTGTTATGAATTTTCATACTAACATGTCATCATGAAAGGACTAAATAAGGTTCCAACATAATTTTGTCATCAAAGCTTGTCGTCTTTACCCTTACCATATTCCACATTATTGTCTTATGAAATAAGAAATTAACATTGTTGTCAAGTGATACCACCATCTTGTGAAGTTGTTGTCTTATGAAGTCCAAATATATCATTTAATCAAATAATACAATGTGGTAAGAAAGGAAATAATGTTGTAAAATTGAAACCCTCTTTGTCATTGCATCAAGATGATGTTTGCATTACCCCATAAACCGATGAACTAGATCCTAATAAAAATGGTGAAGCCTTACAACCCAAAAATGAAGAAAAATCTAGCTCTACTATGTCAAATAGTGACTCTCCATATTCAAGTTCATCAAGAGGGAGTATTGGTACAAAAAGGCTTAACAAATATCACCCACAAACACAAATGTTGGATGAGGATTATACAAGGAGAGTAACTAGATTACAATCAAAACAAGGTGAGAATATAATAAATTATGCATTATTATCCTCTTCTAATGTTGAGCCTTCAAATTTTAGAGAAGCATGTGCTAATGAAGATTGGGTAAAGGCTATGGAAAATGAAATTGAATAGATTAAAAAAATGATACTTGGGAGATTGTTTCTCCTCCAAAAGACAAGACTATAGTTGGTGTTAAATGGGTTTATAAGCTAAAATATAATATTTATGGAAGCATAGCTAAACACAAGGCACGATTGGTAGCCAAAGGCTATGTTCAACAAGGAGTAAACTATGAAGAAACTTTTGCACCAGTTTCTAGATTGGAAATGATAATATCTCTTCTTGCTCTAGCTACCTATTTTAGTCTTGTTGTATATCAAATGGATGTAAAATCAACATTCTTAAATGGATATTTAGAGGAAGAAATTTATCTAGATAAGCACAAGCATACACAATTTCAGGTCATGAAGACAAATTGTATAGGTTGAAGAAATATCTTTATGGGCTTAAGTAAGCACCTAGAGCTTGGTACTCTAGGATTGATTTCTACTTGCATAAAAATGGCTATGAATGGTGTTCAGCTAAAAGTACACTATATAAAAAGGTAGTTGGATCAAATTTTATTGTCATATATTTGTATGTTGATGATATAATTTTATGGGAAGCTCCACTATCTTGTTGAAACAATTTAAAAAGGCTATGTTGGATGAGTTTGAAATGAGTGATTTGGAAAAAATGCAATACTTTCTTGGTATGCAAATAAAGCAATCAACTCAAGGTATATCTATTACTCAATCCAAGTATGTTGAAGATATTTTGGTAATATTTAAAATGAATGGTTGCAATATTTTTAGTACTCCAAAAATTATGGATTGTAAATTGGTAAAAGGAGAATTCTTCTCCTCTTGTGGATGTAACACTATAGGAATTTGTTTGGTAGCTTGATGTACCTTGCAACTCTTAGGCCAAATATTATGTATTCTATTAGCTTGGTGGTAATAGTCATGCATCCTCCTCATAAGTCTCATTGGTAGGAAACCAGGAGAATCCTTAGGTATGTGAGTGGTACAAAATATTTTGGTTTATGTTATTATGTCACTAATTCTTATGATTTTGAGACCTATATAGACGTAGATTAGGTGAGAAGCCTTGATGATAGGAATAGTACTTTAGGTTATGCTTTCTTCTTGGTGACAAATTTGTGTCTTAGAGTAGTAAAAACCAATAAAAAACTGTATTATCTACAACTGAAGTGGAGTACATGGCTACATTATTTGCTTGCACATAAGCCCTTTGGATGGCAAGTCTCTTTGAAGACTTGGGAATAAATATTGATTACTCCATTAAGATCTATTATGAAAACACCAATGCTATATCCATCACAAATAATTTGGTGTTTCATAGTTTGAATAAACATATTGATATATGCCACCACTTCACATGTCACTTGGTAGAAGATGATTTTATAGCTCTTGTGTTTTGCAAATCTAAATATCAAGTTACTAATATTTTCTCAAAGGATTTTAATAGAGACATATTTTAGAATTTGAGAATATTGATTAGAGTACAAAACATTAAAATCAAAGGGAAGAATAAAAAAATTATGATGTCTAATGCTTCACTCCTCTTGTGTGCCACATAGTATTGATAATTGTACTTTATGATTTAAAAAAACTGCACACTTATTGTAAAAGTGCTTTATTGCTAAGTTTAGTTGAAAAGAAAAAAAGGTTTTGTAGTTGAAAGAAAGAAAAAAATGAATTTTTAATTTTATCCAAATATTAATTTTATTTGGATTGAAAAAATTATATCTGAATCTAATTTTATCCAGATTGGATTTTTTTTTATCTGGATTGCATTTTAGTCTGATTTAATTTTTATAATATTTTATTCGAATTTGACTTTAATTAGGATTACAATGCATGTAAAAGAAGATATACTATTATATTTGGACCTTCTTCTATAATTTATCTCGATCTAATTTTATCTACATCAATTTGAAAAAACTAGATCTATATAAGGAGGATCTTGTAACCATTTGAGATGTAAGTCAACAATGGTCTCTAGAGGATCTACAAGTAGATTTTATTGTATGTCAATTGCATTTATTAATAAAATATTGCTACTAGGGAAAAATGATTTTTTTTTATTTTTAATTATTATTTTTTTTATCTTATTGGGTCTAACTTGGTGATATATTTAGCCCTTGTTAGCTTAATTTAATGCTACATTTTTTTCCTAGAATTATGCCACTATTATTGATGTTTTTTCTTGTATTTTATATGAAATTTCCATCCATTGTTAATGTAAAAAAACCCAGCCATTATAGTTTTTTTTGTAGCTTGTTATAGTTCTTTGGATTTCTTCAATAATACTATATACATATATAGATAGCTAGGTAAATAGAGAAAGAGAGTTGGTATGGAAAAAGAATTGGGAAATTTTGGAAATCAACAAAAAAAGCAGGAAAGTTAAAAAAAAGAGAGAAGAAAATGCAAATTTTCATTGAAAAATGATTTTTTCATGCATATCACAATTTTCTGGGATAAAATTAAGTTTCCAAATGCTATGCAATGGTTCTATATTGATCAATTTTTTTTTCAATTGGTTATATGGGATTGAAATAGGCCCCACTCGTATTACATCATCATCACATAGTGGTATTATAACAAAGCTTAGATAGTATCCATGTATTACTTGGCAAGATTCGAACCTTGGTCTCCTCCTTGAATGTTGAGGAATCTAAATGATTGAGCTAATTCTGCTTGATCTATATTGATTAATATTAGTTGAGAAACCTAGTAAGGAAAACTATAAGGTCTAGGTAAGGTTAAAAGTTTAAAATAAACTAAATTAGTTATGGTAATTAAGTGATTATGATGATCAAAATATATGACAATACTAAGAGGTGGTCTAATGCTTTGTATGCATACATTATGCAGTATATGAAAAATATAAAGGCTAATAATTTAGCATATCAATAGAAGGGTATGATTTTAAACATATAAAAAATACAACCTCAGGATAATTATCAAGTGTTTATAAACAATGGTCACCATGTTCCACAAGGTTGTATAAGTAATTGTTGGTATTTTTGCCACATTAAAATTTTGTTAAAATTTTGCCTAAATATGAAAGTAATTTTGCCAGTGAAATCCATTTTGAGCATTTTTGCCACATTAAAAATTTTGTTGAATTTTTTTCTAAGTGTTCGGTGGGTGTCATTTCGGGTAAAATTAGAGCAAAATTCCTTTTCACCCCCAGGCACCAAAAAAAATCCTTTTCTGGCAGTTTCTCTAGTGAAACCCCCCCAGGCACACTGAAATTTCAATTTCACCCCAAGTTGGAGTGAAAATCAGTTTCGCTTCCTTTCTTGGAAAAATGCTTGTTCGCGCTCTGCATTGGTGAAATTTCCTTTTCGCCCACTTCTTGGTGAAATTCCCTTTCGCTCAATTTTTCTGGTGAAATTCCCATTCATTGTATTTTCTAGTGAAATCCCCTTTCTTTGGAAAAAAAATTCCTTTTCGCCCAATACATAGTGAAATCACTTGTAGTGCATCATCTGGACGACATTCACTTTTTTACACACTGCTTGGATGAAGACATATTTTTGCATCTTACCTTGGTGAAAATACATTGGAGTGCGCTGCCTAGGCAAAGATATTTCTTCACACCCCATAGAGGTGAAATTAATTTTTGCCCCTCATAGTGGCAAAACCTCCATTTGAGCACAATTTTTGGGTGAAAGAACCATTTTGTGCTATGTTGTAGTGAAAACATTATTTTACACTCTCACGTAGCAAGTCATTTTTTCACTCACACCTAGGTGTAGACACGTTTCGAGTAGTGCACGGTGCAAGTCCATTTTGAAGATATGCCTTGGCGAAAGCCCCTTTTGGATTTCACCTTGGCAAAACTAGGTGGCACCATTTTTCCTAGGAGAAAATCATGGTCAAAGGTGCTTCGAGTAAAATCAGATTGGAGGGGATTTCAAGGCCAAAAAATTTAATTTTTGGGGTGAAAAGAGCTATAGTACCCAGAATTGCTACTAATTAAAATCAAGTTTGATAGATAGCTATGAGATCACCAAAATTGAATGTCATCCACTTTTGACTCTGGTGCGATCCTATGGTTTTCAAGGTGCTACCATGAAGATGAATCTGGTTGATGATCCCACCCAAGTTCGGATGTGCCATATTTCAAAATCACTTGTTACTTCCCAATGTGCGACCAGATTGGTTCATTTCTACTATCGAGGAGAGAATTGTGACCGACCACTTTGTCATTTCCCATAGTTTTTGTTTTATGAGCATTTAATTTTGGAGGTGAAATCCTCTATAAAAACTAGAAAACTTGATGTAAAAAGGATGGACATTCTATTAAAGAAAACACTTTGAGTTTAAGCTTTTACGTTAATAGAAATATTGTTGGACTCTGGTTCCTGGATTAGTTGTGTATGTGATTACTTTCTGCATGTCATTTCTATTTCATTCATGCTTTTGTTAGGTAGATTAAATTCTACATTTGAATTTAATTTATAATGAAGAAATTAATTTTGAAATGCTAATTGGAAATCATCTTTACAATCTATAATTGGTTCCTGTGTTATGCTTTATGTTAAATGTTGGTTAAAATTTAACTTGTTTATTTAGCTGCTAGTTCATCCTCACTTTGTTTCTCTGGCTTGCAACCATATTTTCCATATCTTTCTATTAATTTCTATCCCTAATATTTATATCAATTTTAGATTAGTAAGGAAACCAACTCTCTCTAGAGATTGGGCTAAAGGACATCTCTTTCCTTTGGCCTTTCAATTTTGGCTGGGTATAGGGTGCATATTTTTACACTTAGGCAGATTCGTGACCAAAATTTTTTGGCACGCCCAGTGGGACACTAAGATTTCCACTTTAAGTAGTAATAAGGTTTGATGTTCATCTTTTACTATTTGATTAGAACATATGGTGACCCAATTTTATCTAGAAGCCTCTGAATGTGAAGTTGGCAAAAGCTTTACTTCATGATCACAAGATTGAAGGCAAAAATTTAGAAGATCCCATTGATTTCTTTGAGATTGACACCAAAATTTTAGGAAAGCATTCTAGATTAGTCACTCTGACTATTCCATCAGTTGCAACATCTTCACAGGTAGTTGGTGTATTTTATGTTCCTTAAATTTCCTCTAGTACTTCCACTAGCGTTCCTCCCCTAGCAAAGACTCTGATTCAAATGGCTCAAAATCCACTACCACCACCAAGATAGTTCCCAGCCTAGAACCACTTCGAAGCTTTGAATTTGCAAGCTCATAACTCGATCCCACTCATAGAATTGAAGGCTTTTCCTACTTATTATGGTAAGGGTAAAACAAATTATGAGCATGTTCAAGACGTGGCTTCTTTGGCAACTATCCATAGCATTATAGATGAATATGTCATGGTTAGATTGCTTGTACTCTCTCTTCGAGGGAAGTTGCTTTACCGGTATCTATCCTTACCACCTACCATTATCACCACGTGGGACCAGTTGGCTAATTTAATGATAAAATGCTTCAATGAAAAAGTGGATCCTTTTTCTCTATTGCATCAGTTTACTAATATTCAAAGGCATCCACAGGAGGAAGTCATTGACTTAAATGTTAGGTTCGCTCGAAATTATAAAAGCATCCATGATGGTCTTCGATCAAATCCTGAACAAGCTACATTTTACTACCTTCGAGCCTTTAATTTTGATATTAGCATGGCCATCCATTAGTACAATGTTGATACATTCCTGACCTTGTACTCTACTACGCAAAAGGCTGAGGCCGATCTAATTAGTATTGGTAAGCTTTCACCAAAGATGATGATGCCTATATTTCTTGATCTTCGACAATATTTGTATTCCAATACATCTACTCAGTATTTACTAATGTCCCCATGTACCCAGTTCCTTCATGGAATCCAAGTTCATCTTAAACCACAATGATATTTTCTATCTTGCAACTACCTTCTCCCTCCATTACACAACTGCCTGCTCCAGTTCCATTCCTAGAACTACCATATTTTCTATATGACTTCCATTACCAACCCCTCCAGCACCCTCAAATATTGATCCCAAAGAGAAGTTGTTGAAAGAGATGCAATCAATGAACTCAACAATAAGAGCGATGAGCAATGAGATCACAGTGATAAAGAAAAAATAAGCTGGGAGAGATTTCCAGCCTATGATATTTCAACCTCCAGTAATTACCAAAGAGCAAGCAGCTTCGACCAACAAGGTTCCTGAAAGGAATCCAATGGTGTTGACAAATTAAGAGGCTATTCCATTAGATAAAATGTACTGGTGTTCTACCTACAATGATTTGCATGGTGAAGAAACTTGCATGGTTCATCTAAAATACGTGCAGACATTGTCAGATAGCTCTTCCAGTGGTCATATCAACATGATTAGAGAAGATCATAATTTTATGGTCCCTTCCATGGAACAAGTTTCAGTTCTTACGAGAGCTAGAAAAAAGTTGGTCACAATGGACCCAGTTGATATGGAGTCATTTAAGGTATCTACTAAGTTGAAGGTGTAGAACAAAAAGAGACAGTCATATCCAAAAGCACTTGGTGTAGAATTTATGCCAGAAGAACCTTTATTTTTAAAATATCTCTTGATTGCACAATTGAAAGAAAGATTACAAACGAAGGTGTCAACTTCGCAAGCGCATGATAAGATGAACAAGAAAAATAATACCTCAAATACTCATATTTGACCAAGTGTCAGAGGGTGGAAGTCATACAATAATATCAAAGCAAGTATGAGGCTATTGATGAAAGAAGAGAATCAATTTCATCCACATACAACATTGTTGAAGAATTGAAGAAAATTCTTGCCAATGTTAGTCTCTATGATGCGCTACAATTTCCTGGACAAGTGATTTGTTGCAAGATTTTTTGAAGTCTATTAAGGAGAAAAATAAGAATCCCACTCAGAATTTGTTAGTTCATATGCTTACAACTTTGGCTACTGGAAATAATAGACCACCACCATTCTATTTGTCTCTCAAGATGAAGGGTTGGATTTTGCATAACTGCATGATTTAATATGGTGTTGTGATGACTATCATGCCGAAGGTATTTTGTGATGTTATGGGCATGGAGTATACCAAGAGTAGCCCAAGAGTTTTGTAATTGGATGGTACTCCTATAATAATAGTAGGGGTCATCAAATATATTCCCATTGTCCTGCATAAAATACCTCAAATCATTGTGATCCAAGAGGTGGTTGTAGTTGACCTAGAGCCATATTTCAACATGTGCCTCTCAAGAGAGTTTACTACCAAGTTGGGAGGATATATTTCTTTGGATTACTCTCACCTAGAAGTTCCTATCAAAGGAAAAATAATATGAATCTACAATGAGAAGCCTTCCATGTTTCATGTAGAGAGGATCGAAGAAGAAGAAAAGTCCATGGATTCTGTCAACATGGTCACTGAAGAACTAGAAGAATTGGATTTAATGGAAGAAGTTCTAGACAAGATTTGTACAAAAGATGAATTTTCAATGAGTGATTTTAATGCCATGATGGAAATTGAGATCAGTTTTTACTCCATGAATAAGCCTAAAAAGGCTGACGTGAAGGTGTCTGATGATCAAGGTCCTATTCCAGATTAGTTATGGAAGCTCTGCTTTGATGGCACAAGATGCAAAAATGGTGCAGGAGAAGGGATCATTCTCATTTCTCCTTTTGGCATACAAAAGACTTATTCATACTTGTTGACCTGGATCTGTACCAACTTTATGAACCTAAAAAATTATGCACCTTAGTCTACTTACATCATAACATCTAAGAAAAGATCATGAATGCGTAGATAACACGAAAGTAACAAATAGAAAGATATCTTTCATATTTTTTTTTGAAACTCTGGTTACATATCGGTACCTCTTAGGAATACCCATATTCGATACAATGATTACAAGCAGAGGTAAATATGTCCCCCGTAAGGGGATGGTGCACTCTGTAGGCCTCCTAAGCTCGCACACGAAATTGTATAAGGACTTATAGATGCCTTCTTCTCCTTATTATATGGAGGGATCTGACGCTTTAAACACTTTGGCTTGGCCCTATAACCTGTATCCTGTGTACAAGAAACAATAATAGGAGATCAGTAGCATGGGTAGCCTCTCATAATAAGGATTTATAAGAAAATATGTAGAGCATGATATATAAGCATAATAAGATCAAAATGCAACAAAACTAAATGATAAATGCATGAAAGACTCAGGAATAATAGTGCAAATGCATTAAAGAAAATAGATCTATGCTAAAACTATGTAACAAAGCAAAATGCAATAATAGAACTAAGCTAAAACTTAGAAAATCATGCCTCAGACCCTAGTCATTGCTGCTCAGAGTGACTGTGACTACAAACCACTATCAAAGGCAATGACCACAGACCTATAAGTTTTACCTCAATATTCAGGGGTGATGGCACTTGATCCCTCATCTGAATTTATGTCCAAGGGTTGCCTTTTATATCTATACACTAGTTTGTAGTGAAGAACATTTGATCTAAATGGTTGTACAACTAGAAAATGTTGCTAAATCAGGCAGAGTTCCTCTACTCCTCAAAGAGGTTTAGAATCTCTATCTAATTTTCTAGAGCTTTGCTACAAATAATTTTGATATTTTTGGATCATTTGTTTTTCTTGGGAGGACCCATATGTAGACCTCCCAGATTCAGATCTAAATCTGGATCTTGGCTTCCTGAGGAATCCAAGATCCAGATTTGCATGCAATTGACCATTCCAGGAGGAAGGATCAATCCCAAATTTGCATTTAAGGGGTATACAGGAGGATCTTTGGGAGTTCCACACCAAAAACCACCCATAAGTAATGCAAGTGCAGCTAGACTATGTGATATGGACCCATGTTCATGGCCAAACCGTGTTTTGGTGCTAGTCGTTATCTATAGTAGCGGCTAGATGTGGCTAGACTTAGCTTTATTGGCCAGTGCTGGCGATCGCTATGCTTGATAGCAACTAAGCTTGAATGGGCTGGAACTACCATTTTTGAGTGGTTAGGACCACTATTGGCTCTTGGAAATATCCAGTATCAATCATATGACCTTAGGATGTGCCCATATGAGTAGTCTCCTAAACATGATGCATTTTAGGTGTCTACGAATGTCCCTTTTTGTGATGCATTATGGAAAAACACAATGTAGAGCAGAAATAGACCACCTAGGGCCAAATTGTAGGGTGTGTGATGATAATTTATCTGATCAACATTGGATGCCCCCAGTTATGAGAAAAGGTCTGAATCCTAGAATTATTATGTTCAAATAGGATGGAAGGCTTAAATTTTGAAAAATCTTGTCCACGTCCATCAAGCGATCGGGTAACTTCAGTGCTACTATAGGTCCGAAAGGAGGAGAGCTACAAGCTTAACTTTCATATTTGATTTTTTCCCCTAGAAAAGGGTAAGCTTATGATATTTGTTGATAATGATTCATAAGACAAATGCAATTTGATATGATCGAGTGATCTTTTGTTGATTTTGATTATGATTGATGATATTATGACTACTCCCTTAAATGACAAGTTGATGAGGGAAGGACAATGAATAAAGCAATGAGTCACTTGACCAAGATGAATGATTTGGATATTTTCAGAGGTTTGCTTTGCTATTGACAGATCCCATTTCAGGTGTGATTTCAACTATTTTTAGTAATTATACAACTCTATCCCACGGAGCGATCTGATCGCTATGGCCTTCGTAGGGAATTAATATGATAACAATTCTATTTAAGCCTATGTTGAATCACTATATTCAATGATTTTCTAAAAATATCATAGAAGAAATAAGATACATCCTCATTCCCATGGGGCAGTCCAACTACCATGGTCTTATTCGGGATTGAAGTCAAGCATCTGAATTCAACTATAACTAATTTACCCCAAATGGCCTTGTTGGTTCGACTTTTATACACACCCTGTGAAGAATGAGCATAAAATACCGATAACACTTATACGGGATAAATCCCACTCACTTTAGGATCTTGTTGGATATCCAAGGTGTGAGTTACTGAGTTGGGTCGAATGTCTATTCACTCTTTTCCACTTCTGGAATAGTTTCAAGTGGACTGTCTGTTACCTTACAACGGATCCAAGTCTTTAGTTCAATAATGTTTTTGGAGTTGGTTATCTTTGTGGACACTCAGATTTACAATCAGTTCTTTGATCTAGCTCTTTATGTGTTAGCAGATTTAAATAAAAGACAAATTTAAAAGAAAATAAAAATGGATCATTCAATTGGTGGAACAGAGAGAGTAGGGTAGGGCAGAAAGAGAAGTTTATCTAACTTAGCTGCAAAACCAAAACTACCAATTTTAGTTATACCGGTTAGCTTCACAATAGAACAAATCAAAGAGGAAAGTGTCCAGCTTTCTAAGATCACCTTCCACTAAGAGCATAAGACAGAGACAACAACAGATCTGAAAGAAAATCACAAACAGAAGGGAAGTCGGTTAAAATTGGTATCTCTCACCAGAGAACCTAGCTCGCATAGTGAGGACAGAGCAATTAGAACAGGCCCGAACCTTAAATCTATAATTTTCCCTAACATACAATAAAGAAAATGAAGCCTAGCAGCATATCCAATCCTGGTAACACAGATCTACAACATAAATTAAATAAACCTTAATGAAACAAAAACAAAAGAAGATGAACTTATCACAATCTGAAAGAGATTAGGCTCCTGGCCACGCTATCACAGAAAACGAAAGTCACACCAACTCTAAGTCCAGAACAAAGCATTCAAACAAGATTTGCAGAAAATTGCTCCAATAGCTTGTATTTCTAAGTTTTCGCCTCCAAAATTTACATTCAGAAGAAGTATTTATAGACTCAGGACAGACCCTGATCTTTTCAGAAATATCTTCTTCTCAAACCCTAAAACTTATCCTCTAAACCTTCCTCTCTCGGTTTTACAATATAAGCCCCTTTAAAAATAGAGTTTTGAATAAACCCTAACCACTCTGCAAATCTTAGTGCAGTTACTTGCCATAAATGGAGAAGGCATGATCTGATATTATTCTCATCCATCTATAACTGCAAGTAAATATCTTCGTTTTCTGGTCGGTTGCCGATATATTCCATAAATGGGCACTATGTGTGAAGGTATCTTCATCTTTCTGGTGCATCTGCCGGGAGGGTCTCATTAATTCCTCAAAGAAATTTGGATGAGTCATCGATTTCTCTGACATTTTATCTTCGAAGAGCCGCCTCTGAGTTGAAATTCTCTGCACGCCATTACTTTCACCATAAATTCTCCTGTTAAATGCATCCATCGACAAATTTCGATAATCGTGTGTAGATATTTTCATTTTTCGATCAATTGCCGACATATTCTATTAAATGGGCAGCTACTTAGTCATCGTAAAGTCTCTTTGCGGCCAGATCTATAAAATCTGGATGAACCAGCAATTCTCGGCATCTCAAATTTCCATCTGACGGCCTTCATTTAATCCATGCTTATTTTGTCTTTTTTCGCCATTACTTCCGCTAGTATGCAACTGCCAGCTTGCTTTCTACAAAAGACAAACAAGGATTAGTATTTTAATATTATTAAATTAAAACCCTAATGTTCATTATATGTCGGCTTGCTTTCTTTTGACACGTGTCATGATTACGCGACGTTTTCCTTAAGTCGCTTTTCCTTTTCTTTTCTCTGTCACGAATTCGCGACATGTCGCGATTTCGCGACGATCTTCCAACCTGGCACTTTTCTTTTTTTTGTGTCACGATTTCGTGACACCTTCGAGACCTTGGCACTTTTTTGCTTTGTGTCACGATTTCCTGACACCTTCGGGACCTTGGCACTTTTTTGCTTTTGTGTCGCGATTTTGCGACGTCGCGAAATCGCGACACCTTCGGGACCTTGGCACTTTTTGCTTTTGTGTCGCGATTTCGTGACACCTTCGGGACCTTGGCACTTTTTGCTTTTGTGTCACGATTTCGTGACGTCGTGAAATTGCGACGTCACGATTTCGCGACACCTTCGGGACCTTGGCACTTTTTTGCTTTTGTGTCGCGATTTTGCGACGTCGCGAAATCGCGACATTGCCTTGGACCTTGGCACTCTTTTTCTTTGTGTCACAATTTTACGACGTCACGATTTCGTGACACCTTCGGGACCTTAGCACTTTTTAGCTTTGTGTCATGATTTTACGATGTCGTGAAATCGCGACGTCGCGATTTCGCGACACCTTTTCTGACTTAGGTTCTCTTTGCTTCTTTTGGTGCAGAAAAATGACAAAAACTCAAAGTGCCCAAAATTTGATGAAACTTTACAAGGATCTAAATAAGGCCAAAGGGTATCCGAATCTGCAAACGGAACTTTAGAATTCATCAGGGATTAAGAGAAAATGCATTAACATGAATTAATACATTTAACATGCAAACTTTCAGAAGTTTTAAATTGAAATCAATGCCATATGCAAGCCTACTTGGATGCTTTGATGAAGGCAAATTTTGACAAAGGATGCAAGAAAAATTTGGAATAAAAACCTGGAAAACATCAAGAGGGTCCCTACTGCAAAATGAAAGCTAAAAATTTTCAAAGGATGGAATTTCATTTTTTCAGTGGGGGTGTGTTGCTTCTCAACAAATGGCGATATCTACGGGTAAAATAGTAGCACTATTTTAGAATCCAGGACTCTAGTTTCAAAACAATATAGACCATGTACCATGCTTTGCCACAAATATTCTTCAAAATAATTTAACTACTACCTGATAGTTGTCAAAATTTCCCAAGGACATACTAGGTTGAATCATTTAAGGAAGATTTCTGATGTGCAATTACAAGCGTATAAAACTTTCTTCAATAATGACTTGGTCTTTCTAATGTTGTACTCTGGATTGATCATATTTTCTAGATTGTGAAAGGGGAAACCGAGTAGGGCTCTGTTTACTAGTTTAGCCTTTTATAGCCTCGACAGAGTTACTCTTTAGATTTTCACGACCCTGATCCACAACTGTGAAGTAGTATCTACAACTTGGTAAAAGAAAACATCTTCTGAAGCCTTGGCTATCTCTTTCATTACATAACTTCTTCCTTCCCTTTTTTTTTTTATGTGTGGGAAATAACAGAGTGCCAGTTTTATGTTGTCTTGCTCAACTTTCACCTTCTCTCTCTCTCTCCTTTGAAATATACCGAAATCTGAAAAGCCTTGCTAAAAAACAATTTTTTTTTATATTTCATCGATCTGGAACTACTTCAGCCTGGGTACTGATAGCCTCTATGGATACTCAAATAATTTCACGAATCAGAGTCCCCTCTTATGACCAACTTTTCTTGGATTCCCTGGGAGTTTCTCCAGCCAAACAAAGATAGCAGCTTTCTTTATAATTAAAATAATTGTGGCAAGCAAGACACAAAATCCAATTATCTTTCTACCGTTGTTCCGAATAACAAAATAGTTCCACTGTTCAGTTTAAGCAGACTATCTCTCAATTAGAATAAAACAAAATGAACACAGGATTTTGAACTCAGAATAAAAATAGTTTTTTTTTTAAAGGCTGACTTCTTTCTTTACTGCCCAGGCAAAACTTAAAAAAAATAGAATTTTTAAAAGCTAAAAGAAATTTGTACAGACCCCAAAGGATAAAACACAAAACTTTAAAATCAAACAAAATAAAATAAAAACAAACTACTTTGTACAGACCCCAAAGGATAAACAAAATAAAATAAAAACAAACTACTTCAAAGCTAAAATAAAATAAAAACAAACTACTTCAAAGCTTATTTACAATATATACACATGTTACAACGTCTTTGTGATTCATTCAAATGTTATATTGGATGGAACAGCTGAGAAATAATGCTTTAGGTATTGACCATTAACAGGGAGGTTCAGAAAATTACCATCAAGGTCCTGTAAACGAAATGCGTTATTACCCAGGATCTCAGCAATCTGGTATGGCCCTATCCATAGCGGCTGCAACTTTGTGTGTTTACCTTTCTTTTCATGGGCCTTGTCCCATAGAAGCACCAGGTCTGCAAGTCTGAAAGCTTTCACTCTGGCTCTTTTGTCAAACCAACGCTTGACGGTTTCTTGGTGCCGACTGAAATGTTCCAGGGCTTGGAGTCGTTCATCCTGTAAATTAGTTAGATCCAAAACACGAGCCTCTACATCTGCTTGATCCTCAAAATAGTCTAAAACAAATTGATAAGTAGGTAATTTCAGAGAGATGGGAACAATGGGTTGAGTACCATACAACAAAGCAAATGGGGAAGTCTTAAGAGCCACTTTATATCTTATCTTGTCAGCCCAAAGTGCATATTTCAATAATGTATGCCATTGTCTGGGTTTGTCCGCTACAGATTTCTTAATGGCATTCATTAAATTCTTATTCGTGGACTCAGCTAGTCCATTACCTTGGGGATAATAGTTGGATGAAAATCTGATAACTATCCCCATCTGGTATGC
Source organism: Wollemia nobilis (assembly GCA_028583015.1). Classification (NCBI taxonomy): domain Eukaryota; kingdom Viridiplantae; phylum Streptophyta; class Pinopsida; order Araucariales; family Araucariaceae; genus Wollemia; species Wollemia nobilis. The sequence goes on along the minus strand of JAQPPZ010004166.1, from coordinate 3,345,303 downwards.
CCATTCTGCAAACTCTAATGATTGGAAGGCTGGTCCATTATCGCACACCAAATTCAGAGGAACCCCAAACCTGGTTATGACATTTGACTCTAGAAATTCGATCACTTCATGAGTTGTACTTCTCATGGTGGCTGCTGCTTCAACCCATCTTGTGCAGTAATCAGTAGCTGTTAGAACATACTTATGCCCTGCTAAAGAATTTGGGTTTATCACTCCCACAAAATCAAGTCCCCATTGCATAAAAGGTTTATTTATTACAACAAGCTGCAATGGTAGAGCTCGATTGGCCTCTTTGGATGCAAAAGTTTGACACCGATGGCAAGTTCTCACATGCTGATGCGCATCTTTAAACAATGTAGGCCAGTAATAGCCTCGCTCTCAATATTTTATGCGTAGTAGCAGATCCTGAGGAATGCCCTGCCCCTAACTTTTCATGAAAACTGGACATCACCTCATTGACTTCACCTCGAGAAATGCATCTTAAGAAAATGCCAGCATAATTTTCTCTATACAAGTTGCCTCCTTTGAGGAGATAATGAGCAGCTTTCAGTTTTAGTGCTCTCCTTTGGGTTCTATTCAAGTGAGATGGACAAATTCCAAATTGCAGCAGATGAATAATATCTCCATACCAGTCATCGAATCCAGAATTCAACTGATTAATTTCTTCTTGTATAGGTATTTCGACAATGTGTCGAGACAAACCAAGTCCTCTGATTAATTTTGTAGGCCAAATTTCTAAGTCATATTCTTGCAGTCTTGTAACCCAATTACCTCTTAGTTCACCCAATTCGTCCTGGATTAATAGGTATTTAACAGCTAGGTCAGGAACTATAGCATGAACTCTACTTCTTAGTATGTAGTGCTTGAACTGCTTAACTGCTCTCACCAAGGCATAGGCTTGTTTATCTAAGCAAGAATATTTTAGCTCAGCCCCCTTTAAATTGGTACTCTTGAAAGCAATTGGATGCTCCCCCGTTTCTCTTCGTTGGGTCAGAACTGCAGCAAGTGTGTGTTCAGAAGAAAAGGTGTACAGGTAAAAATCTGCACTGAAATCTGGGCTCACTAGAACTGGAGCTTGCTTGATGGCAGTCTTGATTTCTTGGAACGTTGTTTTAGCTTCTGTTGTCCAGGCAATCTGAGCAGTTTCCTTTAGCATGTCATTCAGTGGCTTGACTATTTCTGCAAAACCAGAGATGAACTTCCTGACAAAGTTAATTTTCCCAAAAAAGGATCTTAACTCTTTCTTAGAGTTGGGAAAGGGTATGCCGGATATGGCTTCAACTCTGTCAGGATCCATGGAAATGCCATCTTTGGTGATCAAGTGTCCAAGGAGCTTTCCTTCCGTTACACCAAAAACACACTTCTTCGGATTCAAAGAAATGCCAAACTCCCTGCATTTGTTGAACACAGACTCCAAGTGTTTTACGTGGTCAAACCGAGATTTAGAGAAAACTGTTAAGTCATCCATGTAAACAACAATGCACTTACCCATAAGGCCTTTGAAAGCATGATCCATCGCACGTTGAAAAGTAGCTCCGGCATTAATCAATCCGAACGGCATTCTTTTGTAGGCAAAAGTTCCCCACTTGGTTGTGAAGGCAGTTTTCATCCTGTCTTCCTTTTCAACTAATATCTGATTATACCCTGAGAAACCGTCTAGGAAAGACATCATTTTCGAACCATTGACAATCTGTAGCACCTCATCCATGGAAGGCAGAGGATAATTATCTTTCTCAGATGCCTTGTTCAAATTTCTAAAATCCACACACAAGCGGATCTCTCCATTTTTCTTTCTGACCGGCACCAAATTGGCCACCCAAGTAGAATGCCTAACGGGAAAAATAATGGCGGCACTCAATAATTTTTCTACCTCCTTCTGGATGAGGGGCTCTAGCAGAGCGTTGACATGCCTCTATTTTTGCTAGAAAGGTTTGCAAAACTCTTTTAAAGGTATAACATGAGTGTAAACTTTCGGATCAAAAACCTTTAAGTCTTTGTAAGACCAAGCCATAACATCCTTGGACCTGTGAAGAAAATCAATCATATTTCTTTTTATTTTTGGGTCACAAGTTTTAGCCAACTTGAGGTGCCTGGGATCTTCTTCAGTCCCCACGTTCAGGTTCTCAGTCTCACTGTTTGTTACACCCATAGAATCCTCAGAACTCACCTTTTGCTTGATTTGGTCAACATCAAAGAGCCGCTCCAGTTCTACCATCCCTTTTGGAATTCTGTTATCTTTCAACCTTATTATTCCCCTTTCATCGTCTAACTACTCCAACAGAGTATCCCTTTGTCCATCATCGATTATAGCATTTTCAAATGCTTTGGTACTCTGTAAAAAATTTATAATCTGCTGGTCATCAGAGAAAACCTAAAAATTATCCACATTATTTGGGACCGAAGGACAAGGGACTAACTCGATCAAAAACTTGTTCCATTTGAATTCTTCCAGTGGTTTCAGACTTGCGGCTGATGAAGCCAAGACATCTACACGTGAATTCTGCTCTCTAGGTATGTGCGTTAAATTAAAAGCATCAAAATCTTCCACGAGATCCCATGCTCGATGTTTGTATCCTTTTAAATAAGATGCTTTGCACTGGAATTTACCTTTAACTTGATTAGCCACCAACTCTGAATCTATAAAAACTTGAATATTTCTTGCTCCTTTGTCTAAAGCAAACTTCAATCCTAGCACAAGTGCTTCATATTCTGCTAAATTATTTGTGCAAGGGAACTATAGGCGATAAGACATAAAATATGTCTGACTTTCAGGCCCTTTAAGGACTGCCCCTGTACCAGAACCCTGTTTAGATTTAGCCCCATCCACATGAAGCGTCCAAACTTCATTACTATGAACAAGATGAGCTTTACTAGACTTCTCATTTTGTCCTGTTGTTAAATTATAAACTCCAATATCTACATCAACAATATTTACAGTCTCATTTTCTGCATTATATTCAGTGATTGTATGTTTGTATCTAGGTTCTCTTTCGACCCTTAATTGGTTTGCCACTCCTTTCCACGACAACCACATGTGTGAAAAGTCAGTTGCCAAGTATCCATTCAAAGATTTTGACCAATCCTTGCTCAGAAGCATCCCGTACCCCACAGGAATATCCACCACCTGAATTTCAATTATGTGTTGTGCCCTTGGCTCAGATGCTAACTGGATATGAATATTCTGAAGTTCACCTACTACTTTAACCTCTGATTTGTCCAATTGGACAACTCTTCTTTCAGACTTCATTGGGGTCAAACCCAACTATTGACAAATGGCCAAAGGCATAACATTAGCTGAAGCACCCGAATCTACCAGACAGTTGTGTAAGTTTTTCCCAAAAATACGAACAGTCAGTAGAAAAGGTGGAACTTCAGTCTTCTCTTTATACATGGCTACATTCGCATTTGCCATCTTCTTTCCCCTATCCAAAGATTTGGTAGTAGGCCCAGAGTATGTTTTAATCAAGTTATCCCTCTGTTCTAAAATTTGGGCCAACTCATGAAGAGTGATGTTGGCTTTGATCTTTTTCATGTCCTCCACTATATTATATCCCTTATTGAGTGGAGGGACAAATGCATCTGGTCCTCTCGGATTTCCTCCCTTGGGTGGAGATGGGTTATTGCTTGAAGATGGATCTGGAGGAACATTGTGGGAGTTGTCCGGAGGGGTAGATGTAGTGTTGGGCTCCGGATTTCTATTTCTGAGGTTGTAGTTGTCCCTCCTGTATTGTTGAAAAGCCCGCACCTCATCCATAGGCATTTCAACTACATTCTTAGATTCACCTAGAAAAGTGAAAGAATCTAAGACCATAGCTGCACTGTGGCTAGATGAACTTGGGCCATCCGCATTTCTTTGATGTTCAGGAGAAATCAACTCCCCAGATAAAGCTTCAAAGGCGTTACAGAATTCCAAACAATCCAATTCCCCATGCTGAGAAGTAGCATGTATCCTGCACCAGTTAGGCAAAGCCAAATCACAAATATTTACATCATGACCTTTACCTTTATAATCCTTATTGGGTTCATATGGGGGCCGAGTGAATCTGTTCTGCTGATAAGAATACCTGTTTGAGTTCTCCCCAGTAGAAACCTGCCTTTTAAAACTTAAAAAGTCATTGGCCAACTTTTGGACTATTTTTGACACTTCTTCAACTCTTGTGTTATCAACTTCTTTACCTGGGTTCTGTACATTTTCAGCAGGTGTTACAGCCAATGGATTTCTTGATGGTGGAGTTTGACACATTGGCAACATCATCTGATGTGGTATGGGATTGAAAATAGGGGTACCTTGTGTGACCAAAGGAATTTGATGAGCATTTAAAGGTTGGGGTCCCAACTGTCTTTCCAGAACCAAAGCTTCTTTGTAAGCCTCTGTTAGATTGGTAATAGAGGGATCTCTTTTCAAGAAAATAGAAGTCATTGGATCTAGAGAATTCCTAAAAATCTCTAATGCCAGGTCTGCATTTGGCACATAATAACCAGTTAGTCTACCATAAGCCTTCTAAAATCTGACATTGTATGATCTGACAGATTCATTTATTTCTCTTTTAATACTAGAAAACTACTGATATAATACACTGGGATCTATTACTTCACCAAACTGCGATACAAAAACCTTTTCCAAGTCATTCCAACTGGTAATAGAATCGTTAGTGAGATTTAGAAACCAGTCGTAAGCTCCCTCCTGGAGAGTGAACGGGAACAATCTACAAGCCACATCTTCATGTTGTACATTTAACAATTTTAGAGCATTCTTGAATGCTACTAGATGTTCTTCTATTGTCCTAGTTCCATCATGCTTGTATCTGGGAAGATATCTCTCAGGATTTCTGGGCAAGTCATGGGCTGCACCCGGGATATTTAAGGCAGTGGAACCCAACCAGTTGGCCATTACTACTTGATTGACGATGATACTTTCAGTTGTAGTTGGAGTAACTACAAGTGGTGACAAAACTATTCTAGACAAGGACTTGGCCCTTCTGAGGCTGCTTCTTCTTGGAGTTTCTAACTCAGGCACAAGGAGCTCTCCAGCTCTGGAGTGGGACCTTGTTACTCTATAATTAGAATCCAACTTTTCACAAGCAACTTATAATCTTACAATCCTTAACAAACTACTGAACTTGGCCCTCATTCTAGCGTCAATTTTAAATTTTGGTGTTGAGTTCCGCTGTTTAGGCAAAAACTCAAACAAACAAGTTTAAAAAGAGCTAAAGAGGAGGGAAAAGGATTCAAAATATAAAACACCAGACTCTGCACAAACAACTTACAATACTGAACGGAGTTCAGGCCCTCCTTCTAGCGCCAATTTTAAATGTTGGTTCGACTTTTATACACACCCTGTGAAGAATGAGCATAAAATACCGATAACACTTATACGGGATAAATCCCACTCACTTTAGGATCTTGTTGGATATCCAAGGTGTGAGTTACAGAGTTGGGTCGAATGTCTATTCACTCTTTTCCACTTCTGGAATAGTTTCAAGTGGACTGTCTGTTACCTTACAACGGGTCCTGGACTTAGTTCAATAATGTTTTTGGAAGTTGGTTATCTTTGTGGACACTCGGATTTACAATCGCTTCTTTGATCTAGCTCTTTATGTGTTAGCAAATTTAAATAAAAGACAAATGTAAAAGAAAATAAAAATGGATCATTCAATCGATGGAACAGAGAGAGTAGGGTAGGGCAAAAAGAGAAGTTTATCTAACTTAGCTGCAAAACCAAAACTACCAATTTTAGTTATACCGGTTAGCTTCACAATAGAACAAATCAAAGAGGAAAGTGTCCAGCTTTCTAAGATCACCTTCCACTAAGAGCATAAGACAAAGACAACAATAGATCTGAAAGAAAATCACAAACAAAAGGGAAGTCGGTTAAAATTGGTATCTCTCACCAGCAGCCTAGCTCGCACAGTGAGGACAGAGCAATTAGAACAGGCCTAAACCTTAAATCTATAATTTTCCCTAACATACAATAAAGAAAATGAAGCCTAGCAGCATATCCAATCCTGGTAACATAGATCTACAGCATAAATTAAATAAACCTTAATGAAACGGAAACAAAAGAAGATGAACTTATCACAATCTGAAAGAGATTAGGCTCCTGGCCACGCTATCACAGAAAATGAAAGTCACACCAACTCTAAGTCCAGAACAAAGCATTCAAACAAGATTTGCAGGAAATTGCTCCAATAGCTTGTATTTCTAAGTTTTCGCCTCCCGAAATTTACATTCAGAAGAAGTATTTATAGACTCAGGACAGACCCTGATCTTTTCAGAAATATCTTCTTCTCAAACCCTAAAACTTATCCTCTAAACCTTACTCTCTTGGTTTTACAATATAAGCCCCTTTAAAAATAGAGTTTTGAATAAACCCTAACCACTCTGCAAATCTTAGTGCAGTTACTTGCCATAAATGGAGAAGGCATGATCTGATATTATTCTCATCCATCTGAATCGCAAGTAAATATCTTCGTTTTTTGGCCAGTTGCCGATATATTCCATAAATGGGCACTGCATGTGAAGGTATCTTCATCTTTCTGGTGCATCTGCCGGGAGGGTCTCATTAATTCCTCAGAGAAATTCGGATGAGTCATCGATTTCTCTGACATTTTATCTCGCAAGAGCCGCCTCTGAGTTGAAATTCTCTACACGCCATTACTTTCACCATAAATTCTCCTGTTAAATGCGTCCATCGGCAAATTTCGGTAACTGTGTGTAGATATTTTCATTTTTCGGTCAATTGCCGACATATTCCATTAAATGGGCAGCTGCTTAGTCACCGTAAAGTCTCTTTGCGGCCAGATCTATAAAATCTGGATGAACCAGCAATTCTCGACATCTCAAATTTCCATCTGATGGCCTTCATTTAATCCGTGCTTATTTTGTCCTTTTTCGCCATTACTTCCGCTAGTATGCAACTGCCAGCTCGCTTTCTGCAAAAGACAAACAAGGATTAGTATTTTAATATTATTAAATTAAAACCCTAATGTTCATTATATGTCGGCTTTATTTCTTTTGACACGTGTCACGATAACGCGACGTTTTCCTTAAGCTGCTTTTCCTTTTCTTTTCTCGTGAAATCGTGACATGTCACGATTTCGCGACATGTCACGAAATCGCGACGGTCTTCCAACTTGGCACTTTTCCCTTTTTTGTGTCGCGATTTCATGACACCTTCTCGACCTTAGCTCTTTTGCATTTGTGTCATGATTTCACGACGTTGCAAAATCGTGATGTCACGATTTCGTGACACCTTCGGGACCTTGGCACTTTTTTGCTTTTGTGTCATGATTTCGCGACATCGCGATGTCACGATTTCGCGACACCTTCGGGACCTTGGCACTTTTTGCTTTTGTGTCATGATTTTGCGACGTCACGAAATCGCGACGTCGTGATTTCATGACACCTTCGGGACCTTGGCACTTTTTGCATTTGTGTCACGATTTCGCGACACCTTCGGGACCTTGGCACTTTTTTGCTTTTGTGTCACGATTTCGTGACGTCGCAAAATCGCGACGTCGCGATTTCGTGACACCTTCGGGACCTTGGCACTTTTTAGCTTTGTGTCGCGATTTTGCGACGTCACGAAATCGCGACGTCGTGATTTCGCGACACCTTTTCCGACTTAGGTTCTTTCTTGCTTCTTTTGGTGCAGAAAAATGACAAAAACTCAAAGTGCCCAGAATTTGATGAAACTTTACAAGGATCTAAATAAGGCCAAAGGGTACCCGAATCTACAAACGGAACTTTAGAATTCATCAGGGATTAAGAGAAAATGCATTAACATGAATTAATACATTTACATGCAAACTTTCAAAAGTTTTAAATTGAAAACAATGCCATATGCAAGCCTACTTGGATGCTTTGATGAAGGCAAATTTTGACAAAGGATGCAAGCAAAATTTGGAATTAAAACCAGGAAAACATCAAGAGGGTCCTTACTGCAAAATGAAAGCTAAAAATTTTCAAAGGATGGAATTTCATTTTTTCAGTGGGGGGGGTGTTGCTTCTCAACAGGCCTTATGGTAATTTACTCATCTTTCCGGATTGCATGGAGCATCAGTCGCTGCAACCACCAAGTGTATAGAGTAAATAACTGAATACGAGGCTCAATTGAGATTTTGTTGTTATTTGATTTTTTTGTTATTTTATTATTTTTTATTATGGATCGACAAATATGCTTATTTGTCCATTTTGAGGCTCCTTGTGGTGAGAGATTTAGTGCATTTATTACTGTTTTCTAGCCACTATCAGCATCAGTGACCAAATCATGGCTACTATTATGAACAATGACCAAAAAATGCGGGCCATTGACACTAGCATCAGCCGAGGTAAAACTTAAAAATATAAAAAATAAGGTTTTGAATTTCCTTATTGACCAACTATAAATTTACGCTTTTTGAGCTTTAAGATGAGAGAGAGTGATTGTGATATGAGATGCTACCAAATTCAGACACCATGGTGGAGTAGGGTGAGGCATCGACAAGTGGAGGAGTCGATGACTCACGGGTATCTCTCAAACCCTAGTTTATTTGTTTTATTAGGTAAAATGAACCTCACTAATTAATTGGTAAATGAACCAAATTAAACCCATTGGAAATGAACCAAACTAGTAAATAGGCTTAGCTTAGGGTTTTATTAGGTGGGTCTAGCTTAGTTTTTAAATTTTTGCAATTTTTGTTGTTTTTGGATGAGGGCGAACATCATTGGCATGTCGCCTCATGGTCGACGACCTAGCGACCCCTAAATGGCAAAGAGGGGCTGTATATCAGACCAACTTGAATCCCAATGGTCAATTTTTTGACCATTGGTGTTTTCTTCATTTGGCTCTCATGAGCGATCGAGCAACCTTAGGTAATTTTTTATTTTTTTATTTTTAAGGAATTTAATTGATTTTTTTGGATTTTTTAAGTGTAGATTTTGATTTTTTTGAATGTTTTAGGTGCATTTAGTCATTATTTTTGTAGCCTTAGGCTTATCTTAGATTAATTTTACACCATTTTGCATTTTATTGCTCTTTTTGCTTTTAAGTGCATTTAATTTAGGTATTTTAATTTGCACTTTTAGCTCTTGTCTATATGGGCTCGGGACCCTACTTTGCTCATGTGACTTCTACCCTATATGGATGATATATATTGGGCTTGGCTTGATGCCCATGGACTTTAGTATGTCATGAGGCTATCGATGATCATGTCGGACTAGGCCTACCTCACTGCCTTGGCACATAGGTGGGATTCTAGGACTAACACCTTCCATATCCCTATGGGTGATATGACTATCACTTCGGAGGATGTATATAGGATCTTTCGGATCCCTTTTGATGGAGTCCCTATTGTGTCCTCTCCTACTGATGCTAGAGATGTTATCTTTGTGAGGGTCTTTGGAGATCATGCAGCTATAAAATTTGGTGACTGTCATCATGGTAAGATCTTTGTGGATCGATGGTATTAGGAGGATGTCTTCCCATGATGGTAGGTCATTTTGATGCATGTTATATGTAACATGCTTTTACCTGATTTCTCTAGAGTGAGGTTCCCATGGAACCTCCTAGCTATGGTTCAAGATTTGATGGATAGTGAGGAGCCTATCATCATGGCTTGGGGGAGTGCACTGTTGGCCCAATGCTATGATGAGCTCTATAGGATTCAGCATCATGGACAAGACAAAATTACTTCATATCTAGGGATGGGAGCACATCAGGGTGGACTACCCAAGAGGATTGCCTATCAATATTACTACCATTGTAGATGTGGCTCAGTGTTATGGAGGTAGGTGGCCTCGAGAGTATGAGGAGCGCAAGAGTCGGTGCCATGTAGGGGATCTTTCTCATTATGTAATGACTCTGACTGGCCTGTAGGCCAAGGATATTATATGGAGGCCCTATCATGAGTGCCCCACCTAGGTAGAGGTAGATAGATTCATAGCTTGGACTAGGCATGATCGATGGGTTATCGATCACAAGGGTAGCATCAGGGAGTTCTTTCATTATTCTCGGGTGCTCTAATAGTTTGTATAGGTGGGTCATATAGAGAGGGATATTCCACTACCTCAAGTTGTAGTAGTTATAGAGGATGATGACCCTCTAGTAGTGGATGTTGGTATAGTAGATGTTAGGGTTACTAAGGTGTATACCTAGTGGTGGGTTACATGGCTATGGTAGGGTGGTGGTAGCTTAGGTCGAGATCGGGATGAGGTAGTTGTAGAGGATCCAGATGGGCATCGAGTGTGAGCTTAGATAGAGGATTGGAGGTAGGCCATAGAGTAGTAGGTTGTAGAGGAGTAGGTAGCTCTAGAGGAGGAGGAGTTAGCTCTAGATGAGTAGGAGTCTCCTCTCTGGGCTTAGTTGCATAGTGTAGAGGTTGAGCTTCAGGTAGCTCATATTTAGATCTTGTAGTGGGACTCTACTATTGTTACACTTTAGACTTAAATTAGGAGCTTTGAGGAGGAGAGGGCCACTCTCTATGAATATATTGACTCAATATATATTAGGATAGATCAACTTACTATCGAGAGGGATGATTCCAAAGGATAGGTTGTGCCAATTACTCCTATTTTATAGGGGTCGATAGGTTTGGATCTAGGTGTAGAGGTTAGGCACCTATGGGGTCTCTTGGAGGACTATGATGCTCATATTATAGGAGATGTTAGATATATTGCATCTCTACATATGTAGATTTGGATGCTAGGCGCCACTCCTCGGGAGAGACCTATAGTAGGGGGTCATAATGGAGCATGTAGAGCACATCAGGGTAGTCATCGGTTTGACCTAGCTAGAGGACTAGGACTTATATAGAGTGGACTGCAGGGACTAGCTCTCATCATACTCATAGGGATGGAGTTGAGGGTGGAGGTGAGCTAGGGGGTGTAGGCATAGGTTGATGACTTTGATGGTTCTAGATTTATTTTTTAGTGTAAGGTCAGATGACCTACATAGTTGTAGCTTATGGGTAATTTTGTACCCTTATGTACTTATTTGACACACACACACACACACAATATATATATGATATCAATATTTTGAGACTCATTATGTGTATTTATATGTTTTTGCTTTTATGTTTATGTGATGCAGTATTATGATCTTATGCTATATGATGTGATGTATTGATTTACATGCTCTAGCTAGGTGATGGATGTATGATTTAGATGATGTGATCTAGATGTGTAGATGGACTACTTGTGATGTATGCATATATGGATGCAGTGTTATTGTTAAATGCATGTTTAATTTTTGATCTAATTGTATGCATCTAACTTATGTTGTTATGATATGGTAAATGCAATATGTGTAATGCACTATTTATATGATGATGATCTAATGTAAATGAACCTGTATGCTTTAATCACTTAAAACATAAGGAATGCATGTGATATGAGTTCAACAATCTAATGGGTGACACCACAGAATGTATAATCATGATGAATGTAAATAATAACTCTTAGCATAAGAATTAATCATTTAAGCATTCAAATGTGAGATGAGATGATGTGATATGTATGTGCTTTCTTTATAAGCTTCTGTAAATTAAAAGAACTGTACAAAATAGTCAGTGGTCATCTAAATACATTACTGATATTTATCCGGTATCTATCCTATTCATGCACACCATTTAATGAACAAAACCTCCTAAAGAAAGTTGATGATTTGATTAATGACATGATTTGTTGCTATTAGGGGATTTTTGAGGTTTTCCATGAGACTCAAACACCCTAGTTACTTCATCAAAAGTTGTATACTGACCATACAGGACTCCTGAAAGATAAGGTTTTTGTTATGAAGACCTAGATACTCATTATCCCTATGTGTGCAAATGAATATATTAGATAAAACATAAGCATACCCCGATGCCAGGAGGGATTCATGCAACCCATTGTTGTATTGGGGATCCTCAAATGTTCATCTTGATCCTAAGTTGGACTCAGTTGGATTAGACCACTAGGTGATACAGGACACCTAAAGCTAGCCCTTTTTGCAAATTGCTTAGAGCTTACCCTAATGCTAGGCGGGATTCATGCAGCCCATTGTTGTATTAGGGATCACTCAATGGTTTGTGGAGATCGACCATTCTAGGGATTCAAGCTCTTCACCCCCTTATTTTCTTCACATTTATTTGGGATACTTGCTCATGCTTTAGTGATGAAAATCACTATTTATTTTGAATTTTTGTTTTCTTTTGAGCAAGGGATTTTTGTAGTGATGATAATCACTATTTATTTTGCTTTTGAATTTTGCTTTGTTTCAGGATTTTTGCTTGTTTTGATGAAAGCAAGGGATTTCTTTGGGTAGGGGGGAGCTTGTCCTTTTTCCAATGATCAAAATCCTAGACCATGCGCATCACAAGGTGAGCAAGTAAAAACCTTTCACTTAGGATGCCTAGTACCACTTTGTAGCATTCATATTTCCCTTGTTCCAACTAGGATTTTAGTGTTTTGATTAGTGATAGGATTCTGAAATATACTAGGTACTATCAAAACTAGACCTCATCTTCTACTAGTGAATATAGCTTTCTATAAAATTTGATAAAATCACTAGGTATGGTTGAGTGACTAGAAAACCCTAGTATATTCCTTATAGCAATAGGAGGGGTTGTGTTGAAAAACATAGTTACTCACATGGGTTATGGATGATGATGGATTTTGAAGATGCATGATTGAGGTACAAACATGGTGTCATTTGTAATATTGTGAACACAACCTATCCTAATGCAAATGCAATGGATGGAAATGCCTAAATGCAATGCAACTAATGGATGCAAATGCCAAATGCAAATGTTTTTGTATTTTTAATGTTTTCAATTGTTTTTGAGTTTTGATTATTCTGAATGTTTTTTGAACTTTTTGACTTTAAACTATTTTTGTGCTTTTGTGTTTTGTTTTTGACCAAAGGGCTTTAAGATGCCTTTGGGGCTTTTTGTGATTTGACCAAAGGGCTTTAAGATGCCTTTGGAGCCTTTTGTGATGTGACCAAAGGGCTTTAAGATGCCTTTGGAGCTTTTTGTGATTTGACCAAAGGGCTTTAAGATGCCTTTGGAGCTTTTTGTGATTTGACCAAAGGGCTTTAAGATGCCTTTGGAGCCTTTTGTGATTTGACCAAAGGGTTTAAGATGCCTTTGGTGATGTGACCAAAGGGCTTTAATATGCCTTTGGAGCTTTTGTGATGTGACCAAAGGGCTTTAAGATGCCTTTGGAGCCTTTTGTGATTTGACCAAAGGGCTTTAAGATGCCTTTGGAGCCTTTTGTTTTTGACCAAAGGGATTTAAGATGCCTTTGGAGCCTTTTGATTTTGAAGTTTTCTATTGTTTTTGTAATTTTGAAATTTTTGAATGTTTTTGATATTTTTGACATTTATTTGAATGTTTTTGTGTTTTGTTGTGCTTATGTGTAAAATGCCCTTAGATGAATAATGTTGAGAGGCTCTGGCTCCTCAACACCTTCTAGTGATGTTAGGTGATATGCCCCAGGTCCAATCTTCTCAGAGATGATATAAGGACCTATCCAATTGGCCATAAATTTGTCTCGTAGATGCGGTGGTAGATTTGAGTTCTGTTGGTTCTCTTTAAGCACAAGATCCCCAACCTTAAAGTCTCTCAGGTGGAATTTATTGTTATAAGCTCATGTTAGATGATCTTGGTAAATGTGAAGATGCTCAAGAGCATTGATGCGATGTTCATCCAGAAGGGTCAACTGATCCAAGTGAGCTTGTCGTGTAGTGTCATCATTGATGAACTCTTTCAATGCGATGCGTAATGTTGGAATTTCCAACTCTAAGGGCATAATGGCCTCAATGCCATATACAAGTAAAAATGGTGTTGCCCTAGTGGGCATCCGCACGCTAGTCCTGTAAGCCCATAATGCAAGGGGTAATTGCAGATGCCAATCCTTATGATTTTCTTTCACCATCTTCTTTAATATGGCTACTATTGTCTTGTTTGAGGCCTCTACTTGCCCATTTTCCTATGAGATAATATGGTGTCACAAAACTATGTTGAATGTTGTATTTGGACGTTAAAGCCCACACATTTTTATTCTTGAATGATGGACCATTATCCAAGATTATCTTTGATGGGACCCCAAAGTGATAGATGATATTGTGAAGTATGAACTCCACAATTTGTGGTCCTATCATCGATGTTAAGGGGACCACTTCCACCCATTTGGTGAAGTACTCAGTGGCCATTAAGATAAACATGTGTCGACCCGATGATGGGGGAGAAATATTTCCGATTAGATCGAAACCCCACTAAGAAAATGGCCAAGCCACTTGAATGGGTTGTAAGGCTTGTGATGGTAAGTGCATCAGATTTGCATGATGTTGATATTTAATACATTTCCTGACATACTCATAGTAATCCTTCTCCATGGTGGGCTAGTAATAACCCATTCAAAGGATGCACTTGACAATGGCCATGCCATTGAAGTGGCCATCACATGTACCATCATGAGCTTGCAAAATCACCCAAGCTGATTCTTGGGGCTCTAGGCAATGAAGGAGGACTCCATCATAGCTTCGATGATACAATATACCTCCTAGAAAGACATATCTTATCACTTTTTTTTTGAATGCTCATTTTTTGGCATGCGATAGTCCATGTGGGATAATTCCAAGTTTTAGGAAATCTTGTAATTGGGATAGCCAATCCTGATAAGCTACAACCTCAATAGATAAGATGACTTGTTTCTCCTATGATTCGATGTGCACAAATGCATATTGAGAAATAACCTTGTGGTGAATGATGGTACCATTCCCCATAGGACCCTATGAGATCAAGGACCCCCAAGGTACCTTCTTTAAAAAGTCTCTGGCTTTATAGAACCAGTCATGGTCTGGTTCTATATGAATCATGTTGATTGATTCTTTGTTATCAAAAGCCTCATGCTGCATCACTGAGTGCGAGAGCATTTTCACATGAATGGTAGTGAAATCAGTAGATGGATTCTGAGGGATCAAGGATCCCAAAGATGCCATAGTGTCTACAAATCTATTTGATGTGTGAGGGATTGCCTCGATGTCGTACCATTCTAGTTGGGCTAGATAGGTGTCAACAAGCTCCTTGTAAGCTTTCAGGATTGGATCCCTACATTGAAATAGTCCCTTAACTTGGTTGACTATGAGAAGGGAGTCATCAAAGATATTTAGCCTTTTGATCTTCATAGTGATGGTTGTTTGGAGACCCAATATTAGGGCCTCATATTTGGTGTTGTTATTCATGCAAGGGAAGTCTAGATTAAATGACAAGGGCATTGGAGCACCTTGTGGCATGAAAAACACAATCCCTACACCACCTCCTTGCTCACACTTCGAACCATCAAAGAACAAAGTCATGTCAGCTTTACTTTTAGGTTCTTCGGTTTGAGGTGCTTCTGATAATGCAAAGACTACATCATCAAGAAGTTCTATGGTGAGGGGCCTACTATTCTGAAGAGGCACCTCTTCCAGTTGATCAGCTATGACTTATCCCTTGATGGAATTTTGGCTTATGAATTCCAAGTCAAATTCTATCAATAGCATGATCCACTTTGTAGTACATGTATTATGATATGTCTTGCTCATCATATACTACAAAGGATTTTGTTTGGATATTACATACGTTGTATGGCTCAACATGTAGTGGCACAATTTCTTGGTTGCAAAGACCACTGCTAAGCACAACTTTTCTACGTATGTGTATCCTATCTCGTAGCTCACCAAGGTGCGACTGATGTAATATATCACTTGTTCTTTATCTTGCATATTCTTTTGAGCCAACATGGTGCCCAAAGCAAAATTGGTAGTGGATATATATAGTAGGAATGGCACGTCTGGCCTTGGTGGAGCTAGGACTGGTGGCGTTGCTAGGTACTTCTTGATTTCAGCAAAGGCTTGCTGACATTCTTCATCCCACTGGAATGGGACCCCCTTGTGTAGTAGTCGATTCATGGGTCGACATTTATCCGATAGTTGTGCGATGAATCACTTTATGGATGCTACTTTGCCCTGTAAGCTTCTCAGCTCTTTGATGTTAGTGGGTGGGGCCATTTCTAGGATAGCCTTTACCTTTGTTGGGTCTACTTCGATGCCTCATTTAGAAATGATGAATCCCAAGAGTTTTCTAGAAGTTATGCCAAAGATGCATTTCTTGGGATTCAACCTGACATTGTGCTCAATCAGGTGATCGAAGACCTTTTTGAGGATCTCGACATGCTCTTCACGTAGCAATGACTTGGCCAGTAAGTCATCGATATAGTCTTCTAAGATCTTATGCATGTAGTCATGGAAAATGTATGTCATAGCCTATTGATATGTGGCACCAACATTTTTAAGACCAAATGGCATTACTTTGTAGCAAAATGTCCCCCATGGAGTGGTGAATATGGTTTTATGCTGGTCTTCGGGTTTAATCTAAATCTGATTGTAACCAAGAAAAACCATCCATTAGGGAGAGCATCTCATGACCTACAGTTGCATCTACAAGAGCATCTATGTTAGGCAATGAGAATGAATCCTTTGGTGTTGCCTTATTGAGATCCCTAAAATCCATGCAAATATAGATTCTTCCATCAGGTTTTCCTATGGGCACCATGTTTGATACCCATTCTGGATAGTCGATGGGAACAATAAAGACTACATCCAATAGTTTTTGCAACTCATTCTTTACCATCAAAGTGATGGTTGGATGCATCTTTCTGAGCTTTTTCTTGACCGATTTCTTTGTGGGATCTAGTGAAAGGTTGTGGACAACCAATTTTGGATCTAGTCTCGACATATCTTTGTAGGTCCAAGCAAAGAGACTTGGTCTCTCTTTCAATAGAGGAATAATGATGGCCTATTCTTCTAGAGATAAGCTTTCTCTGAACTTGAATTTCTTTGGATGAGAAGGATCATCATTGATGTCCACTTTGAAAGTCTCCTCTATTGCCATATGTGACCCCTCCTCAAGCTGGTGAGGAGTGGGGATTAAATGGATGTCATCTACTGGGTTTAAAGGTTCCACTGAATCATGGTCAAAACTAATATGATAGACATCATGTGCACAACCTAGTGCAAAATGGAATGGTTGTAGCATCTCTTCATTAGGGAAGAAATATTCAGGCTCTAGGGGTGAATCAATATGATCCCAATCAATAGCATCTAAGTTAAGACACAATGGTTTTGAAGGATCTACTGGGTTATGGAGTGGAGTGGTCAAATCAATGGAGATCATGTTGATGGATGGGATGAAATCTCTAGGACCATATGGGTGAAACTCTGCATTAATGATTTACCTTCCATACCCAAGATGAGGCTCTAGGGGTATGGGGATCTCAGGATCTAGTCTATGGATAGATGAGATGATGGGATCATTAGGCTACAATAACTCTCTAAATGTAGGTAGATCAGGGAAAACCATGCGATAGATCTCATCTAAATTGATTGGTCTTCCCATGAAGTGAGGGTCAGGATATATTGTGTGGAGTATCTCCTCTCTTTCAACAAGTAGATTGACTTGACGTAAGTGATGAGGCCCAAGATAAGCCATCTCGGTCTCATCCTCATAGTCACTATCATCTATGAAGAACCCCTCATTCCTACCCACTAGAATTGGGTGTTGACCTAAATGTTGATGCCCAAGATAGGCCATTTTAGTCTCATCTTCATAGTCATTATCATCTATGAAGAATCTATTGTTTATTTCCACTGGCCCTATGATGTGGTATGCATGTCTAGGCCCAAGGTAGGCCATCTCAGTTGAGTCCTCTAACTCATAGCCACTCTCATCCGAGATGTATCCACTCTCTATGTTACCTACCCAAGCAAGGTGTTGAATATACCGAGGCCCATGGTAGGCCAATCCAGCTTCATCCTCGGATTCACTAGTGACATACTCATTTTCCTCTTGCTCATAACCATGGATTGGTTTATCCTCCCATAGGATGATTCTTGATGGGTGTGCTTCGAGAGAGAAATTTGGATGATACTCATCGGGTGGTCCTATATTGACCATAGCCACCCATCTATCACTCAAGTAGTTTTTGTTTGGGGGTTGATAGGGATTCCAGTCAATGTCTTCCCTAAACCCCAAGCTCAGCCTATCTAGGGCTACTACCAATGAATCATCATGGCTTTGTATATGATATCCTAGACCAAACCTATCAGTAGGCAGCTGGTATTGTGGTTGGAATGGAAGTCGATGCCCTTGCTCATATAGACCTAAGCCATAGCCATGCCAATGGCATCATTCAAAGTACCTTAGAGAAAACTCAAGATTTGATAAGTAATGAACATTCATGGTGAATGGTTCATCCTCATCCTCTTCAATATCAAAAGCATTATGGGCATAATCTAAACCAACATATATGAAGTTGGTTTGGTTAGGGGGAATCCCTAATGGAACCACTATCCCTATTGGTAAATTTGGGACTCTTGGTCATCCCATGTCTTGTGTAGACTCGATAATAGGTATGAAAGTCATATTCTACACAAGATATTCACCTAACCCTATGTTGGCTAAGTGAACTATCACCTGTGGTGTAGATGATATTGTTGATGAAGTAGGTGAGGTAGGTTGAGGTACCTCCTCGGCTATGTCTTGGGAATATTCCTCCTCCATGGGATTCAAAATTTTTGTAGCTGCTATAGTTGGAAGTTCTTTAGGTCCTTCCTCCACTAGGGGTGCTTTTAGCTTCTGAGAGTCCTTTGCCTTGGATGTTGTGGGTTTCTCAGAAGTGCTAGTAGCTTTAGATGTAGGAGGTGGTGCCGATGTGGATGGGTCACCTCACACTGATTTAGACTTACTTTCTAGCTGTGTGGTGGGGGATGAAGGCCTTATGTATAGGTGTGTTGATGGAAGGATGAAGTCCCTCGATAAGTCAACCTGATGCATATATTTAAATGGCTCTTCATCTGATGGAACCACATGCACTTGTCCCTCATGCACATACTTGATGCATTGGTGCAATATTGAGGGAACACATTGCATGTCCCTTATCCAGGGATGCCCTAGGAGGATGTTGTATTGCATTACCCCCTCCAATACATGACACATCATGGGGATGGTATTATGCCCTACCTTTATAGGTAGAATAATTGTACCCACTATGGAGCATAATGCATCATTGAAAGCTCTCAATGTATAGGAGGTTGGGATAATGTTGGACCTAGGGATTTTTAGGTGCCCTATAGCCTTTGTTGTGATAATGTTAATCGATGAGCCCATGTCGATTAGAACCTACTTGAAGGGTATGTCATTGATTGATGTGATGATATGCAGAGGTGGGTCTGCTATGGTAGTAGGCACTACCTTGATTTTATGATCATAGAAATGGATCACAAGCTCTTGACACTATTGGACCTACCCCATAAAGTTTGTGAATGCATCTAGGTTCTAGGGCTGAAGCTCAATCGATCTTAGGATTTCCATTAAAGTCTCCCTATGTCTTGGGGACTATTGAATGAGCTCATAGATTGATAACTTGGTCGGTGTCATTTGGAGATTTTGCTCTAGTCTACTTCGAATAGTTACCATAGGTCATGTTGGTGGACCTAGAGGATTATTTTACACCTACCTCTATCGAGGTGTAGTTAAGATATGAATAGGAGCTATTGGAGGCTCTAGTTGGTTATATCATCGACTCCTTGTCACCACATTGACTATCTCAACCATTCTGATGCACCCTTGAGTGGGAGGTTCGACTCAGACTTGGTTCACTTGAGCACCCTAATCTCTAGGGACCTCATGATTAGGCAATAGGTTTTTGAATATACCCATGTCTCTATTATTGGGTGCTAATGGGTTGTCAACTTTTAGCTCACCCTTCTCAATCATGTTTTGCACAACATTCTTGAATCTGATACATGTTTCGATGTCATGCCCCTGTATTCTATGATATGGGTAATATTGATCTTCCCTATATCCCTTGGGCTTGGGATGGTTAGGGTCAAGAAGTTGCATCTCAGGTAGCCTGAGTCTTTGTGCCTCACTTAGTTGGTTGAATATCGATTGCATCGACTCTGATAAAGGTATGAAATAGTGAGGTGATTAATGTTCCTTATTTTGACCTTGGTTGTTCTTTGGGTTGTAATTGGTTGGTGGGGGGTGAGCCTGATAGTTCTATGGTTGTTGGCTATTGCCTCCCTTTGGTGTGCTTAACACAACCTGGTTGACTTGAGTAGGCTTGGCCTACTTCTATTGATTCTTGTTGTGGTTGTTATTGTTCTAGTCCTTTTTGTTTTAGAGCTTAAGGTCTCCTTCATCAACCTTGATGTCTTCTATTAGCTTGGCTTGAGCCAAGGCTTCCTTGAATGTTTCATACTATTGTAGTTGTAGTAGCAATGAGATGTGCTTTGTGCAACTCTTGGTAAACATCTGGGTGAGCTCTGTAGTGGGAACAACAAATGGTAATTTTACCATTATCTTCCTCCATCTGTTCCCATAGTCCATAACTGGCTCATCATCGTATTGCTTCAGGTTTTCTAGATCGGACAAGTTTACCTTCTTCTTGATGCCAAATGAAAAGTGTTCAAGAAATGCATTCACCAGTTGCTCAAAGCTGATGATGTTGTGCTTAGGTAATTGGTTGAACCATTCAGTTGTTACACTCGATAATATCATGATGAATATTCTTAGCATTAGGGCATCATTATGTTCAAGTTGGAAGCACACATTCATAAAATTTGTGACATGTTCTTGTGCATCTTCCTCTCCTTTGAATTTGTCTAGCCTAGGCATCTCAAAGTGCCTAGGATATGTAGGACTCAGTACTGAAGGGCACAATGGTTGGTTGTGTATTTTACTCAGGGTTGGATTCTACCCAACCATATCCTATTTCTCAAGAGATTTGACTCTCTTAGTGAGTATTTTGTATGCCTTCAAAGAAATGATCTCTTATTCTTGAAGGTTTACTCATGGTGGTCAGGGAGGTAATCCTATGTCTACCCAATTTGGGCATCTGTATTCATCCCCCATGACCATGGATGGAGGTTCAGGATATGTCTACTCTTGATCTTCCATCCTCACCTATTCTTCATTAAGTTGTGTCTATTCTAGATCCAGGTATTGTTGATACTTTGAGGTATGGTGAGTGTGCTCATCTCTTTGTCTAGTGCATCTCTCATGCTAAGAATCAACATATCTATCATGTTGGTATTTCTCACCACCTATGTGTAAGTCAGCTCAAGCTAGCCTATCTACTTGCTCTTCATGCTCTATCTGTTCCTCTCTCAAGCATTGTTCTTGAAGGTGCAAATACTATTTTTTCTATGCTTCTTCTTGCTTGAGGGCTTCTAAATGCTTGTGCAATGCTTCCTCCTTATCTTGGAGTAGCTTCTTATGATATTGCATCCTCATATTGCCTATGCATATGGTCATACTGATTTACCATTGAAGGTTTATGGCTTTGTAACTCTGTGTGATGAGTCTTAATGGATAAGCCTCTTGGAGAGGCTCCTACTATGTTCTTGCCCTTGTCTATTAGGTTGACCTACTCTATGTAGAGTGATCTATGTTTTGTACCCCCATGGTCGAAGGTAGTGCACATGCTATGGGGATGCTTTGAAGCTTCCCCTAGCTCATTGGTGTACCTTGTAGTTATGCTATATGAACTTCCTAAAATAGAATGTGTGGTAGCAATGCTTCTTTGATCTGGTCTTGAGAGAACTTGATCCAACTCATAAAGTTATCTGGTCTTCCATGGCCGATCCCATGGAGTCCCATTAGCCCCAATGAGATTATGATCTAGGGGTATCCTCCCATATTTCGGGAGGCTAGGAGGTGCTCTAGGTCTATGACTAGGTGTAACCCTTGTGTTCTACCCCTTAGTGGGCTGATCTGACCTAAGTGTATCCTATGAATATTGGGGCCTTGCAGCCCCTTCATGTCTATGTGAGGATTGGGGCCTTGAAGCCTCCTCACACCTATGTGAATATTGGGTCCTAGATGCCCCCTCATGCCTATGAGATGATTGAGGCCTTGAGGCCTCCTCATGTCTATGTGAATATTGAGGCCTTGAGGCCTCCTCATGTCTATGTGATGATGGAGGCCTTGAGGCCTCCTCATGTCTATGTGATGAGGGAGGCCTTGAGGCCTCCTCATGTCTATGTGATGAGGGAGGCCTTGAGGCCTCCTCATGTCTATGTGATGATTGGGGCCTTGATGCCCCCTCATGCCTACCATGAGAGGAACCAGGATATGGCTCTCTAGCTAGGGTTTCTCGAGGAGTCCCCCATAGGTTGAGGTATCACCCCTAAGGCTCATTGAACTTCATTCAGTGATATTGTGTGTGGGTGGCTCAATATCATTGTGATTGTGAGTGTGTGGAGCATCATTTTTCACCTCGGTGTTGGATCGAGGGTGGTTGCTCCATGTGTAGACCATGATAATTGTGAATTATCTTTTTATGTAGATTTTAGAACACACAAACAAAGTAAACAAGTGTTTATCTCTTTTAATTTTTCTTGGTGTTCCTAGATTGGTTTGGTGTGTTTTAATATTTTTTGATAGCTACAATATAACTCTCATCATGTTTTGCATTTCGTTGATGATATACTTAGATTGTTTAAGTGGATTTCACCTATATACTCACAAAATCTAAATATGGTAATGAAGCCCATACTCAATGAGGTAGCATAGGTACTACCAATCCTCACCCAGTTCACATCATGGTAGTGATATACCTATCCAAAGAGATACATGCTATTTCCCATGGGTTATGATGGATCTTGGGTCGACCTTGGCCAAATAGTATGGGTACGATGATAGTATTTAAGGAGACAATGAAGTGGTGATGAAAGCCACCTCATTGAACTCTACTAGTGGTTGGATATGAGAGCCCAACTCACTAGTGTTAAAGTGATATGTGATGTGTGGGGTTATTTTTAGAATAAAGGAAAATAATGCATCAATGAGCACTCATGATATTTCTCCTATATGCCTAAGAAAAGAATATTTTTATTTAGAAAAATGCATGTCTAAATATTTCAATGATTTTCAGAGAATGCATTTTACTACTTCATGAAATAATGGCCACTAGTTGGGCCCCATGCAAGCAAGCTTAACAAAAAAAACCTAGACCATTGGAGACTAGGGCAGACCTTGAAAATAGAGGTCCGTTGTTCCTAGTAATGATTGGAAGAAAACTAAGAAAACTAGAAAGCTTCAATGCATTTTTCTTTTAGTATTTTTCTATGTTTTCTTAATTAAATGAAAATTTCCCTATTGTATTCTGATATAAAAATATATATAGAGAAAGAAAAATAATTAGAGAGTTGCCCCAACCTAAAATCCACATCTGATGAAGCATAGGTTGACCTCTATTGCACTTTTCTTGCTAGTCACTATCGACTAGAGTGGCTACTGCTGGTCATTGACTTCAAAAGTGGTTTTTATCTACTGGTCATTATCGACCAGAGTGGCTAGACCTACACACAAAAAAAACATAAAAATATCAACAAAATAGTTAAAAATAGAAAACTAGGTGGGAGTCCCACCGTGATCACCATCTGTATGACCTTGGGAAGCTGTGCACCTTAGTCTACTTGCAACATTATATCAAAATAAAAGACCATAAAAGCATAAATAACATGGAAGTGAAAAATGCAAGAAATATCTTTTATTTATTCATTTGAAACTCTTGTTACATATCGGTCCCTCTTAGGGATACCCTTATTTGATACAATGAAATACAAGTAGAAGTAATGGTGTCCCTCACAAGGGGATGGTGCACTCTGTAGGCCTCCTGGTATCACACATAAACTTGTATAAGGGCTTATAGATGCCTTCTTCTCCTTCTTGTCTGGAGGGATCTGATGCTTTAAACACTTTGGCTTGGTCCTATAACCTGTATCCTATGTACAAGAAACAATAGTAGGAGATCAGTAGCATGGGCAACCTCTCATGATGAGGCTTTATTAGAAAATCTATGAAGCATGATATGTAAGCATAATAAGATCAAAATATAGCAAAATTAAATGATAAATGCATGGATAACTCAGGAATAATAGTGTAAATGCATTAAAGAAACTAGATCTATGCTAAAACTAATTAATAAAGCAAAAAGCAATGATAGATCTAAGCTAAAACTTGGAAAATAATGTCTAAAACCCTAGGTTGTGCTTAGATATCATGATATAGGTCATTGTCAATGATATTGAACATAGAACTATATTTTCCTCATGAACCAGGGGTTGTAGCACTAGATTCCTCATCTAAATTGATGTCCAAGGGTCACCTTTGTGTTCGTACACTGATTGGTGATGAAGAACATTCGATCTGAATGGTTGTATGGCTAGAAATCATCGCTAAATTGGGTAGAGCTCCGCTACTCCTCAAAGGGGTATGGAATCTCTCTCCAATTTGCTAGAGCTTCACTGCACAAAATTTTGATATTCATGGATCATTTGCTTTTCTTGGGAGGGTCCATATGTAGACCTCCCAGATTCAGATCTAGATCTAGATCTTGGCTTCCTAGAGAAGCCAAGATCCAGATCTGCATGCAACTGACCATCCCAAGGGGAAGGATCAGTCACAAATTTGCATTGAAGGGGTAGTCAGGAGGAGCTCTAGGAGTTCCACACCAAAAACCACTTGTAAGCAATGCAAGTGTAGTCAGACTACGTGATCTGGGCTCGTATTCATGGCTAGACTATGTTTTGGTGCTAGTCACTGTCCAGAGCAGTGGCTAGGTGTGGCCGCTCTCAGCTTCAGTGGCCAGTGTTGGCGGCCACTCTGATTGATAGCGGCTAAGCCTGAATGGGCTAGAACTACCCCTTTTGAGTGGTTAGGACCACTGCTAGCTCTTGGAAAGGTCCAAGATCATTCATATGGTCTTTGGATGTGCCCATATGAGTAGTCTCCTAAACATGACGCATTTTAGGTGTCTACACCAACTATGCTGCTGAGCATGAAGCATTGTGCTTAGGCTTGAAGAAAACTAAGAAACTCAGGATTAAACATCTCCAAATTTTTGGAGATTCAGAACCAATTGTAAATCAAGTAAATAACAAGTGTGTCTCCAATAAGCATTATCTAAAGACATACCACAACAAATTTTAGGATTTTTTTGAAGCCTACACATTGTTAAACATCCAAGTTATCTTGCGAGAACAAAATAAACACGTAGATATTTTCATATTCCTTGGCACCAACTTTTCTTCGGTTGAGAACATGGTGAAGAAACCAAAGATCGTGAGACTAGTTTACAGGCCTTCAATGCCTGATATTAATATCGACTAGAAAGTGTGTGAAAGTGATGAGTAGATCATGAAATTCCTGATCAAAGAAGCTAGTATTATGGAAGGAAGAACACTCAATGAAGAAGAAATTGAGGGACTGATTTAATTAAGAATTAAATAATCTCTTGAAAGGACTGATTACACTTGAAAGTATCTTTGATTAGAATGATAGAGTTAAAAAACATAAGATCAAATTATATGAGAAGGATTACACTAAGAAACATTTGGAACCTGACAAGTCAATCAAAATTGGCACTGACTGCACTCCAGAATAACTTGGGCAAATTAAGGAACTATACCATAAATTTCTAGACATCGTCGCCTAGAGTTACTAGGACCTCAAAGGTTACAACAAGGATGTGATCTAGCATACCATTGAGATGCAAGGAGTGAAATCCTTCAGGAAAAATAGAGACCAGTTAATCCTAAAATTGAATTCTTGATGAAATTTGAGCTATTGAAGATGTTGGAAGCTAAAATTATTTACCCAGTCAAGCATTCTACCTGGGTAGCAAATTTTGTCCCCGTGAGGAAAAAGAACAGAGATATTTGCTTGTGTGTTGACTTTCAAAATATAAATTAGACATATCTAAAGGATCATTATTCCTTGCCATAGATTTATCATATTCTTCACATAGTAGTAGGAGATCAAATATTTTCTCTTTTAGATGAATTCTCTAGCTACAACCAGATATGGGTCAAGGATGAAGACCAGTACAAAATGACATTCACCACAAAATGGGGTACATTTGCTTATCAACGAATGCCTTTTGGTCCCTCAAAATTTGGAGGAGCCTTTCAAAGAGTGATGGATGTAGCTTTCAGTGAATTAATAAATTCAGTTATTTTTATTTATTTGGATGATATGACTATCTTATCTCATAACAGGGAGGATCATAGCTTGCATTTAAGACAAGTGTTTGAGAAATGCTGAGAGTTCAGAATATCCATCAACCCAAAGAAGTATATCTTTGTGATGAAGAAGGGAAAGCTCCTAGGCATTGTAATCTTATAAAATGGGTTAGTTGTTAATCCAGCTAGAGCGAAGGCTCTTTTTAAGCTTCCACTACTAGCAAACAAGAAAGGTTTATAGTCATTTTTTGGTCAGATTAATTTTATCCAAAATTTTATTGCATATTTTACCCAAGTTGTGAAGCTAATGACTAAAATCTTGAAGAAAGATGCTAAGTTCAAATGGACTAAGCAAAGGAAGCAAGCATTCTGGAAAATCAAGGAAAAAAAAGCACAGGCTCGTATTTTGGTAAACCTTGATTATTCAAAGGATTTCATCCTTTATACTGTTGGTGAGAAAGAGAGTTACGCAGTTGTGCTCACACAGAAGGGAGAAGATGGAAATGAGCAGCCTATCACATTCTTGAGTCAAGTCATCAAACTGCATGAGGAAAAGTACAATTTCATTGAGAAGCAAGTGTATGCAATGATGAAGTCCTTGAAGAAGTTTCGACATTTTATTTCCTAGAGCAAAACAATTGTGTATGTTGTTCATCCAGATTTTTGAAGTTTCATTATTTAGGGTGAGCTTGGAGAAAAAAGAGCTAGTTGGGTTTTTTAAATCCAAGAATATGATATCAAAATCCAACCAACCAAGCTGGTTCGAGGTTGAGCATTATGTCAAGAGCTTACGAAGAGTGTCGCCTCTGAATCAATGGTTTACCAATATGAAGATTAGATAATAAAAAGTAATATTTCTAATCATGCCTCAAAATATTGTGAGTGGATAAAAGATCTTGTCAAATAATTCAATTCAGGAAGGTGTCCTTCACATATCAATCCTTCACAAAAAATAAGATTCAGATTGCAGGCCCTCAGGTATGTTATGTTACCAAATGGATTGTTTTATAAGAATATTGATGGAGTTCTCATGTGTGTCATAGAATACACAAAATATTGGAAGAGTTCCATTTTGGATTGTCAGGTGACCACTATGTAGGGAGACCCATGGCATTAAAAAATATCAAATCAGGTTATTTCTGGCCCACTCTCTTTGTAGATGCATTAAAATTTAGTCAAAGCTATGACAAATGCCATAGGTATATCGGTAGGCGTAGAAATGCATCTTTGCCTCTTCACCCAATCCAAGTAGAAGCACCATTTCAACAATGGGGTTTATATTTTATTGGGATCATTGATACTAATTCATCTATAAAAAATAAATACATTTTGACTGACTGATTATTTCACCCAATGGGCTGAAGTGATCCTAACCAAGAAGGCAAACCAGGAGGTAGTCATCATTTTCCTTGAAGGATTGATCACTCACTTTGGAATCCCAAATGTGATTATAATAGACAAAAAAACTCCATTCATCAGTGCCAAAATTAGTGATTTTATGGGTAAGTATGGCATTTATTTGAAAATTTCAACAAATTACTATCTACAGGGGAATGGTTTGGCTAAATCCACAAACAAGAATTTGCTTAGAATTTTGAAGAGAACTCTTGGT
This sequence comes from Wollemia nobilis, assembly GCA_028583015.1. Lineage (NCBI taxonomy): Eukaryota > Viridiplantae > Streptophyta > Pinopsida > Araucariales > Araucariaceae > Wollemia > Wollemia nobilis. The sequence continues at coordinate 3,317,656 of JAQPPZ010004166.1, read as the reverse complement.
GATAATAAATAAGGCTGGCACTTTCTATTAAACCAATCCTTATGGGCTGATCACATATCAGTAAAAAATTCTATCAATATGTCCCTCTATTTCTTTGTGTACAGTAAGGAAGTAGTCTTGCCCATTCACATTGAATTATCAACCCTTCAATCCTTGCAATTTCTTGATGATAAAGATAATGAATTTGATCCAATGAGCGCAAGGTTGGCTCAACTATTACAGTTGGAGGAAGAAAGAGAAAATATATATAATTCATTCATGAAGCATGTTTAGATAACAAAGAATTGGTTTATCAAGAGGACTTTAGAGAAGGCATTTAAGTAGGGTTATCTTGTGTTAAAGTGGAATGAGAACAAGGCAAAGCTAGGAAAGCATCATAGGTTTGAGGCAATTTGGGAGGGTCCATTCTAGATTTCCAGTGTGAATCAATTTAACTCATATTATTTGTAGGATGAGGATGGTTGTGTGTTGCCAATTCTAGTGAATGGTCTTCATTTGAAGGCCTACTACCAATAACAAATTTTGGATCAAAGGTGTATATATGCACATGGTTTTTTTAAGGTTATTTTGAAAAAATTACCAAGGATGGGGAGCAAAATTCCTTTTCATTGGACAAAAATGATTTTTTCTCCATTCCATATTTTTAGTGTAAAACTATTTAAATCATATTATTTGCAGGATGAGGATGGTTATGTGTTGCCAATTTCGATGAATGGTCTTCATTTGAAGGCTTAATAACAGTAACAAATTTAGGATCAAAGGTGTAAATATGTACATAGTTTTTTAAATTTATTTTGAAAAATGACTAAAATGGGGAGCGAAATTCCTTTTAACTAGGTGAAGGTGTTTTCGCTGGCGAAAATCATTTTCACCCAATGAAAACCTTCTCCACCCCTATCCTAAAAAAAAAAAGAGAAATTCCTTTTCACTGAGCGAAGGTATTTCACTGGCGAAAATCATTTTTGCCGGTAAAAATCCTCCTCATTGCCTTTTTTGAACATGGGTGAAACTAATTGAATCATTGGAAAGTGTGGCATGCCCCTAAAATTAGCAAGCACATTGCAGGTATTAAATTTAGTGGGTGTGATTGGAAAATTATAAAAGGGCAAACATTTTAGTTGAAGAATCAAAAAATTATGAAGCTCCTGTTTGAAAAAATTACTGTGAATTGTTTTTTTCTCCAAGATTCAAAGTTGTTTTCTATTAGCTCAAATAAATTTGAATATGGGGAAGAAAAACACAGAGGTCAAGAGAGATAAGACTCAAAAGAATATTGACACAGAAAAGAGGTGGCAAAAATCAAGGGAGGAAGAGGAATAAATAGAGTTGGCATCTTACTATGACTACCTGACACAAATTGATGATTGCACAATCACAAATAAAGGTGTGTATAAATTACAGCTAGACATTGAGTTCACTCTACAAAGGGTATCCGCAGAAATTTCTCGCACCACAAAATTTTACTCCTATATATTCTAGTATCTTTGTATGTTGATGCATTCATATCCCAAGCTGGTATGGGCGATTGCTCAGTGTTATAATCCTGCTATGAGAACTATTCAAAATGCCAATGGAGATAATCTATTCAGTATTTTAGCTAGTTCAATCAAGAATACTTTCACCTATGGTGCAAGACCTCCTTTCGACATCATGTTTAAAAATCTCAATATTTTAGATCAGGAGAAGGTGGTAAGAATCGCTGGTGAAATTTATTTATAGATTGAATTTTTTGCCTCGACTACCATGATAGCAACCAAAAATCTAATTTTATTTGATTGGATAGATTTCGTAGCTTAGAGAATGCACATGTAGTTGTAGAAGGTGCAAAGTAGGTAAGACGTCACCTTCAGGCATTACTCTTTTCTAGTATGGTACTTTTTCTATCACATGCATACTCATTTTGCTTTCATAGCAATAAGGAAGACAAATGAAACAAGGAGAATATTGATATTTTATTCATAGAATCAGAGTTTGTCTAGGAAGGAGTCCTATTATAATTTTAACAAAATGCTTATGGTGCTTTACCTTGATCTTATTTGTGATAGAGTGCCAAGAGCCATGAAATAAGAGGTCGTTAAAAAGGAGAAGGGTGACGTATTTCTATTGATGCAAGGAGTGGTCATCTAAATTTTTGGCTTCACTGGTAAACTTTTTTGTTGTCATTTTTTACCACTGAATATATTTTCACCCTGGAGGTATCTCGAGAGAATGATTTTGTAAATGACACATATGGGACAGGTAGCGGAAAGAGAGCTACATACACTATGCTTTTTCAGTTTGACGATGTTAGAGTAACTTAGTGCAAGAAAAATAAATTAATCACCGAAACATTTTACAACCATGGGTTGATTGAGCTTCCCCAACGATGGCAATATGACCCTTTAGGTATTTTTGAGAGATTCATCAAGGCCAATAATTTTTATTGCTACCCTCGATAAGACATATTGCAGCAGAGAAACAATCCCAAGGGGTGTGACATTGAATGGCACGTTGAAAATATGATGTCGCTCCCTCCTTGGCATGATTTTTATGAAATGGAGGTTGAATATGATCCCATGAATCATCCAGAGTAGGATCCTACTCATTATTTGTTCAATCAAATGAAAGTAAAACTGCTAGGATGGTCTAAGGAGAAGATCACCAATTGATGGGTCATGAGGGTCCATCGAGAGAAGCCTAGGGCAAGTTATATGTTGGTTATGGCTGAAGTGTTTTCACTTATATGAGCATTGTGATAAGTACCAACCCCTCTCTTTCATTGACCTAGTGCCTCGAAGTATCTGAAGTCCTGACAAGGAAGAAGACATGGTAAGAGAGGAGGTGTTGGTTGAAGAGAGGGTCAAAGAAGAAGAAGAGGAGCAACCACTGCTCGAGGAGCAACTTTCACTCAGAAAGTGGAGCATGGGTATAAGGGTACCTTTCCCTAATATGGTAAAAAATCCTAAAATTGGTGTAGTTTTTTTCTCTTAGAACAAAATCACCTCCTTTGCTTATGTTTGAGCAAACTTGTTTTAAGGAGATATCCTCTTTGTATCAGTAGGAAAAATCAATCCTGATGGTGACAATAGTAGATCTGGAAGCAGAGGAAGAGAAAGTAGAGAAAGAAAAGTGCCAGCAGTGTGTTGGATATTTTGAGGAGTGTTTGTTTTTATTGATTTCAAAAGCATTTGTGTGCTATGTTCGTCATATTTGAGAACATTAAGTGTTTCCTCCAAAAGCAAGGTCTTGAAAAGCAATAGGTTATAATATTTATTTTTAAATGTTATATACCCAGAAGGGCCTAAAGGATGAAGACCCAAGGAAGGAGAAGCAAGTCCAAATTAAATAATAATATTTTTTTATTATTATTTCGGGCCAAAAAAAATCAAGTTGAAGAAGATCAAGGACCAAGTTGAAAAATACCCACAAGCAGATTTAATTTAAATTAAAATATTTTAATATTTTATTAAAATTTTAATTTAAATAATAATGGGTGCTAAGGTTTAATTTAAATATTTATTTAATATTTAAAATTAATATTTGAATTCGAATGCTCACCGATGTTGGAATATGCTATGGTTTGCATATAAATAATGCCAAGGTTTGGCATTTGAAAATTATCCATGCAAATGATTTTTGGCTCGTGCAAAAGAGAGAAAGGCTTACATTTTTGCATGTGTGTTTGAGCATAGAAAATGAAAAGATTTTGTGGCCTCTGAAATTTACTCTAAGCCCCTCGTAGTTGATTTGGTAGCCAAGGGTTGTGTTAGATGTGTTCAGGAATTCCAAGTGCGGATTCAAACCTTGCGCACTCCATTTTTTTGAAGGAAATATCGTGTTGTGTTTTTGTGCCATTTGAGGAGGAAGAAGTCAAAGGAACATTCATGCCTTTTGGCTCTTGGGGAGACATGCAGCCTAGTTGGTGGGCACGAGCACTAAGAAAGTGCTTGGGGGAGAGCCATCGGTGGCTTGAATCCCACAAAGGCCTTTTGGGCAGCATAATAGAGGTATGCACATTATTTTGGTTGACCTGGCTTACAAAAAATAAAAGGGGGAAAAATATTTTTGATTCCAAAGGTTTATTTTAATTAAGGTTTTTGTATAATTAATTTGGATTATAAGTTTTTTAGGGGAGTTAAAAGGGGAATGCAATGCAAAACTTTAATTTCTGAGTTGAATTTTAAGTGATTAAGGAGTTATAAGGTAGTAAGGAAATTCATTATTTTTTGAGATTGAAGGATGTTGAATATTATTTTAAGGTTGGAAATTATAAGGTGTATTTGAGTGTTATTTTTTTGTAAAATATTTTGAGGAAGTGTTAGAGTGATATTTTTGTCATCTAACCTTGTGCTTGGCAAGGAAAGTGGTTATAATTGAGACAAGTTTTTAAGGGCATTTCTTCATCAAACAAAAAGGTATGGGCACATATTTCTTGTGAGTGATTGTTGGATGTTGTAAATGCTAAGTTGGAGTGAAAATGATTGTTTGGTAAGCATTGTTGAGTTTGGTTTTGTATTACTGCTTTAAGGTTTTTTGGAATAAAGGTTGAAGATAGAAACCTTGTTTGATAAGCATTGTTGGAAACATTGGTTGAACCTTTATATGCATGATTAGGGTTTGTGCAATAACATGAGTATCATTGTTATGTGAAGTTGTGAACTATCTTGAATTAGGGTTTGCAAGATCATGAGTATCATTGTTATGTGAGATTTGTTAATAAGCATTGTTGGAAATATTTAAGTGAGTGTTCATATGCTTAGACTAGGGTTTGCAAGAAAGGAGTATTTATTTGAAGTGATTGATTGAGTGGAGTTGATTGAGCCTAGTCAATTAAAATTTTTGAAGTGATAGTTCAAATTTTGTGAAAAAATTATTCTACATTCTAATTTTATTTGAGAAAGATATTGAAAGTGATTGAGCATTGTGATGAGTGTGAATCATATTGAGTCTCTAAAAATTCTCTATATATTTATGTGAGATTGGACAAGTTCTAGTTAGGACTTTTGAGCATATTTGAGGTAAGTCTTGGTGAATAATTGTTGAGCAGATTGAATAAGTTCTAGTGAGGACTTGTGGAGCAAAGTTGAGGTAAGTCTTGGTGAAGACTTGTGGACATATTACTGTAAGCTTTTGTGGAAGCTTACAATGCAGATTGACATAAGTCTTTGAGAAGACTTGTGAGCAGAGTTGATTTATTTATTTGTTCAAACCTTGAGTTAAGGTTTGGAGCAGATCTAGTAGAGTTGATTTATGATTAAGTCAAGCTTTGTGTTAAGGCTTGAGGACAGAGATTGAGTAGATTTGTACTAGATCGAAGGACTATGTTTAGTGCATATTTGAGGACATATATTGAGAATATTTGTGCTAGACCGAAGGACTATGTTTAGTGCAAATTTGAGGATAGATATTGAGTAGATTTATGCTAGACCGAAGGACTATGTTTAGTACAAATTTGAGGAAAAATATTGAGAAGATTTGTGCTAGATCGAAGGACTGTGTTTAGGGCAAATTTGAGGACAGATATTAAGCATATTTGTGCTAGACTAAAGGATTGTGTTTAGTGCAGATTTGAGACAAATATGAGAGAAATATTTAGAGGTGACAGAGTATAGAGGATGGTAGTATCCAGTGGATAGATGTCCATTAGCCAAAGTAGTGAAGATAGGTATTATGAGTGAGGATAGGAGTCTTCAGTGGATATAGATCCATAAGCCAGTGTAGTGGAGGTAATAGTTCTTCTAGAAGATTACTAGCCAGAGCTAAGGAGGAAGAGTTCTCCTGTGGATAGATATCCATGAACTTGATAAGGGTATTGGTGTCTCCTTTGGACAGAGGTCCATAAACATTATAATAGGGAAAGGATTCCCAAGAGATTTTATGAGAAAATTTTAGTGAAATAGTTTCTCCATGGAGTAGCCCACATTGGGTGAACCACATTAAATTGTTGTCTCTATTATGTGTGGTGATTTATGCATTGCTTTGATTACTATTTTTGATATTGCTATTGATACATTGCATAATATTTATTGTGAAAGAAAAGTAAAAAGTGGTATTATACTGTTCACCCCCCTCTCAGTATAAGCTTGTGTTCTTCAATTGGTATCAGAGTGGGTTCCTTTGGAAGAGTTTAACAATTTGAAGGAAAATATTGCAAGAACATAGATGGATTATCAGAGTGGATCCTCAAGAAATTAAGCACCATTTCTCTATGGGAACAATTATACACTATGGAGAACAAGGATGAATTTTCATCTAATGGCACTTGGAAATAAAGTATGGGGAGCAATTAAAAATAGATACACACCAACAGCAACTCCACCTACATATAGAGATGGTAAGCTTCTACATAATTATAACTCAAGAGAAATGAATGCAATTCAAAAGGTCTTATGTGAAACAAATTTTATAAAGATTATGCATTGGAAATAAGCAAAGGATATTTGGGATAAGTTGCAAGGCATATATGAAGGAGATAAAAATATCAAAATGGAAAAGTTACAAATTTTAAGAGAGCATTTGAAGACCTAAAAATGAAGTATGAAGAAAATATTGTAGTATATCTACTTTGTGTGGATGAGGTTTTTAGCTCCATACAAGGACTTGGGATTGAAGTTTCAGAACCTGATGTGTGTGATAAGATTCTAAGGTCACTCCCAAAAAGGTTTAGTAAAAATATTTCAGCTATAGAAGAGTCAAAATATATTGATCATTTGACAAGAGATGAATTACATGGGATTCTCACAGCATTTGAGATAAGAATAAAAGAGGAACCTATTCCCGAGAAAGAAGCAACATTTAAAACCACTAAGTAGACTAAGGGTAAGAAGTCAAATTTAAGCAATGAGCTATCCAATGATGAAGAAGCCAATTATGGTAGAAGAAGTAAGGACTCAAGAAAATATAAAGGTATGAAATCAATTAGATGTTTTAAATGTGGAAAATATGGTCACTGCATCTGATTATCTAAAAGCTGGAAATAGTACTAATGATGAGAAACATGATCATAAGAACAAGGATGCAGAAAGGCACAGGTACCAAAAGAAAAATAGTGATGGACAAGGTACACAAGGAAATAATTTTTTCCAGAGGCACAAGAATATTTTATATGCAGGAAAGGCAAGTAAATACTCAAGTGATAGTGATAATAGTTCCTCAGATAATGATAGAGATGAAGTTCTATTTTTGGCAAAAGAAAAATAAGTGGTTAGGAAAAGAACACCAATAATCCTCAAATGTTTTATATGTGGTAACTTTGGTCATCTTGAGTATAGTTGTACAAAGAGTGGTTTCAGTTTCATTGATGATGAATATGAAGATAAACTTGAAGGACTAGAAGAGAATCTTCTTATGGTACTAGAAGAAGAAGGAGGAGATCATAAATAATACAAGTTAGAAAAGAATGAAGATGTTTTCAAAGGTAAAAAATATAGGAAGAATCAAAGAAGGGAGAAGTTGATATTTAGGGAGAGCTTATTCATGCTCTTGATGCATTAAATAAGGTAAGAAAGCAAAATTCCCAACTTAAGCTTTAGTGTCAAGAATGTGATGAAGAGAAAGGAAAGCTTATAAATGATCTAAATAAATTAATGGCTAAGACAAGGAAGTTCAAATATAGGTTAGAAGAAACTGTCTTATATTGTGAAATGTTGGAGCATGAAGTAGCTTCACTAAGGAAGGAAGTGAAAGAGCCTAACGATAGGTTACAAAGGTTTGGGAAAAGCTCAAAAAATTTGGATAAGATTATCAAGACACAAAAACCTAAATTAAGCAAAAAAGGTCTTGGTTTTGAACAGGTACAAAAAAACAAAAAGAGGAGTCAACCTCAAGTTCTGAAGAAGAAGAAACTTCAGAAGAAGAGAGTGTAAGATAAAGTGAGACTTCTGAGGATGATTTGGAAAACATAAATTTTAGCAAGGAAAGGAACAATGCACAAATGAGGAATAGATGGAACAAGAACCAGCACAGGGTAAAAGAGACTAAAAGACCAATGAGGTCAAGGTAAGGCAATTTCAATGGATGATGCTTCTCATGTCATAGGCTTGGGCACAAAGCTTCATAGTGCAGGACATATGGAAGACATGAATATGGAAACTTTAGGAACATGCATATTTTGTTGGCAATTTTGGGTACCTTGGGTACATTGCCTTTACTCAAGTGTAGATGTTGTCATTGATGTCAAGAAGTTCTTGAAGCAATTTGATTTGATGCCAAGGAATTTGTTTTGTTGAAAGGTTATTCAGAGCATGATCAGTGAGTTTCCAAGAAGTTCTTAGTGGCCCATTTGCAAAAGATCAAGAAAAAGACAAGTAAGAAAAAGTATGCAGTCGACTGGAAAAACTGTCGCGATTTCATGACATGTTTGAGGAGAGAGAAAGTTCTGGCAAAACTGTCATGATTTCGCGACATGTTTGAGGAGAGAGAAAGTTCTGGCAAAACTGTCGCGATTTCATGACATGTTGGAAGAAAGAGAAGAAGCTGGCAAAACTGTCGCGATTTCGCGACATGTTGGCAGAGAAGGAGAGCAAGATGGAAAGTGTCACGATTTCGTGACATGTCACATTTTCGCGACTCGAAAAGTGCAGGAAGGCAGAAAAGGAAAAGTGTCACGATTTCGTGACACATTGCCAAGAAAGTTGTACGGACAAAAAAGTGTCACGATTTCATGACATAATGCAGAAAAGAGAGTCCATAGTGTGAACTATCGCGATTTCATGACAAGTTCGAAGAGAGAGAAAGTAACATGAGAAATGTCACGATTTCGCGACATGCTGCAGAGGTCGAGGTGAGGACTGTCACGATTTCGTGACATGCTGAAAAGCTCGAAGTGAGAACTGTCATGATTTCGTGACATGCAACAAAGGGAAGAGTTTGAAATGAGAAGCATCGTGATTTCGCGACAGGTTGCAAGGAAAGATTTCGAAAGCTGAAAGCGTCACGATTTCACGACAGGATGAAAGAAAAGCGTACGGATGGAGAAAGTGTCACGATTTCACGACAGAAACTGGAAGCAGGTCTTCTATAGGAGAAGTGTCATGATTTCGTGATAGAAGCAGAGAGGAAGGCTATGAAGACAAAAGCGTCATGATTTCGCGACATGTTCCAGTTTCGTGGGTGTAAGGCAGAAAAGAGCTTAAGGCAACGTAAGTGTCACGATTTCGTGACATGTTCCAGTTTCATGGGTGTAAGGCAGAAAGAAGCTCAAGGCAGTGGAAGTGTCACGATTTCATGACAAAAGTAGAGAAGAAGGCCATGAAGACAGAAGGGTCACGATTTCACGACAGAAGTGAAGATGACGTCAGCAGAAGCAAAAAGTGTCACGATTTCACGACAAGAACTTAAGTAAAGTCGAAATAGGCTAAGGTGTCACGATATCGTGACAAAAGCCAAAGGAAGGTGTACGGTTGCAAAAGGTGTCACGATATCATGACATGTTGTAGTTTCATGGTAGAAGCTACAGAAGAGTTGCAAAGGTTAAATTTGAAGTCGACAAAGTTAATTTCGAGCCGATGAAGATTAGGGTTTTGTAGCCGATAAAGTATAGGGTTACAGCCGACTAAGATTGAGTGTTTTGATCTTGAAATTTATTCTATAAAAGGAGGGCTATTTCGAGATTGATTGTATCAAACTTGCGCAAGTTAAGTCCATGGTGCGAAAAGAGTGAGTCGAGTCGGATCGATCGAAGTGTGCGTTCGAAGTGCGATATTCGTAGATAGAGTGCGGGGGAGAAGTTCGATCATCGAGAAGTAGAGTGTGCAAAGATGTGCTGCTGTGATTGCGTAGAGGTGCATAAGTTGATGTTCGATCGAGTGCTATTGTTTTTGCACACATAGTGCAAAAGTTGGTTTCAACCAAGTGCGACTGTGACAGAACAGAAAGAGATTTGAGGATAGACTTGTGCCAGACCAAAGAACTGTGTTTGGTGTAGACCAGAGAAAGAGGAAGAGGACATACTTGTGCCAGATCGAAGGACTGTGTTTGGTGCAGATCAGAGAAAAAGATAGAGGACATTTGTGCTAGACCGAAGGACTGTGTTTAGTGCAAATTCGAGGACCAAGCTTTGAGGTGACAGAGTTGAGGACAGAGGTCTCCAGCCAGAGCAGGGAAGATAGGTGTCTTCTATGGATAGAGTTCCATTTGCTAAGGGCAACGGAGGCAGAGGTCTTCTAGAGGATCACCAGCCAGAGCAGAGTTAGGGGAAGGTATCTCCTTTGAGCAGAGGCTCATAAACATTGTAATCGGGAAAGGTATTCCCAGATTTGAGTTGATAAAATTAGTGAGAGATTTTATCCGTGGAGTAGCCCACATTGGGTGAACCACGTAAATTGTTGTGTCACTTTGTGGTTGGTGTTTTGTGCATTGCTTTGTTTACTGTTGTTGATACTGCTATCTATATTCTGCATAATATTGAATTGAAAGCTGATTTGAAAGAAAAAGTTAAAAGTGGTCTTATACTGTTCACCCCCCCTCTTAGTATAAGCTTGTGTTCTTCAATTGGTATCAGAGCCGGTGCCTTCAAAAATTTTAACAGCTTGAAGGAAAAGCTAGCAAAGAACACAATGGATTATTCAAGTGGCAATGCAGCACCTATTCTTGATGGATCAGATTTTGGTCTTTGGAGTGCAAGGATGAAGGTTCATCTAATGGCTCTTGGGAATGAGGTTTGGGAAGTGATTGAAGATGGGTACACTATTCCTATAAATGGTCCTTATACTAAAGAAGATAGGCTCCTACATCACAACAATTCAAAAGCAATGAATGCAATCCTGAAAGGTTTACAGAAAGCAGATCTCACCAAAGTAATTCACTGCAAGACAACTAGTGAAATGTGGAAACAACTGCAGGTGGTTCACACAGGTGATGTAAATGTCCGAAAGGCCAAGTTGAGACACTTCAAAGGTATGTTTGAACAACTCAAGATGAATGATGATGAAAATATTAGTGACTACATGCTTCGTATGGATGAGGTTGTTAACTCCATGAAAGACTTAGGTCTTGAGCTTGCTGAAAATGATGTTTGTGATAAGATTTTAAGATCTCTTCCTAATAGATTTAGTGAAAATATTTCTGCTATTGAGGAAGCTAAAGATTTGGATAAGTTGAAAAAGGATGAGCTCCATAGTATACTTGCAGCATTTGAGTTGAGAACTCAAGTGAAGGTTGATGTCAAGAAAGAGGCGACTTTCAAGGCTACCAAGAAATCCAAAGGTAAACAGATTCAAGAGAGTGATGAGTCTTCTAGTGATGAAGAGGCATATTACAGCAAGAAAGGCAAGTTCTCTAGAAAGCACAAAAGCATGAAGAATATAAGATGTTTCAATTGTGGAAAGTTTGGTCATTATGCTACTGACTGTACTGTTTCCAAGAATGAAAGTGATGAAGAGAAATAGGATTCTAAGAGCAAGGATTCTGAAAAGTACAAGCATCACAGAAAGAACAAATATGAGCACAACAATCATGGAAAGAGGTATTCTCACAAGCACAAGAAGAGTTTCTACCTAGACAAAGCAAGTAAGTGTTCTAGTAGTGATAGTGAAAGTTCTTCAAGTGATGTTGAAAATGAGATGTTGTTCATATCAGAAAAGGAGGAAGAACCGAAACATAGATTCATTATCATGAAATGTTTTAGATGTGGAAATTTTGGTCACCTTGAGGATGATTGCACAAATAATGAATTGGTTACTAGTATGTATGAGGATGCTTCAGAAAACTATAAGGAAGATGCATGTATGGTTTTTGAAAAGGGTAGCACCTCTAGTGATAAGAAATCTGTAAAAGACTCTGATGATTCAAAAAGCAAACAAATAAAGGATCTTGAAAGTGAACTTACTAATGCTCTTAGTGCTTTGAAAAAGGAAAGAAAGAAGAATGCCAGACTCAAGGATAAGTTAGATGAATGTTGTATGGAGAGAGATGATCTTACAGAAAGTCTTGACTTCTCTATGGCTAAGACACAAGAACTCAAGGACGAGTTAGAGTCTAAGATTCTTCAGTATAATGAGTTGGAACAGAAAATGGCTTCTTTGGAAGTGGAAACTAAAGAGTACAAGGATAAATTGTACAGGTTTCAAGATAGCTCCAAAAGGGTTAAGTCTCTCATCAAAGGTCAAAGAAAACCAACGAGATAAAATAGGTCTCGGTTTTGTTGAGCCGCACAAGGAACGAGTTGGGGAATCTAGCAAGAGATTTCAAAAGGAAGAGAGTTCTGATGAAGAAAGTACTTCAGATCATGAGTCCATGAGTGATAGATGCGCAGAAATAGAAAACGAAATTCAGATTGCGAAGAAGAAGTTTTTGGGACCCAAGAGGTCGAATAAAAGAAAATTTCATGACAGATGTTTTGCATGTCACAGGTTTGGTCACATGGTTGTGCATTGCATGACTCAAGTAAGGAAGGTAAATGACAGTTTCAGAGGTAGCAATTTCTTTCAAGGGTATTGCTACTCTTGTAATCAGTTTGGGCATAAGGCATTTTTCTACAAGGCTAATAACAGGAACTCGGTTAGTCAGAACAGGCGAATTCAAAGAACAGGTATGCCTAAAAGAAATAACATTATTACCTGTTATAAGTGCAACAATGACGGTCACACAGCTAGATAGTGTAGAGCTGATCTTCCAAGGTACAAGAACAGGAACAGTGGTATGAACAGGTCCAAGGATCAAAACAGTGACAGGAACAAGAATAGGAATATTGACAAAAAATTCAAAAGAAGGCCCGACAAGGAAATTGTAGATGCTGATGATGATGAGTGCCTAATGGGAGTTTTACTCCCACCCCTATTTTAATCACCTCATCAGGAGGTGGGGGAGGGACTAAGCTAAGAGGCTCATTCTTAGTCCCAAGCCCCAAAGGTGACCCTTTGCCATTGATGACAAAGGGGGAGAGATATGAGTAAGGGGGAGAGCTTCAAGTGAAGAGAAAAGCTTCAAGTCAGGGGGAGCAAAACTTCAAAGGTAGATTCTCAGTTGTTAGCACAATTGGTTTCAGTTTTGGCTCTTGAGATGTGTTTTCAATAAAGGTTTGCCATCAATGACAAAGGGGGAGATTGTTGGCAATTTTGGGTACCTTGGGTACATTGCCTTTACTCAAGTGTAGATGTTGTCATTGATGTCAAGAAGTTCTTGAAGCAATTTGATTTGATGCCAAGGAATTTGTTTTGTTGAAAGGTTATTCAGAGCATGATCAGTGAGTTTCCAAGAAGTTCTTAGTGGCCCATTTGCAAAAGATCAAGAAAAAGACAGGTAAGAAAAAGTATGCAGTCGACTGGAAAAACTGTCATGATTTTGCAACATGTTTGAGGAGAGAGAAAGTTTTGGCAAAACTGTCGTGATTTCGCGACATGTTTGAGGAGAGAGAAAGTTCTGGCAAAACTATCGTGATTTCGCGACATGTTGGAAGAAAGAGAAGAAGCTGGAAAAACTGTCATGATTTCGCGACATGTTGGCAGAGAAGGAGAGCAAGATGGAAAGTGTCACGATTTCATGACATGTCGCATTTTCGTGACTCAAAAAGTGCAGGAAGGCAGAAAAGGAAAAGTGTCACGATTTCATGACACATTGCCAAGAAAGTTGTATGGACGAAAAAGTGTCACGATTTCGTGACATAATGCAGAAAAGAGAGTCCGTAGTGTGAACTGTCATGATTTCATGACAAGTTCGAAGAGAGAGAAAGTAACATGAGAAATGTCATGATTTCGTGACATGCTGCAGAGGTCGAGGTGAGGACTATCACGATTTCGTGACATGCTGAAAAGCTTGAAGTGAGAACTATCATGATTTCGCGACATGCAGCAAAGGGAAGAGTTTGAAATGAGAAGCGTCACGATTTCATGATAGGTTGCAAGGAAAGCTTTCAAAAGTTGAAAGCGTCATGATTTCATGACAGGATGAAAGAAAAGCGTACGGATGGAGAAAGTGTCACGATTTCATGACAAAAACTGGAAGCAGGTCTTCTATAGGAGAAGTGTCACGATTTCGCGATAGAAGCAAAGAGGAAGGCTATGAAGACAAAAGCGTCACGATTTCGTGACATGTTCCAGTTTTACGGGCATAAGGTAGAAAAGAGCTTAAGGCAGCGTAAGTGTCATGATTTCGTGACATGTTCTAGTTTTGCGAGTGTAAGGCAGAAAGAAGCTCAAGGCAGCAGAAGTGTTGCGATTTCATGACAAAAGTAGAGAAGAAGGCCATGAAGACAGAAGGGTCATGATTTCACGACAGAAGTGAAGATGACGTCAGCAGAAGCAGAAAGTGTCACGATATCATGACAAAAACAAAAAGAAAGTCAAAAGAGGCAAAAGTGTCGCGATATCGCGACAAAAGCCAAAGGAAGGTGTACGGTTGCAAAAGGTGTCACGATATCATGACATGTTGTAGTTTCACGGTAGAAGCTACAGAGACAGAGTTGCGAGAGAGGTAAATTTGAAGCCGACAAAGTTAATTTTGAGCCGACGAAGATTAGGGTTTTGCAGCCGACGTTGTTTAGGGTTGTGCAGCCGACTAGGATCGAGTGTTTTGATCTTGAAATTTATTCTATAAAAGGAGGGCTATTTCGAGATTGATGTGTATCGAACTTGCACAAGTTAAGTCCACGATGCGAAAAGAGCGAGTCGAGTCGGATCGATCGAAGTGTGCGTTCGAAGTGCGATATTCATAGATAGAGTGCAGGGGAGAAGTTTGATCGTCGAGAAGCAGAGTGTGCAAAGATGGTGTTGCTGTGATTGCATAGAGGTGCATAAGTTGATGTTCGATCGAGTGCTATTGTTTTTGTGCACACATAGTGCAAAAGTTGGTTTCGACCAAGTGCGACTGTGACAGAACAAAAAGAGATTTGAGGACAGACTTGTGCCAGACCAAAGAACTATGTTTGGTGCAGACCAGAGAAAGAGGAAGAGGACAGACTTGTGCCAGACCGAAGGACTGTGTTTGGTGCAGATCAAAGAAAAAGATAGAGGACATTTGTGCTAGACCGAAGGACTATGTTTAGTGCAAATTCGAGGACCAAGCTTTGAGGTGACAGAGTTGAGGACAGAGGTCTCCAACCAGAGCAGGGAAGACAGGTGTCTTCTATGGATAGAGTTCCATTTGCTAAGGGCAGCGGAGGCAGAGGTCTTCTAGAGGATCACCAGCCAGAGCAGAGTTAGGGGAAGGTATCTCCTTTGAGCAGAGGCTCATAAACATTGTAATCGGGAAAGGTATTCCCAGATTTGAGTTGATAAAATTAGTGAGAGATTTTATCCGTGGAGTAGCCCACATTGGGTGAACCACGTAAATTGTTGTGTCACTTTGTGGTTGGTGTTTTGTGCATTGCTTTGTTTACTGTTGTTGATACTGCTATCTATATTCTGCATAATATTGAATTGAAAGCTGATTTGAAAGAAAAAGTTAAAAGTGGTCTTATACTGTTCACCCCCCCTCTCAGTATAAGCTTGTGTTCTTCATATTTTTCATGGGTATTGCAACTCTTGTAATCAGTTTGGTTATAAGGCGATGAATTGTAGGGTTCATAACAAGAATAGATATGACTTCACCAAGAGAAATCCCAAGACATTTGTACCTCTAAGGAATAATAGTGTTAAGTGTTATAAGTGCAATAATGATGGACATACAAAAAAGTGGTGTAGAGCAGAGATTCCAGAGATAAGTAAAAATAGGAATAGTCAAAGGAACAAGAAGGATCAGATGAGGAAGAAAGTGGACAAAGGAAATGGTAAAAGTAATTGGGTTGCCATCAATGACAAAGGGGGATATTGTTGGACATTTTTGAGGATTTTTTGTTTTCATTGATGTCAAAAGCATTTTTGTGCTATGTTCGTCATCTTTGAGGACATTAAGTGTTTCCTCCAAAAGCCAGAATGTCTTGAAAAGCAATAGGTTATAATATTTAATTTTAAATACTATATACCCAGGAGGACCCAAAGGATGAAGACCCAAGGAAGGAGAAGCAAGTTAAAATTAAATAATAATATTTTATTATTGTTATTATTATTTCAGGCTAAAAAAAAAAAGAGGTTGAAGAAGATCAAGGACCAAGTTGAAAAAGACCCACAAGCATATTTAATTTAAATTAAAATATTTTAATTTAAATAATGATGGGTGCTAAGGTTTAATTTAAATATTTATTTAATATTTAAAATTAATATTCAAATTCAAATTTGAATTCGAATGCTCGTCGACGTTGGAAGATGCTATGGTTTGCATATAAATAATACCAAGGTTTGGCATTTTATTATTATCCATGTGAATGATTCTTGGATTTTGCATGTGTGTTTGAGCATAGAAAAGGACTAGATTTTGTTGCCTCCAAAATTTACTCGAAGCCCCTCGTAGCTGAGTTGGCAGCCAAGGGCTACGTTAGACGTGTTCGGGAACGCCAGGTGTAGGTTCAAAACTTGTGCACTTCGTTTTACCGAAGGAAATATCGTGTTGTGTTTATGCGTCATTTGAAGAGGAAGAATTCAAAGGCACATTCATACCTTTTGTCTCTTGTGGAGCCATGCAGACTAGTTGGTGGGTGTGAGCACTGCAGAAGCGCTTGGGGGAGAGCCATCAGTGGCTCAAATCCTGCCAAGGCCTTTTGGGCAGCATAATAGAGGTATGCGCATTATTTGGGTTGAATTGGCTTGCAAAAAATAAAAGGGGGAAAAATATTTTTGTTTCCAAAGGTTTATTTTAATTAAGGTTTTTGCATAATTAATTTGTATTATAACTTGTTTAGGGGAGTTAAAATGGGAATGCAAAACTTTAATTTTTGAGTTGAATTTTTAAGTGATTAAGGAGTTATAAGGTAGTAAGGAAATTTATTATTTTTGATATTGAAGGTTGTTGAATATTATTTTAAAGTTGGAGGTTATAAGGTCTAGCAAATTTGTGCTAGATCAAAGGACCGTGTTTAGTACAGATTTGAGACAGAGGTGAGAGTAAGCTTTGGACGTGACAAAGTATAGAGGATGACAATATCCAATGGATAGAGGTCCATTAGCCAGAGCAATGAATATAGGTCTTTTGAGTGAGGAAAATAATCTTTAGTGGATAGAGTTCCATAAGCCAGTGCAGTGGAGGCAGTAGTTCTTCTAGAAGATCACCAACCAGAGCTAAGGAGAAAGAGTTCTCCTGTGGATAGATATCCATGAACTTGATTAGGGGATTGGTGTCTCCTTTGGACAGAGGTACATAAACATTATAATAGGGAAAGGATTCCCAAGAGTTTTTATGAGAAAATTTTAGTAAAATATTTTCTCCATGGAGTAGCCCACATTGGGTGAACCACATTAAATTGTTGTCTCTATTATGTGTGGTGATTTATGCATTGCTTTAATTACTGTTTTTGATATTGCTATTGATACATTGTATAATATTTATTGTGAAAGAAGAGTAAAAAGTGGTATTATACTGTTCAACCCTCATCTCAGTATAAGATTGTGTTATTCACAGTGCAACATCCTTCATCATCAACTCAAATAGTGTCGAAGCCCATAGGTACGTATTTTATTTTGTCTTCTCTCACTGATAAGCACTTGATGACCATTTCCCCCCATCTATAGTCCCCATATCCATTTCACCTCTATTAACTGTACCCATGTCTTTAGTTCCCCTTTCCACTTCACATTTGTAGGTCACCGGTGCTCCCCCAATTTCCTCCATTCCCTCCATTTCTATTTCTTTTACTTCATTCACATCCACCCCAAACCCATTTTACCTTCCATTATCCTTCGTTCCATATTCCATAGCTACCAACCCCATAGCCACTATAAGTATGCAAGCCCCTTCCATGGTGAGTGTAATTGTAGTGCCTTCCACATCTGCTCCTTCTATTGAGCCAAACCCTCAACAGGATCTTTTCCTATTTTACCCAATTTTTGTAGTATAGGAGCCACTAAATTTTGATATGGATCTGCTACCAAAGCATCTCATGGTAGAAAAGATCAGTATAGTGTGATAAAGTTCTTCTCATTGGTTGAAGAGTCACAAGCAAAAATATGTGTAGGCCTCGGCTAAGGTGATGAAGAAGGTGACTTTCGATCTAGAGGCTATGCAGGGGCACACTATGAAAATGGTACCTTAGGTCTAGAAACCCCAAGGAGAGATGGCACCTAGTGATTATTCATATCAAGTCATCATCGAGGACCTCACAAATATTGATACGATTGAGAAAATGGGTAATATACAAGTGGAGATGAGTTCAATCTACTTGCATGGTGAGCATTAAAAAAATCATTTCTTCCAGACTAAAGCAAAGATAGCAGAGTTAGAAGATGCTTTGGCTGCACATAAGGTCCAACTGGGCACTGCATAATCAGAATCTCAATAATGGATGCAAAAAGTGATGATCCTAGAGGGTGAGATCAAGGGATATAAGTGGGCAATAGAGGGTGAGATCAAGGGATATAAGTGGGCAACCAAATAGCATCAGGAAGCATAGTAGGAAGTGCAACAACGGATTCATGCCTTAAATAACTAGTTCTACAATTTATAGAATCATTTGGTAGTGAAGGTAACACAATAGGTAACCCTCGTGAAGGAGAAAATTAAGGAGGCTCACAGTAATCTACTGATCGATTGTTCAAAAATGGTGACAAAAGCAATGTTGGTTCTCATGTTCCTTTAGGAGGTGCATACAATTGTTTCATATGGTGTGCATGTAGTGGAGTATTCAAAAGATAACCTCGAACTAAATTTGGAGATGGCAATGAAGATCTAGGTAATGGGTCAAATGGATCTTAGATTACACCCACTGAGAGAAATGGCCTATTCTTGGGCAAACACCAAGATCACACTACGCAATTATTTCTCTAGTTGAATTTGGTTAAAGAATCACGAAAGCTACTAGAGACATTTGAGCACGAGAGGCACATTTCATTGGTTTAATTTTATACATTAGCAGCCAATGGTTTCCCCAGTTTCACCTATGATCATGGGAATATTTCTAGAAAAGAAAGACCTAGATGTAGTATGGGCTATTTTCATAGATGATGCTTCAGAAATTAATGAATTGGAAGAGCCCATCACTAAATAACATGTGTTGCCATTAATGAGAAAATTCACCTATATCAAGTTAAGATTGTTGGAGCTCAGCTAGAGGGTCAACTATATTGACCTAGAGTATGTTGAGACTTTTCGGTACATTATAGATATGCTCCAAGCCTAGGAGATGATTAATATTTATTCTTGGACTAAAGCCATCGCAGTGTATGAAGCCACAACTTCACATCTCAAAAAGTAGGAAGATGTTGGTGCAAGCAATAGGTAATTAGATGTAGCTGGTGGTGGAAAATTTGAGCCCAATGAATAAAGGTCTGGGGTCAATTGCATTCAGGTGAGCTGAATACCTCGCGAGTCACCAAAAATGTTGGCATTTTTGCCACATTAAAATTTTTCCTAAATATGAAAGTAATTTTACTAGTGAAATCCATTTTGAGCATTTTTGCTAGATTTAAATTTTTTGTTGAAATATTTTTCTAAGTGTTCGATGGGTGTCATTTCAAGAAAAATAAAAAATTCCTTTTCACCCCTAGGCATCAGCAAAAATTCTTTTTTGGCAGTTTCACCAGTAGAAACCTCCTAGGCACACCGAAATTCCCATTTTGCTAGAAAAAAAAATCAATTTTGCTTCCTTTCTTGGTGAAATGCCTATTCGCGTTCTACATTGGTGAAATTCCCTTTTCACTACTTCCTAGAAAAATTCCATTTCGCTCACTTTTTCTTGAAAAATTCCCTTTCACTCACTTTTTTTGGAGAAATTCCCTTTCGTTGGCTTTTCCAACAAAATCCCCTTTCTTTGGTAGTGAAATTCCTTTTCTCCCAAGACGGAGCGAAATCACTTTTAGCGCATCATCCGAGTGAGATTCCCTTTTTTATGTGCAGCTTAGGCGAAGACATATTTTTGTGTCTTACCGTGGTGAAAATACATTAGATCATGCTATTTAAGCAAAGAAATTTTTGTGCGCCCCACAGAGGTAAAATTCCTTTTCTCCCCTCATAGTGGCGAATCGAGCGTAGTTTTTGAGCAAAAGTGCCATTTTGTGCTATTCTGTAGTGAAAACATTATTTTACACTCTAATGTAGTAGGTCATTTTTTCACTCTCACCTAGGTGTAGACACATTTTGAGTAGCACACAAGCAAGTTCATTTCAAAGACATGCCTTGGCGAAAGCCCCTTTTGGGCTTCACCTTGGTGAAATTAGGTGGCACCATTTTTCCTAGGTGAAAATCATGGTCAAAGGCGCTTTGAGTAAAATCATACTAGAGGGGATTTCAAGGCCAACAAATTTAATTTTTGGGGTGAAAAGAGTTATAGTTCCTAAAATTGTTGCTGATTAAAATCAAGTTTGACAGATAGCCAGGAGATCACCCAAATTGAATGCCATTCATTTTTGACTATGGTGTGATCCTATGGTTTTTGAGGAGCTGCCATGAAGATGAATCTGGTTGATGATACCGCCCAGGTCCATATGTACCATATTCTAAAATCACTCATTGCTTCCCAAGGTGCCACCATATTGGTTCATTGCTACTATTGAGAAGATAATTGCAACCGTCCACTTTGTCATTTCCCATAGTTTTTATTTTATGAGCATTTAATTTTAGAGATGAAATCCTCTATAAAAACTAGAAAACTTGATGTAAAAAAGGATGGACATTCTGCTGAAGAAAACACTTTGATTTTAAGCTTCTACCTTAATAGAAATATTGTTGGACTTTGGTTCCTGGATCAGCTATGTATGCGATTACTTTCTATCTGTCATTTATGTTTCATTCATGCTTTTTTTAGATAGATTAAATATTGCAATTGAATTTAATTTTTGATGAAGAAATGAATGTTGAAATGTTAATTTGAAGTCATATTTACAATCTATAATTGGTTCCTGTGTTATGCTTTTGGTTAGATGCTCAAATTTAACTTGTTTATTTAGCTGCTAGTTCATCCTCAATTTGTTCTCTGGCTTACAACTATATTTCCCATATCTTTCTATTAATTTATATTCCTAAGCCTTATACCAATTTTATATTAGTAAGGACCAAAGGACATCTCTTTCCTTTGGCCTTTCAATGTTGGTCAGGTCTAGGGTGCATATTTTTACACTTAGGCATATTTGTGACCAACAATAATGCACATAAAATGCAAAAAAATAAGGTTCAAAATACATATCTAACTTACCTATAAAATGTGTTAATTTTTTACCTAAAAATATTTAATCTATAACTCTATATTATGATAAGTGACAAAAATAAATATCTCAATTGATATCAATAATAGTTTCTAAGAAATTAATAATTTCCTAAAGCATTAATAATCTAATCCAAATATATTTGGATTTTTTTTATGAATTGATATGTTCAAATCCTCTGATTTAAAAATATAGACTAAATTTGACCACTTTGATAGGTAAATATATTAAAGCATATCCGTAGCTAAGAATTCCCTGATTATGTTTAAAATTGTCACAAAAATATATTTAATTAGTAATAGTAAGTGCTTGTTGATATGAATTTGAATGAGTCAAATTTACAAGAGAGGAAAACTATGATAGCCAAATTTAAAAAATATGAAGAATAAATTTTCTATCTTGTTCTCACTAATATGATTATGATAGTAATTTTAAAAATCTAGGAACATAAGAATGATTATAAAATTGTAACCATATCTTAATGAAAAATATGAAAACAAGGTAAATAAAAGAAGTTGAGACGCCAAAAGCAAACATGAACACCAAGAAATTGAAAAATAAAAAAGGCATGTATATTATATTTCAAATTCATTGAACCTAAAATGCACATGTATTCTTTTAACTAGTCGCATAAGATTAAAATTGGCCTCATCATACTATATCCATGCTATTGTGAAAACTACATACTTTTTACTTAGCAGAACACAATATATTTAAATGAGAATTTTCATAGAAATTATCCATATCTCAAAAAAATTGTATAGTAAGAGAATTCATATTTTTATACACACCACACCAAAATTGATTCTACCCTATAGTTACAAGCACACCTAGGAAAACATATACCTATAGATACAAACTTAGCTAGAAATATGCACAAACACAGTTATAAAATAATCTAAGAATTTACATAGTTGTAATCACAACTACGAATATGCATAACTACATGTACAAGCTTAGCTAAGGATCTACATAGCTATAGTTACAATCCTAGCTAAGGATCTACATAGCTATAATTACAAGCTCAAATAAGAATTTACATAACTACAATTATATGCTTAGCTAGGAATCCGCATAGTTCTAGTTACAAACTCAATTGAGAATCTCCACAATTGTAAATATAAGCTTAGTTAAGAATAAACATAGCTATAATTACAAGCTCAACTAAAAATCCAAATAATTTTTCCATAGATTTGGGTTTTCTCAGTATCATATTCCCAATATTCCTCTCCTTGATGTTAAGAGGTATCACAAGACTATCTTTAAGTTTTAAGAACTAAGCTTTGGCAACTCTATTTTTGAACACATAAGCAAGTTACTCTTGTGTTTACTAAATCAACTCTATTTTTCTTTTATACCATGTCCTTAATAAAATTATACTTCAAATAAAAGATATACTATGATGGATGTGATTATTTTCTAATTGAATTATACCCATATTATCACAAAAATAAATTATTGGGTGACGTCGCTTCTCATAAATATCCTCCAATACCTTCTTAATCCATAAGGCTTGTGCACTAGTTGAAGTGACTACAATTTATTCAACTTCTATGGAAGAAAAGCAACTAATCCTTACTTCTTTAATCTCTATGTGATCAAATCATAACTAAAAGAAAAATAGTTGTCAAAAGTATACTTCCAATCATCCAAGTTTTTGCCCCAATCATAATCACTAAAACCAACAAGCCTCATATTCTTAGTTACATAATAATGAGTGTCAAAATGAACAGCACCTTTCACATACCTCAAGATTCTCTTAGCAAAATTCAAATGACTTTGAGATTATTCATTCATGCACCTTGAAAAAAAAGAAACAACATAAGCAATATCTGATCTATTGTTAGTGAGAAACATCAAAATTCCCATAATGTTCTTATATCACTTTACTTTCTCGGCTCCATTTTCCTTTGCAAAACACTATTCCTTGAGCAATAATAGTGGGAACTAGTTTACCTTTGTCATACAAACTTCTTCAACATATATTTAGCACAATTTTTTTGGCAAATAAAAATTTCATCTTCATGTTGATGAACTTTCATTCAAATGAAATAATACATCGACTCAAATATCTTTCATTTTCAACTTTTTTATCATAGCATTTTTGAATTCATATTTAATTTTTTAGTTGTTGCCTATATAAATTAGATCATCTACATACAAACAAATAACAAGAATATCATTACCTTCTTTCTTGGATTATAGGGTAGGTTCACTCTTGCTCCTTTTAAAACCACTTTGATGTAAGTATCCATCTATCTCAACATACTAGGGCCTTGATGCTTACTTGATGCTATATAAGACCACCTTCAACTTTTACACATAATCTTCTTTTCCTTTAAACATCAAAATATTGAATTTGTTGTAGATGCACTTATTTTATAAGTATTTATTCAAGAAGGTACTTTTCAAATCCAAGTGGTGCACACTCAATCTCCTTTGGAATGACAAATCAATAACCATTTTTATTGTTTGTTTTCTTGTTATAGGTGTAAATGTTTCCTTATAGTCAATTCCATACCTGTGTAAATCCTTTAGTAACAAGTCTAGTCTTATGTCTTTCAATACTGCCATCATTGTTATACTTGGTCTTGTAGACCTACTTGAATCCCACACATTTCTTACCATTGAGAAGTTTTACAAGCTTCCAAGTATAATTTTTTTGACAAAAATTGATCTCTTCATGCATTGCTTACACCCACACATCATTATTACATGCATATTCAACATAATAATGTTTAAAATTAGCTTGATATATTAAAGTATAATTAACTAGCTCACCTTTAATATCTTCTTTGTCCTCTTGATATATGTGCAACGTTTCCAATATTAAAAACACTTGATCAACTTATTAAGATTGACTTCTTGTAAGCCTCTTTTCAAAATTTCTATAAACATTTTGACTTGGTGGATGAGCTTGAAGAGTTCTTTTCCCCTTCTTAGTATTCAAAATATCAATAATTAGTGATGAAATACTTGAAGAACTTGATGAACTCTCCTTAATATTCTTTGAATAACTATTTTAAGGACTTCTTAGAGGACTTAATAGAGTAGGCACACTAGTGGGTTGTTCACCATAAATACTACCATTACCAACATTGATGGTCTTACCAACCTTCATGACCATATACCCCCCTTCATTAAAAATTAGATCTCTAGAAACAACCACTTTAATGATCATTGGATTGTAATGGCTATAAGATTTTCTATTTTCATATATCCAATAAAAATTCAAGGCTCACTTTTTGGATCAAGCTTCTTCCTTTTCTCATCAACAACATGAACATAGGCTAAAAACCTAAAAACTTTAAAATTAAAAAAATTGGATTTCTCCTCATACCATACTTCCTAAATAATTATATTGTCAAGAGCACTTGTGGGACTCCTATTAAGAATGTATATTGTTGTAACATCTGCATTAGCCCAAAAATAATTGCTCAATCCTTTGGTTTAAATATAATTCTTACCATATCAACCATAGTCTAATTCTTTCTTTCAGCCAACCTATTTTGTTGAGTTTTGTAGGTAGTTGTAAACTACCTCTTGATCTCATTTTTATTTACAAAACTCTATAAATTGCCTTAAAAAATACTCACCATAATGGTCAATCCTTAAACATTTAATTACATATCCACATTTATTTTCTACAAAGGCTTTAAACCTCTTGGAAACATCCAAAGCCTCATATTTACTCTTTAAAAAGTATACCCAATACTTCCTTGAGAAATCATCAATAAAAATTAAAAAATAAGATAGCTTACCCAAGATTTTGGTTTACATCGGGACACAAATATCATATTGAACTAATTGATGTGGATGTTGGGACCTCCATTTTTTTCCTCTTGGAAACCTTTATATAGCATGATTTCCTTTGTCACAACCTTCACAAACTTTTTTATGACCTTAAATGTTGGGTAAACTAAAAACTAGCTCTTGAGAAGTGAACAACTTCAAACTTTAAAAGTTTAAGTGGCCATATATCAAATACCACAATTATCCCTTATCTTTAATTACAACATCTAAAAATTTATTACCATTATCTTCAAACTTCAAAGGAAACATTCTATTACTTGACATGGAAACAATAATGATAAGTTTATTCTTGTAGTTCTTATTATATATGATACAGTGCTTATAATAAAAAATACTATGTAATTATTTTCACAAAGATACCCAATACTTGAAAAATTATGCTTAAGATTAGGAGTGTATTAAATATCATTAATTTTCTTTTTACCTTCCTTAGTGTTGATATCTATTATGTATTTTATTGCCACCTCTAGAAACTTGTTATCTCCAAGCTTGATCTTGGACTTGAATTTCTCATCAATAGTGGAAAATAACTCCTTGTTGCATGTCATGTGTTTGGAATAGCTAGAATAAGAATATCAAGTCCCTTGAAAAGTCCTCTTAGCCTTTTCATAGGATACAAATTGTAGACACCTAAAACATGTCATGTTGAGGTGACTACTCATATGGGACATGCTATAATACCATATGGAAGACCTTGGATAAATACCAAGGTATAGCAATGGTTTTAACCACTCATTTAGGTATTTTGGCCTAACTAGTGTTGGTTGCATCTGAGATCCATGGTTAACAGAGCTGACCGCGCCTCAAAGCCATGGCTAGCAGTAAGAATCATTTGGACTGTGGCCAAATCAAATTTGGTTATAACAACCAATTGGTTGCAGATCTAAGTGGTTTGGAGGTAGAAAGATCCAAAAGCTTCCCTTAAACTGCTCCAGCTATCCATTCTTGATCTTGGCTTCCTCAAGAAGCTAAGACATAGCCTTCCTAGAGGTTATAAAAACCCCATAAAAAATGGAAAATGAGAGAGATGCAGAGGATAATTTGAACGGTGAAGCCCTATCGAATTCAGTACTCACCTACTAGCATTAAGAGAAGTCCTTTAGCTAGCATTGAGAGATTGAAATGACAATTGAAGTAATGGAGGTCTTAGGAGGCTAGAAGAATCAAGAAATGAGATTTCTAGCAATACATCAAAAAATAATTCAACCACAAAATCTATCATAGGACACAGAGGCAACCCTTGAACCATCAATTCATCAGGAAAATCAGAGATTTAGGCCATATTTGGAGGGCAAGTGCACTTTCGACTTTGTCGCAGCTATTAGTCATGGCTAATAGTGCTCACCGCACGACAAACCCGCGGTCAGGTTCAATCTCCATATTTCATTTGTCTTTAGTAGTAAGTGTTATTTCATTTGTATTAGAGTAGATAAATTAGGCGTATATTTGCTTTATTATAGAATTTTGTCTGGTAGAATTAAGATTTTAGGTATATTTCTTCTCATTTTGAATTTTTAGTAAGTAGGACAAGAATGCTTACATTTCATGTTTTCATGCTTTTGATTTCTTAATTAGGGTATGAGAGATAATTTTGTCTTTCCTTTACATATTTTATGGCAATATTTCATGTTTAACATAGGTTTACCATGTTTCTTGTACTTTCTTGATTTCAAGCTTTCATGGCACCTTTTTGTATAACTTCCTTTTAAAGCCTCATCAAGAGAGGCCTCCTTTATTACTAATATGCTTCTTGTTGTTCATTGTATGTAGGGTTAATAGAGTGTTGACATGCAAGGAAACAAATACCTCTAATCATGGAGAAGAAGGTCATCGATACCTTGGAGTAGTTTGTGTGCATTTAAGAAGCCTTCGAATTACACCTACCCTTGTGTGGGGATTGTTCTATGATTGTAATAATTGTATCACATTGGGTATCCCTAAGAGGGATGGATTTGTAACCAAGTTTCATTGGAAAATTAATAAAGGAAACCCTTATTTTGGTTATATGTAAATTTGTTCATCTTTTATGCTTTATATGTGAATTTCAATTATTACTAGCATTAGGTGTATGCTTCTTGGATTACCACAAAAAGCGATCATAGAAGGAAATCTAAATTTTATGCCACAAAATACTGATGCACTATGTTTTATGATGATAGGTAATAACTGTGGTTGAAAACCATGGTTAACTGTTGTAATCGTAGCTAACACCCGTGGGCAATAGTTGTATTCGTGCCACAGATCCATGGTCAGTAGAACATAGACCGTAGAACAGGTAGCTAGATCATCATCGAACTTGGATCTAAGGTAATATTCACTTCCCTATATTTTACTTGTTATTTTTGTGTCTAATTTTCTAGAATGCATAAAATGGTATATTAATTAGGAAACATAACGAAAAGGTAAAAGAAAATTATGAATCCCTAGGACATTTTTTTTTCAGTTTTTCCAACTAGTCGTTGCTTGGAACAATGGACCTCTGATTGCAGTTCATCCTAGTCTCCAATGGTCTAGGCCATTTTATGTTGAGTTTGCATGCATGAGGCCCAATTAGTGGCCATCCCATCATAGGTAGTTGCATTATCTAAATTTTATTTAGCATAGTCGTGCAATTGAAAAGTGAAACATTCTTTTGAAAGCATGTAGAATAATTTGAGTGTTGTTTTATGCATTTTTATTTCGTGCAAAGTAAAAAGAACCACACACACCATGACACACTTTAAATGCTAGTGAAATTGAAGTCACATCCAACCACTAGTAGGGTTCAATGACAGTGGTAGTTGTTACACTCACAGTGACACTGAGAGGGGGGGTGAATCAGTGTGTTCTTTTAAAACTTTAAATTTGCAACTATTAATGCTGAAATAAAGGAAACTCAAAAAAGATACATCAAGTTAACAAGAGAGCATCACACAACACAAGATTTAATGAGGTTCACCAATGTGGCTACTCCTCAAAAATGACTGCTTGGACTACCATCCAAATCCAGCCTTTGCAAAGCAACAACTTTACAATCTATTTACCAGCACCAACTGGAAGGAGCACCAACCCCTCAATTTTTTTGTACCAAAATAAAGGAGTAACAACCCCTAATTTACCAACATCTAATGGAAGGAGCACCAACCCCTGATGCCAAGCTGCAACTTGGACTTCAAGTGAATCTATAAATTTATAGAAAAATACCTTCAACCTTTTCGCACACAGTCTGTTGTTTCTATGCACTCTGCTTCTTCTGCACAATCGCTTTTGTCCCTTTGTGCTTTTCTAATCTCTGTGCGCTCTTGCTTTGCACTTAACTCGATTCGACACGACTCGCTCTCTACGCACTGTGGGCTTGATTCATGCAAATTCGATACAATTCAAATCTCCAAACAACCCTCCTTTTATAACAAACTTTTCATGATGAAAAATCTAATCTTAGTCGGCTGAAGAACCCTAATCTTAGTCGGCTGCAAACCCTAAGTTTAGTCAGCTACAAACCCTAAATTTTGTCGGCTTACATCGGTCTTTGTTGGCCTCAACTGCCCCTGCAACTCTTCTGTTGCTATTGCCACGAAAACACATGTCACGATATCACAACACTTTTGGCTTTGTACACTTTATTTTGGCTTTTGTCGTGATATCGTGACACTTCTGCCTTCATCAGCATCAATTTTGCTTTTGTCGTGATATCGCGACACTTCTCCCTTCATCGACCTCATTTTTGCTTTTGTCGTGAAATCGTGACACTTCTTCTGTTGAAGACCTGCTTTCTGTTTCTGTCACAAAATCGCAACACTTTCTGCAACCGTATGCTGCCATTTCAATCTATCGCAAAATCATGACACTTTCTGCATCCGTAAGCTTTCTTTTCTGCCTATCGTGAAATCATGACACTTTCTGCTTTCGTACGCTTTCTCTTCAACCTATCATGAAATCGCGACACTTTCTGCATCCGTACGCTTTCTCTTCAACCTTTCACAAAATCGTGACACTTTCTGGATCTGTACGCTTTCTCTTCAACCTATCACGAAATCGTGACATTTTATATTCTGAACACTTTCATCTACAGCATGTCGCAAAATTGCGACAGTTCTCACTTCAAATTCTTTCCTTTGCAGCATGTCGCGAAATCGCAACAGTTTCTCACTTCAAACTCTTTCCTCTACTGTATGTCACGAAATCGTGACAGTTCTTACTTCGAACTCTTTCCTCTGCTGCATGTCACGAAATCACGACAGTTCTCACTTGGAACATTTTCATCTGTAGCATGTCACGAAATCACGACGGTTCTCACTTTGAATTCTTTCTTCTGCAACACGTCGTGAAATTGCGACAGTTCTATCCTACTTTCATTTTATCTTTTGACTTGTCACGAAATCGCAATAGTTATTCCTGCTTGATCTTCTGCTTCGAACATGTCGTGAAATCATGATAGTTTTTCAACTTGCCTTCTCTTCCAACATGTCGTGAAATCATGACAGTTTAACCTGCTTACGCCTCTACTTCGAACATGTTGCAAAATCGTGACAGTTTTTCAACTTGCCTTCTTCTCTTCCAACATGTCACGAAATCATGATAGTTTTCCCTGCTTGCGCCTCTTCTTCGAACATGTCACGAAATCACGACAGTTTTTCAACTTGCCTTCTTCTCTTCCAACATGTAGTGAAATCGTGACATTTTTCTTTGCACTTTCTCTCTCCTCCAGAATGTTGCGAAATCAGGATAGTTTTTCCCTACATTTTCTCTCTCCTCCAATATGTCGCGAAATTGTGACATTTTTCTTTGCACTTTCGCTCTCCTCCAATATGTCGCGAAATCGTGATATTTTTCCTGTTTTCTGAATATGTCGTGATATCGCGACACTTTCCTTACTTGTCTTTTTCTTTGAATTTTTGCATGTGGGCCACTTAGGTCTTTTTGGAAAAACACTGTACATATTCTGAAAGATCTCTGAACTTCCTGTTTGTTGCATCCGAATAGCTTCGAGCATCTAAACTTTACGTACCTTGAATCAAATGATCTAGTCGATTGTGTTGACAACAATGACAATCCTGTTCATGCTCTTTGCTCAACAATCTCCCCCTTTGGAATTGTTGGCAACACATGTGCAGCTTACTGTAGCTCTTCTCCCCCTTTGAAAATAATACCAAAGGGCTACTGCAGACTCCCCTTGAGTCCAAGCACAACATTCTCAGGCAAAATTTATTACACTTAGTAATAAACAAGAACATGAGCAAGAAGATAAACAAATACTTCAATGCTCCCCCTGAGAATGTGATCCCTATAGCTAGTCACTTCTTGGGAAGGGTCACCACTCCCAATTTATTGCGAAGGTATTCAAAAACATCCTTGGGCAATGGTTTTGTGAAGATATCTGCTACTTGCTATGTAGTTGGAACAAAATCCATCTTAACCTCACCTTCAGCAACTTTCTCTTTCAAAAAATTATATCTGATAGCAATGTGTTTTGTCCATGAATGCATTACCAGATTCTTGGAGATGTTAATTGCACTGGTGTTATCACACTTAACTGATATTGGTTCACTAAAATTAATACCAAGATATTTTAGAGTTTGTTTCATCCACAAAACTTGTGTACAACATGTTGTTGCTACAATATATTCTGCATCAGCTGTTGATAAAGAAACTGACTCTTGTTTCTTGCTGTGCCAAGCAACCAACTTGTCACCAAGATAGAATGTACCTCCACTGGTACTCTTCCTGTCATCAACACATCCTGCCCAATTTGCATCTGAATATGAAATAAGGGTGAAGTATTTACCTTTTGGATACCATAACCCATACTCCATAGTACCCTTGAGATACCTAAGAATATTTTTTACTACTGTCACATGAGTCTCTTTGGGACTGGCCTGAAATATTGCTACCATGCAAACTGCCTGTAAAATATTTGGTCTGGTAGATGTTAAATATAGTAAGCTTCCAATCATTGATCTGTACATGGTTTGATCAACAGGTGGATATTTGTCATCTTTGCTCAAATTGCGACTTTGTCATCATGGGAGTGCTAAGCGGCTTATAGTCCTCCATTGTGAACCTTTTTAGCATCTCTTTCACATATTTGACTTGGGAAATAAATATGCCTTTCTCATTTTGATTAACTTGTAACCCAAGAAAGTAAGACCACCAATCATAGACATTTCAAATTCTTTCTGCATATTATTTGCTAAGTCTTTACATGATTCATCTTTGTTGTTGCCAAATATGATATCATCTACATATACAACAAGAACAATGAGATGCCCACCTTCTGTTTTGACATACAGATTACTGTCTACCATACCTTTCTTAAACCCCTGTTGAGAGAGATAGTTGTCTAGCCTTGCATACCATGCTCAGGGTGCATGTTTTAAGCCATATAAAGATTTCTTTAATTTGCAAACAAGATTGGGATCTTCACCAATTTGGAAACCATCTGGTTGTTCAATATAAACCTCTTCTTCAAGTTTCCCATTTAAGAAAGTTGATTTTACATCCATCTGATAAACTTTGAAATTCTTATAGACTGCTAAGGCTGGAAACATTCTGATTGCTTCTAGTCTGGCCACTGGTGTAAAAGTCTCCTCAAAATCAATGCCTTCAACTTGTGCATAACCTTTAAAAACCAGTCTTGCTTTATTCCTAACTACCTATCCGTTTTCATTCAATTTGTTTCAAAATATCCATTTGGTGCCGATTACATTCTTATTTGCAGGTCTAGGTACTAATTCCCCAGTTTTGTTCATTTCTATATGATCTAATTCTTCATTTATTGCCTTCATCCAGCTATCATCTTTGCTTGCCTCAGCTATATTTTTGAGCTCAATGCTGGATAAAAGAGAGTAGTTACTTACTACTTTCTTTATTGTCTGAACACTAGCTGTGGGATCTCCAATTATTTGATTTCTAGGATGATTTTTTTGCTAGCTGCCTGTTTTGAATTTCTTATTTTCTTCCACCTCTGAGTCATCAATTAAGTCATCTGATTCAAGTGTTGGTTTCTTTTCTATTTCATTTTCCTCATCACCTTCAATGACTTCTTCATAAATTGGGTAGTTTTCTTCAAATTTAACTATTCGTTCCCTACCTTCATCAAATTTAACATCGGCACTGTCCACAATTTTCTTGAGTCTCTTGTTGTAGCATTTGTAAGCTTTGCTTTTTGATGAATAGCCAATGAAGACACCTTCATCTGCTCTATTTTCAAACTTCCCAAGATTATCTTTAGTTTTTCTGATGTAACACTTACAACCAAAAACTTTGAGGTGTTTTGTTGTTGCCTTTCTACCGAACCATAATTCATAAGGAGTTTTTCTTTCATGTGTTCTCAGCATGTACCTATTTTGGATGTACACTGCAGTGTGGACTGCTTCTTTCCAAAATTTGTCTGCTATTTTGTTCTCAGCCAGCATAGTGCATGCCATTTCCTATACTGTTCTGTTCTTTCTTTCTACCACACCATTCTGTTGGGGTGTTCTAGCTGTTGAATATTGTCTCTTGATACCATGTTTTCATAGTATTCTATAAACTCATCTAAAATGAATTCTCCTCCTCTATCTGATCTTAAAAATTTGATTCTTTTTCCAGTTTCATTCTCAACTAGATGTTTGAAAGATCTGAACATTTCAAAAGCTTCTGTTTTATTCTTTAAGAAAAAAATCCATGTCATTCTGGAATAATCATCAATACACAACATAAAGTTTTTGTCACCATTTATGATTTGTGTTCTCATGGGTCCACATAAGTCCGTATGTATAAGTTCCAAAGGTTTGCTAGTGTGGTACTCTTTTGTTTTGAATGAGACTCTGGTTTGCTTTCCCTTTTGACATGAAGCACAAATGCTATTTGAAGGTTTTCTAATGGTTGGAATATCTCTCACTGCCTGTTTCGAGCTAATTTTCACCAAATTATCAAAAATGATGTGTCCAAGCCTCTTGTGCCATAGCCAGTTTTATTCTTCTTGTCTAATGAAACAAGTACCTTTTGATGTTTCTGAGAGTGTGTATAGGTTGCTAGACGTTCTTGATCCAGTTGCTATTAATTTTCCACTGTTTGTTTTTCTGACTTCACAACCCTGCTTCATAAAGACTACTTCATGACCTTTATCATAAATCTGACTTACACTCAGTAAATTATGTTTCAACCCATCCACAAATAAGACTTCTTTTGATTTAATCCTTCCATCACTAATTTTGACTGAGCCTTTGCCGACTATCTTGGCTCCATCATTATTTCCAAATTTCTTCGATCCTCCTTCATATTTCTGTAACTTTTCAAATTTATGTTTGTCACCTATCATATGACTGGAGCATCCACTATCTAGTATCCATGGTACATATTTATTTTGTGCTTTGAAAGCAGTTTGAACAATTAAGAATTCCTTTTCTTCCTTCAGTTGTTCTTTTCCTTTCCACACTGTTTTGTTAGTAGTTTTGGGCTCTTGTTTTGCCTTTCCCTTATCAGTAGTTTGAGCATGTTTTTCGGAAAGATTTCTATTTTGACTCATCCTATATGGTTGAAATTTTCTTCCCTGAAACTGATTTGAAGTAAATGTGTTTCTATAGTTTCTTGCAAAATGCCCAAAATTATGACAGTTATAACATTCCACTGTATAATTCATCAGAGGAGAAAAGATATTTCTACTGGTGAAGTTCCTTAGTTTTACATTATATTTGCAGTCTGCGATTTTATGCCCATAGCCATTGCATTTAAAATAGAAACTAGAGAAAGGATAATTGAACTTGGGTGATGGTCTTTGCCATGTTGTCGTAGGAGCCATAGATCTTCTTCTTTGATGTGTGACTTTGGTGAATCCATCATTGTCAATTCTCCCATTGTGCCTGGTAGGAATGCTTTCTCTTTCATGAGACGTTTTTCCTTGATCAACCTATTTATTAGCTTCGTTCTTTATGGACTTGGCCTTTGATCCACTTTATGATTCTCCTTCGATGAAGCCTAGACCAAATTTGATGCCTGCAGGTCTTTGGTCATTTAAGATCTTATCCAACTTCATAGAACTTTCTTCACGTTTGTGATAACAACTTATTTTCTTATTCATCTCTTCTAGCTGCATTCTTAAACCAAAAATCTCTTCTTCTAACTTGCTGCAATGATCTATTTTCATTATTAATAGTACTTCGAGATCTTCGAAGATTTTCTTGGATTCTTCTATCTGTACTTTTAAGTTGGTTATGATTCCATTTGCATCCTCAAGCTTTCTTGACAATTTCTTATTCTTTTTCTTTTCTATCTACCACTCTTCAAGAGCAGATATCAACTCACCTTCTAGATCTACTTCAGCCTCGAGAATCTCATCACAAACTTCAGACGTCACTCCTTCCTTTTCTGCTTTAACTACTTCAAATGCCATAAAAAGAGCTTCATCTCTTTCTTCTTCAAACTCTTCTCCTGAGCTATTTTCTGAGGAACTGACATTCTTGGAGATGAAACTTTTCTTTTTGAAGTTGCCTTTTCGAAATTTGTTTTCATCTTCCAGTCACTTATTTCTTGGTGGGATCCTTCATCATTTTTGTTCTTCTATTTAAGTGGACATTTAGTCGCAAAATGCCCAATGCCTCCATAGTTGAAACATTTAAATGGAAGCTTCCCTCTGTATTTTCCTTTCCCATTTTTTAGTTTTCTCACAAAGTTTGATTCCATTTCATCTGATGTATCTTCTTCCTTGGACTCTTGTTTTGTGTTTTTATTCTTAAGGGCTTTGAAAGCTGCTTCTCTGTCAGTGGGTTTAGATCTTCCTATCCTCATCTCATATGCAGTTAAAGAACCATACATTTCATCTATACTGAGAAAATTAGATTTTTAGCTTCTTCTATCGTTGAGACTTTGGAATAAAACCATTGAGGAAGAGATCTTAATACCTTTTTCATGACAACAGAGTCATTGATAACCTCGCCTAGTCCTCTGATTGCATTGATGATTCCATTAACTCTCAACATGAATGCCTCAATGTTTTCATTGTCATTCATCCTCAATGCTTTGAACTGAGCTCGATGTGTCTGTAACTTGGCTTCTTTGATCTTATCATCTCCTTCATGAACACTCTTCAGTTTGTCCCATATTTCTTTTATCGATTTACAGTTCATGACCTTTACTAGTTCACTGTCTGCCAATCCATACAAGATGGCATTCTTTGCTTTCGAATTATTCTCAAACAATTTCTTTTTGTTCGCTTCTTTTGGAGGAGTGGTAGGAGTTGTGTATCCACTAACTACTGAGTTCCAGATGTCATATCTCAAGGTATAGAGATATGTCAGCATCCTGAATCTCTAGAATGCATAGTTATATCCATCAAACAATGGTGCTTTTTTGGAGGAGAAACCTTCACCACCTACCATTGTGTCACTTCCAAGATCACCCTAGCTGATTGAGCCTATTCAGGAACCTTGCTCTGATACCAATTGTTACACTCATAGTGACACTGAGAGGGGGGGTGAATCAGTGTGTTCTTTTAAAACTTTAAATTTGTAACTCTTAATGCTAAAATAAAGAAAACTCAAAATAGATACAGCAAGTTAACAAGAGAGCATCACACAACACAAGATTTAACGAGGTTCACCAATGTGGCTACTCCTCAAAAATGACTTCTTGGACTACCATCCAAATCCAGTCTTTGCAAAGCAACAACTTTACAATCTATTTACCAGCACCAACTGGAAGGAGCACCAACCCTTCAATTTTTTTGTACCAAAAGAAAGGAGTAACAACCCCTAATTTACCAGCATCTACTAGAAGGAGCACCAACCCCTGATGCCAAGCTGCACTTGGACTTCAAGTGAATCTATAAATTTACAAAAAAATACCTTCAAACTTTTTGCACACAATCTATTGTTTCTATGCACTCTGCTTCTTCTGCGCAATCACTTCTGCCCCTTTGTGCTTTTTTTCTCTCTGTGTGCTCTTGCTTCGCACTTAACTTGATTCGACATGACTCACTCTCTGTGCACTACGGGCTTGATTCACGCAAATTCGATACAATTCAAATCTCCAAACAACCCTCATTTTATAACAAACTTTTCATGATGAAAAATCTAATCTTAGTCGGCTACAAACCCTAAGTTTAGTCAGCTGCAAACCCTAAATTTTTTCAACTTACATCGGTCTTCGTTGGACTCAACTACCCTTGCAACTCTTCTGTTGTTGTTGCCGTGAAAACACAACATGTTGCGATATCGTGACACTTTTGGCTCCGTACACTTTCTTTTGGCTTTTGTCGCTATATCGCGACACTTCTGCCTTTGTCGACTTCAACTAAGCTCTTGTCATGATATCGCAACACTTCTGCCTTCGTCAGCATCAATTTTGCTTTTGTCACGATATCGTGACACTTCTCCCTTCATCGGCCTCATTTCTGCTTTTGTCGTGAAATCATGACACTTCTCTCGTTGAAGACCTGCTTTCTATTTTTGTCATGAAATTGCAACACTTTCTGCAACCGTACATTGCCATTTCAATCTGTCATGAAATCATGACACTTTCTACATCCGTAAGCTTTCTTTTCTACCTGTCATGAAATCATGACACTTTCTGCATCCGTACGCTTTCTCTTCAACCTGTCATGAAATCGTGACACTTTTTGCATCCGTACGCTTTCTCTTCAACCTGTCACGAAATCGTGACACTTTTTGCATCCATACGCTTTCTCTTCAATTTGTCATGAAATCGTGACATTTCATATTCTGAACACTTTCATCTGTAGCATATCATGAAATTGTGATAGTTCTCACTTCGAATTCTTTCCTTTGCAGCATGTCGTAAAGTCACGACAGTTTCTCACTTCAAACTCTTTCCTCTATTTTATGTCACGAAATCGTGATAGTTCTTACTTCGAACTCTTTCCTCTGCTACATGTCACGAAATCGTGATAGTTCTCACTTGGAACATTTTCATCTACAACATGTCATGAAATCGTGATGGTTCTCACTTTGAATTCTTTCTTCTGCAGCACGTCGTGAAATCGCGACAGTTCTATCCTGCTTTCATTTTATCTTCTGACTTGTCGCAAAATCATGACAGTTATTCCTACTTTTGCTTCTGCTTCGAACATGTCGTGAAATCATGACAATTTTTCAACTTGCCTTCTTCTCTTCCAACATGTCACGAAATCATGATAGTTTAACCTGCTTGCGCCTCTGCTTCGAACATGTCGCAAAATCATGATAGTTTTTCAACTTGCCTTCTTCTCTTTCAACATGTCATGAAATCGTGACAGTTTTCCCTGCTTGCGCCTCTGCTTCGAACATGTCACGAAATCGTGACAGTTTTTCAACTTGCCTTCTTCTCTTCCAACATGTCGCAAAATCGCGACATTTTTCTTTGCACTTTCTCTCTCCTCCAAAATGTCGTGAAATCGCGATAGTTTTTCCCTGCACTTTCTCTCTCCTCCAATATGTCGCGAAATCGCGACAGTTTTCCTATTTTTTGAATATGTCACGTTATCGCCACACTTTCCTTGTATTTTTCTTTGAATTTTTGAATGTGGGCCACTTAGGTCTTTTTGGAAAAACATTGTACATATTCTGAGAGATCTTTGAACTTCCTGTTTGTTTGCATCCGAATAGCTTCTGAGCATCTGAACTTCCTGTGCACTGAATAAAATGATCTAGATGATTGTGTTGACAACAATGACAATCCTGTTGCTGCACTTTGCTCAACAGTAGTGATTTCCATTCGTTGGACCAACTCCTCAAATCATTTTGTTACTAGACCAATACCGGACCCAATAGCCATATGTAGCCCAACAAATTTACATATACTCCTATCTGAAGGGTATGATGCTGACTGGGTGAGATTGGTTGAGGGTCTGGCAGTACCTGTGCTCCCTGATTGTGTGTGGACTTCACTACCACATATTATAGGTTGGATTACGTGGCCTGGAGTTCATCGTCAGGTTATCGAGATGCAAGTATACAGGTGAAATCCCTTTAAAAATTGAGTATATCAACATTTTGAAAACACGATGAGAGTTACTTTATTATACAAAAAAATTACAAAACACATCAAAACAATTTAGGGTTCACAAACAAAAATTTAAAATATATAATCATTATTGTTTACTTTTGTTTACCTTAAAAATTACATATGAGATAATATAATATCATGGTGTGTACACGGAGAGGCCGATTCGGGCATAGAATCGAGGTCGAGACCGAAGCTCCACCCAATGTACATCAAGACATGTAGAGCCCTCAACCATAGAATCCTCTCGAACGTCGTTCGGTGAGTATTAGAGGGGATAATTCTATGTGTGGGGATCCTATTGAGAATACCCCGATTAGAGGAACCACTAGACACTCCTCGAGACATAGATCAGAGCATAGGGCTTTCCAGTATGGGGGTCCTGAATAGGTTAGCATTTACTATGACCACATTTTATGTGGTTTCATGGGATGTGCTAGAGTATGTCATAGAGGGATCCATATTGGTACCCCTTTGACTTATAGCTAAGGGAGTCTCAAGGCCCCCATCATATGAGTATAGATAAGTTCGAGATCCACCAATTTAGGGGTAAATAGAGGTAGAAAATTTTGAGTGTAGACCCAAGTAAAATCCCCATAGAGATGAACCTTGTAATATCACCATAGACATGTCTAAATTATGAGTAAATGGTATGCCACCTCATGAGCCATGGCATAGTAAACAGTTATATGGTCTAGATAAAGTCCTAGGATAGCTAGGTTATAAACCTTCACCTATGCCCTCTCATTATGTGAGTGTACGTAGTGGAAGTGTTATTAGGACCATTAGAGAGCTTGGAGAGTGCTCCAAGTATTCTCGTGATATGAGTGCCCCCACATCCCACGTAGGCACAAAGTATCAGTGACTGTTGAATGCAAATGCCATCTTCATAGAAAATGGTAAGAGCATAGCAGATTAGTCCATGGGAGGACACACCCACAAAGCCACTCGAATATAGCACACACACCAAAGGCCTCATACGGTTGATCACACAAATAGATATCACAAATTGGTATCAGAGTAGAGATATCAGATTCTCCAAGACCAATTTGAGGATGTTCGTGGAGTGGAAATAGCTCAAAAATAAGAACACTCAAAGGCAAAGGTTCATAAGACAATGCTTATATGAATAGCGCATTTGCGAGCAATGCATCCTTGATAAAAAGGATCATGCTGAGAGGGAGTATCGATTGGCCAGTGCTGGTTTACCTCCCTGTAGTGAGTATAGGGAGTGCATCGACAGACGAGCTACTTTGCAGTCTAAGTTGTGCCATGAGCATATAGACACCCATACTTTTCATACGGTCCAACATAGAGATCGGTGTCTTGGGTCTGAACATAATGGGCATAGGCAATATGAAGAAGAGGTAGGAGAAGAATTATATCAAGAATATCCTAAAATATCCCTAGTCAAAGTGGATGATGAGCCTAGTCTGCCACCTTGACAGAAGAGGAATCTACCTACGAAGGTGCCTCCAAGGCAATCCAGATAAGAAGAGTTCCTATCTTCGCAAGCCTATAAGGCCTTGGCAGAAAAGTTCAAAACTATCGAGAAGCAAGGGATAACTTATAAAAATCCTACCTTAAAAAATATTCATAATAAACCTTTATTCCCAGCAATGCCTATTTTGGCCTATCCCGAGCATTTTGAGATGCCTAGGATGGAAAATTTTAAAGAAGAGGAGGACACTCAGGAGCATATTACGATTTTTCTAGACATGTGCTTTCAGATCCAGAGTAATGATGCTTTGCTCCTATAGACCTTCATTATGACCCTCTCAGGCCCAGCCCGAGAGTGGTTTAATCAACTCAAGAGGTATAGTATCACCAGTTTTGAGAAACTGGCTGATGCATTTATTGAATGCTTCTCCTTTGGCATAAAAAAAAAGGTGAACTTATCTGATATGGCTACTTTTATGCAACATAATGATGAGCCAATTATGGATTATGGGAAAGAAATATGATGGCAAAGCTGTCGTTCTCCATCCCTGCTTCTAAATTAACTCGAATATTTATGAAAAGTTGTGCAAAGCACATTTAATTATTATTACAGTTGCAGCAATATCAGACCTTTGAGGAGGCTTTGGTGCAAGCCAAAGTAATAGAGGATATCAATTTACAGGAGGGTAACTTGAAACTCAGGAACAAGAAGGAATGGAACAAGAAGATCACTGAGAAACAATAGGCCAATCTAGCCCACATTAATCAAGTGGTTCTAAACCTTTAGAAAGGGGATAAGGGGTATCAATAATGCAATTATCAAACCCAACCTCCTCCTACACAGTACAAGAAGTGCAACAACAACCAGAAGGGTAAGGATAAAGAAAGATACCCTTCTCGCATATTCACATAATTATCAAAATTTTTAACATCAATTTTCCATCAATTTTGTGAGGCAAAGGCAATCAAATTACCAGAAATCAAACTAATGGATATTAATAAACCCAAGCCTAAGGGGTATAAGGATGATCAATATTGCATATTTCATCGAACAAAAGGCCACGACAAAGAGGTATGTTGGTCGTTCAAAAATTTAGTGCAAAATATGATCAAAATAGGTACACTTCTTATGGACAACCTATAAATTCCTAACAATCAAAATATGGGGATTTACAAGAATCCTCTACCCAACCATGAGGTTCCAAGGAACAATGTTTGCCAAGTTAATCAAGTACACATTGAACCACCAACCCATGGGTTCGTTAGAATGGTCAACATCATCACAAGACATGTGAGGTATGAAAGACCAAATCAACCTCCATTGCCCATTAGAGTCCAATATGTGCCTCATCCAAGGCCAACCAAGAATGTGCCAGACCCACCAACTAGATAAGTGGTGACAATTAGAAGTAGGTTAGTTCAAAACCTACAGACAACTCTAGCGAAGTTGTCTATTTATGAGCTGATTTTGCAGTCCTCCAAGTACAAGGAGATGCTTATGTACATTCTAATGTCCATAGAAGTGTAGTCCTAGGATCTTGAAGCATTCACACACTTTGTGGGACATGTGAAACAATGTAAGGAATCGATAACACAATTTTATGATCATGAAATCAAGATGATTTCCACTGTCACGGTAGACCCATCTCTTCATATCATTGTGTGTGTAAACCTTTCAAGTGGATTTTGATTGATATGGTATCATCAATAGATATAATAATGACTAAGGCATTGACATACTTGAAGTTACCACAAACATACATCATACCTTCTACCTTCATGTTGAGAGCTTTTAACGACACATTATGCTCAACTATTAGCACTCTACTCTTACTCATCCAGGTGGGATTAAAGACCATCCCTGTGATGTGTCATGTGATTGAATGTGCCATGCAGTACAATATACTTCTAGGGTGGCCTTGGATAATATAAATGCATTGTGTCTCTTCCATTCTCCATCAATGTATCAAATACATTCATGAGGGATAGGTTCATGTGGTGCCTTCAGATGAAGAACCTTTCAAATACGTGAACTTAGCAAATTTTTTGGGAGACTTCATGCTCACCTCAACACACCTAGACATACAACCAATGTCGTCGATCAAATATCCAAGAGAAAAAATGAAAGAAGTGTGTGCCAAACCTACAACATACGTGTCTCAACGATCGGAGCACACTACAACTGCTTCTACTAAACCATATGCATCCATAGTGCATCGGGATGATAAGAAGCTAAAAGTAAATATGGGAAAAAAAGAGATAAAGAGAGCACCCAAACCAGTTGTCATCAAGGTCCCTACTCCCATGGAGGTAGAGGATTCTCAAGGAGAATTCGAAGAGGTATCTCAGCCTACTTTGTCTGCGTCTTCAGTAGGGTCATCTGCTCTGTAGGTGACCATACATTCGATAAATCATGGATTGGGGGAATATATTGTGTAAAATATGACATTTACACTGATCATCAATACTGCAAAGGACATGGACTGACCACAAGCCTATCGTCTTCTCGTAGGGACAGTGGTACCGCTGGGGGAACCTCCTAACCAAACCAATTTCATCTATGGAGGGCTTGACCAACTTGCATATCACACTTCTATGGATGAGGATAATGATGAAACATTCACTATGAATGTTCATTATATTTTTAACCTAGAGTACACCTTACGATGTTTCAAGCGTTACCATTAGCATGGTTATGATCTCAGATTATTCAAGTAGGGGTGTAGGAGGCCTTACGAACCATAGTATCAGTTACCTACTAACAGGTTCAGGTTAGGATACTATATTGGAGTATAAAACAAACTCCTCATGGCATATTTAGACTGCCTGTACCTCAGTTCATGGGGTGAAGTCAACTTCAATCCTTATCAACCCAATCCCTCTGCCTTTCGAAGGGATAACCGGTTAGTGTCGTATGTCACTATAGAACCACCTGAGACATATCATGAAGACATATTTGTGGAGACCAGTATAGAACATATCCCAAGAGACAACTTGGATGAACAAATCCATGAGGTAGCTGACGACACAGGCCTGAAGGTTCATAGTGCTAACAAGCAGAAGATTCTAAGTCAGAAGAGACATAGAAAAGTTTGTCTTTAAGATAGGTGGACTGAGTTGCATGTGTGAGAGTTATGATGATGATGAGTCCTCAAACAATGAGTAATCTAAGGACAATACTGAGTTGGCCTACTTGGGCCCTCTTAATTTATGTCATATTTTACCTTCGGACACAGTCGTCAAGGATGAGCAATTCTCCATGGATGATAGCTATTGAGAGTGGGATTTCATGGGGCCCCACCTTCCTGATATACCAATTCTAATAGGTAGTAGTGAGGGATTTCATTATGATAATGATGACAAAGATGAAATAGGGAGAGCCTATCTGGAGCCTCCTTACTTACGTCATCATAATGCACCATACACTACAGCAGACATATGCAGAGATATCAATCTCCATTCGTGCCTCAGAGGAAGAGCTCCTAACTTGGATAGGATTTATCATATGGTCTTCCATAATCCATCGACATTCAAAGGGATCCTTGAGCCTAGTGATCCTATTTTTGAGTCTATCCATAGACCGGATTCGGAGATCCCCATAACCCTAGAACCACATCTCAGGGATGGAAGTATATAAATTTAGAGTCATATGCATGTGGTTCTAGAGATATGATCCATTCCATAAATATGATCTCCATTGATTTGACCACTCCACTTCACAACCATCCAATCCCTCCAAACTATTGTGTCTTGATGTAGATGTTATTGATTGGGATCACACTGACTCACCACTAGAGCCTAAATATTTCTTCCCTAATGAAAATATGTTGTAACCTTTTCATTTTGCACCAGGCTATGCACATGATGTCTATCATGTTGAGGATGCTTCTAACGCCAAATCTATAAATCCAGCAGATGACATCCACTTTATTCCTATGCCTCATCAGCTTGAGGATGGATCCCACATGTTAATAGAGGAAACCTTTGAAGTGTATATCCGTAACAATCCCACAAATCCCAAGAAGGTTAAATTTTGAGAAATTTTATCTCCTGATGAGCATGCCAACCTCATATCTCTACTAAAATATAGACCTGATCTCTTTGCTTGGACTTATAATGACATGCTGGGTCTAGATATGAAATTGGTTACTCATAACCTTTCGCTAGATATCTCTAAGAAGCCAGTAAAGTAGAAACTCAAGAAGATGCATCTAATAGTAGCCTTAATGGTGAAATATGAATTGTAAAATATGTTGGATGTAGAATTTGTCATTTCCATTGACTATTCAGAATGGATATCAAAGATGGCACCTGTAGGAAAACCTGATGGGAGGATCCGTATCTATATGGATTTCAAAGACCTCAATAAGGCAACACCAAAGGATTCATTTCCATTTCCAAACATGGATGCTCTCGTAGACGCAACTGCGGGTCATTAAATGCTCTCCCTAATGGATGGTTTTTTTGGTTATAATAAAATTTGGATTAAGCCCAAAGACACACATAAAACCTCATTCATAATGCCATGGGGGACATTTTATTACAAGGTTATGCCATTCAGCCTTAAGAATGTTGGTGCTACATATCAGTGGGCTATGACATATATCTTTCATGACTATATGCATAAGATCTTAGAAGATTATATCGATGACTTATTGGCAAAGTCATTGTTGCATTCTAAGCATGTAGAGGTCCTGAGAAAGGTCTTCAATCGCCTGATAGAGCATAATGCCAGACTGAATACTAAGAAGTGTGTATTTTACATAACCTTAGGAAAGCTCTTAGGATTCATCATTTCAAAATGAGGGATCGAAGTGGACCCAAAAAAGTTCAAGGCTATTTTAGAAATGCATCCCCCCACGAATATAAAGGAATTAAGAATACTATAGGGTAAAGTAGTATTCATAAAGTGATTTATCATACAATTATTAGATAATTGTCAACCCATGAATCGACTGTTACATAAGGGGGTCCCATTTAATTGGGATGAGGACTTTCAAGCAACCTTTTTTTAGATTAAGCACTACCTAGCGATGCTGCTAGTACTAGCTCCACCAAGACCAAAATAACCATTCTTGCTATGTATATCAACAATTGACATTGCACTAGGGACCATTTTAGCCCAAAAGAATGTGCAAGATAAAGAATAAGACATATATTACATCAGTCGAACCTTGGTGAGTTACGAGAGAGGATATGCATACATGGAAAAATTGTGCTTAGCAGTAGTGTTCACTACAAAGAAATTATGACACTATATGTTAAGTCATACGATGTATATCATATCAAAACAAAATCCTTTGTAGTATATGATGAGTAAGATGTATCATAATACACATACTGCAAA
Source organism: Wollemia nobilis (assembly GCA_028583015.1). Classification (NCBI taxonomy): domain Eukaryota; kingdom Viridiplantae; phylum Streptophyta; class Pinopsida; order Araucariales; family Araucariaceae; genus Wollemia; species Wollemia nobilis. Next base: position 3,272,959 of record JAQPPZ010004166.1, on the reverse strand, counting down.
GTGGATCATGCTATTAACAAAATTTGATTTGGAATTCATTAGCCAAAATTCCATTAAGGTATAGGTCATAGCTGATCAATTGGCTGAGGCACCTCTCGAGAATAGTATACCCCTCATCATAGAGCTTCTTGATGATACAATATTTTCCTTATCCGAAGTACTTAAACCCGAAGAACTGGATAACAAAGCTGATATGACCTTGTTCTTCGATGATTCGAAGTGTGAGCAAGGGGGTCGTGTAGGAATAGTCTTGTTCATGTCATAAGGTACTCCCATGCTCTTATTATTCAAGTTAGAATTTCCTTACACTAACAATAATTCTCAATACGAAGCCCTAATTTAGGGCATCCAAATAGCTATCACCATGAAGATCAAAAGGTTAAATATATTTGGTGATTCCCTTCTCATTATCAACTAAGTGAAGGGACTTTTTCAATGTAGGTGTCCTATCCTAAAGTCCTACAAATATCTTTTTGATACTTATCTAGCTCAGTTGGAATGGTATGACATCGAGGCAATCCATCATTCGTCAAACAGATTCACAGACACTATGGTGTCTTTGGGATATTTAGTTCCTCAAAATTTGTCTACCAATTTTACTACCATCCATGTAAAAATGTTGTCACACTTTGCTATGCAACGTGAAGCTTTGGATAACAAATATTCAATCAACATGATTTAGGTAGAACCAAACCGTGAATGGTTCTACAAAGCCAGAGACTTTCTCAAGAGAGCATCTTGGGGATCATTGATCTCATAGGATCCTACAGGGAATGGTACTACCATTCACCATAATATTATTTTCCAGTATGCATTTACAAATGTTAAACCACAGGGAGAGCATGTTGTACTGTCAATTGATGCCAAGGTTTATCATAACCAGATGTCATAGATACATGACTTCCTAAAGCTTATTATAATACCTTAGGGATTGTCATGTGTCGTGAGACGTACATTTAAACAAAAAGCAACAAAGTATGTCTTGTTAGGAGATATTTTATATCATCAAAGCTATGATGGAATTCTCCTTCATTGTCTTGAGCCCCAAGAATCATTTTGGGAAATTATGCAAGCTCACAATGGTACATGCGGTGGTCATTTCAGTGGCATGGCTATCATCAAGTGCATCCTTTGCATGGTCTATTACTGGCCTACTATGAAGAAGGATTGTAATGTGTATATCAAGAAATGCGTTAAATATTAGCATCGTGCTAATCTTGTGCACTTACCATCATAGGCCTTACATCCCATTCAAGTGTCTTGGCCATTTGCTCAGTGGGATTTGGATCTAATTGGTAATATCTCTCCTCTGTCATTGGTTTGGCATACATTCATTATTATAGCTATTGAGTACTTTACTAAATGGGTGGAAGCAATCCCATTAACAACAACAACTGTAGCACATATTACTGAGTTCATACTCACCAATATCATAATTCATTTTGGGATACCATCCAAAATAATCTCCTATAATGGAATTCCATTAAAAAACAAAACTATGAGAGCTCTAACATTCAAGTATAAGATCAAACATTGTTTTACAAATCCATATTATCCATAGGCAAACAGGAAAGCCGAGGCTTCAAATATGATAGTGGTTTCCATATTGAAAAATATGGTACAAGAGCACCACAAATATTGGCACATCCAGCTACCCCTTGCATTATGGGCTTATAGGACTAGCATTCGGACACCCATTGGGGCAACTCCATTTTCACTAGTATATGGTGTTGAGGCCATTATGCCCCTAGATTTGGAGATTCCAATGATGCGCGTCACATTGAAATAGTTCATCAATGATGACACCGCACAGAAAGCTCACCTAGATCAATTTATGCTACTTTATGAATGTCATGTGAATGCCCTTGAGCATCTCTAAGTTTATTAGGAGCGCTTAAAATGATCTTACAATAACAAAGTCCATCTAAGAGACTTTGAGGTTTGTGATCTCATGTTGAAAGAGAACCAAAAGAATTAAAATTTACCGCCAGAACTGTGATACAAATTTATGACTAATTGGTTAGGTCCTTATATCATCTCTGAGAAGATTGGACCTGTGACATACTACTTGACATCGCTAGAAGGGGTTGAAGAGCCTGAACCTCTCAACATCCTTCATCTTAAAGTGTTTTATGCCTAAAATCATCAAAATGCCCCAAAGGCATATGTAAGCCCTTTGGTCACTCCATAAAAGGCTCCTAAGGAATCTAAACCCTTGGGTCAAATAATAAAAAAATAAAAATAAAATAATAAAATCCAAAAATTCAAAAATTCAAAAATGCAAAAAGAAGAAATAATATGGAAAATTTCAAAATCCATACACATGCACAAAATGCTCCAAAGGCATCATAAGCCCTTTGGTCAAAGCACAAAAGGATCCAAAGGCATCTGTAAGCCCTTTGGTCAATTCACAAAAGGCTCCAAAGGAATGTAAAATCCTTTGGTCAAATCAAAATTTCAAAAATTCATAAAAATTAAAAAGCAATAAATTAAAAAAAAAAAACATTTGCATTCCATGTACCACATGCATTTCATTTTCTTTGCACATACATGTCATATTGCATTGCATTCGGCATGTCCATCCATTGAACTTACATTAGAATTAGTTTGTGTTTGCAATCTTACAAATGACACCACATTTGTGTTTCAATTATGCTTTTATGCAATATCATAATTCTATGTCACCCTTGTGAGTAATTGTGTTTTTTAACACAACCTTTCTTGTTGCAATGAAGAATATACTAGGGTTTTATGGTCCCTCAACCATACCTAGTGGTCTTCTCAAGAGTTTGGTAGAAATCTTGCTTTGATTTTATAGATGATGTCTATTTTGGATAGCCCTTAGCATATCAGAATCCTATCACTAATATCCAAACTAAATAATCGTAATTAGGAAAAGGGACAGATGAACACTACGAAGCGGGACCAGGTATCCTGAAGTGAAAATTTTATCCCCTTGTGTGGATGGTTAGAGAAATGTTGGCAATTAGCAAAAGGTCATGTTTATCCCCTACCCAAATAAATCCCTTTATTATAAATGAAGGAGCAAAATCCCTAAGTGAAATCCCTAAATCAAGTCAAATCAAGTTCAAGTTTACAAAAATCAAATCAGTATCAAATCCCTTGCTCAAAGAAAAAAAAAAGGTACAAAATAAACAATGATTCTTATCACTTTATATGATCAAGGATCTCGATAAATTGAATAAAATAAGGGGGTGAGCTTGAATCCCTGGAATTGTCAGCACTACCGTACCTTATGCATGATGATATGTCTGATACATTAGCATATCGCTTTCGTGTAAACCAATGTTTGAATGTGGAAAAGCTAGCTTTAGGTGTCCTGTATCGCCTAGTGGTCTAATACAACTAAAATCCAAACCTAGGATCAGGTGAGCATGTGATGATCCTCATTACAACAATGGGTTGAATGAATCTCGCTTGACAATGAGGTAAGTCTTGTGTCTCATAAAATATACTCATTTGCACACACAAGGGTAACGAATAGTTAGGGTCTATCCTAGCAAAAACCTTATGTTTCAGAAGTCTAGTCTGGTTATTATAGAACTTTTGATTAGACAACTAGGATGTTTGAGTCTCATGGTAAACCTCTAAAATTCCCAGATAGAAACAACCAATTTTCAATGCAATTATCAAATATTATTTTCTTTTATGAGAATTTGTTTATTAGAACTATTTGTAATATAGGTTAGATACCAGATGAATGTCAGAAATGATATTTAAATGACAACTGACTATGTTATCCATATTATTTTAATTTACAAAGACTTAAGAATAGAAAAAATGCATCATTACATCTCACATAGGGGTGTACAATTTATCAATTTTTATACAAAGATATAGCAATTACATTTCATGATTGTTATACATTTTGTGGTGTCATCCATTAGATTGTTAAACCCATATTACATTCATACATTATGTTTTAAGTGATTAAAACATACATGTTCATTTACATAGCATTCATCATAGAAAAACTAAGCAATACATACATGGCATGAATTATGTCAAAACATCATAAATTAAATGCATACAAGTACAATAAATTACAATTGCATTTAACAACAAACATTGCATACATATACTTTCATCATAAGTAGTCCATCTACACATGTATATCATCACATCTAATCATGCATTCCATAGCTATCAAGTGCATGTCATCCATACATCACATCATATAGCATAAAATAAACATAACATATAAGCATTGCATCCATATGCATCTCATAAAAAATAAAAAATAAAACATATAAAATCCACACATATAATAAGTATCAAATTTCAGATCATATATATCTATATATCTATATATATATATATATATATAAATATATATATGTGTGTGTGTGTGTGTGTTCCAAAAATATATAATAAACAATACATCGACATGTGTCAAAAATGCCCATAGGCTACATCTATGTAGGTCCTCGACCTTACACTAAAAAATGGTACAATATCATCTGTAATATCAGTACTAATAAGCGCATGCACCTCTAGTCTGAGAGGCTTAGCCATCGCCTCCATCCTCCTTGTGAGTCCTCCTAGAGATGGCACCAGAGGTCCTCTCTGACTTGTCTGATCTACGACTAGAGCTAGCTGAAGACTACCCTATCTCTCAAGTGTGAGTCCTCTAATATCCTAGAGCCATGGACCTCTCAGGAACATGACCATCGAGTAACCCTATCTCTCCCCTTAGAGTAAATATGTAGGTAGCATCTACTGAACTATCATTTATGTGATGCTACACTAGAGCCCTCAGTATCTTGATATTTGTCATTGGATATAGCCTAGCTAATACTTATACTGTCTGAGCTATTGGAGTAGTTCTAAGTGCTAGAGCAACTTGTGAAGAGGAGGGGCCCTCCCTCCTTGCCCTGAGCACATTATTTTGTGCCCTCAGAGCATCTAACTGGGACTGTAGGAGGATGCGCTACCCTATAATCCTTTGTATATCTATTCCTACTAAATTAATCTTAGCCTATAAAGTGATCCTCTCCTCCTCATAGTAGCACCACTAATACTGCCTTATTATGATCCTAGACTATAGATCCTCAACCTTTGCCTGTAAGGTAGCAATTGTGGTATCTTGATGTAGGAGTTATGTCTGCAGGGAGCCTACGTAAGTCTATAGGCTGGCAATATAGGCCCTAAGTTTCCTGATCTCACTATCCGATGTGGTCTCACCCTCCTCAAGAGCATTGTCCTCATCCTCAGCTGGGGGTGCTTCCTTTGTAGCTCCCTCAACCCATCCACCCGCAGTCCTCTAAAAGACCCGACAATCATGAGTATTGACCTTGAATCCCTCTATACCCTTGGTTGCATCATCTACTATCTTGCCCAAGGGGTCCTCAAAGCCTTACCATACCCTGAGTTTCCACTAGGTATCATAATCAGTTGTAGTCCCTACATCTATCAGCCCTAACTCCTTAAAGTCATCATCCTCATCTCCCAATGGAGTCACCCTAGGCCAGGTCAAGTCCCTTTCGAGAGTGAGATGACAGTAGATGGTATATGGCTCTAGAATGTCCTGCCTAATCTTGAAATATTTGTTGACACAAGAGAATTAAAAGAACTACCGTACCTAAAACTTACATCCAAGGAGCCATCTATCTTTGCATGGCCGATGCAACCAGTCATTAACCTCCATCCATGGAGGTTATTCTATGTATGGGTACCAATCCACCTGGCCCACCTGCAGTCGTGAGAACTATCCAATGTGGTAAGCTAGATTTCTTGCGTGATATCTACTCCTAAAGCCCTCCTACTCATGATGCCAACATACTGCATAACACCGGTGCACCTCATCAATGGTGCCAATATTTAATGGTAGGCCAATGGGATGCTCAATCCTAATATGCTACCATCCCCAGACCTAAAGTAGTAGGTTGCAGTCAATGCCTACTCTACTTCTTTACGTAATCAGGTACAACTCATTATAGAACTATGCTAGTAAAACACTCCCCTAGGATAGGATAAAAGGATGATCATGGGGGCTTTCTAAGACCTCCATAGTCATAGATAGGAGGTTCCAAGGGAACCTCGCTCTAGAAGTCAGGACGATCTACATGATCAGGTGTATAAAGATGGTTGCTTGCTAATGTTGGCAATTTTGGGTACCTTGGGTACATTGCCTTTGCTCTAAGTGTAGATGTTGTCATTGATGTCAAGAAGGTCTTGAAGCAATTTGGTTTGATGTCAAAGAATGTGTTTTGATGTAGGTTTCAGTTTGGACGGTGAGTTTCCAAGAAGATCAGAGTAGCCCAGTTGCAAAATATCAAGAAAAAGACAAGTAAGAAAAAGTATGCAAGCGGTTGGAAAAACTGTCACGATTTCGCGACATGTTTCAGGAGAGAGAAAGTGCTGGAAAAACTGTCACGATTTCGCGACATGTTTGAGGAGAGAGAAAGTTCTGGAAAAACTATCATAATTTCGTGACATGGTTGAGGAGAGAGAAAGTACTGACAAAACTGTCGTGATTTCATGACATGTTTGAAGAGAGAGAAAGTTCTAGCAAGTCTGTCGTGATTTCACAACATGCTAAAAAAAGAAGAAGAAGTTGGCAAAACTGTCATGATTTTACAACATGTTGGTAGAGAAGGAGAGCAAGTTGGAAAGTGTCGTGATTTCGCGACATGTCGCATTTTCGCGACTCAAAAAGTGCAGGAAGGCAGAGAAGGAAAAGTGTCATGATTTCGCGACATTCTACAAAGAAAGTTGTACGAACAAAAAAGTGTCGCAATTTTGCGACATGATGCTGAAGAGAGAGTCCACAAAGAGAACTGTCACAATTTCGTGACAAGTTCGAAAAGAGAGAAAGTTACATGTAAAATGTCACGATTTCATGACATGCTGCAGAGGTCGAGTTGAGGACTATCACGATTTTACGGCATGCTAAAAAGATCGAAGTGAGAACTGTCATGATTTTGCAACATGCAGTGAAGGAAAGAGTTTGATATGAGAAGCGTCACGATTTTGCGACAGGCAGTAGAGAAAGTGTACGAAAGCTGAAAGCATCGCGTTTTCACGATAGGATGGAGGAACAGCTTATGGATGCAGAAAATGTCATGATTTCACGATAGGTTGAGATGGTAGCATTCAGTTGGAGAAAGTGTCACGATTTCGTGAAAAAAATAGTTAGCAAGTCTTCAACAGAAGAAGCGTCGCGATTTCGTGATGAATTCAGGAAGGAAGAGCTCAAAGGCGAAAGCGTCACGATTTCGCGACTTGTTCCAGTTTAGTGGGCGTAAGGCAGAGAAAAGCTTAAGATAGCGAAAGTGTCACGATTTCGCAACATGCTCTGTTTTCACTGGGGCAAGTCGAGAAAAAGTTAAAGAAGCGAGAAATGTCACGATTTCGCGACAAAAGTGAATATGACATCAGCAGAGGCAAAAGTGTCACGATTTCGTGACAGAAGCTGAGAAGGATGCCATGAAGATAGAAGGGTCGCGATTTCGCGACAAGAGTATAGATGACGTCAGCAGAAGCAGAAAGTGTCGCGATATCGCGACAAAAACTAATAGGAAGCCAAAAGAAGCAAAAGTGTCATGATTTCGCGACAGTAGGCAAAAGAAGGTGTACAGATGTAAAAGTGTCGCGATATCACGACATGTTGTAGTTTCACGACGAAAGCTACAAGGAAGTGACAGAGGCAGCAAAGGTAGTTGAAGCCAACAAAGTTAAATCTGGGCCGACAAAGATTAGGGTTTTACAGCCGATGATCTTTAGGATATTAGCCGACTAAAGATTAATTTTTTTATCATGAATTAATGCTATAAAAGGAGGACTATTTTCGAGTTTCAAGGTATCGAAAGGGTGTATCGAATTTGTGTAAGTGAAGTCTGCTGTGCGCAAGAGAGCGAGCCGAGTCGAATCGATCGAAGTGTGCATTTGAAGTGTGATATTCACAGATAGAGTGAGGGAGAGAAGTGTGATCATCGAGAGGCAGAGTGTGCAAAGTCTGTGCTGCTGTGTTTGCACGATCAGTGCAAAATTAGTCTCGACCAAGTGTGATTGTAACAGAACAGAGAAAGAGGAAGAGGACAGACTTGTGCCAGATCGAAGAACTGTGTTTGGTGCAGATTAGATAGAGGACATTAGTGCTAGACCAAAGGAATATGTTTAGTGCATATTCGAGGACCATCTTTGCGATGATAGAGTTGAGGACAGAGATCTCTAGCTAGAGCAGGGAAGACAGGTGTCTTCTATGGATAGAGTTCCACTTGCTAAGGGCAGAGGAGGTAAAGGTCTTCTAGAGGATCACCAGCCAAAGCAGAATTAGGGAAAGGTATCTCCTTTGAGCAAGAGGCTCATAAACATTGTAATTGGGAAGGTTTCCCAAAGAACTATGATATAACTTTTAAAGAAAAGTTTTATCCGTGGAGTAGCCCACCTTGGGTGAACCACATAAATTTTTGTGTCACTTTGTGGATGATGTTTTGTGCATTGCTTGATTACTGTTGTTAATACTGCTATCTATTTTTTGCATAACATTGAATTGAAAGCTGATTTGAAAGAAAAAAATTAAAAGTGGTCTTATACTGTTCACCCCCCTCTCAATATAAGCTTGTGTTCTATAATTGGTATCAGAGCCAGCACCTTCAAAAATTTTAACAGCTTGAAGGAAAAGTTTGCAAAGAACACAATGGATTATTCAAGTGGCAATGCAACACCTATTCTTGATGGATCAGATTTTGGTCTGTGGAGTGCAAGAATGAAAGTCTATCTAATGGCACTTGGTAATGAGGTTTGGGAAGTAATTGAATATGGGTACACTATCCCTGTAAATGGTCCATACACTAAAGAAGACAGGCTCTTACATCACAACAACTCAAAAGCCATGAATGCAATCCTGAAGGGTTTACAGAAGGATGATCTTACCAAAGTGATTCACTGCAAGACAGACTAGTGAAATGTGGAAACAATTGCGGAGTGGTTCATACAGGTGACGCTAATGTCCGAAAGGCCAAATTGAGACACTTTAAAGGTATGTTTGAACAACTCAAAATGAATGATGATGAAAATATTAGTGACTACATGCTTCGTATGGATGAGATTGTTAACTCCATGAAAGACTTAGGTCTTGAAATTGCTGAAAATGATGTGTGTGATAAGATTTTAAGGTCTCTTCCTAATAGATTTAGTGAAAATATTTTTGCCATCGAGGAAGCTAAAGATTTAGATAAATTGAAGAAGGATGAGCTCCATAGTATACTTGGAGCATTTGAGCTGAGAACTCAAGTGAAAGTTGATGTTAAGAAAGAGGCAGCCTTCAAAGCTACCAAGAAATCAAAGGGCAAGTAGATTCAAGAGAGTGATGAGTCTTCTAGTGATGAAGAGGCATATTACAGCAAGAAAGGCAAGTTTTTCGGAAAGCACAAAAGCAAGAAAAATATAAGATGTTTCAACTGTGGGAAATTCGGTCATTATGCTACTGACTGTACTGTTTCCAAGAATGAAAGTGATAAAGATATATAGGATGTTAAGTGCAAGGATTCTGAAAAGCATAGGTATTTCAGAAAGAACAAAGATGAGCACAGCAGTCAAGGAAAGAGGTATTCACACAAGAACAAGAAAAGCTTCTACCTAGACAAAGCAAGTAAGTGTTCTAGCAATGATAGTGAAAGTTCTTCTAGTGATACTGAAAATGAGATCTTGTTCATTTCAAAAAAGGAGGAAGAACCGAAACATAAATTCATTGTCATGAAATGTTTTAGATGTGGAAATTTTGGGCACCTTGAGGATAAATGCAAAAATAATGATTTGGTTGCTAGTATGTATGAGGATGCTTCAGAAAACTACAATGAAGATGCATGTATGGTTTTTGAAAAGGGTAGCACCTCTAGTGATAAGAAATATGAAAAAGGCCTTGATAATTCAAAATGCAATCAAATAGAGGATCTTGAATGTGAACTTACTAATGCTCTTAGTGTTTTGAAAAAGGAAAGAAAGAAGAATGCTAGACTCAAGGATAAGTTAGATGAATGTTGTATGGAGAGAGACGAACTTATAGAAAATATTGAAGTCTCTATGGCTAAGACACAAGAACTCAAGACTGAGTTAGAATCTAAGGTGCTTGAGTATAGTGAATTAGAACAGAAAATGGATTCTTTGGAAGTGAAAACTAAAGAGTACAAGGATAAGTTGTACAGGTTTCAAGATAGCTCCAAAAGGGTTAAATCTCTCATCAAAGGTCAAAGAAAACCAATAGATAAAACAGGTCTCGGGTTTGTTGAGCCGCACAAGAAACAGGTTGGGGAATCTAGCAAGAGATTACAAAAGGAAGAAAGTTCTGATGTAGAAAGTACTTCAGATCAAGAGTCCGTGAGTGATAAATGTGCAAAAATAGAAAACAAAATTCTGAATGCAAAGAAGAAGTTTACCCGACCTATAAGGTCATTTACAGGAAAGTTTAATGGCAGATGTTTTGCATGTCACAGGTTTGGCCACATGGCTTCGCATTGCATGACTCAAGTAAGGAAGATAAATGACATTTTTAGGGGCCGTAACTTATTTCAAGGATATTGCTACTCTTGTAATCAGTTCGGGCATAAGGCAATATTCTGCAAAACTAACAATAGGAACACGATTACTCATAACATACGGATTCAAAGAAGAGGTATGCCAAACATAAATAACTTTGTTACGTTCTATAAGTGCAACAATGAAGGACACACAGCTAGATAGTGTAGAGCTGATTTTCCAAGGTATAGGAACATCAAAAGTGATATAAACAGGTCCAAGGATCAAGGTATGAATAAAAATAGGAATGATAAAAGAAACAAGAACAGTAGTATGAATAGGTTCGAGGATCAGAACAGTGACAAGAATAGAAATATAGACAAAGAATTCAAGAAAAGGCCCGACAAGGAAATTGTAGACACTGATGATGATGAGTGTCTAATGGGAGTGTCACTCCCAACCCTGTTTTAAATCACCTCATTAGGAGGTGGGGGAGGAACTAAGCTAAGAGGCTCATTCTTAGTCTCGATCCCCAAAGATGACCCTTCACCATTGATGACAAAGGGGGAGAGATATGAGAAAGGGGGAGAGCTTCAAGTAAAGAAGAAAGCTTCAAGTCAGGGGGAGCAAAAACTTTAATTGCAGATTCTCAGTTGTTGGATTGTAGGGTTTAGTTTTGGCTCTTGATATATGTTTTTAGTTAAGGGTTGCCATCAATGACAAAGGGGGAGATTGTTGGCAATTTTGGGTACCTTGGGTACATTGCCTTTGCTCTAAGTGTAGATGTTTTCATTGATGTCAAGAAGGTCTTGAAGCAATTTGGTTTGATGTCAAAGAATGTGTTTTGATGTAGGTTTCAGTTTGGACAGTGAGTTTCCAAGAAGATCAGAGTAGCCCAGTTGCAAAAGATCAAGAAAAAGATAAGTAATAAAAAGTATGTAGGCGGCTGGAAAAACTGTCGCGATTTCGTGACATGTTTTAGGAGAGAGAAAGTGTTGGAAAAACTGTCGCGATTTCGTGACATGTTTGAGAAGAGAGAAAGTGCTGGAAAAACTGTCATGATTTCACGACATGGTTGAGGAGAGAGAAATTACTGACAAAACTGTCATGATTTCGTGACATGTTTGAAGAGAGAGAAATTTCTAGCAAGTCTGTCGTGATTTTGCGACATGCTAAAAAAAAGAGAAGAAGTTGGCAAAACTGTCAGAATTTTGCGACATGTTGGCAGAGAAGGAGAGCAAGTTGGAAAGTGTTGTGATTTCACAACATGTCACATTTTTGCGACTCGAAAAGTGCAGGAAGGCAGAGAAGGAAAAGTGTCACGATTTCGCGACATTCTGCAAAGAAAGTTGTACGGACGAAAAAGTGTCACGATTTTGCGACATGATGCTGAAGAGAGAGTCCGCAAAGAGAACTGTCATGATTTCGAGAAAATTTCAAAAAGAGAGAAAGTTACATGTAAAATGTCACGATTTTGCGACATGCTGTAGAGGTCGAGTTGAGGACTATCGTGATTTCGTGGCATGCTGAAAAGCTCGAAGTGAGAACTATCGTGATTTTGTGACATGCAGCGAAGGAAAGAGTTTGATATGAGAAGCATTGTGATTTCGTGACAGGTGGTAGAGAAAGTGTATGAAAGCTGAAAGCGTCGCGTTTTCACGATAGAATGGAGGAACAGCTTATGGATGTAGAAAATGTCATGATTTCACAACAGGTTGAGATGGCAGTGTTCAGTTGGAGAAAGTGTCACGATTTCACGATAGAAATAGTTAGCAAGTCTTCAAAAAAAGAAGCATCATGATTTCACAACAAATTCAGGAAGGAAGAGCTCGAAGGTGAAAGCGTCGTGATTTCATGACTTGTTCCAGTTTCACGGGCGTAAGGCAGTGAAAGTGTCACGATTTCGTGACATGTTCTGTTTTCATTGGAGCAAGCCAAGAAAAAGTTAAAGAAGCGAGAAATGTCGCGATTTCATGATAGAAGTGAAGATGACGTCAGTAGAGGCAAAAGTGTCTCGATTTCATGACAGAAGCTGAGAAGGATGCCATGAAGACAAAAGGGTCACGATTTCACGGCAAGAGTATAGATGACGTCAGCAGAAGCAGAAAGTGTCACAATATCGTGACAAAAACTAATAGGAAGCCAAAAGAAGCAAAAGTGTCATAATTTCATGATAGCAGGCAAAAGAAGGTGTACGGCTGTAAAAGTGTCACGAAATCGCAACATGTTATAGTTTCACGACGAAAGCTACAGGGAAGTAATAGAGGCAGTAGAGGCGGTTGAAGCCAAGAAAGTTAAATCTGCCCCGACAAAGATTAGGGTTTTGCAGCCAACGATCTTTAGGGTATCAGCCGACTAAAGATTAATTTTTTGATCATGAATTAATGCTATAAAAGGAGGACTATTTTTGAGTTTCAAGGTATCAAAAGGGTGTATCAAATTTGTGCAAGTTAAGTCTGCTATGCGCAAGAGAGCGAGTCGAGTTGAATCGATCGAAGTGTGCGTTCGAAGTGTGATATTTGTAGATAAAGTGCGGGAGAGAAGTGTGATCATCGAGAGGCAGAGTGTGCAAAGTCTATGCTGTTGTGTTTGCGTGATCAGTGCAAAAGTAGTCTCGACCAAGTGCGGTTGTAACAGAACAGAGAAAGAGGAAGAGGATAGACTTGTGCCAGACCGAAGAACTATGTTTGGTGTAGATCAGATAGAGGACATATGTGCTAGACCGAAGGACTGTGTTTAGTGCATATTCGAGGACCAGCTTTGCGGTGATAGAGTTGAGGACAAATATCTCTAGCTAGGGAGGGAAGACAGGTGTCTTCTGTGGATAGAGTTCCACTTGCTAAGGGCAGAGGAGGTAGAGGTCTTCTAGAGGATCACCAGCCAAAGCAGAATTAGGGGAAGGTATCTCCTTTGAGCAAAGGCTCATAAACATTGTAATTGGGAAGGTTTCCCAAAGAACCGTGATATAACTTTTAGAGAAAAGTTTTATCCGTGGAGTAGCCCACCTTGGGTGAACCACATAAATTGTTGTGTCACTTTGTGGATGATGTTTTGTGCATTGGTTGATTACTGTTGTTAATATTGCTATCTATTTTTTGCATAACATTGAATTGAAAGTTGATTTGAAAGAAAAAAATTAAAAGTGGTCTTATACTGCTCACCCCCCCTCTCAGTATAAGCTTGTGTTCTACAGCTGAGAGAAGACCCGTTCTATATACCAGTGCTCAATGTGGACCCCTTTGTGGTCTAAGTGCCACTGTGTTGCATCATTGTGGAAGCCAAAGATGTGATCAAATACTATCTACTTCACCTCAGTTGGTGAATATGTGATGGCCTCACCATCCAGAGGGAATCAAAAGATGTAGTAGACATCCTCCAGAGTGATAGTCATATTACCTATCAACAGGTGAAAGGTATTGGTCCACGCATCCCAATATCAAGCTAATGCATTCATATAGGCTTGATCGACCCAGATGGTGGGGATGCATAATATATAGCCAAATCCCATGGCCCTAAACCAATCCTACTCTACTAGTGTCAATGCATTGCATAGGTTATGAAGGATCTCAGATACCCTTGCCCTCGCAGTCAAAGTCTAGTGGAAAGCAGAATAATAAGGTAAAAATAATAAAAAATAAGCTTAAAAATGACAAAAAAAATCATAAAATCTCAAAAACACCTTAAAAATAGAAAAAACACTTCTAATATTTAAAAAAATCAATTAAATGCTTTTAAAACTTAAGAAAAAAATAATAATAAAATTCCTAAAGTGTTCGAACCACGGTTCAGACCCACGGTCGGGAGGGTGGTCAATTTGATGACCATTGGGATTTGAATCCCATCACGGCTAACAACTGCAGCCCCCAATTTGACAATTGGGAACCGTGCCTGCCAGTCACAGCTAGGAGAAATGACCTTTTCAGGCTCATTTCCCATCCCGAGACACCCAAAAAAATTAAAACCCTAACCCTCTAAGCTAACCCAAGCTAAACCTAACTAGGTTGAGGTTAATTACCGATGGTTCAATGATGTTTATTAGCCCATTATTTAATGAGGTTAATTTTAAAACCGATAAAAGAAAATAATGAGCAAGGATTTGTGTGCTTCTACCTTACTAGAACCGGCTCCTCCAGGTTGGTCTGCCATCGGTGTGGATGATAGTGAGGTCGAGTTGCGATAGCATTCCATATCAATTTTTTTTCTCACCTCTTATATCTCTTAGATTCTCAATTGCAACAGGAAATAATAAAATTTTAAAAATTGTGTAAAATGCTTAAATATTTCATATTTTTGCCTTGATCGCGCATGACAACCACGGTCCCCGACTTAGGGTTTTCCACTCGTGAGTCTGACCCGTGGCTAAGAAATTTGACATTGTTAGCTGCTTCTGACAAGCATGGCTAGCAATATGTAATAAATGCTCTCAAATCCCATCGTATGGAGTTTCAAAATGCTAAAATAAAAATACCCATTTGACCAAGAATGTCAAAAATATTAAATAAATAAATAAAATCAGATAAATCAAAAACCAAATGCACCTCGTATCAAGTGATTTACCCTTGACACTTGGCGATTGCAGTGATTGGCATTCCATGCAATCCAAAAAGATGAATAAATTACCATAAGGACATTTGGGACAAATTAGTCATCATTGAATTGTTATGCTTCATTTCAATCCCTAAGATGACCTAGACGGTCAGACTGCTCCATGGGAATAAGGTATTCATGTCAATTCTTCTATGATATTTTTAGAATATCATCGAACAATATGATTCAACACATGCCTAATTGGAATTGCTATCATCTTGATTCCCTAAGAAAGCCTTTATGGTTGGACCGCTCCATGGGATAAAGATGTACAATTACTGTTAACAGTTGCAATCATGGTTGAGTTAGGCCTTGCCAAGTAGTATCAAAGTGCTAAAACCTTAAATTGTTCAAGTCATTCATAGTGGTCACGCAACTCGTCACTTTATTAATTGTCATTACCTTCATCGACTCGTCACTTGAGGGGATAGTCATAATGTTATAATCATAATCAAATTCAACAAAATATCCCTTGACAAAATTACATTCATCTTATGAATCATTGCCAACGACTATAATAAGCTTACCCTCTACTAGGGCAAAAAGCAAATATGATAGTTAAGTTAGTAGCTCTCCTCCTTTTGGATCTATATGGTGTAGAAGCCTATAGTAGCCCTGAGTTTCCCGATCGTCGTTGGAGCTTGCCAAAGATTTTTCAATTTAAGCCTTCCATACAGTTGGAAGCAATGATTCTAGGATGCACGTCCTCTTTGCAAGATTTGGGCATCTAATGTTGATCAGAATAATGATCATCATCCAACCTATGACATTGTTTTAGGTCTATTTTTTCTCAGCGTTGTTCGATATCACAATGCATCTCAAAGGGGGTATCTATAGATACCTAAAATGCATCATGTCAAGGTGACTACTCATATGGGACATGCTAGAAGACCATATGGAAGACCTTGGATAAATACCAAGGTATAGTAGTGGTTCTAACCACTCATTTAGGCATTTTGGCCTAACTAGTGTTGGTCGTGTCTGAGACCCATGGTTAACAGAGTTGAATGCGCCTCAGAGCTACGTCTAGCAGTAGGAATCAGTTGGACTATGTTTGACCCAAATTTGGTTATAACGATCAATTGGTTGTAGATACGAGCAATTTGGAGGTGAAAAGATCCAAAAGCTTCCCTCCAACTACTCCAGTTGTCCATTCTTGATCTTGGCTTCCTCAAGAAGCTAAGACATAGCCTTCCTAGAGGTTATAAGAACCCCATACAAAATAAGAAATGAGAGAGATGCATAGAAGAATTTAAATGGTGAAGCCCTATCGAATTCAGTACTCACCTACTTGTATTAAGAGAAGTCCTTTAGCTAGCATTGAGAGATTGAAATGGCAATTGAAGTCATGGAGGTCTTAGGAGGCTAGAAGAATCAAGAAATGAGATTACAAGAATTCCATCAACAATAAGAACAATTCAACTACTAAATTTATCATAGGACACATAAGCAACACTTGAACCATCAATTCATTAGGGAAATTGGATATCTAGGCCATATTTGTAGGGTAAGTGCACTTTCAACTTTGTTGCGGCTGTCAGCCATGGCTAACAGTGCTCACCGCACGACATACCCACAGTCAGGTTCAATATCCATATTTCCTTGGTATTTAACTATAGGTGTTATTTCATTTGTATTAGAGTAGATAAATTAGGTGTATATTTGCTTTATTAGAGAATTTTGTTCGGTAGAAATAATATTTTAAGTATCTTTCTTCTCATTTGGCATTTGTAGTAAGTAGGACAAGAATGCTTCCATTTCATATTTTCATGCTTTTTATTTCATAATTAGGGCATTAGATAGATAATTTTGTCTTTCCTTTACATATTTTATGGCAATATTTCATGTTTAACATAGGTTTACCATGTTCTTGTACTTTCTTGATTTCAAGCTTTCATGGCACCTTTTTGTATAACTTCCTTTTAAAGCCTCATCAAGAGAGGCCTCCTTTATTACTAATATGCTTCTTGTTGTTTATTGTATGTAGTACTAACAAGGTGTTGATGACATGCAAGGCAACAAATGCATCTAATCAAGGAGAAGAAGGTCATCAATACCTTAGAGCAGTTCGTGTGCATCTAGGAAGCCTCTGAATTACACCTACCCTTGCGTGGGGATTGTTCTATGATTGTAATAATTGTATCACATTGGGTATCCCTAAGAGGGACAAATTTGTAACCGAGTTTCATTGGAAAATTAATAAAGGAAACCCTTATTTTGGTTATATGCAAATTTTTTCATCTTTTATGCTTTATATGTGAATTTCAATTATTATTAGCTTAGGTGTATGCTTCCTGGATTTCTACAAAAATAAGTTGTTTGAGCCATCCTCATTCTCATTTTCATAATTTACTCTTTTTTTTTCATTTGTAGCTTTTACTCTACATTATTTTCAAAATGTTCATACTTTTTGTAGTAGTAGTACTAGACATTTCTCTTATCAAGTTTTCCTCTTTCTCTTCATCTTCCTCTAGTAGTAGGTCTACCTCTTCTTCCTCCTTCTCTTGATAAATTCTAATTATGTTGTCTACTTTATCCTTGTCCTTGTCCTTGGTTACTTGTACTAGCACTATCAATATTTGGGACTCACACCTTTGAGGCAAAATGCTTCTCTTCACCTTCACCAAAGGTGTCTCTTAGTATTTCTTCATATGACATAAGAGAATCAATAATATGATCAATATCCAATGTTATAAAATATTTTCTCTCTTCAATTATGATGGAAACATGGTTCCATCTATTGGAGGTATTATATTATATGGTAAATTGCAAGAATATTGTAAATACCATGTAAATAGTTTAGTTTAAAGTGTGATTAATATTTGAGTATATAGTAGGTGTCATGTAAGTATGGAGTTATGTAAGAGTTTATCATTTAGTATATGCAATCATTATATTATTTGTCCTTACATAGATATGTAGAGTCAATAATAGATTTATTATCATATGGTATTTCTTTCGTGAGAAATATGAAGTGTTAGATATCCTGTGTGTGTCAGGAGATGAAAATTTTGTGTAAGTAGAAAGTTCAAGGGTTGTGAACGTGAAGAGTTTTATATCCATATGTATATATTAAAGGTAAAGTGATGTAATCTAAGTAGCATTATATTATTCAATAAGTGTGATATTGAATGTATGCATTTGTATGAATATTTTATATTGATCCTATGGAAAATATAGTTGAATTGCTAATAATGGTATTAGATCCACATAATTGAATATTTGGTAGAGATATCTAGTGAAAAGGTGAATAGAATTGAAGCAAATAATTGGAGAAGAAACACCAAGGTGACATAGAGTTAAATTTGCAAGAGAGGATCCATTAGTGTGAAGAACTAGTATTGTGAAGAAATATTTTCTTGCAAGACAAAATTTGGAAAGCAAGTATGCATTTAGCCACACTATTGCATTCATACAAAGTCACAGTAAATATGTTTGGTTAGAGCCACACTAGTTGTGCTTGGTGAGAGCTATTTTTTAAGAGAATTTGGGTTGATAAGTGCACCCAAATATTGAGAGAAGCCTACAATCATTGGTTGGATTGAGGAAAGAAAATTTTGCCTACTATGAGAAGGGACTAGAATTTTTTGAGAGAAGTTAGAATATTTGAGTTGAATTCCTGAGGATATAGCTCAAGAAGTGAAAATTTGATAACATAGTTAAAAATATCTATAATGTTTGAATAAAGTAGAAAATAGAGATGATTGAAGAATTTGATTGATGAATGTATAGTTATGCACCAAGATTAGAAATACTTTAGGTGAAATGTTAAAGTATTTACTAGTTTTGGGAAATATGATAGAGAAAATACATTGAAATCCCAAATAGAAGAGACATTTAAAATGAGGTACAAGTGGAAAGCATGATGGACATAATTAGTATAGTGAGAGGCATAGGAGTAACACCCAAAAAGAAAAAATAAAATAATTTTATCTTGAGTAGTTAGAGATATCAAGTATAAAAAAATAATGGACATTGATTAAAGTATTGATGCATTAGGTGATCTCTCTCTCTCTTTCTCTCTCTCTCTCTCTCTCTATATATATATATATATATAGAGAGAGAGAGAGAGGTTTGATTAAATATTGAAGCTCATGTATTTGTTTGTGAGAAATATCAAATTTGAAGAAAGGTTACTTAAAAGAAAGTATTCTAACATCTGAGAGGGAAGTTAGAAGTTTTTAAAAACAAGGAGGTAGTGCAGAATAAAAGACATGCATGCATTATATTAAATAATTGCAAAGGTATTTACATTAACCTTTGTTTCATTTGATTTAATAAAATTAAAGAAGATGATATTATTTTAACAAAGGAAATGTTGGATAAAGCAGAATTAAAGAATGCAGATTAAGGATAAAATATTACCTTGGAAAAAGTTAATTTTTTAAAGAAGTTTTTAATTTGAAAGGAAATTAATTACTATGAGCAATATTTATTTATTTATTTATTGAAGAAACACACGCTTATACTGAGATGGGGGGTGAAAATTATAAGATAAAACTTTTATTTCCAATCAATAACTACAATAATATGAATGCAATAATGAAACAATCCACAAATCACCACATACAGAAGAGACAAATATTTACGTGGAAACACCCTTCAGAAGAAAACCATGGCAAAATATTGCTTATATTTTATTCAAAACATTTTTTGGGCACCAACCCACAAGAGACACCAATCCCCTAGTACAAGTTCATGGGAACCAACCCACAGGAGACACCAATCCCCTAGTACAATTTCATGGGTACCAACCCACAGGAGACACCAATCCCCTTACACAAGTTTGTGGGCACCAACTCAGCTCTGAAGACAACAATATTCTACTTACAAATATGATCCAAACTATGGTTAGGTCTGCTAAAAAACTAATCCAAAAATTTGCTCTGGTCTACTCAAAATATGATCCAAAACTCTGCTCTAGTCTGCTCAAAAATCTGATCAATTTTTGTTCATTGTAATCCCTGCCTTACCTTGCCTTTAATATTTTAAATTCTTCATTTTTATTGAGTTTGCTTTCTTCAACTTGCTAAAGCACTTGGATATCAAAATTACAATATAGTAGCATTCATTCTTCCTTAGACAATAAACATTTCACTTATATCTCCTATCTAAGGGTTACAATATATTATGCAAAGTGTTACCTTACTTTTTCCAAATCATGGACAACTTGTGCCACTTCAAAACCTGTGCTCCTTGTCACTTTGTTCCATGATCTCTATTGAATTCCATCTTGTGGCAGCCACGTGTACAACAAACTCTTTTCTAACACCCTTTTTTTCTAGAAATTTTACACTCAAAAATATTTTTTTAGGCATGATCAATGGGTGCTTGATATGTCAACGATCTCTGAAGTTGATTATTACACCAGATGCTGCCAGGTGTCACTTTTACCACAACTATTGTAAGACTACCAATTGGTCCCTCTAAATCATCAAGAACCACATGCCCAAACCACTGGGCACATCCTGTATGCGAGTGCAATGTTACCACCCTAGGTGGTCACAATCACCTTAGCGCATGTCGGTTCTTATAAACATTGTCATGCTTCATAGCACGATCAGTGTAGGATGATATCCCACTTAATTTTACAAAGTACAACCCTGTTGGAGAAACCCACTTGTCAAAAAAATCACAAGCTATCAGTGTTCACATCATGGTTCTTCAAGCAATATTTGAGCCCTATTAATACAAATCCTTTTTGCCTATGACCTGGGTGCTATTTTCCAATCTACCAACTTGTTTGTACAACAAAGAGCACACTCCAATGACACCTTCAACACATGTGCTCGCATACATTGCGAACCTTCAACTTCTCCTGACACTGGATGTCTTCTCCTTGATTTTTGTGCTATAAGATAGCCTAATCTGCTCCCTTTTGTCGAAGATATGCATCAGTACCACAAAAATCCCCTCTACACCTTTGTAGAAACTCTAATATCCTGCTTCGTTCTTCTCTCCTCTTCATATCTGGTGCAACACATATATCTTGAAGGCATTTCACTTCTTCAACATCATTTAAATGAACTCTTGGCCTTTAATTTATATGCAAATGTTCACTTTCTTGCTATTTGCGCTAAGGGGTTGGCCCACACTATTTGAATGCTTAAATTTGAAACCTTTAATTAAAATATTTAAATATTTTGATTTAAATATTAAAGCATACTCATATTATAACATCACTTTAATATTTAAATTTTTAATTTAAATATTAAAGCATACTCATATAATTAAATCATTCTTGGAGATATATTTTATTTGAATACTTTCTTTGATATTTCCCAAACTCATAAGTGACCAAATCAACCTTTGACATCAATGACAACTCAATAATTCCAACAATCTCCCCCTTTGTCATTGATGGCAACCCTGCAAATAAACTGTCATTTATTACAACTATATCACAAGTTGCTCCCCCTGACAACTTTCTACCCCTTACTAAAATTATCCCCCTTTGACATCAATGGTAAAGGCTTCTCATGGCTAAATGATAAGGCACTTGACAATGCCCCCTTACTATTACTCTTATTGAGATATTCAATGATGAGATGAGAGTGAAACTACTTCCAACTCACCTCTGAGATACTCAAAGGTCTCCTTTGGAAGTGGTTTGGGAAAGAAGTCAGCAGTTTGTTCCTTTGTAGCAATGTATTCCAACTTTACTTGCTCATCATTCACTTGCTCTCTCAAAAAGTGATACTTGATTGGAATGTGCTTGGTCCTTGAATGCATCGTCGAATTCTTTGAAATATTGATGGCACTTGTATTATCACAAAGTATGGAGATAGGATGATCATGCTCTAGTTGGAAATAAATTAAGGTTTCAACCTATGTGCAACAAGCAGTTGTTGCAATGTACTCTACCTCTGTAGTAGATAAGGACATAGATGCTTGTTTCTTACTTAGCCAAGAGACCAAACAGTCTCCAAGAAAACATGCTCATCCACTTGTATTTTTCCTATAACCCACACTGCCTACCCAATATGTATATGTATATGCAGTGAGAGTGAAATTATGACATTTGGGATACCACAATCTAAAATCTATAGTTCCTTTCAAATACTTGAAAATTATTTTTACTACTTATACATGTGTTTCCTTTGGTGCAACTTGAAATATTACCACCAATCTGATTGTTTGTATTATATTCGGATTTGTAGTTGTGACATACAGTAAAATTATAATCATGGATCTATATAAATTTTGATTAGCCTCAGGAGACTCATCATATTTACTTACATCCTATAATCATGGGGGTACTCATAGGATTGCAATCGTCCATCCTAATTTTTTTTAACATTTCTTTAACATACTTGGTTTGAGAGAAATATAGGATTGCCTATGAAAATGATGTCATCCACACAGACCACTACAATTAATTGGTCATTTCATTCATTCTTGATGTACAAGTTTCTATCAACTATACTTTTTTGAAACCTTGTTCTTAGAGGTATTTATCCAACCTTGAGTACCAAGCCCTAGGGGCTTGCTTTAGTCCATAGAGATCCTTTTTCAATTTGCATACATAGTTTGACTTATCTTTCAGGCTAAAACCATCTGGTTGCTCAATGTAGACATCTTCCTCTAAGTAACCATTAAGAAACATTGATTTTACATTCATTTGGTACATGCTAAAGTTTTTGGAACTTGAAAAGACCAAGAACATTCTTATGGACTCAAGACGAGAAACATGAGTAAATGTCTCTTAAAAAATAATTCCCTCAACTTGTGCATAGCCTTTGCACACAAGTCTTGCTTTTTTTTTGACAACCTGACCATATTTGTTCAACTTTTTTTTGTAGATCCATTTGATGCTAATTACGTTCTTATCTTTTGGATTTGGGACTAGTTCCAAGTTTTGCTCTTCTCTATTTGATCTAACTCTTCTTCCATTGTCTTAATCCAATATTTATCTTCACTTGCTTCATTGAAATTCTTTGGCTCAACTTTATATAGTAAAAATAAGTTGGCATGTTCACTTGTACTTGTTATTTTCCTCCTTGTTTGTCTCTCATCTAGATTCCCAATAATCAGATCTTTCGTATGGTTCTTTTGCACATAACTGTATGATGTTTTGGATGATGCCTTGAATGGTGTTTTAGGGGGTGTTCTTGAGGGTGTATTATGATTCTCAACTTCTTTAGTTTCTTCATCTTCGTAACATTCTCCTTCTTGATACAAGATCTCTTGATTTGGTTCTCTCAGATATATTTCTTCAACAACTCTTATATTTGCGATTTCTATAAATTTATGTGATCTTTTATTGAAGCATATATAGGCTTTACTCTTTGAAGAGTATCCAAGGAAGATACCCTCATCACACCTAGAATCAAACTTGCCTAAATCTTTTTCATCTTGTTTAATGTAGCATTTGCTTCCAAATATTCTGAAATACTTCATAATAGATGGTATTCCCTTCCAAATATCATATAGATTTTGTGATGATTTACTCTTACTTGAGCTGTATTGATGATATACATAGTTGTATGGACCGCCTCTCTCCAAAAAGCATAAGAAATCTTAGACTCATTTAGCATGTCTTTGGACATGTCTTGAACAATTTTTTTCTTCCTTTCAACTACTCCATTCTATTGTGGAGTTCTTGTTGTTGAGTATTATCTTTTGATTCCATGTTTTTCACAAAATTATACAAATTTATTTGAAGTGAATTCACCTCCTCTATCTGATCTTAGACACTTGATATTTTTGCCTATTTCATTTTCTACAAGTGTCTTGAATTCTTTGAACCTTTCAAAGGCTTTTGATTTTTCTCTTAAGAATGTTACCCAAGTTATTCTAGAATAATAATCAATAAACAACATGAAATAATTCTCATATTGTAATATATTTATCCTTGTAGGGCTGCATAGATCGGTGTGAATTAGCTCCAAAGTCTTGGATGAAGAGAATTCCTTTGATTTGAAACTTGATCTTGTTTTCTTACCATGTTGGTATTGTGCACAAATCGTGCTTGGGGGTTTGGCTATCTTGGAAAAATATTTGACTACCTATTTGTTGCTTATTTTTACCATGTTATCAAATTTCAGGTGGCCCATTCTCCTATGCCATAACCAACTCTCATCCTTTTGTGATAAAAAGTATTTTTCTTTCCTAATTTTTCTCAATATGTAGAGATTGTTTGCAGTTCTACAGGTATTTGTAATAAATTTTTCTATCTTGGATTTCCTGATCTCACTTCCATTTGGATGAAATGTGAGTGTATGCCCTTAATCACATAGTTGTATCACACTTAGAATTTTATGCATCAACACTTCAACATATAACACATTCTCTGTCCTTGATATTCCATTATCCAAGCTCAAGGTTCCCTTTCCAACAATTTTGGCAGAAGCATTATCACCAAATTTCACTATGACTCCATTTATTTATTTGAGAGAGAAATTTGTTTTTGTCACATGTCATATGGCTTGAACAACCACTATCAATGTACCACTGATTTCCTTCATTTTGCACATGAAGAGTTGTTTGTACCAACATAGAATTCTCCTTTTCTTGTTCCATTTTATTTTTCCAAACTTTGGAGGATATATCTGTTTGACCATCATCCTTACTTGATTTTGGAAGTTCATGGAACATTATTCTACACCATTTAGCTATATATTCAAAATTATTACATTTGTAACAAATGATGTTGTAGTCCATGAGATGTGCAGATGAATTGAAATTCCTCTTGGTGAAACCAAAATCATCTTAGCATGGACCTTGTACTTTACAGCTTTATGACCAAATTGACTACATGAAAAACAAAAACCATAAAAGAAATATTAGAACTTGTTTGATTGCCTTGTAGGATATGACTGCATGGTTCTTTTATTATTGTTTGTATGATGGACCTTGGTCCATTATAATGCTTTGTTTTCTTCCTTGATGCTTCCACTTCTCAACACATCAGCATAGGTTTCAGGCTCTTCTTTAATTATTTTCTTTGATGCCTTTATTTCTTTTGAGTTTGACTTCGTATTTTGTTTCTTTTTACTTTCTTCAAAACCAAGTCCAGTATTTATAACCGAATATCTTTGTGCTTTTATAATATCATCCACAATTTTTGTGCTTTTCTCAAACTTATGGATACCAATTGAAGAAACACATGCTTATACTGAGAGGGGGGTAAAAAGTATAATATAAAACTTTTCTTTCCAATAAATAACTACAATAATATGAATCCAATAATGAAATAATCCATAAATCACCACACACACAAGAGATAAAGATCTACGTGGAAACACCCTTTCGAGATAAAATCATGGTAAAATATTGCTTATATTTTCTTCAATAAATTTCATGGGCACTAACTCATAGGAGATAATGATCCCCTAATACAAGTTTGTGGGCACCAACCCACATGAGACACCAATACCCTAGTACAAGTTCATGGGCACCAACCCATAGGAGACACCAATACCCTAGTACAATTTCGTGGGAACCAACCCACAGGAGACACTAATCCCCTTACACAAGTGCATGGGCACAACCTAGATCTGAAGACACCAATATTCTACTTACAAATCTGGTCCAAAATTTGCTCAAGTTTTCTTAAAAACTGATCCAAAAATTTGCTCTGGTCTACTCAAAAATCTGATCCAAAAATCTACTCTAGTCTGCTCAAAAATCTGATCAATTACTATTCATTATAATCCTTGCCTTACCTTGCCTTTACTCTTTTAAAATTTTCCCTTTTCTTGAGTTTGCTTTCTTCAACTTTCTAAAGCACTCGGATATCAAAATTGCAATATAGTGGTATTCATTCTTCCTTAGACAATAAATATTTCACTTATATCCCCTATCTAAGGGTTACAAGATATTATGCAAAGTGTTATCTTACTTTTGTCAAATCATGGAAAAATTGTGCCACTTCAAAACCTGCGCTCCTTGTCACTTTGTTCCATAATCTCTATTAAATTCTATCTTGTGGAAGCCACGTGTACAACAAAATATTTTCTAACACCCTTTTTGCTAGAAATTTCACGTTCAAAATTATTTATTTAGGCACGGTCAACAGGTGCTTGAGATTTCAATGATCTTTGAAGTCAATGAATACGCCAGATGCTGCCAAGTGTCACTTTCACCACAACTATGGCAGGGCCACCAACTGACCCCTATGCTACCTGAAGAACTGCACGCCCAAACCACTGGGTGCCTCTTGTGCATGGGTGCAATATTACCACCCTAGGTGGTCACAATCACCCAAGTGCCTGTTGAAACTTATAAACACTATCGTGCTTCATAACACAATCAATGTGAGATGATATCCCACTTTATTTTGCAAAGTGTAATCCTGCTAGAGAAACCAGCCTGCCAGAAAAATCACAATCCACTAGTGCTCGTGTTGTGGTTCTTCGAATAATATTTGAGCCCTATCAATACAAATCCTTTTTGCCTATGACCTAGATGCTATGTTCTAATCTACCAACATCTTATTCTCACAACAAAGAGCACACTACAATGAAACCTTCAACACATGTTCTTGTGTGCCTTGTGAACCTTCAAATTCTCATAACACCGAACGTCTTCACCTCTAGTCACTGCATTATGAGATAGCCTCATCTACTCCCTTTTATCGAATATATGCGTCAGTGTCGTAAAACTCCCCTATGTGCCTTCGTGG
This sequence comes from Wollemia nobilis, assembly GCA_028583015.1. NCBI lineage: Eukaryota > Viridiplantae > Streptophyta > Pinopsida > Araucariales > Araucariaceae > Wollemia > Wollemia nobilis. The sequence continues at coordinate 3,246,267 of JAQPPZ010004166.1, read as the reverse complement.
AAACTCCAATCTCCTACTTCATTCTTCTCTCCTCTTCGTATCTGGTGCAACACATATATCTCGAAGGCATTTCACTTATTCAACATCATTTAAATGAACTCTTGAACTTTAATTTATATGTAAACATTCACTTTCTTGCTATTTGTGCTAAGGGGTCAGCCCACACTATTTGAATGCTTAAATTTGAAATCTTTAATTAAAATATTTAAATATTTTGATTTAAATATTAAAGCATACTCATATTATAACATCACTTTAATATTTAAATTTTTAATTTAAATATTAAAGCATACTCATATAATTAAATCATTCTTGGAGATATATTTGCTTTGAATACTTTCTTTGATATTGCCCAAACTCATAAGCAACCAAATCAATCTTTGACATCAATGACAACTCAATAATTCTAACGTTTTTATTTTTTAAATAAGCTATGTGTGACTTCTATTGGGGACCACTCCCATTACAAGTACACAATATTACATTGCTCTCATTATATTTCTAACAAGTTAATTAATATATACACATATTTACCTTTCTATCAAATATATTATCCATATTCCTCAAACTGCTACGTTTCCATAAGCAACTTTTTTTTAAAGGAACTAACAACAAGAAAAACTCTTACATGACACAACTCCAACAGATAGAAGGAAAACAAACATAATAGTCATCCATCAAAGAGAAAATTAGTTCAATTATTTTCCTTCTGTAGCATAGGTTCTTCTTCCTTTAGAGTGGTAAGATCTAAGAATGTATTTTTGTACTTCAAGATCCTATGAATATATAGTTGTAACACATTTTGTAGGATCTTTACTTTTAGAAAATTGATCATCATTGATTATTTCATAATTAGTTTCAAGAATAACATCTGAGGTTCTAATATTTTCAATGGAACCATCTGGATGGTCTTTAGTAACAATTTGGCTTTTATCAATGATTTGATTCAGATTCTCCTTTTGGGGATGAGTCTTTTGTTGCTCACATGATTCTTGCTAGATAATTGGTGCATCTAGAGGATGAGCTTCTTTCTTTTGAACTAGGACATTTGAATATTTTGAATCATTCACATGTAGGTCCTTATCCTCCACCAAGGAGGAATCAGAGCATGATCAGATAACCGAGAATCTCTTCTTTAGGTGGCCCTATTGCTAATTGTCATAACATCTTAGGGAGAAGTTTTCATATTTAATATTTTAGATTCATTATCCTTTTCTTGAGGATATAGTAATGGATTGAGGTCCAAGAACTAAAATATTCATCAAAACAACCAATCTTGTTTTACTCATATTAATTTTACTGGACAAATTTTCCTCTATCTGGGTATCCATATATTGGAATGCACCAATGACATTACCAATTTTGGTGAATATCTTCTCTCCCTAAAACTCCATGGGAAGAGCATAAAGATTCACCCTGACTGGGAAACCATTAACTTCTTCTATAAAGAGGTTGAAACTAGGAGTCCAAGGTATTATATGGACACCACTTTGTTTTAAAAACCAGTTATATCTATAATCCATTACCCAATATCTATCTGCTAAATTATAAAAGGAAACAAAAAATAAAGTTTTGGATAGGAGAGTTACTTGGAAATGCGTACGAGTCCACCAAACTTATTATAAGTGAGGAAGAAAAATAGTTGGTGGAAGTTATAAGGAGAAATTAATATAGTGAAGAAAATAAATATTTGAAGAAGAGAAATATTTATGTTGAAATATTAATTTATTGATTGAATAAAATTACTAATATATCTAAAGAAAAATATTATTTATTTAATTAGAAGTATCGAAGGAAAGTACATTATTTGAAAATATTATTGAAAAGGTATTGAAGAGAATTGTTAAACAATTGTTAAATATTGAATAAAAATAATAATTTGATAGAAGAAAATAATTTGAAAAAGAAAAATTAATTTGGGAGAATAATGTTGTCAACAAAAAATGCTTCTATTGACTAAGGCGTCAGTGGTTGAGGCTAAAATAATTAAATACATCCTGCAACTCTACGAGGACGCTGCTGGTCAGAAAGTTAATTTCAGTAAAATAAAGTTATATTTCTTGAACACCCCCATTCAGAGGCAAGGAAGGATTGCAAAAATTTTAGGATGTGATATAGCAAACCTCCCCACTTCGTATCTTGGTCTCCCTCTTTTCATTGGTTCTCCGAGAGAGTCAATGTGGGACAGGGTTATTGAAAAAATTCAAAAAAACTTACTAGATGGAAAGGTCATCTTCTATCTCAAGCAGGAAAGTTGACCCTCATTAAGGCATCTCTTCAGAGCATTTTAGTCTATTTCCTCTTCGTTTTCAAAGCCCCTGTGAAGGTTTTCCATAAAATTGAGAAACTACAAAAAGAATTTTTATGGACTGGATCAGAGGAGAAAAAAAGGATACACCTTTTAGGATGGACCAAAGTGTGCAGACCCAGGGAAAATGGGGGCTTAGGTCTGAGGAGAATTGCTCATATGAATTTATTTTTACTAGCTAAGCAGGCGTGGCGCCTCATTTCTAGTGAAGAAAATGAATGGAAAACTATCATCAAACGAAAGTATCTTCAAAATATGGAATTTCTAAGTGACTCAATTCCAATCAGAGGTTATGCTTTTTGGAAAGCAATTCTCAATTGTAAGGAAATCATCAAAAAAGGTTTAAGATGGGTTTTAGGCAATGGTGAGAGGATAAATTGCTGGAATGACAAGTGGGCTAAGAACGAACCACTGATGCAATATCCTAAATTAGCCTGAATCAAAGATATCATGGAAGAACTCATTGGCAGAAAAGTCTTTGATTATATGGTTGAGGACAAAGACATAATGAAGTAGAAACAAATAAGGATTCAGGGATTTCAAGTGGAATCAAATGATCTTTGTAACATTCTCGGGAAACATTTTATCCCCATGAGACCCAAGGAAGATCAAGTGACCTAGGCTCCTACAAAAAATAGGTAGTTCATTGTTAAATCATCTTACAAGCTTTTGCTTGATGACGACGATTTTGTCCTCCAAAAGGACTTTTTGGATAAAAAATTTAATTCCAAAAATTGTAGTCTTTTCATGGCTAGTTATCCAAGGAATAATTCTAACCATTGATAATATGATGCGTAAAGGTATTTGTATTACTAATCGTTGTTATCTATGCAGGGTTAATTGGGAGACCATTTATCACATTTTCCTTGAGTGCCCTTTTTTCTTGACTGTCCTAAGTGGGGTTTTTCAGGCCTTCAATATTTCTTGAGTTAAACTAGCCACTGTACTTGATTTATTCATCCAGTGGCCTTGCTCCTTGTAAAGCTAAAGACTTAGATACATGTGGAAAATTTGTCTCAATCACTATCTTTGGTAGGTGTGGTTAGAAAGGAACCATAGAGTCTTTAATGAGTCTATCCATGATCATAAAACTATCATTGCCAGGATCCTATCCTTTTCCAATGAGAATGTGAACCTTATCCCTTTTGATAGTCATAAACCTCATCTATAGGAGACCATGATTGCTCAATATTTAAGCTTAACCTTATTAGATGAGTCTGTGCCTAGGGTAGTCAACCCCAGAGCCAATGTTAAGTGGTCCCCACCTCCTACGGGTTGGTTTAAGATTAATTTTGATGGAGCGGCTAAGGACAATCCTGGAAGAGCAGGTGCTAGCGATATTGTGTGAGATCATAATGGGAATATGATTCTTGCATTTTTTAAATATTTGGGAACAAGGACAAACAACGAAGTTGAAGCTAGAGCTATGTGGAGAGGCCTTCAAATGACTCAAGGCTTTGAAGGCAATTTGATCATAGAAGGAGACTCTATGCATGTTATAAATCTCCTCAATAATTAGAAAACACCTCCTTAGAGGATTAAAATAATTTTTGAAGAGGCTAGGATCCTTTTCTAGGGAAGACAGGATAGAAAATCCCAACATGTCTTTTGGGAAGCTAACAAAGTTGCTGATAAGCTGGCCAATTTGGGTGTCAATGGTGAAAGACTTTTCAAATGGGAACATGGTGTCTCGAGTGAAATAGAGGAGCTTATTAAACAAGAATGCCAAGAATGATAGTCGAATTTACCAATAGGGAAGGCACTGTAAGTTCGAAGGCTATGAGTACTCTCGTATCTTTTTTGAAATGGACTCACAATAAAAATTATCCGAGCTATCGGTCTTGGTGGATGCTGCTTGGAAATACCACAAAGACTAATGGGGATAGTCACATATCAGATAACATGGCTCCTAGTCATCTTAGTAATTTGAGGTTGGTTGATAATCATAAGGCAGGAAATAAATGACAATATAAAACTTCAAACCAGAGCCACGTCGACCACCAGATAGCCACTGACATAAATCTAGCCAGTAGGTTCACTTCTCCAAGGCTGATTGGCCAAGACAGAATGTGGTCCCAAAGCATGTCATATACGAAAGAAAGCAATTACCAAAGAATTATTAAGAGTAACTGTCAATACAGAGCTTGTGGGAGTTTTTTTTAGTACTTTGCTATGTGTGTCTACAACTTTTTGTTTCTCCACTGTTTCAAGGAAGGGATCCGTGTCTGTTTCTTTTTTGTAATTATGATGCAGGTGTTTTTTCTTGAGGTATACCCAAAATATTGTATGGGAAGTTTATTTTTGATAACATACTATGTGCCTTACTGGATGTAATGGATTTGGCGGCATGTAGATTTTACATATATAGGATCCTTAGTAAGGACATGTTCATCAACAACCCTAGGCTGATTTTTGTAAAAGGTTTTGGGTCAACCTGTAAAACCCGGTATTAATGCTATAGTATCTTATCTACCAAAAAAAAATTAATTTATTAAAGTTGAACAAATATTTGAAAGAAAAATAATCTAGAAAGGAAGCTTTTGTTTTAGAAAATAATATTTATATGAGTAAAAGAATTTGAAAAAATTTTAGAAACAAAGGCACAAACAAGAATACTGAAGATAAAATTCATCTCAAGCCAAATAAATAAAGATAATATATTAAAATTAAATATGAGTAAGTTGAATTAATTATTAATAAAAAGGATTGTTGATTTGTTGAAGAGGAAACTATAGGAGCAATATAATAAGACTTATATTAGGGATAAGTGCATTCAAAAATTTAGATCAATAAAGATGTTGAAGATGATCTCTAAGATAGCATATGTAAATAAGAGGAAGTTCAATGGCACATATTAATTTGTAAAGAAAAACTCGACATGATAAAGACACAAATTAAAGCATTTGAAGAGTTGATGCCAAAATGGTTAATGAAAATGAAAAAATAATTAAAATATCTATGGAGCCTACTTATGTATAATCCAAGTAAAAATAAACTCACAATAACAAATATTAATAATTTAGAACCAATAAAGTTTCATGTGAACATGATGACAAATATGTGTTATGATCTTATTCAAGAAACATATGCAACATATGAAAAATGGTATAAAAAATGCATATGGGTTATTTTGAAGTCTTCAAATAGTAATAGAGATAATAAACTTTTTTACATAAGGTTATGATGAAATATGCATAAGAGCAATTAGAAAGATATATATATATATATATATATATATATATATATATATATATATATATATATATATATATATATATATATATATATATATATATATAACAAGTTTGATAGCAGTAGAGACAATAATAATATAAGTTGTGACTTGTTTCCTAGCATTAGAATAGAGGATATCATAACATGAAACAACAAACTCAAATCAACAACAAGAGACACATATTCTTCACAAGACTAATATTCAAGATGGTAGTTGTGAGACCTATGACAATAATGATTTGACCAGTATTGATAATGAAAAGATGAAATACATTGATATTAGTGATAAATTATATTATTGTGATGACTTTATTAGAAGTGTGATAGGTATAGATGACATATACTACTAGTATTATGAAAAAAATATGTACCTCTTGAATAAAGAAAAAAATATTCAATGCCCAAACCTCAAGGAATTCTAAAGTCAAAACAAAAAGACCAAAACTAGAATGAAGGATTGAAAGCACATGAAGGCAAAATACCTTCATACCAAATAGTGTAATATGAGGAGGCATTGGAAGTATTATATAATATGGTAACTTGCAAAAATATTACAAGTTCTGTGTAGATAGTTTAGTTTAGAGTGATTAATATTTGAGTATCTAGTAGGTGTCCTATAAGTAAGTGAGAAGTTATGTAAGAGAGGAGTTATGTAAATGAGGCATCATGTAAGTAGATTTATGTAGGAGCTTATCATTTAGTTTGAGTAATCATTATATTATTTATCTTTATGTCGATATGTAGAGTCAAAAATATATTTATTATCATGTGGTATTTATCCCATGAGAAATATGAAGTGTTAGATCTCCCATGTATGTGAGGAGATGAAAAGTTCATGTAAAAACAAATATCAAGGATTGTGAATATGAAAAGTATCATATTAATGGGTGCATATATTGAAGGTAAAGTTATTTTATCTGAGTAGTAGCAAGATATTAAAATATTCATCAATAATATTATTCAATAAGTGTGATATTAAATATATGCATTTGTGTGAATATTTTATATTGATCCTATATAAAATATATTTGAATTGCTAATACCATCTTGGTATTAGAGTTCTTAATACCTTTTTCACCACAAATTCCATCTCCATTGTTTTTCTAAGAGTAGCCATTTTATTAACAAAATATTTCTCTAACACCAACATTCGCTTACGCTTTTACATTCTTGCATCCTAAAGTTCTAAAACTCTCTTTTCAAGGTCTACAACTTGACCACTTTCACTTGGTCATTGCCTTGGTAAGCCTCTTGTACAACCTTCCCAACATCATTGGTTGATTTTGCATATCCAATCCTTGGAAACAAGCTCTTATCTAAATTTGACTAAATATTATACAATGTCAAAGAATTCTTCTTCTTGGCCTCCTTCTTTTCTTATCTATCATTATATGGCATAAAAAATAATCTCTTATTTTCATAACTAGCCTTAACAATATCCCAAATATATTTTCCAATCAACGATGTCCTCATCTTAATGCTCTAGTAGTCATAATCTTACCCACTAAACTCTAGATATGGAGGGAGTTATTGTGGCTATGATCAATGATTAGAAATATTTGAAATATAAAATCACTGTAACTCAATACCAGCCAATTTGAAAACTCTAGCCCTTTTACATAGCAAAACAAAAATTTAAAAGTAAAATTTTCATAGAAATTTTAAAGCAAATTTTTCAAAAACAAAATCTCAAAAAATTTATAGAGTAAGAGCATTTTATTCTTTTATAAACACTAAAATTAAAATTTTCCTACAAATACAAGCACACCTAGGAAATGCATAGTCACAGTTACAAATTTAATTGGGAATATGCATACTTGTACTTACAAGCTTAGTTAAGAATCTATACAATTACAGTTACAAGCTTAATTGAGAATTTGCATAGTTATAGTTATAAGCTTAGTTATGAATTTGCATAGCTACACTTACAAGCTCAATTGGGGATCTACACAACTATATTTACAAGCTTAGTTGGGAATCTATATAGTTATAGTTATAAGTTCAACTAAGATTTGCATGACTATAGTTTCAAGCTCATCTAGGAATCTACATAGCTTTTCTATAGCTATGGATTTTACTTAGCATCATATTCCCAATAGATATATCAATTTATTACATATTAGGATTACAATAGATCATGCTATCATATTTTACATATCATTTGGCCAGATTTGAATTGGATGTCCTATTTGAAAGCCCATATTTTTAACCACTTGACCTTATGCTAATTGACACATATGCATACACTTTAAACATATATAATGTTCACCCAGGTGTTGTAGGTGAGTTGGAGAGGAGAGGGTAATCCTCCAAGGGAGGTCCCAGGTTCGAATCTCCACCCTACCAAAAAGCTGAATTGGGTACCCAAAATCCAATTGATAATGTTGGTGCGAGCAGGGCTGGGTGCGACTCCCGGGTGACTTTGACGGTGTAGAACCCCCTATTCGTGGTCTCTCAGACCAAGGCGGCCCCACAAGGGGTTTTTCGCTTAAAAAAAAAAAAACTTATACAATGTTTATATATTTTACATCATTATAATATCATTTTATGCCCAAACCCTAATTTTTTCAAAACCAAGCATATCACTATGCAAGGTTCCTATCAACAACTTTCTTGCTTGGTTTATCTTCAAATTTCTTGTTTTTTAAAAATATCTTGTTTTGTTTTTATTTTCACAAGAAGAGATGAATCTTATCCTTAACAAACCTAGCAAACACCCTCTTTGAAATGTAAACAAAAGATTCATCTATACATAAACAAGTATAAATCCAACCTATATATATATATATATATATATATATTTAAAATAAATTTGATAAACAAATTAATGTCAAATGTATATAGATGAGTGTGATCATACCTATTCAATGTAGACCCAAAAGTAATGGATAACTCTCACAAATTAGGTGATTTGGTATAATATAAAATAGATCTCATAGGGTTCACTACTATAATGTGATGACCATTCTAAATTGAACTTTTGGTTAGGTAGGTCATAGAATTATTTTGGCCTTAAAGATCCATCATCATGAAAGTATAATCACTTTTTAATAAAAATAAAATATTATGATAGTATGTAATGAAAATGAATTAATCTATAAGTTTTCATAAACAAGTTTGTTAATAAATATTTTTTAACATATAATACAATAATATAACATATGAAATAAATGATGGTCATATATATCATAGAACAACTCAATTGTAAAAGTGTATTTTACAAATATACAATAGATACACTATTTGTAGTTGTCATTACAACATCATCTACAAATTGCATATACAATATGATGGAAAATGATAATGTACATAATTGTATTCCAGTTCAATAAGAAAAAAGATACAAATCCATGGTTACCTATAATTTAGAGAAAAATGATAGAATATAGTGGCATCCAAATGACAAGGTAAAACTATATCCCAACCGTGGTAGAATATTTTCAATACCTATTGACATTTGTCATACCATATAAATAGCAATCTCATGCTTCAAAGTCTTAAGAAACCCATTTGTACATATATAAGCACACAAATGCATCACTCGTGATTACCAAACAAACCCTAGATAAAACATGAATCAACCCTTACTAAAATGCCAAATATAACATGCATATGAGACTAGGCTATCAAAATACCAGTCTTTTCCATGTATACCTTATAAATTTAGTCCATATAGATTACATACATTAGAAATTGAATTGCATTACTAGAAAAATATTAGTAACACCAAACCACAAGTGCCAAAATTATTTTCAACCTTGATCATACAAATATTGGTTTAAGTATTCCATACCAAGTGAAGTACCTCAAGAATCAAGGATATCATCCAACACCAAAATAAGACTCAATTAAGGATAATAACTATATTAATATAAGAATGTAATTAAATATGAAATATAATATGCATCTAAGGTTGGGCCATAAAAACACCAATTTTATCCATGCATACCATAGAAATTAAGTCCATATAGATTATCATACATTAGAAATTGAATTGCACCAACAAAAACATATTAGCAATCATCAAACTACAAGTACACAAATTATTGTCAGCCTTTATCACACAAGTATTAGTTTAATTATTCCATACCATATGAGATACCAAAGGGTTCAAGGATATCAACCAACTCCAAAATAAGACTCGCCTAAGGATAATAACTATAACTGACACAAGAATATTATTAAAAACCTAAATGAGAGAATGTCATCAAATAATAATAGTATGCAAAACTAACATACATCTAAAATTATACAAGAGTTGTATCTATCTTTAATCTATGTGTTAATAATATTCTAACTAGTTGATGATTACACCTAGGAATTCTATCCCAATAGAGATTCATCTTTTCATAAAGGACTACTTATAGAACTTCTATCTTTTTTTTTAAGAAAAATTTGAATTAAATCATAGATAAAAGATACAAAGGAACAATAGGCACCTAAAAACATAGGAATTCCAGCATACAAAAGACGCTCGAAAGGTCACAAAAAAAAAGAAAGCACCAAAAAACTAAGGTGCTAGCATTCAACAGAAGAAAAATAAAATAAAAAATAGAACCAAAAAATGAATCTCACACGCATCCTCCTCTTTTTTGAGCTCTATTCCTACTAATTATAAGATTGGAATATTTGCTTTTAATAGCAATGTTGGCAAGTGCATCTGCAATCTTGTTAAATTCTTGATGAATGTGGAAATAGTGTACTTGAGTAAAATTTTTAAGAAACTCTTTCATTCTGACCAAAATTAGTTGAAGTTGAATGGATCTAAGCAATTTATCCCTGGATAGAGTATTTATAATAAGATTAGAGTCCCCATAAATGTGTAGGTGTCCTAACTATTGCTCAATAGCCAACTTCAATCTAAAATTGCAAGCCAAATATTTCGCAACATTATTGGATGCAATTCCAAGGTTGATACAATAATTGAGGGTAAGCCTCCCATATTCTTTCATGATCACTCCCCCTACAACAACTATGCCTAGATTAGACTTAGATTCCCCATCAAAGAACAAGGTAGGGTAATGTATCTTTGGGGGCATTATAGCTAAAACATTCATGTTGGTAGATATGAATTCTTGAAGATCAAGCTGACTAATAAGATTCAATTCTTGCACAATTAAATTTTGTTGATTTTTCTTATATTTGAATGCGATTTTAAAATTGTTCACAAGGTCTCTGACTATTCTTTCAGTGAGGATGTTATTTTTTTTTCTTTTTACCTTCAAATATCAAGTTGTTCTTTTTCTTCCAAATGTTCCATATAACAAATAAGGGGATAAAATTCTAAAGGGATTTTATTAGAGGCTTCCCCTTAAGACTCCACTTATAATTTTATTACCAATTGGTTAAAAATTATTCCATATTAATAGTACTAGATAAGGGAGATCCAAATTGAAGGGCTATCTTTAACCATATAAGTGTGGCAAAGCTACATTCAAAGAATAAGTGGTGCATAGTTTCATTGTGTTTCATACATATTGAACACACATGGGGGCTAACAATATTCCTTTTTTGTAAGTTATCACTCGTGAGGATCTTATTTTTAAGAACTAAAGAAGAAAATATTTGAACCCTAGGAGGTAATTTTAGATTTCAAATTGCAGCCAATATTTTATTATGAATTCCAAAAAGTTGCATTTGAATAGCCATATGAATAGTGTAAATACCAGATTTATTGATGTCACCTCAAATAAACTAATCCATATTTTGTTGTCATAACAGTTTCATATTAGTATGTTGTTTCTTGAAATATTTCCATTCAACGGTTATGGGAGATGGTAGAGGAGGTTTTCTCCTTTCCACAACATTATTGTGCTAATACAAAATTTTAAAAAGCTTAGATATTTGTCAATGGTGTAGATATTCTTTGAGAGCTAGGCTACAACTACTTAGAAGAGGAGGCTTGCTAAGAATGGGATCATTCCAAAGGTCAATTTGAGTTCCATCTCTTGGAAGCCAAGAGAACTTGTCTAAAATCATCTGCTTGGCTTCTATAATATGTTTCCATATTAAAGAAGCACCTAAACTTATATTCAAATTTCTCATTAGGTTCATTCATGTAGTTGAGGCAACATATTTTATTTTTAATATCCTTTTCCATGGGGTGTCTGGAGGTTGAGATAGATGCCATAATAGTTTAGCCCCTAAAGCCTTGCATACTATTTTAGCACGAACTATACCAAGTCCCCCTTGATTCATTCTTGTAGCAACTGATTCCCAATAAACTAAATGATTTTTTTTCATTTTGTTTTCCTCCTTACCACAAAAATTTCTCACCAACCTATCAATGGTTTGAAGAATACTTTTAGGAGTATGATAAACTAGAATGGTAGATAAAACAAATATGATTAGCACTCTTCTTCCAACTAAACTCAACCAACCATTACTATAAGTAAGAATTTACTTCTAAATTTTATCAATGGTTGGTAACCAACTATTTTTAGATTTAAGATGAAATCCTATAGGAACTCCTAAGTATCTAAAATATTGATGTGATCCTTCCTTAAATCCAAGAATTTTTGCAAAGCCTCTATTTTATATTGGAGTGGTACTAATTATGTAAAACTAACTTTTGCTGTAATTAATTAAGGTATCTGAGGCTACTTCAAAGAAATTAAGACAAATTTTAAAGCTCTTAATGTTGTGCTTGGTTGTTTTTTTTAGCAATATGGTATCATCAGCAAATTAGACATGCGTGAAAGGTCTAACACCATGAACAACTCTAATTTCAATTAACTCTCTAGCTCTTTGCAAGTTGTTAAGAGCTCTACCTAGAGTCTCAGCAAGTAAAATGTAGAGATAAGGAGATAGTGGGCAATCCTAGCGAATTTCCCTAAAATATTACAATAAGGTAGAAGGTTCTCCATTTATCAAAGGGGATATTGAAGGAGTTTTCATACAAGCTCCAATACATTGAACCATTTGGGCTGGAAATCCAAACTTAATGAGAATTCTTTTCAAAAAATGTAAGTTGACTCTATAGAAAGTATTTTTCATATCCAATTTTATGGCAATCTTCTTTGATTTGATATTGGAATAGGAATGAAGAGTCTCATGAACCATAATGATGTTGTCATATATTTTCTTTCCAAGGATAAAACATCCTTGTTCTTTAGAGATCAATTTGCTAAGCAAATTTTTTATTCGATTAGCAATTATCTTTGTCATAGTTTTAGAAGAGCAGTTGAAAAGATAAATTGGCCTAAATTGGATATAAGAAGTGGAATTCTTCCTCTTGGGGATTAGAGAAAGGAATATTGAATTAATAGCTCTAGATAGAGTACCTTTCTTTTTGACATCTTCGATAATGTGTAGTAGGTCATCACCAATAAGATACATGAATTGCTGGTAGAAATTATTAGTGAAACCATCAATTCCTGGAGCTTTATCTTTAGGTAGATAATGCACCACAAACTCTAATTCTTATTTAGTAACTTGGGCACACAAACCAACTTTATCCTCTTGAGTAAGAGAATATGGCATATTCTAAAACAAAAGGTCTTGGTCTTGAAGATCTCCAGGCTCATGAGTGAGCAGCCTTGAGAAGTAATTTTTAGCCAATTCTTTGAACTTTTCTTTCTTTGTGTTTATGATGTTGTCCTCCACAATACTTCTAATAGTATTCCTACAATAGTTTTGTAGAGGTCTAAGATGATTTTATTTTGTGTTTTTATTCCCTTTTTGTAACGATACCATCCTAGATTTTAATCTCTGTTGGACATCTTCTTTAGCATTCAACTTGCATAGTTTGGCCAAAAACTCATCTCTTTTCTCAAAATATTGAGAGAGAGGAGAAGTGTCTTCTAACTCTTGTTTCCAATTTCTCAAGTTGTTGTAAAATCAACTCTTTTCTTTGAGGTGACCTTTTAGATAGCCATTTTCTAATCTCTGTTTTAAGTCTTAGAATTTTATCCTATATTTGATGAGGAGAAGATCTAAGTTATAAATTAATATTATTGTATTTATGGCTAATAATTCCAAATATAATCATAGACTAAACCTACCTCCAAATTATGGTACAACATTTTTTCTAAAGCACAAGAGATCCTTACAAATATTGATTTAAAGCCCAAATTAAGAATTCCTAGAATATGGATAGTACTTTATTTGTTCCATTGCAACTTACGTGCTAACTAAGTATAATTGACAAATGGTATATCTTTCACACACTTAAATCCAAGTCATCAATCTCAACCAAAACTTATTTAAAAATAAATATGCTACTTCCAATTGATAGTAATAACACCTTGTCTAATGGATCCATGATATCAACTTCAATAAGTCTAATATATTATTCTTCTTTAACTTTATAAAATAAAAGCAGTTAAGATACTAGTTAATACCAATTTGATAAACATAAAGATATAATAAAACATTTAACAAAGTAATACCAATGGATCCTTTATACACCAAAGAGTGTACTTTATAGAATAATAAAATTCCCGTAAAGATAAATATATACTAGTTAATATGTCACAAGAAATGTAACATATAAATAGACAAGCACTCAAATTCATGAGTTCGTTCATAAAATTATAGAAGAACTAAATTCATATACTATAATACCAATTATATATACTCATGCCTTTCAATACAAATAGAAGCTTATATACTAAACCATTCATGTTTATATTAGCTCATATAAGAAAGTAATCCCAAAATATATCTTATTTAGTACCAAGACAAATATCCCAATGAATCTCTAATAAACCCAATTCGTGTGAAAGGTAATTACGACAAAGTAACATGGATGGAAAAATGTTATGGTAGATGTGTATCTATGTATAGTTAAAATGATGTCTTTTCAAATAGAAAAAGGCCTATTGTGAAATATTCCTCAAATGTTGTAAAGGATTAACTCAAAAATTAATAATTCTCTCGTAAAATTTATGTTATAAAATAATTTCAATCTTTACTTTTTAAATAGATTAAACCAAAAAAAACATCAACAATAATATATTATAATAATTTTTATTTACGATTTTAACGAGGAGTTATAGTTAAGAGGAGATTACTCAGCCCTCGATTATAAGTATTTCTTACAATAACCAAATAAAAAATAAATAAATAAAATAACTTTTATTTATTTAAATTAATAATTTACATTAAATTTAATTATTTAAAATTAATAAAAATAATAATATTATAAATTAATTATACTATAAAATACATTACACTAATGATTAACTATCTATTAAGATACATATGATTGGATCATCTTCAAGTACTAGATTTCTATTTAAGAAGGTGGTCGCCATGTTATTCTTTTTATATTATAAAAGAAAAATAAATAAATCCATAAACAGCAACAAGTGCAAGCTTCATGTGATTACGGCATCCATTATATCTAAAGCATACATAAGCCTCGTCACGCCAAGCAAAAGTTAAGCATAGGCTTCATCTCACAAAAATTTATAGTTTTCTATTAAACATTCCATAACATGTTTCATTTGCTAAAAAGGTCTCGAAACTCTAGAACATTGCATTTAAAGGCATGCACGAAATAAGCCGTGTTTCAGTATTTTACATTATTTATAATTCTACAATATCAAGGCTTGGGATGTATGCTTATATCTAGTTATAGCAAGCCATTAATACAGCACCTATCAAGATTTCCATTTAATAGATCATGAGGTCCTATGGAATGTTTATGGTAAAGAGTTTAACTATTAAAATTCAGTAAAATTTAATTATATCTCTTATACTGTTAAATTCGATATATAATCTATCGGACAGCCATCAGATACTTCGTTGCAGTATCAGCTAGTCCTTTAAAATGTCATTGTAAGCCCACAAAGTCAGAATTTTATCCTCATGAAAGAGTGATTTATCATCTATCATGGTAAAAACCATTTAATATTTTAATCCAATATTTATATGTGGATTGTTTTTATTTTATTTTTTAGACAGCTTGGTCTTGTTATTTATTTTTTAACAATGGGATAATGTTTGTAGCTATGACTTTTAAATTTGATCTAAAATCATACCTCGTATTAAATAAACAAGTAAAGATAAACTATGATTCCTAAATTCGATTCAAAATCATACCCTCTTAAACAAAATCTGTTATCAATTCCTTATAAAAAAAACTATATACTTTTTACAAGTATAAGCTATGGATTCCACATCAATCTGAGTAGATATTTTGACTTAGATGATCGTTGGATTTGATCTATTGTAACGTCGTACTGATAGTGCTTCACAGCTTTCGCCATAATGGTGTCCTCTGCGTCACATAAATTACATGCACCACAATGGAACCTTTGATGTTGATAGCTTGGTCCACGTCATTCTTTTGGGTAAAAATCCGTTAGAGGAATTTTTGTGGCAAATGCATGATAATCCAGTTTTTAACAATAGAAATTCAGTCGAAAGTGGGAAGGCTGGGTTGGTTCAGAATATGTGTGACTGCAGAGCCCTGTGCTGCAGGCTCCTCAGCACGGTGAGGTTAAGTACGGATATGAATCTAAGATTATTATTACTAAGTGTCAAATAAATTTAAAATCATTCGAAACTTTTTTTTTTTTTTATTATAGAATTGGTTAAATATCAGCTTTTAGGACACTTAATAAAATCCATAAAAAAATAAATTTTTTTAATTGTAATAATTTATATTACAACATATTTGAATTAAAAAATAGACTACTCCTGGTTTGAGGGCCTGTTCTGGTTTTAGTTTGAAAGTGAGATCATTTGTGTGGTACAACTCTGCAGTGCGCCATAAGTCTGGCAATGCACTGTTGAACCCTAAAATGCTAGCTGTATGGGCCATGGGGCCATGGGGGATCCAGAGAATCAGATTGCTTCGTACGTCCAGGGGTTAGGTTGACTGTCCATTTCAATAAGTTGGTAGGATGTCGGCATTCCTCAAAGGAGCCTCAGCCAATGTAGATAATTATGATACCGTTTCTATTTTCACGTTTGCAGTAAGACAATAAAGGCAGGTATCTATCTTACTCAAACAAGATTTGAACAAGCGTTCAAATCGACGTTTAACCACCCTGAACAAGCTGCACATTAAAAAAATGTTGCAAGATCGTCCGAACATTCCGAAATCCACAAAGTAGATGCAATATAATTCTATATACACAGAGATATATTATCAAAACAATTTTCCATTTGCAACGCTAATAATATATTTTACACCCAAAATTTAAAAGATTTGGCTTTTGCAACGTGGCATTCACAGTCGACGGTCATATGACTCAAAACAATATTCATTATATATTAGAGGGTAAGAAACAACAGTCAAGTCTATGTAGCACTCCAGTACAGAATAACAAGCCTGCTAAATTTCCAAAACTTCGAAATCTGAAAAATTTGCAAATGGTTGTTTAGATCCTGTAACATAAAAGTTATCTGCCAAAGATGACTGAAATTCTTAAATTTTTTTTTGGATATAACATTTTTTTATTTTTAACAATTGATTATGGGGATAGACTTTTTTTTTTAGGTTTTTGGGTCAAATTTGAAGCTGCCTCTATAACTTTTGCCTTTCCTCAGTAAATATGAACTGGAGTGAGAGACCTCAGGTAGCTCAGGGTTGGAAGCTGACGGACACTCCCGGACTCAAATCAAACTACTACCTTTACCCAAATTAAACATACCCAAAATTTGAACCTATGTTTCCTTTTAAAATTAATTCTACATGCTCTCAAATTTTGGCAATGGGATTGCATGTCAATGTTGGGCTGTAGTGGCGGACATAATAATGAAAATGTGAAATTTTTTTAATAACAGATAAACAAACACAGTTTGCATATGTGGTACGTATCTCATCATTTCGATTTCCACAAGTGAACATCTGCAGTTTTTGGCAACAGTATGGTCCCTCCTGTCATATCTAGCAGGCTTTACACGGAGGCACTTTTGGGCTGTCACATCCTAATCTCGTATGTTACAGGCTTATCCATGTGTGATGGATATTTTCTACAATCGAAAGATTCCAATCCCAGTTGCGGGACGGACACGCTAACATCTAATTTTGGGTTAAATTTTTTTTTATAAGAAAATCGGTTATATTTATAGTCATTTTTACATATCAAGCAAGGTTCGAATCTTTGGACTTTTCTCTATAATTTTTGCGTTATTTTTTATTTGGCATGATATGAAAAGACCGTTGGTCATTGACGTATTATGTTGTCAGACTAGCGTGCACTCATAAGATTCAGATCAGAAACTGACACCACCAAAGTTTGAACCTAAGTCTCTTCTTGATAAATGCTCAACCGAACTAACACTTACCAATCCACTAAACTTTAAAACATACTTTTAAATTAAATTCCAAGATTCGGACCCTAGATAATACATCCAATAAACCCATTGCCCGTCAAGGAAAACCTAATAAAAGCCAAGGTGCTCAAAGGTCTTGTTACATTGATTTTCTTGGAGCAAGTTGGATATTTTAATGGAACCGGTAGAGACAAGAGCATGGCAGGTTCGCCGCCTAATGGACGACGATATAAGTGCAGAAGAGAATAGACGCATATATACAACTATCCCCACCTTGGTATTTCCTTTAGGAACTGCTTTCGTCATTTTAATGGTTTTTGGCGTTGCTGCTGTGTTTTCATGTTGTTACCACTGGGAAAAAATCAAGACCTTGTACTACAGCCGTCACACAAGCTCAAGTTTACCAGATACACGTCCTCAGGTAAACGGGGATTCCAAATCATCCCACGGTAATGAAGACACTCAACAGGTAATGCGATCTTGTTCTCGGTATCTATGTTAGTCTATGTGGTTTTGAGGCAAAAAGTCGCATATAAATTAAAATTACATGTTATTGATCAACAGATGGAAAGCCTGGCAGTCGTCATGCCCGGAGACGAAGTACCTAAGTTCGTTGCGTGGCCCTCCTCATGGATTTCCAACGTCACAACAGATTCGTTGAACTAAAGAATGTGAATAGTAGGTTTTATAAAATGTTTATTTATATTTTTTAATGATATGATTTAGGATATTCCAAATGTATAAATCTATATTACTTTGAAAAACAAGGGACTTTAAGGCTATAGCCAAAGGCCATACTATCAAGAGTGACATGATATGATGATCACCTGCCATGGTTTTAATCGTCTGGATCATTGTTATAAATGAAAACTCAGATTTGTAGAAATCCATTTTGGTTCTTTACTGGAATGGAACCAGCGAAAGAGTGTTTGTTTCTCTATACCACTACTATTTTGTTTATGATAAAAATATCAAGGATACAGGAAAGGTAAAATACCTCTTCCCCTGTCTGCATTAGATACAATATTCTGTCTTCGAGGAATTTATGAAGTTATTACTGATGCTAGACGTGTTTAAATGAATGTTCTTTTGAGATCAAAGGACACGTCATTGCACGTTGATTTAAATACATGCCTAACCGAAATTTAAACTTTGGTGGTATAAGTTTGCAAAGGAAGCAGTCTGCTCTAAATCCTTTGAGTGCGTCTGATGACAACGAAAGTGAGAACCCTGACCCCGGCGGTCCCATCTCACCATCTCAAGCCTTAAAGAGACGGATAGGTTTGGTGGTTGCATGAACCGTGCACTGCTAGTTACTAAAAATAGTGATTATAACGGACTCTTTTATATAATAAAAAAAACAAAAAAAATTTAATTGAAATTGAGAGATTGATAGTTATGATATGCTTTCGAACTCTATGTTTTAAATCTAAAAAATCGCATTAAGATATTTCGTGCGCGTCAAATCTCAACTGTGTCCATTCAGAGGCTGTCGTTGTTGTCCTTCGGGAGAGTTATCCAAAAGCTGACATGCATTGACATCGTGTATTTTCTAAATAAACTTAATCTCACAAACTGCGATAATTACAGCTACCAATTTTATGTATAGTACAAACTTTGAAATTTGGAATAAATCTTATATATATTATGTTTGGGTAATTAATGTAGGGTTAAATAATTATATAATATATTTTAATTTTTTTATAAGAGTTTTTTAATATAAAATTATTTTATATTATATATTTAGAAGAAAACTTTATAATCTATTGATGTGATAATCTTATAATAAAAGTTTTATATTATCAGTGTTATCTTTAGGGATGTCTGATCAAAATGAAATGTGGCCGTCTTCCGAGTCCAACTTGCTTCAGAGGGTCTATTTGCAGCTATCGTCATCACTACGAGCTAAATTTGGTTGCGTGATAAGAAGAAAAACTGAATTGGTGGATAACACCGAATAAAAAAAAGGATGGATTTAGGTAAATGCCGTATCAGCTAAAGCATGCAAGGAGGCACATCGTAACCTGGAGATTGGCATATTTAGCCAAATGTTGTCTTAGCCAAATATAGCGTTTAATATTTTTAATGGTTGAAAGGGGAGGCTCGTTGAGAGTTACGATCATATTGTAGTTCAAATTTTTAGAAGATTGGGTTTAGTTGATTTTGTTTTTATTTATAATGATTACATCTGATTCAGAATCATGTTGCAAGTTAATAAAAAGTGTTATCAAATCTTTTATTAAAAAAAAATATATTTTTAATGGTTGAACAGATTTAAGGTCAATGAGGGAGCAATCTATTTGCATAGTAAATGGTATCTTTTGGTCATACTTGCAACAATTATTTTTTTAAATAAATTTTGGCTTTGGTTCTTTTTTAGGAGGTTCAAGGTTCAGTGTTGAGAGTGTGAGGGGGTGTGTGTTTGGCTATGTGTTTGGCTCTTATTGATAAGCTTAACTTTCACCATTATTAGAGGTTAAAAAAAAAAATTTGAATTTTTTTAGTTAATAATAATTTAGATTATATATTTAATTTATTTAAATAATTATAATTAAAAAATATTTTTAAATTATTTTTATATTTATTTATACAATTGCATAATAGATATTATATGTTATATGTTGAATGAATATTTTAAATAATGTTTAGGTTTGTTAGAGATCAAAACTTTATTTTTTTTTTAAATTTAAGTTTTTTATTGAGTTAATTTGTTTCTTATTATATCGATATATTAATAAATCAATGATTAATATTATAATTTAATAAAAATAATATAATTTAATAAGATTTAAATTTAAATTTTTATATAAGTAGAGTAAGATCGAAGCGAGATCTAAGCAAAAGAGTAGGATCTAAGTAGGATCTAAGTAGGATCTGAATGGGATCTAAGCAAAGGAGTGAGATCTGACCAGAGGAGGGGGATTTGAACAGGATC
Organism: Wollemia nobilis; assembly: GCA_028583015.1. NCBI lineage: Eukaryota > Viridiplantae > Streptophyta > Pinopsida > Araucariales > Araucariaceae > Wollemia > Wollemia nobilis. The sequence goes on along the minus strand of JAQPPZ010004166.1, from coordinate 3,225,559 downwards.
TAAGCAAAAGAGCAGGATTTGAGTGGGATCTAAGTGGGATCTGAATGGGATCTAAGCAAAGGAGCAAGATCTAAGTAGGATATGAGTAGAGGAGGGGGATTTGAATGGGATATAAGCAAAGAAGCAGTATTTGAGTAGGATATAAGTGGGATCTGAATGACATCTAAGCAAAAGAGTGATATTTGAGCAAGATCTAAGTAGAGGAGGAGGATTAAAATGGGATCTGAGCATAGGAGAAAGATCTTAGTGAGATATAAGCAAAATAATTTGAGTAGATCTGAGTAGAGGAGCAGGATCTGAGCAGAATCTAAGTATATTTGAACAAGATCTAAATGAGATGTCTTCAAATATTGTTGATGGTAGGTAATAAATATTATTAGAGTATTATAATCAAAATGATTTTTTTTACGAAAAATGGATGGAATAGCTTCTAATAATGATCATTTAAGGTCCTTTGATCCAGGGGAACTTCTTGGAAGAAGATTCTTGAGGGAATTATTGATTTCTCTAGGATGTTTAAGATTTTAGTAGTTTTTGAGAATGATAAATTTGTGGTTTGGGTTCCAAAATCCTTAATAGATAAGATTATTGTTGAGAGGGAGAACTCATTGGTAGGTAATTTTTTTTTAAACGTTCGCCCAAATATGGATTTTATTCGAAAGTGGATTTTTTTTAGATGAATTCTAAAGGGTTCTTTCCAAGTTGTAGCTCTCCCTCGTGGTTTTGTCCTTTATAATTTTACTTGCAATGAAGATTTGTTAGGGTCTTTATGGGAGGACTATGGATTTTGGGTATGAGGGGATTATGTTTAAAGAAATGGTTTTTGAGTTTTTATCCATTAACAGATAATATGGAAGTTGTTCCTATCTAGGTGAGTTTGTCAGGTTTGTTAATGGATTTATGACATGAAGACATTTTAGCAGGAATTGCAAGCTTTATTGGAACTCTCCTAGCTTTTGATCATTCAACTAAAGTGAAGTCAAGGCTTCTAGTAGCTAGAATATGTGTTAATGTAAACTTGAGTAAACCCTTACCTCAATCAGTGAAAATCATGTCAAATTATCAAGAATGGGTTCAAAATGTGGAATATGAAAATTCTCCTACTCTTTGTGGGGTATGCAATCGAGTTTGGCATTTTTCTAGAAACTACCCTCAAAATAAGGAGCGATAGGTTGAGGCAAGAAAACCTATTAATAAGGTTTGGAGGAGGAAAATCAAAAAAGAAGATAAGGGATTAGGGCGAGAAGCAAACATAGATAATAATTTTAAAAATAGCAATAAGTTTCAAATTCTAGAACAATTGGAAGAGGAATTCGTGCCTAAAACCCAATGCCCCACCTTTGAAGGGATTATCAGGACTAAAGCAAAAATTATAGAGAATACCTAGCTAGGGTTCGTTAGTGAAAAAGGAATTAGGTAGCCACCTATAAAATCTCCATAGATGATAAAAGGATGAAGCTAGATGGTTCATTACCTTTAACAACAAAAATATAAATTGAGGGACCTAAAAAAAATTAGAACATATGGATACATATACTCAAAGGTCATTATAGAAACTACAACAATATTGGAAGGAGATGTAGATTCAAGAAGAAATAATGCAACAACCATCGAATCAGAAGCTCTAAAAATTGCAATAGAGTGTAGGAGATATGCAACAAATGGAAAGAACATGAGAGTACGAGGATGAGAATCGATAACAAATGATAGGTGTGATGGTGCAAACTAAGAATCAACAATCAAGGAATAAATTGAAACTATATGAAGAGGATGGTGTTGAGGAATGAGATTTTGTATATGACTCAGAGCTAGATAAATAAAAGGATCTTCTAAGGACATTGATTCTAACTACACATTCAAAGAAGAAAGTTGATGTTGGTGTGTCAGCGCCAAGAGAAAGACAAAAAACAAAATATGTAAGATCTAAAGAGACAACTAAATATGTGGCTTTAGAAGAATTTATTAAGTGGAGACAAGAACCCACCAAAAAAAAAAGGAATTTTCTTTCTTAGAACATTAGGGATATGAATGTTATAGCAAAGCAAAGGATAATTAGAGAAATGAAGAAAGAGCATAAACCGGGTTTTTTTTCTATTTTTTTTTTAATTCAAAAAACCAAGATTGATGTTTTTAGTTAGTTAAGAATGCTATTTGGAAGGAAGCGGATTTTACTACTAGTTTTTTAAAAAATAGAAACAACAAACTTGTTTCTATTATTGTTGTTGTTGTTTTGTAGTTATCTTTTATTGCTACAATTTTGATTTATATATGCTCAAAAGTTTGTGTAACTCTGGAAGAGTGTGTTTGTTGTTCATTCTAGTTTTTTGAGTTTAATTAATTATATTTTGTTAATATTGTATATAAGGGTTGGGGTCCTTTCAAAAACCCCTATAATTTACCATAACAATAAAAATATATATTAATAATTAAAATTTGTATAATTTAATTTTTTATTATTAATTTATTTTATTTACCATTTAAAAATTATAACTCATATTAAACATAGATCTTATTTTTATTTTAAATTATATATTAAAAAAAATTATCTTCACCTAAGTCTAACTAAGATTATTGTTAAAATTATCAAAATATAAATAATGTGCATACTAGGTTTAAATATATATTTGAAGTGAGGTAAAGTATCAGGTTGTTGAAACTATCAAAATATAAATAATGCACATACTAGGTTTAAATATATATTTGAAGTAAGACAAAGTATCATGTGGCAACTGGGGGCCACACTTCCTTAGGGTATTTTCCCCTATGATTTGAACTTGGGTAGCTTCTATAACAATCTAAGGACATACCACTAGGGTGTCCCTATGGGACTAATTTAATATATTAGGTAAGTGCCTATAGCTTCTATAACAATCCAAGGACATACCACTAGGGTGTCCCTATGGGACTAGGTTTAATATATTAGGTAAGTGCCTATAGCTTCTACAAAAATCCAAGGACATACCACTAGGGTGTCTCTATGGCACTAGGTTTAATATATTAGGTAAGTGCCTATAGATTCTATAACAATCCAAGGACATACCACTAGGGTGTCCCTATGGGACTAGGTTTAATATATTAGGTAAGTGCCTAATTCTAAGTAAGATTATTAGATTATGGCTGTAACTACCAAACTATAAACAATGCACATATTAGTTGCAAGGAATTAGGCAAGTATCAAATTCTTAAAAAACAAATAAATAAAGGAGTTCATGTGAGTCAAAGAAGCATATAAACATAATATAGGTATTAACGTGGAATGAAATTTCAATCATGAAATATGCCACTAGACTTAAATTGTTATATTTTTTCATTATTTAAATTAAATAATTTAAAAATATTACATATTTTTTTATTTAAATTAAATTATAAAAAAATAAATCACAAAACATTTTGTTTTGGATATGGATAGTGCGAGAAAATATTACAACCAATGCTTAGGGTTGAGCATTCCCATATCATCCATGATCTCTCATAAGGTCAATATCTAAGCTTATCAATAGGGGATTAACACAAACTGTAGTTTGAACCTTGGATCTCCTAAAAAAAATCCAACGATCAAATAATTGATATAGCCCCACCAAGGTTCAAACCTCGATGACATTAAATATTTTAATGTGACTAAGTCGATGAAAAGGACAACCCTTTCAAAACCCTACTTTAAATGTCATATTAAAGAGGCTACATGGATTGGTAAGTTCTATCACTTACCGAGAAGAGACCTCGGTTCAAACCCTATGGGTATGCCTATTTACAAGGGTAGTAGTCTAACTTGAATCTCACTTGAATTTTTTGAGTGTGCACCAGCTCGAAAATGATATTACCAATCCCGAGCACTAGGTAGTCCTCTTCACTTCCCCTTAAACAGAGGGTTATAAAGGGTAACCCCAAGATTTGAACCCTGCTTAGTAGTACAAAAGGATTGTGGATATTTTTTTATTTGGTTAGTGTGAGAAACCCCTATGACCAATGCACAGGGTTGAGCAGTATCCTCCCAACCATGACCCCTCATAAAGCTTATAGTTATGCTTATCAATAGGGAATTTAACACATAGCCACCACATACCTACCTCCTCACACACTCGCCCACACCACAGATTGAACCTTGGACCAATTTCCCTATTTATAATAAAAGAAAAAAAAAATATTATGTAACATCAACCACCTAAAACAAAATATTTTTATTATTCTTAAAATTTTAAATGGGTTACCACATATTTTAGTATATATTAAGGTTGAGATAGAAACAACTTACTAAATAAATATTATTATTGCAATTTAACAATTAATTAATGTGTAATAATTTATTTTCTATTATTGAGGTTAGTGTGAGAAACCTTATGACCCATGCTCAGGGTTGGGCATCCTCATCCCAACCATGACCTCTAATAAGGGTGAGAGTTGAGCTTATTAATAGGAATCAAACACATAACCATACACACTCACCCCTTCACACACTTGCTCATGTCATGGTTTGGACCTTGAACCTCCCGAAGAAGAGCCAAAATCCTGAACCATTGTGTTGTCCCCTAAGAAATATGATAATTTAATTTAGTTAATATATAATTTTAAGCATGTAAATTAATATCATTTTAAAATTTTATAATTACACACCATAACCTTTAATATCATTAAAAAAAACATAGTCTATAAATCTAGAGAGTGTGCTTCAAATAAACCTCAAGATAATTATATTTTATAACATAAATTTTTATGATTAAGTTTTTGAAAGTAATAACTTTCGTCTATAGGTAAGAATAGATCAAATTTTAGATAACTATATTTTTTTATTGATGGAGGGGTTTTGAAAGGACCCAAAACCTTTTACAAAGCGAAACCGGTAATCCAAAAGGGATCACAAAAAGGAACAAAATCTAATAAGCTGGAAACTAGCACAATCGGACAACAAACAAAGGAAAAGCACTGCCAGTGCACCTTCCTAAAGACAATCACAAACTAAGTATAAATTGAAATACAGAGACCTGAAAGCAAGATCTAGGTTACTTACACCATCTAATCAAGGTTCAAAAGACATTTGAAATTGAAATTCTAGAAATTGATTTTACTTGACAATGGTCCTAGACTTTGATGAAATTGATGAGTTGGCTTTTCAATTCTAGAAATTGTCAAGAAGACCCAATATGCCACACCTTACAAGGGGTAAGGGATATATGTGGAGCATATTTATATGGTTTTTGGGCATAAACAACTAACCAAGAATATTAACCATATTAAATAAGACAAATTTTACCTCCACTGCTATCATCTGTGAGCCTTGATGGAAAGTTGGTTTGCCACACATGATAGGATTGCTCCATGACACCTTTCTTAGCCAACAAGTCAATCACCTTATTACCTTCCCTGTACACGTGTTGAATGGTGACATTCAAATATTTTCCCAGCATTCTCTTGCACCCATCAATGATGTTGCTAATGTTCCATGGTGGATGTTGGTTTCCCTTAAGCCAATTAATGGCAAGCAAGGAGTCTCCTTCAACCATGAGTTGATCAATATCAATATCACTTAACATTGTTAGTCCTTGGTGGAGGGCTCTCACCTCAGCCATATTATTCATCTAAATTCGACCATTTTTAGAAAATGCCACAAGAATTTCTCCCCTATCATTTTTGATAATACCTCCACTATCCGCCCTACCTGGGTTTCCTTTCATTGCACCATAAAAATTGAGCTTTGTCCATCCTGGAGGAGGGGATTTGGGATTTTGGGGCCCTACCCAAAATGTGACTGAGTTTAAAAAAAACAAACAGACTGGTTTCAAGACCGAGTTTGGGACACTCTTCAGATGACACCAATTGAGCATTTTTTAACACAGGAAATGATGAAGGAAATAACTCACGGTCTCTACTACAATCATTAAAATTTTAGTTATTATGTTCCAAACAAAATTTCCAAAGGTAATCATTGAGGCAAATAGACCAAAGGAACTTGAGTTGGTATTTGACAAATGAATTGGGTCATTGCTCAAATAGGAGAGGAATGGAAGGCGGTTGGACCTAAGCAACATTGATAATCTCAAAGAGGGAATTTAAGATAGACCTAGAAAAGAGGTATTCCAAAAATAGATGTTGGATGGATTCCAAATTTGAGTTGCAAAGACAACAATGATTTGGAATGAACATACCTTTTTTTATTAGGGTTATCTATAGTTAAAAATTTATTCTCGGATGTGAGCCTAAAAAAAAGGAGACTTTGGAAATCAACTTTTTGGGCAATACAAACTTTGCAAGGGGTCACCAAGCAACAAGAGGACCTTGGATGTAATATGCTAATTTGACTAAAAATTACCCATATTCATAGGGATTCCAAACAAGGGTGTATCTCGATTGGTTTCTTGGGATCACGTGCACTCTGAAAAGATTCGCTAAATATACTACCACATTTTTGCAAGCAAGATTGAGATTTTTAGTTGGAATAGATTTCCATTGGTTACCATTGGGATTATGAGTTATGAAATTAGATACTTGGCTATCGAATAGGTGGTCCGTGAAAGGCTTTAAAATTATTAAATTTTGATCTCTAATGAGAGGGAAATACTTTATCCATGGATCCTCCAAAAACCTTATGCTTCTATCATTTCGAAGTTTCCATATTAGATCTCTTCTCAGAATGTCTTTAATTTGGACAACCGAATTCCAGAAACATGATCTATTATGAATTGGGACCTCATCCAAGAAGGTATTTTTATGGTGGTATTTCCCTTTGATTATATCTCTCCATGAAGATTGGGCGTTTGAAGCAATTCTCCATCCCTATTTTGCCATCAGATTTAGATTCATTTGATGAAATCTTATGAAACCAAGCCCTCCACTCTCTTTTTTCCAGCAAACTTTATCCTAAGCAAATAAAAAGATCCTGCTAAAATTTCTTTGAATTTGTTTGATTTTTTGGCATATTGTTGCCGAAACTTTGAATATGGACATAAAAAAATTGGTATGCTTTGGAGATAGGCTTGGATGAGAACTGCCTTTGCCACTTGACTCAACAATGCCTTCTTCTAGCTTGCAAGTTTCTTCAAAATTCTATCAATGAAATTATTCTATAAATTCTCCTACATGCTACCTTGGAACAAGGAAATACAAAGATAAATTGAAGGGAGGTTGGAAATATTACAACCAAGAATTCTTGCGATTTTTATCTGCCTTCAGATTGGTGTGTTCAGAAAGAAAATTTTACTTTTCTCATAGTTCATATTTAGACTAGTTGTTACCTCATAGAAATTGAGGATGTTTTTGATCATTTTAGCTTTTGGAACAGAGGACAACGAGGCTATAATAGTATCATCAATAAATTGTTAATGGGTGACAGCTATGGACTAAGAAAAGAGTTTGATTCTAGAAATGAGACCACATGAACAAGATTCTTTTAGGGATCTACTTAGATATTCATCCATGATAATAAAAGTAAAAGAAGATAGGGGATCCCCCTATATGATTCCTCTTGAACTTGGAAAATATCCTGCAGTAGAACTGTTAACAAGGACATAAAACCTTGTCAAGGTTACACATTCTTTGATTAAGGCTATACAATCCTCATAAAACCCAAATTTGGGAAGGACATCAAAAAGAAAATCCCAAGATACCCTATAAAAGGTTTTGTTCATGTCCAATTTTCAAAATATTCCTGATTTTTTGCTCTTGGAGATAGAATGAATGATTTCGTTATTATTTCGTTAGTTATAAATATACCCTATACAGAGTTGCCTTGGCATTGGTCAATGATTATTGGGAGAGCTTATTTTAATCTATTCATAATGAGCTTATAAATAACATTGCATAAACTGATAGGCCTAAAGTCAGACATGGACCAACTGTTGTGGGTTTTTGGAACAAGGACCAAAAATGTGGAGTTGACATCCATTGGAATATTTTTGTAGTGTTGGAAGTCTTGGATAGCTATATAAATATCATGACCTACTATGTCCCAAAAATACTAGAAATATATGGGAGAGAAACCATCAGGTTTAGGATATTTATCAGGGTGCATTGAGAACATTGCCTCTATAATTTATTCAAAGGTAAATTCTTTAATGAGACCAACATTAAAATCTTAGGAAATTAGATTTGGAATGCTTTGAATGAGAGCAATGCACATATGAGACGAGTATGGATGACAAGGGCCAAGAATTTCTTCAAAGTGATTGATAACCTCTTGTCTAATATCAAGAATATCTGAAATGGATACACCATAACTACGAAAGAGCTCTTTAATTCTATTATTACTTCTATGTTTGAGATTTGATGCATGGAAGTACTTGGTGTTGGATTCCCCTTATTTTATCCATAGAGTGCATGATTTTTACCTTCAAAAAACCTCTTCTTTGGCCAGGATGCTATGGTATTCAGATAAGAATTATTTTTCATTTTCCTGATTTTAGGTTCCAGGTTCTCATTTTGGATGTTGTTTTAAAATACATTTAGCTTATCAACCTTATGTTTTTTTTGCACTGGAAAATATTACCGGAGACCTCCTTTTTCCATATTTTTAGATTTCCTTTGATAAAGTGGAGTTTTTTAATTATTTGGACTAATGGTGAGTCTGATAATGGATTTCTCCACCAATCTAAAATGCAACTTCTGAGGTCCTCATTTTGAAGTCACATTTATTCGAATCCAAATATCATCTTAAAGATTTGATCTTGTTTTTGCCATTCAAAAACTAAGGGCTTGTGGTCTGAACCAATTTTTTGGATGAGTGTGAAGAGTTGCACCTCCAAAGAACTAAATTGCTTCCTTGGATAATAGAAATATGTCAAGTCTCAGTTGGATTAGTTGATTACCTATTCTTCTATTACTCTAGGTGTATTTTTCTCATTTCAATAGAATGTCCATCAGTTCATTTTGTTCAATAAAATCAGCTAAGTCTTTAAGATACCTGGAACTGATGGTGTTTCCTCCTTTTTCTCTGATGGGAACAAAGGAGTGTTGAAATCACCAAAAAGCATCCATGGATCATTTTAGAAGTTGTTCCTCATCTAGCTTAGATCATTATATAAGGCACAATGGTCCAATGGATTATTTAGGGTGTATATGTTTGACAATATCCACTGAATTCGAGTGTCTTTGCAAAAAAATAACATATTGATTACCCTGTCAGTATTAGTTATTAGTCTTCCTTCAATATTGCTTGGGTTCCACATGCAAAAAAATCCACCTGAAGAGCCCCTGGCAGGAAGTAACACAAATTCACTATCCTTCCACAAGGATTTTGCTATATTATCACTGTTATCCATATCTGATTTGGTTTCTTGTAGGAGAATGATGTCAGGTTTTAATTCCTTCCTCATAGACCTAACCAACCTTTGCCTGGATAGTCCATTGAGGCCTCTCACATTCCATGAGAGAATATTCATTTGTGATTTTTTGATGAGGACTTTTCCCCCTTACTCATTGAGATGAGGGTGGTTTGGGTCACTTTCCTTCTTATTTCAACATATCAATGCTATTTTTGTCTGTAAGATACAACAAAAAGGTGGTTTAAGTGCCATTTGTAATGTCATTCTCTATCTCCTTCCTCCTAGAATCCTGGATGGATGGTCATCCTTTCTTTTTCCCTCTGTACACATCAGCTATTACAAATTTCTTTTGGTTTCATGTGGTTTGCTTTGGGGAACAATAAGCTTCATCATAGGTAGGGGATATAGCCTAATTTGGAAAACTTATTAGTTCCTCAATAACAGGGAAATTTACCAGGTTAACTGGAATGTTTATTACATTGATTTGAGATAGGGATTAGAAGCTTGGTTTGGTGAAGCAATGGTCAAGGGAGGAGTGGTCAAGGGAGGACATGAGGGTTCCAATTTTTAGGTAGAATGACCATCCACAATAGTGACCCCAAGATTTTTAGGAAGATTTCCCTGGGATTCTAAGTCTTTGGGAATATCCACAAGTGGATTTGGCTCTGACTCATTACCCGTAACAACCTCTACAGGGGAGGTGTTTGACAAATTTAACAATAAAAAATTATTTGAATTGACAAACAAAGATCTTACTAGATTTGAAGTGTTTCCAATTTGGAGTGGGTGGTTATCGCCTATTTGCCTTTGTCAAATTGCTTCTTTCTCTGGATCTAGTGGAAGACATGATAGTTGCATTACCCATTGCTCCTTTGCCTTGATATCCATCTTTCTTTGAGTCTTTTTTTAGCATTGGGTATTGAACCCTTAGGTGACCCTATTTTTTAGATTCAATATAATAAACAAATTTGTTTTCATATTCAACAATTTGTTGTTTGTAGTACGAACCTAAAACCAGGTCAACATAGGTCAAAATTTGAGATTCAAGGTTGTCTATGATGCATATGTGAGCATAAGTCAACCTAGATATTGCCTTCATGGTAGCATAAATGGTGACCAATTCCTTAATCGATTGGGCTATGGCTTTGAGAGTTTTTGGGTGTCAAAAGTGGGTGGGTAAACTTGGTAGCCTGACCCAAATCAACACCGTGTTAATACTTTATGTTTGTGGATCAAAATACTCTCCCCACTAGTGAAGAAACAGGGCTCTATAGCTAAAAAAACATGGACCACCAGTAATAATTTTACTTGTATCTTATGGATTGTTCAGTCAGATCATGAAGAAACCCTTAGGGTACGCTACTAGCTCCATGTTTTGGATAGGTCACCATTTTGATAATTTCCATTTACGAACAAATTCGATGTCTAGTCGCACTCCAATAAATTTTCCAATAAAAGATAGAGATTCTTGAGAGATGTGTTGAGCAAGGTGCGGCGACAGTATTGTCATTGTTGTCAACACACTCAGATGGACGGGTTTATGTAGTGGATAGTTGTTCGGAGGTTTTTCGGAGTATGTACAGTGATTTTCAATACTTATGAGGATGTTTTTGATGTTTTGGTGAAGTTGTTATAGGTTGTTCGTGCAAATTTGCAGAAGTTGAAAAAATCATCCAGAAGTTGTTAAAAATTTGCAAAAGTCATCACGGGCGCAGTTGGACAGGATGGATCGGTTTGGAACATGTCAGCATGTTAGGAAAAATTACATAATAGTGTTGGAGGTGTTAGCACAATTTTTGGATTGATCGGTGATGTTTTTGGTATATTGGCGGATGATTTGGCAAGTGGTTGTACAAGCCGAAAAAGTGTAGTTTTATCAGAAGCACTGCAAGAAAACCAAGACAAATTTGATAGCAAAATTTGAATTGGATGTGTTCATTATCTTCAAGAACATGTATTCTAAATTTCCACCAAAATGGAGAAACGAGGTGAATGTTACAAACGTTTCAATACTGTCACAAAAATGCTCTTTTTTGAAAAAGTGTGTCAACAGCAGTTTTCGTGGAGGTGGTACAAGCAAACCGTAAGGATTTATATAGCAAGATTCAAATTGGATGTATTTAGTATTGTAGATATTCTATATTTCAAATTTCAAATAATACAGAGTTACGAGGTGATAGTTATGATTGTTGCAAAAACGGTACAGGTCACTTTTATGTCAATTTGTTCCACTTGTGTAAAATCCTTTAGTTAGCCATTTCGACCTTGCAGAGTCACCAGAGTTTTGGTTTCAGTGTTGTTACACCTTCAAGGAATCAAATAGAGCATCTTTAATTTTTGGTTTGAGGTGTCATGTGGCTCCGAAGTAAGAGAACGAGTAAGGTGTCAATTCTTTGCATGTGACGTGTTTGACGAAATGCCTTCTCAAAATAAAAAAAGGAAGTTATATTGTTTTAAGAAGCTTCATTAAAGAAAATATTTTTAAAATTGAAAAGGTAAAAAGAATGCAAGTGTGTGCTTTTTAAGTGACAAGGGATTTTATTGAAAAGTGGGGACTTTATTTTGTGAAAAGAGAAGTGTGTGTGGAGAAAAATAAAGAGTGAAAATCAGTGATTTTTGGAGAGTGGTGAAAAATCTCACTTCAGTACTTTAGGTATAACTTTCTCATATGATATCCATTTTGGATGAATTTTTAGAGGAGTTTGTATATAAAGTGTTGCACAATACCCAGAAAGCGTTTAGCAATTGGCAGAATGAGCTAAGAGAAAAATTAGTTTTTTTTTGTGAGAAGAGAAGATTCAAATTCTGAGTAATGCAGAGAGAGGGATGTTATACTGGGTGAAATAGAAAGTTTTAGATTTTGATCTTATAGACCATAGAGGGTTCTGGTTTCGGTGAAGACATTCATATATGTCATTTTATTATCAATATCAAAATCAAGTGGGTGCTTGGTAGAGGGGTTGGTGCTCCTTTCTGTTGGTGCAGATAAATCAGGGGTTGGTGCTCCTTTTTGTTGATGCAGATAAATCAAGGGTTGCTGCTCCTTCCAATGGGTGTTGGTAAATTGATTATAAATTTGGTGCTTTGCAAAGGTTGGATTTGGATGGGACTCCAAACAATAATTTTTTGGGATGTACCCAAATCGGTGAACCTCGGTACATCTTATGTTGTGTGATGTTCTCTTGTTATACTTATTTTATTTGATTTTATGTTTTCATTTTTTTGTCTTTGAGTGTTGAAGATTTAAGTTTTAAAGAGCTACACTGATTCACCCCCCCTCTCAGTGTCATTATGAGACTAACAATTGGTATCAGAGCGAAGTTCCTGAATAGGCTTAATCGACTAGGGTGATCTTGGAAGTGACACAATGGCAGGTGGTGAAGGCTTCTCGTCAAACAAAGCACCATTTTTTACAGAACTAATTACGCATTTTGGAGGCTCAGGATGCAGACATATCTTTGTGCTTTGGGATATGACATTTGAGATTCAGTAGATAATGGATACACAATACTTACCACTTCTCCAACCAATGTTGCCAGTAAGAAACTATTTGAGAATGACTCAAAAGCAAAGAATGTTATCATGTGTGGATTAGTGGACAAGGAACTGGTTAAGAGTATGGGTTGTAAAACGACAAAGGAAATATGGGACAAACTGTTTCATGAAGGAGACGTTAAGATCAAGGAGGTCAAGTTACAAACACATCGAGCTCAGTTAGAAGTATTAAATATGAATGACAATGAAAATATAGAGTCATATATGCTGAGAGTTAATGAAATCATTAATGCGATTAGAGGACTCGATGAGGAAATCAAAGATTTTGTCATCGTGAAAAAGGTATTAATATCCCTTCCCCAAATATTTGATTCTAAATTTTCAGCTATAGAAGAAGCTAAAGATCTAAATTCTTTTAGTATGGATGAGATGCATGGTTCTTTGACTGCATATGAGATGAGAATAGGAAAATCTAAACCCATAGATAGAGAAGTTGCTTTTAAATCCCATAAAAATATGAAAGAAAAACAAGAATCTAAGGAAGAAGAGACATCAGATGAAATGGAAGCAAACTTTGTTCGAAAAATAAAAATGGGAAAAGAAAAATACAGAGGAAAGTTATCGTTTAAATGTTTTAACTGTGGAGGCGTTGGGTATTTTGCAGCTAACTATCCACTTAATGAGAAGAACAGAAGTGATGAAGGATCGCATGAAGAAATAAGTGACTAGAAGAAAAAAACAAATTTCAGAAAAGGCAACTTCAAGAAGAAAAGTTTCATCTCCAAGAATGTCAGTTCATCAAAAGATAGCTCCAGTGAGGATTCTGAAAAGGAAACAGGTGAAGCTCTTTTCATGGCACTCAAAGAAGAAAAACCAGAAAAAGAACATGAATGTGATGAAGAATAAATTGACGTAGAAGTGAATTTGGAAGAGGAACTAATTATAGCTCTAGATGAATTGAATATAGAAAGAAAAAAGAATAAGAAAATTTCAAGAAACCTTGAGGATGCAAATGAAATCATAACAAATTTGAAAGTACAGATAGAAGAATCCAAAAAAATATTCAAAGATCTCGAAGTGCAAATAACCATGAAAATAGATTATTGCAGCAAGCTAGAAGAAGAGATTGTTGGTTTAAGAATGCAGCTAGAAGAGATGAATCAGAAAATTAGTTGTTATCACAAACGTGAAGAAAATTCTATGAAGCTGGATAAGATCATAAATAACCAAAAGACTACAAGCATCAAATTTGGTTTGGGTTTTTATGAAGGAGAATCATCAAATAGATCAAATGCCATAAATGAATAATCCACAAATAATGAAGAGAAGAAACAGGTTGATCAAGAAAAAATGAATCATGCAAAGGAAAGCAATAATGCAAGGCACGAAAGGAGAATTGACAATGATGGCTTCACCAATGTCACACATCAAAGAAGAAGAAGATTTATGACTCCTACGACAACATGGCAAAGACCACCACCTAGATTCAATCATATATTTTCTGGTTACTATTTTAAATGCAATGGTTATGGACATAAGATCTCAGATTGCAAGTATAATGTAGGACCAAGGAATTTTACCAATAGAAATGCTTTTTCACCTTTGATGGATTATGCAGTAGAATGTTATAACTGTCATAATTTTAGGCATATTGCAAGAAATTGTCGAAGTAAATTTGCATCAAATCAATTTTAGGGAAGAAAATTTCAGCCAAATGGAATAAGAAAAAATAGAAAATTTCCCAAAAAACATGCACAAGCTACTGAAAAAAAAATCCAAAACAAGAGCTCAAAATTGTAATCAAACCTGAGTGCAAAGAAAAAGAGTGACCTAAGGAAGAAAATGAATCCTTTATTGTACAGACGGAATTTAAAGCGTAGAATAAATCCGCACCATGGATACTTGATAGTGGATGCTTCAGTCATATGACAGGTGACAAACAAAAATTTGAGAAGCTGCAGCAATATGGAGGTGGTTCAGTAAAGTTTGGAAACAATGATGGAGCTAAGATAGTTGGCAGAGGTTTAGTTAATATTAGTGACAAAAAAATTAGGTCAAAAGAAGTCTTGTTTGTGGTTGGTCTGAAGCATAACTTGTTGAGCGTAAGTCGATTTGTGATAGAGGTCATGAAGTGATCTTTAAGAAGCAAGGTTGTGAAGTCAGAAAGGTAAACAATGGTAAGTTGATAGCAATTGGATCAAGGACATCTGGAAACCTTTACACCCTCTCAGAGACTTTAGAAGGAGCTTGATCATATTATTTTTCCTTATCAATTAATTATCAATCATATTGACTAAGATCAACAACAATGTATGTCTTTTATTCTCAACAATCAATAACAATCTTGAACAATAATGGACAACCTAAACCAAATTTCCTTCAAGTAAATCTTCATCATAGGATCAATTCAATCCTTTTCTTCAAGAGCCCCTTTTGGATATTTCCAAGCTACAACCTTCACCAAGGACTATGGGTTTACCTCATAATAAAGGTGAAGTTGTACATATTGGAATGTGTATATTTATCTTCACAGGAGTATCCCTCGATGAGAAGATCCATGGTAGAAACCCTCTTCTTGTAGAGCATTATTTTACCCATTGTTTCCTATCCAATGATTACCCGCTTACCAAACAAATCCTATCTAGTATGGGATATATAGCTAAAGTTTTGGGACCATAACAAAAAGATATTCAAGAGCCTTTGGAAGTTGATTCTTGACCTAGGAGATGTGGCATAGGCTACATACATGATAAAAACCAACCTTTACCATTCAATAATGATGATAACCTTATTACTTATGCTAAATATTTAGATCATCAAGGCTTGGAGTGGAGTGATGAGGATGAGAGACCACCTTATCTCACTGATATTTTATTTTGCAATGTGGTAACTTTGGTGCATCCTGAGTTAGTTGTGATCCTAGAGCAGTATGTTGAATATGATATTGACCATGGTTATGCATAATGGATTGGACCCAAAATATATTTATAAAAATTTGGTGAATCAGTTTCGAAATCCAGATGAATAGTGTCCAAATGCATGTAGAAGATTCATAATTATTAGGGGCAATGTTGGAAATTTAAACTTAAAATGATCAAATTATTATAAAATTGGGGTGAATCGACCAAAAACAAAAATGTACCCAAATTTTTTTGGCTAATGGGCCCTAGTAAAGGGTCCCAAATATTATCCAATTTCAAATTTCAAAAATCCTAATATTAGCCAATTTGGCGATAAATAACCTCTATGTATAACCCTAGGATATTCTTTGTGACATGGATCATGAGGATATCATTTAAAATAGCTTTTTATTTTATGGGTTAGTCCCCTATGTCACGCATGTTGAGTCTTCTAGTTCTCAAGAGGACTTTGATTCTATGTCTCCCGAGGACCTTAAGAAACCAGGAGTGGTTCCCGCCCCTTCTCCTCTTGAGGATGAGTCTCACATTCTCATTGAGGAGACCATAGATGTTAACATAGTTTTTAAGGAGATCCTTAGAAACCTTAAACTAGATAAAGCCTTGTCCATTGATGAGTAAGATAAATTGACCATTTTTTGAAGGAATTTCATGATATTTTTGCTTGATCATATGTTGACATGCCAGGGTTTGATCCCTCACTTGTTATGCATCATCTGGTAGTGAAGCCTAGAGCTAAACCTATTAAGTAGAAACTTAGGAAGATGTGTCCTAAGGTCACTCTTTTAGGCAAGTAGGAGCTCCAAAAACTCCTTGATGTCAATTTTATAAAAGTTATCAACTATTCTGATTGGATCTCCAACATCATTACTATGGTTAAGAAGGTAGGAACAATTATAATATGTACCAACTTCAAGAACATTAACTTAGCATGTCCCAAGGATGATTTTTCTCTCCCTAATATAGATATGATCATAGATTTAATTTCCAAATATGGAATGCTTTCACTCATGGATGGATTTTCAAGATACAACCAGATCATGGTTACCCCTGAGGATCAGCCCAAGACAACTTTCATCACACCATGGGGTACCCTTTGTTATAAAGTTATGCCTTTTGGCTTGAAGAACACTCATGCCACATATTAGAGGGCTATGATTATATTTTTTATGACATGATGCATGATATTCTAGAGGACTATGTGGATGATATTGTGGGTTGTTCCATACATCAATAGGATCATGTTCATGATCTCAAAAAATATTTTGAATGACTTTGATAGTTCAAGGTTTGTCGTAAGCCCTCCAAATGTGTGTTTGGAGTCACATCTGGTAAGTTGGTAGGTTTCATAATGTATAGGTGAGGCATTGAAGTATACCCCACTAATATAGTGACTATCACTGACATACCTCCTTCTCACACCCTAATCAAATTGCATATCTTGTAAGGTAGAATTCAAGCTATTCATCAGTTTATAGTTCATTTAGCCGATAAGTTTTAACCCTTTCTTAAGATTCTTAAGAAATATATAGTGTTCCAATGGGATTCTAAGTATCAGCAAGCTTTTGATAAGCTCAAATAGTATCTCACTTTCTCGTATGTCTTAGTTCCCATTAGATCAGATAAGCACTTGATGCTTTACATAGCAACCACATCTCATGCTTTGAGAGCCTTGTTGGCTTAGCATGATGATCAAAAATAAAAAGTGAGTTATCTACTAAATTGGGACCCTTGTTGGTTAGCTATGAAACTTGATACACTCCCTTAGAGAAGATTTTCCTTATTATGGTTTTTTCTTCCTATAAGTTAAGACACAACATGCTCAGCCATAAGATATTGGTGGTTGTGAAGTTTGATCCTTTGTGCTACTTAATGTCTAAGCCCCACCTTCTAGGTCAAGCCACTAAGTAGGTTCTCTCCCTTAATTAAATTGACCTCACCTTCATAAATTAGGAGTCTATCAAGGGTTAGGTGATTGCTAATCAGTTAGCCTCCATTCCCCTAGAAGTTGTCCATCCCTTGGTCATCGAGTTCCTGATGAGTGGTTTAGTGTAGAAGCCAAAGAGCCTGAGTCTTGGACTTTGTTTTTTTAAGTAGCTCGATGCTTAGAGGGTGCTGGTGCTAGAAATATTCTAGTTACCCCACAAAAAAACTCATCCTCTTCACCTTCAACCTTCATTTCTCTTACACGAATAATACTATTGAGTATGAAGCCTTGATCCTTGGTCTTAGAGTATCCTTAGCCTTGAATTTTAGAGTTATTTTGATCTTTGGTGACTCTCAACTTGTGGTAAATCAGATTAACAATGTTTATCAAACTCAGGATGATAATAGAAAACCTTACAAAGATATTATCACCAAGATTTTGTTTTCATTCGATCAGGTAATCAGATTAACAATTTTTATCAAACTCAGGATGATAATAGAAAACCTTACAAAGAGATTATCACCAAGATTTTGTTTTCATTCGATGAGGTAACCATAGATTCTAGCCCTAGATCCTTCAATCGCCATGTGGATTCCATAGCTGCTACTGCATCCTTGTTTCTATTGGGTTTGCAATATGATCAAGTATCGATTATCATTAGATAACTCTGGGAGACTATGTTGTTTAGTTCAAGTCTTGTGTTTTTAGTTTTTTTTACCATTAGAGCATCCCCATTTGAGCCATGGTATACCGATATTTTTAATTTCCTTAAGGATGGTTTGATTCCTAATGGTTTAGAGTGAAATTAGTATAAGTATTTCTGCAAAAGAGCATACCAATTTTTTATAATTGGTAAATATTTATATCGATGTTCTTTTGAAGGTATCCTTTTGCAATGCCTTAACTCCAATGAAGCCTAGTTATCTCTTAGTGAGGCTCATGTGGAGGCCATTTTAGAAGTAATGCCATTTCCAAGAAACTCCTTTAGATGGGATATTTTGACTTTTAATGGAGAAATATGCATGTGACCATGTTCAATGTTGTGACAAGTGTCAATTCCATGACAACCTTATTCACGCTCCTCAAAACCTTTAGGTTATTTCTTATCCTTGGTCATTTTCCATGTGGGTATTGGACATCATCAGGAAGATTAACCCAACATCATTTTATGATCACAATTTTATCATAACGGTGATTGAATACTTCACTAAATGGGTCAAATCCATGCCCCTAGCCATGGTGACTGGATCTAAAGTCTCCAAGTTCATATTCAACTAAATTCTATATAGGTTTGGTATTTCTTCAATGATTATTTTTAATAATGGAACTCTTTTAAAGGACAAGGATATCCATAAAATTTGTGCTAAGTACATGATTCAACACAGGTGGTCAACTCCATATTAACCCCAAGGTAATGGTCAAGTCAAAGCATCCAACAAGTCTTTGATCAAGATCCCCAAGGAGTTGGTTAGTAAGACTACTCATGAATGGAATATCTAGCTTTATCCTGCCTTGTGGGCCTATTTTACCAATGTGTGAACCCCTAAAAGTGCTTCTTTGTATGTCTTGGTCTATGGTCCTAAAGTGGTTATTCCATTTGAGTTAGATATCCCTTTGTTGTGCATATTGCTACAATATGCCTCAATCAATGATGAGTATTGCTTCAATTGTTTGCACCAATTAGAGCTACTAGATGAAAAGTGCATTCATGCCTTAGAGCATTTGTGATCCTATAAGAATAGGCTTAAGCAATCATATTCCAAGAGAGTTTGCAATTATTCTTTTGAGGTTGGGGACCTTGTCCTCAAGGAAAACCAAAAGAAAACCAATGCTCGATCAGATCTTAAAATAAAGTTTCAACCTAAATGGTTAGGTACCTTTGTCATAACAACCAATTTTGGATTAGGGCCTATCATTTAGCCTCTTTATATGGTAAAGAACTTAAAGAACCAATGAACATAATGCATATAAAAATATACTATGTATAATTTTACATTTTTATATTGCATTTAGTGTAGTTTTCATGTTGCATCCAATTTTCATGTTCATACTGCATGATTTCCTATCATAATTTACATATTTTCCCTAACATTCTATTCCATTTGTATTTTTTCTTGTCGTATAATTGCATTGTTGCTTGACTGCTTGATCATATGGATTTTTGTGGACTTCATGAGGATGGCAAGTGATGAAACCTAGTTAGGTCTTAGCTCACATGCATTGTACTCATACTAGGATTTTTATGCCTAGTGAATCCCCAACCTGGGGCCCATATCTATGCATTTTCATCATTGCATTCACCCATCTCTTCTTTTTCTATTTTATTCTCTTATATTCCTTGACCTTGAAAATATAAAACGATCATTAATTTTCTCTCCAAGTCAATGGATATAGTTCTTTATATTTTGTATATCCTTTATCCTTGAAAGTATTAATAATTTCTTATCCTCCATGAGACAGAGAATATATGTTCTTTCTTCTATTTTCCCATTCTTGCTTTCGATCACACTTATTGGTATTTTGATTGTTAAGTGGTCCTTGTATGATAGAATAGATATTACATGGATATCATTTATGGTATTCATACAATCACTGATTATCTTACGCGCACCTCTTAGCTATTGAAATTTCAATAAGGTCACACACATTAGTGTTTTCCTTTCTTTCTTCTATCTTCTCTACTTTTAACATACGCACACTCACATTTGCTTTGATGTGCTTTGCTCTGCTCATACATCTTTTGCACATGACACACCCCTATCGGGTAGTACTCACTTTGGAAAATCAATCAATATTTCACCCCATCTAGGATAAGCTTCATGGTCATGAGCAATGAGAATCCTCCTTTCAACCATTTGTGAGCACACATCCTAGCGAGTAACTCTTCATCTTCAGACATCAACAAGCACTACACACATAGTGGGCATGACTTTACATTTGACAATATTTTACGATCATAACACCCTTACAGGATAGCTTCAGGGCCACAAGAGAGGGGTAACCTCCATTTGGTCATTTGCAAGCATACATCCTTATAGGATACGACTCCTACTTTATTTTCTATGTGTCTTTTCCATTTTTGACCTTTTGGAGATTTGTTTTTTCACTTCTTTGTCATCGTTGCTTCTTTTCTCTCCTTATTTTTTGCATCTTCTTTTCCATTATTCTCTCTTGCTCATCTGTGCATTTCATTTTGCATTCATCTACTGCATTGGTTAGATTCATCCACACCTTTTATTTAGTTAGATTACTATGCATTGCATTCGTTATGCTTGTGATCACCATAAATTGCAGGAACCAATATATATATATGCAAGTCAAATCCTAATCTAAATTTGGGTCTTGGATCTTCCTTATGCCCATTGTGCTACTACACTGACCTCACCCCTCACTCCATCTTCTCAATGTGTGGGCAGTGCCATATTTCTATTTTTCTCTCAAACCCTTATTCTTCTCGCACGGTAAAAATGAATTAGGTTTTTTCACCCCATTTTTGCCTCTTGTTCTTTGGTGCTCTTTCTTGTTGTTTGTCACTTTTTGTGTTCACATTTTTCGATTTTCTTCAAGAATTTTGTATTCCTTTTGAAACTCGAGGGGGCACCCTATCTTGAGAGGTATTAATGTCCCTAATGCCTCATTTTGTGTGCAAAAATATTTAAGTGTCTAAAATGGCAATAATTTTACACCACCTTTTTCTTCTAAACCAACCACCCCTTTTGTGTTCATCATTATTCACCCATATGTGTCTACATATTTCTTTGACACATTTATTAGACCATAAATGCATAAAAGAGGGGAAAAAATATAGACATGAAAAATTGACCCACCCAAGTGAGTCATTTTCCCTAGAACCCTTGAGAATTCCCTCAAAATTGTCTAAGCACAATTTTGGGCCTCCTTTCCCCTTTCCCCCATATTTCCTTCTTTGCTAAAATCGCGGTCGCTCCTTACATGGTGTGATTTTGGCAAGTTAGGGTTTTTCCTTAGAAAACCCTATTTTTGAGCCAACTCTTAAGATGTCAGTCCTCCCTAGGTTGTATTTTCATTTTCCCACTCCTTTTTCCTCCAAACCTCTTATAAATATAGGATTTGGATCCTCTTTTTCCCTATAAAAGAATTTTTAGTGTTAGAAATTTTTGAAGTGATCCTAAGTTCTAAAAAGTGTGATTTCAAGTGATCAATTCTCTTGGAAA
Organism: Wollemia nobilis; assembly: GCA_028583015.1. Classification (NCBI taxonomy): domain Eukaryota; kingdom Viridiplantae; phylum Streptophyta; class Pinopsida; order Araucariales; family Araucariaceae; genus Wollemia; species Wollemia nobilis. The sequence continues at coordinate 3,203,775 of JAQPPZ010004166.1, read as the reverse complement.
GAAAGTCTTCTAACAAGATCAAGTGTTCTCTGGTGTTTTGCTATTGCTCTATTGTTGATTTTCTACTCTTGGTGGATGAGTGTGGGAGCCTTGAGGAGGAGTCTACCATTTTGTGGAGGTCTTCATCTTTTTTTTTTGTTCTTTCCCTATCACCAAGCTTATTCTTACATTTTTGTATTTCTAAAATCATCCATTCTATATTTTACATTCAATTTAGCATCCATTTATCATTTTTGCATGTTTGTTGTGAAGTTGCACCCCTTTTTTATAGGGCACAATTTTGGCAGAATCTGAAATCACGATCACCCCTTATGGGGTATGATTTCAGTTTCATTGGGTTTGGTGTAAAATTTTACTCTCAAACTCTCAATTTGTAGTTGTGTGTTCCATTTAGATTGTAACACTTTTATTTACTTTCTCTTTTTGTAATTTTTCATTTCATTGCATTTTATCTTGTTTATTTCCAAAAAAGGTGAACAATCACTTTTGTTTTTGAATGGTTATCTAAAAGGACCAAGGGGGCTTGACTGTTGTACCTCCAACTCAGTATTATAGCAGCCGAAGCAAGCCCCTAAATGCAGATCAAATTTTCTAGGATTTGTGAAGTTTTACAGATTGTGAAGTTGTTGGACATATCTGGATGCAAGCCAAAAACTAAGGTCAATCATCAAATTAGATAAGTTCTCTAAATTAATCTCTTGGGTTGTTTTTTGTTTGCTTTTTTATCATTTCTATTTTAAAACCTAGATCATAAATAAAAATAAATATTTTGTTCTCATTTCTAGGCATTTGAAAGGATAAAAGCATATAGTTTGTATTCTAGGTTAAATCTATTTGTGCATTCTCTTAAACCCTTGCTCAAAAGAGAAATATTTATTTTATTTCAAGTTATAGTTTAGTTCTCATCAAAAATCAAGAATAATCCTAGGGTTAGTCTTTGTTTTCTTGCATTTTTATTTGTCCTGCATTGTTCTTTCATTTTCATAGATTAGCTTTTAGAAAGGTCAAACATAGGTGTTTGCTAAATACATATCAAAAATTTCCATCGTAGACTTAGAGCGAGTCCTAAAACCATTCTTGGTGAACCCTTTGATTCCCAAGTCCCCAAATGTAAAGAATAAAACACACCCCCGTGATCAATCTTGTCTTGCATCTTGTCTTGTTTGTTTCCAAAAACTATTAACAATATTTTTTTTTGAACGGTCAACTAAAAATACCAAGGGGGCTTGACTACTAAGACTCCAAGATCAATCTTATGGTGGCCTAAGCAGGCTCCCAAATGCTGATGAAATTTTCTAGGGTTTGTGAAGCTATTTTTTGGATTGTGAAGTTATTGGATATATCTTGATGCAAGATAAAAGCTAAGGTCAACCTTCAAATAAGATAAGTGCTCTAAATTAATCTCTTAGGTTGTTTTTTGTTTTCTTTCTAATAATTTCTATTTTAAAATCTAGATAAAAAATAAAATAAAAAATATTATATTCTCATTTCTAGACATTTGAAAGGATAAAAGAATATAGTTTACATTCTATGTTAAATTTTTTTGTGCATTCTCTTAAACCCTTGCTCAAAAGAGAAATATTTATTTTTTTGCAAGTTATAGTTTAGTTCTCATCAAAAATCAAGAATAATCCTAGGGTTAGTATTTGTTTGCTTGCATTTTTCTTTGTCCTGCATTGTTCTTTAATTTTCATAGATTAGCTTTTATAAAGGCCAAACATAGGTGTTTTCTTAATTTACACATTGAACATTTCCACCCCAAACTTGGATCGAGTCCTAAAACCATTCTTGGTGAACCCTTCGATCCTTAAGCCCTCGAGTGTGGAGAATATAACACACCCCCATTATCACCTTGTCTCTCAATGGATCCAACTGAGGATTGTACATGGAATGACAGTTTTCCTCCTATTTATTTCTACATAATCAAATGTTACTTTTACTAAAACATGTTCTATCTCTCTAAAATTAGGGTTTACCCATGTATTTTTCTTCTTTTTGAATGTGTGTAAAATGTGGATAAGATGTAGATAGTAGGCCTTTATTACGAGTATTGTATTGATGTTTAACCATAGGTTATATATTTTTAATAAATAAAGGGAGATTAATTTTATTAAGTCTTATTTAATATAGGTAGAAAATTCTATGAATAATAATCAGTTGGATTATTGGGTGGTCAATTATATCCAGGGACTAGTTCTAGCCACACACTCTAGGCATAATTGCAACTTGTTGTGGTTGTTAGATGTATTCAGTGCTTGTTCCTAACATGGAACACATAGTCAAAAAAAATTAGGAGCATGGGACATTAGTCCTTAGATGACCTCTGAGATTTTTATCAAGGATGGATTCTTGTTTGAATTTTACCTTGACATGCTTTCTTCTTATTCTAGCCTAATCTACCAGGTTCTTTCTTGGAAAATGTATAGAGGAGACGCAATAAAATGAAAGGAAAACAAATTGAATGTAAAATTCTAAAGATCCTAAATTTCTATACATTACAGTGGGATTAAATGAACACATGTAGCATCGTTGATAGCGCACAAGGAACATGGTCTCATCAAACATGAATCACCATAGTTATGCACACACAATAACCATGATAGAAAGGATAGAATTGGCATAGATTCTTATACATATAATGACCATATTACATTCCTATTTAAGAAATAGGCTCAAAACTTATCAACAAAATTGCTCAAGGCTTGATCTAGGCCATAATACATAAGAGGGGCAAAAGAAAAATTACATATAAGACCAAATTCTAGGTATGCATCCTACATTTTTTTTATTCCTTATAATGAATAAGAAGAAGGTATTTATACGAAGGAAAGGAGGAATTTTCCCTCCAAAACTTGTATAAGGATTCAAAATTGTTCAGCTCAAAATTTTCTTGGGCTTTTCATCATTAAACATGGGTAATATTAATGTCTCTAGATCCACAGCCTTACATGTCATCGGTAGGTTGGTATGTTGGGATGTAATCCTTTATCATCATTCTACCTGATTGTCCATGCTAGAGATCCTTCTTGATTTGAATCCTAAGATTCTCCTCCATTAATGTCATTGGTCTTGGTGTTTCCCCATGGGCTACCATCATGTCATGGATTTAAAGGCATCGGTTGTTGCCTAGGGCATCATGTCAAGTTACTAAAAGTGATAGGACCATAATGAAATCACTACCCCTCCTCTTATGTCCAATAAATTTGGATTGATGCATGTTTGCTCCATTTGCATCCTAACTAGCTCCTTTCGTAAAGTCTTTATCTAAGATTCTAATTCCCATATTTTCATATTTCTTTTAGTTTGGATGGATGCCCTTTTCCATTAACCCTTCTATTGCTTCCTTTATGGTGTTTTATGGTAATCTATATTATCATATGCTTTGCTCTAATGGGTGTGCCTAAGGTTTCCTTCTCATCGAGTTTGTCCTATTTTGCTTTCTACTACTTCTTTACCATAAATCTCCAGAGTGACCTTCATAGGGACCACCAAGCTTGGGGGATTGTGAAATCATAAAGATGCTCCAAATTTCATAGCTACCTAAGTTTTAAGCTCATCTTGAGGGTGGAATAGGATCTTTCCTTGCTATATTATTTTCTAAACACCTCAAATATCCCTCCTTCCTCTATGGTTAAAAGGTTTTATTTCCTAGATACTCTAACTAGTGTTGACTTACAATTGCATTAAGCACAATTATACATGGAAGAGATCTAGGCATGTGAACCTTCCCCTCTATGGAGAAGATGGGTTTGTAAGTGTTGGATGTGATGAAATCCTACCAAGGTTGGATCCCATTTAGCTATCACCAAAAAGGCTCTAGGACTCCATCTCATGGTAGAATTTGCCTTAGATGCCATTGAAAAGTGTCATGAACCATGGTTATTTTGGTCTTTTTGATTAGCTAAGTTTCATGGCACAAGGATCTTTAGGTACACAATTAGTTTATGAAAAAGGTTATTCCTTAGATTCACTTTGTATGGTATTCTAGTGTTGGTTGCTTCATATGTTGTAGGGATATTAGACCCCCTTATCTTGATTTTCCTTAGTCAAATTTGGATGGTGGTTTGATCAAAATTGCATGTTTAGTAGGTTTTTCCCAATGTAGTAATTATTCACTATAGATTTGATGACTCACAAGGGATCTCCTACTAGCAAGAGATACAAAACCCAAAAATTATGGTCTTATCTATTGGGCACAAAGTCATAAGTGGGAAAATAATGAGGATTTTTGTAGCTTGTATGAATGGGAGAAGGATATGGTACTAAGGGAAGCCCTAATCAAGGCTCCATGGAAAGTTGAGGTAAAAATATCTCCTTTTATAGGAATTATCCTCTAGGACACCTCCTAACGCTCAAACCCTTCCACCTATCATTATATTGATCTTCTTATAATCAAATATGTGGTAGGAGTCTCTCTTTCATGTGAGGAGATCATCATCCTTCATTTTACCTCAGGCTTATTGGTGGTAGTTGTCCTTTCACTGATCAAATAGTCTTTGGTGGTGATCTTGATAAGGCTTGTGCCTACATTATGCTTTGTGTGAGCTATATTTTAAGTGTTTAAATGACCTAACTCCTTTATTGTTATTTTAGACTTGTATGTGTCTTGCAATGCCTAGATAAATGTGATAAGAAAGAAATATATATGTGTAGCACCCTAAAATTGGCACAGTTAAACCCTTAGTAAAAAGATAAAAATTTGAATTTTAACCCTGAAACCGCTCGTTAACTGCTCCCCCCATTTTTTCTACCATTTTTAGGAGTTGTTTTGACCGTTGGACGATATCATCATTGATATGACGATACCGTCCCAGATCGGACGAATTCGTCTGGAAAAAAAAGTCCAAACGATTTCGTCCCAAAACCAAACTTTCATAATTAGCTTATATTTCAACAGCCTCTCCAACTTGGGTAGAAGCGTGTCTACACAGTTGGAGATTCCTCCGTTGGAGATCTCCCAGATTGGGATGATCCCCAACCTCCTAACCTCCCCCTAATTCTATATAAACTAGGATTTTCTCATTTTATCCCCCTGGCTGGCTCTCCTCCTGACTCTATCCCTGGTTGATTTTCCCTATCATTTAGCTTTGTTGTGTTAATACGTCCTATCCACCATTATTTGCACTCATAGTTTTAAGTTTTCATTGTAGGATTTCACTGTGCTTCAGCTGGAGGAAGCTCGAATCATCGTAGGTGATTCCACATGATTTCAAATGATCCTATCGCGGATCGATGACGATCTCGTATGATTAGAATCGATCCCGATTGCAGTTCAGATTGGGGGCAATATGAGCCCTGAGTTTGCATTTATCATCTTCCTTTCTTATTTTACTATGCATTAGCTTGATTATTTTCATTCTGCATCCTGTATTTCACCTCATTTAGCATAAATGCATGTTAAAGTTAAAATAAGTTATTAAAACAATGCATTTCCTTTAATATGCTATCTAGATTTATTAGTTAAGCATTTATACTCTCATTTCTATCATTTTGCATTATTCTTGCAATTGCATGTTCGATTTTTGGTTTCTCTTTTTGTGATTGTAGGTTTCTAAAGAATTCGTCAGATCGACGATGATCTTGTCTAATTTTAGATGATCTATTGTGATCTGGGATGATTCTGTACAATTATAGATGATCTTGTCATATTCAGGACGATTTGGACTACTACAAGCTTCAGAATCTTCATCAGACATCCGGAATCAGGTGCATTCTTTCTCATTTAACATATTCCTTGTATTTAGGATTCATTCATGCTTTTTGTATTCATATAAATCAGCATATTCATATATAATAGCTTAGATTCATTTTGGCCAACCTAGGAATATGAATGATTGAGTATAAAATGAACACATCAAACCCATTCTCAACCTAGGCATGGAAACTGCCCTCAAAGTTTCGTGGTGAACCCCACCATCCGTCAAAAATTCACCCTTATACCCCTCCCCCAAGAGGCACGAACTTCAAAGGGCCTCTCATTCTGAGTTATTGTCACATCCTTCTCACATTCCCCTTCCGGGCATGGATCCTATAGCCTAAATGTAGCGGTGCAAAAAATTTGGGTCAGTACATTTTGGTGAACCCGACGTGAAACTAAAAGCCTTTTGAAAACAAAAAAAATATAAATATAAATATAAATGCATTATTAAGAACATCTAGAATCATTATAAAATTGTTAAAATTGCATATCAGACTTAGATGGTAGATTATAATAAATGACAAGTTGTCACCATAAATGTTGAAAATCAATTAGCAGCCATAGAGATTACTTCTGTGCTTAGAGTACCTCAAACAAATAGAGTCCAACATTTGTGGGATGAACTTGATAGGAGATTGGGTATTATTGAATCTAGATCTATAGAACTTAGGCAAATTAAGAGGTTTGTCCTAGATAGAATCTTGGATCCCGATCAAGTGACTTTGTACCATGAACTTCAGAGAGCTTGCCATAGGTGGTTAGCAGATAAAAGAGCACTTGTATCTTTAGAATTGTACACCTTTGAGGAATGCCTTGAGAACGTAGTTGTAGTGCATAAATTTCTATCTCATATAGGGGATCAAGAGGTCATTCTTATGGATAGAAAGAGATGGAATAGAGTCCCTAGAGCTGTGTTGTATCGAGAGTATTGCCATGAACTTTATTTTTACATGTTAGGGTCAGAAACAGATCATATTACTATAGCACACTTTGTAAAATTCTTGAAAAACCATTTCCAATTTGAAGAGGAGCATTTCATGACTCCTGATAAACTTGATCCTATCAACGATATCCATAAACTATTTATAGAAAACTAAGTTATTCTTTTTATTATTGTTATTTCTTGCAACTAGCATGTTGTTTGTTATTTTTATACTTGTGAAATAATAATACAAAAAAAAAACATATAAACAAAAAAAAACAAAAACATTTCCCTTTTAAGTATTATAGTAGGTATATAGTTAAAATATATACCTCTCAAACCTATCGCATATATATAAGTATATATATTTGCTGAAATCTAAGTTTAATCACAATGCCTAGACTTAGGAATGGAAAACAGACTGAAGAAGAAGAAGATTGGTTAGGAAAACCATTAAATAACCTATATGTCCTTCCTGAAGATCAAGGTCCAGAAGAAGGAACCTTAGATCAGCAAGAAGAAGAGCTTGTTGTAGGAAATTAACATGAAGAAATTATTAGAGAGGAAGGACGCTCATCCCCTAAAATGTCTCTGGGAGGAGCTGTTACTTTTGAAAACATGGAACAATTATGGAAGTTCATCAATACTAATATTGGTGTTCTTAATAGAGCAGTCCATATGGACAAGGATCGAATTAGTGACACTCAAGAAACCCTAGAAAATGTATTTCACACACGCACTAATCCCTTGTCCTTTTTTGATCAAGAAAGTGATCAAGTTGGACCATCCAATTTGGATATGACCGCTATAATCCAGATGCAACAACAACAACTTACCCAACCATTTAAAGTGCCTGTTAGCAAGCCTAGGGTTATTCCCGCACAAAATAAACCATCATTTACTACTCTATTTCACCAAAATATTGAGCAACATGCCTCAAATCAACAAAAACCCAAAACAAAACCAAACACCAATTACCAACAATCTAGGATACAACATAATACTACTACAAATCTCCTTCATAATACTCTTCCTACCAACACTTTATATAATAGCAATATAGCATCTAATCCTTATGTCACACCATCATACACTCATAAATCCCATACCTATATCCCACCGAACCAATATGGTGGACAAACTAGTAATCTTGAAACCATGGTGAAACAGTTAGTTTCCCGCATGGACTAGATAGATCCCTACCATCCCTCGTACAATTATCGAGAGATGTGTAGTCAACCTTTAGATCCTATAGTTGTAGCACAACCGTATCCTAAATATTTTCCTATGCCTATCCTGCCCATATACAAAGGAATGAAAGATCCCATAGAGCATCTACGCATGTTTAGGATAGCATGTCATGATATATCACATGATGACTTATTATTGCTAAAAATGTTCCCAAAAAGTTTAGGAGGAATGGCATTAGAGTGGTATTATCAATTACCCACTAATTCTTTGATGAATTTCAAAGAAATTGCTAAGTCTTTTGTTCATCAATTTAGTGCCTACATCGAAGGGCATGTGACCATTAAAGACTTGTACAACTTAAAACAAGACAAAGATGAATGTTTTGCTGATTTCCTAGATAGGTGGAGACAGTTGATAGGAAAATTGCACTTTTTGTTACCTTATAGGGAGATGTTGGACATATTTATTAATAATTTACAAGACCAACTATCCTATGAGTTATCAACTGCTACCTTGACGACTTTCAATCAGGTTGTAGACTTAGCTAGACGAGTGGAAGATGCTCTCATTAGGAGAGGCCAACTTAAAAAGAAAGATGATGAGAAAACATCCAGAAATCAATATAAAAATAAACAAGTTGTGGGTGATGGAGTCACTGATAGTAGAAATATTGCTACTGTTAATGCTACAAAGACAACGAAGAAGTTTATACTAAAACCTCCCGATAAACCTCCTCGAGAATTTACTAGGTTAAATAAACATTTATCAACCATTCTACCGTAATTATTAGAACGAGGTTTGATTCAATTACCTAATATCCAGGAACCTGATCCAACTATACTCGGATACAAATCTGATTTACACTATGACTTCCATAGAGGACCTGGACACACTACCAACTCTTGTAAAATATTAAAACATAAAATACAGGACTTAATTAATAACAATGATATGGAGGTGCAAGCATTTCAACCTAAGCAAAACCCTCCTAATAATGCTCAAAAGAACATCCCCCAAAACCAGAATTTGAATGCCAATCAGTCATTGGACATATTTCAACATCCTTTACCAAAACATGGCAAGGAAGTGGCTAATCAAATTGAACATCATAATGTTCCCCCTCCTACCCGATATGTAGGGACTATTAGTGGGCATTTACCCGTTCATGATTTGGAAATATTTGACACAACCTTATCCGTGGTTATGACCAGGCCTCTACATAATATTTGGACACCTGATATTAGTGATATAGAATATGAGACTGAGAGTGATATGGAAATCACATCAAATCAATCGAATAGTTCTGAAGATGAATCAGATACTATTCTCCCTATCACAAGTTATATGGTTCCAGAAGAACCATTTCCAAGAAGAGTCACTACTAGACCATCGTATCATCAATTACTTTCTAATGATAAAGCCATAAATGCTAGACCAAGACCCATTCATCATCCGTAAAATAATATTGTGGGTACCATCGGAGTCATTACTAGACAACAGGCTCAAAATTCTCAACAAGATCAAATGCAGAATGATGGATCAGCTCCATTTGTTTTGAAGGTTCCTAATAAATGGAATCATGCACCTAATGTTCAACCTAAACCTCCTTATAATATTAATGAGCAACTATCAAATATTACAGCTAGAATTTCTTTTTTGGACCTTTTAAGATCTTCTCCTACACATAGAGATGAATTAATGCTCACATTAATCTAGATGATGGTACCACAAGACATTCAACTTGAAGCCATGGCTAATACTATAATAACTCATGAATTTGATTCTATTGACTTTTGGGATAGAGACATACCGCAACATAGTTTACATAAGGATAACCCCTTATATATTACTGCCTTAATTGGAGATGTAGCGATTAAACGAGTCTTGATTGATAATGGTTCATCTTTAAACATCTACACTTTTGACTTCTACCAAATATTTGGGTTTAGAAGTGATGAAATGAAAAGAACTGATATGATCATAAAAGCCTTCAATGATGAAACATAAGAAACGTGTGGAGTTATTACCATCCCATTGCAGGTTGGTCCGAGAACCTTGGATATGATCGTGTTTATTGTACATTGCCCTGCATCATACAATATACTCTTGGGTCACCCTTGGATCAACGCGATGTGATCCATTCCCTCAAATTTACATAAATGTGTTAAATTCAAATTTAAGAATCAGTTGGTTACCATTCATGGTGATCCTAGACCCTTTGATATGTGTGCTTTGGTAGAACTTGTTGGAGTTCAATTTTGCCCTGCTCTATCATCCACACATCCTAATTATCATTACCCATATAAACGTGTGAAACACACACCCACAATGCCATCTACTTCTTCTCCATAAGTTCCACCCCTACATACAGCTCAACCATCCTCTAAACAAACCACATTAGGACCTCAGAAAGATCCTAATCCCACAACCAATGCCTCTTGTTCTATGCCTATAACTTCTATACCTATAATAAACCCATCCATCGACATATCTATAAAATATACATCCACCAAAGGCATAGTTTCAGCATCAGAAGATGTAGGAAATGTTCCTTCTACCTCTTATGCTCTTACTGACGAGCTCTTACCCGATTTATCTAAAATTCTTATATCAAAGAAAATGAATACTTCTATGCAAGATTCCCTTGTTTTAAATAAATTGCCACCATCTACTCGTACCTTGGGTCTCCTACAACCTATGGGAAGTACTTACCAAGTCGGGAGCTATGCTTTTATTTATAAGGGATATGACTAGGGTAGAATACCCAAAAACATCAAGACTCATTATGATGGATATGCTCGATGTTATTTTACTAATAAGTATGTTAAAGCCAAATCTATAATGTTTAAATTGGGATATAAATGGAAAGGTATAGGACCTTTCCAAAATGGTATGAAAGAACCCTTTGAGGTAGAGCCATGGCCTGCCCGATGTGGTGTGGGCCTATTTCCTAGTAAGGGTCAGCCCTTCCCATTTGAGGATGATGACCATCTCATATGTTATCAAGATTATTTGGATGAGCATGATGCTTTACGTTTAACGAATAATCTATTTACATGTAATATGCTATCTGTAGCTTACCCTGAGATGATCGCTGAATCCGACGATGAGTTGGAGGGAGATATCTTCCATGATGTCTCCATTGAGGAATTATTACATAATGAATTTTATTTTGATGGCTCTATACCTAGTATAGCCCAGCTTGATGCTATGACTCCTCAAGACGAATTATCTAGGTTAACCTTGGTAGAATTACAATAATTAGGTGTTTCACCCGTCCCACGTAATTTTGAGAAAGATCTACACATGGAAGTAGAAAATGTCATAAAAATTAGCATTGGAACTGAGGATAATCCTCACATAATCAACACTGGATCAGAATTGAGTCAAGAAAAATAGGATAAATACATTGTATTTCTTAAATAATATGAAGATGTCTTCGCTTGGACATATGAAGATATGTCAGGTTTAGACCCTTCTGTAGTTATGCATCACCTAGTAGTGCATCCGGATGCTAAACCTGTTAAACAGAAACTTAGAAAAATGTATCCTAAAGTGGCCTTACTAGTCAAAGGGGAGTTAGAAAAACTCTTGAATGTTATTTTTATACAAGCCATTGATTATGTTGAATGGATCTCGAATGTAGTTCCAGTAACTAAGAAAGAATCTACCAAAGTTAGGGTTTGCACAAACTTTAGAGATATTAATGTTGCATGCCCTAAAGACGATTTTCCTCTTCCCAAGATGGATCAGATCATTGATTTTACTGCTGGGAGTGGAATGATATCCTTAATGTATGGATTTTATAGTTATAATCATATCAGGATAGCTCTTGAAGATTAGGCTAAAATAGCCTTTATTACCCCTTGGGGGACCTTTTGTTGGAAAGTGATGCCATTTGGTTTGAAGAATGCAGGTGCAACATATCAACGAGCCATGACTTATATCTTTCATGATATGATGCATGATATACTACATGATTATGTAGATAAAATTATAGCTCGTTCTATTAACGAAGATGACCATTTAGATGACTTGAGAAAAGTATTTGATCGATTAAGGGAATATATTATCCGATTGAATCTAGCCAAATGTATATTCAAAGTTAAGTCCGATAAATTATTGGGGGTTATAGTTTCTTTATGTGGCATCGAAATTTACCCTCTCAAGATTGTGGCTATCATTGATATGCCCACGCCCACAAATATATCTGAATTACAGAGTTTACAAGGTAAGCTTCAAGCTATTCGTCACTTCATCGATAAACTGGCAGATAAAACCAGAACCTTTTTTTAAATTCTTAAGAAGGATGTCTCTTTCCATTGGGACAATGAATATCAGGAAGCATTTGAACTCAAACAATATCTTCTTAACCCGCCTGTGCTTTCGCCACCTAGACCTGATAACCCATTTATCTTGTATATTTCTACTTCAGATTTTGCCTTAGGAGCTATGTTAGCTCAACTAGATGATGAGAAAAGAGAACCTGCTAATTATTATATTAGCAAAAAATTAATTAGTTATGAAACCCGCTACACAACATTAGAAAATTTATGTCTAGCAGTCGTATTTTCTACACAAAAACTATGTCACTGTATGCTTAGTCATAAAACATATGTTATTGCTAAATCTGATCCTTTGCGGTATCTCATGAGTCAACCTTATTTATCTAGTCGCACAACAAAGTGGGTTCTTGCTCTAAGAGAGTTTGAACTCACGTTTATAGGATAGAAGTGTGTTAAGGGTAAAATCATAGCAGATCAATTATCTGCTACACCCTTAGAGTCTACCCATCCCCTCATCATTGAGCTTCCTGACGAATGCCTTAAACTAGAGGCAGACCATCCAGAGCAATGGTCCTTATACTTTGATGGATCCTGATGCATGAGTGGCACTGGTGCAGGTATTATTCTAATATCTCCACAGAAACATCTTATACCTCTGTCCTTTAAATTAACGTTTGCTTGTACTAATAATACTGCTGAATATGAAGCTCTAATCCTTTGCTTACGAGCTGCCTTGGCACTAAAAATTAAAAGTTTATTAGTTTTCGGTGATTCTCAACTTGTTATAAATAAAATTAATGATGTTTATCAGACCAAAGATGATAAATTGCATCCATATAAAGCATATGTATTACAATTAATATCTTTATTTGATCAAGTTACCTTGGAAGCCATTCCTAGAACTAATAATCATGCGGTTGACGCTATGGTTGCAGTTGCATCTCTTTTACCCTTGGATTTAGATGATGAATATGCTACAATAATTATTCATCGACTCTAGGAACCCGCTTCAAATAAATCATGCTTAGAACCTTTGGATGTGTTTCTAATCAACGAAACTACTCTTAAACTTTGGTACACTGATATATTCAATTTTCTTCAAAATGGGACCTTCCCTAAAGGTTTTAATAGAAACCAGCATCGATTATTACGTAGACGAGCAAGTTGCTTCGTAATAATTGGCAATACGTTATATAGGAGATCTTTTGAAGGTATCCTACTGAGATGTTTGAATCTAGAAGAATCTAGAACAACTTTGATTGAAGCCCACGATGGATCTTGTGGGGGACACTTTAGTGGTAGCACCATTTCTAAGAAACTCCTTAGGATAGAATATTTTTGGCCTACCATGGAGAATGATGCACATGATTACGTGTGCCATTGCGACAAGTGCCAGAAACACGCTGACCTTGTCCATGCGCCTGCAAAGAACTGTAGGCTATTTCATCTCCTTGGCCCTTTTCAAAATGGGGCTTAGACATCATTGGAAAAATCAATCCTGTGTCATTTGATGGACACAAATTCATCATAACTGCCATTGAGTACTTCATGAAGTGGGTTGAAGCTATGCCCTTAGCTTCTTGCACTAGAACCCAAGTTTCCAAATTTATTTTTAATCAAATTATTTGTAGGTTCGGAATTCCTACAAATCTCATCTTGGATAATGTAACTTGTTTCAAAAATAAAGATGTCAAGAAATTATGTCAAAAATATAAAATTCAACATCGTTGGTCCACTCCCTATTATCCTCAGGGTAATGGCCAAGCAGAAGCATCTAATAAAACATTAATTAAAATCCTCAAAATATTGGTCAATAAATCTAGTCGAGATTGGCACATTCAATTATATCATGCTTTGTGGGCTTATCGAACTAGCGTTCGTACTCCCATGGGCACTTCACCTTTTGTTTTGGTTTATGGCGTTGAAGCAGTTTTTCCCTTTGAATTAGAAGTTCCTTATTTGGCTCTACTACTTCAAGATACTGAAGTAGGAGATGAATATCGTTCTGGCATATTTAGTCAGTTGGAACTCCTATATTAGAAGCGCATCAATGCTTTGGAACATCTTCGAGCCTACCAGAACAAGCTTAAACGAGCATACCTCAAGAAAGTTCATCATTGATCCTTTGAGATCGGCGACCTCGTCTTAAAACAAAATAAAAAAAATACTACTACAACTAAAGACCTTAAAGGTAAATTTGAACCTAACTGAATTGGGCCATATATCATCATTGCCAAATTCGGCTCGGGAGAATACAGATTAGCTACCTTAGATGGTAAATATCTTAAAGAACCTATGAAAATTATGCATATTAAATGCTATTATGCATAAATCTAGGCATTTCATCATTGTATATATTGTACATCTTGTCTCATTTTAGTAAATTCATATAAAAATTTCAAAAACAATCATATTGTGTATCTTCTCAATTCATAAATCAAAATCAAAATATAAAAAACATCAAAATCTTCAAAAACATTTTCTATTTTTTTGCACCTGTCAATTCTTGAAGTATTGCAGTCATTTTCAATTATTTTGGATAAATTAGCATTTATTTGGAATCCCGCACTTTCACACTCACATGAATAAAAATCTTGATTTTATTTGGTATGATTATTAATCTCTCTTATATCAAAGTCCACAGTTGAATTAAATAAAGTTTTGAGCATAGAGAATTGATCTTGTTATTTACTTGAACCAAGTATATCTTTTCACATTAAAATGATTTCATTTCAAATTCAATATGATGCTACATAGTAGAAGTGGTTTCTTGAGTGAAAATTTTCCCCTGCTATCCTATCATGCACATGGTCTAGAATCTTTGAGAATTGACAAAAGGACAAGCTCACCCCTACCCAGAATAAAAATCCCTTGCTCTACATCCAATCCGAGCAAGTATCCCTAGTATAGGAAGAAAAAGAAAAGTCAAAGAAAATGAGAAAAAGAAAAATATCATTTTGTACCATCGCAACAATATTTCAGCATTATCTCAGTTCCAAGCAAAAATACAAAAAAAAAAGAAAAAGCAAAAAGCAATAAATCCTCTCCCCTACCCTTTGAAAAGAAAATCAGGGTGAATGAGCTTGAATCCCTAGAATTCTCAATAATTTGAAAATCGTGAGGTAAGCCCCATAACAGGTGGTTTGTGCCCAACCCGCTTGGCCTTGGGTAACTCCTAGCATGGTGATATGTATGTCACATTAGTGACCTTCTTTTGTACAGACCTATGTCTACTTATGGATAAGCTAGCTCTTGATGACCCGACTTACATAGTAGTCTGAGTACGGTTACATGCATATAAATCATGGTCAACGAACACTTATTTGGTTAATTCAAATTACTTGTATCAAATTATCTTGCTCAAAATTGGTAAATGAACAATACAATTGCACACACATTTGTATTTGAGATATTTTGTATCATTATGATAAATCAAGATCGGCAATGAATTCACATATGCACATGAGGGTTCCTTATAAATCTACATTTTGTCTTTGAGATAATTTAAAATATTTATGCAAATCTTTTGGAATAATTTCATCTTCTTATTTGAGAACATATGTTTAGTATAAAAACAATTACATACATTTTTTTCAAAAATCCAAAATTTTCTTTCAAAACATGTTCAAAAATCTAGCAATAAAGTCACATTTATATATACTTTCGACTTCCGCAATGATGGTATAGTTCCTAAAACCTAAAATGGAATTTTATGCCTAGCGCAAGTCCTCATCTTATATATTTTATGTTTATCTTAAAATCAAAAATCAATTATGCAATAAAATTATTTTTGGATTTCATGATGATGGTATAAGTCTATACCTATAATTCTATGCCTAGTGCAAACCATTGTTCTAATTTTATTTCCCATTCATTTTAATTCATAAAAAGATATGGCTTACATCATTATGTTACACAATTGTGATTTAAAAATAACGAACACTTTTTTCTATTTCATTTCATTATGTCAACATTCAATTTTGCAACGATGGTATAATTCCTAAGGAATTGTTCAAAATTTTATCACACTTAGGAATTTTATGCCTAGCAAAAATCATATTTTTTTTATATTTCATGCATAATATTTTCATGAAAATCTGAAAACAAATCATCACCATCATCATTTTTCATCATCACAACACAAAGTCTTAAGACAGTCTCTTAAGCACTCTTTTACTTTTAGCAATATTTATATACTGGGATTAGCTTGACGACCTAGCGAGCGGCGACTCCATGAAATGGTCATATAACAATGACAATGTCCTTTGAAATTATTGTTAGAAATCCCTTTATTTTTCATCAAATGATACCACAACAACCATTTTTTTTACATCAGATTATTTCATTTAAAATTCACAACATGACATAAAATTATACTATTGCCAACGACATAATTACATGAATAATCAATCAACAATTCAAAATTTAAAGCAGTATCATATCACAAACAAATAATATATATATATATATATATATATATATATATATATATATATATCATATATATATATATCATATATATATATATATATATAATATATATATATATATATATATATATATATATATCATATATATATATATATATCAAATATATGTACATCATATCAAAACCGGATTGGTATGCCACAATCTATACCCTGGCATACTCAATCCTCTCAAAAATATACAGTCTATAGTCAAAAGTAGTTAGTCTTGAGAAGCCCTCGAGCTCTCAGCCTCATCTCCTCTCTCGCCCTAGCATGGAGGAGGTGGTCCCATCGAGGTCCATGCTGTATCACGGGTCCTCGACGTCGATCGTGAGGATGTCCTCAACGATCCCATCGTGATCGGATTTGCAATGGGGGCTAGAAATAGTATCCTTTAGTTCTTCTAAACCACATGATAGTACAATCCCTGGTAGAATATGGTCTGAGCAATAGCCCACACCAGATCCTGAGTGCTCACCCCTCCGCTCCGAGCCCTGAGTTGTGTAGCCTCATCTTGTAGTGTCTGCACCTGATCTCGGAGGTGGGCATTCTCAGCCCGAAGAGCCGTCATCTTGCTGCTCTCCCCCACATTGACACCCTTTCCTGTATCGAGAGATGGTGGCCTATCCCTCTGCTAAGAAGGTAGTCCCTCCTCCCTCATCTCTAGCTAAAACTGTCTCTCCAGAGCCTATGGCACTCTCCGACATCTCTCCTGAGGAGACCGTCGCTGCTCCCTCCCTCCGTGACTCCTCGCTGCATCTATGGCATCCTGGCATCACCTCCCCATCTGTTGCACCATAGCGTGCATCAGACCTTGTACCCTTATCATTCAAGGAGGGTGAATGCCTGCATACCAGGATTCATACCCATATGTGACCCCAACATCGTCCCCATCCACTAGTTTAATGGGGGCATCGTCAGCATCCTGACTCTAGAATCATTGCATATATGGAGCCTGTATTAGTGTAGTATTATCCTAGATAGTTCGGGAGTACTCATAGTCTCTGAGAGAAGGGATCCCCTGCTATAGACCGAACTACCTCAAAACTTGGTCATAACGATGGAGCTCTACCTCTCCCTGCTCCATCCTCAGCCAGAAGACTCACCTGATGCGAGCCAACTCCTATCCATCCTCTCCCCACCCTGGATGATCTCTCCATGGCC
This sequence comes from Wollemia nobilis, assembly GCA_028583015.1. NCBI lineage: Eukaryota > Viridiplantae > Streptophyta > Pinopsida > Araucariales > Araucariaceae > Wollemia > Wollemia nobilis. The sequence continues at coordinate 3,186,045 of JAQPPZ010004166.1, read as the reverse complement.
TCCAGGTGATCTGGTCAGGGATGAGGTCATCTAGCAACCTCCGAGACATCGATAGATCTATTCGCTACTATGAGCCTCTCTAGAGCCACCAATAGAAAACTCGGGGTCTCTCCTGATCAACCCTTATCAGTGGAAGCCCTACCGGCCTTCGCACCGTAATGTGCTCCAAGCACCAAACCTGTAGCAGCGATGTCAGTACTATACATTGAACTATTTGTCTCACAATAACATTGAGAGGGGGGGTGAATCAGTGTAGCTCTTTATAACTTGAATCTTCAACTCTTAAAGCCCAAACAATGAAAACTTAAAACCAAATAAAGCAAGTATAACAAGAGAACATCACACAACACAAGATGTACCGAGGTTCACCGATTTGGCTACTCCTCAAAAATGACTGTTTGGACTCCCATCCAAATCCAGCCTTTGCAAAGCATCAAATTTACAATCAATTTACTAGCACCCACTGGAAGGAGCATCAACCCCTGATTTACCAACACCAACTGGAAGGAGCACCAACCCCTGATGCCAAGCACCAAATTGGACTTTAATTTTGAAACTAGAAGATTGAAATAAAAATGCCTTCACTTTTACAAGACCCTGATTGGTCTATTGCTTACCCATCATCGCCCACAATTCACAAAATACACACCCTTCTCGCTCGCCTCTCGCGCACTCCTAAATTCTCCAAGCAACACTCCTTTTATAACAATTATGTCTCTTTGTAACTCCAATTGTAACTCCTTCTTTAATATTCTCATACGCCACTTTTCAATTGTAACTCCTTTATGTAACTCCTTTTGTATATATTAAGAAGGCATTTCATCAAACACGTCACATGCAAAGAATTGACACCATATTCTCCTACCATGACTGTTCTTTTTCTCCTTCATGACTGTTCGTTTTCTCTTCCCTTGTGCATGCATTTGTTTTCTCCTTCGATGACTGTTCTTTTTCTCCTTCATGACTATTCATTTTCTTTTCCTTTGATGACTATTCATTTTATTTTCATGGACATGCATCCGCTTCTTTCCATAACTGTTCATTTTCTCCACATGGGCATGCATCCGCTTCTTTCCTTGACTGTTTGTTTTCTCCTTCCACGACTGTTCATTTTCTCCACATGGACATGCATCCACTTCTTTCCATGTGTAACGACCATCTTAAATGATTTCAAATCATTAAATATTCCTTATGGGTCCTGCCACTTTTTGAGTCGTAAAAATGCGACATGTCGCGATATTGCGACACTTTTGTTTCTCTGCCTGCCTGCTCTTTTTGAGTCACAAAAATGTGACATGTCGCGATATCACGACACTTTTGTTTCTTTGCCTGCCTACCCTTTTTGAGTCACAAAAATGTGACATGTCACGATATCGTGACACTTTTGTTTCTCTGCATGCCTGCTATTTTTGAGTCGCGAAAATGCGACATGTCATGATATCATGACACTTTTGTTTCTTTGCCTGCCTACCCTTTTTGAGTCGTGAAAATGTGACATGTCACGATATCGCGACACTTTTGTTTCTCTACCTGCCTGCCCTTTTTGAGTCACAAAAATGCGACATGTCGCGATATCGTGACACTTTTGTTTCTCTACCTGCCTGCCCTTTTTGAGTCGCAAAAATGAGACATGTCACAATATCGTGACACTTTTGTTTCTCTGCCTGCCTGCCCTTTTTGAGTCATGAAAATACGACATGTCGCGATATCGCGACACTTTTTCCTTCTTGCTCTTTCTCTTTGCTTTGGACCGCAAAAATACAACATGTCGTGATATCACGACACTTTTTTTCCTTGCTCTTTCTCTTTGTTTTGGCTCGCGAAAATACATGTCATGATATCACGACACTTTTTCTCCTTGCTCTTTCTCTTTGCTTTGGCCCGTGAAAATACAACATGTCGCAATATCGCGACACTTTTTCTCCTTGCTCTTTCTCTTTGCTTTGGCCCGTGAAAATACATGTCGTGATATCGCGACACTTTTTCTCCTTGCTCTTTCTCTTTGCTTTGGCTCGTGAAAATACAACATGTCGCGATATCGCGACACTTTTTCTCCTTGCTCTTTCTCTTTGCTTTGGCCCGCAAAAATACATGTCACGATATCGCGACACTTTTTTTTCTTTGCGATGTTTTGCTTTTTCTTTGATCTTTAGCATATGGGCCACTTCGGTCTTCTTGGAAAATATGCAAAAATGTGGGTAAACATCCTCATAAGAATTTAACATCACTGTACATAATCTGAGTAGCCTCTAAACTCCTGTCCACTGCATCAACTGATCTATCTGACTATGTTGACAACAATGACAATACTGTCGTTGCACCTTGCTCAATAATCTCCCCCTTTGGAATTGTTGGCAACACACGTGCACTTTCCTGTAACTCTTCTCCCCCTTTGAAAACAATATCAAAGGGCTACTGCAAACTCCCCCTGAGTCCATGCATAACATTCTCAGGCAAAAATGATTACAATTAGAAAAAATCACAAACATGAGCAAAAAGATAAACAAATACACAAATGCTCCCCCTGAGAATGTGGTCTCGATAGCTAATAAATTCTTGGGAAGCATGACCACTCCTAATTTATTGTGAAGGTACTCAAAGACTTCCTTGGGAAATGCTTTTATGAATATATTTGCTACTTGCTCTGTTGTTGGAATATAATCCAACTTAACCTCACGTTCTGCAACTTTCTCCTTCAAAAAGTGATATCGAATAGCATTATATTTTGTGCGAGAATGCATAACCGGATTATTTGAGATGTTAATGGCACTTTTGTTATCACACTTAACTAAAATTGGCTCACTAAAGTTAATACCAAGATCTTTCAGGGTTTGTTTCATCTATAATACCTGCATACAACACATTTTCGCTGCAATATATTCTACCTCTATTGTGGATAAGGAGACTGACTCTTGTTTCTTACTGTGCCACGCAACCAACCTATCTCCAAGATAGAATGCACCTCCATTTGTACTATTTTTTTCATCTACACATCCTGCCCAATCTGCATCTGAATATGCAATAAGGGTGAAGTCCTTACCTTTCGGATACCATAACCCATACTCCATAGTACCCTTGAGGTACCGAAGAATCCTCTTTACTGCTATCACATGAGTCTCCTTAGGACTAGCCCGAAATCGTGCTACCATGCATACTGCCTGCAAAATATCTGGTCTGGTATCTGTCAAGTACAATAAGCTCCCAATCATAGATCTGTACATGGTTTGATCAACATTTGGAGATTTTTCATCCTTGCTCAACTTACAACCTGTCATCATGGGAGTGTTAACTAGCTTACAATCCTCCATTGTGAACTTTTTTAACATCTCTTTCACATATTTAATTTGAGAAATAAATATGCCCTTCTCATTTTGATTAACTTGCAACCCGAGGAAATACGAAAGGTCACCAATCATTGAGATTTCAAATTCTTTCTGCATCTTATTTGCTAAATATTTACACGACTCGTCTTTGCTGCTGCTTAATATGATATCATCTATGTATACAAAAAGAACAATAAGATGGCCATTTTCTGTTTTGACATACAAATTACTATCCACCATACCTTTCTTGAACCCTTGTTGAGTATGATAGTTGTCTAGCCTTGCATACCATGCTTGGGGTGCCTAATTTAAGCCATATAATGCTTTCTTCAACTTGCAAACCAAGTTGGAAACCATCTGGCTGCTCAATATAAACCTCTTCTTCAAGTTTCCCATTCAAAAATGTTGATTTCACATCCATTTGATAAACTTTGAAATTCTTGTAAACTGCTAAAGCCAAAAACATTCTAATTGCCTCTAGTCTAGCCACATGTGCAAAGGTTTCCTCGAAGTCAATACCTTCAACTTGTGCATAGCCTTTACATACCAATCTTGCTTTATTCCTTACTACCTGTCCTTCTTCATTCAATTTGTTTTGAAAGATCCATTTAGTACCAATTATATTTTTATTTGTAGGTCTTGGTACTAACTCCCAAGTTTTGTTTTTCTCAATCTGATCTAATTCTTCATTTATTGCCTTCATCCAAATTTCATCTTTACTTGCATAAACAACATTTTTGGGATCAATGCTGGATAATAGAGAGTAGTTACTTGCTATTCTTCTTCTTGTCTGAACACCAACTATGGGATCTCCAATTATTTGCTCTCTAGGATGATATTTCTTCCAGCTGCCTGTTTTGAATTTCTTATTTTCTTCTTCCTGTCCAATTAAGCAAGCTCCTTCTGACATCTCTAAGAGAGTGTACAGGTTTCCAGATTTCATCGATCCAGTTGCTATCAACTTTCCATTATTTTTTTTTAGACTTCACAACCCTGCTTCTTAAAAATCACTTCATGACCTCTATCACAAATCTGACTTACGCTCAACAAGTTATGCTTTAGACCAACCACAAACAAGACTTATTTTGACTTAATTTTTCTTTCAATGATATTAACTGATCCTTTGCCAACTATTTTAGCTCCATCATTATTTCCAAATTTTACTGAACCACATTCATATTGCTGTAACTTCTCAAATTTCTATTTGTCACCTGTCATAAGACTGGAGCGTCCACTATCAAGTATCCATGGTGCAGATTTATTATGTGCTTTAAATGTTGTTTGTACGATCAGGGATTCCTTTTCTTCCTTAGATCGATCTTTTTCTTTCCACTCTGGTTTGATTACAATTTTGGGCTCTTGTTTTGACTTTTCTTTTTCAGTAGCTTGTGCATGTTTTTCGGGAAATTTTATATTTTGTCTCATTCCATTTGGTTGAAATTTTCTTCCCTGAAATTGATTTGATGCAAATGTACTTCGACAATTTCTTGCAATGTGCCCAAACTTATGACATTTATAACATTCTACTGCATAATCCTTCAAAGGTGAAAAAATATTTCTACTGGTAAAATTCCTTGGTCCTACGTTATACTTGCAATCTGAAATCTTATGTCCATAACCATTGCATTTAAAACAGTAACCAGAAAAGAGATGCTTGAACCTGGGTGATGGTCTTTGCCATGTTGTCATAGGAGTCATAAATCTTCTTCTTATTTTATGTGTGACATTGGTGAATCCATCATTATCAATTCTCCTTTCTTGCCTTGCATTATTGCTTTCTTTTGCATGAGTCAATTTTTCTTGATCAACATGCTTCTTATCTTCATTCTTTGATCCATTTTATGATTCTCCTTCGTCAAAGCCCAAACCAAATTTGATGCCTGTAGTACTTTGGTTATTTATGATCTTATCCAGCTTCATAGAAATTTCTTCACGTTTGTGATGACAACTAATTTTACGATTCATCTCTTCTATCTACATCCTTAAACCAACAGTCTCTTCTTCTAGCTTGCAGTAATAATATATTTTCATGGTTATTTGCACTTCGAGATCTTCGGATATTTTCTTGGATTCTTCTATCTGTACTTTCAAACTGGTTATGATTTCATTTTCATCCTCAAGCTTTCTTGAAATTTTCTTATTATTTTTTCTTTCTATCTTCAATTCATCCAGAGCTGCAATTAGTTCCTCTTCCAAATTTACTTCTGCATCAATTTCTTCTTCATCACATTCCTATTATTTTTCTATTTTTTCTTCTTTGATTGCCATGAAAAGAGCTTCACCTACTTCCTTTTCAGAATCCTCACCACAACTGTCTTCTGATGAACTAAAATTCTTGGAGATGAAACTTTTCTTCTTGAAGTTACCTTTTCTAAAATTTGTTTTTTTCTTCCAGTCACTTCTTTCTTGGTGCGATCCTTCATCACTTTTTTTCTTCTCATTAAGTGGACATTTAGCTACAAAATGCCCAATGCCTCCACAATTGAAACATTTAAACGGTAACTTTTCTCTGTATTTTCCTTTTCCCCTTTTTAGTTTTTGAACAAAGTTTGCTTCCATTTCATCTTATGTCTCTTCTTCCTCGGATTCTTGTTTTGCTTTCATATTTTTATGGGCTTTAAAAATAGCTTCTATGTCTGTGGGTTTAGATTTTCCTATTCTCATCTCATATGTAGTCAAATAACCATGCATCTCATCCATACTAAAAGAATTTAGATCTTTAGCTTCTTCTATAGCTGAAACTTTAGAATCAAATCTTTGGGGAAGAGATCTTAATACATTTTTCACGATGACAGAATCTTTGATTTCCTTGTCGAGTCCTCTAATCGCATTAATGACTTCATTAAATCTTAGCATATATGCCTCTATGTTCTCATCGTCATTCATCTTTAATACTTGAACTGAGCTCGATGTGTTTGTAACTTGGCCTCCTTGATCTTAACGTCTCCTTCATGAATGCTCCTCAGTTTGTCCCATATTTCTTTTTCCATTTTACAACTCATAATTTTTACCAGTTCTCTGTCCACTAATCTGCACATGATAACATTCTTTGCTTTTGAGTTATTCTCAAACAGTTTCTTATTGGCAGCATCGGTTGGAGAAGTGGTGGGTATTGTGTATCCACTATATACTGAATCCCAAATGTCGTATCCCAAAGCACAAAGATATGTCCGCATCCTGAGTCTCCAAAATGCGTAATTAGTTTTGTCAAAAAATGGTGCTTTGTTTGATGAGAAGCCTTCACCACCTACCATTGTGTCACTTCCAAGATCACCCTAGCCGGTTAAGCTTGTTCAGGAACCTTACTCTGATACCAATTGTTTGCCTCACAATGACACTGATAGGGGGGGGTGAATTAGTGTATCTCTTTATAACTTAAATCTTCAACTCTTAAAGCCGAAACAATGAAAATTTAAAACCGAATAAAGCAAGTATAACAAGAGAACATAACACAACACAAGATGTACCAAGGCTCATCGATTTGGGTACCCCTCAAAAATGACTGTTTGGACTCCCATCCAAATCCATCCTTTGCAAAGCACCAACTTTACAATCAATTTACCAGCACCCACTGGAAGGAGCATCAAACCCTGATTTACCAGCACCAACTGGAAGGAGCACCAACCCCTGATGCCAAGCACCAACTTGGACTTCAATTTTGAAACTAGAAGATTGACATAAAAATTCCTTCACTTTTACAAGACCCTAACTGGTCTATTGCTTACCCATCATCGCCCATAATTCACAAAACACACACCCTTCTCACTCGCCTCTCGCGCACTCTTAAATTATCCAAGAAACACTCCTTTTATAACAATCCTTTCTCTTTGTAACTCCAATTGTAACTCCTTTTATATTCTCATACACCACTTGTCAATTGTAACTCCTTCTTTATGTAACTCCTTTTGTATATATTAAGAAGTCATTTCGTCAAACACGTCACATGCAAAGAATTGACACCATATTCTCCTACCATGATTGTTCATTTTCTCCTTCATGACTGTTTGTTTTCTCTTCCCTTGTGCATGCATTTGTTTTCTCCTTCGATGACTGTTTGTTTTCTTTTCCTTCGATGACTATTCATTTTCTTTTCATGGACATGCATCCGCTTCTTTCCATAACTGTTCGTTTTCTCCACATGGGCATGCATCCACTTCTTTCCTTGACTATTCATTTTATCATTCCATGATTGTTCATTTTCTCCACATGGACATGCATCCGCTTCTTTCCATGTGTAATGACCATCTTAAATGATTTTAAATCATTAAATATTCCTTATGGGTCCTGCCACTTTTTGAGTCGTGAAAATGCGACATGTCGCGATATCGCGACACTTTTGTTTCTCTGCCTGCCTGCCCTTTTTGAGTCGTGAAAATGCGACATGTCGCGATATCGTGACACTTTTGTTTCTCTACCTGCCTGCCCTTTTTGAGTCACAAAAATGTGACATGTCGCGATATCGCGACACTTTTGTTTCTCTGCCTGCCTGCCCTTTTTGAGTCGCGAAAATGCGACATGTCACAATATCGCGACACTTTTTCCTTCTTGATATTCTCTTTGCTTTGGACCGTGAAAAAACAACATGTCGCGATATCGTGACACTTTTTTACCTTGCTCTTTCTCTTTGCTTTGGCCCGCAAAAATACATGTCGCGATATCGTGACACTTTTTCTCCTTGCTCTTTCTCTTTGCTTTGGCCTGCGAAAATACAACATGTTGTGATATCGTGACACTTTTTCTCCTTGCTCTTTCTCTTTGCTTTGGCCCGCGAAAATACATGTTGCAATATCGTGACACTTTTTCTCCTTGCTCTTTCTCTTTGCTTTGGCTCATGAAAAATATAACATGTCACGATTTCGCGACACTTTTTCTCCTTGCTCTTTCTCTTTGCTCCCGTGAAAATACATGTCGCGATATCACGACACTTTTTTTTCTCTTTTCTCTTTCGGCCATGAAAATGCAACATGTCGCGATATCGTGACACTTTTTTCTCCTTGCCCTTTCTCTTCTCTTTTGGCCGTGAAAATGCAACATGTCGCGATGCCGCGACAATTTTTTTCCTTGCATTTTCTCTTTGCTTTGGACTGTGAAAATGCAACATGTCGCTATATCGTGACACTTTTTTTTCTTTGTGGTGTTTTGCTTTTTATTTGATCTTTAGCATATGGGCCACTTCGGTCTTCTTGGAAAATATGCAAAAATGTGGGTAAACATCCTCATAAGCATTTAACATCACTGTACATACTCTGAGTAGCCTCTGAACTCTTGTTCACTGCATCAATTGATCTATCTGACTATGTTGACAACAATGATAATACTATCGCTGCACCTTGCTCAATACAACCTCCCTTGTATACGACCCCATACAAGATCCTATACAAGCGGCATAGTACAAAGCTGCCCCAAGAAAACTTGTAATCGTGGTCTCACATGTCGCAGACCACATCTAAGATCAGCCATGGTAACCTGCATCCGCTCTGGTGGCATAGCAATAGGCCACCCACTACCCCTACCAAAACCTAAGTCAATCGAGACGCCCCAAGAATTTGCCTTAATGACTCGATGTTCACTCCGCCCTTCTCCAAGGCGAAGCTAGGGTCTCCGCACAATCGCATCATGGCATAGCCCTGATTATCCGTAGGAGTCATCAATCGCCCATGTATGGGGATCCTCAAGATCCTCCATACATCCTCTAGAGTGGAAGTCATCTCCCCTATCGATAGCCAAAAGCAAGATGAACCCGGATACCACCTCTTTGCTAGGGTTGTCAGTAGCCCCATTACTATAGGTATTTGTGGCATCTCTGCCACATGATGTAGTCCAACCTTCGATAGTTAGTCTCGCTCTACCTGGTCGAGTGTGGCTACATTGTCTCTAAGCCCCTCGTATTTCCACTCCTTAATTTTTAGTAATCCCCTCTACAATAAACAATAAAACAACAAAAATAATTAATAGATAATCATTAAAATCAGTTAAATCAATTTCATCTTATAAAAAAAATGATATCATCCATTATTGGATGATATCATACTAAATTAAGTCAAATCGTCCTTGGTAGGACGAAATCATCTTCGATTTCTCAACTTGGGGATCGCCCCTTGTTGGACGGGATCGCCCCTATTTCGCCGATTTCGCCCCTAGACAAAATCAGCGATCTAGGGACGATTTCAATGAAATTGGGACGATTTCAATGAAATTGGGATAATTTCATCCCGACATCGTCGACGGCCTAAAAATGGTCACGATGCCCCAAAAATAGTCAAATTCAAATTAAAAATCACAGAAATCAAATTAAAAACATAATGCATCAAGTTTAGATCCTTACCCGCAACCCGCGTCGAACCTCTGTCAATCTGTGTGTCGTTTTTTTCCTATAGAGCTCTAAAACAGCAAAAGTGAACAGTAACAATGAATTAGGGTTTTACCCTATTTTTCTTAATTTTATTTAAAAACAACAACTTTTTTTAAATTTTTCTTTTCTGCACTTTTACCTCAAACATTTGATTTGGGTAAAAACTCGGAGGGGGCACCATAGTAAGCAGTTGTACGATTTGACCTAGAATCATCGTCTAAAAAATGGAATAAATTTTTTCTTTCTCGTAAAGTGGTAAGAATTCGTCTTTAACGCATTTTATTCAAAAAATTCGCTAAAGAGGGGGCAAAATGTAGCACCCTAAAATTGGTGCAGTTAAAACCTTAGTAAAAAGATAAAAATTTGAATTTTAACCTCGAAACCGCCCGTTAATAGCTCCCCCCATTTTTTGCTCCATTTTTAAGAGTTGTTTTGACTGTTGGATGATATCGTCGCCGATCTGACGATATCCTCGCCGATCTGACGATATCATCCTAGATCGGAAAAATTCATCTGGAACAGAACGTCTAGACGATTTCGTCCCAAAACCAAATTTTCATAATTAGCTTCTGTTTCAACAGCCTCTCCAGCTTGGGTAGAACTGTATCTGCGTAGTTGGAGATTCCTCCATTGGAGATCTCCCAAATTGGGATGATCCCCAACCTCCTAACCTCCCCCTAATTCTATATAAACTAGGATTTTCTCAGTTTATCCCCCTGGCTGGCTCTCCTCCCAACTCTCTCCCTGGTTGATTTTCCCTGTCATTTGGCTTTGTTGTGTTAAGACATCCTATCCACCATTGTTTGCACTCATAGTTTTAAGTTTTCATTGCAAGATTTTGCTATGCTTCAGCTGGAGGAAGCTTGGATCATCGCAGGCGATTCCACATGATTTCGGATGATCCTATCACGGATTGGCGACAATCTCATACGATTGGAGGTGATCCCAACTGCAATTCATATTCAGGGCAATATGAGCCCTGAGTTTGCTTTTCTCATCTTCCTTTCTTATTTTACTCTGCATTAGCTTGATTATTTTCATTCTGCATCCTAGAGTTCACCTCATTTACCATAAATGCATGATAAAGTTAAAATAAGTTATTAAAACAATGCATTTCCTTTAATCTGCTATCTAGATTTATCAGTTAAGCATTTATACTCTCATTTCTATCATTTTACATTATTCTTGCAGTTGCATGTTTGGTTTTTGGTGTCTGTTTTTATGATTGTAGGTTTCTAAAAAATTGGTCTGACGAATTCGTCAGATCGACGATGATCTTATCTGATTTCAGACGATCTACTATGATCTGGGACAATTTTGTACAATTACAGATGATCCTGTCATATTCAGGACGATCTGGACTCCTACAAGCTTAGAATCTTCATCAGACATCTAAAATCAGGTGCATTCTTTTTCATTTAACATATTATTTGTATTTAGGATTCATTCATGCTTTTTGTATTCATATAAATCAGCATCTTCATATAGAATAACTTAGATTCATTTTGGCCAACCTAGGAATATGAATGATTGAGTATAAAATGAACACATCAAACTCATTCTCAACCTAGGTGTGGAAACTGCCACTCAAAGTTTCCTGGTGAACCCCACCATCCGTCAAAAATTCACCCTTATACCCCTACCTCGAGAGGCGTGACCTTCAAAGGGCCTCTCAGTCCTAGGTATTGTCCCATCCTTCTTGCATTCCCCTTCCGGGCACGGATCCTATAGCCTGAATGTAAGGGTACAAAAAATTTGGGTAAGTACAATATGTATGTATATATGCATTGTATAAGGTTTGGGAAGGGTCGATGGTTCAACCTCTGCTTGGTTGCTATTGGGCACCGAATTGACATCAAGTTTTACTTGACACTACGACTATCTATCTTCCAATTTTCTATCCAGGCATGCACCCGATAGTCACAGCTCGACACTCAACATTGGATGGACCAAAGGCAACTTCAATCCAACCTCTAGAGTAGGTTGGTTCCTTGTCAACTTAAAATGGTGTTGACACAATTAAATCTCAAATAGGGTTTTGAGAAAAGGGTTAGAAAAGGTTTAGGGTTAGAGATATTATGAAAAAATAGTGGCTAGATAGGCTAACAACATAGGCAACTACAATAAAAATCTCCCACAAACTATTTCCAGTGTCCCATCACTCAAGATTAACAACACCCAAACCCATGAAATCTTCATACATTAAAGCATAAATAGAGATATATTGCAGAAAGCAATTCCAACATCTAATATTGATAATCCAAATTAGCAGAATAGACCAATAGTTAGATTTAACAGAAATAAACTTCCTAACAACACAGATCTAACCATGAACAGATTTCAATTACTCTCACAACTAGTAATCCAATAAGTTGGAATGAACTAACCATTAAAGTATTAATAGAAATGCAGCTCAAAGCTTCGAACCTCTTGCACAAGATGATGAAGATGACAAATTTTGAGTCAAAAATTAGAGTAATGCTCCTTCCATTAGCTCACAGGAATATTTATAGTAGGGCAAGCAAACGCACTAGAGCCGACCCTTAAAAATGAGGGTTCGACCTCTATTTATAGTTTGTAAATGAAATAATATTAAGGAGACATTACAAAGATTACAAATTTACAGCTCAATAGAGAGTTTTGCTGGCATTATCTTACTGGTTGACAACATCCAAGAAATCCATTGTTAGTAATCCGCCATGGCAGCTTGGCTCTCTACAACTTGCTGGTTCATTAATGGTAGTTGGAATTTAGGCCATTGGAGACCACATCTAATCCATCGATCATTCTTGGAAGCTCACTCTATCATAGATATGCAACTACTTTTGGTTCTTGTTCTTGGAAACCCTTCGATGCTTCGTCTTCCTGCCCTCCAACTGATTGCTCTCTGGTCTAGTGAGAATTTACTTTTAAATACTTCAACAGTGTCAAAAAGTTCTAAGTCGTTGATCTCCATCATGGATGGCTGCGATTAAACCTCTGAAAATACTCTACAAATTGGTGAGGAAAGACCAAAGCACCATTCCGCACTTTTTAATTGCTGACATCATCATTTGTGGCCTTGATTCTACGGAATCAAATTCTGGCATAAAATGCACTAAGAAGTGAGCAGGATGCATTCCGCTATCAATCAGCTCACTTAGCCTTCTTTCTTGGGTTTACGAAAATTGCAATTCATAAAATGAAGTATGCTGATGTCATATTTTCCTTAGCCTAAATGCAAAATTACTAATCTACTCTGAATCTAGTGCAAATAATATTGTGTCTCCATTTTGCTTTGTAAGTAGTGCAAAATAGTGTTTGTTACCATTTCGTACTCCTTTTAGTGTTTTAGGCCTTCATGTCTTCATTCTACATAAGAGTTAGTGTAAAATACTCTTTGTCACCATTTTGCACTCTTCTTAGTGCTTTCTAACTTTAAGTCACCATTCCACACCAAATTACTCTTGAAACTTAGTGGAATGAGAACTTGTCAACACTTAGCCACTTGAAGCATGCAAAAACCAACCATGATCACCATTCCGCACTTCTTTTCACGTTGACATCATCATCGCCCAAAAATTTTGTGGAATCAAGACTCACCTGGAATCTACTTCCAAATACACTATGAATTGAGCGAAATGAAATTTAACTTGTTTAAGGTAAAAATACACTAAGTGTTGAGTAGATTGGGAAACTCTTGTTGCGGATCCACTCCAAAATACACTAGGAAATGTGTGAAATGGATATTTCATGCCTTAGAATAAAATTTTCAATGCTTTCTAAGGATGTGGCCATTTTGGGCCTACATTCTAGTGCCTCCCAGGTGGATTTTCTTGCAAATCCATAGAACTCAGAGTCTTATCCATTGGGCATCAGGAGTCAAAAATTCTTATCTTCAAAAAATACTTTAAAGAATAATTTCCATATGAACACTACCCTCTGAAAACTTCATGAACACCTTAGAGGATAAATGTTCATATCGAGACCATGCTTCATACATCCTAGAGGATAACTGTTCACATGGAGACTATGCCATAAACATTAATATATGTGCCACTCTTTCAAAATTGCTCCAATGCTTCAACAAAACACAACTATGTTCTCCTTATAAAGCCTTCTTACAATACATGATATAAATGCCTTCACACAAAACTCATTTTTTACCTCTTTCTGACCTCATGCTTTTATTCTTTCCTTCTGACAATGTCAAAGTAAAAATGAATCAACAAAATACAAAACTTCTACATGACTACATATGTACAAAAACAAAAATTGCTAAGCTTGTCCCCCTTCAGGGTTCGCAACTCTATCTTCTTGTTGGGCCTCTTCCTCAACATTATCCTCTAGCTCTTGCTCAACTTCTTCCTCAGGTGAAGTTTGTTCTTTATTTTCCTCTTCTACACTATCACCAAATAGCTGCACCATCAGTTTCAAGATCTACAGGGCTTGTTTCCAAGTTGCTTCAGAGGGGTTGGAAGTTTCCTTCAATTGCTTATAAATGTATTGTAGTTCACCAATATCTTCATAATTAGCAGCACTTCCTTTGTTTACCAAGTCTTCCATTAGGTCTCTAAGCCTGGTAAAATCAATAATCATTTGTGAAGCTTGCTCTTGATCAATTGGTTCTTCTAGAGCATCAATTTCAGACTCATCTTGTAAGCTCTCACCAGTACTCTTCTTAATTTCTTCTACTGATAGCAAGTTGTGGTCTTCCATCCATAATCCTCTGAAACCAATCTGAATCATTTCCTTATTAATATCCACTACATCCTTGATCACTCCTTCAATTTTTTCAAACAATAGCCAAGCCTTTTGGAGTGCTCTGTGCTTCTTCACCATAATTCTAGCAGCAATTCTAGCAATGTTCCACTCCTTATTAGGAATTGGCTTAGCAGAGTCATTGAGTCTACTATCCACCAGTTTATGAATTTTCTCAACTGAAATCACCATAGGTTGTAGCTCTCCAATGAAATTATCTAGATCCTTCTGAATGCTTTGGAGTAGGCGATTGGCATCATCCAAATAATCAATAATAAGCTGCAACCCTGAGCATTTCTCTAGAACTTCAGAGAGCAATTCTTTTCTCACTTTCTTTAGTCCAACCTTGGAAAAACCTAAAGATTTAGCCTTTTCAATTTGAATTTGTTGCTTCAAACTCTGTATCTCTTTAGCTTGTTCTTCATTTTTCTTCTTGTGCTCTTCTATTTGCTCCTTGAGCTTATTAGCTTCCTGAAACTTCTCTTGCTAGTTCTTAGCTTCCTTTTTTAGAGCCTTCTCCACTTGTTTCTGATTGTTAATGGTTTTTTGAAGCTTTTCTATTTTATTTTCCAACTTACCCACCTTTTCTTTGTATATATCATTTTTCACATAAAAAGTTTCCAAGTGAGCTTTGGCTATGACCAATTCATCTTCTATAGGTAACTTTTCAATATCTTCTGTATACTCTTCTATACGATAATCCTGAGCAGTCATCTCAGTTTCAGGCTTTCTCACAAGGGGAATCATGGATCTAGATGTCCTTTGCCTTGAAATTGGATCAACAAACATGCTTCTCCTCTTCGTGGCCATCCTATTGGAAGGCTTGGACAACTTCTCTACCCAAAAATATTGAATTTTCTATGTAGCTTCTTGTTCCTTCTGCAAAATTGCTTGGGTAGGGTAACTCGTAGGAAGAGGAGAAGAGGCCACAAGGTATGCAAGAGCAGAATCAATAGTTGATAATGGTTGAGAAGAAGTAGCTATAGTGGAATCTATGACCATAGTGGAATCTGTGACCACTGTTGTTGTTGCAATTGGTAGACTCATGGAAACTGAAGTAAGACTCACAGATGGGTGAGTGGGTGTACTCAAAATAGTTTGCTTCTCAGATGAGGGAGGTGGTTGTAATGGCAAGGATGGAACTATGGGAGATGATGAAGGGGGAGCTTTAGATGATGAAGATGGAATTTGAGGTGACCTTGGAGGAGATGGGTTGGTTTGCACCTCAGTATTGACTGATGAAACAGGGGGTGAACTATGAGGTGGAGAAGGCACCTTAGCTTCAATTTCTTGCTCAGAAAGGGAGGGAGATTTCCTTGGGGAATTTGGAGGAGGAGGAGGAGAAGAGGGATTAGAGACCATACCTTCACCTACTGATGTAGGGTGTTGTGGAGCTATCTCTGTGATCTACTGTTATACTTGTTGTATCAATTCTTCCATAGCTAAATTAGTTGTTTCTTTAACAATTTCCTCTTTATCCAACCTCTGTTTCTTGGAAATCTCTTTCTCAATTCTTTTTGGTGCCCTTTTGGCCTTTCTCTTAAAAACTTGCATGGTGACTTTCTCACTTTCTGTATCTTCTTCAGACAACCCTTCCTGTATTGGTTCCTCCTGTAATATCTATTCAAAAATAGGATTTAATTCCACTGTTGTTGCAGTGGTGAAACTCAAAGGTGTAAACCTAAAGTTCTCATCCTTCTCATTCTAGTCTATCTCTGTATCTGAAGGTTGTCCACCCAGGGCTAGGCACTTGGGCCTACTTATTGTCTCTATGACTGGTGTATTGATAGCTCTTTCATCAGAATAGTGCATCTTACTCATCAACTATGCTCCTTTTGGAAATTTCTCTATTTGCTCAGTTGTAGGCTGAAAAGTCTTCAGAATTTTAGTAGCAGTCAATGGAGTATCAGGTTCCTCTTCTTGAACTTCTTCTTCTGAAGGTGGGGATGGGGAATCAGACCCTATTTGTGACTTCTTATAGATTAGCACTATATTCCTTGGGTCTTTTGGCTTCCAAGTTTTGACATTATTGTCATACCTTTTAGAAAATTCACCATCAATTTTTAATCCAAACTTGGATTTTTCTTTACCAATATCGACTCTCATCCTCCACCAGTCTGATATCTTGGCTTCATTCCATTTCTCCTTTTCCTCCACGCTTCATCACTAGTAGATTCTTGAGACTGAGGGTATTTTTTCTTTTCTATTTTGTCCTCAACTTCTTTGATGGTAGACTCCTTCAACCGATGTTTTGCATTATTGTCTGGATCAAAATCAACAATTTGTTCATAAAAGTCTAACCATGGAGGAAGTTGATCCATATTGGAAACATTCCACTCCAAAAGAGTAGTTTCTTTATTATTTCTACCCTATTCAAAATGAGGCCTGGATTTTTTCTCAAATTTGTAGGTCTTTTCTCCATTTAGGGCTATGTTCCTTTTATAGAATACATCATCTGGATCATAACTCCATCTCTGAGGAATGTAAAATAGACCCAACCTATCCAGGTATTGGTCAATTTGTTCACCCTACCACTTCTTGGTAATAGTTATATCATCAACATTGTGGTAGGTCAACATACATCTCCTTTTTCTCCTAGAGCCATAGTTCAAATCTATAAATTCTTCTTACCTTAAGTATTCTAAGGCGAATAGCCTATCTGTAACAAAATGGGGTAGTAGAAAAGGCTTACCCATAAATCCATACAGTCTAATGATTGTGCCCTCTATTAGGAGGTACCAATCTCCCTCCTCTGCACCTTCTATTCTTAACAATTTCTTGGCTAGAGGTGGTAGCCTAGGGCATTCTCCATACATTATTTTCAATGTTGGCCCTAAGAATTCCAAGTTGAATCTATAGAAAGACTCAGTGCTTCTCAGATGAGAAGTCTAATAATAAATAGGCATAGGGTCTCCTTGGTCATTCTTATCCTTGATCAGAATCCAGGGCATCATGTCTCTTACAGCAGCAAAGAACATCCAGACCAGGCTTGAGCAATGCCGAAATCAAGGTGCATCAGAAGCCCTTTTCATTCTCACTAATTGCTCATGAATTCTCTGAGCAAGGAAAGCCAACTAGTCAAAATAGATAACCCTAATGCCTTTCTTTTCTGCACCTTCCTCATACATCCTTTCATTTGAAATGTAGTATGCAATGACTATTTGCCAATCATTCACCATTTTATCAAATTCTAAACCCTCCACATAGGCTAACATTGAATATAGCTCAGGGTTAGCAAATTTGTTGATGGGAATTGGAACTTTGGGTATTTTGTCTTGTTCTCTTATTCTTCTAAACTATAAATAAAGCCATATTTCTAAGACTTTATTTTCTTTCGAAACCATTAATGAAGCATAAACCCTAGCTTGTTTTGCTATGTCAAATTATTTAGGCTCTAAGGGTGGGCTCACCCCTATGGCAAACAAATTGAGGCAAAGCTCTTTGGTAATAGTGAATAGTGGTATGCCATTAGGATTTTTTACTATCCTCTTATTAGGATCATAATATTTAACCATCACAAAAACTAATTTAGGGCAATGGTAAATAGAATACAAATATAATAAAATAAAAATGATTTTATGGCAATGGTACCTTGAGTTCAATTTGGTCTCCCTTCGAAGTGTCTAAATTTGAAATTACTTCTCAAGAAGGTCCTCCTTACTTGGGTCATCATTGTGTGGGTCAATCATCTAGTCTAGTCCACATGGTCATCTAGCTCTATTCCCATTTTTTGTAATTTTGTTAGGAATTTCTTTGGATCCATTTTCATCAACAAATCCCAAATTATTCTTCTAGAAATCATAGACAAAGACTCAGCTATCATTCCTACTTTATTCACTTGGTAAACGTTGTTCTTGCTCGAATAAGCAAATTTCTATGTTTTCAGCACTTTTAAACTTCCATGCATGTGCACCCTCTACCATTAATGTGACCACTATGAGAACTTCCCATTGGCACACTCTTCAAATTAATTGCATTTCTTTCGGTGGCTTGGAGGTACAATTCTACTTTCTGATTGGCCAAAATTCAAACTTGCTCTATACCTTCATGATGTTGCTTTGTCCTTTTCTCCCTTTTGAGCATGGGAAATTTGAGCATTTATTGTAAACCTTTTTCCTTTTGGACGTAGCATGATGCAGAATCCATTTTCCACTCAAAAACACTTGCATTTTGGTGGATTGCAACCTTCTTTTATTCTGCTCAAAATAACTCTGAATTTGATGGATTAGAACCTTCCCTATTCTACACAATAATAGACTTGAAATTTTATGGATTAGCATTCCACGTTATTCCACTACCACTTAGTCTTCTTAAGTGTGGAAAATAACACATGTTGCATTCCACTAGCATTGTAGTTCATTTAGGTGCGGATTGGAAGTCGCTCGTCATTCCACTGCTTCCTTAGTGTATTTGAGTGTGGAATGGAAAATTGGATGCACCCTTGGGAACACTTAGCCAATTTTGCACTTTTTTTATATACAACATGTTGTCAAAACAAAACTTGATATAAAATGTAGAAAAAAGGAAATATGATACAAAGTATGTACATATATTACAATGAGCTTATATTTCAATCAAAATAGAGTTTAAGATGAAAACCATTAACCAAAATTGGTTGTATGTTTCCCTCCAGATCTTCAAGCTGGAAAACATTGGTCTCTTTAACCTCTATTATCTTGAAAGGTCCATCCCAGAAGGAATCAAACTTCTGATGATGTCCTGGTTTAGCTCTTTCAACATTCCACCTGAGTACTGAGTCTCCAACCTAGAATTTTTTGAACCTTACCTTCTTGTCAAACCATGCCTTGATGTCCCCTGAATGCTTTTGAAAGTTCTCATAGGCCTGAGTTCTTTTCTCTTCTAACTGTAGTAGGTGTGTCAGCCTTGTTTCCACTAGATTTTCCTTAGATTCCTCTTCTGTGTTTATCAGCTTGAGTGCCAAAATCTCCAAATGGATAGGTAACACTACTTCCTTTCCATACACTAAGGCATAAGGAGAAGTCTTGATGGACTTCTTAATAGTAATTCTATCTACCCACAAATCTTGCTCCAACATTAGGTGCCAACTTCTCTTGTTACCCTCTAGTGATCTTCTCAAAATCCTTAACAGGTTTTTGTTAGTTGATTCTGCAAGTCCATTTCCTTGAGGGTAGTAATTTGAAGTATTCTTAATGGTGATGCCATACTTTCTAGTAAACTCAATGTACTTGGCTCCTATGAATGTTGGTCCATTGTCACTCACCAAGGCTTCCGAACACCAAACCTTGAAATCAAGCTTTCCATAAAATTGATTACCACTTCCTGGTCTGATTTCTTGGTAGGAATAGCTTCTACCCATCTGGTGAGGTAGTCTGTAGTAGTTAGAATGTACTTGTGCTCAGTTGAAGAATGAGGGTTAATAACCCCTATGAAGTCCAAACCCCATTGCTGAAAAGGTTCCTCCACTTGTATTGGCTTAAGGGGGAATGAAGCATTCCTTGTCCTCCCTACATGTCATTGGCATTTGTCATAGGCTCTGGTGACTTTGAAGGTATCAATAAATATGGTAGGCTAGTAATAGCCTACTCTAATGATTTTCAAAGTTGTAACTCTACCTGAGAAATGTCCTCTAGATAGCCCTCCATGGAACTCCTCTATGACCTTTTGTTGTTGATCATATTTTAAACACCTAAGGAGAACTCCATCAAGGTTTCTTTTGTACAGGCCCTCTGGTAGTAAGACATACTTCAAATCTTACAACCTGTATCTTCTTCTTTGTGATGCATTAATATCATAAGGGCATACTCTAGTTTGAAAATACTTGATCATCTGATCTACCCAGTCTGATTCATCTGAATGCAATCCTTCAATATGATCATCTATTGTTGCTTGACAAGTTGTTACCTCTACTGAGACTATTGCTTCTGTCAAACCTTGGCATAGAGATCTTCCTCTTACCATCTTGGTAGGATGGATTTCCACATCATATTCTTGGATTTTAGTGATCCAACTAGCTCTCTTATCTCCTAGTTCACCTTGTAGAATAAAACTTCTTACATCTGGATGAACAACATAAACCAGGGTCTTGCTTTGAACCAAGTATTACCTAAATTTCTTCAATGATTTCATTACAAAAAATACTTGTTTCTCAATAAAATTATACTTAACCTGGTACTCATGGAGAGTCTAGATCCAAAATAATATAGGGTGTTCCTCCCCTTGATCATTTTTTTGGGTGAGCACTGATGCATAACTTTCCTCAGCTCCATAAGCATAAAGGATGAAATCCTTACTAAAATCTGGATTGACTAGCACTGGAGTTGTTGCAATGGACTTCTTGATAATTTCAAAGGCTTGCTTTCTTACTTCAGTCCATTTGAACTCTGCATATTTCTTCAGCAGTTCAGATATAGGTCTCACCTTCTATGCAAAGTCAGAGATGAATTTCCTGACAAAGTTTATTTGACCAAAGAAGGACTGCAAGGCCTTCTTGTTTACAGGCAGTGGAAGAGCAAGAATGGATTTGATTCTATCTGGATCTATGGCCATACCTTCTTTTGAGACCACATGACCTAGCAAATTTCCCTCATGTACTACAAAAAATGATTTCTTAGGATTGAGGGAGATGCCAAATTCTCTGCACTTTTGAAAAACTTGCTCAAGGTGTGCTAAGTGGTCATGCTTGTTGTGGGAAAACATAGTCATGTCATCTAAATAAATTAGAATAACCTTGTTAATCAGTTCCCCAAAGGCATAGTCCATGGCTCTCTAAAATGTGGCTCCCACATTGGACAGCCCAAAAGGTATTCTCTGGTAGGCAAATGTGCCCCATTTTGTGGTGAATGTTGTTTTATACTGATCTTCATTCTTCACCCAAATATGATTATATCTAGAGAAACCATCTAGTAATGAGAACCTTTCTGCCCCTACCACTATCTGTAATATTTGATCAATCTGTGGAAGGGGGTAGTGATCCTTTAATGATGCCTGATTAAGATTTCTGAAATCCACACACAAGCGAATATCACCATTCTTTTTCCTCATAGGTACCAAGTTGGCTACCCAGGTTGAATGTTTAATTGGATATATGATCTTAGCCTTCAATAACTTCAAGAGCTCTTCTCTCATTATGGCTTCGATCCTTGGATTTACAGGCCTTTGCTTCTGCCTGAATGGCTTGGCATTAGGCTCTAGCTCAATGGTGTGTTGGATAACCTTTTTGTCATATACTTTGAGGTCTTCATATGACCAAGCCACAATGTCTTGGTACTTCATACATAAAGCTTTAATATCCTCCTCTTCCTCTAGAGAACACTAGGATTCCAACCTTGAGCTTATTTTCTTTTTCTATTTCAACTTCTTTATAGATTTTGTCATTGACTTCCATGGATCTGATCCTTTTCCTGTCTTCATTGTCAAATAGGCTCTCTAGAGTGACCAAACCTCTAGGTATGTGATTGTTCTTAAGTTGAATGACATCCTGTTGATCAATATCTTCTAGATTTTCCTCTTGAATAGTGGATAGATAGGCTTCTCTCACCAAAAAATCAATGATTTGCTCATCACTATCAAAGACCTACCAAAAAATTTGCTTATCTGGCATCGTAGGCTTGAAAATAATTTTGATCCCCTTGTCTTTCTTAACTCCTATGTCTATAGAAGGGTTGAAGTTAGCTCCCCTCATTGCTAAGGAATCTGCCAAAGTATTATTTCCTCTGGGAATAAAATTTATGTTTAGGGTATGAAAGGAATCCATCAAATCCCATACCCTATTTCTATATGCTTTCAGGTAATGATGCTTACTATTGCACCTTTCTCTTACCTGATTTACTATCAACTCAGAGTCGCCATATATGTTCAAGATCTTAATGCCCATATTTTTTTCTTGCATCAGTCCAAGGCATAGAGCCTCATACTCTACAGCATTATTGGTGCATGCCCATGTTAATCTATAGGCAAAACTCTTTGTCCCTTCTGATTGGGACTGTAATACCACACCAACACCAACACCATTTCTACATCTGGCACCATCAAAGTGCATGGTCCATGTTTCTGTTTCTCTCAGAGACTGATTAGATATAATATGAACTTTCTTCTCTGATTCTATAAAAATATTGTAAGTGCCCATACCTATCCCAAACTGGTTGTAATCCTCTCTGAAAGGTAGCTCATCTTCGATTTCCAACTCCTCAAAGTTATCCACTAATTCAAATTCCTCAAGAGGAGTGAGATTGCACATGTCTCCTTCAATTTTTTCAATGTGGTAAGACATAGGATTTTCAGGTGTTATCCTTATTCTCTTTCCTTTGAAAGGAATAACCATGCTAGAATAATCCATATACATACATCCACCTAACTTTGCAGTAAACTCTCTTGAAAGACATAAGCCAAAATAAGGCTCTAGATCCACCACTACTATTTCTTGTACTATAGTCACCTCTGGTGCTCTATGCAACCTCATTAAGACATCTTTGATTACTCCCACTATTTTTATAGGTGTTCCATCCAATTGTAGTACTCTAGGGCAGGATCGGGTATACTCCATACCCATCTCCTCACAAACTACTTTAGGCATAATTGTAGTAGATGCCCCTGAGTCAATCATACAATTTTGGACCACCCAACCTTCCATCCTCAAAGAAATGTAGAAAGGAGGAGGTTTATTCTTTAAAATAGTAGGGGATATTTCTTTCTTTTTAGAGGGTATACTAAGAATTGTGGTGGCCTGCTTTTCTTGTGGATATTTGTTCAAGGAAGCTTTTAGTAGGTCAATCTGGCCAGGAATGAAGAGGGTGTCATATAGACTAGCTTTTGATGGTATTCTCTTCATTTCTTCCATAATATTGTATTCAAACTTAGCCAAGGTGGGTCTCTCAGGCCTTCTTTCTGGCTCACCATATTTTCTCTTATATTTTTGAGTGGCTTCTATTCTCTATATTTTGGTAATAGAAGGGAATCTAAGCCTCTCTTGAGCCTCATCCTTAGACTTCATTCTGTCTCCCTCAGTTTCTTTCTCAAATATCTTGGGAAGACTATTTTCTTTTCCTTTGGCTTGGGGGATAGGGAAAGTGTCACTACTTTGGGGAGGTGGATCACTCTTCTTCTAAGAGGGGACTTGAAACTGACCCATATTCTGTGGATCTACTTGCAGTGTCTTTCTTACCAGACCTTGTCATAATAGTGATAGGTCCATCCTCATCTAGCTCTTTCCCAACCATGATCTGGTCAGGTTGCCATAGCATGTTTACCCTTCCTTTCTGGTTTCTTTCTACTTGATCCATAGCTTGTTGGACATGGTGTTGGTACATAACACAAGATTGTGAATCATGTGGATCATTACATACCAAACACTAGATATTTACCAGACTTGTCTCTGAAGAACACTCAGGCTCTTCATAAGTTGCATTTACTCTGACCCCAATACTATTACTAGGACCAGGTCTTTGATCTTTATTCACATATGGGAATATCCTTTGTTGAGACCTCTCCATTTCTCTCTTTTCCATTGAATTCATTTTATTGCTAAGAGTTTTCAATGTATTATGTATATCAAGGATGACAGAAAACTCTTGAGGAGTCTGAGAAGGAAGTGGAGGGAAAGGAACTATAGTAGATGGTGCTTTTGGCTGAGGAATGGGAGTCATCTATGGGAATGGGGATGACAATGTAGGAGGGTCCATATAAGATGAAGTAGTAGCTTGGCTTTGGACATTAGTGGTTTCTAGATTGTAAGGTAGCACAACTTTGGGAGGTAATCTCCCCACATTAATTAGGATATTTTCTACATGAACTATTACATTATAAACTTGTGGAAATGTTTCCACCCTAGATTGTTGGGTTTGTAGGCCTAGCTCTGATCCAAGAGCTCTGATATAATACATATAAGCAAGGCATGTAGCTGGTCTAGCTATAGGGGAATTCTTTTCCAGGTTCTACTAAACCTCAAATTAAAATCTAAGATAGTTTCTTGTTGATGCTTCTGCATAGATGTGAACTAGTTAAGCAAGGAGAAAGGGTCAGTAGATTCATTAAATTCTTCCACAAAAGGCTCAACCAATGCTGCCCATGAAGTGATGGTGTTATCCTCAAGAGTCCTAAACCAATGTAAAATATTTCCTCTAAAGGATAGGGCTAGGATTCTCACAATAACATCCTCATTATTTATATTATGGATTATTGCCAGATTCAAAATATCTTGACAGTGCTCATATGCAGTCTTTCTAGATCCATCATAAGTGGGAATAGCCTTAGAAACAACTTGAGGAATGTCATGCATATGGGCTAATCTAAGGGGGCCAGTTGTGTTCCAATTGGGGTACTTCTGCAAAGGCTGATTTGGGGGTACATTACCCTGATTTGGGGTTGCATTTCCAGCCATATTTCTAGGTGTAGGTCCTATTGGAGGGGTTGTTGGATTAACTGTAGGGTTTTCCTTAGGAGGCTCTTCTTCTGAATGAAAATATTGGTTTAAATTCCTTATAATAGTGGACCCTCTATAAGGTAACTCACAATAGAAAAAAGAGTCAAGGTTATTTCTTTTGAATGACCTGGTATACATGAAAGAACTATGGTCTATAAGGATAATTCTTTTCTGGGTTTAAAGACCAAGGAGTCACCAGGTGAATTTGCTATTCTCCACTTAGCAAGGTCAAGATAATTCACCAAATCTTGATTCCTCTAGGTAGAGATAAAACAATAACTCATATGATGGGTTTTCATGTTCCTTGTGAACTGGTCCCACCGAGTGTGCCAAAAATTATTGGGCACCGAATTGACATCAAGTTTTACTTGACACTATGACTGTCTATCTTCCAATTTTTTGTCTAGGCATGCACCCGATAGTCATAGCTCGGCACTCAAGCATTGGATGGACCAAAGGCAACTTCAATCCAACCTCCAGAGTAGGTTGGTTCCTTGTCAACTTAAAATGGTGTTGACATAATTAAATCTCAAATAGGGTTTTGAGAAAAGGGTTAGAAAAGGTTTAGGGTTAGATATATTATGAAAAATAGTGGTCTAGATAGGCTAACAACATAGGCAACTACAACAAAAATCTCCCACAAACTATTTCCAGTGTCCCATCACTCAAGATTAATAACACCCAAACCCATGAAATCTTCATACATTAAAGTATAAATAGAGATATATTGTAGAAAGCAATTCCAACATCTAATATTGATAATCCAAATTAGTAGAATAGACCAATAGTTAGATTTAATAGAAATAAACTTCCTAACAACATAGATCTAACCATGAATAGATTTCAATTACTCTCACAACTAGTAATCCAATAAGCTGGAATGAACTAACCATTAAAGTATTAATAGAAATGCAGCTCAAAGCTTCGAACCTCTTACACAATATGATGAAGATGACAAATTTTGAGTCAAAAATCAGAGTAATGCTCCTTCCATTAGCTCATAGGAATATTTATAGTAGGGCAAGCAAACGCACTAGAGCTGACCCTTAAAAATGAGGGTTGCAACTCTATTTATAGTTTGTAAATGAAATAATATTAAGGAGACATTACAAAGATTACACATTTATAGCTCAGTAGAGAGTTTTTCTGGCATTATCTTACTAGTTGACAACATCTAAGAAATCTGCTATGAGTAATCCACCATGGTAGCTTGGCTCTCTACAACTTGTTGGTTCATTGATGGTAGTTGGCATTTAGGCCATTGGAGACCACATCTAATCCATCGATCATTCTTGGAAGCTCGCTCCACCACAGATCTACAACTGCTTCTGGTTCTTGTTCTTGGAAACCCTCCGACACTTCATCTTCCTACCCTCCAACTGACTGCTCTCTGAGGTCGGCAAGAATTCACTTTTAAATACTTCAACAGTATCAACAAGTTCTAAGCCATTGATCTCCATCATGGATGGCTACGATTAAACCTCTGAAAATACTCTACAAATTGGTAGGGAAAGACCAAAGCACCATTTCACACTTTTTAATTGTTGATATCATCATTTGTGGCCTTGATTCTATGGAATCAAATTCTGGCATAAAATGCACTAAGAAGCGAGCAAGATGCATTCCGCTTTCAATCAACTCACTTAGCCTTCTTTCTCGGGTTCACACAAATTGCAATCCATAAAACAAAGTATGTTGACATCATCTTTTCCTTAGTTGAAATGCAAAATCACTAATCCGCACCGAAGCTAGTGCAAATAAGACTTTGTCACCATTCCACTTTGAAAGTAGTGCAAAATAGTGTTTGTCACCATTCCGTACTCCTTTTAGTGTTTTAGGCCTTCATGTCTTCATTCCGCATAGGAGTTAGTGTAAAATACTCTTTGTCACCATTCCACACTCCTTGTAGTGCTTTCTAACTTTAAGTCACCATTCCGCACCCAATTACTCTTGAAACTTAGCGGAATGAGAACTCATCAACACTTAGCCACTCGGAGCATGCAAAAACCAACCATGATCACCATTCTGCACTTCTTTTCGTGCTAACATCATCATCGCCCAAAAATTTTGTGGAATCGGGACTCGCCTAGAATCCGCTTCCAAATACACTATGAATTGAGCGGAATGAAAATTAACTTGTTTAAGGCAAAAATACACTAAGTGTTGAGAGGATTGGGAAACTCTTGTTGCGGATCCGCTCCAAAATACACTAGGAAATGTGCGGAATGGAGATTTCATGCCTTAGAATAAAATTTTCAATGCTTTCTAAGGATGTGGCCATTTTGGGCCTACAGGTGCTACCCTATGCTTGTTGGCTTGAATGCTTTACTAGTATTAGAATCCTATACTTTGGTGATACAATATTTTCTCATATTGGCCAAGTGTGCTTCAACTGTGGGCATTTCTAATTCAAACCACTCCCTTTTCTATTCATAGTCCCACTTGGTGTTTGGAGTATTTGATAGTATCTATTCAATATGATACCCATGAAGAGGCTCAACAAGAGTCTATATCTGAGTCTCATTCCTTGTCTTTATGGCCACCCATTTCTAGTCCATCCACCTATGGTTTCCTATCTTGATGGTAAAATCCCTTGAGAGGTAGGTGTTGAATGATGTTGGGAGATCAATCACCATGACATCTTGGGGAATCATGGATTTGAGGCTTTTTCCAATCCCATGGAATTATATTGTTCCCCATCCTACTACACCACTTCCATATCGGCTAGCTAAAAATCTTGCTTAATCATATAAACCACCACATTTGGCATCGATGGGGTGTCTATCCCAAGCTCAATTACATCATTATGCAATAACTCATCATCATAGACTAGGGTTATATAGAAATTTTTTAAGCTTAGTCTACTTTATCATCAGACTAGGGTTCCACATAGTTTTTATTGCTCTGGTCCTCCCTAATCTACCATGGTTTCCTTCAAATCCTCATTCAATAGGGTTCTCAATACTAGTGATTTAGACCTATCCTATATTGAATAGGGAACCTTTAGGAACCTCAAAGTGTCACAGTTGATGGCTATAAAAAAATTTAGTAGGTCTAGGCTCATGTCCATGGTAGTGATAGTCCCTACTTGTTCGATCAACCCATTTTCCTAGAATTCTTAAATTATCTTGAGACTGGTTGATGCCTTAAAGTCTAGTTAGACTTGGTACTCATCAAGTGTTTGTATGACATTCCAATTGGTTATCATATATGCTTCTTCCTTATTCTAGGTGACTAAAATCTACTTTGAGTGAGTAGTACTTAGGCTACATATGTCTAAGGAGTGGATTGGTCAACATGGAGCTCATGTCCCTACCTCCAAAGGGTGGTTAGGTGCCTAAATGGGTGCCCCCTTCCCTAGAACTATTGTAAATGTCTAGAAATTTTATTTGGTATGCACATTGTGGTGGTAATATTTCAAAGATCATGTGATGGAATTCTCCACATAGTTGTTCTACATAAAGGCAATGTCGTTAACATAGCTAAGAGGGTTCTACTATAGTGGTATGGGCTCCATCTACCAGTTTTTGTCTCAAACCAAGTATTTAGGTTGTTGGTATCCATTTGAAGGGGGCCTATAGTCTTGTCCAGTATACTAACACTGAGGTTTTAGATAACTATGATGTTGAAACCTATATTTTTCCTACTATCTACATAGGGATAGGACCTCTTTTGATAGGGCCTAGATATTTATTCTTATAATATCTTAGTCATAGGTTAGGAATTTGAGGCTAGATGGAATGGGGCGATAACTAAACTAGGCTTATGACTAGGGCAAATTAGAATATGGTGGGCTAGATGTTCATAAGTAGTGATATCAAGGACCTAGGTGGTATACTTCCTATCTATATAAGGTTATTATTTTCTTATATGGTTATCTGGTAGGCCATTGATAAGGAGTTCCCTCCTTGGTATTTGATCATCATGGAAATATCGGAGTGAAAAGACTTATGTTAGTATAAGAGTACCATACCTAGGGGGATCAGATATCATTTGGAATTTTACACCAAGTATTAACAAATTGGGTATTAAAATCATTCATCGCCTCCATGGGAGATCATTTGATATATGTCAACTACTCTAATGAGGATGTTCCATTTTCCTTCTCTCCAAATCTATTTACCAACTTGTCATCCAACTAGTTCTAGTTTTTTATTGAGAGTGGGGTAAGGGTTAAGTACTATTCCTATGCTTTACCTTTAAAGGATTCCATTAGGAGTCTTAACACTCCATTCTACTCATCAATGTTTGTGTATTGCACAAATGTTCACCATGTGATGTAGATGTTCCAATGGTGTAATTGCATCTTCTCCAATGAAATTTGATAATGACTTTAGAGATAAATTTAGGATTGGGTTCCAAATACAATGTAAGGTAGGAGGTATTAGGATTCCTCCATAATTCCATGCTAGGAATCATCTTATTGGTTTATTCAAATTAGAAACCATATTTTGGTTAGGAATTTTTCCATCATTCTTATGCTTGTGAAATTTGGAGTCCTTTGGACTTGAGAGGAATCATCAGGTGAATGGTAGAGATTTTCCAATCAAGCAACTAGATCAAGAACTTAACCAAAATCTCAATATTTGAATTTCATTAATGGCTGATTCTAGGATCGTTTCTAGTGGCGTAATTGAACTTTTGTGTTCTTCAATCATTGGTTTCGCTAGGTGAATGTTTGTAATGCTTCAATAAGTTCCCAACCAATAACTTTACTGGAGTCTCAAATTAATCTTCCTTCATATGTTTTTTTTTTAAGCGAAAACCCCTTGTGGGGCTGCCTTGGTCTAAGAGACCACGAAAAGTGGGATCTACACCGTTAAAGTCACCTGGGAGTCACACCCGACCCTGCCCGCACCAACATTATCAATTGGATTTTGGATACCCAATTCAGCTTTTTGGTAGGGTGGAGATTTGAACCTAGGACCTCCATTGGAAGATTGCCCTCTCATCGCAAACTCATCTACAACACCTGGGTTCCTTCATATGTTTAAGATCCACTATAAATGCTATTTAATTATTGGGTGGTCAAAACTATATTGGTACCAGCTCCAATCATACACTTCAAGCATAATCACCGCCTGCTATGGTTGCAAAATGTGTTTGGTGCTCACACCTCACATGGATGACATAGTTGGGAAGTCTAGGGAGCATGGGACATGGCTCCTCAAATTACCTATGAAATTTTTATCCATGTCAACTCCTTGTTTGTATGTGATTTGGATGTGTTTTCTTCCTAATATAGCCTAGTCATATGGGTACTATCTAGGAGAAGGGATAGAGGGAAATCAATAAAATGGAAGGAAAACAAATTGAAAATAAAATTTTATATAAGAGAGGTTATGCACTAAGATCCTAAATATCTCTATATTATGGTGCGATTAAATGAACACATGCATCATGATTGATAGTGCACAAGGAATGGTGTATCATCAAATATGAATCACCATAGTTATGCATACACAAGAATAGGATAGAAATCGGGGAATAGTCACAACTTCTTATACATAGAATAACCATATTACATTCATGCTAAGAAAGAGTCTTAAAACTTATCAAAAAAATGACTCAAGGCTTGAGCGAGGCTGTAATACATAAGAGGAGTAAAATAAAAATTGCATTCAAGGTCAGATAATAGGCATTCATATAATAGGTTTTCAATCCATTACAATGATTAAGAAGAAGGCATTTATAAGAAGAAAAAGGAAAATGTTCACCCCAAAACTTGTGCATGGATTCAAAATTTTCTAGTTAAAAATTTTCCTGATATTTTTATCATAAATTTTGGAAATTCTCAAGGTCTCTAGATCTATAGCCTTAAATGGCATAGGCAAGTTGGTATGATGGAATGCAGTATTTTCTTTCCATTATGTCTATTTTCCCATGTTGTATATCCATCATGATTAGACCCCTAATATTCTCCTCTATTAATATCTTTGGTCTTGGTGTTACCCCTTGGCTACCTCTATGTTATGGCTTTAAATATACCAGCTATCATCTAAGGTGTCATGTTGTCTTATTGAAAGTGATAGGACTAAAACTAGATCACTACCCCTCCTCTTACAATTGATCACTTTATGTTGGTATAGTTTCCTAGTGATGATTGATGTTTTACTCCCTTTTCATCTAGACTCGGCTTCTTTGGTGAATTCCTTCTCTATGCACCATTCAAGATTCTAGTTTTTATCTTTTCATATTTATTTTCATTCAAAGGAATGCCCTTTGCCAATGAATCATTTGTTGCTTCCTTTTTGATGTTATGATGGTAACCAAGACTATCGAATACTTTGATTTGGTTGGTGTGTTTGAGGTTTCTTTCTCTTTTGGTCTTTCCTATTTTGATTTTTGCTACTTCTTTACCATAGATCTCTGGGGTGAACTTCATAGGGACCAACAAGCTTGGGAGGTGGAAAAATATTTCACAACTAGAAATATTCAGTATGCTTCACCCTCCATAGCTCCCTAAGTTTTAAGCTCCTATTAAAGGAGGAATGAGAGTTTTTCTTGTCACTTTCTTGTTCAGACATCTTAAATATCGCTCATTCCTCCATGGTTAATGGGTTCTATTACTTGGGGTCTCTAACTAGTGCTAACTTCCAAATGTATCAAGGAAATATGAACACCATCAAATATGGGAGAAAGCCATGCATATGATCTTTACTCTCTATGGAGAAGAAGAGTCTGAAAGTTCTATATGGGATGAAATATTACCAATCATGAACCCCCTTTAGTTGTCACTGGAAAGGCTTTAGGACTCTATCTCATGGCATAATTTTCCTTAGGTAGCACAAAAAAGGCTCATGAACCACAATTATTTTAGTTTTATAGATTAGTAAAGTTTTTTTGGCATGGTGAGATTTAGGTTCAACATTAGTTTATGATGGAGTTTCTTCCTTGGCTGCACCTTCAATAGTCTTTTAGCATTGTATACTTATTAGGTTGTAGGGGTCTTAGGCCTACTCATATTGTTTTTGCCCAATTGTATCCAAATGAGAATTTGATCAAAATTATATTTTTAGCAGGATTTTCCTAGTGTAGTGATTCTTCATTACAATACCTTAGGAGGTTCTCTTGATAAACCTAAATTTACCTAATATACCTTTCCATTAAATATACTCATCAATATTAGAAGTGACTTGGATACCTTGATATTCATGGTTGTACATAAGGGAAAAACTTGAGGTACATGAAAAAGGAATGGTATGAGGATCCCATTGGTCTAAAATCTGCCTATGGTTGATTATTGTTCTAATACTTGGCCAACATTGAATGACTAGGCAAGCTGCAGAGCTTAACCAGGTCAATCTCCAGAGAAGGTTGGCTCCTTTGAGGTTCTAAATA
This sequence comes from Wollemia nobilis, assembly GCA_028583015.1. Taxonomy (NCBI): domain Eukaryota; kingdom Viridiplantae; phylum Streptophyta; class Pinopsida; order Araucariales; family Araucariaceae; genus Wollemia; species Wollemia nobilis. The sequence continues at coordinate 3,153,890 of JAQPPZ010004166.1, read as the reverse complement.
GCTAAAACTATGATGGGAGGGGTAAAAAAGTGTTGAAAAAGAGTAAATATAGCTTATGTTAAAACCTGTAATGGTGCATATTAGAAAACAACAAGAAATATATAAAGATCATGAAATGAAGTAGCCATTAAAACCTCTTAATAGACCAACCAGTTTTATCATATGCAAAATAACCTTTAATCAATATTTAGTTCCACAGACTATCAATTCTAGAACTAGATAATAAACATGCACAATAATACAAAATTTAGAATTAATGTCATGCACATTCATATAGCTAAATAGAAAAATTCATCCATTCATACATACATTTTCTACAAGATTTTGAACTAGAGACCAAACAGAGATTTCTATTGCATTGTTCCTTATAAAAGTATTTATACAAGCAACTTCTAAATGCCTAAGAGCCGACCCTTAAACAAGAGGCCATCACTCTTATTTATAAAACATCCATGGTCCAATATTAAAAATACAAAAATAGGTTTATCCAAAGTCATTACAACATAATGCTAGGCAGCTAGATTGGTATAATCATCATGTGTAGTATTATAAATCCTAACAAAAATATGTGGTGCAAGATTCCTATCTATAGGTTGAATGCTTCATGCATGCAACGAAGGTAGTTGGGGATGAAATTTGAATCTGATCCATTATTTGTTTTTGAAAATGTTCTCCACCATCGATCTATAATGGATGTTGTTAGACTGACTTTCCTCTACAAATTCTACCTTCTTTAAACACTACGATACCACCATAGAAACACATCAAAATTTCATGGTTCACCTAGTATCTTTGGACCTTTCCATCATTAGTGAATACAATGCAAATACCTATCATGATGATCCTCGATCCTTTTTGGACTCCCTAGACTTAGTAATCGTGACATGGAAACATGATGTATTGTTGCACCTTCTCTTTTGTGCTTGACATAATCAATATTTTATTATCGTGATACACCAAAAAGTTGTCATGTCACTCTTCTTCCCACTTTGACCTTCACGTATCCTATGATTGTGAAATGGAAACAAGTCGTAATGGCATGACATCTTCTATTCCTTACCTTGTCTTTACTTTTATGGTTGTGATAAGAATGCACGATATGATATTGCTATAATATTTCACCCTCCCATTCCTTAAGAAATTATGAACGTAACATAGTGATAAGTTTATATGTTGCATCATTTTATCTGCATAAAGCCTCAAAAACTTCATGATCACAATGCAATTATAAGTCACGATATCGTGATATCACAACTCCTAGGTCTATAAGAAAATCAAACTCTTTATCTTAGTTCTTCTAACTTCTCTACAATTGTCAACTATCTACTTCAGTCTTTTGAAAAACATACCCTCTCATTGTTGCATTTGTCTCCATCATCCCTATTTGCAACCTTAGATATTTCTTATGACAACAAAAGTAGTTGGGCGGGTGAGCAATACACAAAAATCATCCACATTCTTGGTGACTCATAGGGGAAATTTGCTTGCAAGGTTTACAATACCTATATTGTCTTGCTACCACACTAAAATTTTCTAAATTATGAGAAAAACCAAGAGGACGTGGGAAGACTTTATAGGACAAAAAGTTAAGTTGAGTTAAAAGGCATCCACTATAAGAGGCTGGGAAGGTTTGCTCTTACAAAATTGTGCCACTAGGAAAGAAATAAAGGATATACATATACATGAAGCTCAAAATGATGCATGAAGAACTATAAATATGAGGGCATATAAATGTGTGGCGAGAGGATAAGGATAGGGACAAAACATAGTATAAAATTCTACCAGAAACAAAGGGGAATACCAAAAAATGGGAAGAATATGGAATATTCTTAGGTGAGTAAGAGGGAGCAACACTAGAGTGTTGGAGACAAGGAAAGGAAGGCAAGAAATTAAAATAATTGGAGGTACACAAATTAAGGTAACCTTCAATAATAAAATACCTCCATAAATATACTCCATTAGGGCTCAAAGTTGTTTCTCAAATACTTTACCTCCATAAATATATTTCATCAAGGCTTGAGGTTTCTACCAAATCAAATAGATTGCCATGAGATGACATATTTCAATGGTAAACCATATACTTTTCTAGCAACTCTTTCTCTGATTCATGTAGGCGGGTAGAAATTTCTTTCATTGTTCAAATTTTTATTTGCAATTACCTGTTAGGAATTTATAGACCTAGGCATATATTTTATTATGAAAATTTATATGGTGAAATGCAAATGCATAGATTTTAGTGTCTACAATACCAATAGATATCTATAGAGGTTTGGGTCTGATTTCAGATATACAAGAGTTAGACATGTTGTATTTCAAAGGAAAAATTGAAAAGGTAATAGATATTAGTAATATTTTAATTTTTTAGCAAGGCACTTAGGTTTAATTTTTGTATTTTTTGCAAGCATTCATTCAAGGGTTTTTACTACATTGGTTCTCAAGCATATATACAGGTGTTTCTAAATCCTTGTTTGTATTTTGTATGTGCAGGAGATATGTATCTAAAGAGCTATAAGAGCTAGAGTAGCCCATCCCTGGATGCTCAAGCCGACTCACAAATTGGATTGGAGCAAAAGAAGACCAAAGAAACAAACCATCCTTTGTATTTGGCAAAAAGAGGTATTTTTCCCTTTTTATGCCCATTGTATTCTGATATTAAGAATTTTAATTGTACCCTTGCACATTCAGGGAAAAAGCATTGTAAATGAATGCCAAGCCTCCATTAAAGTTCAATACGAATATCATTATCATCAGGGTTATGCATAGTGGTGAATATTTGAAAATTGGATGGATATTAGGATTTCTAAAATTTGAAATTGGTGAATATGAGGATCCTCGACGTCAACCCATTCACCTAAAATTTTCAAGAGCAATGTTTTCTTTGGGTCAGTTTCCCATAATATATATCCAAACATAGGAATATTTGTACTCGTTGGAAATATATTTTCGAGCCTGATATAATGGTGGTGTTTGAATGAAGTTACAAGGTCATTTAATAGGTTAAAATTTGACCCAAAGATTAATTTACATTTTAGGACTTTAAATACCCCAAAATTTGGTGTGAAGATGATTGATTTGATTTTCTTAGGATTCACCATGATTAACCTTGATTTCAATTAGGATTCACCATTTTTTTTAAATTACATTTTGAGTCCAACCCCTTATGCATAACCCTGATTATCATTGCACATTGCTTGTTTCTTTATTTCATTTTTTGGTGTTGTCTATATTTTTCTTACAAATATAATTGAAACTTGAGCCTTTGGATCTACAACACAGTTATGTAATATCCCTTTCTCCAAAAAAATAGATAGGTAGGAAGGAGGAGGATGTTTTTTTTACAATGGGGAGGTAAACCTATGCGTATGTATTACCAATGTCTAGGAGTTTTCTAATAGCAACCTCAGTTAAATCCACCTGATCTAATACCAAAAAAAATTCTTCTAATTTTGCAAGTACTGAGGTTGAGTTTCTGGAAAAGCTATGAAATTGTTTCACCATTTCTACTCTTTGCTCAACTGTTGTAGTAGGAATATACAAATTTTTACATGACTCTAACCTCCTTTGATTTAATGTTTGATCCTTCATGGAGGGGCTGCAGACAAGCATTTGATCACTCAATTTATTACTCTATTATGGTGGAGGTCAGATATTAATATTTTCATAGTCTCCAGGTTGAGGTGCCTCAGGCCTTGAATTTTTCCAATATTCATGATTTTGTATTGTATTGCATTCCATCAAGTTATCCATCAAAGGAGAACTCCTTACCTACTCCAACTGATCTCCTTTTTACTCTTCAATATGAACCTCAATATGAGATAGAGTTTTGATTAGATTGTGATAACTTTTACATTCCCTAATACTACCTTGTTGTTCTACTTTTTTTAAGTTTGTTTTGAATTCTATTGTTAGTTGAATATAGTAAGGTTGATGAAACTGATATACCACAGGTTTTTGATCTCTTGGATTTTGTCTACTATCCTTTGAGATCTGTCTTTCTATATTTCTTACTTCCTTATCTATCTTTTGAATTTCCATCCTCAAGTCTTGCTCTATTTGATGTTTTTTTCTTGATACTCAGTGGGACAACCTCCTATGATTTTGCACAAGTGCAACCTGATATCTCCATGGGAAGGTGTAGGGACTGATATTTGAAAGGAATAGGGTGTTTCCTTAGGCATTATTTTTCTTGTTTTAATTAGTATATTCTCAACATGAATGGCTTCTTTGAAAATTTATGGAAAATTTCTTTCTATAGATTGCTAAATAAGAAGGCTTATGTCAGGATGGAAAGCACGGATGTAATACAAATATGCTTAAGAAGGAGATGGCTGGAACTCATGAGGGATCCTTCTGCACATCCTTTTGAATAAAATATTAAAATAAAATCTTATTTCAAGGGGTTCTTGTTTAATAAATGAGAGCTAAGTTAACAACAATAAAGGATCTCCAAAGTCATAGAAAGCATCAATGAGATCTTATTCTAAATATATCCATGTACAGACACTTTGATCCCCTAATGTCATATACCACCGCAATGCTTTACCTTTGAGAGATAAAAAAAAGAGCTTGAGAATTACATCTTAAAATGTAATATTATGCATAGTAGCCAAGGAAACCACATCTTGATACTGTTCATAAGTAGTCTTCTCTGTACCATCAAAGCTTGGTAAGGTTTTCAAAGCAACCTTAGGAATATTATACATATAATAGACATTCAGAGGGTTTGTATCATTCCACAAAGGGAAATTTCATTGGGCAATTGATATTTCCCATCATTATAGGGCTCTCTCTTTAGGGAGGAGTCACCAAATGGTTTCTACCCATCAGATCTTAGGTTCTCCTACCAAAGAGTTTAAATAAAAATAACAACCAATCATGGATTTGAATCTAGATCTTTAGCAAAGTTGCCAGGTGATTTGAAAAAACTTATTTGTTGAAATAGGGTATCATTAAACCCCGGTTGATTCTAAAAGTGATACGAAGGTCCCACTAGGAATGCATTTGTAGCATGGTGGGTTCACACCATCTATGGTATATGTTACTAAAACTTTGAAAGGCTACTAGTTATAGAATTTGGGTTTTGCATTTCAATAACTCTCCAGGTGATTTTAATGAAACTGATAACACAAGATACCACCAATCCTTGAATTATCCAAACCATCGGGCATGCCAAAAAATGTTGGTCCAAAATCTTCCTATGGTTTATTATTGCACCCAAGACTTGGCCAACATTGAATGATCGAACATGCTACATAGCTTAACTAGATCAATCTCTAGAGAAGGATGGTTCCTTTGAGGTTCAAACTAGCTAAATATATGATAGGGGGAGAAATAAATGTTGAAAGAGAGTAAATATAGTTGATTCTAGAACTTGTAATGGTACGGATTAGACAACAACAATAAATATATAAATATCATGAAATGAAGCAAAAATTAAACCTCCTAACAGACCAACTAGTCTTATCATATGCAATATAACCTTTAATAAATATTTATTTCCATAGACTATCGGTTCTAGAATTAGAGAATAAACATGCACAAGAATCCATAATGTAGAATTAATGTAGAATCTAGCTAAATAGAAACATTCATCCATTCTTACATATATTTTTTACAATATGTAAAACGAAAGGCCAAATAGAAATTTCTATTGTATTGCTCCTTCCAAAATTATTTATACATGCAAATTTTAAACACCTACGAGTTGAACCTTAAAAAATAGGTCATCACTCTTATTTATAACACCTCCATGGTTCAATATTAAAAAATACAAAAATAGGTTTATCCAAAGTCGTTACAATAGAATGCCAAGTGGCTAGATTGGTATAATCATCATGCAGTATTATCAATCCTAACATAAAGACATGGTGCAATATTCCGATCTACATGATGAATACTTCATGCATGTAGGGAAGGTAGTGGGGAATGAAATTTGAATCTAATCCATTCTTCATTCTTGAAAACATTATCCATCGTTGATCTATAATGGTTGTTTTTAGACTGACTTTCCTCTAAAAATTTTGCCTTCTTTAACCACCACGACACTACCACAGAAACACATCAAAATTTCATGATTCACCTCATGCCTTAGGACATTTCCATCATTAAAAAAATTATTTTGAGGCCTATCATTATGTCATGATGATCCTCAATCCTTTTTTAACTCCTTGGACTTAGCAATTGTGACATGGCAACATGTTGCGATGTTTTTGTAGATACTAAAATCTTGTAAATCGGATAATACCGCTATACGAAACTATTAACGACATCATATGGACCCATTGGGCAACCCTTAGGGGTTAATTAGGGCTCCCATATACTTTTTGGAAGGTTTCCCATAGTTTTGGAAAGTTTTAGGACCTATATCCATGACCATCCCACCCAGGGATGATCACAGTTTGTGACCGTCCCACCTAGGGACAACCACAAGAAACTATCCTTGGGTGGGATGGCCATGGTCTAGACCCTCAAAAAATCAAAGGTATGGAGAAATGGCAATCAATTCATATCATATTCCCCACCCAATAATCCAAAATTTATTTGGAGGCTATCATGGACATTAGAACCTGCAAATTGGAGGCCCCAAATGGACAACCTCTTCCCTCTTATGCATGGCCAGGGAATGGACAAGTGGCAGCACTTGCCTTGCATGCCACAACTTGCCCTTTTGCACATATGCCCTAACTAGGATATAAATAGTGGTGCTCTCACTCAATTTCAAAGAGGACGAATTGAAGTATTGATCATGAAGTGCTGCTCACATTTTCCCTCAAATTTACCCTCACATTTTCCCAAGTATTTTCCTTGAAATATTCTTCATTCAAAGGTGCTTTTAGGTACATACCAAAATACACCAAATCCATTCCAAAACCTATTAAATTTAATATTAATTTGATCAAATTTGTTGACACAACATTTAGGAGGATTCTAAACCAAATCCCCTTGAAATTGGTGGTAAAACCCACCTAGTTTTGTGATCATCCCACCCGGGGATGGCCAATAGTATTAGTTGTACCTGATAGGTACGACCATGAAATGGCTTTCAATTTTGATGCAATTCCACCATGAATCAGTTATAAATAATTATAATAGCCTTAAATTCAATTTTGGTCAAGTTTTGAGTAGTTTTAATAGGTTAATTTAGGGTTTTGTGATTGCAGGTTTAGTTGTACCTACTAGGGACGACCATGGTTTCTCATAATAATTTCCTTTCAATTCATGATCAAATATTCTTAAAATCATCTTAATAACATCATAGTATATTTTCAAGTCATTTGGAGTTGTTTTTATTTATCACAAATAAGTTTTATTCTTTCTAGATGCATACTTTCTATGTTTTCCTAGTTTTTAATCACTAAACGCATATGCTATTAACTCTTTTCAATATATTGTGTGTAGGTGCGGGTATTCTAGGCATGAGGTAGGAGCTAAGAGGTAGATTACAAGAAGCCTAATATTATATCTCAAGTGTGGGTTGCAAGAAGAACATTGAAATACGCCATTTAGCTCTTGAAGGGATTTGATCCTTTTGTAAATTGTAATGTGAAATGTATCAAGATATGAAGCCCTCAAAGGGGATGTATTGTAACATTATTCATTTATGGATTATAAATACAAGGAGAAACACTCCCCCTCTTCAAATAATCTATCTTTTGCAATATTTACATAGTTACATCTTTTGCACTTTTGAATGCCTAGAAACTGTAGAGGGTAAGACAACGGGGAATGGGCTTCAAAAATCCACCTTGCACTAGTTTCAAAATCAATCACTACACCCATATATTCCTTCCCCAACATACCTTGAGCATTTTAAAATCCCCAATTTAGAAAATTTTAAAGGGGAATAAGATGCTCAAGAGCACGTCACAAGATTCATGAATCAGTGCTTTAGCATACACGATAATGATGCATTACTCTTGAGGATATTTTTAATTACCCTCTTTGGCCCTGCCATTGTGTGGTTTAATCAACTTCCAATACATAGTGTCTATACCTTTGACAAATTTTTAGATGCATTCTTGGAATGTTTTATATTCAATACTAAGAGGAAGGCAACCCTAACCGACCTTACGATGTTGAAACAATATGATGATGAGTCCATCACTGACTATGGAAATAGATGGCAAACACTTTTAGCTAAGCTATCCTATCTATTTCCAATGACCAATTTGATTCATATGTTCTCAAAGGGTTTTTTGAAACCAAAATCATTATTATTGCAACTCCAACAATATCCTAGTCTTGAGGATTCTCTAGCACAAGCTAGAACCATAGAAGAGATCAAGATCCAAGAGGAGGAGATATCTAAACCTCACAAGAAGGAGTGGAAAAAGAATACAAAGAGTATTCCAAAAACATCAGAGCTGATAGTGGTCAATCAAGTGTCCATTAATGTACTTGGGCCTGCACAAACAACACCTCCTCAAAAGGTAAACTATCTGGACCAACCTCGTCCTGCGAGCTATAATAATAATACTCAATAAAATTAGGGTTAGAATCAGCAACGTCACCCTAGATGATAGTTTACACCCTTTATTGAGTCAATGGACTCCCTATTCAATCATTTATATGCATAAAAGATAGTTAATTTACTATAAATCAATCCCATAGACCCGAATACAAGCAAACCAAAGCCTATGGGACATCAAGAAGACCAATTTTGTCGATTTCATTGGTAGAATGACCATGAATTTTTGACATGCTATGCTTTCAAAACTATAGTGCAAGACATGATAGAGAGTAACGAGCTCCAATTGGACACTCCTATCATCCAAAATAATCAACAAATTGGGGTTTTTAAGACCCCTTACCTACTCATGAGGTACAGGCTACTCCTATAAAACCAATTAGTGAGGCTAAAATGACACCTCCTTTAAAGGGGTATGTCAGGATGATAAATATTGCGATGAGGAATAGAGGCTACCCAAATCAATCTATACCACCTACAACTTCAAGTGATTTTCCATATAGATCAAAACCTTCCCATATCCAGTATTGAGCCTTCCACCTAGGCCAGTGGTAACTATAAAGAGCAAGCTGGTACAAATCTTGAGGACAACTTCAACTAGATTGTTCATTTATGATTTGATCCAACAATCTCCTCCACATAGAGATACTCTAATGGACATTATCAAATCAATAGAGTTGTAGCCCCAGGATTCTAACTCCATTTATTTTTTAGGGCATGTGCAACAATGTAAATAGCCAGTGATCACATTCCATGAGCATGAACTCAAGCCTATAGCAAGTGATGCGGTTGACCCTCCTTTGCACATCATTGCATGTATGAATGATATACCATATAAAAGAGTTCTAATAGATACTAGTTCATCTAGCAATATAATAACCACTAGTGCCTTGAAATATCTAAAGCTTCCAGCATCTCATGTTGTAGTGTCCACTTACACCCTTCGATCATTCAATGATACAATTTGCTACACATTTGGTACTATAGTCCTACCCATCCAGGTGGGATGCAAAATTATATCGATAATGTGTCATGTTTTGGAGGGTGTGATGGCCTATAACATATTGCTAGGTAGATCTTGGATTTGGGACATGAAGACACCCTTCAAGAATAAGGATGTGCATGCATTAACAATAAAATAGAATATACATCATAGATTTTCTATTCCCTATTATCCATAAGCTAATGGGTAAGCAGAGGCATCTAATAAAATAGTAGTTGCAATCTTAAAGAAAATCGTTAAGAAAAATAATAAGGATTGGCATAATCAGTTATCTCTTACCCTTTGGGCCTATCACACTAGTATTCAAACTCTCACTAGGGCAACTTCATTTTAACTAGTGTATGGTGTTGAGGCTATCATGCCTTTAGAGTTGGAGATATCGTTGTTGCGCATATCTCTATAGGAGTTCATTGATGATGATATTGCACAGCAAGCTCACTAGATCAACTTACCTTGCTTGATGAGTGACGCGTGAATACCCTTGAGCATATACGTGTCTATCAAGAGCACCTCAAGAGAGCTTACATCATGAAAGTCCATCAGAGATATTTTTAGGTTGGTGATTTAGTTCTAAAAGAGAACCAACAAAATTCAAATTTACCACCTCATCTATGGGATAAATTTGTGGTAAAATGGTTAGGTACATACATTATTACTAGTCACATTGGACCTAGAACATATCTATTAGCCTCTATTAAAGGAAGTGAAGAGCCTGAACCATTGAATATCAATCACTTGTGGTATTTACATGCTTAGAGCACCATGCCCAACCTAAAACACCCCTAGGTGATCTATGATTGTCTAGGTCAATCTAAAATACCCCTAGGTGGTCTACGATCATCTAAGTCAACCTAAAATACCCCTATGTTGTCTACAACCATCTAGGTCAATCTAAAATACCCCTAGGTGGTCTATGACCATATAGGTCAACCTACAATACCCCTAGGCGGTCTATGAACATCTAGGTCAACCTAAAATGCTCTTAAGTGGTCTATGATCATCTACGTCGACCCAAAATGCCCCAAAGGCATCTATAAGCCCTTTGGTCACCATAAAAATCTCCTAGGTGATTTACGACCATCCAGGTCACCCCAAAATTTCCCAAAGGTATCTATAAGCCCTTTGGTCACCATAAAATTCCCCTAGATTATCGAGGACCATATAGGTCAACCTAAAACACCCTTAGGTAGTCTACGACCATCTAGGTCAACCTAAAATGCCCCTAGATGGTCTACGACCACCTAGGTCAACCTAAAATTCTCCTATATGGTCTATGACCATCTAGGTCAATCCAAAAAGCCCCAAAGGTATTCATAAACCCTTTGGTCAACCCAAAAAGCTCCTAGGTAGTCTACAATTGTCTAGGTCAACCTAAAAATCTCCTAGGTGGTCTAGAAAATCTAGGTCAACTTAAAACACCCCTAGGCGATCTACAATCATCTAGGCCAACATAAAATGCCCCTAGGTGGTCTACGACTATCTAGGTCAACCTAAAATACCCCTAGGTGGTCTATGACCATCTAGGTCAACCTAAAATGCCCCTAGGTGGTCTATGACCACCTAGGTCAACCTAAAATGCTCTTAGATGGTCTATGAATATCTAGGTCAATCCAAAAATCCCCAAAGGTATCCATAAACCCTTTGGTCAACCCAAAAAGCTCCTAGGCAGTCTACAACTATTTAGGTCAACCTAAAAAGCTCCTATGTTGTCTAGACTGTCTAGGTCAACCTAAAATGCCCCTAGGGAGTCTACTACCATCTAGGTCAACCTAAAATGCTCCTAGATGGTATATGATTGTCTATGTTAACTTAAAATACCTCTAGGTGGTCTACGACCATCTAGGTCAACCTAAAATACCCCTAGGTGATCTATGACCATCTAGGTCAACCTAAAATGCTCATAGGTGGTCTACAACCATCTAGGTCAACCTAAAATGTCCCTAGGTGGTCTATGACCATCTAGTTCAACCTAAAATTCCCTTATATGGTCTAAAACCATCTAGGTCAACCTAAAAATCCCCTAGGTGGTCTATGACCATTTAGGTCAATCCAAAATGCCCCAAAGGCATCTATAAGCCCTTTGGACACTCTAAAATGTTCTTAGATAGTCTATGATCATCTAGGTCAACCCAAAATGCTCCAAAGGCATCTATAAATCATTTGGCCACCCTAAAATGCTCCTAGGTAGTCTAAGACCATTTAGGTTAACTAAAAATGCCCCAAAGACATCTATAAGCCCTTTGGTCACCTCTAAAAATCTCCTAGGTAGTCTATGACCGTCTAGGTCAATCCAAAATATCCCAAAGGCATCTATATCCCATTTGGTCATCCTAAAAATCTCCTAGGAAGTCTATGATCATCAAGGTCAATCTAAAATGCCCTAAAGGTGTCTATAAGCCCTTTAGTCACCCTAAAAAGCTCCTAGGCAGTCTATGACCGTCTAGGTCAACCCAAAATGCTCCAAAGGTGTCTATAAGCTCTTTGGTCACTCTAAAAATCTCCTAGGCGATCTATGATCATCAAGGTCAATCCAAAATAACCCAAAGGTATCTATAAGCCCTTTGGTCACTCTAAAAAGCTCCTAGGTAATCTATGATCATCTAGGTCAATCCAAAATGCCCCAAAGGCATCTATAAGCTCTTTGGTCACCCTAAAATGCTCTTAGGTGGTCTACAACTATCTAGGTCACTCCAAAATGTCCCAAAGGCATCTATAAGCCCTTTATTCACCCTAAAAATCTCCTAGGTGATCTATGACCATCTAGGTCACCCCAAGACACCCCAAAGGAATCTATAAGCCCTTTGGTCACCCAAAAAGTCCCAATGACATCCATTAAGCCCATTGGTCAACCTGTATATACATATATATCAAAAATAAAAAATAAAACATCATTAAAATTTCAAAAACACACAAATATTGCATTGCATTTTATTTCCCATCATTTGCATTAGGCATACACTATTGCATTATGCATTGTTAGAAGTTGATCATACATGTCTAGCACCAAATCTATATACTAGGAATCTGTCAAGTTCATTGTTATCAAAGGTCAATATTATCACATGTTTACATTTACCCTCATCATTTATATTTACACTCCATATTGTACATATGTTTCTCATCACTTAGCCATTGTTTGTAAGACATAGTTAAGGTTCTTTGGTCACTCAGCCATATCTACTTTTCTTTTCAGATTTTGTAGAAAGCTATCATGATTTTTAGAAGGTATAATCCTTCTTAGATTATACCTTATATACATCAAAATCCCAACACATTTTCACATTAATAAATTCAAGTTTAGCATAAGGAAATATGAAACTACAAAGTGGTCTACGTTATCCTAAGCAAAAAAAATTATCTCACTCATCCCCCTGTACGAATGGTTCAAATATGTTGATAATTGACAAAAGTACAATTTCCTCCTTACCCATAAAATCAAAATCCCTTGCCTCACACCAAATTGGGGTAAGTATCCAAAATGAAATAAATAGTGATTATCATTACTCCATAATATGCAAAAAGAAACAATGGTTTTCACCATTACCAAAAGCAAAATAAATAGTGGTTCTCACCACTATCGAAATCCCTTACAAAAATGAGCAATTCCCTTGAAAAATTCAAATTTAAAAGAAAATAAGGGAGTTTTGAACTTGAATCCTTGGAATTCTCAGCATTAGAGAACCATAAGGTTATCCTCATTACAAGTTGAGTGGCATCAAGACCACTTGGAAATGGTGGTATCCTTACGCATGATGATATATCTATCATATAAGAAATTTTCTTGTGTACATACCAATGTTTGCATGTGGATGAGTTAGCTTTTTGTAGCCTATATTGCCTAGTGGTCTAATCCAACTAAGTACAAAACTCAGGATAATGAGACTCGCAGGATGATCTCTAGTATAAATGGGCTGCATCAATCTTGTTTGGCACTAGGGTAAATTTATGCATTATCATAGTAATGAACTCACATGCACACATAGGGATATTAACTATCTTGGTTATCTTAGCAGATTCATACTTTGTTAAAAAATCTTGCATGGTTACTATACAAATTTTGATTAGGTAATTAGAGTGTTTGAGTCTCTTGAAAATTCCAAAACACAATTCTAAACACTATACTATTCATTCCATTTCATCTCATGCCATCACCTATTTTTTAGTGTACATTTACACAATCCATTACATAATGTCATAATAAAATGAAAATAATGAGATAAATTTTGTACAGTCTATGGTGCTAACATCTAATGTGCCAACTAGTAATCATCATACATCATACAAATTCAAAATAGCATCCATTCCATCATCCATATACCTATCTACATATCATCAAATACATCATAATATAAATACATTTATCCATGTTAGGCATCCATCATAACATCATAAAGAAAATATAAGCATTACATACATTTCATAAAGAAGTAAAGAAAACACATGATGATAACACACACACACACACACACATATATATGAAATAAAAAGATACATCATCACCCACATACTACCCATAAGCTGCAATAAATTGCGTCCTCAAACCTCACACCTCCAAAATCATAAAATAAACAAAAAAATCAAATAAAGAAAAATCTCAAGTGTGCTTCATACCCAGTTATTTACCCTATACACTTTGCAGTTGTAGCGACTTGTGCTTCATTCAATCTGGTAAGATGATTAAATTACCATAAGGCTACTTGAACCAAATTTGTCATCATCGAACTGAAATGTCTTCACTTCAATCCCCAAGAAGGCCATTGCAGTCAGACTGCTCCATGGTAACTTGGTATTCATTTCCTTCCTACGATGAAATCTTATCAAAAATAAAAAGTCAAAATAAAAAACAATTAAAACACAAAAAAACCCACAAAAATAGCTTTAAAAGTTCAAAAATAGGGCCAAAAACCCACCAAAAATAGGTAAAAATGATGCAAATTACCAAGGGATCAAGAATAAATCCAAAATATTTATGGATGCTCTAAAAATTCTTTATTCCACTCCCTAATAAGGCTATTATGTCTGGACCACTCCACAATATTGATGATGTTAGGACCACTCCATGGAATAGCGAATATGATGTGTTTATTCTTGAAGTCTTTAGTTCCCGTTGTCTTTTGAAGCCCTAAAAATCATTAAAAAAGTCTAAAAATACTAAAAATATGATCAAAATGGGCCCTTTTTGCCCCAATTTGTGACCTTCCCACCCAGGGATGACCCCCAAAAATGGATAAAAATGGGTCAATTTGACTCCTAAAACAGCCTTAAAAATTCAAGAAAATAGCTTAAAATGAAAAATTAATGCATCTAAGACACCAATAAACATTGGTATTTATACATTACACTATTATTACCCTAGAAACCTGAAATATAGTTGGAACTCGATACTAACTCTTCACAACCTGGTAGAACTAACTAGGTATCAAAAATGCCCTTAAAATGCATTAAAAAGTCTAAAAATACCAAAAAAATGACTAAAAATGGGCCCTTTTTGCCCCAGTTTGTGACCGTCCCACCTAGGTATGGCCCCCAATTTGGTAGCCATCCCACCCAGGTACGACCACCCATGGCCATCCCACCCAAGGACAGACCCCAAAATGGCTAAAAATGGGTCAATTTGACCCTTAAAACAACCCTAAAAATGCAAGAAAATAGCTTAAAAATAAAATAAATTAATGCATCTAAGACACCAATAAATACTAATATTCCTACAATACACTATTTTTACGGTTATTTAACCATGATTTAGTGGATTTTAAAGAAAAAGCACCAGGCATTCTGATTTCATTTTAAATAACAAGAGAGAGGAAAATCCAATACATACCCGTCTCACACTGGATCCACTGCCTGACGAGCCTTATTCCTGGATCATTATTATTATGGGATACTCTTAGCAGTGCTTTGCTTTAGAAAAACATCTCTCCTCTCCACCTCTCAAGTTTTCCAAGTTGAGATTGAAAAATGAGCTAATTTGCCTCATTTTGGGCTTATATAGCCTTCAAATAAGCATGGTTTCCCCTAGGTGGGATGGTCATAAAATTGGGTGAACATACCACCTTGGGATGACCATAAACTATACAACCATCCAACCTAGGGACGGCCACCAAAAAACAATAAAAAATGGCTTAAAACATCAAAAACAGGGCCAAAAACCCACCAAAAATAGGTCCAAACTGGTCAAAATTCACAAGGGATCAAGATTAAATCCAAAGTATTTATGGATGCTCTAAAAATTCTTTATTCCACTCCCCAAGAAGGCTATTATGGCTGGACTTCTCCATGGGAATGAAATTTTTAGGCTCTCGCTTCCATAAATCATCATTAAAATGATCAAAATCCTAGCAGAACAGGTATATTGTATAATGGGAAAAATATATGGTTACCCCAAATAAGTCATTTATTTCAAGTGACTCATTGATTTATCATTGGTCATGCCCTCATAGAATAATCACTTGAGGGGGTAGTCAAAACAAATATTACTTAAATCAAATCAACACTTAAACACTCAAAAGTGCAATTTTCATACATTAAAAATAACCATTGCCAAAGATAAATTTGCAAGCCCATGATGGGGAAAAAAATCTGCATATGCAAAAAAATAAAGGCTTGATCTCCTTGAAGGCTCAGGAATTCACCCTTGAAAATGCTTACAAGAAAACAAGGATCCAAGACCTAGTATACTCTAAGCCCCTAAAATTGTCTCTACAGTGTGGTTGAAAGGTGTACCTAAAAATTAATCCTTTGACTACATCAAAAGCAAGGATTCCAAGAATGTATGATCTTCCACAATGGAGGCATCTATATTTGGTTAGGTTAATAAATAATCTCAATCATTTAATTATTTGGTCATCTATTTTTGCTTAGCGCTCTGTTGCATACAATACGTCTCAAAAAGGGGCATCTATAGATACTAAAATCATGTAAATCAGATAATACTGCTATGTTCCACTCTTATCAACATCATATGGCCCCATTGGGCGACCCTTAGGGGTTAATTAGGGCTCTCATACATGTTTGGGAAGGTTTCCCATAGTTTTGGGAAGTTTTGGGCCCTGTATCCACGATCGTCCCACCCAGGGATGGTCACAGTTTGTGACCGTCCCATCCAGGGGTGGTCACAGTTTATGACCATCCCACCTAGGTATGACCACAAGCAACCATCCCTGGGTAGGATGGCCATGGTCCAAACCCTCCAAAAATAAAATGTGTGGAGAAATAGCAATCAATTCCTTTCATATTCCCCATCCAATCATGCAAAATTTATTTGGAGGCTATCATGGACATTACAACCTACAAATTAGATACCCCAACTAGGCAACCTCTTCCCTCCTATGCATGGCTAGGGAATGGACAAGTGGCAGCCCTTGCCTGCATGCCATAACTTGCCCTTTTTACACATATGCCCTAATTGGGCTATAAATTGAGGTGCTCTCACAACCTTCAAGCGATGTTCCATCTACATCACAACCTTCCCCACCTCCAGTACTGATCCTTCCACCTAGGCCAGTGGTAACTATAAAGAGCAGGCTGGCACAAATATTGAGGACAACTTCAATTAGATTATTCGTTTATGAGTTGATCCAACAATATCCACATAGATATGCTCTAATGGACATTATCAAATCAATAGAGTTGTAGCCCCAGGAGTCTAACTCCTCCATTTATTTTGTAGGGTATGTGCAACAATGTAAAGATCCAGTGATCACATTCCATGAGCATGAACTCAATCATGTATCAAGTGATGTGGTCGACCCTCATTTGCACATCATTGCATGTGTGAATGATATACCATATAAAAGAGTTCTGAAATACACTAGTTCATCTAGAAATATAATAACCACTAGTGCCTTGAAATATCTAAAGCTTCCAGCATCTCATGTTGTAGTGTCCACTTACACCCTTCGAGCATTCAATGATACAATTTGCTCCACAATTGGTACTATAGTCCTACCCATCCAAGTGGGATGCAAAACTATATCGATATTGTGTCATGTTTTGGAGGGTGCGATGGCCTATACCATATTGCTAGGTAGACCTTTTATTCAGGACATGAAGTTTTTTCCATCCATTGCTCATCAATGTCCCAAATATACTTATGAAGGATAGGTGCACGTAGTCTCTATAGAGTTAGAGCCCTTTAAGTATTGTAACATAGTGCAACAAATTCTTGAGTTGACCTTGTTGTTGACTCATGTGGACTTCCAATTGAATAAAGCTATTTAGAGTCCACTCCCATATCCATTGCCTTCCATCACACCATTACCATCTTCATCCATGCCATCCTCATCATTGGTAGCTTTAGAGATACCTTCGTCATCATCAGATCTTCCACAGAGGAACATGTCAAAGAGGCCAATCGATGAGATCCCTCTTATCATATCCACCATATCTATGAAAGAGAGTCCTTGTCCATAAGATGAGGAATCATCTCAAGATATTCAAATTGAGTCATTTCAAGCCTCGCTTCTATCTCCTTCATCCTCACCATCCCAAGTTATCGTAGATATATCTAGTAAAATAATAGGAGAGTATATAGTGAGGAATGTCACAACAATTCCATCCATATATATAGTACAAGATATGGGTAGACCTCATCTTTCGATAGGTAGCATTGTGCCTCTAGGTATACCACCCAACCAAACAAATTTTGTATATGGGGGTATCGAGTATGGAACATTGCTAGTTCCTCCACAAGAAGAAGATGATGAACCCTTCTCAGAGGATATAAAATACATGTTAAATCTTGACTTTCCTATGTGATATCTTCATATCTATCACTGGCATGGTTATTAATTAGGGATATATGAGCAAGGTACTCCTATTCCATGTCAGCCCCAATATCAGTTACCATATGATAAATCTGGATTGGGACACAATAATGCAATACCCTTAGATGTCCTCACAAAAATTCTAGAATGCCTAGGTTTGAATTACAGGGATGAGCTTGCACGTGATCCCTATGCCAATCCACATCATGTTCATTCATTGGGAGATTATTTTCCCATAAATATGGTGGATCAAGGGTTATCCAGTGATGTCGCTCAACATCATGAAGTGGGGGAGAGATCGTATATCCTTTAATCTAACAGTGACAAAGAGGGTCAAAGTCCTCCTCATGAATGGACATCAGATGATGAACTAGATTATGGCATAGAACCCATCAATTATCCTAGTTCATATGAGGAATATGAGCAAGTTGTCCCATTGGATGATGAGGAATATTTCTATCTTTGTATGTTTCCATTGTAGCATCCTATTTTGCGATAACTTTTACCACTTGAAGAGAAAGCTCATAATCTACCAGTTATTATGCCACCCCCACAATTCATGAGGCAATCATTTGTCTCTAGATCCAATGGCCCATACACTAGAGATCCCCCATTCATTAACATGATTTCTATAGATCCTACAACCCAAACAATTTTGGATAGACTAGCCAATATTGAGTTACACATAATTCAACAACACAATGATTTATAGCAAATCCTGAGTTGACCCACAAGCATTGAGTCATGGTTGAGTCATTTTAAACCTCAAATTATAGATTAGCAAGACCAACTACCTCCTGTGTAGTCCACTAGAGAATCTCAATAGAACCTAGGGAAGAGGCCACAATACCATCAACCTCACACATTTAATCCTTTGGCAGAAACCTTGATCTCATTCTTCAATTGATTATGTGAGGCACAAGCAATCGTGCTTACTGAGGTTTGTTTGTTGTAACCTAATAAGCATAGGTCAAAGCCACACAATAAAAACACATATTGTGTTTACCATCAGCAAAAGGGTCATGACATCGAGACATGTTACCCCTTTAGAGAGTTAGTTTAGGATATGATCGAGAGGTAAGAGCTACATTTAGGAGTCTTTCAAGACCCCTTGCCTACACACAACATAAACACATCATTTGCTTATCGAGTTAAACAACCTAATGAGGTAAAATTCAATCTCTCTCCCCATAGATTTGTGGGAATTGTCAGTGTTGTAACAAATGAACAAGAGTCTAGCAATAACCCATAGACTGAGATTATATAGACACGAGGTCCATGCCTAGCTTAAAATACCCCTAGGTGGTCTATGACCATCTAGATCAATGTAAAATACCCCTAGGATATCTATGATCATCTAGGTAAACTTAAAATGTCTCTAGGTGGTCTACAACCATCTAGGTCACCCGAAAATGCCCCTAGGCGGTCTACGACTGTCTAGATTAACCTAAAATGCCCCTAGGTGGTCTACGATTGTCTAGATCAATCCAAAATATGCCAAAGGCATCTATAAGCCCTTTGGTCATCCTAAAAATCTCCTAGGATATCTACGAACATCTAGGTCAATCCAAAATGCCCCAAAGGCATCTATAAGCCCTTTGGTCATACTAAAATGCTCCTAGGTGGTCTATGAACATCTAGGTCAATCCAAAATTCCCCAAAGGTATCTATAAGCCCTTTGGTCATTCTAAAATGCTTCTAGGTGGTCTATTACCTTCTAGGTCACCCTAAAACAATGCCCCAAAGGCGTCTATAAGCCCTTTGGTCACCAAAAAAGCCCCAATGGCATTCATTAAGCCCATTGGTCAACCTGTATATACATCAATATATATCAAAAATACAAAAACATACACAAAAAATATTGCATTGCATTGCATTTCCCATCATTTTCATTATAACATCAATTACATTAGGTATACACCATTGCATTATTCATTGTTAGAAGTTGATAATACAAGTCTAGCACTAGGTCTGTATACTAGGCATCTGTCAAGTTCACTTTTATCAAAGGTCAATGTTACCACTTGTTTACATTACACATATCATTTACATTTACACTCCATATTATATGTTTGTTTCTCATCACTTAGCCATTGTTTGTAAGACATAGTTAAGGTTTTTTGGTCACTCAGCCATATCTAGTTTTCTTTTTAGATTTTGTAGAAAGCTATCATGATTTTTAGAAGGTAGAATCCTGCTTAGATTATACCTTGTATACATCAAAATCCCAATGCATTTTCATATTAATAAATCCAAGTCTAGCACAAGGAAATATGAAATCTACAAAGTGGTTTAGGTTACCTTAAGAGAAAAGTTTATCTGGCTCATCCCCCTATGCGAATGGTTCAAATATGCTAAGGATTGACAAAATGACAAGTTCCTCCTTACCTAAAATCCCTTGCTTCACACAAAATTGGGGCAAGTATCCAAAAGAGAAAAATAAACAGTGATTATTATCACTTCACAATATAAAAAAGAAACAGTGGTTCTTACCGTTAGAAAAAGTAAAATAAACAGTGGTTATCACCACTACAAAAATCCCTTGCTTGACAAACAAAACTGAACAACTCCCTTGAAAAAATTTAAATTCAAAATAAAAGAAGAGAGTATTGAACTTGAATCCCTAGAATTATTAGCATTATAGAACCATAAGGTGATCCTCATTACATATTGTGTGGCATCAAGCTCGCTTGGCAATAGTGGTATCCTTACGCATGATGATATATCTATAACATAAGCAACTTGCTTTTGGAATAGACCAATGCTTACATGTGGATGAGTTAGCTTTTGATAGCCTATACTGCCTAGTAGTCTAATCTAACTAAGTACAAAACTATGGATAATGAAATTGTAGGTTGATCTCTAGTACAAATGGGTTGCATCAATATTGTTTGGCACTAGGGTAATCTAATGTGTTATCATAGTAATGAAATCACATGCACACACAGGGATATTGATTATCTTGCTTATCTTAGCAAATTTATACCTTTTTAATGGTCTTGCATGGTTACTATACAACTTTTGATTAGGTAACTAGAGTTCTTGAGTCTCTTTAAAATACCAAACATAATTCTAAATATTATACTATTCATTCCATTTCATCTCATGCCATCACCTATTTGTTAGTTTACATTTACACAATCCATTACATAATGTCATAATAACATGAAAATAATGAGATAAATTTTGTACAATCTATGGTGCTAGCATGTAATGTGTCAATTAGTCATCATAAATACATCATATAAATTAAATCAAATCATTCATTTCATCATGCATATACATATCTACATATCATCAAATCATATCATAGAAAAAATACATGCATCCATGTTAGGCATCCATCATAACATCATAAAGCATACATATAAGCATTGCATACATATCATAAAGCAATAAAACATCACATGATGATAATATAAAACTCACACATATATATGTCTAAAATAAAAAGATACATCATCATCCATATACTGCCCATAGGCTATAATAAATTTGGTCCTCAGACCTCATAAGTCCCAAAAATATCAAAAATAATAATTCATAGAGTCTCACAGAGCCATGGTCACACAGGACCGACCCTAATGACTTTCACCCCTACCCTCAGTCGATGTCTAGAGATAACTCCTAGATCTACTACTCCTTGACCTATCTCCCCTCCGTGCAGTTCTAGGATCCCCCATCCTTGCATATGACTATCCCGTACCACTCCTCCAACTCTGGTGCGACCAACTAGAATATGGATGTACTGGTATGCACCCTCTAAGGTGCACTATCTCATCCTCCAAAACCTGGAAAAATGCTCACTCATCATGACAATGACCCTGGAGGTCCCCAACCAAATCCTAAAGTTGTGTCACCTCCTCCCATAATCTGACTGTCTCACCACTATCGGATCACCTATGGCTAGGGCTCCATACCCCAAATTGAACCTAAAGCATAGCTATCAATTTTTCCTACCCCTCTATCTTAGCCTGAAGTCTCTCTCTCTCCCACTGACCTCTAAGTAGCTCACCATGTAGCCCAATAATCATAGCATCTCGTTTTACCAGATGTACCTGCATCTTCTGATCCTTAAAATTAACATCACCAAGATCACCCTCCAGATCCCTTAAGTCTAAGAGCTTTATCCACTCATCCACCACATGATGACATACATGTCACTTGCCTATTCCTACCTCCTCATCATTTAGATACTCATTCTGACCATCCTCCTCTAGAGCATCCCTAGGTGCCTCCTTTATCGCCTCAAGTGCATCCTATCCTAGTGGTCCCTCTCCTTGCCACTATCGTGTCATCTACCATGAGTCATACTCCTCGATCGTCTTGGCATCATCTACCTCAAAAATGTCTACTACAGGATCTGACTCCTCTCCCAAAGCCTCCACTGTAGGCCAACTAAGATTCCTCTCAACCCTAAAATGATGATAGATCATCGGATCACTAGGTAACCCCTTGCATAGCCCAAACTATCATAGGACTTGAGCATAAGAGAAATACTCTCACTCAATCTTGTGCCGCCCAAATAGCCACCTAGCTTACCTCACCCGATGTAGTTGTGTCTCAGCATCATCCCATATTGGATAATCTCCATAAGATCTCCAGATAATCTCCTCTACCCTGAGTCATGCAAAGGACTCTACGTAGTGCTCAACATAACCTGAAAAGTGATGACTATGACCTATCTCTTGTACCCTCTATCTAGTATACCATAGCCTATCTCCCTATTAGTAAGCTATTATTGGGTCATCCAAGGTAGTCCCCATAGTCGATCCATGATAATATGCTGCCATCCCCAAACCTACAATAGAAAACTACAACCCAATCCCTTCCATCCATGATAATGGATCTCATATAGCTCATCATATAGTTGTGCCAATAACATAGTACCCCAAGCCATCACTATAGGCTCCTCATCGGTGCACTCCACAAGTGTAAAAACCAACTCTATAAGGTTCCAGGGGAACATGGCTCCTGATGAGTCTGGAATTAGCATGTTGGAGATCAAAGTCATCAACAAGGAATTTCTAATACCCAGCACATCAACCCCAAACTATATCTCTACTAATATCCATCTGCTAATTAATCCACTCACTACCTCCTCAAAACATCTCCCAAAGTACCTCTGTATAACTGAATCTCGTTGATCTCGGGGAGTGGATACAATGGAACGCCCCTCTATAAAAATACTTAATATCTGATAGACATCCTCTAAAGTCACATTTATTTCTCTTGTAGGTAGATATGAAGTGTTGGTGCAAGGATCCCACAGGTATATCAAAGTAGTCAAGTAGGCACGGTCGCCCACCACAGGCTCTAATTGTGTCACATGCTTTAGTCCAATGGCATCAATCCATTTCCAATCCTCTTCTATCAACATAACCCTAGCAACCTGAAATAGATTTGGAACTTGATATTGACTCTTCACAACCTGACAGAACTAACTAGGTACCAAAAATGCCCTAAAAATGCATTAAAAAAGTCTAAAAATACCAAAAAAAGACTAAAAATGGGCCTTTTTTACCCCAGTTTGTGACCGTCCCACCCAGGTATGGCCCCAAATTTGGAAGCCGACCCATCCAGGGATGGCCACCCATGGTCATCCCATCCAAGGATGACCCCCAAAAATGGCTAAAAATGGGTCAATTTGACCCCTAAAACAACCCTAAAAATGCAAGAAAATAGCTTAAAAATGAAAAATTAATGCATCTAAGACACCAATAAACACTGGTATTCCTACATTACACTATTATTATGGTTCTTTAACCATTATTTAGTGGATTTTATAGAAAAAGCACCAGAAATTCTGATTTCATTTTAAATAACAAGAGAGAGGAAAATCCAATACATACCCGTCTTGCACCGGCTCCACCGCTTGACGAGTCCTTTTGCTAGATCATTCTGATTATGGGGTATTTTTAGTAGTGTTTAACTTTATAAAAACAACTCTCTCCTCTCCACCTCTCACGTTATCCAAGTTGAGAGTGCAAAACGAGCTCATTTGCCTCATTTTGGGATTAGATAGCCTTCAAATAAGCATGGTTGCCGCTAGGTGGGACGGTAGGCTAATTGGCTGACTGTCCCACCATAGGATGGCCATAAACTATACAACCGTCCCACCTAGGTATGGCCACCAAAAAATCATAAAACACAACTTAAAAACATCAAAAACAGGGCCAAAAACCCACCAAAAATAGGTCCAAACTAGTCAAAATTCACAAGGGATCAAGATTAAATCCAAATTATTTATGAAAACTCTAAAAATTATTTATTCCACTCCCCAAGAAGGCTATTATGGCTGTACTACTCCACAAGAATGAAATTTTAAGGCTCTCACTTCCATAAATCATCATTAAAATGATCAAAATCCTAGCAGAACAGGTATATCGTATAATGGGAAAAATAGATGGTTACCCCAACTAAGTCATATATGTCAAGTGACTCATTGCTTTATAATTTTTCATGCCCTCATTGAATCATCACTTGAGGGGGTATTCATAACAAATATTTCATAAATCTAATCAACAGTTAAATACTCAAAAGTGCAACTTTCATACATTTAAAAGAATCATTGCTAAAGATAAATTTGCAAGCCCATGCTAGGGCAAACAATCAGCATATGTAACAAAACAAAGGATTAACCTCCTTTAAGCCTCGGTAATTGACCCTTGAAAAATATTACAAGAAAATAAGGCACCAAGACCTAGTATACTCTAAGCCCATAAAACCATCTCTATAGTGCGGCTAAAAGGTATACCTAAAAATTAATCCTTTGACTACGTCAAAAGCAAGGATTCCAAGAATGTATGATCTTTCCAGAATAGATGCATCTATAGTTGGTTAGTTTAATGAATAACCTCAATCATTTAAGAATTTGGTCATCTATTTTTTCTCAGCACTCTATTGCACATAACACGTCTCAAAAAGGGGCATCTATAGACACTAAAATCATGTAAATCAGATAAGAACGCTATGTGCCACTCTTATCAATATAATATGGCCCAATTGGGCAATCATATAGGGGTTAATTAGGGCTCCCATACACTTTTGGGAAGGTTTCCCATAGTTTTGGGAAGTTTTGGGCCCTGTATCCATGATTGTCCCACCCAGGGATGACCACAAGCAACCGTCCCTAGGTGGGACGACCATGGTCCAGACCCTCCAAAAGTTAAAGGTATGGAGAAATGGTAATCAATTCCTACCATATTCCCCACCCAATAATCCAAAATTTATTTTTAGGCTATCATGTACATTAGAACCTACAAATTGGAGGCCCCAAATGGGCAACCTCTTCCCTCCTATGCATGGCTAGGGAATGGACAAGTGGTAGCACTTGCTCTACATACCAAAACTTGCTCTTTTTGCACATATTACCTAATTAGTCTAAAAATTGAGGTGCTATCACCTAATTTCAAAGAGGATGAATTGAAACATTGATCACGAAGTGCTGCTCACATTTGCCCTCATATTTTCCCAAGTATTTTCCTTGAAATCTTCTTAATTCGAAGGCGCTTTTAGGGGTATCCCAAAATACACAAAATCTATTCCAAAACCTATCAAATTGAATAGTAATTTGACACAACATTTAGGAGGGTTCTAAACCAGATCCCCTTGAAATTGGTGGTAAAAACCACGTAGTTTTGTGACCATCCCACTTGGGGACGACCAACAGTCTTTGTTGTACCTGACAGGGATGGCAATGAAATGTCTTGCAATTTTGATTCAATTCCACCATGGATTAAATCTAAATCATTAGAATAGCCTTGCATTAAATTTTGGTCAAGTTTTGATTAGTTTTGATATGTCAATTTAGGGTTTTGTGATTGTAGGTTTAGTTGTCTCTGCTAGGGATGGCCATGGTTTCTAATCATAAATTCCTTTTAATTCATGTTTATATCTTCCCAAAATCATATTAATAACATCATAGTAGATTTTCAATTCATTTGAAGTCATTTTGATTTATCACAAATAAGTTTTATTCTATCTAGATGCATACTTTCTATGTTTTCCTACTTTTTAATCACTAAACGCATATGCTATTAACTCTTTTCAATATCTTGTGTGTAGATGAAGGTATTATAGGCATGAGGGAGTATCTAAGAGGTATATTACAAGAAGCCCAAGATTAGATCTCAAGTGTAGGTTGTGATAAGAACATTGAAACATGCCATTAAGCTCTTGAAGGTATTTGATCCTTTTGTAAATTGTAATGTGAAATGTATCAAGATATGAATCCCTCAAAGAGGATGTATTGTAACATTATTCATTTATGGTTTTATAAATACAATTATAAACACCCCTCCCCCCATTTACTTCAAATAATCCCTCTTTTGCAATATTTACAAAGTTACATCTTTTGCACTTTTTCCCTTTGAATTCTTGCTTAAATCTTTAATTGCATTTCAATATGAACACCTAAGGTATACCATTTTTCGTGCTTCTTCAGTCGCACCTTCTCTTTTACAATTGATATAATCAATATTTTGTTATCATGACATGGCAACAAGTTAACATGTCATTCCCCTTCTTCCTGCTTTGGCATTCATGCATCCTATGATCACAAAATGGAAACAAGTGATGTCATGATATCTTCTATTCCTTATCTTATATTTACTTTTGTGGTCGTGATAAGGATGCACAACATGGTATCACAACAATATTCCACCCTCACATTCCTTGAGTAATTATTAACATGACAGTTATTTTTCCTGATGTCACGTCCTTCTCTCTGCGTAAAGTCTTAAAAAAAATTGCAACCACGATACAGGGATAAGTCATAATGTTGCAATGTCATGACTCCTAGGTCTATAATAAAATTATACTCTTCAGCTTAGTTCTTATAACTTATCTACAACTATTAACTATCTACTTCACTCTTTTGAAAAACATACCCTCCTACTACTACATTTATCTCCATCATCCCTATTCATAACCTTAGATATTTCTTATGACAACAACAAGAGTTGGGTGGGTGAGTAGTATGCAAAAATCACCCATAGATCCATCACACCTAGATACATGACTCAATAATGATACATACACACTAGTTAGAGGAACAAATTATTACTATTTATTAATGTGATCTAACTAAACAAACAAATTTAAATGGTCTCGTCTAAATTTAAATTTATTTTTGTATCTTCAAGTAAATGTGTTTTCATGTTGGGTTCACGAAAATGTAGTCATAACTTTCCATGTGGTATGATAACCCGAGTCTCTTTCTAAAGGAAACCTAAATATTTTCACATGGGTTGGCCTACATCCATCTACATGTATATGTTATATGTATATGTTTATGTTCATGTGATGTTTTGTGAGTAAATTGGTAAACACCTAAGGGTTTTGTCTCTAAACCTAAGCAATATCACTAATGAATTTGAAAGCTAGATGCAATAATACAAGATGCATCAAACAAGATTCCTAAACTAGTATGTTTTTAAATTTTCAATGATTTGTGATTAAAATAAACTATTTTTTCTCTTTTAAGGTAAACAAGAGAGAAAATGCAAACAAATAAAACTACCTTAAGATGCAATTATATGCCTTTTAAATTCCTTTCCTAAGTACTTTAAAACAAAAAAATTGAACTACTCGAACGGTTCCTTAATTTATCCCAAAATATGTGTGTTTTAACCTAATTTATAACAAACAAAGAATTTAAAAATAAAAAATAGTTAAAAAGGAGTAGACAAAAGTTTCCAAAAATTGAAATATTTATTTTCTAAATATTGAACAGAAGCGTTGAAGCTTGCAAAATCATTGCCAATGATTTTTCTCCACTCTGGTGCTTTTGCTAGATCTACAAAACTAAGGGGGGGGGAATTAGATGTTATCTAGTTTATGGGGTCCATTTTATCACAAGTTAATAATATGCTATCTAATTAGAATAATTAGGCCCTCTTTTTGTAAAATAAATTTGGAATATACCTTGGATTTGAAATAATGACTAACTCATGCAAAAGTGTTGCAATCCGAAGCACTGCTAGCACTTTTGTTAATGATGCTTTTGCTCTCTATAAAATAGAGATGTAAAAGTGTTTATTTCTTAGAAGTATCAATGATTTTTTCCTTTCAATAATTTTTCTATGATTTTTGGGAGGAAATTTAAAAGTATTTTGACCTAAAAGTGACCCAAAGTTGACAAAGGAATGAAATTTTTTAAGATGTGATGTATTGGTGCTTGAGGATTTATAAAACTTTATCAAATTGATACTAAAATTCCCTAAACTTGTAGATATATTAAAATAATCTTAGTTGGGATGAGATATTATATTTGGTTATTTAAAAATGCCTACACTCAAGATCCAAGGATGCCTAAATAGCAAGAGAATGTGCTAAAATGACTATAAGATAAAATATGAAGGTTGCAAAATTTTATCGAAGCTAATATTAGATATAATATGAGTAATTTAATAGTAATTCTATATAAAATTAGATACTATTCTACTACAATGTCTAAATGGATACCTATAATACTTTTTCAATAATATTTATGGCCGACATGTGAGTATGACTAAGCAAATGTAAGATTATAATATTCAATAAAGAAATTTATGGATTCTAATGTTATCATTCTTGAAATAAAAACCAAATGTGATCATAAGACATAAAAATATGCCTAAAAATTATAACAATATGAGTTAAAAATAGATATTTGTGATTTTCAAACAAGAACGAAAGGAATTAGGCCAAAATAGACTATGTCTACAAATAAGACACTAATAAGTGTTGAAAATGATTATGAATGTTAAATAAGCCTACAATAAAAATAGATTGACTAAAAATAAACACAAATGCTTATAAATTAAAACAAAATCAAAGATAAAAGACTCAAAATTCATGACACAAAAAATATAGTAGGGATTAGTAAGCGATTAAGTAAATAAACCTACACAAAATGATTACGAACTAAGGAATAACTACAAATTATTGTAAATAAAAGTAAGAGAAGCATAAAACATTGTTAGAGTGTTGCAAATAGAGACTAAAAATACAAGAGATAAATAACTATGAATATTAATGGTTGTGCAATGAAAAAATAAGTGTTAAAAAGGTTTAACAAGAGGGAAAATGCACAAAATAACAACAAAGGAGGAAAAAGAGGAGCTAGGAATGTTATAGCCTAACTGGTACTCCTGCTTGCACCAAGATGATCTCCTTACTTCAATTCCCCATATTCCTTTCTCCACTTTTACAAAATCCTGATTCAAATACCCCACATTCTATAATGAGAGAGCGGGATGAAGAAGAATTAGAGAAAATTTTGGTAGAGTTTTGATAGCTATGAATTCCTTATTGAAATGTTCATCCCAAGAGATATATTTAAGGATCTTGGGAGGGCTGATATTTGGAGGGAAAGGGAGTTAAAAGATGCAATTATGGAAAGGACAAAATTAAAATTTCATAGGCCTAATAAGAAGATAGATCATGTGTGATCAAACTAGGGAGTGAGAGAAGGGAATTTGTGTGCTTCTTGCTTGTGTCATATAGATTACACTTGTGTTTAAGAAAGCATTGATATTTGCAGAAGCACTGGTGTAGTAATTTTACATCCAAGTAGCACTTCTATCCAATATTATTATTTATTGGTCAAATGCTAAAAAGGTCCTATTTTGCAAAAGTGCTAGGATCAAGCAAAAGTGCTACTAGCACTTTTGTAAAAAGTGGTATTTCTATAAAATTTCCAAACCTAATATGTTATTTGGTATCTTACCTGAAGGTATATCTGAATAGGCATGTCAAAATAGGGTGTCTACACCCACTTATATATTTCCTACAATCTTGGTCTCAATAAGTTAAGCATGTTAAACACATGGACATGTAGGTTTGCAACAAAATATTTTTAAATTACTTTAGATATTTTTCAATTTATTTATATATCATTATTTTTAGATCAATTTTGGCAAAAGAATGCATTTTCCATAATAAAATTTGAGATATTTATTAATCCTATGTATTCTTGGTAATCTTATTATAGTCATCTCTTTCTACTTTTTATACTATGACATAGTTCAAGCTAAAAATATTCACTCTTATTCTTGATAATATGTGTCATATTTCTTTGCACAGAAAGAAAATATTTTATATTATTAAAGATATGACTAATAAAAGGATGAATATAATACAATACAAGTGATTGAGATTCTTGACACACTTTAAATTTGGATTTTAGTTCATAATATTTTATAGCTATCCCATTGCATGATTGATTGATTCTTTTATGTTTAGATTTATAATTAAACTAATATACATATCACTTTTAAGCTTAACTTTCCTAATTTACACTTATATTATTTTTATTTTATTTTTTGAAGAACACACAGTTATACTGAGAGGGGGATGAACAATATAAGACCAAATTTTACTTTTCTTTCCCAAAAAATATTATCCAATATTATCAATGGCAATATCAATAGCAGTAATAAAAGAAATGCATAAATCATCACACACAAGAGAGACACCAATTTAACGTGGTTCACCCAATGTGGGCTACTCCACAAAGAAAATATTTCTACTAAATTTTCTCAAAAAATATTCTTAGGAATAAATTCTCTATTACAATATTTATGTACCTCTATCCAAAGGAGATACCAATCCCCTATAGTCTAATTTGTGGATCTCTCTCCACATGATAACTCTTTTTCCTTTTTTGTTCTTGGAACTTGATCTAGGAGAACTTTATCTCCTCAATTGATTCGTGGATCTCTCTCCATAGAAGAAATTTATCTTCCTATTTGGTTCACAAATCACACTCCATAGGATAAATCTTTCCCCTTACTCTGGTTCATGTATCTCCATCCACGGGAGAACTCCTTTCCCTTGATCTTATTCATGGATCTCTGTCCATAGGAGAACTCTATACCCTCTGCTCTATCTGGTGATCTTTTAGAATATTTCTACCCCCACTACTCTAGCTTGTGGATCTCTCTCCACAGGAGACCTCTATCCCCTCTGCACTAGCTAATGGATATCTATCCATTGGAGACTAATATCCTTTGCTTTGTCACCTCCAAATCCTTCTCTCAAAAATATCTTAAATCTACACCAAACTCTATCCTAAGTCTAGTAAAAATTTGCCTTAAATCTGATCATAAATCTGCACAAAACTCTATCTCAAATCTATCCCCAAGCCTTAACAAAAAGCTGTATTAAATCACCAATCAACTCTTCTTAGATCTACCCCAAGCCTTAACACAAATCTTGAATAAATCATCAATCAAACCTTCTCTTAATGTTGTTTCAAGTCTTCACAAGACTTGCTCAAATTTACCTTCAAGTCTTCACAAAGACTTGCTCAAATCTATCCTCAAGTCTTCACAAAGACTTGCTCAAATTTGTCCTCAAGCCTTCTCAAAAGCTTACTCAAATCTTCCTTCAAGTCTTCACAAAGACTTACTCAAATATTATCTTAAGCCTTCTCAAAGACTTACTCAAAACTATCCTCAAACCGTCTCAAGAGTTTGCTCAAATATGCCTTTAAGTCTTCACAAATACTTGTTCAAATCTACCCTTAAGCCCCCTCAAGGACTTGCTCAATTCTGCTCTCAAGATGTTTCAAAAATCTGCTCAAATAATTCTAAATCTTGCATACAAACCACAACTCAAATCTCTTTTAGAAAACTCTATTCAAAACAATTCTACTTGCCAATTTTCTCTCAAGATCAATCACTCAAATACGCAATTTCCTTTATTCAAATTGATCTAAAATACCTATCAAATGCTATAAATATCTCTCAAATCAATGTTTAAAATATTTCACAAAGATGCTTAACTTATTTTTAAACGTAGCACAAATAGTTCATACTCTTTATCTCAAAACGTCCCAGACTCTTTTAGCAATAAAAGCATATATTATTCTCAAGATCTACCCAAATATTTACAAAACATTCAACCATGAAGCACACTAAACTTGCTCAAATATTTCTAAAAATGCTTATCAAACAATCCTTTTCACTCCACCTTATGTTTCACAACATTCATTCCAACAAACACTTCAAACAAAGGATGATGTGCCCATACCTCTTAAATGCTCTTTTAGATATATGTATTCAAAATATGTCTCACAATTAACCAATCCTTTTGCCACTTCAAGGGTTATATAGCAATAGTATATTTCAAAACCTCCACATGAATATTCCACCTCAACAAATATTTCACCATACAAATATTCAATAAAATGTCAAACCACTTTTACACCTTATTACTCCTAACTTTGCAAATACATTTCATCAACAAAGGTTACCAATTACATAAGAAAAATATTTCATTTACACCTTATATCTCCTACTTGTCATTAATGCATTTCCAAAAAATAAATCACCACTTCAATTTTTTACCCCAATGCATTAACAAACTGTCTTAATTTTTGCTCAAGAAAAAGAAATCATTTCATAACCCTTTTTATTGAAAAAATAAAATCAATTTAAAACTCCTTATATCTCCCTAGCTAGCACATACCTTAGCAACTTTGAACCTTAGGTCATAAATTAATTTTAATAAAAATTAATCGCTTCACTACCGCCTGCCATCGAGAATCAAACCCACGCTGCCTGTTGGCCCCACGCCCTAGCCATGACTAGGCCATCGTGTGGGCTAGCCAACCCACACAAAACCAAAGGAGCACGATCTCCTTGTTATCCTTTACCACAAGCACTAAAAACAAATCCGACCATGCAAACTAAAAGACCTCCATGCAAATCAAGCAATGCACCTTTTGCACTCTATGTTTTGTGCAAGCCTAGCTTACCAGCTTGGTTTCCACCTCACTTCGAGTGGGGACAAACCCCTTCCAACCTTTGACCAAACTCCCTGCTCCAAAAATCATGAAAACTCTTGTTTGTTTCCTCCACCGCATCAAACAAGCAAGGAAATTAATTCGAGGGCAATTTTTATCAAACACACACCATGGATTAGGCTAAACCTTAGCCTATAAATACATATGCCTTTTCACATACGATGTCGT
Source organism: Wollemia nobilis (assembly GCA_028583015.1). Taxonomy (NCBI): domain Eukaryota; kingdom Viridiplantae; phylum Streptophyta; class Pinopsida; order Araucariales; family Araucariaceae; genus Wollemia; species Wollemia nobilis. The sequence continues at coordinate 3,120,693 of JAQPPZ010004166.1, read as the reverse complement.
ATCCCTTGCAATTTGAATTTAGCGCTTCGAATTTAATTATTATAGTTAATTATAATAATTTAATTCGAAATGATTTAAATATTATAATTTAAATATTAAAAATATTTTTGGGCCTTTTCTTTAAGGATAACCTTACCACCATTAATGAATATTTTAACCTTTGAAAAATTACCACCAAGGTAAATTAAATAGACTTATAAATTCTTTCTCAAACATCATGGAGAGGAATTCCTTTCTTCTTGTTGCCTTATACCTCATGTGCCACCATGAGGAATATTCTCACAAATATTTCCATCAACTTAGGAAATTAAACCTTTTGACATTAATCAAACCTCTTGAAATTAATTCCATCAACTTAGGATATCAAACCTATTGACATCAATGACAACAAAATATCCTCAATTTTCCAAAAATCTCCCCCTTTGTCATTTATGGTAACCCTTTTTCCTTAAACATTCTTTTTTCCCTTTTTCAATTCTACTCCCCCTAATAAAATACTCCCCCTGACTGAATTATCTTCCCCTAACTCAAATCTCTCCCCCTTTGACATCAATGGAAAAGGAACTCCTTTGGGACTAAATATAATACTCTTAGCTCAGCCCCCTCCCCACCTCCTCTCCTTGAGGTGGTTAATTTTGGGGTGGGAGTATCTCTACTCCTAGCATACAATGTTATTTTTCTTTGTCCACCTTTCTCAACATACCCTTTTGATTCTTTTGAGTGTCCCTGTTCTTGCTTTCTCTGGAAATTTTGTTCTAAACCACTTGGCCTTATGCCCAATATTATTGCACTTATAACACTTAATGTTGTGGTTCCTAGAAGGTATAAATATCTTGAAGTTCCTCCTGGTGAAGCCATACCCATTTCTATCATGAACCTTGCAATGGATTGCTTTATGACCAAAATTATTACAAGAATAGCAATACCCTTGAAAAATATGTCCATTTCTCTTAGTAAATCCATATTTCTTCTTTCCATGAGTCCTGCACTGCATAGCTTTATGACCAAACCTATTACATGAGAAGCAACATCCTTTGAAGAAATCTTGCTTGGACCCACTGTTCTCTTAGTCATTTCTTCCGTATGATATACCATGTTCCTTGTTTGTGCATTATTTCCTTCCTTGGTGAAGCTTCTATTTTTCAACTTATCCTCATAAGTCTCAATTTCTCCTTCACTCTCTTCTTTTGAAGCTTCTTCCTCTTTGGATCTTGAGCTTGACTCCTCTTCTTGTTTCCCTTGTCCTTCTTCAAAACTAAGTCTTGTTTTGTTTGATGAATATCTTTGTGCATTGATAATCTTATCCAAGGTATTTGAACTTTTCCCAAACCTGTGTAGCTTGTCTTTAGACTCTTTCACTTCTTTCCTTAGTGAAACTACATCATGCTCTAATATTTCACATTCTAAGACTTTTACCTCTAGATTTTCTTTAAATCTCCTCGTCTTATCTATTGAGTTTGTCAGATCTTGTATAAGCTTCCCTTTTTCTTCATCACATTCTTGAGATTGAGCCTTGAATCTCGAATTCTACTTTCTAACCTTTTTCAATTATTTAAGAGCATAAATAATTTTTGCTTCTAGATCTACTACACATTCCTCTTCATTTTTTATTCTTTCTCTACTTCTTGGTCTTCAAGAGCATCTTCATACTTTTTATATTTATCTTTAACAAGAGTACTTCCTTCCTTTTCTATTGCCAAAAATAGAATTTCTTCTTCTTCATTACTCTGAGGATCTTTCATAACTATCACTTGAAACCTTTCTTGTCTTATCCACATGGAAACTCATCTTATGCCTTTGAAAAAATTCTTTTCATGCTTGCTTTTTCCATCCCTATTTTTCTTTTCATACCTAGATTTTTTTGCTTCCTTTTTATTATGATCCTGTTTCTCTTCACTACTACTGCTTTCAGCTTCTTTACAGTTAGATGTATAGTGACTATATTTACCACAATTAAAACACTTCACTATTTTCATACCATTATACTTTCTTGAGTCCTTTCTCTTTCTACCATAGTTAGCTTCCTCGTCACTGGTTGACTCATCACTTGAATCTGATTTCTTATATTTCTTTGCTACTTTGAAGGTTGCCTCTTTCTTGGAGATAGGATCCTTTACTATTCTCATCTCATAAGTTGTGAGAGTTCCATGTAACTCATACATAGTTAAATTTTCAATATATCTTGTATCCTCTATGGTTGAAACCTTTCCATCATACCTCATAGGAAGTGACTGTAGGCCCAAAATGGCCACATCCTTAGAAAGCATTGAAAATTTCATTCTAAGGTATGAAGTTTCCATTCTGCACACTTTTTAGTGTATTTTTGATTGGATCCACAACATTTTCTTAGTGCAATTTTACCTTGAGCAATTCCACTCGAGTCATAACGTATTTTGGTGTGGATTGGCAATGAGTCTCGATTCCACAAAAGTTTTTGGTGATGATGACGTCAGTGCAAAATAAGTGCAGAATGGTGACCGAGAGTAGTTTTTGCATGCTTTGAAATGACTAAGTGTTGATAAGGTCAATTCCGCTAGTCTCAAGAGTATTTTATTGAAGATTGGCAACAAAGAGCAAAAAACACTGCATAAGGTACGAATTGGTGACAAAAGAACTTTTACACTATACAAAGTGTGGATTGGCAATAAAAGCACTTTAAAATTGCATAGGGCGCGGAATGAAGATAAAAGCTTTTTACACTACAACCGGTGCAGAATGACAACAAAGGAGGAGTTGCACTTTGCTGAGTGTGGATTCTCGATTCCACATATTTACAAAGAAAAGGTGACATCAACATGCTTTATGGTGTGGATTTCAGTTGCTTTGAAGCCAAAGAAGAAGAGAGGAGGGATAATGAGTGGATTGCATCCCGCTCACCTCTTAGTTCATTTTACACCAAAATTTGATTTCGCATGCTCAAGGCTATAATATATGATGTCAAAAACTTAAAAGTGTGGAATGGTACCTAGTGTTTCCCCATCAATTTGTAGAGTTTCTTAGGAGGTTTAATCGTAGTTGTCCATGATGAAGATCGATGGTCCAAGTTTTGCTGACATTCTTGAAGGATTTAAAAGGCCTAAACTTTCTAGATCAGAGTGCAGTCAGTTGAAGGACAAGAAGACGAAGCGTTGAGGGTTTTCAAGAACAAGAACTAGATGCAGTTATAGATCTATAGTAGAGCTGAGCTCCTAAAAAATATCGATGGAAGAGATGCAGTATTCAACTGTTTTAACTATAATTGCCACAAAAAAATTGGCAAGTTGCAGAGGTATGCTGCCATGGCAGATTTCTCATAGAAAATTTACAAGAGCCTTCCAACCAAAAATATAATGCTAGAAAATTCTCTGTTGAGCTGTAAATATATAATCTTTGTAATGTCTCCTTAATATTCTTTCATTTACAAACTATAAATAGAGGTTGAACCCTCATTTTTTAGGTTTGGCTCTAGTGTATTTGATTTCCCTACTATAAATATTCTTGTGAGCTAATGGAAGGAGCATTACTCTGATATTTTAACTCAAATTTATCATCTTCATTATCTTATGCAAGAGGTTTGAAGTTTTGAGCTACATTTTTGTTAATACTTGAATGGTTAGTTCATTCCAGCTTTTGGATTACTAGTTGTGAGAGTAGTTGAAATTTATTCTTGATTAAATCTGTATTGTTAGGAAGTTTATTTCTATTAAATCTAACTATTGGTCTATTCTGCTATTTGGATTATCAATATTAGATGTTGGAATTACTTTTTGTGATATATATTTGTTTATGCTTTAATGTGTGAAGGTTTCATTAATTTAGGTGATGTTAATCTTGAGTGATGGGACACTAGAAATAGCATGTGGGAGCCTTTTATTGTAGTTGCCTATGTTGTTAGCCTATCCAACCACTATTTTTCATAACATTCCTAACCATAAACCTTTTCTAACCCTTATCTCAAAACCCTATTTGAGCTTTAATTGATTCAACACCATTTTAAGTTGACAAGGAACCAACCTACTCTAGAGGTTGGATTGAAGTTGTCTTTGGTCCATCCAATGCTTGAGTGTCAAGCTGTGACTATCGAGTGCATGCCTAGATAGAAAATTGGAAGATAGACAGTTGCAGTGTTAAGTAAAACTTGATGTCAATTTGGTGCCCAACATTTTTTGGCATGCTCGGTGGGACCATTTCACAAGGAACATGAAAAACCATTATATGAGTTATTTTTTTATCTCTACCTGAAGGAATCAGTATTTGGTGAATTATATTGATCTTGTTAAGCGAAGAATAGAAAATTTACCTGGCGACTCCTTGGTATTTAAACCCAGAAAAGAACTACCCTTGTAGACCAGTGCCCTTTCATGTATACCAGGTATTTCAAAAGGAATAACCCTAACTTATATTTTTATTGTGAGCTACCTTATAGAGGGTCTACTATTATCATAAGTTTGAATCAATATTTCCTCTCAGAATAAGAGCTTCTCAAGGAAAATCCTACAATTAATACAACAACCCCTCCAGTAGGACCTACACCTAGAAATATGGTAGAAAATGTAGCCCAAAATAAGGGAAATGTACCCCCAAATTAGCCATAATAGAAGTACCCTAGTTGAAACACAACTGGTCCCCTTAGGTTAGCCCATATAAATGCCATTACCCTGGCTATTTCCAAGGCTATTCCCACTTATGATGGATCTAGTAAGACAACATATGAGCATTATCAGGACATTTTGAATCTGACAGCAATCCACAACATAAAGGAGGAGGATGTTATTGTGATAATCCTAGCCCTGTCCTTCAGAGGAAGGATTTTGCATTGGTTTAGGACTCTTGAGGATAACACCATCACCTCATGGGCATCATTGGTTGAGCCTTTTGTGGAAGAATTTAATGAATCTGCTAACCTTTTCTCCTTTCTTAATCATTTTACGTCCATGCAAAAATCTCAGCAAGAGACTGTCTCAGATTTCAACTTGAGGTTTAGCAGAACATGGAAGATAATTCCACCTGTAGCTAGACCAACTGCATGCTTGGCTTATATGTATTATATCATATCTAGGCTTGCAAACTAAACAATATAGGGTTGAAAATTTTTCACAAGTTTATAATGTAGTAGTTCATGCAAAGAATATCATAATTAATGTGGGGAGGTTACTATTGACCCCCAAAAGGATATTCCCTTTTAGGGGGTCTAAGCCACATCCGCCCAAGGGGTGCACAAGGTGGTGCACCTTGATTTAGCCCTATGCACTCCATTTTTATGGAGTGCACTAAGAGACCCTCAAGTACACGAGTTGTGTGCCCCAAGCCAAGATTGCACGCTCCACTAGTAGAGTGCACAAAGACCTCATCGAATGCACATCCTTGTGTGCCCACCTCTAGCATGTGTGACCCACCCAAATTTAGTGCACTCCACAAGGAGGTGGAATGCACAACCCCATGGGGTACACAAGGTTGTGCGTCCCATCATAAATTTTGCATACTCCAAAAGAGGAGTAAATGAAGTCCCCACGAGTACACATCTTAGTGTGCCCATATCTACCTTATGCGCTCCACTCTATTGGAGTGCACCGAATGACCCAAGGGGTGCACAACTTCATGTGCACCCCAAAAACCAATGCGTGCTCCATCACTTTGGAGCGCAAGCACGTGAAGCCTTGGAGCACATAAGTTGTGTGTTACCCTCCCAACCAATGTGCTCCACTCCTGAAGTGGAGCACACAATATCCATAAAGACACACAGCATTATGTGTCCCATCCTGAGACCACGCACCCCTTCCATCAGGGTGTGCAAGAGCCCAAGTCGGGCACACAAGTTGTGCACCCGCCTCTAGGTTGTTTGCTCCACTACGGTGGAGCACACAAAGTTAGTTAAGGGTGCACAACCTACGTGCCCCATTGAGTCTCGTACGTCCCACTCCCTTGGGGTGCATGAAAGTAAAGCGGGTGCATGAATTTATGCGTCCACCTCCGGCACCGCACGCTCCACTTGCCAATGGAGTGCATGCACAAAAGTTAAGTTCAATGCACTCTACAAGTGCACACACCTACTTGCATCCTAACCTCTCCAATATCAAGCCACCATGTGTCCCACCCATTTTCTTTAGATGCAATTCCTCTCTACCAATACTTTGGGCCAATAAAAGCAGTAATCGATATGGCGCGCTCGACCAATTCAAAGGCTCCTAAAAATAAAAAAGCACATATGCATGTCTACCAAAATTAAATGCACATGCTTTATAAGAAGGTGGCGAAGCTGTTTTGCACCATTCACGCATGCAAATACTGCTTGTCGACGAGGTCGAATGCAAAGCAAAAGAGAGAAAAATTGTAGCTTTACTACCTAATTCAATGGTGTCTACGAGTTCTATTGTCCTAGAAACATCAATTTTTCGAGCAAGAATTGGTAAAATTATAGGAGCGTAGCCTATTGTTAGGAGGACAGGGAGGGTGCAAGACCCTAAGGATTTCACGAATATTTTGGATTCGAGTAGGGACATTACAGAAGAACAATAGAAGGAGGTAGAGGGGGTGACAATTTATGCATTTGATCCCATGGAGGAAGATAATTAGCACCACCCAATGCTCCTAAGAAGCATCTATATGTGGGCTTATTAGGACAGTACCGAGCCTCCTCCCGTGTGCAACAAATGGAACACAAACCTGGGCTGATTGACTTGCCCAAAAGTATACCACTCTTATGATTTATTGGCATGGCTCGCGGTCTCCTATGACTCCAAGAGCCAAATAATCAGAGATCATAAGGGCAATGTGGTGGCCTAGATGATAGCTGAAAGAATCAGGTAGGTCTTTAGATTAGCCACTACATCTAGTGTGGTATACTTTCAGACGCTGGTGCTCCAGGCCAATTATATGTTAAATACCACATTCCCTCAAACTCTGCTAAAAATGGGGAGGAACAAGCCAACCAATTTTCCCATTATGAAGTTCTTGCTTTGGCCCTTGGTGCAAGATTATGCTGATATGATTAATCTGGCATTGGGGGTTAAGGACCTAGATTCGATTACAAAATAAGTGATGTTTTTAATCCTCCAGTACAATAGAACTGACAAGACTCCTCTCTACCGATGGGAGGATGTAATTAGTGACAATTTGGATAAGGAATTATAGCATCTACAAGAGGCCATACTAGCCAATAAGGAGGTGATGCCTCCTTTCTCCTATTATTCTTTCCTTGTTCATTTATTTGTGGCACAATTGGACAAGTATTTGGTGGCCCAGATAAGAGGAGTAACCATGCCAACTCTGCAAGACCAATTATTGTGCATCCAAGAGGGGTGCTCAAGTTATAAAACCTTCTTTGAGAAGGTCCTTACAGTGGCCCACTTTAGATTGTATGGGGATTTTCTAGATAGAATTAGGGCAGGATTTAGATTGTATGGGGATTTTCTAGATAGAATTAGGGCAGGATTTAGAAATTTTTTGCACCAGGAAAAAGTGGGAGACTTATTCTATGTAGAGTAATTTTCCTACATCAGAATATACGGGTCAAAGTTGCCCCCGAAAGCACTCTCGTTACATTTCCCAACTTCCATCGCCATACTGGAGATCACTCAAAAAATGGCCGAAGAAGTTAAAATCACTCTTAAGGAAGAAGGAACCAGTGAAATGGCTACCCATTCCCTGCACAATGGGCCATTACACTTATCTTGGCCACTTTGTTGTGTTGCGGGCTATCTAGAACATGGATACCTATTGTTTTCCAAAAGTCACTTGGAGGGCCTACGACCCAGATAGCCATCACAAAGAGAATGTTGTTGGCACGCACAACAAGGATTATTTTGAAGATGAAATGCAAAAGGCCTTTAGAAAAAATCAAACTTTGGACTTGGTGTGGAGGATGGATAAGTGATCTTATAGAAAATTGTAAGTTGTTGGTGATTATAGTATCCATATAAGACTGCACCATGGGTTGCTAGTTGAAAAATTGGCCCCACTAGTCCTGGTGGCCCCTTTAGAAGAATTTGAGTACCCCACCTCAGATTGTCCAACAGGACACTAACATTTTTGAGGTCATGATGCAAATCATTGATGAGGCCCAACAGGAGTAGGCTAAACTCCCCTCTTCTTCCAGTTCCCCCACTACCACCTCAAAAGGGAAGGAGTTGGCTATTGGCCCATCCCAAAAAAGTTCCACCTCATCAACATTGACTTTGTTATGCCTAGAAGAGCAGGGCCAGTTGGAAGAAAGCCAACCTTATTTGTATTTTGCCACTTTGGTGGTCAACCAAAAGGAATGATAGGTTCCCCCCAAAGTCATGAATAAGATTATTGAAACTAGGGGGTTATCAAATATAATTAGAGACTATGAGCTGCAAGAGAAAATTCCTATGTAGTCCCCTACTCGCAAGAGAGCTAGGACCGATTATTCGACCCAAGGAGTTGAAAGCCTCACTATGGCAAGGGTTAGTGATGCCTACCAATTCATGGCTAATGAGGAAGATCAAATTCAAGACATGGAGGAACAAAGATATCTAAGTAAAGGGATAGTCAGACCTAGGAGGACCGTTGTACAAGATACAACCGATGTATCTCATTATCATCCAGCATGAGAGAGGCCACCATCGACACAAGTAAAGGTGTCATTAGAGTGATAGTTGCACCTATTGATATGATGAAGTTATAGTTGGCTTCCCAAGAATAGGTGGCAAAGGCAGTAGAGAAGGAACTATTAGAATGGAAAGCCAAGGCTGCAGAAGTGAGACAATTACAGCTCAAAGTTAAGCAACTTCAAAGCGAAGTTGAAAAATTGAAGATGTCCGCTCCACAGGCTAGCATTCAGCTTGGGTCAACTGATGAATTAAAATGGGATATGAAGGATAAAATAGGGGAGAATATGGAAGAGTTGCAGTCCATTTTCATTGATGTTTATGCCACCAGGCACACTATTGGCTTCTTGAAGGATCAATTGTAGTAGGGTGACCAACAGGTGAATGCCATACTCCCTATCTATCGATAGTTCAAAGAAAACTACATGCTCATTTCTAGGATGTCAGCAACCTTATCGGATGGTTCCCATTGTTTCTTTGCCAAAGAAATCACCAAGGTTTTCATATTCTTGCAGAATAGACCAAGTTGGCTCAAATGGGATCAAGAAGTGGTAGGCGTTGAGCAAGAAATTTATGCCAAGCATGAATACTATGGTTTCAAGTTGAATGAGTTTATCTAGGCTCCCGATATCAAGGACTTTGTATTCCAAAGGATCTAGGACTTTGATCTGGGTTCTGATGGTAAATTATCAAAGTGGTTCACGTCCTTGGTGGAGATGGTGGATCGCCTATGTGTCTTCACTGATAATACTATGCATTGGGTGAGAGATATGATCAATAAATCTACTCAAGACTTGAATTTTTTGATATTCTCGTTAACTATTCATGACGAGGCATGGGAGTGTGTAAATCAGGCCATTCAAAACTTGGAAGGGGGAGTAGGGCCCAGTTCTCCCGAAACGCACGCACCTAGAGATGCATAGTCGTCATCCCAAGGTAGTACAGGGAATGATACATAGTCTCAACCACCACCTACATAGACAGAGATACGTGGGCTATGTTCCCAATTTTAAATGCATCTTAATTTTGGTATAGAAGGATTCTTCTAGCTGGAATAAGCGGTTGCAGCAGTCAGGCGAGCCTACACTATAAGAAGATGAATGTTGTAAATGAATTTTTTTATCAAACCTCTAAGAGAGAAAAACCTAGGTATAGCTTCATCTACTATTTTAGTCATATTCTCCCTATGTTAGCTTTTCTACCTTCCTTAACACCCTTTCTCTTGTCATTCACCAGGGATCACTTGAGGTGTGTTTTTCGCTATGATTATTTCCTATGGAACACACTAGCGTTGAGTGCTCTTATGTCACTGTAATCAGGATGAAGAGAAGATACCCCTTGTTCTGAATATTCAAATTGAGGTTTTATTGTAATGCAATGGCATATAAAGATAAAACACTCTGTTGATATTTCTTATGTAATCATATTTTCCTTGGCATATTTTGTGTGAATGTTTTGTGTTAGCTTATTCATGTATTACTGTAATTAGAATCTATGAATAACACCTTATATCGCTAGTTTAATCATTTTTATTACATTACGTCATTCGAATGGATTAAAACAAACTAGTTCTTCTTTCCTCCATAACTTCTACGTCATTTAAAACTTGCTACGACTACCCAATGGACATGGCACCGGTCTGGTCTTGATAAGCTCCATTATTGATAGGTTTGGTCACTAAAATACCAAAGTAACATTAAAATATTTTTTCTAGCTTAGTGGGTCTTTGCATCATACAAATCCATTAGAAGAACCCATCGTCTAGGGTTTCCTTACCCAATCTAGTTTGTCTAGAGCTGTCCAAGGTAATCTATTCCTATGTTAAAGAGGTGGATCAACCAGAATCCACAGTGCTGGTTGTGATTTTTAGAGTCTCCCATGACATGAAAAATCTTCCAAGGGTAAGCGAGAAAACTCCACAATAGTTACCTCCCAAAGCTGTGCTACCTTATAGTTCAAAAACCACTAATAGCCAAAGCCAAGCTACAAACTTATCTTACATGGATCCCCTTTTCTTATCATCCCCATCTTTGCAAATGAATCCTATTCCTTAGCCAAAAGCACCATCTATTGTAGTTCCTTTTCCTCCTTTTCTCAAACCTCTCAGGATTTTTATGCCATTCTTGATATACAAAATACTCTGAAAACTCTATGTAACATAATGAATTCAATGGAAAAAGGGATCAGGAGAGATCTCAATAGAGGATATTTCCATATGTGAACAAAGATAAAAGACCTAGTCCTAGTAATAGTACTGGGGTCAGATTAAGCATAGCATATGAAGATCCTGAGTGTTCTTTAGAGATAATTCTGGTTAATATCTAGTGTTTGGTGTGTAATGATCCTCATGATTTACAGTCTTGTGTCATGTACCAACACCATGTTCAGCAAGCTATAGATCAAGCTAAGAGGAATCAAAGGGGAAGAGTAAATATGTTATGGCAACCTAACCAGATCATGGTTGGGAAAGATATGGATGAGGATGGCCCAATTGCTATTATGACAAGGTCAGGAAAAAAAACCTTACAAGTAGATCCCCAAAATATGGGACAATTCTAGGTTCCTTCTCAGAAAAGGAATGATCCACTTTCCCAAAGCAATGATACTTTTTCTATTCCCTAGGCTAAATGGAAAGAGAATATAGATAGTATCCCCAAGAGATTTAAGAAAGAAACTGAAGGATACCGAATGAAGTCTAAATATGAGGGTCAAGATAGGCTTAGATTCCCTTCTATTACCAAAAGACAAAGAATAGAATCCACTCAGCAATAGAAAAGAAAATATGGTGAGCCATAAAGAAGGCTTGAGAGGACCACTTTGGCTATTTGATTACAACATTATGGAAAATATGAAAAGGATTCCATAAAAATCTAGTTTATATGATACTCTTTTCATTCCTGGCTAGATAAACTTGCTTAAAGCTTTTCTCAACAAGTATCCACAGGATATCCAAGCCACCATAATCCTTAGTATACCCTTAGAAAAGAAAGAAATGTCCTCTGTTATTTTAAAGAATAAACTCCCTCCTTTCTATATATCTTTAAGAATGGAAGGTTGGGTAGTCCAAAATTGTATGATAGATTCAAGAGCATCAACTACAATTATGCCAAAAGTAGTCAATGAAGAGATGGATATGGAGTATACCCGATCTTACCCTGGAGTACTCCAATTGGATGGAACACCTGTAAAAATAGTAGGAGTAATAAAGTATGTTCTAATGAGGCTACATAGAGCCCCTGAGGTGACAATAGTACAATAAATAGTAGTGGCTTGTTAGCGTAGCTATGTTAGTTATTCCATTATAGGTTAATATTGTTAATTTGTTACAACCTATTCTATTTGACTCTTAGGTGGTTTTGTAACCTATGGGCTAATCTAAGGCTGCCTATGTATTATTTATTGAAAGCATGAGATTTCGGAAGGAAAAACGGTATTAAAGATGTAATGAAAACAGAACTTTGAATCAACCGAATATAAAGGAGAAAAGCAGGAGCACAACCCTTTTATATCAACTTCATTCGGTTACAATACATCTCCTGCCTTTTTAGGGGCTAGGAGTATTAGTCTGTCTCGGTTACAATCAAGATTAATATTTCTTCTATCCGCATGCCCACATTTGAAATGGACGGGCCAAAGTATTGCCGCCGCTTGCGTTGATAAATCCTTGCTCCTTGCGGCTCTTCCTGCGATCGAGAAACACAGAGACGTTGTTAGTAGCACCTGCTGCAAAAGGGTAGAGCGTTAGCTTTAAAAATCAATAGGTAATACATTCGAAAGATTCATTAAATTCATACAACCAAACAACTCTATGCAACCTGCGTTTCTAATGGAAATTCAAAAATGTCATCAGATATAAAACGTATTTAAAAACATAAAACATAAACTGTTGTTTTAACGTGTTTGAAAACAACATACATTATAAAACGTAAACTGTCATTAAAAAGTCGACCGATTCTGAACGCTGTTGCCTGCACATTAGTATTTCACAGCGTTGCATGACAATATTTGATAAGACATACTGTAAGATATATTTGAACGCACAGCGTGATGCAAGATAAATTCTACCGTATAGCGTGAGTTATTTGGACAACCTAAAACGTAAGATAATATGAACACGCGATATCGGAATAAATCGACATAAAACTAAGAGCAGCGTCTTCTGAATATGATAAACGTCTAAGCGTCAGAGATTACCATATGACAGAATAAAATAACTTGAAATATAGGAACGTACGTGGGGTGCCCAAACGGGCCGCCCTGTTAAAATCCGACTTTGACGCCAATCCACTAGGAATTGGCTCAAAATCCAGGATAATGTGTTGTCGGCGAATTGGTAGTTCACTGTGGTCGAATGTCTGGTTCGAAGGTCAAACTTACACTTCTGAAACCACCCACCAACCTCTCTTTCACAAGAGATTCTGGATGTGAAGAAGGTGAACTTAAACTGGTGCGATCGGGTCTCGAATGAACAACACTTCGTTGTGTTTACTAAAAATGCTTTTTCTTTTTACATTGCATTGAGCTAGTTCTTATAGAGGATTTCGCCTCTGAAACATTAATGTCAAACCCTAAATCCGTAGGGGCCGCTGAGATTTGATCTTTGTCAGGTGATTTATGAGACATGGCTCGCACTGACATCAGTAGTTATGAGGCATGGCCTCGGATCGGATTTGTTGCTAACACTGCTTGTCTCATTAATGCAGTTGGTGAAGTCCGCCGTTCTACAGACACACGGGGTCTCTTTGAAAAGGGGCACGTAGGGGTGCCACGTGGCGGCCATGCCTTCCACGTGGCGGCCATGCCAAAGTCCGCCTTTGATTGGTCGCAAGTATGCCTTTGAATGTTGATTTTGGATGCTTCGCTTTGATGCCGAAGTGTCGCGATATCGCGACACTTCGGCCGGGTCTGGTTTGGGCCCGAAGTGTCGCGATATCGCTGGGGGGGATTCCGCCCGGCTAAGGGCCGAAGTGTCGCGATATCGCGACACTTCGGCCCGGCTTTGAATGAAGGGCCCGAAGTGTCGCGATATCGCGACACTTCGGCCCGCTGAAAGGGCCCGAAGTGTCGCGATATCGCGACACTTCGGCCCGGATTTTGACGAGGGCTTTGCTTTGAAGACTTTGTCTTGCTTTGATAAGGCTTTCTTGCTTAAGGCTTTCTTGCTTGCTTAAGGCTTGAAGTTTGACTTTGTTTTGATGAAGGCTTGTCTAAGACGACCATCTTTGCTCTGCTCATTTTTTGACCTTCTAAACTGTCGTGTGAGTGGTTAGGACCACTGTTTGACCTCTGAGGGCTGCCCTGAAAGCTGTGTGTGTCAATGCGATCAGTGTTTGTAGTCACTTAATCGGATGGGTGCTGTTTTGGTGTCTACAGATGCCCCTTTTTGGGAAGCGCTACGGGTGACGCAGTGCTGAGCAAAAATAGAAGACCAAAGCACTAATGATTAGGGTTTCTTGGTAACCTAACCAACTTTTGATGCCCCAAGTATGGAAAGGGCATGCATTCTTGAATCCTTGCTTTTGACGAGCTAAGGAATTTGATTTCAAGTGTTAACCTATTTTGGTGAGGTGTGACTTGAGCTTGGACATTGATTAGTCATGATTAGGCAAAGGGCGTAACCTTTTGTCCATAGGGGAAACCTTGTGTTCATGATTCACGAATGCCAAGTGTTTGATCAATTTGATGATTGCTTGTTTATCGCCCCAAGCAAGAGCGTGATTGTCTTTGTCAATGATTCTTTGAATGCATGTCATTGCCTTGATTGGGTGTGTGCTTGTTGATTGGTGACTAAGTGTGACTACCCCCTCAAGCGACGAATCGATGAGGGAATGACCTTCGTGAGAAAAGCGACGAGTCGCTTGACCCAAGATGACTTAGGTTAGGGTGCCTTTAGATGTTTTACCGTTTAAGCACGTGCAGTTTCTCGACATTTGGACCTATTTTTGGTGGGTGTTAACCCTTTTGGTGATGCCATAATGGGGTGAAATCATCAACAACCCATCTTCCCGTGGAGCGGTCCGGCTAGGGGTAGCCTTCTAGGGGAAGTAGGAGAGTAACAAGTTGAACCCCGACATCGATTTTTTTATGCCAAGAGTTTAAGTGCAAGAGCACTTGTGTCCGGCAATGCTTATTGCTTATGTTTTTGTGTTGCATTTTTGTGATGTTTTTGTTGTTTTGATTTTCTTTCTTTGTGTATACGTCATGATTTTATGCACAATGATTGATGTTGGTGGATGCATGCTACTTTATATTGATGGATGCATATGTTGTGATGAATGCAAATGTATGTGATATGCAGAGATGAAATGGATGGATGGACTTTGTGATGTGTGGCTATGGCACCATAGACTGTTTAGAACTCCATTATTTTGTTTTGAGGCGATTGCTGTGATACATGACTTTGTATGTATACATGTGGTTTTTCTTTTCTGATGGTAGTGTAAGGATGAAAAGTAGCACAGTCGGTTTAGAAATGTAGCTAAGGTTTTCTGAGACTCAGACGGTTTTAACTTATTAGCCATGATTGTACTGTATCTTACAAGACTTTTGAACAAGGTATGAATCGGACTTGTTTTTGACCAAGTTATTTCACATCCCTGTGTGTGCAGTTGAGTTCATTTATGTGGTATTTGTCAGGATACCGCCAGTGCCAGATGGGCTTTCAACCGAACCTGTATTGAGGATCACCTAACTAGCTCCACTAACTCCTTTGTTGTATTTAGTTAGATTAATCTACGGTGTTATCTAGGATACCATAAGCTAGCTCATCCACATGCAAATATTGATCTGTACACAAGTTAATGTGATAGATATATCGTCATGCGAGAGGTTTACCGCCAGTGACCGATAGGCTATCAACCAAACCGATACTGAGGCTTGCCTCATGACCCGTTAGAATGCTGAGAGTTCCAGGGATTCAAGTTCAACTCCCTTCTTTTCTTCAATTGTATTGGGATACTTGCTCGTTTGTAGTGATAAAATCACTGTTTATTTTGATTTGTTTTTCTTTTGAGCAAGGGATTGGGGATATGGAGTGACGATAATCACTATTGTTTGTGCCTTTTGATGTGTGCACTGTAGTATGTCAAATTTTGGAGTTTTGACGCTTGCAAATTTTTGATGTTTTGCAACTATTTAGAACTTTGGGATTCTTAGGGAATTGGGTAGGGAGGATGCTTGTCCTTTTGCCAACTCTCAGCATTCTTGGGGTCATTCGCACAGGGGGATGAGCAAGATAACCGTTTCGCTTATGGTGACCTGGATTATTGTGCATGTTTCATCTTTCGTTCACACAACTTGGGAATTTTTATGTGTTTTAATTTGTGTTGGGATGTTACGTAACAAGGTGTATTTCAAGTGTAACTCTACCTTCGTAAAATCTGTTTGACTTGATACATTACATGGCTAAAGAGCAAAATGATGACTGAATCACGAAAAACTCTTGATACATTAAAAGACCACTGACTCTAGTGTGGTAAAAGCAATGCATGGTGTTTTTGTTGTTTTTGTAAAATGGAACAGTGTGGAACAAGATGGACTAACAGAGCTATTACAGCCTATGGTGCCTTTGACCCGTACGACCACAAATATGCAATGTATGGGTGCAATGCTTTAATGCAGCTATGTATTTTTGTATTTTTGATGGATTGATTTTGGTGAATATGAAGATGAATTGCGAGAAGAACTCTCTATTGATGAATTTGAGTATGCCTAGGAATGAGATGCAAATTTTTTGTTGTTTTTGATGATTTTTGTTGTTTTTGAATTTTCTTAATTTTTGACCAAGCAATTGTGGAAATCCTTGGAGCATTTGAGGATTGACCAAGCGATTGCAATAATCCTTGGAGCATTTTGGGATTGACCAAGCGATTGCAAGAATCCTTGGAGCATTTTGAGATTGACCAAGCGATTGCAAGAATCCTTGGAGCATTTTGGGATTTGGCTCTCTTAGATATGAAATGGTCACAAATGACTGATATTCAAGGGTTTCGTTTCCTTGATACCATCAAGAGAAGCTAGCCGGTATGTCCCGGGTCCTATTTTGCTATCAATGACATATGGACCTAACCAATTTGCCGCAAACTTGTCCCTTAGGTGGGATGGCAAACTGGAATTTTGCTGGTTTTCCTTCAAAACCAAATCACCAACCCGAAAGTCTCTCAGGTGAACTTTCATGTTGTAGGCTTTCTTAAGTCGCTCTTGATAAATACGTAAATGCTCGAGAGCATTAACGCGTCGTTCGTCAAGCAACGTAAGCTGGTCTAACCGGGCTTGCCGCACAGAATCATCGTCGATGAACTCCTGCATTGATATGCGCAGGGAAGGAATCTCCAACTCTAGGGGCATGACTGCCTCGGAACCATACACAAGCAAAAACGGAGTGGCCCCAGTGGGTGTGCGAATGCTAGTGCGATAGGCCCATAGGGCAAGTGGGATTTGAATGTGCCAATCCTTATGACTGTCTGCGACGGTCTTTTTAAGGATGGCAACTAGCGTTTTGTTTGACGCCTCTGCTTGCCCATTTGCCTACGGATAATAGGGTGTCGAAAAGTTGTGCTGAATTTTGTACTTTGTGGTCAAAGCACGCACGTCTTTGTTCTTGAAAGGCGTTCCATTATCCGAGACTATTTTGGATGGAATACCAAAATGACATATGATGTTATGCAAAATGAACTCCACAATGCGGGGTCCTGTCGTAGAGGTAAGCGGAATTGCTTCCACCCACTTGGTAAAGTACTCTGTGGCCGTTATGATAAACGTGTGACGACCTGATGACGCAGGGGAGATCTTTCCAATTAGATCAAAGCCCCATTGCGAGAACGGCCAAGCAGACTGGACTGGCTGCAAGGCCTGAGAAGGTACGTGCATCAGATTGGCATGATGTTGACATTTCACGCACTTCTTGACATATGCGCAACAATCTCGCTCTAAAGATGGCCAATAATAGCCCATGCGGAGAATGCGCTTTGCGATAGCCATACCACTAAAGTGGCCACCACATGTACCATCGTGCGCTTGGGCGACTGCCCAAGTGGACTCTTGCTGATCCAAGCAACGAAGGAGGATTCCTTCATAGTTGCGACGATACAAAATGTCTCCTATCAAGACATATTTAGCCGCTTTCTGCTTGAGTGCTCGTTTTGCGGCATGAGTCAAATCAAGCGGAAGACTACCTAACTTGAGGTAGTCTCTGATGGGTAAATACCAGTCCTATTGATCAGAAACCTCAATAGTATGAACAACGAATCCCTCTTGAAGTTCATCCCTAGCAGACGCTGAATGGGATAGAACCTGCAAGAATAGCGTTGTGTTGCTATTAATGGGAGTAGGGGAAAACAAAGACCCCTAGTTGGCACGTTTCAGACGATCTTGGATTCGAGAGAACTTATCCGAGGATGGTTCAATCTGGATCATGTGGATTCCTGGCGTCAAGTCTGAGCTTGCACGCTCCATCGCGGATTGCGATAAGGTTTTGACTTGAATGGTTGTCATATCACCGAAAAGGTCCTACGGAATTAGTGACCCCAAGGAGGCCATTGTGTCCGCAAAATGATTCGATGATCGAGGGAGGGCCTCGATGTCATACCACTCAAGTTTTGCCAGGAATTTGTCCACAAGGGCTTTATAAGCCTTCAGAACTGGGCATTTGCATTGATATACCCCTTTGACTTGATTGACTATTAACAGCGAATCACCAAAGATATTCAGTCGTTTGATGTTCATGGTGATTGTTGTCTGAAGACCTAGGAGCAAGGCTTCATACTCTGCGTTATTGTTGGTGCATGGGAAGTTTAATTTAAATGACAGGGGCATTGGGGCACCCTGCGGTGTGAAGAATACAATTCCCGTGCCACCACCTTGCTCACATTTAGAACCATCGAAGAATAGGGTTATGTCGGCCCGTGACTCGAGCTCATCAGAATCTGGCGATTCTGAGACATGGAAGACCCCATCATCGGGTAGTTCTATGACCAGAGGCTGATCGTCTTCAAGAGGAGCCTCTGCTAGTTGATCGGCTATGACTTGTCCTTTGATAGATTTTTGTCCAATAAATTCTATGTCAAATTCCGTCAACAACATGATCCATTTCGCCGTGCGACTACTATGATAAGTACGACTCATCATGTATCGCAATGGATTCTCCTTAGACACAACATACGTAGTGTTGCTCAGCATGTAATGGCGTAGCTTTTTAGTAGCAAACACCACTGCCAAGCAGAGTTTCTCAACGTATGCATAGTTAAGTTCATAACTGACCAGGGTGCGGCTAAGATAGTATGTAGCCTGTTCTTTGTGAAGTTCATTCTTCTGGGCTAGCATGGCGCCCAGTGCCACCTCAGTAGCTGAGATGTATAAGTAGAACGACACTCCTGGTCTAGGTGGTGCCAATACTGGCGGCGAAGCCAGGTATTGTTTGATCTCGTCAAAGGTTGATTGGCACTCATCATCCCAATGAAATGTAACCCCCTTGTTCAATAATTTGTTCATGGGTCGGCACTTGTCGGATAATTGCGCTATAAAGCGTTTAATCGACGCGACCTTTCCCTGCAGACTTCTGAGCTGCTTGATTGTAGTTGGGGGAACCATTTCAAGGATTGCCTTGACTTTCTTTGGGTCCACCTCGATTCCTCATTTTGAGACTATGAAACCTAAGAGTTTTCCAGATGTGATGCCAAAGACGCACTTCTTGGGGTTTAGTCTAACTTTATGCTCCATGAGGCGATCGAGGATCTTGCTTAAGTCATTGATATGATTTGAGCGCAAGAGAGACTTGGCTAATAAATCATCCATGTAATCTTCCAAAGTTTTGTGCATGTAATCATGGAAGATATATGTCATGGCACGTTGGTAGGTGGCACCAGCATTTTTAAGGCCAAAGGGCATGACCTTATAGCAAAATGTCCTCCAAGGCGTTGTGAACGTCATTTTTAGTTGGTCCTCAGGATTGATATGAATCCGATTGTATCCTCGAGAAACCATCCATGAGGGAGAGCATTTCGTGACCTGCTGTAGCGTCTACCAACGCGTCGATGCTCGGTAAGGGGAAATCATCCTTAGGACTCGCTTTGTTTAGATCTCAAAAATTGGTGCATATGCGAATCCTCCCGTCGGGCTTCTTGACGGGAACCATGTTGGACAACCATGGCGGATAATCCACGCAGATGACAAACTGTGCATCCAACAGCTTTTGTAATTCGTCTTTGACCATCAAGGCCACTGTTGGGTGCATCTTACGTAGTTTTTGCTTTACAGGCTTGATTGTCGGATCAAGCGTTAAATTATGCGTGACTAGTCACGGGTCTAGTCCTGGCATATCCTTGTATGACCATGCAAAAACCTCCTTCTTCTCTTTGAGAAGGGTAGTGTAGTCGGCTTGCTCTTCGGGGGAAAGACTTACCCCCAGCTTGAGAATCTGTGGATTCATTGGATCTGTGCCGATGTCTACGTCAGTCGTCTCCTCGACTAACATGTGGGATCCGTCCTCCAACTGATGTGGAGTCGGGATCAAATGGATATCATTAGCTGAGTTTAGATCTACGCTTGGAACCTCGGGTTCCTCTTCAGCCTAAAAAATATCCTGAGTTGTCCTTGGGGTAAAATGAGGCATTTCACCGAAAGGCCAGTACTCTGATGGTGATAAAGGTGAATTGACGCGATCCCGCTCGATGGCATCTATGTCGAGATGCAATGACCGTGCTCGGATCGGCCGGATTGCGGATGGGTGCGGTCAAATCAATGGAGATCATGTAGATGGAATGAATTGGGTCTCCATTACCGTGGGTATGATAACTTGAATCTTCCGGATGCTCCCTATACTCGGATCTGGTTCTAGGGGAACGGGCACGAATGGATCGGCCCTATGTGCGAAAAGGAGGACAGGGTCTTCCCTTGGCACCGTTGTCATGATAGGGTCTCGGGGTGGACGGTGCTCATCATGAATTTGGAGCCATGGATCTAACACTAGGGCCCACCCCGTTGGGTCTACCCACCATTCATGCCCTAACCTTATGCCCATCTGTCCCATTAGATCTTCATGAGTTAAAGGGCGGTGATGTCGTCGCGCATGTCTGAGATAGTCCATCTCGGTCTCATCTTCTGAATCACTTTCGGAGATCCAAAAATGTTCATTCGGTTCAGCAATTGTTACTTGCGACATTGAGGGTTCTCCTTGTTCCAACAAATTGATCTGGTCCCGTTGCGGTTGCTCCACTGTCGGTGGAGGGACCTGATTCTCTTGACACTGTATTGATTCAACTGGAACCTCTAAGGGGAACAGCTTCAAAAAGATATCCGGACATCGTTGATGTTTTCTTTGGGGATTAGTGTCCGAACCTTCACCTCTTTCTATCAAAGGAGAGGGATTACTGTTGTTGCCAAGGGTGTTGGTTGACCATGGGAGGTAATCTCCCAATGTAAAGTCTGTATTTGGGTTGGCATAGAGATCGGGTGCCAATCCCCCCTTGTTGCCTATTTCTAGGCCTTGCATATTTTTGACCAAGATGTCTAAGGGCAGGGGGTGGTTGAACCCTACTCCTGACTTATCATATGGCATCTGATATCTTGGTTGGCAAAGGATACGCATCCCTTGCTCATATCTGCCTAACCCGTATCCATGCCAATTGCATTGGTCCAGATATCTTAGAGCAAAATCCGGGTTTGACAGATAATTGATGTTTTCAACAAAAGGTTCTTCGTCTGCTTCCTTTTGCTTGCATGGTTCAAGACCATGATCAAGGCCCCCATACACAAAATTTGTCTGGTTGGGTGGGTGACCTAGAGGAACAACTGTTCCTATGGGAAGGCGAGGTCTCCCCATATCCCGTACCGATTCTACCGTAGGCGTTGCCACAACATTCTCGCACTAAGTACTCCCCCAGGCCTATACTGGCCATTTCAACAAAGATTGTTGATGCTTGGGAGGGAGGGAACGGGAGTCCTTCCTGAGTCCATTCCATGTTTGGTGGTTTAGGAATCTCAGCTTCCGTAGTGCTAGGTGTTTCTTCTGTTGATACCGTTGAAATTGTTGGCAACCCCTCTTCTAGGGGCTGAACCTCTTCCATGATCTGTTTTCCCTTGTCCTTCTGTTTAGCCATTACCAGTGGCATTGGTAATGAAGGAGCCGATGATGAGGATTCACCGGCTGGGATTTTGGTGATTTGGTCACCAGTGGTGCCTCGCGGTATGGGACCCTGTTTAGATGGATTTAACTAGAAATCCAAATGTGTTGAGGGGAGGGTCGATTGAGGCATTAGTTGTACCGCATTGCAATACTTGAAGGGTTCCAAGTCCATCGGGACTACATGTATTTCTCCTTCAAAAGCATACTTTAAGCACTGGTGAGCGATGGAAGGGACACACTTCATGTCCCTGATCCAAGGCCGCCCTAGCAATATGTTGTAAGCCATCTCACCTTCCAACACATGGCACAATGTACGTATTGTCTTTTGTCCTACCCGGACAGGTAGAACAACTGTGCCGACTGTCGAGCATATTGCATCATTGAAAGCTCATAGTGTGTAGGTGGAGGCTGTGATATGAGAGGTCGGCAGCCTTCAAATGTTTTAGGGCTGCAGTGGTAATGATGTTACTGGACGAGCCAGTATCTACCAACACTCTCTTGTACGGGATCCCGTTGATCCGCGCAACAACGTGCAGGGGTGGATCTGCCGCGTCATTCGATATTGTTTTGACTTCATCCTCTCTCGAAGGTGATGACCGGCTCAGTACATCGTTTCACATGTCCTACGAAGTTGTTGAAAGAATTTGCTTCGTGAGGCTGTAAGTCGATGGTTTTTAAAATGTCCATAAGAGCTTCCCTATGAGGTGTTGACTGTTGAATAAGCTCGTAAATGGACAGCCTAGCCGATGTGGTCCGCAAACTCTGCGTGAGTTTGGTCCGTATCGTGACCTCTGGTCTAGGCGGAGGTGACTGCATAAGGCATTGTTGAGGCTGTGACGTTGTTGGGACTTCCTTCGTAGCTACCTCAGGGGCAACTGCTAGGTATTTTTTATTTCTCGTCACTATGCTGATCATTCCCACAAATCCTTGCATGGGAAGATTCTGTCGCACCTCATTAATCTGGAGAGGTTTTGCTTGTGCCTCGTGGGCAGGCAAAGGGTCTTTGAATACCCCCATTTGTTGATTGTTTGGCGCTATGGGGTTGTCCACGGCCAATGTTTTATTTTTGATTAAATCTTGGATTAGTCCTTTGAACTTCCAGCATCCATTCAAGTCATGTCCCCTTCGCCTATGAAATCTACAATATAATTCCTCTCTATATCCTTTAGGCTTAGGAGCGTTAGGGTCTATAGTTGGGATCTCTGGAAGGGTGACTAAATTTGCCGCTGACAAGCGGTCAAATAGGGAGTCCCTGGACTCTGTGTAAGGGGTGAATTGTCGCCTAGGGCGACGCTGCTGATTCTGCTCCTGTTTCTTATTATCTTTTTCATAACTAGGAGGCACCGCCTGGTAATTAGCCTTTTGGGGCTGCATTTCTTGCACTGGCTTGGGAACATTTATCGCAACTTGATTAACCGCTGTGGGTTGTGATTGCGTATTCCCAATCTTAGTGGTTTTATTCCACTCTTTCTTTTTAGGCTTGGCGATGGCGCCCTCGCCTATTTTAATCTCTTCTATGACTCTGGCTTGCGCCAAAGCTTCTTCTAAACTGTCGTATTGCTGCAGTAGCAATAGACCAGAGATTGATTTTAAGCAACTCCGTGCAAACATCTGTGTAAGATCAGACATAGGGGGACGGTAGGGTAGCCTGGAAAGCAAAGCCCTCCATCGGTTCTCGTATGTTGCTATTGTTTCTTCCTCATATTGCCTGAGGCTGGCCAGATCACTTAGTGATGCCTTCTTCCTTGTGTTGAAAGCAAAACGTTCAAGAAACGCATCTACTAGTTGATCTAGGTTGTTTATGCTGTGTTTGGGTAATTGTGTGAACCAATCCGAGGCAGGGCCTGCGAATGTGGTTATGAATGTTCTAAGCAACAATGCATCATTATCTTGGATGCCGAAGCATTGACTTAGGAACCGTGTGACATGTTCTTGTGCATCCTCTTCACCTTTAAAGACTCGCCAATTGAGGCAACTTGAAGTGTTCGGGGTAAAGAGGTGTAGGTACTGAGGGATGCACTGGATGACTGCGGAGTTGACGTAATGTGGGCTTTTGATGCCCGGAAGCTTTTGTCTCCACAGACTCCAAACGCTCTAATAGCGCTTTGTATGCATCGAAAGATTTTATTTCTTCCTCTTTTGTTTGCTCCCGTTGTGAATTATGGGAGACTGGAGGCCTATGGGGGGGTGGCCGAGTGGCAGCCCTCCCGCCTTGATGGGGCATTTCGGCCCGTTCTATTTCTGGTTCGTACTCCTCATAAACTTCTTGAGGAGTCTCTGGGCGAGACCTATGACCTTGATTGAGTCCCCGTTGAGGGTACCCAGCATTGTTGCGGGGAGTGGCCTCCCTCTCAGGTCTATAAGGTCTCGGAGGCAAAGCTTGACGAGGTCGCGGAGACCTGTCCTGCACCAAAGGATTGTGCCTCTCATATTGTTCCTCTCTCGTGGGTGCGAGGGGTTGGCACCCGCTCAGGTAGTCTATATCGCAACTCATCCGCTTCGTGTCGCATGCGTTCTTTATTCAAGCGGTATAAGTACTCTAACTCCCGATGACCCTGCTCAAGCTGCGTGATTCGAGCTTGGCGAGCGGCATGTCTGGCGACTTCCGGGTCAACTTGGTCTGCCCTCTTTTGCTGAGGAGGCTTGAATGTTTTTCCTATGTGTTTGCCTCGATCTTGATGATCTAAAATTTCAATGGGTTGCTTCCCTCTGTCGAGGTAGGCGCCATTTACTTGAGGCTCCGGCCTCGATGTGTGATCATGATACCTAGCTGGTGCAGAAACGCAAGGTTCCCGTGCAGTATGTTGTTCCCGAGGAATGCGATAATCTTCCTCGTACTCTCTTTCATGGGTGTGAAAGGGGCGGGCGGAGTGAGCTCGCCCTGTGTAAAGAGCCCTGCGCTCTGGATTTTGTCTTTCTGTTCTAATGGGAGGCAAAGGAGAGATACCATATCCACGTTGTCTCTCCAAATGAATACTATGCCTCTCTAGCGCTTCATCGCGCTGCGGCCACTCAGATCTAACCTCAAGAGGCGGTTGTCTATTTACATTGAAATCTACATGTAAAGCTTCTTCCCGAAAGGGACTGTGTTGAATGGGCATACCCCATAGAGGGGGTTCCCAATAAGTTCTTTTTGATGGGGCCTGATATGGACTCTCTTGTAGGCTGGACCGCCAAGGCGGTATGGCCAAGTCCTCAGGGCTAAAGCGAAGGCGACTAGCGCCCTCTCTTTGTGCACCTTCCGTAGCATCCGCCCTTGATTGGGCTTGGCTACGGGTGTACACCATTGTGGTGCTTCTCTACTATCTAAGCAGATTTTATCTCGTTTATGATGATTTGTCTTTTTGTTTACACTAAGCAGAAATAAACACACACGTACACAAACCGTGATTATCTCTTTTAAGGATTAATAGTGTGTCCTAAATTGGTTTAGTGCATTTTGATATTTTGTTTTGTTTTTGCAATTTTTGAAGAACGTTTAAATGCATAATGTTGGCTCATATGACTCCCATAAATGGTCGCCCCTTCGATATACCATTGTCGGACCGATATACCAACCTCTCTATATACCCGCCCTTACGAGAGGGAAACTATAGGTACGTGAGAGCAGATGATACGTGGAACATAGGCGGTACGGAAGGGGAATCACTCTGTTTATGACACCTACCATAGAAGACTTATCCTCGCGTGCTGGGAATCACCCCAAGCTACACTCGGTCAGCTTTCATCAGGATTTACGTCTAGCAACAATCGCGATCGAGGTAATGGATGCAATATCTCAAGCCAAAGTGATAATGGAATCCACCTTTGGTCTTGCTCAAGGGTTGGGGTTTTACGACCAACGCCTTGGTTTAAAATACCACGTGGTGTGTGGGGTTCATTTTACTTTGCAAAAATTGAAACAGGCAAACGAAAAAGAAATCTTTCCCTAAGCCATACAAACACTACAAACCGGAAAACAGCAAGTAGAAATTTTTTTTTTAAATAAATAAATAAAGCAAGAAAAATTTATGAAAAATTTCTCTACGTTTCTTTAATAATTAAAAAAAATGAAAGTAAAAGTTTAAACAAATAAAATAAACAGAAATTTCTCAGCAGAAAATGACACGGACAGTTAGAAACCGTTACCTCTTTTCTGCCTGAATTTGCTGTTTCTGACCTCCGGCTAAAAAGGTACCTGTTAAGCACAAAACACACCAAATCGGATTAGTTTCTGTGATTTAAAAATCTGGGAACGGTCCCACCGTGATCGCCACTGAAAGCATGAGATTTCGGAAGGAAAAACGGTATTAAAGATGTAATGAAAACAGAACTTTGAATCAACCGAATATAAAGGAGAAAAGCAGGAGCACAGCCCTTTTATATCAACTTCATTCGGTTACAATACATCTCCTGCCTTTTTAGGGGCTAGGAGTATTAGTCTGTCTCGGTTACAATCAAGATTAATATTTCTTCTATCCGCATGCCCACATTTGAAATGGACGGGCCAAAGTATTGCCGCCGCTTGCGTTGATAAATCCTTGCTCCTTGCGGCTCTGAGAAACACAGAGACGTTGTTAGTAGCACCTGCTGCAAAAGGGTAGAGCGTTAGCTTTAAAAATCAATAGGTAATACATTCGAAAGATTCATTAAATTCATACAACCAAACAACTCTATGCAACCTACGTTTCTAATGGAAATTCGAAAATGTCATCAGATATAAAACGTATTTAAAAACATAAAACATAAACTGTTGTTTTAACGTGTTTGAAAACAACATACATTATAAAACGTAAACTGTCATTAAAAAGTCGACCGATTCTGAACGCTGTTGCCTGCACATTAGTATTTCACAACGTTGCATGACAATATTTGATAAGACATACTGTAAGATATATTTGAACGCACAGCGTGATGCAAGATAAATTCTACCGTATAGCGTGAGTTATTTGGACAACCTAAAACGTAAGATAATATGAACACGCGATATCGGAATAAATCGACATAAAACTAAGAGCAGCATCTTCTGAATATGATAAACGTCTAAGCGTCAGAGATTACCATATGACAGAATAAAATAACTTGAAATATAGGAACGTACGTGGGGTGCCCAAACGGGCCGCCTTGTTAAAATCCGACTTTGACGCCAATCCACTAGGAATTGGCTCAAAATCCAGGATAATGTGTTGTCGGCAAATTGGTAGTTCATCGTGGTCGAATGTCTGGTTCGAAGGTCAAACTTACACTTCTGAAACCACCCACCAACCTCTCTTTCACAAGAGATTCTGGATGTGAAGAAGGTGAACTTAAACTGGTGCGATCGGGTCTCGAATGAACAGCACTTCGTTGTGTTTACTAAAAATGCTTCTTCTTTTTTACATTGCATTGAGCTAGTTCTTATAGAGGATTTCGCCTCTGAAACATTAATGTCAAACCCTAAATCCGTAGGGGCCGCTGAGATTTGATCTTTGTCAGGTGATTTATGAGACATGGCTCGCACTGACATCAGTAGTTATGAGGCATGGCCTCGGATCGGATTTGTTGCTAACACTGCTTGTCTCATTAATGCAGTTGGTGAAGTCCACCGTTCTATAGACACACGGGGTCTCTTTGAAAAGGGGCACGTAGGGGTGCCACGTGGCGGCCATGCCTTCCACGTGGCGGCCATGCCAAAGTCCGCCTTTGATTGGTCGCAAGTATGCCTTTGAATGTTGATTTTGGATGCTTCGCTTTGATGCCGAAGTGTCGCGATATCGCGACACTTCGGCCCGGATTTTGCAGAGGGCCCGAAGTGTCGCGATATCGCGACACTTCGGCCCGGCTTGGGCAAAGGGCCCGAAGTGTCGCGATATCGCGACACTTCGGCCCGGCTTGGGCAAAGGGCCCGAAGTGTCACGATATCACGACACTTCGGCCCGGCTTTTGACGAGGGCTTTGCTTTGAAGACTTTGTCTTGCTTTGATAAGGCTTTCTTGCTTAAGGCTTTTCTAAATGCTTGAAGTTTGACTTTGTTTTGATGAAGGCTTGTCTAAGAGGACCATCTTTGCTCTGCTCATTTTTTGACCTTCTAAATCGCTCGTGTGAGTGGTTAGGACCACTCGTTTGACCTCTGAGGGCTGCCCTGAAAGCTGTGTGTGTCAATGCGATCGGTGTTTGTAGTCACTTAATCGGATGGGTGCTGTTTTGGTGTCTACATTTATATAGTTCAATACAATGGATCTGATGTTCGCATTCCTACATGGTATCAGAGCAAGACCTGCTTGGGCATGCTTTTTGAGAGAGGAGACCAGCATAGATGCGAGCATGTTTCTCGAGGTAGGGCTAGACCTGCTCAAGCATGCATATCGAGGCATAAAAATTGGACCTGCTCGAGCATGCATCTCGAGGCATCAGAACTAGACTTGCACTTAGAACGAAGGCGACTAGAATGGCTTGATCGAGCACGAATCCTGAGGTCGATTTGGACTGCTGGGCAATCGAGGAACTTGGGCACATTTCTCGAGGTCGATCTGAACTGTGCGACCAATGTTGACTGGATTGGATGCTGGACTGACGGACCTGACTGACACGTGGATGCAGACCTGATCAACACGTGGACCCACTGGACTGGATGTTGGATTGACGGACCTGGATGACACGACCGACTGACGTGGCCGCCACGTGGACTGACGTGGCCGCCACGTGACCCGACGCGGACCTGACCCCTACCGCGTGGCACGACAAAAAGGGTGACGTGATTGCCCGAAGGCAATCACGTATAAAGGGGGGAATCGTTCCTTTTATTCCCCCCTCATGCACCCCGCGGGAGCAATGTGGGACTAAAGTCCCACAGTTTTTTTTTGCTCCCCGTGAGGGTCGCAAGGGAAGAAAGGGACAATTGTCCCTTTCCTTCCCATCGGGCGTGCTAGCCCAGCCGGTAGGAGCGCCAGGCTAGCGCCCGTGAGGTTGGGGGTTCAAACCCCTTCGACAGACCCCTTGAAGGTAATTATTTTTTTTAATTTTTTTGTTATTTTTCTTTATTCTTTTAGTATTTTTTAATTAATATACTAATATTTTTTGTTTTAAAAAAAAAAATCATTTTTTTTAATTAATCATATTTTTAAATTATGATTTTTTTTTAAAACAAAAGTATTTTTATTATTAATTAAATTATTACTAAAATTATTTAGAAATTTACATTAAAATTAGAATATTTGCCATAGTAAAGGGGGGTGTTTTCTTCAAAACCTGAAGAAAAAGGGGGGGATGATGAGTAAATTTTTAAGGCAAATTGGCTTATTGTAAAGGTGCATTTTCGGCAGCGCCCGACACCTAGTGGTTTATTTCTGTGGGCACTTTTATGTTGTATGTTGCATTTTTTCTTACTTTGCACTACATCATTAAAAGTTAAAATCAAATTCACTCCCTAAGTCCCCGGAATAATTAAAACCCATCCGTGCAATTTATTGCACTATAGTGTTCGGTATTTGTGATACCTCTGGCCAGCACTTACAGGTAAAGTTGTCGTGATTGCGCTATTGTATCCGCCACCTAATATAGCTGCCAAAACGACGTCTGAGCTTGTTCTCTATAAATCGTCGGGGAGAGATAAGTTTGCCATTTTGCTATTTTTTTTACTCCATCCACTACCCTAATCGTTCTTGTGTTTAGGCGTAAATCCTGACGAGAGTTCTGACATCCACAGTGTTTAGGGGAAGTTACGCCCCACGCATGAGGATTGATGACTTTCTATGGTAGGTGCCATCAACAAGTCGATTCCCTTTCGTATCGCCTAAGTACCACGTATCATATAATCTTTAAAAATTACCTATAGTCTCCCTCACGTAAGGGCGGGTAATTTTTTTTATTTTTCAAAATACCTATAGTCTCCCTCACGTAAGGGCAGGTATTTTGTATGGTATAACGGCCTGGCATTAAGGTATATAGAAAGGGTGACCAATTGGTGATATAAGGAACCTTCACTATGGCTTCGCTGCAAAGTTAATGACTGATGCTCATCAGTTATTGAAAGGTCCTAATTATACACCATGGAAAAACAAAATGAAGGCAGTCCTCATCATGGAAGATTTATGGGATGTTGTTTCTGGAGCAACAACGAGACCTTCACCGGCAGCTGGATCCACAGCTCTCACTGCTGATCAGATCGCCTTTGATAAGAAAGATAGTCGAGCAAAAGTGCTCATTTTGTTTGTTGTTTCAGATGAAGTTCAACCTCATATAGTTGACAAAGCAAGTGGTAAAGAGGCATGGGATGCCCTTCAAACCATTTATGAGGGAAAGAATGACTCCACCATTCTTCATCTTCAAAAACAACTTCACAATCTGAGTTTGAGACAGGGTGAGACAGTTGAACTCTTTCTTTGCAGAGTGTCTGAATTGAAAGGCAAATTGAATTCTTTGGGAGATACAGTGGACGACAAACTTCTCACTTCAATAGTGATGAGAGCTTTGCCTGATTCCTTTGATACGTTGATCACCTCCATTCAGGTGTCACAACGACAAATTACCTTTATTGAGTTGGTCAATTTGCTTCAACAACAGGAAGCACGCCAACTTCACAGGGATGATTCTTCTAATACAACCCTATACTCCAACCGACAGGGTTCTAAGAAGAAAGGTAATTTTTAGAAAGGAGGCAATTCTCAACAGGATTCAAAAGGAAAAGGGAAACAACCTCAACAGAAGAAGAGGTATTGCAAAATTTGTGATAAAGACAACCATGACACCAACAGGTGTTGGCATAAGAATAAGCAAAAAGGCCAGAACAAACCACAAAACAAGAACAAGCAACCCAGGGTGAATGTTGTTGTTGAAGAATCTGACTCAGATTCTGAATGGGCACACAAGGTGCTCATGACTACCACAGCCTCCAAGGAGAAGGATCCTGTATGGTATGTCGATTCTAGCGCTAGTAAGCATATGACTGGCGACAGATCGTGGTTTGAATCATTTGTGGCCAAAGAGGGCAGACCTGTCACTATTGTCGATGACAAAACCTACAAGGTTCAGGGAGAGGGTACAGTTTTAGTCACTCTTCCTGATGGCAAGTGTCAGATTGACAAAGTCCTCTATGTTCCAGGACTGGCTAACAATTTGTTGTCAGTCACACAAATCTTGGATAAAGATATGGTTGTCAACTTTCATGTTGAGAATGGCAAGAAGTGTTGTTCTATTACCAGGAAGGGTAAGCAGATTGCAACAACTTCATATAAGCATGGCTTATTTGCCCTAGATGCTATCTCTACTCCCCATGTTGCCATGACAGTCTCTACCAAGGAGGCCACTTCCCTCTGGCACAAGAGATATGGGCATCTTAGTTCTGGCTACTTACTTGAGCTTAGTAAGTATGAGATGGTAAAGGGTCTTCCTTCCCTTTCTTCCACATTGCCAGTGTGCTCTGACTGCTTGGCAGGAAAGCAACATAGAGTACCTTTTGAGAAGAGCTCAACACGAGCACAGAAACCTCTGGAGTTAATTCACACCGATCTGTGCGGTCCTTTCACACCCAACAGTTGTGGAGGGAAGAGGTATTTTTAGTTATTTGTAGATGACTACTCCCGCAAGATGTGGGTTTTCTTTCTCCGACTGAAATCTGAGGCTTTCACTTTCTTCCAACAATTCAAGAAATCTGTTGAGAAGGAGTCAAGGGCTTCTATTAAAACCCTCCGCTCAGATCGAGGGGGGGAGTTTACCTCTAAAGAATTTTTAGCATTCTTAACTAAGCATGGAATCACGAGACAGTTAACAACTGCCTATACTCCTCAGAAAAATGGAGTTGTTGAGAGAAGGAACCATTCTATTATGGAAATGGTTCGTTGTATGCTCACAGGAGCTACTCTTGGGCAACAATATTGGGCAGAAGCTATCACCACTTCAGTATATCTGTTGAATAGGGCACCCACAAAGGCCCTAAAAGGAATGACTCCACAGGAAGCATGGAGTGGTCGAAAACCCTCCATATCTCATCTTCGTATTTTTGGATGTCAAGCTTTCATGCACATACCAAAAGAGAAAAGGAAGAAGCTAGATGAGAAGACATTGAGATGCATTTTTCTTGGCTATGATGAGCACTCTAAAGGTTATCGTTTGATAGATCCTTTGACCAAGAAAATTCATATCAGTAGAGATGTTGTTTTTGATGAAGCTTTCACATCACAAAACACATCTAAGGTATACCTAGATCTTGTGGAATCTAAGGAAGAGAAGTTCCCTTTGTCAACACAGACAGGAGGTCCTTCCACATCTTCTTCAACACCAAAAATGAAGAATCCAAAATGGTATACAAGCACAATCAGGGACGCAAAGTTATCCACTCCACCATATTTGACTTTGGATAGACCTCGTACTCGCAGTATGGCTCAAAGGGAAAAAGCAACCGTAGAGACCAGTGAGGTTGATGATCTTTGTCAATATTTTGAGGAACTTTCTGTAACTCCACATAAGGAAACAGAGGATATGGATATAGATGATGACAGGGTGTTTTTGTCTTCAATGAATGAACATGAACCTGCCTCTCGTACAAGATGCTCTTAGCAAGCCACAATGGAAGGATGCTATGGATGCTGAGTACAAGTCTCTGAAAAAGAACAAAACTTGGGAGCTTGTCGATCTGCCACAAGGAAAGAAGCCCATTGGCTGCAAATGGGTGTACAAAGTCAAGTACAAGGCAGATGGGACAATTGATAAGCATAAGGCCCATCTTGTTGCAAAGGGCTATGCTCAAAAGGAAGGCATTGACTATGAGGAAACTTTTGCACCTACTGCTCGGATGACCACTATTCGAGTTCTTTGTGCTATGGCAGCACAGTATGGGTGGAAAGTTCACCAGATGGATGTAAAGAGTGCTTTTCTGAATGGTGATCTCCAAGAGGAAGTCTACATGACTCAACCTGAAGGATTTGAAGTGGTAGGCCAAGAGCAAAAAATTTGCAAGTTGGTCAAATCCTTGTATGGTTTGAAACAAGCTCCTCGAGCTTGGTATATAAAAATGGATAATCACCTCCTGCAGCATGGATTTAAGAGATGTCCGTCAGATGCAAACCTCTATTTCAAGAAACAAGGTTCTGAGATAGTGTTGCTTGTACTCTATGTTGATGATCTGCTCATTACAGGGAGTTCAGAACCTATGATCTCTACTGTCAAAAGTGACTTGTGTAAATATTTTGAGATGACAGATCTCGGACTTCTCCATTATTGTCTTGGTCTGGAAGTAAGCCAAAAGGAGCACTACATTAAGGTGTCTCAGAAAAAATATGCCAAGACACTGTTAGAAAAATATCGCATGACTGATTGTAAGCCAATGGCAACTCCGATGGAATCAGGTCTTCAGTTATCGTGATATGATGATTCACCTCAGGTAGATGGTACTCTCTATCGACAGTTGATCGGGAGTCTCATATATCTGACCAATACTAGGCCAGATATCGTATTTGTTGTCAACTATCTTTCGAGGTTCATGCAGGAACCTAAGACTACTCACTGGAAAGCAACAAAACGTGTTCTTCACTATGTCCGTGGTACTATGGAATATGGCCTAGAATACAAGAGGAATGGTAAATTCTTCTTGCAAGGATACACGGACTCCGACTATGCCGGGTCGTTTGATGATCGCAAGTCAACTTCAGGATATATTTTTCATCTTGGATCCGGTCCTGTCTCTTGGCACAGCAAGAAGCAACAGGTGGTTGCTATCTCATCTACAGAGGCAGAATATCATGCCGCACGTGAAGCTGTGTGCGAAGTGATATGGTTACGTCGCATCCTGACAAGTATGGGCCTTCCATCCAAATCTCCAATCCACTTGTTCTACGACAACCAGGGTGTTTTGAACCTTGTTAAGAATCCAGTGCATCATGAGAAAACCAAGCACATTGATACACAATGCCACTTCATTCGAGACGAAGTTCCAAGGCACCGAATTCAGCTTCAGTACATTCCCACCGATGCTCAAGTTGCAGACATTTTCACTAAGGCACTTGCACGTGTCAAATTTGAATTGTTTCGTAGCTCTCTTTGTATTGCAAAATGATGTAATCAGGGGGGATGTTAGTATAGCTAGTAGTTATCCTATTACCCAAATAATGTAATAAGGGGGGATGTTAGCGTAGCTATGTTAGTTATTCCATTATAGGTTAATATTGTTAATTTGTTACAACCTATTCTATTTGACGCCTAGGTGGTTCCGTAACCTACGGGCTAATCTAAGGCTGCCTATGTATTATTTATACAGTTCAATACAATGGCTCTGATGTTCGCATTCCTACATGGCTCACCTAGAGCCCTACTTTGGTTTATGCCTCTCAAGGGAGTTCACTGCAAAATTAGGTGGATGCATGAACATGGATTATTCCAGCATGGTCATTCCCTTAAAAAAGAAGAGGATAAGGATAACACCTAAAAATAATGTATCTTATCACATAGAAAAAATTTAAGAAGACATGTGCAACCTTAATCCTCTTAAAGAATTTGAAATTGTGGATAAATTTGAGGAACTAGAATTGGAAGATGAATTACCTTTTAAAGAGGAATAAAGTTAGTTTGGGACAGGCATGGGCACATATAGTATTTTTGCAGAATCAAAGAAAAAAATTCCTACTATATCTAATTAGTCTCTGAGAGAGACAAAAGTATGGACCATGCACTTTGACGGTGTTAGATTCATAAATGGAGTTGGTGTTGGTGTGGTACTACAGTCCCAATCAGATGGGACAAAGAGTTTTGCCTATAGATTAACATGGTCATGCACCAATAATGCTACAAAATATAAGGCTTTATGCCTTGGATTTATGCAAGAAGAAAATATGGGCATTAAGGTCCTAAAAATATATGGCGAATCTGAGTTAATCGTCCATCAGGTAAGAGAAAGGTGCAGCAGTACGCACCATTACCTAAAAGCATACAGAAATAAGGTGTGGGATATGATGGAATCCTTTGATGCCCTAAATATAAATTTTATTCTTGGAGAAAAAAATACTTTGGTAGACTCTTTAGCAATAAGGGGAGCTAACTTCAACCCTTCTATAGATATAGGAGTCAAGAAAGACGAGAATCAAAATGATTTTCAGATCTGTAGTACTAGATAAGAAGATTTTTTGGTAGGTTCTTGAGAGTGATGAACTGATCATTGACTTTCTAGTAATAGAAGCTTGTCTCTCCACTATCTAAGAAGAATATCCGAATAAAATTTATTAGTAGGATGTTATTCAACTTAGGAATAATCACATATCTAGAGGGTTGGTCACTCTAGAAAGCCTGTTTGATAATGAAGACAGGAGAAGGATCAGATCCATGGAAGTCAATGACAAAATATATAACAAAGTTGAAATAGAAAAATAAAAGAGTCTTAAGGTTGGAATCTGATGTTCACCAAAAGAAGAAGAGGACATTAAAGCTTTATGTATAAAGTACTAGGACATTGTGGCTTGGTCATATAAAGACCTAAAGGTATATGACAAAAAAATTATCCAACACACCATTGAGCTAGAGCCTGATGCAAAGCCTTTTAGGAATAATCAAAGTCCTGTAAATCCAAGGATCAAAGCCATAATGAGATAATATCTCTTAAAGTTATTAAATTCTAAGATAATCTATCCAATTAAACATTCAACTTGGGTAGACAATTTGGTACCTATGAGAAAAAATAATGGCAATATTCGCTTGTGTGTAGATTTCAGAAATCTTAACCAAGAATATCTTAAGGATAACTACCCCCTTCCACAGATTGATCAGATATTACAGATAGTGGTAGGGGTAGAGAGGATAACCAGATTTGAGTGAAAAATAAAGATTGGTATAAAACAACATTCACCACAAAATGGGGCACATTTGCCTACCAGAGAATACCTTTTGGTATGTCCAATGCGAGAACCACATTTTAGAGATCCATGGACTATGCCTTTAGGAAGCTTATTAATAAGGTAATTCTGATCTATCTAGATGACATGACAATTTTTTTCCATAGCAATCATGACCACTTAGCATACCTTGAGCAAGTTTTTCAAAAGTGCAGAGAATTTGGCATTTCCCTCAATCCTAAGAAATCATTTTTTGCAATGCATGAGGGAAAATTGATAGGTCATGTGGTCTCAAAATAAGGGATGTTCATAGATCTAGATAGAATCCAGTCCATTCTTACGCTTCCACTATCTGTAAACAAGAAAATCTTGCAGTCCTTATTTAACCAAATAAACTTTGTCAGGAAATTCATTTCTAACTTTGCACAGAAGGTAAGGCCTATATCTGAGCTATTGAAGAAATATGCAGAGTTCAAATGGATTGAAGTGAGGAAATAAGCCTTTGAGGTAATCAAGTAGTCCATTGCCACAAATCCAGTGCTAGTAAATCTAGATTTTAGTAAATATTTTATTCTTTATGCTTATGGAGCTGAAGAAAGTTATACCTCAGTACTTACTCAAAATAATGATCAAGGTGAGGAGAACCCCATATTATTCTAGAGTCAGACTCTCCATGATTACCAGTTTAAGTATAATTTTATTTAGAAAAAATTATTTTCTGTGATGAAATCATTAAAGAAGTTCAGGCAATATTTGGTTCAAAGTAATACCCTGGTATATGTTGTTCACCTAGATGTAAGAAGATTTATTCTACAAGGTGAACTAGGAGATAAGAGAGCTAGTTGGATCACAAAGATCTAGGAATATGATGTGGAGATACACCCCACCAAGTTGGTAAGAGGTAAGACCCTATACCAAGGTCTAACAAAGGCAACAACATCAGCAAAAATAACACCTTGTCAGGCAACTAGAGACATAGATCATATTGAAGGAATGTAGTTAGGAGCCTCTGATTAGGTAGACCAGATGATCAATTACTTTCAAATCATAGTATGCCCTCCTGATATTAATGCATCACAAAGAAGCTTTGAAGTATGTCTTACTGCCCAAAGGGATATACAAAAGAAACCTTGATGGAGTCCTCCTTAAGTTCTTGAAATATGATCAACAACAAAATGTCATAAAGGCATTTCATGGAGGGCCATATGGAGGACATTCCTTAGGTAGAGTTATAGATTTGAAGATCATAATAGTAGGCTATTAATGTCCTACTGTATTTTCTAACACCTTCAAAGTCACTAGAGACTATGACAAATGTCATAGGTATGTAGGGAGGACAAGAAATTATTTATTCCCCCTCAAGCCAATACAATTTGAGGAGCCTTTTTAACAATGGGGGCTAGAATTTATAGGGATCATCAATCCTTATTCTTTATTAGAGCACAAGTATATTCAAACTATCATAGACTACCTCACTAGATAGGTAGAGGCCATTCCTACCAAGAAATTAGATCAAGAAGTTGTGATCAATTTTATGGAAAGTTTGATTTCAAGGTTTGGAGTTCTAGAAGCCTTGGTAAGTGACAATGGGCCAGCCGTTATAAGAGCCAAATATATTAAATTTTCTAGCAAGTATGGCATACCCATTAAAAATACTTCAAATTATTACCCTCAAGGAAATGGACTTGCAGATTCTACCAACAAAAACCTGTTAAGGATTTTTAGGAGATCACTAGAAGGGAATAAAATAAGTTGGCACCTAAAATTGGAGTAAGCTTTATGGGTAAACATGATTACTATCAAGAAGTGCATAAAGACTTCCCCTTATGCTCTGGTATATGGTAAGGAGATAGTTTTACCTATCCATTTAGAAATTCTAGCACTCAAACTGATAAATTTAGAAGAAGAATTAGAGGAGAATCTAGTGGATACAAGGCTGACACACCTACTGTAGTTGAAAGAGAAGAGAGCTCAGGCCTATGAGAACTTTTAGAAACATTCTATAGACATAAAGGTATGGTTCGATAAAAAGGTAAGGTTCAAAAAATTCCAAGTTGGATATTTAGTTCTTATGTGGAATTTTGAAAGAGTAAAACTAGGTCACCATCAGAAGTTTGACTCCTTCTAGGATGGCCCTTTCAAGATAGTAGAGGTCAAAGATACCAATGTTTCCAACTCGAAGATCTATAGGGAAACATACAACTAATTCTGGTTAATGGTTTTCATATTAAACTCTACTTTGATTGAAAAATAATCTCATTGTAATATATGTACATACATTGTATCATATTTTCTTTCTTTTTACACTTTGTATCAAGTTTTTTTCTAACATGTTGTACAAAAAATTAAAAAAAAAGAGAGAAATTTTTTTAAAATTGGCCAAGTATTCTCACAGGATGTAGCAAGTGCCTATTATACACTCAAATACACTAAGTGTGAAGTGGAATATTGTTGAGCTCCAATATACACTCAAATGAACCATCATACTAGCGAAATAGCGAGCGGGTTACAATTCGTACCTAAATGAACTATATTTTCAGCAGAATATAATATGCACTATTTTCTGCACTCAATTGGACCACGATGTCAGTGGAATGATGAGCTGGTTTCAATCCATCGGGTTTCAAAACTTTTGATGTGCAGAATGAGGAAGGTCCTAATTCGCCACAATTCAGAGTTAAGTTGTGCAGAATAAGAAAATATCACCAATCCGTAATTTTTAAGTCTACATTTGATCGGGGCAGCAATTTCGTATCATACCACTTGGAAAAGGGCATAAGGTCTACAATAAATGCTAATTTTTCCATGCTCGAAAGAGAAAGGATAAAGAAACACCGTAAAGGGTTGAGGTACATTTGAATTTAGATCAATCAAAAGTTGAAATGGCACCTCTAAGCTGCCAAAAGGAATGAGTGTTGAATTGAGAAGCGTGTCAGTGAGCAAGTCATGTCAGGGTTATGCATAAGGGATCGGCCCCAAAACCTATTTATAAAATCAAGGTAAATTATCTTGGAATCCTGATGATATTTGTAGAAGTATACATGGAAAATTACATTTATTTATTTTCAAAAAATTTCAAACCGTGCTGATTTTCATTAATTTATCTCCAAAAATTTTCAAACCATGGCAAATTTTTCTATGTTGGGGGCTATGAATATCGGTTTGCAAAATATAAAAAATGTACGACATACTTAAAAGCGTTAGGCCGATATGAAAGACTTTAGGTCGACATGACGACCGATAGCATGACGATCAGCTACAAGAATGTTGATCGGCTGTAGGCATGATGATCGGCTACAGGAATGTCGATCGGCTACAAGAATTCTGATTGGATGCAGGGATGCCGATCGGCTATAGGAATGTTGATTTGTTGTAGGAATGATGATCGGTTGTAGGTATGATGATCGGTTGTAGGTATGTCAATCAGCTACAAGCGTGATGATCGGTTGCAGGTATGCCTATCGGCTACAGGCATGACAATCAGTTGTAGGCATAACAATCGACACCTTTGCAACTGACTGAATAATACCTGATCGAAACCTTTGCAATCGATAGACAAATGTCAATCAAAAATCCTTGCAATCGATAGGCTTATGCCGATAAACATGACTCTGCAACTAATCGGCTTATATCGACAGACACGACTCTACAACCGATCGGGTTATGTCAATAGACACGACTTTGTAATTGATCAGCTTATATTGACAGGCATGGCTCTACAACCAATTGACTTACGTCGATAGACACGGATCTATAATTGATCGGCTTATATCGATAGAAATGACTCTATAATTGATCGGCTTATGTTGATAGGTACAACTTTACAACCGATCGACTTACGTTGATAAACAAGGCTCTGCAACCGATCGGCTTATGCCAACAGACATGACTCTACAACCGATCAAATTGCCCTAACAAACACGACTCTACAATCGATCGACTTATGTCGACAGATACGGCTCTACAACCGATCGTCTTGCGTTGATGAACACTCCTCTACAACCCATCGATTTATTTCGACAATCACTCCTCTGCAACCTTCTCAAGTTTTTTGTTTTTTCAGAGCTATTTCCGAGTTAGAGTATTTTTTATGTATGTTTATCGGTACCCAGTATAGTATATATATAGGTAGTATATGAGGCGATTTAGGTGAGAAAAATAAAATCATTTATAATTTGAAGGCGATTTGGGCAGGAAATATAAAATCATTTATAATTTGAAGGTGAATTGGGCGGGAAAATCAAAATCATATGTAATTTGAGGTCGGCGAATTAAAATAAAGTTAGGTTCATGATTATCAAAGACGGGCGAATTTACCCCAAAAAAAACTTCCACCCCGTAAAATTCAGGCAAATGACCCTCAGTGAAAGGATCCAAAATGAGGCTTTTCAAAATTTAAAAAAACCTAAATAGAGCCAATTTACAATATTTTGCGCTTATGCATAACCCTAAGTCATGTAGCAGTCGTATTAATGGTGGAGGATGTACTTGCAATAGTAATTAAAAGTACCTAAGCATAGGATATTGTTCATTTGACAAAATCAGCATTCATTGAGCAAAGAAGAGCAAAATGATAGCAGAATCATTACCTACAAAGTCTACATAGAAATTCTAAGTCGTTGTTGACGAATATGGATTCTGAAGAATCCCAATATTTTGGAAAATAAAAAAAAAATATAGTGGGCCATTATATTGATAAAGCAAAAGTTGTAGCAGATACTGAGTTGGTCCTCACGGAGAGAACGAAGCTCAAGAGAAACATCAACAATAGATATAAGAAAGGAGTGGCCCTATCGGTTGAAGGTAGATGTGCTATGCTCTCATTCTTGTATTTTTACATTTGTGATTTTGTTCATCCTTGTCCTGATTTAATAGCGGCCATAGTTGAGTTTTATGACCCAATGGCAAAAGCAGTAAAAACTGCTAAAGGCAAAACCCTGTTTAGCATCACTGTTGCAAACTATCACAAGTTTTTTGCCATAGGAGCAGAACCACCTGTAAGACCAAAAGAATTTAAAACAACTACCCATGTTGGGTATTACTCTCTGGATAAATGAGCTAATGATGGTGAGTATTTCATAAAATGGGTATATAAACAACTCAAGGACACTAGGGCCCAAAAGGGATTACCCCCAGTTCCAATTTCCATTGAACGGTTTGAACACCCGAAGTTATATTCTATGTTGGTCTACTTGGATGGTTTAGACTCTGATAAAATGGTGCAAGGTTGGAAAATAGCCACTGCATATTGTATTTCCAATGAGAGGATGTATGAGGAAGGTGCAAAAAATAAGGGTATTAGGGTTATCTATTTTGATTGGCCGACTTTCCTTACTCAAAGAATGCATGAGCAGTTAGTAGCACTGAAAAGAAGCTTTGATGCACCTTGTTTTTGACATTGTTCAAGCCTGGTCTGGATGTTCTTTGTTGCTATAAGAGATAGGATACCCTGGTTTCTGGTCAAGGATAAGAACGACCAAGGATATTCCATTCTTGTTTATTATTGGACTTCTCATCTGAGAAGTACTGAGTCTTTATAGATTCAATTTGGAATATTTATGGCCAGCATTGAAAATAATGTATGGAGTTTACCCTAGGCTACCACCCCTGGATGAAAAAATATTCAGAGTAGAAAATGTGTAGAGGAAGGAGAGTGGTATCTGCTAACAGAGGGCACAGTCATTAGACTACATGGCTTTATGGGTAAGCCTTTTCTGCTGCTCCACTTTGTCACAAAGAGGTTATTTACCTTAGAATATTTGAGGCAAGAAGAAAATATAGATTTTAACTATGGCTCTAGGAGAAAGAGGATATCTATGTTGACATATCGAAATGTTAGTGATATAACTATTACAAAGAAGCGGTAGGGTGAAAAAATTGACCAATACCTGGATAGATTAGGTTTGTTCTACATTCCTTAAAGATGGAGTTATGATCCAGATGATATATTCTATAAAAGAAATATAGCCTTAAATGGAGAAAATGCCTATAAATTTGAGACGAGATCTAGGCCCCATTTTGAACAAGGCAGAAATAACAAAGAAACTGCTCTTTTAGAGTGGAATATTTCTAAAATGAATCAAATTCCTCCATGGTTAGACATTTATGAACAAATTATGGATTTTGACCCAGATAATAATGTAAAACATCAGTTGAAGGAGTCTACCATCAAATATATCAAGGAAAAAATAGATAAGAAAGAAGACCCTCAGCCTTAGGAACCTACTGGTGAGGAACCGAAGAAAAATGAGAAATGGAATGAAGCCAAGATATCAGATTGGTGGAGGATGAGGATTGAGAATGATAAAGAAAAATCCAGGTTTGGGATTAAAATTAATGGTGAATTCTCTAAAAGGTATGACAAACATGTCAAAACTTGGAGGCCCAAAGACATAAGGAATATAGTGCTAATATACAAAATGACACAAACTGGGTCTGATTCCCCATCCCTACCTTCAAAAGAAGAAGTTCAAGAAGAAGAACCTGATACTCCATTAATTGTTGCTAAAGTCTTGAAGCCTTTTCAGCCTTCAACTGAGCAAATAGAGAATTTTCCAAAGGGAGTATAGTTGATGAGTAAAATGCACTATTCTGATGAGAGGATTGTCAATGCACTAGTTAGAAACATTCAAAAGGCCTAAGTTCCTAGCCTTGGGTGCACAACCTCTAGACATAGACATATATTGGAATGAAAAATATGGGAACTTTACATTTACACCTCTTAGTTTCACCACTGCAACGATAGTGAAATTAAATCCTATTTTTGAGTAGGTATTGCTGGAGAAAACAATACAAGAAGGGTTGTCTAAGGAAGAGATAGGAAGTGAGAAAGTTACCTTTCAAGTTTTTCAGAGAAAAGTCAGAAGAGCCCTATAAAGAGTTGAGAAAGAGATTTCAAAGAAGTAGAGGTTGGATAAAGAATATATAGTTGAGAAAACATCTATTTCAACTGCTAAATAATTGATACAACAAGGAAAACATCAGATCATAGAGATAGCTCCAAAAAACCCTACATCAGTAGGCAAAGGTATGGTCTCTAATCCCTCTTCTCCTCTTCCTCCTCCAGTTTCCCCAAGGAAATATCCCTTCTTTTTTGAGTAAGAAGTTGTAACAAAGGTACCTTCTCCAACTTATAGTCCACCTCCTATTTCATCGGTCACTACTAAGGTATAAAAAAACCCATCTCCTCCAAGGTCACCCATAGTTACATCTTCATCACCTCAAGTTCCACCCTCATCATATGATATTCTCATTTCATCATCCCCCATAGTTACAACTTCACCATTACCACCACCACCATCATCTGAGAAGGAAACTACTTTAAGTTCACCCATTCACCCATCTATGAGTATCACTTTAGTTTCCATGAGTTTACCAATTACAATAGTGGCAGTGGTCATAGATTCCTGAAGAACATAAGCTTATACTAAGAGGTGGGGTGAACAGTATAAGACCACTTTTTACTTTTATTTTCAATTCAATATTATGCAGTGTATAGATAGCAGTATCAATAGAAATAATCAAAGTAATGCACAAAACACCATCCACAAAAGTGACACAACAATTTACTTGGTTCACCCAATGCGAGCTACTCCATGGAGAAAATATTTTGCTAAAACTTTCTCAATCAATATCTTGGGAATCCTTCCCAATTAAAATGTTTATGAACCTCTGTCCAAAGGATATGTTGATCCCCTAAATCTTAAGTTCATGGATATCTTCCACAGGAGAAATCTTTCCCCTTCTACTCTAGCTAGTGATCTTCTAGAAGACTCTGTCTCTCTACTATACTAACTTGTGGATCTCTCTCCACTTGAAGACTCCTCACTCAGATCTGTCTTCAATTGTCCTGGTTACTGGATCTCTATCAATTGAGACTCTATCCTCTACACTCTATCACCTCAAAACATCTATCAATAGGTTCACTCAGAACCTCTTCAAATATCCTCAATAGGCTCACTCTGAACTTATCCAAATCTGCTCAACAAGCTCACTCAAAACTTGTTCAAATCTACTCAACAATCTCACTCAGAACTTGTCCAAATATGCTCAACAAGCTCACTCAAAACTTGTCCAAATATGCTCAACAATCTTACTCAGAACTTGTCCAAATCTGCTCAACAAGCTCGCTCAAAAATTGTCCAAATCTGCTCAATAAGTCCTCTCTAGGACTTACTCAAATCTGCATAGCAAGCCTTCATAGAAGCTTACTCAAAATCAGTCCACAATCCTTCTCAAAGACTTGCCTCAAATCAGCTCAACAAAATCTCAACCCAATCTCATAGAAGCATAAAGAGAATTGTTAGAGACTCAATATGTTCTATAATCAAATCCCAGTCTCAACTCAAATCAATCTCAACTCAACAATCTCATAGAAGCATAAAGAGAATTGTTAGACTCAATATGTTCTATACTCAAATCCAATTTCTTTCTCAACTCAACTCAAATCAAAATATAGAATAGTTTGTTTAATGGAACTTGAACAACCACATGCATCCACTTGACTAGGCTCAATAAACTCTACTCAACCAAACACCTCAAGGAACAACTCTTTCTCACAAACCCTAGTCCAAGCATGTATCAACTAACTCAAAATGTTTCCAAAAATGCTCAAAAAAAAATCTCACATAACAATGATACTCATGTTATTCTCTAACTCAAGTTCAAGTTCTTTGCACAATCAATGGGCTTCAACAATAATGCTTATAAAACATTCTTCACATAACAAAGATAGTCATGTTCTTCTCTAACTCAAGTTCAAGTTCTTTGCACAACCACTGGGCTTCAGCAATAATGCTTATAAAATATTCTTCACATAACAATGATACTCATGTTCTTCTCAAACCCTAACTCAATTTTTTCACACAACTAATGGCTTCAAC
This sequence comes from Wollemia nobilis, assembly GCA_028583015.1. Lineage (NCBI taxonomy): Eukaryota > Viridiplantae > Streptophyta > Pinopsida > Araucariales > Araucariaceae > Wollemia > Wollemia nobilis. The sequence goes on along the minus strand of JAQPPZ010004166.1, from coordinate 3,076,370 downwards.
AACAATGCTTATAAAACAAGGTTTTAACCATAACTCTCAAACCATAAATCCTTGAAGCATTCAACCAAAAACTCTCAAAAGGAAACCACAATCAATCCTTTCCACTCCAATAATATTTTCAGAAATCAACCACCCAAATAAATCAATGGATAATATTGTCCATACCTTATTGATTCTAAGAAGTTGTCCACAAAATCTTCCACACTCAACACACTTTCTTTTTCCAATCTCAACAAGGGTTAGTGGACTTCAAATAATAATCACAAGATAAATTATAACTCAATTTACACCTTTTTACTCCAACTCAATAATCATATCCACCAAATTCCATCTATAGAAAAACCCTCTAAAAATAATAATCAATAAGCCTTTATTCAAAACCCTTATTTATCCTAAAATAATGCTCTCAAAATTCAAATCAATACCATAAGGCTCAAATAATCATCTATGGTTTTCACCAAAAAAATAATTATTTAACCTTTTAAACACAACAAAGGTTTTACAAAATAAAATATTTCCTAACCCTTATCACTCCAAACTTTAGAACATTAATTAAATTTAATCAAAAATCGCATACCTCCTTAATGGGTTTCGACCCCTCGACCTGCCTCACCGCGGGTCCCCTTAGCCGTGGCTAAGGTAGCCAAATGAGCTACCTGCTCGTTCGCAATGCAAAAGGGACATGACTTCCCTTTATATGCTACAGGCCAAAGTGACTCAAATAAATTGTGCGCCCTTGGCGCTTCCAACGCAATGCAAAAATAAACCTTGCCAAAATCGAATGCATGATCTCGTGCTACCAAATGCCTTTGCACTTCCCAAGTTTCCAACTGGCCACACTACCCAAGGTGACTTGGTTTTTGCACACTGTTCGATTTATTCGTTGCTTCTACCACTTAAACCTTTTTCGCACGAGCTCTATTCACTTTCCAACAATCGCATTAACCACAAGAGCAAGGATGATTTATTTCAAAAAATTTAATGGCATATATATATGCCTTCCCTTAGCTTGGAAACGTTGGCACTTTTGAACCTTCCTTTATGACGTCGGTGAATATTCTTTTAATTTAATTTTAAAATTTAAACTAAACCTTTAAAATTAAATATCTCCATCATCGGGGCACCTTTTTTGATGAAACGAAAAGTCAACTTGGGTTTTACAATTAACCCATTTCAAATATTCCATCCATGGTTTTAAATAAAACCTTTGAAATTAAATTTCTTCATCACCGAGGCACCTTTTTCGATGAAACGAAAATCCAACTTGGGTTTTAATAAAAACCCATTTCAAATCTGCCATCCATGGTTTTAAATAGAAATTTTTTACTAAACTTCCCTTGAAGCTCCTTTTAGAACCAAATTCTATGCATCCCTTCTTGAACCTTTGATCAAAACCTTTTCTTCTACACAAACATAGTGTTAGCTTACATAGATCCTTTTGACATCAATGACAACTCTTAGCTTAGGAACTCAAAATGTCCAACAATATCCCCCTTTGTCATTGATGGCAACCCATATCCTTTTACTAAAATCTGACCTTCTTTTCTTCTCTCCCTGGGACTTTGCTCCCCCTGGTTCAAAGCTTTCTCAAATATCAAATCTCTCCCCATATGAAAACTTTCCTCAATATACACGAATCTCTCCCCCTTTGTCATCAATGGCAAAGGGTCACCTTTGGGGATCGGGGCTAAGAATGAGCCTCTTAGCTTAGACCCTCCCCCAACTCCTCATGAGGTGGTTAATTCAAGGGTGGGAGTATTTCTACTCTCTGAAAGCACTGCTCTTTACCTTTATATTTGTCTCTTCCTTTCTGAGTTTTCTGAATCCTCTCACTATTTCTTTCCAAGCCATCATCCATGTTTCTGTTATCATTTCTATTTTTTTTCTTGTTCTCGTTCTCATCCATGTTCCTGTTCCTATTCTCATCCATTTTCCTGTTCCTGTTCATGTTCTCATCCATGTTCCTGTTCCTGTTCATACCTTCTTCTCGAATATTTGCTCTTCACCATCGTGTTGTGTGTCCATCCTTATTGCAACTTATAACACTTAATGTTATTATTCCTTGGAGGTGCAAATGTCTTAGGATACCTCCTAGTGAAGCCATATCCTCTTCTACCATGAACCCTACAATTCATTGCTTTGTGACCATACTCATTGCATGAGTGGCAATACCCATGGAAATGTTGTTCTTTCCCATATTCTTGTCTTTCATATGACCTGCACTATGAAGCCATGTGCCCAAACCTGTGACATGAGAAGCATCTCCCATTGAAGCTTCCTTGCCTATACCTCATTGGTCTCCTATTCTGATTGTTGTTCCATCTATATCTTCTTCTTTAATTGTTCCTATATTTGTTGAACTCTCAATTGTCCAATTCATCCTCTGATATCTCATTCCTACTTACACTATCATCTTCTGAAGTATCTTCTTCTGAAGTTCCTTCTTCTTCAATACTTGAAGTAGACTTTTCTTCCCATTTCTTTTGAACTTGTTTGGAATCAAGACCTGTCTTGTTTGTTGCTCCTCTTTGTATCTTAATTATTTTATCTACACTCTTTGAACTATTTACATACTTGTGCAAATTTTGCTTGGAAGGAGTGCCACTTCTTGTGTTAATTTTTCACACTCCAAAATATTTGCTTTTAACTTGTCCTTGAACTTACTTGCCTTAGCCTTTGACTTCTCTAAGTCCTCTATGAGCAATAATATTTCTTCATCACATTCTTGAAACTGACTTTCAAGCTTAGAGTGTTGCTTTCTTACCTTCTTTACTATATCAAGGGCATATATAAGTTCTCCCTTGAGATCATAACCATTCTCTATTGAGTAATCCTCTATTTGTTTGCCTTTGTCCTTATCATTACTTCCTTTTGGCTTGTCTTCTATAGGATCACTTACTTCATCTTCTAGAGCCATTAGAAGATTCTCATCTGGTCTTTCAAGTGTATCTTCAAAACCATCATCACTATAACTATATCCATACCTAGTGCAATCATCTTCAAGATGTCCAAATTTACCACATCTAAAATATTTGAGAATAACTGGAGTCCTTTTCTCTCTAACCATGAATAGGACTTCATCTCTATCATTGTCTAAAAAAATAGCATTGCTATCAATTGAGTACTTACTTGCATTATCTGCATAGTAGCTTTTATTTTGACTTTGGAAGAACTTATTTCCTTATCTATTTTTTCCATCCTTGCCTTTCTTCCAATACCTGTGTCTTTCTGATTCTCTGTACCTGTGATCCTATTTTCCTTCATCACTATTACTTTCGGAGGAATAGTATCTTTTGTTCTTATCTCAAAAGTAGTAAGCATGCTAAGCAAATAATTCCTTGTCAAATAATCACTATCAATTGATGTTTCTATAGTAGAATCCTTTTCACTATAACTTTTTTGAAGAGTTATCAAGATCTTATCATAAGCATCAGATTCATCAACCTTCATTCCAAGACCTCTCATCTCATGTACAAGCTCATCAATCTTATTGAGATAATCACGAATATTTTCATCATCTCTCATTCTTAAGTTCTCAAATTATCCTTTGATATTTTTGATCTTAGCTTTCCTGACACCTCTATCACACTCATATATGTCATGCAATAGATCCCACATATCTTTTGTTATTTTACAATCCATAACCTTCATAGATTTTGATCTACCCAATCCTTTTATAATTGCATTCATAGCTCTTGAATTTGCATGTATTAGAAGCTTACCTTCCTTATCTGTAGGAGTATTGACTGTTGAATCATATTCCACTACATCCCAAACTTCATTTCCAAGTGCCATCAGGTAAAATATCATCAACATACACCAATACAAGAAGTCACTTCCATAAAATACGGGTACTATATTATTGAATGACCCATCCTTTTGATCCTTGTGATCTATTGTGTTCTTAGACCACTTTTTCTTCAAGTTGTAAAACTCTTTTGAAGGAACCTGCTCTGATACCAATTAAAGAACACAAGTTTATACTGAGAGGGGGGGTGAACACTATAATACCACTTTTTACTTTTCTTTTCAATTCAATATTATGTAGTGTATAGATAGCAATATCAATAGCAATAATCAAAGCAATGCACAAAACACCATCCACAAAATTGACACAATAATTTATGTGGTTCACCCAATGTAGGCTACTCCATAGAGAAAGTATTTTGGTAAAAATTTCTCAATCAATCTCTTGGGAATCCTTCCCAATTACAATATTTATGGACCTCTATCCAAAGGAGATGTTGATCCCCTAAATCTCAAGTTCATTGATATATTCCATAGGATCTCTTTCCCATTCTGCTCTGGCTAGTGATCTTTTAGAAGACTATGTCTCTTTATTGCACTGACTAGTGGATATCTCTCCAGTTGAAGACTCCTCACTCAAATTTGTCTTCAATTATCCTGGTTAATGGATCTCTATCCATTGAGACTTTGTCCTCTATACTCTATCATCTCCAAAGCTCTATCAATAGGTTCACTTAGAACCTCTTCAAATCTACTCAATAGGCTCACTCTAAACTTGTCCAAATCTTCTCAACAAGCTCACTTAGAACTTGTCCAAATCTTCTCAACAAGCTCACTCATAAGTTGTCCAAATCTGCTCAAAAATCTCACTCATAACTTGTCCAAATCTGCTCAACAAGCTCACTCAAAACTTGTCCAAATATGCTCAACAATCTCACTCAGAACTTGTCCAAATCTGCTCAACAAGCTCACTCAAAAATTGTCCAAATCTGCTCAATAAGTCCTCTCTAGGACTTACTCAAATCTGCATAGCAAGCCTTCATAAAAGCTTACTCAAAATCAGTCCACAAGCCTTCTCAAAGACTTGCCTCAAATCAACTCAACAAAATCTCAACCCAATCTCATAGAAGCATAAAGAGAATTGTTAGAGACTCAATATGTTCTATACTCAAATCCCAATCTCAACTCAAATCAATCTCAACTCCGAAATTTCATAGAAGCATAAAGAGAATTCTTAGAGACTCAATATGTTCTATACTCAAATCCAATTTTTTTCTCAACTCAACTCAAATCAGAATATAGAATAGTTTGTTTCATGGAACTTGAAAAACCACATGCATCCACTTTACTAAGATCAATCAACTCTACTCAACCAAACACCTCAAGGAACAACTCTTTCTCACAAACCCTAGTCCAAGCATGTATCAACTAACTCAAAATATTTCCAACAATGCTCAACAACAAATCTCACATAACAATGATACTCATGTTCTTCTCTAACTCAAGTTCAAGTTCTTTGCACAACCAATGGGCTTCAACAATAATGCTTATAAAACATTCTTCACATAACAATGATACTCATGTTCTTCTCTAACTCAAGTTCAAGTTCTTTGCACAACCAATGGGCTTCAACAATAATGCTTATAAAATATTCTTCACATAACAATGATACTCATGTTCTTATCAAACCCTAACTCAGGTTTTTCACACAACTAATGGCTTCAACAACAATGCTTATAAAAAAAGGTTTTAACCATAACTCTCAAACCATAAATCCTTGAAGCATTCAACCAACAACTCTCAAAAGGAAACCACAATCAATCATTTTCACTCCAATGATATTTTCAGAAATCAACCACCCAAATAAATCAATGGAGAATATTGCCCATACCTTATTGATGCCAAGAAGTTGTCCACAAAATCTGCCACACTCAACACACTTTCTTTTTCCAATCTCAACAAGGGTTAGTGGACTTCAAATAATAATCACAAGATAAAGTATAACTCAATTTACACCTTTTTACTCCAACTCAATAATCACATCCACCAAAGTCCATCTATAGAAAAACCCTCTAAAAATAATAATCAATAAGCCTTTATTCAAAACCCTTATTTCTCCTAAAATAATGCTCTCAAAAATTCAAATCAATACCATAAGGCTCAAATAATCATCTATGGTTTTCACCAACAAAATAATTATTTAACCTTTTAAACACAACAAAGGTTTTACAAAATAAAATATTTCCTAACCCTTATCACTCCAAACTTTAGAGCATTAATTAAATTTTAATCAAAAATCGCATACCTCCTTAATGGGTTTTGACCCCTCGACGTGCCCTCACCACGAGTGCCTTAGCTGCGGCTAAGGTAGCAAAATGAGCTACCCGCTTGTTCGCAATGCAAAAGGGACATGACTTCCCTTTATATGCTACAGGCCCACGTGCCTCAAATAAACCGTGCGCCCTTGGCGCTTCCAATGCAATGCAAAAATGAACCTTGCCAAAATCGAACGCACGACCTCGTGCTACCAAATGCCTTTGTGCTGCCCGAGTTACCAATAGGACACACTACCCAAGGTGACTTGGGTTTTGCACGTCATCCGATTTATTCGTTGCTTTTACCACTTAAAACTTTTTCGCACGAGCTCTATTTGCTTTCCAACAATCGCATTAACCACAAGAGCAAGGATGATTTATTTCAAAAAAATTAATGGCATATATATATGCCTTCCCTTAGCTTGGAAAAATCTGCGCTTTTGAACCTTCCTTTATGACATCGACGAATATTCTTTTAATTTAATTTTAAAATTTTAATTTTAATTTTAATTTTAAATAAATTTAAATTTAAACTAAACCTTTAAAATTAAATATCTCCATCATCGGGGCACCTTTTTCGATGAAACGAAAATCCAAATTGGGTTTTATGAAAAACCCATTTCAAATCATTCATCCATGTTTTTAAATAAAACCTTTGAAATTATATTTCTTCATCATCGAGGCACCTTTTTTGATGAAACGAAAAGCCAACTTGGGTTTTAAGAAAAACCCATTTCATAGCTACTAGCCATGGTTTTAATTAAAAAAAAATTGCTAAGCTTCCCTTGAAGCTCATTTTAGAACCAAATGTCATGCATCCCTTCTTGAAACTTTGATCAAAACCTTTACTTCTACACAAACATAGTGTTAGCTTACATAGATCCTTTTGACATCAATGACAACTCTTAGCTTAAAAACTCAAAATGTCCAACAATTCCACTGTGGTCACAGATTCTGTTGTAACCACTTCTACACGGCTATTGTCAACTACTGGTTATGCACTTGCATACCTTTTATCCTCTTCTCCTCTTGCTACAAGTTACCCTACCCAAAAAAATTTACAGAAGGGATAGGAAGCTACACAGAAAATCAATTATTTCTGGGAAGAAAAGTTGTCCAATCCTTCTAACAGGATGGCCACCAGGAGAAGAAGCATATTCGTTGATCCAGTTTCAAGGCAAAGGACATCTAGATCCATGATTCCACTTGTGATCAAGCCTAAAACTGAGATGACAGCTCAATATTATCATACATAAGAGTATACAGAAGATATTGAGAAGCTGCCTGATGAAGATGAATTGGTCATAGCCAAAGCCCACTTAGAAACTTTTTATGTAAAAAATGATATATTCAAAGAAAAGTTGGGTAAGTTAGAAAAGCAAATTGAAAAGCTTCATAAAATTATCAGAAATCAGAAAGAAGTGGAAAAATATCTGAGAAAAGAAGCTAAGAGCTAGCAAGAGAAGTTTTAAGAAGCTAATAAGCTCAAGGAGCAGATTGTAGAGCACCAAAAAAAGAAATAGGAGCAGGCTAAGGAGATACAAAGTTTGAAGCAACAAATCCAGATTGAAAAGGCTAAATCTTCTGGTTTTTCTAAGGCTAGACTCAAGAAAGTGAGAAAGATATCCCCAAAATAATATTTCAAACTCATGGGACATTAAGAATTTTTGGTCATGCCATTTGGTCTAACTAATGTACCATACACATTTCAAAACCTCATGAATAATGTCTTCCACCCACTCCTTTTTAAATGTACTCTAGTTTTATTTGATGATATTCTAATTTATAGTCACTCTTAAGAGGAGCACCTCATAAATTTGGATTAAACTCTATAGCTTTTATCTAAGAATAAACTTTATGCCAAGAGGTCTCAATGTTCTTTTGGGTTGAAATAAGTGGAGTATTTGGATCACATTGTCACTAAATATGGAGTTAAAGTTAATCTTAAAAAGTTTTAGCCTATTCAAGATTGGCCAAATCCTCACACCCTCAAGGGACTTTAAGGATTTTTGGGACTCAAGTTATTACAGTAAATTTGTACAAAACTATGGGAAGATAGCATATCCTTTAATATCCATTTTGAAAAAATCCTTTATTTGGTCAAAACCAATAGAGAAGGATTTCAATGAACTAAAGAAAGCCATAACAACCACCTCATTGTTAGTAATGTCTATTTTTTCTAAATATTTTGTAATTGAAAGTGATGCTTCAGCCAATGGAATTGGGGTCATGTTGATGCAAGAAGGAATACCACTGGCCTTCACCAGTAAAGCATTTTTAGGCCAAAATTTGGCCAAATCTACTTATGCAAAGTATATGGTAGTCATTTTACATGTTATTAATCATTGGAGGCCATATCTCATTGGGAATCACTTTTCAATCAAAACTGGCCACCAAAGTATCAAGTACTTCTTGGAATAATGGGTAGCCACACCTAAACAACAAAAGTGGGTTTTTAAATTGATGGGTTATGATTATGAAATCATATATAAAAAAGGAAAGGATAATATCATGTTTTATGCTCTATCCCAATAATTTGAAGATGTAACAACCCACAAAAAACCAACCCAAGAGGGAGATACATTTGTTTAAGTAATATTCACAAATAAGTCCCAAATTTATCTTTAGCATTTTCAAGGCTTCACCATATTTGAGTTCAATGTTGCTGCAAATGACACTCAATGGATAAGAGTAGCCAACATCCCATATATTTAGGGTTCACCTTGCTAAACCTCATTGTTTAGAAGGATGCAAAAGTGGTCCCCCCACATTTCCTATACCCTCAATGGCATAGGATATATGATCATAGTGTAAATATTATCCTTTAAAGCCCATAACACTTAAGGGGAATGCATATTCCCTAAACTTATCCCAATTCCATCAAGGTAGGTTAATTAGGTACAAAGCCTTGGTGCTTAGTTACCACACCTTCGTGGGTTGACTAAGGTAATTATCACTCATTTAGAAATGAACATGATCACCCGATCCTACACGTTCAAGGGATCACCCCTATTGTCTTGTGAATGATTGTTAACAACTTTTGAGATATGGAACACCCAATCCTCATCATTCAAATTGTATCAATTTACAAGAATCTGGCTATTACATCAATACAACTCCTTCTAGATTTATCGAGAGTTCATATTTATTGCATTCTCACAACTCCTATGACTCATATCTTCCTAGTTATTGCATCAATGCAAATCCTCCTATATTTTGGGCTAACCTTCTTGACTCGGGTCCTAAAAGAAGTTCTAGATCCACTCCAAGAACTCTTTCCTAACCAAACGTAATATTCAAAAAATAAAACAACTCTCTCTAGATGTAAAAGCTTCAATTGAAACAACATCTCTAAAACTATAGCACAATATTGAATCATAACTAAAAATATTACATCTCAAATTTAGCATGAGTTTTCAACATAGTGCTACCATTAAAATCATTTCACCATAGCTAAATTGATAAAGTGCTAAAGTAAAACTATGCAAAAGAAGAATTATTCTAGAAATAAAATCGATTATATATAAAGCTATTGATTACATAAATAATTTCACCACTTAAAATAAATTACAAGATGACATTTATTCTATTTCAAAAGAAAATATTTTACAATCCAATACCACAATTCAAATCATTTCTTGCTCAAGTTTCATCAATCTACTTTTCTCTATCTTACAAATACTGCCATACATGTTCTCTTTTAGATAAAAAAACATTTGGAATGTTATCCAAGGAACTCAAAGCATTTTCTCATTTACATAACAACCTTTCAGTCCAAGATACATCAAGACCACTCAGCCTAGGTTATTTTTGCACCAAATTTCTTTCATGATCCCCTCCATGACATAGCCCACCCATAAACTTGAGGGACATTTAGGGATCAAGACATCTCTTTTTATGCAATGCAAATTATTATTCTTTAAGTATGATGCATATTACATGCTTCTTCCTTGGTAAGAATGTTTAAGTTTCTTAAATTCTATCAATGTGTAAAACAATCCTTATTTTGAAAAGGTATGAAGACTTATATCAAATAGTTCATGGTAGAATGTGAAGTGTGCAAGAGGAATAAAGGTAAAATAATTAAGTCCCTAAGATTATTGTACCCCCTTCCTATTATGGATCACTAGTGAAAATACATCTTCATGGACTTCATTGAATATCTTCTAAATTCATAAGGTAAAAGAGTGGATTTTGTGGTGAAGGATCACCTTTCTAAGTTTGACCATTTCTAAACCTTGTAGCATTCATTCACTACCAACAAGGTAGCCAAGGTATTCCTTGATCCTATTTTCAAACTACAAGATCTACTCAAGTCTATTATCTGTGTTCATGATTGTATTTTCACTAGTACATTTTACAAGGATTTATTCACTCTTAGTGGAATTTAGCTTAATATGAGTTCTTTGTAACATCCTTATATGTATGGAAAAACATAAGTTATGAATAAGTACCAAGGTATATATATGAAATGCTTTGTCCAAGATAAGCAATGTTAGTGGGTTAAATTGATTCAATTATCAAAATAATTGTACAATACCTATTATCATATTTCCATTAAAATGTCTCTATTTAACGTATTTTATAGGAGAAAAACCACCATCCTTTGAAAATTATCTTTGGGGTTCTTTCCATATTGCTCAAGTCGATAATTTTATCCAACAATGTTAAACAATCCCCTATCTCCTCAAGGATAATATTTTTCAATCCCATGATTGTATGAAGTATCAACATGCTTTACATTTCTTTGAATGACAGTTTGAAGTGGGTGATATGGCCATTTTATGGCTTCTTCTATATAATATTTTCTTAAGAAAAATTCTAACCAAAATCATGCACCTATGTTTTTTGGTCCATACAAATTGACTCAAAATATAGGAAATGTGGCATATTAGTTAGATCTTCCCCCTACCTCTAAAAAACACTTTACTTCTAATATTTCTTGTCTTAAGCATGTACATGATTGTAAGTTGTAGTCCTAGATGGAGCTTCCAAAGTTGGATGAAGAAGGACATATTTATCCAAAGCTAGAAGTAGTATTTCAGTCATGGATCTATAGTTTATGGTTTGCTAAGTGCAAGAGCTACTCCTCAAGTGGTATGATATTCCTAAATATGATGTGACTGGGAAACCAATGACCATCATCCAAAAATTTCCATCTATAAAAATAAAGATTTTTTAGGATGATCCATGTAATGACCCTAATGTAGCCATGTCAGTTATATTTATTTGTTGACTTAGGCCCTTAGGGTAGGGTAACTAACCTTAAAGCATTAGAGTTATATTTTATTATTTTTATTAACTATTAAAAAGATTGAATATGATGTAGTTTAATCATAGTTCATTCATCTAAATTCTATAACCTTTAGTGTATATAAGAGACATTGTCATCTCTAAGTGGATAGGAGGATTTTTCCTCTTTGAGTAGCTTGGATTATTTCTAATACTAGGAATTTGAATTTATGATAATTTATTAGATTTTTTCTAAAATTTGATTCTATTGTGAATATTTTGGTGTATGCTATTTTTTGATATTATTTTAAAACTTATTAATGTAAATCTTATTTTTAGAATTTGTTTTATTACAATGGTAAATATTGATCCATGGTTATGGCCTTTGGTGTTATGATGAAAATATTATAACTAATTCATCATGTTTTACTACCCAATTTATACTATCTCCATTTGAATATCCATACTTGGTGCATTTTATCAAATAAATGGGTGGAAATTTTTTAGACTTGGAACTCATAGTACTAAGCAGTTAGTTTGAATTGCAAGTTCATGAGCTCAAATTATTTTTAACTAGAAAGGGTTATTGATGAATATTGAAGGATTACTATAAAGAGACAACTCATGTGGCCTTCATTTCTCATTCACCTATTTGATGTCAAGAGTATGTAGCTTCTTGATGTCTAATTGGAGAAGTTTAAATTTTTTCATGATATATTTAGTATCTGTTTGTATTCCTCTACCTCTTCTTCTATATCACATAGGCAACCATGAATAGTGATGAATTTTTTAATCCTATCTTATGTATAATATTGACATTGAGAATGACATTTACTCCAATGTTGCTTCATTTTTTCTATCTTTTTATACTTGGAAAATATTAGCAGTGTTTCATCGTTAATAAGAGGTCACATTACCTTTGGCCTTACTGACTTGCTTTCTAATGTCCATAGAGCATGCAATGGATTCCTTGATGAATAATTCCATATAGTCAATTGGGACTTTCCAATCCATAGGGTTCCCAAGGCTCCTTAATTATCCAACTCAATAGCTGCCCTTTCTTCCTAATCAACCATCATTACTTCATTTGTTTCTTTGGAAAATTTCTTAATCATAATTTTCTCTTTACTCTATTTATCCTTGACTGCATCAATCTCCTTCCCAAACTAGTGAAGTTAATAGAAATAATCCTAGGTCTATATATCCTAATTAGTTGCATTACATCTATGCTTCTAAACCAAATCATTAAAGGATCTACTAGCTCTTGTATTATTATTCATGTCACTTGATTCCTAAGGCTATTCCTTAGAAGATTTACTAGGACCCTATTGAACTTCTACTTGGGTTCTATCTCTTTACTACTTAGCTAGGAGAATTAAATGGCCTAAATTTTTTTTATATTTTTGATGAATTTGTTTTCCAATCTCTAAAAGAACTCAACTTGCTTCTTTAGTTTAATGTTTTCTTTCTCAAAATCCTAGATAGGCTCGTTAACCAAATTTACATAGACATCTATCATGTTCATTATCCTTTATATGTCCATAAGAGGGATATTAATGGTCATGAACTTTAAATATTTTCTAGAAGGTTTCTTTCCAAGAGGTAGTTTGGATTTCACTTGAATAGCCTTTATCGTCATTTTATTTTCTATAGGGATTACCTTCCATTATATTGGCCTTCCTCATTCTATTCAAAGTAGAAGGATTAAGAATTAATAGGATAAACTTATCCTTTGTTTTATTTATTTACTTCCCCCTTTTCTCTTTCTCTAGAAATTTATCAAAGAATTCATCTAAATATAAAGTTGAGTCTAGGAGCTCCTTGTCTTGATCACCCTCATGCAATATGGGAAAATATCTTTGGAATCTAGAAACAAATAGTCCTATATCATCATATTTATTTATTTTCTTCTTTGATGAGGATTCTAGTAAAGTGTGTTTTTTCCTAATATTTCCCTTTTCACTTCCATCAACATCTCCATTTCCATCACCATCACCTCTAAGGGGTCCTACCCCTCTAGCCACTTGTTTTCCTAAATTTTTTATTTTCTCTATTGAGGTGGAATATTTCCTCTTATAAGAATGTGTCTTCTTACCTATAAAATTGGTATTCCTTGATATCCTTATTGCATCCTCGTTGGCATTTTTGCCACATTAGTTTGATTGTTGATTATTGATGCATAAGATGTTGAAGTTCTCACTCCTTTACAGGTTTTGATGCAAAAAAGGCTAAGTTCAAAGACTATCGCGATATCGCGACAAAAAGCAGCATGGAGAGCACAATTTCAAAATTTTCATGATATCGCGACATGTCGCGTTATCGCGGGTCTTTCGAGGAGAGAGAAGCAAAAGTCAGAAAATGTCACGATTTCGCGACGTGTTCCAAAATCGCGGTCAACACAGTCAACGGCAGTAAAGCAGCAAGGTTGTCGCGATATCGTGACATGTTGGAGTTTCAGGACGCCAAATGCAGAAAAGGGTTGAGCAGCAAAATTTTCGTGATTTCGCGATGTGTTCCCAAATCGCGATCAAAATGGTCAATGGAGGTAGCGTAGAAAAATTGTCGTGAAATCGCGACATGTCGTGTTTTTGTGACTTACAATGGCCATGAAGCAGAGTAAGAGAAAAGGTAGCGATTTCGTGATAGAATAATGAACAAGGCACAAAATGCAAAAGATGTCACGAAATTGCAACGTGTTGCGTGGTCACGGCAAAGTTGAAACAAAAAACATAAGGCATGAAAGACATCGCGATTTCGTGACATTTTTGAGGATGAGGCCAAGTAAGAAGAAGACGTCGCGATATCACGACAGGAAGCGACAATGATGAAGAAGGCAAGAGAACGTCGGGATTTCACGACATATTAGAGCGGAAGGACCAAGTGCAGGGAATTGTCACGATTTCACGACATGTCGCATTTTCGCGACGAGGAAGCAAAGAGGCAGCCAGATAGTATGAAATGTCGCGATTCCACGACATGACAAATTTTCATGGTAAAGAGCAGTAAATTCCAAGGAAAGCACGACTTGTCTTGTTTTCATGACATTTGTGGAGATTGAAGAACCCCTTGAGGCAAGCGTGTCATGTTTTCATAGGTTAGAAGCAGGACCGTACAGGGTGAATGAAAATTGTCGCAAAATCGCAACATGTCTTGTTTTTGCGACATAGAAGAGAAGATTGAGCAGCGAGAAGATAACATAGCGAAAGCGTGACTTGTCTTGTTTTCACGATGTATAAGTGAGACACAACCAAAAGAGAGAATAGTGTAGCGAAATCGCACCTTGTCATGTTTTCACAATTCGAAGCAGCGAAGAGAACAACATGGATGAAGAATGTTGTGAAATCGTGCCTTGTCGCATTTTTGCAAAAATAGAGCGGAGAAAGAGCATAATAGTATGAAATGTTGCGATATCGCGACACATCGTGTTTTCGTGAGCTAAGGTAGCGAAGGAGACAAAGGAGCCGAATACGTAGCGATTTTGCGACATGGTTGATTTTCGCAGTCTCAAAGTGACAAAAGTGTATGGAGCAGAGATGCATCGTGATTTCGTGACATGTCACGTTTTCGCGACCCGTTACAGTTTCGCGCCAGGAAGCAGTTCAAACGACCTGATGAAGTTTTGTGATTTCCAATGATTAAAAGCACTCCAAAATTAAATGTTTTGCCGCTTTCCAATGCGAGCAAGGTAGAAGAACGTGTCCAAGCCACCAGAATTAAATATTTCATTATCCAAAGCTGTTGTTCATGATTTTTCTAACGGTTCAAGCATGTTTCAAGAACGATCATTTAATGAAGACGACCGACTCCTTATTTCATTCAATTTTTGGTTTCTCCGAGGCTGGTTTAAGGGGATCATTTCCTTGTTTATGTTGCACATTTTGTAGATCTCGAGGAAGTTCGTTGTAAGTTTTAAATGTTGTAAAGAAGCAAGACTTCTATAAGAATCAATGTAGATCTTAGAAAGGGATATCGAGAGAAAGAGAATTTTGTTGAAAGCTTTGAAGTTCTTTGCATGAATGAAAGATATTTGGCCTCTAGTTTTGCAAGCAATTGTCTATGTGGTTTTTCCTTCTGTCTTATACATTCCTAATTTACGCTCGTATTCCTTATCTGCTGCTTAATTTGAATTCTGTTTTTGAGTTTAAATATTGCTAGTGTGGAAATGAGTTCTGGAATGTGATCTTGGAGGTTTTCTATGCAAGGTTGTAAGTTGATTACGTTGATATCTTTTGTTATATGTTGTTACTGTACTTGAAGCTATCTGTTGTTAATCTTTCCTGATCTAATAAATTCGGCCTACGGCTATATTTCCCATCTCTTTTCATAATTTCTTGTTTCTTTCTGCACATTTATAATTCCTTTCCAGTAACTCTAGTCTTCATCAAGCTTAGATTTAGTAAGGGAACCAGCCCTCTCTAGAGATTGGTCTGGGAGACATCTCTTTCTCCCAGCCTTTCAATGTTGGCCAGGTCTAGGTTGCATTTAGTATAAAATCCTTTCCTATGGCAGATTCGTGACCAACACATCCATAGGTTCATCATCCATAAGATATTTTTGGGATGTAAACCCTAAACTTGAATATATTGGAGGATTAGTGGGATACATGGCCATATATGATACCTTAGTCATGGTTTGGTTTTCTTCCAATTATTTTGTATGCTCACATGGATTCTCCTTAGAAAACACTTATTTCTACTTAACTCTATATTACCCTATTCAAATCCACATTATTTTCCATAAACATTTTGAAGCATGCATTCACTACAATCACGTATAGAAAAGAAGTAAAATTGATTCAAAAGATAGTAGTAGTGAATAAATTAAATAAATGAAAGGAGGTGGAAATAATATATAGAATGTGGATTCCCATAAATAACCCAATATATCACATTTTATTCATACTTATATTACAAATAAATTCTCATTTAGAGGTATTTATAGTGCTACCAAAACCCCAATGAAATTTTAACCTCAATTCGATAGTAACTTGACCTTGAGGTTAACTTACAATATGAGACTAATAAATTACACCTTTAAGGAAGGTTATCCATAAATATGGATTAAACAATACCACTAAGGGTGCAATATGAAAAGGGCCTTTAGGCTTATATGAACATGACTGTAGTTTTACATAGATGATGAATGCATGTAGGTGTACATAATCACATGCTCATAGGCTACATTAATAGTTCTCATAAGCACTCCACAATTTTTGCATTGGTCTAAAAAGATCAAATTACACATGTTTAAATATATCCTACATTCTCATAAATAGGTTGCATATCCTTAAATGTGTGTTGCTCTTCAAAGGAAGATTATCTACTCATTTTCTTATTGCCTATGATAAATTCCTTACCTTCCACTACCCAATATGACTATCCTCTAAATCTCAAATACCTCATTTTGAGTCTACCATGCTATTAGATTTGTTCAATAAATGTACTCTATGTTAGGATCATGATCGAAGGTTGGCTTTGATCGATGGAGATATCTATCTTTTAGCACTCCCCTTTATCACATAATTGCCTTCTTAGGGAAAATTGTACCTTATAATTTCTACTTTTTGCCACTAGTTCATCAACTTGAGTAGGATTATTATGAAGAGAGTACATTCCAATAATGAATTGGAGTTAACTTATAATTTTTACATGCAAAATCCTATTTTAATCATTGAATGATTTTTATTTTCATAAATACTCCATAAAAATAAATTTATCTATGATCAGGTACGAAAAAATATAAGGTAAGAAATCCCAACTTACAAACCTGATATGTGTCTCATTTAGTATTGAATGAACCAGTTGGCTATGTGATGAATGACACTAATGACCTCCTTGAAAATCTAGGTTATGGTATTTATTATTAATCTCTACATCATGAGAACCATGAAACTATTGCTTACCAAGCAATAGTTGTTATGTCACCACTTGACATAGCAAGATAGGAAATATTCAAAGATGCAAGCTAATTACATGAACTTTCTATAATCAACAATTGTCTTCCCTTAAACAATCATTGTCAAAAACATATATAATTAATAAGAACTCATATAGAACTTCTTTCTCTTCAAAATTGGACAACTTATCACACAATTATTTGATAAGGATGTACATCTAATACATCTTGACATTCTTCACCAAAATATATAATAAAACATACATTTACGATAGAAATTGAAGGATCCAAGCTCCCTACATAGTTAGTTGAGTAGAATTACAATGGATCCCATTGCCTTTATGAAATCACTCTTATGGAGGTTAACATAAGCATAGTAGGGAGTATATTGGGAGTCTAGTTTCACCCATTGCTCCATGTATTTTAGGTATGTGATTCTATTAGTTTTCCATGTCTCCATTGCACCCTTCTTGGTTATTGAAATAACCTTTAGTATCCATTAAAATATTGAAGACCATGGTGATTATGGCATTGTCAAAATTAGTCACTTTTCTCATATAAGCATCTAAAATATATTTGGATTTACTACTAAAATGTTTGGCACATTCTACCACAAACTTAGGACATGGGATGAATGGATCAAATATTGTTGCCTTAATGATCTCTGAGTTGTGTATTATCGCATATCTTGCCTACATAGTGCCCCATTTCCATTGTTATTTCAATATCTACTATTTACTCCCACTTTCAAGAGATCATTATCTTTACAGGAAATATATACTTCTTTTTTTTAGAGGATGAGATATCGAGTGATTGACCTTTAGGCATTTTGTATCAAGAAAACCTACTCGGTAAAATTACCAAGGCAACTTACCTTTCAAATTTAGTAGCCTAGGTGGATACTTTGGAACTTTGAATAGAGGTCCAAGGTTCAAATCATAAGGGTGTAGGGTTGTACACCATGATTTGGTAACCAAAGTATGGTTGGGGATAAACATATGTTGGGTAAACAATATCAATCTCATATGGCCTATGGCCTTGTGGACATAAAAAATTATTTTACTCTTTACCCTTCAAATATCTTGTTAAAAAAAAACCAAATGTCATAGCCTATAATATGAGGACATGTAGACATGTAGATAAGACAAACCACTTAGCCAAAATATTCCTAACTTTCCATATTATTGCATCCATATATATAACATAGATAAAATTTTACCCATTATGAGTTACAAGGAAGGGAAATTACATAATGTTTTTTGGATGTAATGACACTTGGATGTCTTTACACCCATAGATTTCCAGTACTTAGAAAATCTAGGATCTGTAAAGTGTAGGAAGGGAACATGTACATGAGTTGAGATGGAAGGTTGACCAATCACAAGATGGATTTCAAACTCATAAAAAATAGTACATAGTCATTTTTTGATTCAAAACTATAGTTTGGAACCCCAATAACTTAAATACATAAATATTGAAGTTAATTATGAGGACTTCCACATCCATGGAGGCAACACTTAGACAATTTTAAGCATATACAGATTGGAGTATCATCATATATCATAAAGTCAATGATGAACAACTCAACCTTCATTTCCTTCACATCCACAAAGTGATCAACACTTAGGAAATCAATATACTTAGCCATCATTATAGACTACATATATGGAAATGCTCTTTATTTATTTTTGCTTAGGTTGCTTAAATGAGTTTTTGATTTTGTAAAGAAATAACTTAGGATCTTTTACTATTATAAACCTGGCCAAGGGTGCATGATAACAAGACTTCCATGTTAGCAATACAAATTGATACACTAACCTACAAATACAACAATAATGTTATCCAAATAAATAGGAGATTAAAAATGATTGAGATGACTTATCATCCTTTTTTGGGTGTCATTGGAAATAAATATTTTTAAAATGACATTATAGAGAAAACAATAATTATAAAGCCTAAGAAATCAAACACCAAACCTATTAGCAAGAGATTCATACTTCCAACATATTTATTAAAATCATTAGCAAAAAAAAATAGTTAGTAGAACATTGAACCATTAAAATTGTAGCTAAAACCTTACCCTTTTGTGACATTCATGGAATTATTCATAAAATGAGAAGAAAACTCTCAAAATGCATGATGCAATGCAACTCAATATCGGGCCCACAAAACAAGAGGTAAATTCCTTGATATTGGGGAAAAAATAACATAAGAAAGAGAGAGGTATGAAAACCCTACTTATTACTTGGACGATTGGTAAAGTGGTGGTCTTTAGGAAGTCAACCATCAAAGTTTTATAATTTAACTATCGTTGGGAAGAATACATTATGGCAATAAATGGGTTGGAGTTAGATTTAACTTCTAATGGTGGAAAATGCAAGGTGAAAAATAAGATAAATGAGTTGTGAAGCTAGATGTAGAGAGTCGATTAGAAAAAAAATATCAAATGATAATTATTAGGGCTTAAGAAGGTTTATTTATGGTAATTATGGTAGGTATAAAGATGTTATTCATAACTTTAAATGGTGCTTGATCTTATACCAACTTTTCAAAAATTTGACATCATTAATAATTGATGTAGTAGTTGTCAATTGATTGATATAATAACCTACCCAAAAAACAACAAATGGTGAAAGGACATAACAACAATAAATTTGAGGATGATGAGGTGACAATGTGTTGGTATTGAGAGAATTTTCGAGTCGATATTCCTACATATTTATGAGTTTCCAAGAGTGGCTTTGAGTTCTAGATCAATTTGGGTCCTCTAATTCCATAAAGGTAGCCAACACTTGGTTAATTTTAAGCCTATCTCATGTGCAGAGGGCACACATTATAAAACAATAAAATTAACGTATATCAAGCAATCTAAGATCAATGTAAAGTTAAGATTACACTCTTAAATGAGAAAACTTAGATAATTTCAAAGGAAAAGAAATATCAACTCTTCTATGAATTCATACTCCTTTGGGTAACACCATCAACAATTAAGGCTTTAAAGTTGGAATGAATTTGAGAACCTCTTTGCCCACAAGGTACTTAGTAATTTTGATCTCATGTTGACTCAAAAGAAAAATGCTCAATTTTCCCTTTCCCTAATCAAGTGCAATAAATGATCATCATAAAAGATAAATATGCTTGGACAAGCATAAATTTCTAAATTGTTAAAATTTTGAAAGATAAATTGTAGAAATGAAAAGTAAAAAATTTCTACTATCAGTGTCCAATCATATTCTCATTCGTTGGAGATAATTATTTATTCACAAGTGAGATCATTTGGTGTCTGAGAACACCTTCCATATATGTGTGTTGCCTTTATTTTTTTGTTGTATAGTGTGTTGATTTCATTTGTTCCTAAATATATTAATAATTTTAACACATTTTCACAAAAAAATAGCAAAATAATATGGAGAGTGATTGGAAGAACAAAAAAAATAATCAAAATCTTTAAAAACATCCATTAAGGGGTTTAAAGGCATATGTTATATGCATGCTACATGCATCTACAAATAACATAGCAAAGTTCAAAATCTCATATCCCACGCATGTAGGTGTGTATATATAAAATAGAGAAAGCTATTAAAAAAAGGCATAAGTTCAACTAGTTGAAACTTAGGCTTTTAACTTGAAGACCTAGGTTTAAATTTTGTTAGGTCAATTGCAATACCACTATGTGGCTTGATGAAATATTGTGATAATGCAATAATTATGTAATGTAGTACATTTTAATCCATATATCCAATTAAAAAATAATCCCAAAAAGTCATGTTTTAAATCCTAATTACTTTTCTTCATAATGTGCATAAATTAAAATATGCTTGAGTTAATGTATTCTTTGAATGCTAAATTAGTTTCCTTCGTAATATTGCACCTTTGAGATTCACCAAAATCTAGCTCAATGTATTGCATGTATTATTTATCAGAAATTGGATTAATGTACCATAGGCATACATGTTCTAGGGTGATGCTTAAAATTAAGAATATCCTCTATGTATGCATGGTATTCTTACTTATTAATTTTTGAGGGATATCATTTTCTAGTTTAATGTATAACTCAATGTTTTTTATGCTAATGTCAAGCATTTGAATCAACAATAATTTATTGATGGTTATTGGGCAATGCATCATCCCTTAGAGCATCAATATTGGCTATCTTACCTCCAACCTATCCACATGGATGAACTATCCTAACTATTGATCTGAGTAGGGGTTTCTTAGAGTTCAAAGGATGATGATGCTAAAGGACTTTCAATGTGTAGGCCTTGGCACATTTTTAGACTTTTTATCAAATATGCTATTGTTAATTATTCTTATAATATGATAATTTCACATGGTACCAACTTCACTTGTGGCACCATGACTCATATGGTGCTAACCTTAGTGGTGCCAACCCTATCAAACAGATAGACCTATGGTTCCAACTCACATGTCACCACCAAGCATCACAATACCCAAATAAAATCCTACTAGTGCTCGGTGTAAGGGACATAGTTGGACACGACCAGTATTGCAACTTGGCACATCAAAGATTGGCACCAATTATAGAAGCAACAAAATAGATGGTTCTATAGGTATTCATGAAACTACTTCTTGATCAATTAAATGTTAAAGCATTTCACCTTTCAACCATTTGTACTTGTTATACATTTGTATAAAGCTTAGAGCAATGACTTCTTTGCTTCTTCTTCAAATTCTTTGGTTATGTTCCCTATCTTCATTCTTTCTCTTTCTCACCCTTCAAAATCTCGTTATTAGTAGAGGGCATCAGCATTTGTTGTTTTACTTCTTCAAGTACAATGGAAAATAGTGTCCTACTTTCTAAAGTGCTACACCCCTCATGTACTAAGCATTTATAATATTGTCAAGATAAATACATGAGCCTTATACTTTAAAATGTATTTATATTTGTATCATATATAAATAAAATTACATACAAAAAAATTTCATACCCTACTTTCTATTATGAATGCACCTTAAACATAATCAATCCAAACTACCCAAAGTTTTTATCTAAATTACAATGAAAATAATTTTTTTAGAAAACATTTACACATGATAATAAAAAATAACTAAAACTCGCCAAATTTTTTCTTTAAAAAAAAATTGAATATTTGAAGAGTAAAATTAATAAACTTCTTTGGTGATGGAGGGAAGAAAGTAGAGAGGGGAGAGCTCTGGTCCCTCCCCTGCTCCCCCTCCCATGGCTCCTGGTTCTTGCCCAGTCTCTGGCTCAACCTAGGTCATCCTTCCCGGGGAGTGGTTGTTTGCAGATGATCTCTTGGGGGGAGATCCTTCTCCACTATCTGCGCCCCTCCTAGCCGGCTAGGGTTTCCTTGGTTGTTTTTTCAGACTGGTGCTTCCCAGGGATCCCTGTTTGGTTGGGGATCCCTTCCATTTTTCCCTCAGGCTTCCCCCTGGGATTTTTTGCAGGTTATTCGCGTGGATATGGTCCCTTGTGTTTCTTGATGCGATGGAGGTGATGGTTTAGGGTTTGGACAGCTTTTTGGGGTCTCCCTTGAGGTCCTCACAGCTTTGGGGGTGGTCTGGGGGGGCCTCTTTCCCCCTTTTGCTTGTGAATCCTCGACGGGATCCTGGCTGCTGTTATTCCCGCGTGGAGGCTTCTTCGTGCTGGTTCTGCTCCTTGGTGGACACCCTGGGCATCTGGTTTGGCCTTGGGGGGGCTTTTCCCTGTCTGGGTTGTTCCCATTCCCAGTCCCAGTTCCCTGAAGCTGCCTTTGTGCTTGGACGGGATTCTTGGTCCCTGCTGCTGGGTTTCCTTTTTCTGCTACATGTTTCATTCTTGGGGGGGTCTGATCTATGCTCGTAGACCATAGATCCCACTGTTTTGGTTGCTAAGGATCCCATCCCTGTGACTGTTTCCTCTTCCCGCTCGGTATTCCCAGTCCCTGGATCCCTGGTCCCTTAACTTGCTGTTTCTATTTTTTTTGCCGGGACAGGATCCTCTTCTATTTTCCCGGGGCGGGTTCATCGTGGTGCAGCTCTCTGGTCGTTTCCCGATGGGCTAGATCCTCTCTGTGCTGGCTGTCGACTTCCTGCAGGATGGCTCTCGCTGAACGGAATGTTTTCCCGGTGGGCGGGATGGTTTCTCCACAGGGCGGGATCTACCAAATCCGCCGGTTTTCCTGCGAGGCGGGATCCTTTCTTTTCTGCTGGTTTCTCGGATGGCGGGATTTCCCTGTTGCTTCCCGCTAGGCGGGACTTTTTGTGGTGGTTTTTACTGCTTCCCGCGAGGCGAGATTTTATTGTAACGGTTTTTCTTTGCTTCCTACTGGGCGGGATCTTCTCGATGGTGGTTTTTGGCTACTCCTCGCTGGGCGGGATCTCCAAAACTACTTTCTTTCTTATTTGTTTGTTTCCCGCTGAGAGGGATTGTTTCATGCTTACTGTTACCGCTGGGCGGGATTTCTGTTTTGGTGTTCAGTTTCAAGGGATTGATGCCCTAAGCCCATTGCTTATGTAATCAGGTTTTGGGATCCTTGTTAAAACCCACTGTAAATATAAACACTACTTACCAAAAAATTAATAAACTTCTTTGAAGCCAACACCTAAATAATAAAATATAAAAATATAACCATTATCATAACCCAAGCAATCACCTTCCAACCTCTAGATTATGAATTGTTAAGCTAACCCAAGCAATCACCTTCCAACCTCTAGGCTATGGATTGTTAAGCTACGACAAATCCTTCCAACAAACCCTTGATAGATGCCTTTTATATTAAAATAAAGCAACTCCTCATTATTTTGCATGAGAATTAAAAATATAAAATAAAGAAAAACTATTTTAAAATGTGATGTATTTGAGTTTTTATATGATAGAGATAAGTTCAGGAACCCATAAGTTCAAGGACGTGAAATGTTTTAATTTGTTTTAAATTTTTTAAATATTCTTAAGATTTATGATGATGATATTAACTTTTATCTTAGATTAACAACTAAATAAAAATTAAAAATGACCTTATGTTTTGACCTTTCTAGTAAGTAAGCAGATACGCCATTATTTTATACCTCTTGTACTTCGCAAGGACGCCATTAACGTGACCCGCCCTCCAGTAAGCAGATACGCCATTATATGATTGGATGCATTTGACTAGATATTTGACTCCTCCAACTGTAATGCCGTGCCTGTAAGGCCTTCTCCCTTGGGGAAGAGAATGGATATTTGGAGAGGAAAATCAGTCGAATTCTTTGGAGCCAACACCTGCATGGTGAGGTATAAAAATACAACCATTCTCAAAACCTGAACAATCACCTTCCAACCTTTAGATTATTTTTGTTCTTAATTGCTAGGGATTGCTAGGCTACTATAAATCCTTTCACCCAAACTTATACATGCATATTATATTAAAATAAAATAATTTTTACATGAAAATTATATATAATAAATAATAAACTATTATAAAATATAATATATTTAAGTTTTTATACAAAATCAACAAGTTCATAACATTATGGATAACATACAAACATGTTAAAGATAAATCTTCGACATTAATTATTAATTTAATCACATGTTTGCATTCTCTTGGAAAAAAAACAAATAAAATACTCTGAAGATACTACAAAATAATAAAAACATTCATAACCACCCTTATGTCTGTTCTTTCTCTACTAATACACGAGGAACCATTCATAAAACTATCTACTAATAGGAAAACAATAATAATTCAAAAACACATTTACCTTAAGATTTAACAAATAACAAATTATGATAATAATGATAATAAATATATTTATGTCTAACGTAAAAGAAACGAAAAAATTCTTTTATTTTTTTATTTAGATAAAGGAAGACAATCAAACGTGAATGTGTGTCAAATTTTCCATAACCCGTAACCAGAGTGCTTTAAGACATAAGCCATACATTCTACAAATGCATTGTCTTGCTTTTATGAGTTTTAGACCTCCATGAAATAGGAAGAGGGTGATGTGAAGCAAAAATGTTTAGAGGGATTGTTAATCTTAGATGTTAATAGAACGCTAAAGAATATCAATGTTGTCTTGAGAAGCACCAAGAAGCTAAATGAAATAATATATATTTCTTTATGGGATATTTTAACGCCATATTTTAATAATAAGAAGAAAAGTCTTCTATTATTATATTATATTTTTAAGAAATTTTTTTATTACTATATGATATGCTAACGCAGGTTATACCACCTCTCATACTTCCTATTCCTAAAAATAGTTTTTTGATGCAGCATTATGGCCCAATTTATGTCAGGAAAAATCTGAACAACAAAACCTTTCAGCTTTTCGCCAATTTAATTTATGTCCTTCAAAAATCCTTTCTATGTATCATAGAGATAAGCCCAGCAAAGGACCCCACGAGTCCAAGGACATGAAATGTTTAAACCTCCCCATTATGTAGATACGTCATTATTCTGCACCTCTCGTACATCGCAAGCACGCCCTTAAAGTGATCCGCCCTCTCTGATTGCATGCATTTCACATCTATGTGACTAGATATTTGACTCCTCCAACTGTAATGCTGTACCTACCACAAAATTCACATGCGCCACGACTTCCTCCCTTCGTGACGTTTTTAATTAATTCGACAGCCCGGTCTGGGCCGCTGATTACTGACACGTGGTACTCTAACGCTGCTGCATAGCATGGATCCGATTCCCGAATACAAACAGAAGTGCGAAAAGTTTAGGTGTTTTTTGAAGGAAAACCTCAAGACAAAGTCAATGATAATAAATACTCAATCACCAGCTGATACTTTTCTATCGAGAAGTTTAGTTTCTTCCTTGAGAATGTTAAATTGAGGATTTGTTTTACAAATTTGTGGAAAGATAAAGAAATTTAAAACAAGAAACGTTAAAAATTGAGACGTGGTTGAGTTCCTCGAACCCGATGAATATTTAAATCATGAGGCGTGATGTGTTTTTTAAGATTGATTTGCATGTAAAGCATATGATTTTAATACAGAAAAAAATAAAATGGAAGTGGCGAAAAGCTGAAGTAAATTCGTGCAGAAAGCTGTGCACAGGTAATTTAATTTACTGTGAGGTTGGTCCACAGTAAAAGGTATTAAATTGCATCATCAACCGTAGTACCTCTTTGTCCTAGCAGTACATTTCATAAATGCGGATTGTACAATGTCGGCATTTCGCTTCACAGATTTGTTTTGTTGTGAAAGGGAACGAAGTTGTCTGGTACAGGAAACAGCCGCCCGCATGGTAAAGTCATCGCATAAATATTGCTTTTATTGTGAAGAGGACGAAAAGAACAAACAATGTCAATGGCGTCCACACAGGTACTGGCCTACGTAATGACTTTTAATGTCAGATAATGTGACCGCCGCACAGTATGTTCCAAGAAGTAACTATTCATTTTGTCTCGGTCACGGAAATAAAGATGGTGCTTTCTGTAAAAGAAGGTTGAATCTTGTTAGCCTTATTTAATTTAATTGACTAAAATGATAACACCTACTAATATTACTTAGTAATATTAGTAAAAGGTTAAGGTAAAATGTTAAGGTTAAATGATAACACCTACTAAGATTACTTAACCTTTTACTAATATTACTTAGTAATATTGCTTTTATTGTGAAGAGGACGAAAAGAACAAACAATATCAATGGCGTCCACACAGGTACTGGCCTACGTAATGACTTTTAATGTCAGATAATGTGACCGCCGCACAGTATGTTCCAAGAAGTAACTATTCATTTTGTCTCGGTTACGGAAATAAAGATGGTGTTTTCTGTAAAAGAAGGTTGAATCTTGTTAACCTTATTTAATTTAATTGACTAAAATGATAACACCTACTAATATTACTTAGTAATATTAGTAAAAGGTTAAGGTTAAGGTAAAATGTTAAGGTTAAATGATAACACCTACTAAGATTACTTAACCTTTTACTAATATTACTTAGTAATATTGCTTTTATTGTGAAGAGGACGAAAAGAACAAACAATGTCAATGGCGTCCACACAGGTACTGGCCTACGTAATGACTTTTAATGTCAGATAATGTGACCGCCGCACAGTATGTTCCAAGAAGTAACTATTCATTTTGTCTCGGTTACGGAAATAAAGATGGTGTTTTCTGTAAAAGAAGGTTGAATCTTGTTAACCTTATTTAATTTAATTGACTAAAATGATAACACCTACTAATATTACTTAGTAATATTAGTAAAAGGTTAAGGTTAAGGTAAAATGTTAAGGTTAAATGATAACACCTACTAAGATTACTTAAGGTAAAATGTTAAGGTTACTAAGATTACTTAGTAGGTGTTATCATTTAACCTTAACATTTTACCTTAAGTAATCTTAGTAGGTGTTATCATTTAACCTTAACATTTTACCTTAACCTTAACCTTTTACTAATATTACTAAGTAATATTAGTAGGTGTTATCATTTTAGTCAATTAAATTAAATAAGGTTAACAAGATTCAACCTTCTTTTACAGATTCAAGATTCAGTAAAAGGTTAAATGATAACACCTACTAATATTTGTATCTAAGTTATAAAGTGGTTAAGGTTACCAATTTTTTTTAGAAGTTATTAAGTGTTATTGAGTAAAAGGTTAACAACTGGAAAGACCAAAGATCTGTCTTGCACAAAATTACTTAGTTTGATGGAACCGAGAGAACCAGGAATGTGGGAGGCTCACCGCAGTGTAATGGACGACATAAGTGCCGGAGGGCACAGGCGCGTGGATACAGCTAGGCCTACCATGGGATTTCCTGTAGGAACTGCTTTCATTATTTTAGTAATCTTTGGCGTCAGTGCTGTGTTTTCATGTTGTTACCACAGGCCTTGGTTTTATAGACGAATCAATCCCCTCTGTTCAAGCTAATTTACCATTACAGGTGAATAGGGATGCGGGGTCATCCCACAATAATGTAGGCACTCCACAGGTAATGGTGTTGAATTTTTCAATGTTCTTCTTAATGTCTATGTTAATCTAAATTGCTTTGAGCAAAGAGTCTCTCACATGATTAAATTGAATTTTGAGTTACAGAGCGGAAGTTTGGCGGTCGTGATGCCTGGAGACAAGGTACCCAAGTTTATTGCATGGCGTTCTCCCTATGGATCTGCGACATCTCCCCAGGTAAACGAGCCAAGGAATGCCGTCGCTTCTGTGTCTCGTTGAATATCTCGTGCACCATTGCTTGTATTTTGGATATATTTCTTTAGGGGTTTTGTTAAGGATTTCACATTAACAAATTTGATGTTTGGGAATTTCAAAGTGATAGCCATACTAAAGATGTTGGCATAGAGGTGGGCACCTGCCATGATTTTAAGAAATGAAAACTCTGATTTGTAAAACTCCGTTTGGGTTCTTTGTTGGAAACAGAACGGTGATACTACTGCCCTCTTTTTAACATACAGCTCAATATCTATAGTATCCACAAAGGTTAGAATCCATTTTTGTATGCATTGGCTAAGATATTCTGGGCATCGATAAATCTTTTGGGCATCCTTGTCTGAATTAATGTTCTGGTGAAAGTTTGGAAATGAATGAATTGGTGAAGAACCCATTTTTTCTCTGATTGGGCTTGAAAGCCTTTTATAAAAAACAGGACATGGATGTGGATCGTAACCCAGCAAAATCCTTTCTTCTCGAACTATCATGAACCAAAAACACAAATTCTTCTAAGCTTGGACAAGAATATCTCCGAAGCTCTTTTAAAATTTGATGTTTCAGACTTACGTTTCCAGAAAAGTTCGGAATTTCACGTGAAACCAGCGTAAAAAAAGGGAAAATATCGTTTTCTTGGCTTGCGTCATTATTGTGTCGTGTGTAGTGGAGTTTAGTGGTTTAGTGCTGTTCCAATTCCGGAATTAATATTTAATAAACAAACAAGATATTGTATAGAATATTTATGTTCTTTGTTTGGTTGAAGTAATGTAAAATATAATGTTATTAATTATATTTTTTTGAGTATAGTAATAAGGGTATTTTTCTTTTTCCCCTGATTTTAATTAAGATAATAAAGATGAAAGATCAATTACAAGAATAGAATATATATATTTTTAAGTAATGCTAAGTACAAAGAGTGGCACAGTTTGGACCACACTTCTTGGGGGTATAGCAAGTGAGGGGCTTCATTTCCCGTGATTCAAACTTAGAGGAATAGCAACAAAGGGCCTCCCTCACCGTGATTCAAAAACTTAGGGGCATAGCAACAAGGGGTTTTCCTCCGGGTGATTCAAAGTTAGGTTATCAAGATGGTATAGCAACTGAGGGCCTCTCTTCTCCTAATGATTTGAACTGGGATAACCAAGATGAAATGCTAACTACAAGAACATAATTTTTTTTTTTTTTTCAAGTAATGCTAAGTACAACCAATGGTACAACTAGGACCACACTCTCTTAAACATAACAACAATGAACCTCCCTTCCTCTTATTCAAACTAAGATCACCAAATTATAACGCTAACTACATACGGTTGGAATAATATTTCTTTGATAAGGGATTGGAACATCTTATCACCACGTCGACACCATTGACTAGAGGTAGTGCGCCTCAGATTTCAATTCTCCTCGTTCAAAGGCTACGCGTTATTTTCTCCCTAAGATTATCCAAAAGAAGAAAAATTTCCTCGTTCAAAGGCTACGCTTGATTTTCTTCTGAGGATCATCTAGAAAAAAAGAAGTTGTCACCATCTGATAGGCTGTATTGTTTGAATATGTTTATCTGTGATAATAAGAAAAACAAGCAAAATTGTCTAAACCTTTTGATAAGGTCTTTAAATTATCAGCTGTATAGCATAATAAATCCAGGCAATTAAAAAAATTTAAAAATATATTTTATTTAAATTATATAAAAAAGAAATTATAATCTTTGGTTTAAAGTTAATAGAATTTCAGATAATATATTGTAAGTATTTTATTGTTATCAATCAATTTATTATTAATTTCAAGTTAACATATTGTAAGTATTTGACTCCTATCAATGAACCTATTTCTTTTAAATAATCAAAATATAAACTATTTTCAAATGAATAAATCCTTCCTTTCTATTAATTATATAAAACTAAAACGAATTTATCTATATTAAGTGATCTATTGTAAGAGCTTAAATATTGATTTGAAAGTCCCTCAGAAAAATCGATCAAATCCATTGAACTAATACCGTGTAATAATTTTCTTTTGTCTTATTATTCAAAATCACAATCTTGAGAACTGATTGAGCGGGTGAAGAGTCAGCAAACGATGCGATATGGATAGCGTCACGAGTGCAACAGAACGAATGGTCTTTGTCATATTAAGAAATGGCCCACATTATCTAATGCTTATCATTATTTTTGCGGCCCCTCGTCATTAAGAAGCGTAAATCTAATTTGACAGTGCTGTAACGAATCATATAATTGCTTTTACAACATTCTTATTTGAAATGAGCTATGCTAATGATAATGCAGGAGCAGATAAATGTATTTGTATGGAGGTTATCAGACTTAATACAATGTAACTCTCCGTTATTTAGACTTAATACAATGTAACTCTCCATTATTTATATCTTAAAATATAAACTCTGCAAGAGAGTCCTCTAACTTTTGAGGATTTTAATTTTAATTTGCCGAAGTCGGGAGAGGGAGCGAAGTGCGAAGGGCGAAGGGCGCAGGGCGAAGGAGGGAAGGGCCCGAAGTCGGATTGCGCAGCCGAAGACGGGCTGCGCTTCCGACAACTGCGCAAGCGAAGCTTGCACAGTTGGGTTGCGCACGCGAAGTTTGCGCAGTCGGGTTGCGCACAGGGACTTGTGCACAGTTCGGGTTGCACATGGACCACGGTGCGTAGTCGGGTTGCGCACGGACCGAGGTGCGTAGTCGGGTTGTGCACGCGAAAACTGCTAAGTCCGGGAAGCACTCGGTCAACGCCCGACTGCACTGGTCAAAGGCAGCGAAGTCCGACTTCGCTGCGAAGTCGGGAGGACAGCTCCAGACTTAGCCAAATTTTTGGGGAGCGGTTGGTCAACGCCCGACTGCGCTGGTCAACGACAGCGAAGTCCGACTTCGCTACGCAGTCGGGTGGACAGCTCCAGACTTAGCCAAAATTTTGCCTTGCGAACTTTTGTTGTCCGGAGGCTTGTGCGGCTACGGCGATGGCTTGCTTGGCTGGGAGGAGAGAAACACCGAAACTGAGAGCAATGTCTCGAATCTGAGCTCAAACTTATAGAACCCGAAAGAAATCGCTCTAAGGCGATTTGTACAGAGAACAACAAAGATTTTAGCACACAGAGATAACTGCAAACCCTACAGATGCCTTAAAACAACAACGAATTTTATTCATATAAGACGAGGGTTACAAAAGTCCTCAACTGAGGAAAACTAACATCTGTAGACTAAAGCTGCAGGATAAACTGAGACGAAAAACAAATGTCGAGTCTGCTGCTCGGACATTAAACAGATGAGCCACACTGCTCACTGAAACGATCTCGTCTCCTACTACTGTTTCTCCAAATTTCCTCCCGCTCTCGACTTTTCCACACTCTTGTCTAAAGACCCGAACTGCCTTATATAGCCGCGGGGAGAGGAAGATAGGGGTTGTCCTCTGACAGGTTCTGACAGACCCTCAACTAGGGTTTCTGACCAATCGCCGAACTGGCATTAACTTCTGTGGCGATCGGATCTGTCAGACGTCACATCTGTCAGAAGGCACGTGCGACGTCAAGTCAAAAGTTTTGTCGGGATCCTCGACTTCGTGAGCGCAGTCCGGCTTCGCCCAAGTTCGGAGCGCAGTTGGGCGGAGGCGTGAAATCTGGATTAATATTTCTAACACCCTCCTTTAAGCCTGATTTCACGAGCGCTTTGACTCCAAGCTGCTCTCGCAATCTGTTGAAGTCTTCCTCCTTCAAAGGCTTCGTGAAAATATCTGCCAACTGCTCCTTGGATCTGCAAAACTGCAGTTGAATTTCTCCGGACTTCACCAACTCTCTGATGAAGTGATAACGAATATCGATGTGCTTCGTCCGGCCATGGAACACGGGATCCTTTGACAGTGCGATGGCCGAATTGTTATCACAAAAAATTGTTGTCGCGCCTTCCGAAGGATAGTTCAGTTCACTCAGAACTCTTCGTAGCCAAACTGCCTGGCATGCGGCTGACGTGGCGATGACATATTCTGCTTCGGCTGTGGACAACGCAATGATGGGTTGCTTCTTGGACGCCCATGAGACTGCCCCTGATCCGAGATGGAAAGCATACCCAGAGGTGCTCTTCCGATCGTCGGTGCTGCCAGCCCAGTCACTATCTGTGAAGCCCACCAGTTCCAACTGGTCCTGTCTGGCGTAAAATAGGCCATTGTTCCGCATCCCGTTGACATAGCGCAAGATCCTCTTGCCTGCTTGCCAGTGCGTGTCCTTCGGAGTCTCCATAAAATGACTGATCAGACTGACTCCGAACATCAGATCTGGCCGAGTTGCAATCAAATACATCAGACTGCCAACTAGCCTCTTGAACAGGGTTGGATCTACATTCCTCCCTGAATCCAACTTGCTCAACTTCAAACCTGTGGCTACAGGTGTGATGGCAGGTTTGTTGTCCTCCATCTTGAACCGCTTCAGGACATCCTTCGCATACTTGCCCTGAGAAATGAAGATGCCATCTGTCGATTGGTCAACTTCAATGCCAAGAAAATACTTCATCAACCCTAAGTCCGTCATCTCGAACTCCTTCTTCATGGTTGTTCTGAACTGGTCGAACAGGACATTGTTGTTGCCAGTATAAATCAAATCGTCCACATACAGACAGACGATAATGAGCTCACCTGCTTCATTTGTCTTCATGTACAGGGTGTGCTCATATGGGCATTTTACAAACCCATTTTGCTAAAAATAATTGTCAATCCGATTGTACCAAGCCCGGGCGCCTGCTTCAAACCGTACAGGGCCTTCTTCAGCTTCAGGACTTTGCCCTCCTGGCCTTCAATTTCGTAACCTGGTGGCTGGTCTATGTAGACCTCTTCCTCCAACACTCCGTTGAGGAAGGCTGACTTGACATCCATCTGGTACATCTTCCAACCCTATTGGGCTGCCAATGCCAGGATCATCCTGACTGTGTCAAGTCGGGCTACAGGCGCATAAACCTCATGGTAATCGATGCCTGACTTCTGCTTGTAACCCTTCGCCACCAGTCTGGCTTTATGCTTGTCAACGTCTCCTTGGGCGTTGAACTTTGTCTTATACACCCACTTGACCCCAATGGTCTTCTTCCCTACTAGAAGATCTGTCAGTTGCCATGTATCATTCTTTTCAATGGCTTCAATCTCCTCGTCCATCGCCTACACCCACTTCTGATTCTGACTTGCATCTTCGAACTCTACTGGATCAACTTCAGTAAAGAATGCAAAGTCAGAGTACTCTTCATCTACATGGGTTTGGGTTGCCTCGTAGATTTCTTGCAAGCTCCTTGTCTTCGCTGGCGTCACCAGGTTCTGGATTCTACTTGCACATGGAGGCGACCGAGATGGAGTGGTTGTGCTACTGCTGGCACCGCTGTTGCTGCTGGAGGTTGCAGGTGGCTGCACACTTCCTTCTTCCAAGTCAACAGACTCTACCACTGTTGGCTCTGATCGGCCAGTCTCCGACTTCCAGTTCCAGGCTTCATCTTCAAGAAACTTCACATCACGACTGATGATGAGCTTCTTCGTCATAGGGTTGTACAACCTATATGCCTTCGCCTACTCACTGTACCCTATGAAAATGCACTTCTCAACTCTATCATCCAACTTCTGCCGCTTCTCTTCTGGAACATGTGCATATGCAATGCACCCGAACACACGCAAGTGAGCCACACTTGGCTTCACACCGCTCCAGGCCTCCTGAGGGATTTTGTCCTTCACGCTTTTGGTGGGACATCTGTTCAGCAGGTAGACTGCACATGTTACAGCCTCTGCCCAAAATTCGTGCGGCAATCCCTTCGCCTTCATCATGCTTCGTGCCATCTCCATGATGGTCCGGTTCTTCCTCTCAGCTACGCCGTTCTGTTGTGGCATGTATCTGGCAGTGAACTGCCTTCGAATTTCGTGCTGCTTGCAGTAGTTATGGAATTCGTTGGAGATGTATTCACCTCCGCCATCTGTCCTGAGAGTCTTGATCTGATATCCGCTCTGTTTCTCCACCAGAGCCTTGAACTCCTTGAATCTGGCAAATGCTTCTGACTTCAGCTTGATGGCATAGATCCAAGTCTTCCGGCTGAAGTCATCTATGAACGTTAAGAAGTATTTGTTGCCGACAAACGTGCTGGTCTGCATCGGACCGCAAATGTCTGAGTGCACCAGCTCCAGTGGTTGTGATGCTCTCCAAGACTGACCAGAAGGGAACGAATCCCTATGTTGTTTGCCGACTAAGCAGCCCTCACAAACTTGATTTTGCTGCTCTATCAGGGGTAAACCCTTCACCATCTGCTTCTTGTGCAGTTGATTCAAGCCACTGAAGTTCAGGTGACCAAATCTGAGATGCCACAACCAGGTAGCATCTTTCACAACTGCACTCAGAGACATCAATGATTCATTCTGAATCTACAACGAAAACATTTTATTCTTCGTCATGGACACTGTAGCAATCTGCCCATGCGACTTGTCTCTGATGGTGCAAGCTCCGTCTTTGAACTGGACCGTATGTCCCTTCTGCACGAGCTGTCCAACGCTCAACAAGTTATGCTTCAGGCCAGGCACATAGTAGACGTCACAGATCTGCTTTCGTTCACCGTGCCTGGTGCGGATGAGGATCTTTCCTTTCCCCATTACGGGAACCTTGTTGTTGTTCCCCATCTTCACCTCAGACTGGACTATTTCATCCAGTTGGGAGAACATCTCCTTGTTCCCCGTCATGTGGTTGCTGCACCCACTGTCTAAATACCAGACATTCTTCTGGCACTCCTCAATGTTGCAAGTCAACAACACATTTCCTCCTATCGCATTTTCGGTTTCATCCGTGTAATGGGCCTGCTGTTGGTTCTCCTTGGCCATCCGTTTTCTGCACTGTGAGATGTAATGGCCGAACTTCTTGCAGAAATAGCACTGGACCTTTGACATGTCCTTCTTCTGACCAGATCCAGCTTGCTAATTTTTTGAACTGCCTCTTCCACCTTGCTGATGGAAATTATAGTTGGTCTCTCCTTCGCTAGGGTTTGACCGTCCTCCTTGCTTGTTGCCTTTCCCACGCCTGCCTCTGCCTCTTCCTCCGTGAGAACTAGAGGCGCCATGGTGGGAATCTTGTCTGCCGTTGTCTCGGAATGAGACCTGAGCCTTGAATGCTTGCTCCAGAGAGGTCTGAGACGAACGACTCAGCCTCTGTTCATGTGTCTGCAACGAACCCATGAGCTCGTCTGTCGAGAGGGTTGTCAGATCCCTCGACTCTTCGATTGCTATCACAACCGAGTCAAACTTGGCAGGCAGACTTCTGAGAATTTTCTCCACGATTCTCTGGCTCTGCACAATTTCTCCGTTCAACCGCATCTGGTTGATAATGTCCGTCGTCCGGGTGAAGAAATCACTCATGGACTCGGACTCACTCATCTGCAGATTTTCAAACTCCCTCCTGAGCATCTGCAGCTTCACCAACTTTACCTTATTGGTGCCCTGGTACGAGCTGGCCAGAATCTCCCAGGCCTGCTTCGCCTTGGTGGCTGATGCGATCCGCGGGAAGATGGACTCCTCGACCGCTTGCATGATGTAGAAGAGGGCCTTCTGGTCCTTCTTCGTGTTCTCTTTCAACAGGTCCTTGTCTGCTTGAGAGAGGGCGGCCAATGTTGTTGCATCTACCGGTTCTAGGTAGCCGTTCTCGACTAACTCCCACAGCTCCTGAGATCCGAACAGGATCTTCATCTGGATGCTCCAGTAATCGTAATTCTTCCCGTTGAAGCGCGGGATCTGCAACTGCAAGTTGTTGCTACTGGAAGCCATTCTGCTTCGGTCTCCACGTCAAGGGATCAATGGCTCTGATACCAATTTGAAGATTTTAATTTTAATTTGTCGAAGTCGGGAGAGGGAGCGAAGTGCGAAGGGCGCAGGGCGAAGGAGGGAAGGGCCCGAAGTCGGACTGCGTAGCCGAAGACGGGCTGCGCTTTCGACAACTATGCAAGCGGGCTGCACAAGCGAAGCTTGCGCAATCGGGTGCGCAAGCGAAGTTTGTGCATAGTTGCGCACGGGTTTGGGGGTTGCGCATAGGGACTTGTGCGTGGGTGGGGGGGTTGTGCATGGATCGAGGTGCGCAGTCGGGTTGCGCACGCAAAAGTGCTAAGTCCGGCAAGCACTCGGTCAACGCCCGACTGCGTCGGTCAAAGGCAGCGAAGTCCGACTTCGCTGCGAAGTCGGGAGGACAGCTCCAGACTTAGCCAAATTTCTGGGGAGCGGTTGGTCAACGCCCGACTGCGTTGGTCAACGGCAACGAAGTCCGACTTCGCTACGCAGTCGGGTGGACAGCTCCAGACTTAGCCAAAAATTTTGCCTTGCAAACTTTTGTTGTCCGGAGGCTTGTGCGGCTACGGCGATGGCTTGCTTGGCTGGGAGGAGAGAAACACCGAAACTGAGAGCAATGTCTCGGATCTGAGCTCAAACTTATAGAACCCGAAAGAAATTGCTCTAAGGCGATTTGTACAGAGAACAACAATAGATTTTAGCACACAGAGATAACTGCAAACCCTACAGATGCCTTAAAACAACAACGAATTTTATTCATATAAGATGAGGGTTACAAAAGTCCTCAACTGAGGAAAACTAACATCTGCAGACTAAAGCTGCAGGATAAACTGAGACGGAAAACAAATGTCGAGTCTGTTGCTCGGACATTAAACAGATGAGCCACACTGCTCACTGAAACGATCTCGTCTCCTACTCTGTTGTTTCTCCAAATTTCCTCCCGCTCTCCTCTCTCCCTTTCCACACTCTTGTCTGAAGACCCGAACTGCCTTATATAGCCACCGGGAGAGGAAGATAGGGGTTGTCCTCTGACAGGTTCTGACAGACCCTCAACTAGGGTTTCTGACCAATCGTCGAACTGGCATTAAATCGCCGAACTGGCATTAACTTCTGCGACGATCGGATCTGTCAGACGTCACATCTGTCAGAAGGCACGTGCGACGTCAAGTCAAAAGTTTTTTCGGGATCCCCGACTTCGCGAGCGCAGTCCGGCTTCGCCCAAGTTCGAAGCGCAGTTGGGCGGAGGCGTGAAATCTGGATTAATATTTCTAACATAACTTTGATAGGATGAATAATTTATGGGTAACCAATTCATTTGTAGAGTTTAAAAAAAAAAATTAATAAAGTTATTTATGATTTTATTGAAAGACAGACCAAAATTCTAACTAACTATTGAGTTAATAAAATAAGAGAGAACATTAAGACTGAGAGCTTGTTGACTAACAAAGGCAATTGTTATATCATTATTATTTTGGGGACCAATCCATGACTGTACTGATAACTTTAACTGCATGGGTTTGAAAGACAAACGATATGGATATAAGAATGAAAGAATGAAATATGGATATAAGAATGAAAGAATGCTTCTTTCATCAGAGTAGATAGAATGATGTTAGTTCATTCTAACAAGGTGGCGTAGTTTTAGTATCTTTATATTAATAAAAATATTAGGGATATAAAAATGGAGCTGACAAAAATGTAGTTATTGAAATTTTAAAATTTTATAGAATATTTACTACTTAAATATTTTTTATTAAAATTATTATTAAAATATGTAGTTAAATTAAATATATGAAAAATGATGAAATGAAAGCTTATATCATTAAAAGATATTATAAATTATAAGAAATTTTAAATAGAATAAATTAAAAAGAAACAAAACAGATCATTGGTCATTTTTTTAAGAAATATTTAATTTTTTTATTATTATTAAATTTAAGTATTTTATTTTTTGAGGTTTTAGAAAAACATTGATATGTTTAATGAAGATGCATTTGCACCCTTCATTCATTTTAAGTTTATGTTTTAAAATGTTAAATATTTTTAATTTTTAATAATAAAATTTTATATACAACTTTTTTTTATAATTTTTTGTTTTAAATTTGATCTTTTAAAATTTCATGAATTTCAATGTCAAATTAGATTGCTCATTCTCTTCATTTTTGCACATGCTCAATAAGATATTGTTTATTTGTGAAATCTATGAAATAAGATATTTTAGTTATTTTCCCACAATTGCTAGTTTCAAGGATGATTATTATACCATATACACTATAAATAATCATGATAACTGGTATTTTATAATGACTATCCCAAAGGAGTAGGGAAACAACCTCAATATATTAAAAGATATTACAAGATAAATTTTACTTACTTGGGTGTAAAAGGAAAGAGAATGTCTATATTCATAATCAAAGTGCATAATCAAGAGTGGTTCATAAGTGGTTACTTGGCATGTAAAAGGAAAGAGATTGTTTATATTCATAATCAAGTGCATAATCAAAAGTGGTTCATAATTGGATACTTGGCATGTAAAAAGGAAAGAGATTATCTATATTCATAATCAAAGTGCATAATCAAGAGTGGTCCATAAGTTGCTACACAAACTAGTTGTGATATTGGCATTCATTAAAAAAGCAAATCCATTCCTTCTCCTTAATGTGATACCTTTAATCTTGGTAGAAATGAGCATTCCTCTATATTATGATGTGCATTACATATGCTATAAACTCTTTTTCCATTGGGCACTTACTAAGTAGATGCCTTTTTTAGCACCAAGGGTAGAATTCTAATTCTTCTTTAGTTGTAGCAACAACATGTCAATCTTGATGCTAGTGAATTGAGTATTTTTACTTTGAAATATTCTAGCAAATTTCCTAGTTCAATATTCATTATTTCTCTTACCTTGGACACTTGAGAAAGGGTCTTATATGTCTTGTCCCTTCTTGCAAACCAAGTTGGGTGCTATATTAGCTAAATCATATGTGTTTGTAACAAATTAAACAACCATTTTCTCATTATTGCTTTAATTTTTAAGTTAATATGCCATTGTTTTGGCATGAATAGTATAGCCTCTAACATGAAATGATGGTGTGTTTAATGACTTTCCTACTGTGAACTTTTAAATATTCATAACCCAACTAATGATATCATCATATTCAATAATGATTTCTTTAAACTGGGTGACTTATTCCTCTGTGCACTCTTTTCCTAGCACCAAACATTTTTCATTGATGACTTCAATAGACCTATAGGTATAATATTTTACTTAAATGTACCTTTTCTTGATATTATGATATAGAATGAAGAGGATTTTGTTAACATTGATATTTCATATGGTATATCAAGAATTAATTAAGAGCCTAATCCAGTTCCTTTAAACAACTCTATGATATCGTCATAACCTTCTTAGAGTCTACTCATGATGATATCCATCTCACTCAATTGATCATATCTTGATAATGATTTGTTATCTCATGATTGATTATCATTCTATTTCACAACTTCATATTTGTCAAATTAGTTGAGGTTATACAAACATGATTGCTTAGATTCAATTCATATAAATTTTTTCTACTACAAAACTTTATATGTGCATAAAATTTGTTGATATGTAGCCCTTTCTAGATAACTTATTGACTCATTCACTTAATAATGGCATCACAAAGTAAGGTAAGTCAACACAATATCTTCCTCTACAACAAACACTCCAATATGTGAGTCTATCTTCCTGATTAAATATTGTAATGCTTCTACAATGTTTACACATATTCCATCCATCTGAATAGATCCATTTGAGACACAAGTCTAGGTAAGTCCCATTCTATTGTATATAACTTCTAATAAGATTTTACAACTTCCCCCAAATATATTGTGGCATTTTGCAACATTACCCTTCAATTCTGAGAGTGCTATAGATTGGAAGTGGTTTCATTATCTTAGAATTGCAAAATCTCATCATACTTTTACGTTCACTTGTATCTATAATGGATCTTCGACCATTATTTTTTTTCATTCACTGATTATATTATGTTACAAATTTTGTTTTCTATATGGATTTTTTATTTGGCATAGGCTCATTCTTATTCCTTAAGGTCTTATTGTAACAAATCATGCTACATTAACATTGACAAAGCTTCTAGT
Source organism: Wollemia nobilis (assembly GCA_028583015.1). NCBI lineage: Eukaryota > Viridiplantae > Streptophyta > Pinopsida > Araucariales > Araucariaceae > Wollemia > Wollemia nobilis. The sequence continues at coordinate 3,036,141 of JAQPPZ010004166.1, read as the reverse complement.
ATATTCAACTTCACAAGAGTTTTATTCAATTATTTGGCTATATTAAACCTAGTTTTAATCATATTCATATTCGTAGGGGTTTTCTTCAATTCTTTGGCTATATTGAACCTCATTTTGGTCACATTCTCCTCATTTTATGGTGTAAACCTTCTAATATATTAAAATAACTTGTTGATCTTCCTTAGCAAATGATGGATATCTTAAACTTTATTCATCAACTTTATTATCTTTGTTCATGTCATTCTATTACCTAGGTTAATAAGTTCTTGATTAGAAAACCATTGGCTCTTTACCTTTTACTAGTTATGGTTGTTAATTCTCTGTATGAAATCGTGAAGATATGATAATTTATCCTTAGGATTTTTTTTAAATTATTTGTTTAGGATATTTATATTGAATAGTTAATATTGGTCATTTTCTTCCGAATATGGTAGTATTTGTCCCTATTATATATTTGATTCTATGAGGTTGAATGAGGAGCATGCTTTTAAGATTGGTCTTGTTAGAAATTACTATATCAGAGTAGGTGATATAGGTTGAGTCACCACTCAACATATGGTTTGTATGGTCTGCTATAGGACAAAGGTATAACCACCATCATAGTCCATGTGATAGATCATGTGAACTAACCACCCTTAACAAGGTCCATGCATGCAATATAGGACAAAAGTAGTTGTAAATTTGTTATGCCTAAATAAGGAATCCTATCTACTTTAAATACCTATCATTGTATAATGTAAAATATTTAAAGCTTAATTTCTAACATGTGGTATCATAGCAAGTAGAAGAAAGAAATAATTATCCTTATGATCCTCCTCTAGCTTCGACATAGAGAAAGCCAAGGTGCACTCTATTTGAGAAAAAAATCAAGATTGAGATAAGAGATTTCAAGGGTAAAATTACCTTGTGTTAAATTATCACCATGAAGAGAAATTCCATGGTTGAATTGAAAAATTTTAGTGTGGAAAACCCTTGCCAAAGGAAGATTTAAGCAAGAAAAATAAAGTTATTGAAAGCTCCATAAAGGATTGAAGGAAGCTATTGAAATCTCCATAAAATATTGATAGGAGTGATTTAAAGCTTCATTTTTTAAATTTACAATGAATTTTGAAGAAAAGTGGAAATAACCTATTGAAAAGGCATTGAAATAAATTTAAAAAAGATTTAAATTTAAAGACTCATAGAGTCAATTGAACTTTTGAAAATATAGTTAAAAACAAGGTTAAAATTACAATCCATTAAATCCATTTGAAAGACTTTTAAAAGAAATATTAAAAAGGCTAAAATATAGGGTATTAAAATATTTTTGAGAAGTACATTAAAAAAATTTGAAGAAATATAAAAAGACTTATTAAATCCATTATTAAAAATGCATTAAATAAATTATAAAAAGAGGTCTTATAAATTTGAAGCTATTTTGTAGTATTATAATGTTCAACAATTAACATGATAAGGTAGAGCCTCTTGAAGGGACTACAAACCAAAAGCAAGAAGGAAAGCAACTAAATTTTTTCAAAGGCATAGAGAAGCAAAGGAAATAATGTAAAAGGTAATAACCTTGTGAAGAAATAGAATGTTCGAGCATTAGGCAAAAGACAAGAAAGAAAAAATAATCCTATGAAGGGGCTCTCAAGATGCTAAGGAAGGAACCTAAGGAAAATAATTAGGAGAAAGGAAATGAGAGAGGCATACAATTTGATAAGTACACTATAGGGATATGTAGTCTAAGAAGCACACCAGAGAGACATGTAGTTGAATAAGCACATTAAACAGGAAGAAAGAAACGACCCATAAAGAATTCACGTGAAAATAAAATGAAGAACATTGCAAGAGAGCATTGCAAAAATTAACATGGATATTGAAAATACCCCAAAAACATTACGAGTTGTCAAAGGGTTCAAAAAGGACACCTGGGATTAAGTCGATGCATCTTCCAAGAGTACATGGGAATTTTTTAAGTTGGATGAATAATTGAAGAAGCATATTTTATCTCACATATCTTGTGAGAAAGAAACAAAGGTATAAAGTTTTGAAAAATCTTCTTGTTTAAAAGAAGCTTATTATTCCTTTTTAAAAGGTTTTGGAAAATATTTGAAGGGTGAACCTCACATTGATAGTGAGAGAAAAGAAGCAAAGGAACAAAATTATTTTTTATTGAAGAAAAGGAAGGAGTTATTATTTTGAAAAAAATTTAAGGTATTATTTGAAAGGTAAAATATATTATAAAAATGGGATATTCAAAAGAAATAATCCATAGAGGAAGAAAAATTCCCTCTATTTGGTGAGACACAATTTTTTCGCATTTCAAAATAACAATTAAAATTTGAGTATAGGCACATATATTCTCATTGAAAAGATATTTTCGAGGTAAATTTGGTAAAAGAAGAAAAATTAGATTTTGTAAAAGTTTACTATGGCTAGTGGAACACCAAAGTTCTGTTAACTTGATTTCTAGTTATTGAGAGAGAACAACTATGCTACCTAAAAGACCAAAATCATGACACAACTTGAGTTGAGGAAGTTTAGCAAGTAGTATATGGAAGCATTACCTATCTTGCTAAAGAAGGAGAAGATAGAGAAAACTTTGATAAGGTAAACAGAAAGGAAAATTTTATCATCATGTTCAGCGTAGTAAATGAGGTCCAAGCATGCATTAGATATATGACCACAACCAAGAATGCATGGGAGAAGTTGAAAACAATATTTGAAGTCAAAATTAAAATTAGATTCTATTCCTCCAAATTCAACTTGATTGTCTAAAAAAAAGAGTGGAAAAAAATTGGAAGGATCAATGAGAAGAGTAGTATAATTGAAAGCACTAGGAACTCAGGTATATAATGAAACATTAGTTCTTATTATCTTGAGATCACTCTCATCCAAGTATAATGTTTTTGTGATTACACTAAATGTTATTGAGAAAACACCAAGCCTTGATAAGCTTGTGAACCTACCTGAAAAAGTAGAGGCCTCATATACTACAAAAGAAGAAGAACAATTACTAGTTATAAGTCAAATAGGGAAGCAACCATTCAGGAGAAGCAAGAGACCTATGCAATGCTTCAAACAAAGAAATATTTTTAGATATTTCATAATCAAAGGATTGATTCTCAAAAAGTAGTTTCAACATCCAAAGGATATGTGATCATTATGGAAGAAATGTATACACCATGAAGGATTGTTAGCATATTCCATTCAAGAATGGATTCCCTTCATGAGAGATGAACTAGCAACAAAATAGGTTGTCTTCAGAACAAAAAAATAAAAGTCAAACAAAGGCACATAAAATAATTGTAGCCAAAGAGAATCAAGTAAAATAAGAAGAAGAAAAGATTCAAGAAATTGAAGAAGAACACGTGTTTTTTGCACAAGCATAAATGAGACAATGCAACAATGTTTGGCAAAATCCCAAACAAATAATGGGTAGAGAAACATAGAAATGTCCAAATCTCCATACAAGATGAGTTACATTGGTTCATCATTTCAATCCAAAGAATCAACATGAGGTAACATTGCCTGGATATGAAGGGGATCATTACAAGCCTAAGTCATGGGACACCTCTAAGGATAAGAAGTCCAATACAATATAGAATGCAGATATTAAGTTCAAAGTAAATTCATTCTCTATTCAATTTCCAAAGTACAGAGAAAATCATCTACAAAATGAATGGCCTATTCTGAAGAAAGCTTTAATAAGGCATGGAACAACTTGTAAATTAGATCTTGTTGGAAGAAGATCATCTATCTATGTAGCCCGAACAAGATATTCCTACATTATCATCAATGCCTAGGATCTCATAAGACTATTGTTAAGAAGTGTACCAACACTACAAGTTATCACGATACTAGATAATAATATGCATTATGATATCAATAAGATTTATAACATAGTTAATGATAAAGGCAAAATTATTATACAACAACAACTATTAGGGCTAAATGGTTCAACTCTAAGGATCATATAGCAATTGACATGTTGCCACATTCTACTTCAAGGAAAAACTATGGCATTTATGGGATCATTCAAAGGACTTAAGAAAGTGTGGATAATTTCTAGAGATTGAATTCAAAATATACATCTCATTAATCGTATCAAAAAATCATGATAAAAGGAGAACTAAAAAAAAAATCTAGGATTTGGTCACAATTAAAAAATTATAAAAAAAAAAAGCAGTTAAAGAATCCATACACAATTTTCATTCCACCATATGCCAGACAAAAAACAACAAAAAATAAATTCAACAAGTGGCATTGGATGCATGGTAGTATAAGATTCACTTGAACAAATTGAAAAAATGTATTTTCAAGAATCAAAGTCTATAAGTATCAAATAAGTACTTTTGTAATAAATGTATTTGGAGTGCATTATTAGTAGTATTTGACACTCCTAAGCATTCAAAGTAGTATGTCTACATTAAGCGAGGGGATTCCTCTTGAAAATTCCTACATCACCTTTAAAAATTTAATCAAGTCAAAATATTTAAGCGAGGGGATTCCTCTTGAACACCTTCCATATGTGTGTTGTCCTTTATTTTTTTCGTTGTATAATGTGTTGATTTCATTTGTTCTTGAATATAATAATTATTTTAACACATTTTCACAAATAAATAACAAAATAAGATGGAGAGTGATTGGAAGAACAAAAACAAAATATTGTATAATCAAAATCTAAAAAAAAAACCCATTGAAGGTTTAAATGACATCAATGTTATACACATGCTACATGCATCTACAAATAACATAGCAAAGTTCAAAATCTCATATCCCATGCATGTAGGTGTGTATATATAAAATAGAGAAAGATATTAAAAAAAGGCACAAGTTCAACTAGTTGAAACTTAGGCTCCTAACTTTAAGACCCAGGTTTAAATTGTGTTCGGTCAATTACAATACCACTATGTGGCTTGATGAAATATTATGATAATGCAATAATTATGTAATGTAGTACATTTTAATCCCATATATCCAATTAAAAAATAACCCTAAAAATTCATGCTTTAAATGCTAATTACTTTTCTTCATAATGTACATAAATTTAAAATATGCTTGAGTTAATGTATGCTTTGGATTCTAAATTAGTTTCCTTCATAATATTGCATCTTTGAGATTCGCCAAAATCTAGCTCAATGTATTGTATGTATTATTTATCAAAAATTGGATTAATGTACCATAGGCATACATATTCTAGGGTGATGCTTAAACTTAAGAATATCCTCTATGTATGCATGGTATTCTTACTTAGTAAGTTTTGAGGGATTTCATTCTTTAGTTTAATGTATATCTCAATGTTTTTTACCCTAATGTCAAGCATTTGAATCAACAATAATTTATTGATGGTTATTAGGCAATGGATCTTCCCTTAGAGCATCAATATTGGCTATCTTGCCTCCAACCTATCCACATGGATGAACTATCCTAACTATTGATATGAGAAGGGGTTTCTTAGAGTTCAAAAGGTGATGATGCTACAAGACTTTCAATGTGTAGGCCTTGGCACCTTTTTGGACTTTTTATCAAATATGCTAATGCTAATTATTCTTATAACATAATAATTTCACATGGTACCAACTTCACTTATGGCACCATGACTCATATGGTGCTAACCTTAGTGGTGCTAATTCTCTCAAACAGATAGACCTATGGTTCCAACTCACATGTCACCACCAAGCATCACAATTACCAAAGGGAATTCTACTAGTGCTTGGTGTAAGGAACATAGCTGGACACGACTAGTATTGCAACTTGGCACCTCAAATATTTGAACCAATTTTAGAAGCAAAATGGATGGTTCTATAGCTATTCATGAACCTACTTCTTGATCAATTGAATGTTGAAGCATTTCACCTTTCAACTATTTGTACTTGTTATACATTTGTATGAGAGCAAAGACTTCTTTACGTCTTCTTTAGATTCTTTGGTTATGTTTCCTATCTTCTTTCTTTTCCTTTCTCACCCTTCAAAATCTCGTTATTCATGCAGAGTATAAATATGTGTTGTTTTACTTCTTTAAGTAGGATGGAATTACTTTCTAAAAAGCTACACCCCTTATATACTAAGCATTTATAATGTTGTTAAGATGAATACATGAACCTTATACTTTAAAGTGTATTTATATTTATATCATCTATAAATAAAATTACATAATAAGGGAAAAAAATTCATACCCTATTTTCTACTATAAATGCACTTTAAACACAGTAAGTCGAAGCTGCCAAATTTTTTTATCTAAATTATGATGAAAATAAATTTTCTCAGTGATAAGATACCAAATAATTGTAATAAAAATTAACTAAAACTTGCTACATCTTCTCCCTTAAAAAAATTGGATATTTGAAAAGTGAAATTAGTAGGCTTCTTTAAAGACAACACCTACATAATAAGGTATAAAAATACAACCATTCTCATAACCCAAGCAATCACCTTCCAACCTCTAGGTTGTTCTGGTTATGGATTGTTAAGCTACTACAAATCCTTCCAACAAACTCTGATACATGCCTTTTATTTCTGCTCATTATTTTGTAAAAAACTATTTCAAAAGGTGATGTATTTAAGTTTTTATATGATAGAGATAAGCTCAGCAAAGATCTTAAAAGTTCAAGTACATGAAATGTTTTAACCTTTTGAGTAGTTTGATTTGAATCTTGTAAGTGTAAATTAGACGGACGATTCACGTTGGCTCAATAACAATGAAAGGGATTATAGGAGCAGTCCAAAGATTTGAACTCTAAAAAAATGTGGATGTAATTGATTTCCTTATATATTAAATAAAATTAAAAAATATATATTTTCTTTATATTAAAAAAAATTAAAAATATATATATGTTTTAACCTCTCCAGTAAGCAGATACGCCATTATTCTATACCTCTTGTACATCGCAAGGACGCCATTACCGTGACCCTTCCTCCAGTAAGCAGATACGCCATTATATGATTGCATGCATTTCACATCTATGTGACTAGATATATGACTCCTCCAACAGTGATGCTGTACCTGCAGGTGGTGCTCCCCACCACAAAATTCACATGCGCTACAACTTCCTCCCTTCGTGACGTTTTAAATTAATTAGACAGCCCGGTCTGGGCCGCCGATTACTAACACGTGGTACTTTAACATAGCATGATTCCGATTCATATACAAGAACTTTATATATAACTATTGAACTCGAAGGTTTATGATATTGATGACTTATACATTTGAAGGAAGTCTTTCACAATGGCCATGGCATGTGGAATGCAAGTATTCTAAAGGTAGGAAAACTTGATCCTCAAGTAAAATGTTTGCTATCAAACAAAAATAAATAAATAAAAGATAAATAAAATTTTAAACCAAGTAAAAATTCCTATTGACAAGCAATTTTTTTTTTTTTTGAAATTCAAGCCCTGATTCCGAATACAAACAGAAGTGCGAGAAGTTTAGTTTTTTTTTAAAGGAAAAACCTCTGGATAAAAGTCAATGATAATAATTACTTAACCACTATAAACCAGTTTATCGTTTTCTTCCGGGGAGAATGTTAAATTGATTTTTTTTTTCACAAATGTGTGGAAAGATTGAAATTTAAAACCCGAAACGTTAAAAAAATTGTGTTTCTGAGACGTGGTTGAGTTCCTCAAACCCGATGAATATTTAAATCATGAGGCGTGAATGTAAAACATATGATTTTAACACATAAAAAATAAAATAGAAGTGGCAAAAAGCTGAAGTAAATTGGTGCAGAAAGCTGTGCACAGGTAATTTAATTTAATTTACTTGGTTGGTCCACAGTAAAAAGTATTACATTGCATCATCAACCGTAGTACCTCTTTGTCCTAATTCGAGTACATTTCATAAATGCAGATTGTACAATGTCGGCATTTCGCTTCAGAGATTTGTTTTGTTGTGAAGGGGAACGAAGTTGTCTGGTACAGGAAACAGCTGCCCGCATGGTAATGTCATCACATAAATATTGCTTTTATTGTGAAGAGGACGAAAACAACAAACAATGTCAATGGCGTCGACACAGGTACCGGCCTACGTAATGACATTTAAAGTCAGATGATGTGATCGCCGCACAGTATGTTCTAAGGAGTAATTATTCATTTTGTTTAGGAGATATAGATGTAAATCGTGGTGGTGTCATTTAGTAAAGGTAGTAGACTGTTCTGAATCTTCGGACGACCCCCATCTCACAATGGGTTATCAATAACCAGACGAATAGGTTTGTTGTGTGCAGTCCTGTGGCACTAAAAATAGTAGTTGTACAAACTCTCCTATGTAACCAAAAAAAAAAAAAAAAAAACTATTCATTTTGTTTGGTTTACTGAAATAAAGATGTTTGATAAAGATATTCATTTTGTCTGGTTTACTGAAATAAAGATGTTTGATAAAGATAAATATTGTATTTAGGGGGAAATAGGTTGGATGGTAGTAATCAGAGTTGGATGCCTTTTTAAAAGGTAAGGGTTGGATCCCTTAACTTCATCTAATCCAATGAAGTAATGTTTTTTAATTATAACACCCAATAATATTACCAATTCCTTCATTCCTTCATGAACAAACAAACCTTATCCCATAAACTATTGAATAAATGAAAACCTTTCCCCAATAATACTTTATAGCTCCAAATAAAAGACTTAAACATTAAAAATTATTAGATTTAAACTTTTTATGTTTCACCAAATATTATAAAAATAAAATTCTAAATAAAAAGCACATGGAAAAGCAATTGCAATATATAGAAGAACATATGACAAAAATATAAAAAGTGAATATAAAGATAAATCTAAAATGGAAAAATACATTTTATTAATTAGAAATTTTAGAGTTTATATATTTATCTAATTTGGGTGGGTGGATGAATATGTATACAGTTTATAATTAGATCAGATTGTATGGGTGAGATAACATGGTTATAAAACCTGTCATATTGTGAAAAATATAAACCAATGTAACATAATGATTATTAATTGAATAGAAGAGTTAAACAATATGGTACAATTATATTCAAATTGAGTATATTAATTGGATGCATTATCTATTCATCCATAGTTTGTTAAGTGGAACATCAATATATCAATCATCTACAGTTGAACTAGATTATATGAAGTGAATAAAATGACCATAAAACCTATAAATATACTAATTATACTGCATAAAATTAAATGGCAATAAATTTGTCACATCAACATAAACATAATATGTATTTATATATTTTTTATTTGGTTAGTGGGGGAAACCCCTAACCAATAACAGGCTGAACAATCTCCTCCCAATCATAACCCCTGATAAAACCGAAAAATATACTTATTATATTGATTTACTAAAATATGTAAACGATACAATTACATTCAAAATGACCATATAAATTACATTTTAAAATATCTTATTATATTTTTCAGAGTATCTAATATGAAAAAAAAAATTAATATGAAAGGATTTGATCGTCATATCAAAGTTTTTGAGCTGAGAGTGCGTTCTAATATTTACTTACGGCCACCACCAACTAGTAAATTGTAAAAGATTTGGTTAAACTGAAACACACATGTAGATAGCCTACGCACATACATATGATGCCCCATGCTTGTCAATACAACGCAGGTGGAGATCACAAGTTTTTCCAACACTGTGGCCCCGCAGGTCATATCAGCGCAGGCTTTCCACGAAAGCATTTTCGGACCGTCACATTTCGTCCCACCACGTTTCCTGCAATCCCAGGATACCAATCCCAATTCGGATTGCAGGATTTACACGCTAGCATTCGCTCTCAACAGAAGACGCCGCAGAAACGAACCCACTGGCCTTTACCGAATAAATCCATTCTCCATAAACCATCGCCAATGATCATAATATACAGAGCGGTTGTTTATCACATTCATTGACGCTTTGGATCCTTATCTAGGCCAGGAGGCCCAAATTTCTGTTTAGAGAAGCCTAACAACTGGAGGGACCAAAGATCTGTCTTGCACAGAATTACTTAGTTTGATGGAACCCAGAGAACCAGGAATGTGGGAGGCTCACCACAGTGTAATGGACGACATAAGTGCCGGAGGGCACAGGCGCGTGGATACAGCTAGGCCCACTTTGGGATTTCCTGTAGGAACTGCTTTCATTATTTTAGTTGTCTTTGCCGTCAGTGCTGTGTTTTCATGTTGTTACCACTGGGAAAAAATCAAAACCCTATGTAACTGGCACACAGGCCTTGGGTTTACGGACGAATCAATCCCCTCTGTTCAAGATAATTTACCATTACAGGTGAATGGGGATGCGGGGTCATCCCACAATAATGTAGGCACTCCACAGGTAATGGTGTTGAATTTTTCAATGTTCTTCTTAATGTCTATGTTAATCTAAATTGCTTTGAGCAAAGAGTCTCTCACATGATTCAATTGAATTTTGAGTTACAGAGAGGAAGTTTGGCGGTCGTGATGCCTGGAGACAAGGTACCCATGTTTATTGCATGGCGTTCTCCTCATGGATCTGCGACGTCTCCGCAGGTAAACGAGCCAAGGAATGGGGACCCTTCTGTGTCTCGTTGAATATCTCGTGCACCATTGCTTGTATTTTGGATATATTTCTTTAGGGGTTTTGTTAAGGATTTCACATTAACAAATTTGATGTTTGGGAATTTCAAAGTGATAGCCATACTAAAGATGTTGGCATAGAGGTGGGCACCTGCCATGATTTTAAGAAATGAAAGCTCTGATTTGTAAAACTCCGTTTGGTTTCTTTGTTGGAAACAAAACGGTGATACTGGCATACTGCTGCCCTTTTTTTTTTACATACGGCTCAATATCTATAGTATCCACAAAGGTTAGAATCCATTTTTGTATGCATTGGCTAAGATATTCTGGGATCATGTGTCCAAACTCTGGTCATCGATAAATCTTTTGTGCGACCTTGTCTGAATTAATGTTCTGGTGAAAGTTTGGAAATGAATGAATTGGTGAAGAACCCATTTTTAATCTGATTAGGCCTGAAAGTCTTTTATAAAAAAGAGGACATGGATGTGTATCGGAACCCAGAAAAATCCTTTCTTCTCGAACTATCATGAACCAAAAACACAAATTCTTCTAAACTTGGACAAGAATATCTCCGAAGCTCTTTTAAAATTTGATGTTTCAGACTTACGTTTCCAGAAAAGTCCGGAATTTCACGTCAAACAAGCGTAAAAAGGGGAAAATATCGTTTTCTTGGCTTGCTTCATTATTGTGTTGTGTGTAGTGGAATGTAGTGGTTTAGTGCTGGTTCCAATTCCGGAATTAATATTTAATAAACAAACAAGATATCGTATAGAATATTTCTGTTCTGTTATTTGATTGAAGTGGAGACTCTATTTTTCTTTTTTTTGTATAATAACAAGTATCATTTTTTACCCTCATTTTAATTAAAGTAATGGAGATGAAATACTAACTAGAAAGACATATTATATATATTCTTTTAGTAATGCTAAGTACAAGAGTGGTATAGATAGGCTCACACTTTTTAGGGGTATTTTTAGGGGTATAATAACAAGGAACTTTTCTTTCTGACAGAATATATATATATTATTTTTAAGCAATGTTAAGTATAATTAGTGACACAGATGGGGCCACACTTTTGGGGGCATAACAATAAGGAGCTTCATTCTCAGTGATTCAAACTTAGGTTATCAAAATGGTATAGCAACAAAGGGCCCCTCTACTCCTAATGATTTAAACTGAGGTAACCAAGATAAAATGTCAACTACAAGGACATAATTTTTTTTTCAAGTAATGTTAAGTACATCTAATAACTGGGACCACACTCTTTAGGACATACTAACAATGAACCTTCTACCTCTGATTCGAACTGAAGTTACCAAAAATATTAATATTTGTCTTTGATAAGGGGTTGGAACATCTTATCACCACGTCGACACCATTGACTAGATAGGCTACGCGTTATTTTTTCCCTAAGATTATCCAAATGAAGAAAAATTTCCTCGTTCAAAGGCTACGCTTGATTTTCTTCTCAAGAGCATCTAGAAAAAAAGAAGTTGTCACCATCTGATGGCCTGTATTGTTTGAATAAGTTCATCTGTGATAATAAGAAAAACAAGCAAAATTGTCTAAACCTTTTGTTAAGGTCTTTAAATTATTAGCTGTCTACCATAATAAATCCAGGCAATTCTGATTGCACAGGGATATTTCGCACCTTTAAAAAAAAATTAAAATATATTTTATTTAAATTTTTTAAAACATAATAATAATTTTTATTTAAAATTAATGGAATTCAAGATAACATAATGTAAGTATTTGATTGTTATAAAATAATAATAATAATAATTTTTTATTTAAAATTTATAAAATTTAAGATAACATATTATAAGTATTTGATTGTTATTAATCAATTTTTTTTTTAAATAACTAAAAAATAATATTATAAGTAGATGGATAAATTTTCCTTCCAATTAATTATATAAAACTAAAACGAATTTATCTATTAAGTGATCTATTGTAAGAGCTTAAATATTGATTTGAATCTCCTATTGAAAAATCGATCAAATCCATTGAACTAATACCGTGTAATGATTTTCTTTTGTCTTATTATTCAAAATCACAATCTTGAAAACTGATTGAGCGGGTGAAGAGTCAACAAATGATGCGATATGGATAGCGTCGCGAGTGCAACAGAACGAATGGTCTTTGTCATATTAAGAAATGGCCCACATAATTTTTGCAGGTCCCTCGTCATTAAGAAGCATAACTCTAACTTGACAGTGCTGTAACGAATCATATAATTTGCTTTTACGACATTCTTATTTGAAATGAGCTATGCAAATGATAATGCAGGAGCAGATAAATGTATTCGTATGGAGGTTATCGTGTTGTTCGTTCTTCAATATCAGACTTAATACAATGTAGTTCTCCATTATTTATGTCTTAAAATATTTACTCTGCAGGAAAGTCCTATGGTAACTTTGCTAGATTAATAATTTATGGGTAACCAATAGTAAACAACTCATTCTTTAAGTTTTTGAATTTTTTTTAATAAATTTATTTATGATTTTATTGAAAGTTTTTGAATTTTTTTTAATAAATTTATTTATGATTTTATTGAAAGATAGACCAAAATTTTAACTATTAGAATAATTTATAAGGAACTAAAAGACTGAGAGCTTGTTGACTAACAAAGGCAATTGTTATATCATTATTATTTTAAGGACCAATCCATGACTGTACTGATAACTTTGACTGCATGGGTTTGAAAGACAAACGATATGGATATAAGAATGAAAGAATGCTTAATTCATCAGAGTAGACAGAATGATGTTAGTTCATTCTAACAAGGTGGCAAAAGATAAATAGGTATATATTTATTTGTAGTTTTTGTATTTTTATATTAATAAAAATATTAGTGATATAAAAATGGAGCTGACAAAAAGATGTAGTTATTGAAATTTTAAAATTTTATAGAATATTTACAACCTATAGGTAAATTGAATAATTTTTTATTAAAATTATTATTAAAATATGTAGTGAAAATAAATATATGAAAAATGATGAAATGAAAGCTTATATCAATGAAATAGATTATAAATTATAGGAAAATTTATATAGAATAAGTTAAAAAAGAAACAAAACGGATCATAGTTAATTTTTTTTTTTTAAATATCGAATTTTTTATTATCATTAAATTTAAGTATTTTATCTTTCTTGAGGTCTTAGTTGCATCCTTCACCATATCTAAGTATATTATATGTTTCAAAATTTTAAATATTTTCAATTTTTAACAATAGAATTTTATTTACAACTTTCTTCTATAATTTTTGGTTTTAAATTTAATTTTTAAAAATTTATAAATTTCAATGCTAAAGTAGATTGCTCATTCTCTTCATTTTTGTATATGTTCAATAAGATTTATTTTATTTGTGAAGTTTATGAAATAAGAGATTTTAGTTATTTTTTACTATTGCTAGTTTCAAGGATGATTATTATGACACATACACACTATAAATAATTATGATAACAGATAAGAGTAGGGAAACAACCTCAATATATTAAAAGATATGACAAGATGAATTTTACTTACTTGGCATGTAAAAGGAAAGAGAATGTCTATATTCATAATCAAAGTGCATAATCAAGAGTGGTTCATAAATGGCTACTTGGCATGTAAAAGGAAAGAGATTGTCTATATTTATAATCAAAAGTGGTTCATAATTGGATACTTGGCATGTAAAAAGGAAAGAGATTATCTATATTCATAATCAAAGTGCATAATCAAGAGCGGTCCTTAAGTTGCTACACAAACTAGTTGTGACATTCACATTCATTAAAAGAGCAAATCCATTCTTTCTCCTTAATGTGATACCTTTAATCATGGTAGAAATGAGCATTCCTCTATATTATGATATGCATTACATATGCTATAAACTATTTTTCGATTGGGCACTCACTAAGTAGATGTATTTTTGAGCACCAAGGGTAAAATACTCCAAGTGTCTTATCATTCTAATTCTTCTTTAGTTATATCAACAACATGTCAATCTTGATGCTAGTGAATTGAGTATTTTTTTTTTTATAATTAACGGTATATTTACAACGGGTTTTTTAGAACAGGATCCCAAAACCTTAGTTACATCAGAATTCGAGGCTAAAAAAATGAATAAAAACCAGGGTTGCGCCCAAAGGCAGTGATCCGGGGCCCAGGGCCCTGGTGCCTACAAAAATCGACTAGGACAATCAACATCAAACCTTGGCTAGAAGCCACAAAAAACCAGAAGACGCCACCGTCAAAAATGCAGAAGCTAGACACCAGTGAATCGATGGACCATGCGGCCGGTCCTGGCCAGGACGGGGCCCCGCGTCGGCCAACATTACTCCCTGTCGGGGCCATCTCCCAGCCTGCATCGGAGCTCGACCAGGGCATTGGCCACGGAGGAGGCCGCTTGGGCAGCCATAGTCAGGGATCCAATTTTCGTGTCGAGAAGGGCTCTAATATCCAGATTATGCATCCTGCTGCTAGAATCAAAACTGACATTGGCGGGCTCCAGGGCCTCCTATTTGGTCCTTTTGGCGCTGCCAGCAGCCCTGCTGCTGCCAGGGAAGGAGCCTTTACGAGCACCCCCAGGAGTCGGGTCCTCGCCTAGGCCTTGGGCCAGAGTCCTGCACTTTCGAGTGGGTCTGCGACGCTTCAGGGCAGGGGAGCCTTCGGGAGAGGGGGTCTCCTTAGAAATGGAAGCAACATGGGGAGGCAGTTGGAGGGTTAGCCATTTTAGGGGGGGACAGAAGATAGGGGAGGGATGCGGTGGAGCTGCGACTGATTGGAAAGGGCATGCTTATATAGAACGGCCATGAGGCCTTGGTGGGAGGGTCGAGAATGGCTTTTTTTGGCATGATCAATGGAAATACCTAGGGAATACAACAAGAAATGGGGGGTGCTGACCACCGTGGCCCCCCGGAGGTGGTTGAAGTAGCTCAGGTGGAAGCTGAAAAGCCTCTGGTCTGGGTCGTCACAGGTAATGTACTACATTATCGGGATGATGGCCTCATCGAAGGGGGCCGAGAGGTTGGAGCGAAATAGGTTCGCCTTGTCTCACTGCTGCTCTAAGAAATGGGACAACTCCTCCTCCCAATTATGCTTATCCCGCCTGACTACTCGCCCCTTTTCCTCATGGTGAAGGCCTGTAACATCTGTCAAGAATTCTTTGTTCACTTTGAAATGAAGGCCCTTTACCGTGACCTCATCGTCATTCCACGAGTCCAGAAAGCTTTGGGTGATTTCGTCGTCAGCTCCTACAAATTTGCTGAAGAAAGGAGTGAATTTTTTGGCATTGGAGAACAGTCTGGCCGACTCGCTCAAGATGAGCGTGGAAGGCTCGGTGAAGACATTTTTAGCAGCCATGGGGATCGAGCTGACAGCCCAAGAACAGGGGAGACAGAGGATATCTGACCAGAGATGCAGGGCCCGGGGATGGGGGAAACAGACAATGTGGGAAGACTCGATGCGTGGTGGATTTAAAACCATGTAGGGGGTCGTAGAGGGGGGAAGCCACCAATGTCGGGAATGAGTGCTCGGGGCCGGGTGCGACATGATGGGAGAGGGGCTAAGGGGGCGCAACTGTAGGTTGCCACACGAGGCAAGGGGGAGGGGCCATTGCCAGGGTGCTAGGTGGCACAAACTGAGCGGGGGAGCGCCTTGAGGGTACGACACGGGATAAAGCCGTGAGCGGGTTGATGCGGCATGGGGATCTGTCAACGAAGCGATCGAGGCAAAAAAATTGGGGAGGGCCGACGTGGAGACTGTCTTAGAACTGCCAAAAGTGCCAACGAAGCAATGCAAGTCCACATCAGGAAGATCTGATCTTCTGACGAGGCCGAGAACACTTGGCACCGTGAGGGGGATTTGGGAGACCAACTCGCGGGCAGGAGACGGACCAGGAATAGACGACATGGCGCCATAAGGGGGGAAGTCCCCTGTCCTCTAGAAACCATGTCGATGGAACGTCGGGGCCCCAGCTCAAGGTAAGTTAGACACCAGGGTCCTCCACATTGTTGGACTGATCTTGCATAGTAATGTGGACCAGAGCTTCAGGAAAGTTCATAGTCCAGGTGGTGAATGCGTCAACTGAGATGGCTTAGTTTGCCATGAAATTGGCCGCCCTATTGCCTTACCTGTACACATGCTAGAATGTGTGATCGGGGAATCCTTGGAGGACAGAGAGGGCTTCCCGGATGAATTTTTGGATGCGCCAGAAGCAATTTCCCGAGCTATGGGCAGCTTTGATAATAACTTGGGAATCGCCCTCAATGATGACTTTTGAGGGAGACTCCCTGAGGGCGATCAGCCCGCTTAGCAGAGCTGTTGCTTCGGTAAAGTTGTTAGTCTGGAAGCCGAGCGGAGCAGCAAACACCATGATCAGGGCCCCATGGCAGTCTCGGATGAGCTTGCCCGCCCCAAAGGGCTCGGGATTGCCTTTAGACACACCATCGAAGTTGAGCTTGACCCATCCGGGGGGGGCAGTCCACCTTGCCAAAGATCGACAGGAGGGGTGGGGGGGGATCGAGGGGGAGCTAAATTTTGAGGGAGGATATAAGGGTGGCTTCACCCAGTTACCGATGTGCCTCGGTCAAGGGGATGGAGCGAGAATTCTCAAGGTCAAAGGTCACTACCTTGGTCGCTATCCATAGGAGGGAATGAGCCAGGGAGGAGAAGGTTCGTTGTTGCGCTCCAGCCAGAGTTGCCAAAGCATATGGGGAAGGCAGGAACTCTAGAGGAAAAGGATGAGGCCC
This sequence comes from Wollemia nobilis, assembly GCA_028583015.1. Lineage (NCBI taxonomy): Eukaryota > Viridiplantae > Streptophyta > Pinopsida > Araucariales > Araucariaceae > Wollemia > Wollemia nobilis. Next base: position 3,018,915 of record JAQPPZ010004166.1, on the reverse strand, counting down.
AAAATTTTAGAGGAAAAGAGGCTGGGCCACTATGACAGGAGGTCATATATGGATTTGGGGGCCATCCACTGGATAGAGAATTGGGAAAGGATGAGGCCCAAGACTTTAGAAGAAAAGGTACAGTTGATAAAGAGGTGATTGGTGGATTCCCAGGCAACACATCAAAGGAAGCATTTATTCAGGATATGAAAGCCCCTCTTGATTAGATTCTTGATCATCAGAATCTTGTTTTGGATGGCCACCCAAACAAAGTGGCTGATTTTGGGGATCAGCTTCTTGGCCCACACCTATCGGGTTGGGAAGGGAGCCTCGTCAGGGACTCTTTGGAGATTGTAGGCAGATTTGACAGAAAAGACTTCGCTGGGAGTACCATGCCAAACACATCTATCATTTCCTTCGAAGGACGGGATGACAGTCACCTTGAGGAGGCACTGGAGCCTGGCAACTTGAAGTGGGTGCTTGGGATCCAGGATGGGTTTCCAGGTAGCACGCCCATGGTTCTGAGAAAGATAGGTTGCCACTTTAGGTCCTCTGTCCGCCAGCCCTGGTTTGAGAACGAGAATCTCTCTATCGACAGTCAGGGCCTCATCATGAATCCATCTATCATCCCAAAAATCGATCTTGGCTCTATTCTCGAGGATCCATCTAGTCCCTTTTCGAATTATGTCTTTGGTGGAGATCAGGGACTTCCAAAAGGCTGATCCATCTTGAGGTTGAGATTCACTGAGGAAGGGGTGGCTATGGCAGTATTTTTTACGCACGATGCTAACCCACTCATCAGGGGTGTTGGTGAGCACCTTCCAGGCATGTTTGGCCAAGAGAGCTTTGAAATATTCTAGAAAATTTCCTAATTCAATCTTCATTATTTCTCTTACCTTGGACACTTGAGAAAGGGTCTTATATGATGTGAACTCAGCTACAAGAGACCAACAAAATGGACTCCAATCACATAACACAAATGCAATATAATGGAAGAAACCTGCAAATTGATATTCTTCTCATTCCTGAATTCACACCCCTTCTCCAAAATATTACAATCCATCATATAGCAACCGAAAACCAAAGAAACCCTAAAAATGTCTTTTTCTAAAAATTGCTAAAAATAGATCTTTTTTCTAAAAATTGCTAAAAATAGAAATGAGTCGGATTGCACCCAAATTTGGTGCACACATCCCTCTTACAATAAAAAACCTTACTTTAAAATATTAGGTCTCAACTTAAGGTATAACAAAAGATAATAAACTTCTAACATGCAAAAAAACCCAAAAACCCGAGAACCTATTCTAAAAGCTAATTTTGGGACACTAGATGTCGGAGTTAGGTCCCAAAAACATGATTTTTGGAGATTCAGGCCAATCAAATATTTGCCTGATGCAGAACATGCATGCGGAACCACCTGTTAAATTTCAAGGCAAACGGGCGTACGGTTCACAAGTTATGGCTCCAACAAGGTGCATCATTCTCCTCTGGTGAAAAAGAACTCAACTCCTGCGAGTTCAGCTGAATTGAAATCCTGTAGCTTCTGGTTATCAATTTTCTTTAGCTCTAACTCTAAAACCCAAGTGTTATCTGACTGTGGTAATCCTTCCCACTGAACCAGGTATCTGTTGTAGCTCCCATGTCTGGTGGTGATCACCTTCTTATCGAGCACCTGTGCAACTCTATATTTTTTCTTCTTAGGCATCTATCATGCCCAATTTGTTGTCTCCTGTAATTCACCATCCTCGATAGTACCAGGATACTAAAATAAATCAGAAACATTAAAAATGGGTGAAATATCAAATTCATCGGGCAACTCCACTTTATAGGCATTATCATTGATCTTCTTCAAAATCCTGCATGGCCCAATTTTCTTAAGTTTCAGTTTGTTATACGTCCCCTTAGGAAATATTTCTTTCCTAAGATGAACCATGACCATATCACCCTCTTCAAACACTTTCACCCTTCTGTGTGCATCATCAGACTCTTTGTAGTGAGCATTACTACTCTGCAATTTTTCCCTCACTGACTCTTGCACTTTCTGGATATGCTCAACAAATGCTTCTGCATCATCACTAACTCGTTCCCCAATTGGTAACTCAACCAAATCTAATACACCTCTAGGATTTTGACCATAAATAATTTGGAAAGGAGATTTACCTGTCGACCTGTTCACTGAACTATTGTATGCAAATTCGGCTTGTGACAAGGCTAAATCCCATTGTTTTGGTTTTTCTCCAACTATGCACCGTAAGAGGTTTCCCAAGCTTCTATTCACTACCTCTATTTGCCCATCGGTCTGTGGGTGGTAAGCACTACTAAACTACAACCTGGTGTTCAACTTCTTCCACAATGTCCTCCAAAAGTGACTCAAGAACTTAGTATCCCGATCAGAAGTAATAGTCTTTGGAACACCATGCAACCACACAATCTCATCAAAGAATAAGACTGCAGTCCTAGTTGCATCATTAGTTTTCTGGCAAGCAATGAAATGCACCATTTTTGAAAATCTGTCTACCACAAAAAAAATTGAATCCTTACCCCTCTGTGTCTTGGGCAACCCCAACACGAAATCCATACTCAGATCGGTCCATGGTCCTGTAGGAACTGGCAGTGGCATATACAACCCTGTATTTTGCGCATGGCCCTTAGCCATTTGACATACTCTGCATCTAGAGACAAACCTGATTATGTCTCTCTTCATTTTTGGCCAATAGTACTTCTCCTCTACAAGAGTGGTAGTTTTGGCTACTCCAAAATGACCAGCCAAACCCCCACTATGTAATTCCCTCAAGATGTTCTCTCTCATAGAGCCATTGGGAATGCATAATCGATTACCCTTAAACAAGTAACCATTCTATAAAAAATACTCTTCAAAAATAGTATGAGACTCACCCTCTACCGCACTTTTACACTGTTGCACAATATTCCCAAAATCTGCATTAGATTCATACAGATCTTTAATCCCCTCAAATCCTACCACTTCATTCTCCATAGTGGTCAACAACATGACTCTCCTACTCAATGCATCAACAACCTTATTTTGTTTGCCCGATTTGTGCTTCAGGACAAATGTATACTGTTGCAAAAATGAAACCCATTTGGCATGCCTACTATTTAACTTTTTCTGAGAGTTGACATACCTCAATGCTTCATGATCAGTAAACAACACAAACTCCTTTGAGAGTAAGTAGTGCCTCCAATGTTGCAATGCTTGCACAATTGCATAAAATTCCACATCATATGTAGAATAATTCTTCCTTGCATCATTCAGCTTCTCACTGAAAAATGCTACAGGTCGGCCCTCTTGACTTAAGACACCACCAATTCCAACAAATGAGGCATCACAATCAACCTCAAACACCTTACTAAAATTTGGTAACACTAGAACAGGGTCTTCCGACACCTTCTTCTTCAAGAGTTCAAAACTCTTTGTTGCTGCCATAGTCCATACAAACTCTTTCCCCTTCGTGCACTCAGTTATAGGGGCAACTATACTACTGAAGTTCCTGATGAACTTTCTGTAAAAGGTAGCTAGGCCATGAAAGCTCCTTACTTCTATTATAGTTCATGGAAGAGGCCATTCTAGAATCGCCTTCACTTTCTCATCATCCATCCTCATGCCATCTCTTGAGATTACAAATCCTAAAAACACTAAACTATCCTGAAGAAATCTACATTTCTTCAGGTTGACATACAATTTCTCCTTCCTGAGCACGTCTAACACTAATTTCAGGTGTAACAAATGCTCCTCTTCACTTTTACTATAAATCAAAATATCATCAAAATACACAACCACAAACTTACCATTATATTCCCGTAGTACTCTGTTCATCAACCGCATAAATGTACTGGGTGCATTAGACAACCCAAATGGCATCACCATCCACTCGTACAACCCATATTTTGTCTTAAAAGTTGTCTTCCATTCATCCCCTTCTCTAATTTTGATCTGGTAGTAGCCACTTCGCAGATCAATTTTACTGAAGTATTTAGCTCCAGCCAATCCATCCATCATGTCATCCACTCTCGGCATAGGATACCGATACTTTATTGTGATCTTGTTTATGGCTCTACTATCCACACACATCCGCCAGTCACCATATTTCTTTGGGGTCAACAATGCTGGAGTTGCACATGGACTCATACTCTCCCTAACTAATCCCTTCTTTATCAACTCTGTCACTTGCCTACTCAACTCTGCATTCTGTGTTGGGTTCAACCGATAAGCTGCCTGATTTGGGAGCGTTGATCCTGGAATCAAATCCATGTGATGTTGGATATCCCTCTTTGGTGGTAGCCCATCTGGTAACTCCTCTGGTGTGACATCTTTATATTCACTTAGCAACTTAGTTGTTGTTGTAGGCATAACAACTTCCTCTATTTCTAGCTTCCTAGTTGTTAAGGCATAATAGAAGCTAACGTCCTTGATCTCTACAAGAAACTCCTTCATCGTCAACAAGCTCTCACTCGGCCCATCCTCCTTCAGAGGTACAAGAACTACCTTTACACCATCCTTCCAGAATGTGTAAGTATTCTTTCTCCCATTATGGTTAGTAGCCCTATCGTATTGCCAAGGTCTTCCCAACAGAATGTGACATGCATCCATCGGGATCACATCACACCACACTTCATCCTTGTAAGTACTCCCAATTGAAAATTTAATTAAACACCTCTGATCTACTGTTACCTCATTCCCCTTCTTAACCCATGAGATGCGATATGGATAAGGATGCTTTTCGCATTCCAGGTTCATTTTATCAACCATGACATTTGACACCATATTTTCACAGCTACCACCATCAATGACAATGTTACATACCTTCCCTCCTGATGTACACCTTGTTCGAAAGATGTTTGTTCGTAGCCCAGAATCATCACCATCTATGGTCTACCCCTTCGCTTTGCTCTACACCTTCTCTTTATTAGGAACAATCAACATCCTCCTTATCATAAGTGCTTCCCCCATGTCAACAACAACTTCATCCTCATCCTGCTCTTCCATCTCAACCAGATTGACCCTTCCTTGTCCTCCTTGACCCCTTTCTTGGACATCACGTTGGGGACACTCAAATGCTCTGTGCCCCTCCTCACCACATCCATAATAGGTATACGACCTTCTTGGATCATTCCCATTTCGTCCACCACCGTAACCTCTACCTCGTTGGTATCCTCTTCCTCTCAGATTCTGCCCATCTTCTTCTTGTTTAGCAGGTATTGAGGATTCTCCCTTGAGAAAATTAGATCCACTTCGACCCCAACCTGAAGAGGGTGTGAATCCCTTCTTACCTCTTCTATTAACCCTTTTCAATTTCTCCTCTGCCTTAAGGGCCATTTGATATGCATCCTCCACTGTAAGAGTGTGATGCATGCTCATCTCATCTTGGACAACAAAACTTAGGCCATTTACATACCTAGCAGCCTTTTGGTCCTCCGTCTCATTGTGCTCCACTCGAATGGATAGCTTGTAGAATTCATTAGTATAGTCCTCGATGCTTTGATCCTTCTATCGGAGATTCTAAAATCTACGAAATAGGGTTTGGGAGTAGTCTACAGGTATAAATTTTTCTTGTAACTTCTTCATCTTTGTCCAATCCCTGATATTTTCCTTTCCATTCCTCTATCGTGTAGTCTATAAATGATCCCACCAAATCAATGCATGTCCCTTCAAATTTGTGCATGCGAGCTTAACCTTCTTCTCTTCAGCAAGGTTACTCCATTCAAAATATTTTTCTAGGCTATTGATCCAATCGATCAACTCCTCTGGTTTCAACCCACCAACATACTCGGGAACCTCAATCTTGATCCCATATCGATTCCCCTTAAGCCCCTCTAGAGCTCGTATCAGCCGATTTTCAAAATCGTGCCCTTCTTCCTCTAGGGCCCTCTGGTTTTTCTTCTATGTGGACCTCAGATCCACGTTCCTCAGGTATGTTTTCATCATCAGATCCTTGATCTGCACGTGCCCTAGGATGTCTCTCTCCCATGCGATCAATCACACCAGTCAACCATGCTATTTCTGCATTCAGATCCTCGATCTACCTATTCATCTGGGCATATCTTCTAGGTGGCATCTTCCCTTCACTAGCGAGATCACACCCGCTCTGATACCAAATGATGTGAACTCAGCTACAAGAGACCAACAAAATGGACTCCAATCACATAACACAAATGCAATATAATGGAAGAAACCTACAAATTGATATTCTTCTCATTCCTGAATTCACACCCCTTCTCCAAAATATTACAATCCATCATATAGCAACCAAAAACCAAAGAAACCCTAAAAATGTCTTTTTCTAAAACTGCTAAAAATAGATCTTTTTTCTAAAAACTGCTAAAAATAGAAATGAGTCGGATTGCACCCAAATTTGGTGCACACATCCCTCTTACAATAACAAACCTTACTTTAAAATATTAGGTCTCAACTTAAGGTATAACAAAAGATAATAAACTTCTAACATGCAAAAAAACCCAAAAAACCCGAGAACCTATTCTAAAAGCTAATTTTGGGACACTAGATGTCGGAGTTAGGTCCCAAAAACATGATTTTTGGAGAGTCAGGCCAATCAAATATTGCCTAATGCAGAACACGCATGCAGAACCACCTGTTAAATTTCAAGGCAAACGGGCGTACGGTTCACAAGTTATGGCTCCAACAAGGTGCATCATTCTCCTCTAGTGAAAAAGAACTCAACTCCTGCGAGTTCAGCTGAATTGAAATCCTGTAGCTTCTGGTTATCAATTTTCTTTAGCTCTGACTCTGAAACCCAAGTGTTATCTAATTGTGGTAATCCTTCCCACTGAACCAGGTATCTATTGTAGCTCCCATGTCTGGTGGTGATCACCTTCTTATCGAGCACCTATGCAACTCTGTATTTTTTCTTCTTAGGCATCTGTCATGCCCAATTTTTTATCTCCTGTAATTCACCATCCTCGGTAGTACCAAGATACTAAAATAAATCAAAAACATTAAAAATGGGTGAAATATCAAATTCATCGGGTAGCTCCACTTTATAGGCATTATCATTGATCTTCTTCAAAATCTTGCATGGCCCAATTTTCTTAAGTTTCAGTTTGTTATACGTCCCCTTAGGAAATATTTCTTTCCTAAGATGAACCATGACCATATCACCCTCTTCAAACACTTTCACCCTTCTGTGTGCGTCATCAGACTCTTTGTAGTGAGCATTACTACTCTGCATCATCACTAACTTGTTCCCCAATTGGTAACTCAACCAAATCTAATACACCTCTAGGATTTTGACCATAAATAATTTGAAAAGGAGATTTACTTGTTGACCTGTTCACTGAACTATTGTATGCAAATTCGGCTTGTGATAAGGCTAAATCCCATTGTTTTGGTTTTTCTCCAACTATGCACCGTAAGAGGTTTCCCAAGCTTCTATTCACTACCTCTATTTTCCCATCGGTCTGTGGGTGGTAAGCACTACTGAACTACAACTTGGTGTTCAACTTCTTCCACAATGTCCTCCAAAAGTGACTCAAGAACTTAGTATCCCGATCAGAAGTAATAGTCTTTGGAACACCATGCAACCACACAATCTCATCAAAGAATAAGACTACAGTCCTAGTTGCATCATTAGTTTTCTGGAAAGCAATGAAATGCACCATTTTTGAAAATCTGTCTACCACAACAAAAATTGAATCCTTACCCCTCTATGTCTTGGGCAACCCCAACATGAAATCCATACTCGATCGGTCCATGGTCTTGTAGGAACTGGCAGTGGCATATACAACCTCTGTATTTTGCGCATGACCCTTAGCCATTTGACATACTCTACATCTAGAGACAAACTTGATTATGTATCTCTTCATTTTTGGCCAATAGTACTTCTCCTCTACAAGAGTGGTAGTTTTGGCTACTCCAAAATGACCAACCAAACCCCCACTATGTAATTCCCTCAAGATGTTCTCTCTCATAGAGCCATTGGGAATGCATAATCGATTACCCTTAAACAAGTAACCATTATGTAAAAAATACTCTTCAAAAATAGTATGAGACTCACCCTCTACCGCACTTTTACACTGCTACACAATATTCCCAAAATCTGCATCAAATTCATATAGATATTTAATCCCCTCAAATCCTACCACTTAATTCTCCATAGTGGTCAAAAACACGACTCTCCTACTCAATGCTGTTGTTGTAGGCATAACCACTTCCTCTATTTCTAGCTTCCTAGTTATTAAGGCATAATAGAAGCTAGCATCCTTGATCTCTGTAAGAAACTCCTTCATCGTCAACAAGCTCTCACTCGGCCCATCCTCCTTCATAGGTACAAGAACTACCTTTACACCATCCTTCCAGAATGTGTAAGTATTCTTTCTCCCATTATGGTTAGTATCCCTATCGTACTGCCAAGGTCTTCCCAATAGAATGTGACATGCATCCATCGAGATCACATCACACCACACTTCATCCTTGTAAGTGCTCCCAATTGAAAATTTAATTAAACACCTCTGATCTATTGTTACCTCATTCCCCTTCTTAACCCATGAGATGCGATATGGATAAGGATGCTTTTCACATTTCAGGTTCATTTTATCAACCATGACATTTGACACCATATTCTCACAACTACCACCATCAATGACAATGTTACATACCTTCCCTCTTGATGTACACCTTGTTCGAAATATGTTCGTTCATAGCCAAGAATCATCACCATCTATGGTCTACCCCTTTGCTTTGCTCTGCACCTTCTCTTTATTAGGAACAATCAATGTCCTCCTTATCATAAGTGCTTCCCCCATGTCAGCAACAACTTCATCCTCATCCTGCTCTTCCATCTCAACCAGATTGACCCTTCCTTGTCCTCCTTGACCCCTTTCTTGGACATCATGTTGGGGACACTCAAATGCTCTGTGCCCCTCCTCACCACATCCATAATAGGTATACGACCTCCTTGGATCATTCCCATTTCATCCACCATCGTAACCTCTACCTCGTTGGTATCCTCTTCCTCTCAGATTCTGCCCATCTTCTTCTTGTTTAGCAGGTATTGAGGATTCTCCCTTGAGAAAATTAGATCCACTTCGACCTCGACCTGAAGAGGGTGTGAATCCCTTCTTACCTCTTCTATTAATCCTTTTCAATTTCTCCTCTACCTTGAGGGCCATTTGATATGCATCCTCCATTGTAAGAGTGCGATGCATGCTCATCTCATCTTGGACAACAAAACTTAGGCCATTTACATACCTAGAAGCCTTTTGGTCCTCCATCTCATTATGCTCCACTCAAATGGATAGCTTGTAGAATTCATTAGTATAGTCCTCAATGCTTTGATCCTTCTATCGAAGATTCTGAAATCTATGAAATAGGGTTTGGGAGTAGTCTACAAGTATAAATTTTTCTTGTAACTTCTTCTTCATCTTTGTCCAATCCTTGATCTTTTCCTTTCCATTCCTCTATCGTGTAGTCTATAAATGATCCCACCAAATCAATGCATGTCCCTTCAACTTTGTGCATGCGAGCTTAACCTTCTTCTCTTTAGCAAGGTTACTCCATTCAAAATATTTTTCTAGGCTATTGATCCAATCGATCAACTCCTCTGGTTTCAACCCACCAGCATACTCGAGAACCTCGATCTTGATCCCATATTGATTCCCCTTAAGCCCCTCTAGAGCTTGTATTAGTTGATTTTCAAAACCATGCCCTTCTTCCTCTAGGCCCTCTGGTTCTACTTCGTAGGACCTCAGATCCACGTTCCTTAGGTATATTTTCATCATTAGATCCTTGATCTGCATGTGCCCTAGGATGTCTCTCTCCCATGCGATCAATCACACCAGTTAGCCATGCTATTTTTACATTTAGATCCTCGATCTACCTATTCATCTGGGCATATCTTCTAGGTGGCATCTTCCCTTCACTAGCGAGATCACACCCACTCTGATACCAAATGGTGTAAACTCAGCTACAAGAGACCAACAAAATGGACTCCAATCACATAACACAAATGCAATATAATGGAAGAAACCTGCAAATTGATATTCTTCTCATTCCTGAATTCACACCCCTTCTCCAAAATATTACAATCCATCATATAGCAACCAAAAACCAAAGAAACCCTAAAAATATTTTTTCTAAAAATTGCTAAAAATAGATCTTTTTCTAAAACTCTAAAAATAGAAATGAGTCGGATTGCACCCAAATTTGGTGCACACATCCCTCTTACAATAATGAACCTTAATTTAAAATATTAGGTCTCAACTTAAGGTATAACAAAAGATAATAAACTTCTAACATGCAAAAAAACCCAAAAAACCTGGGAACCTATTCTAAAAGCTAATTTTGGGACACTAGATGTCGGAGTTAGGTCCCAAAAACATGATTTTTGGAGGGTCATGCGCATCAAAGATGTCCTGATGTAGAACACGCATGCAGAACCACCTATTAAATTTCAAGGCAAACGGGCGTACGGTTCACAAGTTATGGCTCCGACAAGGTGCATCATTCTCCTCTGGTGAAAAAGAACTCAGCTCCTGCGAGTTCAGCTGAATTGAAATCTTGTAGCTTCTGGTTATCAATTTTCTTTAGCTCTGACTCTGAAACCCAAGTGTTATCTGACTGTGGTAATCCTTCCCACTGAACCAGGTATTTGTTGTAGCTCCCATGTCTGGTGGTGATCACCTTCTTATCGAGCACCTGTGCAACTCTATTTTTTCTTCTTAGGCATCTATCATGCCCAATTTATTATCTCCTATAATTCACCATCCTCGATAGTACCAGGATACTAAAATAAATCAGAAACATTAAAAATGGGTGAAATATCAAATTCATCGGGCAACTCCACTTTATAGGCATTATCATTGATCTTCTTCAAAATCTTGCATGGCCCAATTTTCTTAAGTTTTAGTTTGTTATACGTCCCCTTAGGAAATATTTCTTTCCTAAGATGAACCATGACCATATCACCCTCTTCAAACACTTTCACCCTTCTGTGTGCATCAGTAGACTCTTTGTAGTGAGCATTACTACTCTACAATTTTTCCCTCACTGACTCTTGCACTTTCTGGATATGCTCAAGCAAATGCTTCGCATCATCACTAACTTGTTCCCCAATTGGTAACTCAACCAAATCTAATACACCTCTAGGATTTTGACCATAAATAATTTGAAAAGGAGATTTACCTGTCGACCTGTTCACTGAACTGTTGTATGCAAATTCGGCTTGTGACAAGGCTAAATCCCATTGTTTTGGTTTTTCTCCAACTATGCATCGTAAGAGGTTTCCCAAGCTTCTGTTCACTACCTCTATTTTCCCATCGGTCTGTGGGTGGTAAGCACTACTGAACTACAACCTGGTGTTCAAATTCTTCCACAATGTCCTCCAAAAGTGACTCAAGAACTTAGTATCCCGATCAGAAGTAATAGTCTTTGGAACACCATGCAACCACACAATCTCATCAAAGAATAAGACTGCAGTCCTAGTTGCATCATTAGTTTTCTGGCAAGCAATGAAATGCACCATTTTTGAAAATCTGTCTACCACAACAAAAATTGAATCCTTACCCCTCTATGTCTTGGGCAACCCCAACATGAAATCCATACTCATATCGGTCCATGGTCCTGTAGGAACTGGCAGTGGCATATACAACCCTGTATTTTGTGCATGGCCCTTAGCCATTTGACATACTCTACATCTAGAGACAAACCTGATTATGTCTCTCTTCATTTTTGGCCAATAGTACTTCTCCTCTACAAGAGTGGTAGTTTTGGCTACTCCAAAATGACCAGCCAAACCCCCACTATGTAATTCCCTCAAGATGTTCTCTCTCATAGAGCCATTGGGAATGCATAATCGATTACCCTTAAACAAGTAACCATTCTATAAAAAATACTCTTCAAAAATAGTATGGGACTCACCCTCTACCGCACTTTTACACTATTGCACAATATTCCCAAAATCTGCATCAGATTCATACAGATATTTAATCCCCTCAAATCCTACCACTTCATTCTCCATAGTGGTCAACAACAAGACTCTCCTACTCAATGCATCAACAACCTTATTTTGTTTTCCCGACTTGTGCTTCAGGACAAATGTATACTATTGCAAAAATGAAACCCATTTGGCATGCCTACTATTTAACTTTTTTTGAGAATTGACATACCTCAATGCTTCATGATCAGTAAACAACACAAACTCCTTTGAGAGTAAGTAGTGCCTCCAATGTTGCAATGCTTGCACAATTGCATAAAATTCCACATCATATGTAGAATAATTCTTCCTTGCATCATTCAACTTCTCACTAAAAAATGCTACAGGTCGGCCCTCTTGACTTAAGACACCACCAATTCCAACAAATGAGGCATCACAATCAACCTCAAACACCTTACTAAAATATGGTAACACTAGAACAGGGGCTTCCGACACCTTCTTCTTCAAGAGTTCAAAACTCTTTGTTGCTGCCATAGTCCATACAAACTCTTTCCCCTTCGTGCACTCAGTTATAGGGGCAACTATACTACTGAAGTTCCTGATGAACTTCCTGTAAAAGGTAGCTAGGCCATGAAAGCTCCTTACTTCTGTTATAGATCATGGAAGAGGCCATTCCAGAATCACCTTCACTTTCTCATCATCCATCCTCATGCCATCTCTCGAGATTACAAATCCCAAAAACACTAAACTATCTTGAAGAAATCTACATTTCTTCAGGTTGACATACAATTTCTCCTTCCTGAGCACGTCTAACACTAATTTCAGGTGTAACAAATGCTCTTCTTCACTTTTACTATAAATCAAAATATCATCAAAATACACAACCACAAACTTACCATTATATTCCCGTAGTACTCTGTTCATCAACCGCATAAATGTATTGGGTGCATTAGACAACCCAAATGGCATCACCATCCACTCGTACAATCCATATTTTGTCTTAAAAGTTGTCTTCCATTCATCCCCTTCTCGAATTCTGATCTGGTAGTAGCCACTCCGTAGATCAATTTTATTAAAGTATTTAGCTCCAGCCAATCCATCCATCATGTCATCCACTCTCGACATAGGATACCGATACTTTATTGTGATCTTGTTTATGGCTCTACTATCCACACACATCCGCCAGTCACCATATTTCTTTGGGGTCAGCAATTCTGGAGTCGCACATGGACTCATACTCTCCCTAACTAATCCCTTCTTTATCAACTCTGTCACTTGCCTACTCAACTCTGCATTCTGTGTTGGGTTCAACCGATAAGCTACCTGATTTGGGAGCGCTGATCCTGGAATCAAATCCATGTGATGTTGGATATCCCTCTTTGGTGGTAGCCCATCTGGTAACTCCTCTGGTGTGATATATTTATATTCACTTAGCAACTTAGCTGCTGTTGTAGGCATAACCACTTCCTCTATTTCTAGCTTCCTAGTTGTTAAGGCATAACAGAAGCTAGCATCCTTGATCTCTGCAAGAAACTCCTTCATCATCAACAAGCTCTCACTCGGCCCATCCTCCTTCAGAGGTACAAGAACTACCTTTACACCATCCTTCCAGAATGTGTAAGTATTCTTTCTCCCATTATGGTTAGTATCCCTGTCGTACTGCCAAGGTCTTCCCAATAGAATGTGACATGCATCCATCGAGATCACATCACACCACACTTCATCCTTGTAAGTGCTCCCAATTGAAAATTTAATTAAACACCTCTGATCTACTGTTACCTCATTCCCCTTCTTAACCCATGAGATGCGATATGGATAAGGATGCTTTTCACATTTCAGGTGCATTTTATCAACCATGACATTTGACACCATATTCTCACAGCTACCACCATCAATGACAATGTTACATACCTTCCCTCCTGATGTACACCTTGTTCAAAATATGTTCATTCGTAGCCAAGAATCTTCACCATCTATGGTCTGCCCCTTTGCTTTGCTCTACACCTTCTCTTTCTTAGGAACAATCAATGTCCTCCTTATCATAAGTGCTTCCCCCATGTCAGCAACAACTTCATCCTCATCCTGCTCTTCCATCTCAACCAGATTGACCCTTCCTTGTCCTCCTTGACCCCTTTCTTGGACATCACATTGGGGACACTCAAATGCTCTGTGCCCCTCCTCACCACATCCATAATAGGTATACGACCTCCTTGGATCATTCCCATTTTGTCCACCACCGTAACCTCTACCTCGTTGGTATCCTCTTCCTCTCAGATTCTGCCCATCTTCTTCTTGTTTAGCAGGTATTGAGGATTCTCCCTTGAGAAAATTAGATCCACTTCGACCCCGACCTGAAGAGGGTGTGAATCCCTTCTTACCTCTTCTATTAACCCTTTTCAATTTCTCCTCTACCTTGAGGGCCATTTGATATGCATCCTCCACTGTAAGAGTGTGATGCATGCTCATCTCATCTTGAACAACAAAACTTAGGCCATTTACATACCTAGCAGCCTTTTGGTCCTCCATCTCATTGTGCTCCACTCGAATGGATAGCTTGTAGAATTCATTAGTATAGTCCTCAATGCTTTGATCCTTCTATCGAAGATTCTAAAATCTATGAAATAGGGTTTGGGAGTAGTCTACAGGTATAAATTTTTCCTGTAACTTCTTCTTCATCTTTGTCCAATCCTTGATATTTTCCTTTCCATTCCTCTATCATGTAGTCTATAAATGATCCCACCAAATCAATGCATGTCCCTTCAACTTTGTGCATGCGAGCTTAACCTTCTTCTCTTCAGCAAGGTTACTCCATTCAAAATATTTTTCTAGGCTATTGATCCAATCGATCAACTCCTCTAGTTTCAACCCACCAAAGATACTCGGGAACCTCGATCTTGATCCCATATCGATTCCCCTTAAGCCCCTCTAGAGCTCGTATCAGTCGATTTTCAAAATCGTGCCCTTCTTCCTCTGGCCCTCTGGTTCTACTTCTGCGTGGACCTCAGATCCACGTTCCTTAGGTATATTTTCATCATCAGATCCTTGATCTGCATGCACCCTGGGATGTCTCTCTCCCATGCGATCAATCACACCAATCAGTCATGCTATTTCTACATTTAGATCCTCGATCTACCTATTCATCTGGGCATATCTTCTAGGTGGCATCTTCCCTTCACTAGCGAGATCACACCCGCTCTGATACCAAATGGTGTAAACTCAGCTACAAGAGACCAACAAAATGGACTCCAATCACATAACACAAATGCAATATAATGGAAGAAAACTACAAATTGATATTCTTCTCATTCTTGAATTCACACCCCTTCTACAAAATATTACAATCCATCATATAGCAACCGAAAACCAAAGAAACCCTAAAAATTCTTTAAAATAAAAATAGATCTTTTTCTAAAAACTGCTAAAAATAGAAATGAGTCGGATTGCACCCAAATTTGGTGCACACATCCCTCTTACAATAATGAACCTTAATTTAAAATATTAGGTCTCAACTTAAGGTATAACAAAAGATAATAAACTTCTAACATGCAAAAAAACCCAAAAAACCCGGGAACCTATTCTAAAAGCTAATTTTGGGACACTAGATGTCGGAGTTAGGTCCCAAAAACATGATTTTTGGAGGGTCAGGCGAATCAAAGATGATCCTGATGCAGAACACGCATGTGGAACCACCTATTAAATTTCAAGGCAAACGGGCGTACGGTTCACAAGTTATGGCTCCGACAAGGTGCATCATTCTCCTCTGGTGAAAAAGAACTCAGCTCCTACGAGTTCAGCTGAATTGAAATCTTGTAGCTTCTGGTTATCAATTTTCTTTAGCTCTGACTCTGAAACCCAAGTGTTATCTAACTGTGGTAATCCTTCCCACTGAACCAGGAATTTGTTGTAGCTCCCATGTCTGGTGGTGATCACCTTCTTATCGAGCACCTGTGCAACTCTATATTTTTTCTTCTTAGGCATCTGTCATGCCCAATTTATTATCTCCTATAATTCACCATCCTCGATAGTACCAGGATACTAAAATAAATCAGAAACATTAAAAATGGGTGAAATATCAAATTCATCGGGCAACTCCACTTTATAGGCATTATCATTGATCTTCTTCAAAATCTTGCATGGCCCAATTTTCTTAAGTTTCAGTTTGTTATATGTCCCCTTAGGAAATATTTCTTTCCTAAGATGAACCATGACCATATCACCCTCTTCAAACACTTTCACCCTTCTGTGTGCATCAATAGACTCTTTGTAGTGAGCATTACTACTCTACAATTTTTCCCTCACTGACTCTTGCACTTTCTGGATATGCTCAACAAATGCTTCTGCATCATCACTAACTTGTTCCCCAATTGGTAACTCAACCAAATCTAATACACCTCTAGGATTTTGACCATAAATAATTTGAAAAGGAGATTTACCTATCGACCTATTCACTGAACTGTTGTATGCAAATTCGGCTTGTGACAAGGCTAAATCCCATTGTTTTGGTTTTTCTCCAACTATGCATCGTAAGAGGTTTCCCAAGCTTCTATTCACTACCTCTGTTTGCCCATCGGTCTGTGGGTGGTAAGCACTACTGAACTGCAACCTGGTGTTCAAATTCTTCCACAATGTCCTCCAAAAGTGACTCAAGAACTTAGTATCCCGATCAGAAGTAATAGTCTTTGGAACACCATGCAACCACACAATCTCATCAAAGAATAAGACTGCAGTCCTAGTTGCATCATTAGTTTTCTGGCAAGCAATGAAATGCACCATTTTTGAAAATCTGTCTACCACAACAAAAACTGAATCCTTACCCCTCTGTGTCTTGGGCAACCCCAACATGAAATCCATACTCAGATCGGTCCATGGTCCTGTAGGAACTGGCAGTGGCATATACAACCCTGTATTTTGTGCATGGCCCTTAGCCATTTGACATACTCTGCATCTAGAGACAAACTTGATTATGTCTCTCTTCATTTTTGGCCAATAGTACTTCTCCTCTACAAGAGTGGTAGTTTTGGCTACTCCAAAATGACCAGCCAAACCCCCACTATGTAATTCCCTCAAGATGTTCTCTCTCATAGAGCCATTGGGAATGCATAATCGATTACCCTTAAACAAGTAACCATTCTATAAAAAATACTCTTCAAAAATAGTATGGGACTCACCCTCTATCGCACTTTTACACTATTGCACAATATTCCCAAAATCTGCATCAGATTCATACAGATCTTTAATCCCCTCAAATCCTACCACTTCATTCTCCATAGTGGTCAACAACAAGACTCTCCTACTCAATGCATCAACAACCTTATTCTGTTTTCCTGACTTGTGTTTCAGGACAAATGTATACTGTTGCAAAAATGAAACCCATTTGGCATGCCTACTATTTAACTTTTTTGAGAATTGACATACCTCAATGCTTCATGATCAGTAAACAACACAAACTCCTTTGAGATTAAGTAGTGCCTCCAATGTTGCAATGCTTGCACAATTGCATAAAATTCCACATCATATGTAGAATAATTCTTCCTTGCATCATTCAACTTCTCACTAAAAAATGCTACAGGTCGGCCCTCTTGACTTAAGACACCACCAATTCCAACAAATGAGGCATCACAATCAACCTCAAACACCTTACTAAAATCTGGTAACACTAGAACAGGGGCTTCCGACACCTTCTTCTTCAAGAGTTCAAAACTCTCTGTTGTTGCCATAGTCCATACAAACTCTTTCCCCTTCGTGCACTCAGTTATAGGGGCAGCTATACTACTAAAGTTCCTGATGAACTTCCTGTAAAAGGTAGCTAGTCCATGAAAGCTCCTTACTTCTGTTATAGATCATGGAAGAGGCCATTCCAGAATCACCTTCACTTTCTCATCATCCATCCTCATGCCATCTCTTGAGATTACAAATCCTAAAAACACTAAACTATCTTGAAGAAATCTACATTTCTTCAGGTTGACATACAATTTCTCCTTCCTGAGCACGTCTAACACTAATTTCAGGTGTAACAAATGCTCTTCTTCACTTTTACTATAAATCAAAATATCATCAAAATACACAACCACAAACTTACCATTATATTCCCATAGTACTCTGTTCATCAACCGCATAAATGTACTGGGTGCATTAGACAACCCAAATGGCATCACCATCCACTCGTACAATCCATATTTTGTCTTAAAAGTTGTCTTCCATTCATCCCCTTCTCTAATTCTGATCTGGTAGTAGCCACTCCATAGATCAATTTTACTGAAGTATTTAGCTCCAGCCAATCCATCCATCATGTCATCCACTCTCGGCATAGGATACCGATACTTTATTGTGATCTTGTTTATGGCTCTACTATCCACACACATCCGCCAGTCACCATATTTCTTTGGGGTCAGCAATGTTGGAGTCGCACATGGACTCATACTCTCCCTAACTAATCCCTTCTTTATCAACTCTATCACTTGCCTACTCAACTCTGCATTCTGTGTCGGGTTCAACCGATAAGCTGCCTGATTTGGGAGCGTTGATCCTGGAATCAAATCCATGTGATGTTGGATATCCCTTTTTGGTGGTAGCCCATCTGGTAACTCCTCTGGTGTGATATCTTTATATTCACTTAGCAACTTAGCTGCTGTTGTAGGCATAACCACTTCCTCTATTTCTAGCTTCCTAGTTGTTAAGGCATAACAGAAGCTAGCATCCTTGATCTCTACAAGAAACTCCTTCATCATCAACAAGCTCTCACTCGGCCCATCCTCCTTCAGAGGTACAAGAACTACCTTTACACCATCCTTCCAGAATGTGTAAGTATTCTTTCTCCCATTATGGTTAGTATCCCTATCGTACTGCCAAGGTCTTCCCAATAGAATGTGACATGCATCCATCGAGATCACATCACACCACACTTCATCCTTGTAAGTACTCCCAATTGAAAATTTAATTAAACACCTCTGATCTACTGTTACCTCATTCCCCTTCTTAACCCATGAGATGCGATATGGATAAGGATGTTTTTCACATTTCAGGTGCATTTTATCAACCATGACATTTGACACCATATTCTCATAGCTACCACCATCAATGACAATGTTACATACCTTCCCTCCTGATGTACACCTTGTTCAAAATATGTTCATTCGTAGCCAAGAATCTTCACCATCTATGGTCTGCCCCTTTGCTTTGCTCTGCACCATCTCTTTCTTAGGAGCAATCAATGTCCTCCTTATCATAAGTGCTTCCCCCATGTCAGCAACAACTTCATCCTCATCCTGCTCTTCCATCTCAACCAGATTGACCCTTCCTTGTCCTCCTTGACCCCTTTCTTGGACATCACATTGGGGACACTCAAATGCTCTGTGCCCCTCCTCACCACATCCATAATAGGTATACGACCTCCTTGGATCATTCCCATTTCGTCCACCATCGTAACCTCTACCTCGTTGGTATCCTCTTCCTCTCAGATTCTGCCCATCTTCTTCTTGTTTAGCAGGTATTGAGGATTCTCCCTTGAGAAAATTAGATCCACTTCGACCCTAACCTGAAGAGGGTGTGAATCCCTTCTTACCTCTTCTATTAACCCTTTTCAATTTCTCCTCTGCCTTGAGGGCCATTTGATATGCATCCTCCACTGTAAGAGTGCGATGCATGCTCATCTCATCTTGAACAACAAAACTTAGGCCATTTACATACCTAGCAGCCTTTTGGTCCTCCATCTCATTATGCTCCACTCGAATGGATAGCTTGTAGAATTCATTAGTATAGTCCTCAATGCTTTGATCCTTCTTTCGAAGATTCTGAAATCTATGAAATAGGGTTTGGGAGTAGTCTACAGGTATAAATTTTTCTTGTAACTTCTTCTTCATCTTTGTCCAATCCCTGATATTTTCCTTTCCATTCCTCTATCGTGTAGTCTATAAATGATCCCACCAAATCAATGCATGTCCCTTCAACTTTGTGCATGCGAGCTTAACCTTCTTCTCTTCAACAAGGTTACTCCATTCAAAATATTTTTCTAGGCTATTGATCCAATCGATCAACTCCTCTGGTTTCAACCCACCAGCATACTCGAGAACCTCGATCTTGATCCCATATCGATTCCCCTTAAGCCCCTCTAGAGCTCGTATCATTCAATTTTCAAAATCGTGCCCTTCTTCCTCTGGGCCCTCTGGTTCTACTTCTATGTGGACCTCAGATCCACGTTCCTCAGGTATATTTTCATCATTAGATCCTTGATCTGCACATGCCCTAGGATGTCTCTCTCCCATGCGATCAATCACACCAGTCAATCATGCTATTTCTACATTTAGATCCTTGATCTACCTATTCATCTGGGCATATCTTCTAGGTGGCATCTTCCCTTCACTAGCGAGATCACACCCGCTCTAATACCAAATGGTGTAAACTCAACTACAAGAGACCAACAAAATGGACTCCAATCACATAACACAAATGCAATATAATGGAAGAAACCTACAAATTGATATTCTTCTCATTCTTGAATTCACCCCCTTCTACAAAATATTACAATCCATCATATAGCAACCGAAAACCAAAGAAACCCTAAAAATTTTTTTAAAAATAGATTTTTCTAAAAACTGCTAAAAATAGAAATGAGTCGGATTGCACCCAAATTTGGTGCACACATCCCTCTTACAATAATGAACCTTACTTTAAAATATTAGGTCTCAACTTAAGGTATAACAAAATATAATAAACTTCTAACATGCAAAAAAACCTAAAAAACCTGGGAACCTATTCTAAAAGCTAATTTTGGGACACTAGATGTCGGAGTTAGGTCCTAAAAATATGTTTTTGGAGGGTCAGGCGAATCAAAGATGAGCCTGATGCAGAACACACATGTAGAACCACCTATTAAATTTCAAGGCAAACGGGGTACGGTTCACAAGTTATGGCTCCGAAGGTGCATCATTCTCCTCTGGT
This sequence comes from Wollemia nobilis, assembly GCA_028583015.1. Taxonomy (NCBI): domain Eukaryota; kingdom Viridiplantae; phylum Streptophyta; class Pinopsida; order Araucariales; family Araucariaceae; genus Wollemia; species Wollemia nobilis. The sequence continues at coordinate 2,998,093 of JAQPPZ010004166.1, read as the reverse complement.
GAAAAAGAACTCACTCCTCGAGTTCAGCTGAATTGAAATCCTGTAGCTTCTGGTTATCAATTTTCTTTAGCTCTGACTCTGAAACCCAAGTGTTATCTGACTATGGTAATCCTTCCCACTGAACCAGGAATTTATTGTAGCTCCCATGTCTGGTGGTGATCACCTTCTTATCGAGCACCTGTGCAACTCTATATTTTTTCTTCTTAGGCATCTGTCATGCCCAATTTATTGTCTCCTATAATTCACCATCCTCGATAGTACCAAGATACTAAAATAAATCAAAAACATTAAAAATGGGTGAAATATCAAATTCATCGGGCAACTCCACTTTATAGGCATTATCATTGATCTTCTTCAAAATCTTGCATGGCCCAATTTTCTTAAGTTTTAGTTTGTTATACGTCCCCTTAGGAAATATTTCTTTCCTAAGATGAACCATGACCATATCACCCTCTTCAAACACTTTCACCCTTCTGTGTGCATCAATAGACTCTTTGTAGTGAGCATTACTACTCTGTAATTTTTCCCTCATTGACTCTTGCACTTTCTGGATATGCTCAACAAATGCTTCTGCATCATCACTAACTTGTTCCCCAATTGGTAACTCAACCAAATCTAATACACCTCTAGGATTTTGACCATAAATAATTTGAAAAGGAGATTTACCTATCGACCTGTTCACTGAACTGTTGTATGCAAATTCGGCTTGTGACAAGGCTAAATCCCATTGTTTTGGTTTTTCTCCAACTATGCATCGTAAGAGGTTTCCCAAGCTTCTGTTCACTACCTCTATTTGCCCATCAGTCTATGGGTGGTAAGCACTACTGAACTGCAACCTGGTGTTCAAATTTTTCCACAATGTCCTCCAAAAGTGACTCAAGAACTTAGTATCCCGATCAGAAGTAATAGTCTTTGGAACACCATGCAACCGCACAATCTCATCAAAGAATAAGACTGCAGTCCTAGTTGCATCATTAGTTTTCTGGCAAGCAATGAAATGCACCATTTTTGAAAATCTGTCTACCACAACAAAAATTGAATCCTTACCCCTCTGTGTCTTGGGCAACCCCAACACGAAATCCATACTCAGATCGGTCCATGGTCCTGTAGGAACTGGCAGTGGCATATACAACCCTGTATTTTGTGCATGGCCCTTAGCCATTTGACATACTCTACATCTAGAGACAAACTTGATTATGTCTCTCTTCATTTTTGGCCAATAGTACTTCTCCTCTACAAGAGTGGTAGTTTTGGCTACTCCAAAATGACCAGCCAAACCCCCACTATGTAATTCCCTCAAGATGTTCTCTCTCATAGAGCCATTGGGAATGCATAATCGATTACCCTTAAACAAGTAACCATTCTATAAAAAATACTCTTCAAAAATAGTATGGGACTCACCCTCTCTCGCACTTTTACACTGTTGCACAATATTCCCAAAATCTGCATCAGATTCATACAGATCTTTAATCCCCTCAAATCCTACCACTTCATTCTCCATAGTGGTCAACAACAAGACTCTCCTACTCAATGCATCAACAACCTTATTCTGTTTTCCTGACTTGTGTTTCAGGACAAATGTATACTATTGCAAAAATGAAACCCATTTGGCATGCCTACTATTTAACTTTTTCTAAGAATTGACATACCTCAATGCTTCATGATCAGTAAACAACACAAACTCCTTTGAGATTAAGTAGTGCCTCCAATGTTGCAATGCTTGCACAATTGCATAAAATTCCACATCATATGTAGAATAATTCTTCCTTGCATCATTCAGATTCTCACTAAAAAATGCTACAGGTCGGCCCTCTTGACTTAAGACACCACCAATTCCAACAAATGAGGCATCACAATCAACCTCAAACACCTTACTAAAATCTGGTAACACTAGAACATGGGCTTCCGACACCTTCTTCTTCAAGAGTTCAAAACTCTCTGTTGTTGTCATAGTCCATACAAACTCTTTCCCCTTCGTGCACTCAGTTATAGGGGCAACTATACTACTGAAGTTCCTGATGAACTTCCTGTAAAAGGTAGCTAGTCCATGAAAGCTCCTTACTTCTGTTATAGATCATGGAAGAGGCCATTCCAGAATCACCTTCACTTTCTCATCATCCATCCTCATGCCATCTCTTGAGATTACAAATCCTAAAAACACTAAACTATCTTGAAGAAATCTACATTTCTTTAGGTTGACATACAATTTCTCCTTCCTGAGCACTTCTAACACTAATTTCAGGTGTAACAAATGCTCTTCTTCACTTTTACTATAAATCAAAATATCATCAAAATACACAACCACAAACTTACCATTATATTCTCGTAGTACTCTGTTCATCAACCACATAAATGTACTGGGTGCATTAGACAACCCAAATGGCATCACCATCCACTCGTACAATCCATATTTTGTCTTAAAAGTTGTCTTCCATTCATCCCCTTCTCTAATTCTGATCTGGTAGTAGCCACTCCGTAGATCAATTTTACTGAAGTATTTAGCTCCAGCCAATCCATCCATCATGTCATCCACTCTCGGCATAGGATACCGATACTTTATTATGATCTTGTTTATGGCTCTACTATCCACACACATCCTCCAGTCACCATATTTCTTTGGGGTCAGCAATGCTAGAGTCGCACATGGACTCATACTCTCCCTAACTAATCCCTTCTTTATCAACTCTATCACTTGCCTACTCAACTCTGCATTCTGTGTTGGGTTCAACCGATAAGTTGCCTGATTTGGGAGCGCTGATCCTGGAATCAAATCCATGTGATGTTGGATATCCCTCTTTGGTGGTAGCCCATCTAGTAACTCCTCTGGTGTGACATCTTTATATTCACTTAGCAACTTAGCTGCTATTGTAGGCATAACCACTTCCTCTATTTCTAGCTTCCTAGTTGTTAAGGCATAACAAAGCTAGCATCCTTGATCTCTGCAAGAAACTCCTTCATCATCAACAAGCTCTCACTCGGCCCATCCTCCTTCAGAGGTACAAGAACTACCTTTACACCATCCTTCTAGAATGTGTAAGTATTCTTTCTCCCATTATGGTTAGTATCCCTATCGTACTGCCAAGGTCTTCCCAATAGAATGTGACATGCATCCATCGAGATCACATCACACCACACTTCATCCTTGTAAGTGCTCCCAATTGAAAATTTAATTAAACACCTCTGATCTACTGTTACCTCATTCCCCTTCTTAACCCATGAGATGCGATATGGATAAGGATGTTTTTCACATTTCAGGTGCATTTTATCAACCATGACATTTGACACCATATTCTCACATCTACCACCATCAATGACAATGTTACATACCTTCCCTCCTGATGTACACCTTGTTCAAAATATGTTCATTCATAGCCAAGAATCTTCACCATCTATGGTCTGCCCCTTCGCTTTGCTCTGCACCATCTCTTTCTTAGGAGCAATCAATGTCCTCCTTATCATAAGTGCTTCCCCCATGTCAGCAACAACTTCATCCTCATCCTGCTCTTCCATCTCAACCAGATTGACCCTTCCTTGTCCTCCTTGACCCCTTTCTTGGACATCACATTGGGGACACTCAAATGCTCTGTGCCCCTCCTCACCACATCCATAATAGGTATACGACCTCCTCGGATCATTCCCATTTCATCCACCACCGTAACCTCTACCTCGTTGGTATCCTCTTCCTCTCAGATTCTGCCCATCTTCTTCTTGTTTAGCAGGTATTGAGGATTCTCCCTTGAGAAAATTAGATCCACTTCGACCCCGACTTCGAAGAGGGTGTGAATCCCTTCTTACCTCTTCTATTAATCCTTTTCAATTTCTCCTCCCCCTTGAGGGCCATTTGATATGCATCCTCCACTGTAAGAGTGTGATGCATGCTCATCTCATCTTGGACAACAAAACTTAGGCCATTTACATACCTAGCAGCCTTTTGGTCCTCCATCTCATTATGCTCCACTCGAATGGATAGCTTGTAGAATTCATTAGTATAGTCCTCAATGCTTTGATCCTTCTATCAAAGATTCTGAAATCTACGAAATAGGGTTTGGGAGTAGTCTACATGTATAAATTTTTCTTGTAACTTCTTCTTCATCTTTGTCCAATCCCTGATATTTTCCTTTCCATTCCTCTGTCATGTAGTCTGTAAATGATCCCACCAAATCAATGCATGTCCCTTCAAATTTGTGCATGCGAGCTTAACCTTCTTCTCTTCAGCAAGGTTACTCCATTCAAAATATTTTTCTAGGCTATTGATCCAATCGATCAACTCCTCTAGTTTCAACCCACCAACATACTCGGGAACCTCGATCTTGATCCCATATCGATTCCCCTTAAGCCCCTCTAGAGCTCGTATCAGTCAATTTTCAAAATCGTGCCCTTCTTCCTCTAGGCCCTCTGGTTCTACTTCTATGTGGACCTCAGATCCACGTTCCTTAGGTATATTTTCATCATCAGATCCTTGATATGCATGTGCCTTGGGATGTCTCTCTCCCATGCGATCAATCACACCAGTCAACCATGCTATTTCTGCATTTAGATCCTTGATCTACCTATTCATCTGGGCATATCTTCTAGGTGGCATCTTCCCTTCACTAGCGAGATCACACCCGCTCTAATACCAAATGGTGTAAACTCAGCTACAAGAGACCAACAAAATGGACTCCAATCACATAACACAAATGCAAATATAATGGAAGAAACCTACAAATTGATATTCTTCTCATTCCTGAATTCACACCCCTTCTACAAAATATTACAATCCATCATATAGCAACCGGAAACCGAAAGAAACCCTAAAAATTTTTTTCTAAAACTAAAAATAGATTCTTTCTCTAAAACTCTAAAAATAGAAATGAGTCGGATTGCACCCAAATTCGGTGCACACATCCCTACTTAAAACATTACTTAAAATATTAGGTCTCAACTTAAGGTATAACAAAAGATAATAAACTTCTAACATGCAAAAAAACCCAAAAACCCGAGAACCTATTCTAAAAGCTAATTTTGGGGCACTAGATGGCGGAGTTAGGTCTCGAAAACATGTTTTTGGAGAGTCAAGCACAGAAACCACCTGTTAAATTTCAAGGCAAATGGGCGTATGGTTCACAAGTTATGGCTCCAGCAAGGTGCATCATTCTCCTCTGGTGAAAAAGAACTCAGCTCCTGCAAGTTCAGCTGAATTGAAATCATGTAGCTTCTGGTTATCAATTTTCTTTAGCTCTGACTCTGAAACCCAAGTGTTATCTAACTATGGTAATCCTTCCCACTAAACTAGGAATTTATTGTAGCTCCCATTTCTGGTGGTGATCACCTTCTTATCGAGCACCTGTGCAACTCTATATTTTTCTTTCTTAGGCATCTATCATGCCCAATTTATTGTCTCCTATAATTTACCATCCTCAAAAGTACCAAGATACTGAAATAAATCAGAAACATTAAAAATGGGTGAAATATCAAATTCATTGGGCACTCCACTTTATAGGCATTATCATTGATCTTCTTCAAAATCTTGTATGGCCATTTTTAAGTTTTAGTTGTTAGTACGTCCCTTTAGGAACATAATATGTTCTTTCCTAGAGAGGAATGCATAATTGATTACCCTTAAACAAGTAACCATTCTGAAAAAATACTCTTCAAAAATAGTATGGAACTCGCCCTCTACCACACTTTTGCACTATTGCACAATATTCCCAAAATATGCATCAGATTCATACATATATTTAATCCCCTCAAATTCTACCACTTCATTCTCCATAGTGGTCAACAACAAGACTCTCCTACTCAATGCATCAGTAACCTTATTCTATTTTCCCGAGTTGTGTTTAGGACAAATGTATACTGTTGCAAAAATGAAACCCATTTGGCATGCTTGCTATTTAACTTTTTTAAGAATTTACATACCTCGATGCTTCATGATCAATAAACAACACAAACTCCTTTGATATTAAGTAGTGCCTCTAATGTTGCAATGCTTGCACAATTGCATAAAATTCTACATCATATGTAGAATAATTCTTCCTTGCGTCATTTATCTTCTCACTAAAAAATGCTACAGGTTGGCCCTCTTGACTTAAGACACCACCAATCCCAACAAATGAGGTATCACAGTCAACCTCAAACACCTTACTAAAATATAGGAACACCAGAACATGGGCTTTCGATGCTTTCTTCTTCAAGAGTTCAAAACTCTTTGTTACTATCGTAGTCCATACAAACTCTTTCCCCTTCGTGCACTCAGTTATAGGGGTAGCTATACTACTGAAGTTCCTGATGAACTTATTGTAAAAGGTAGCTAGTCCATGAAAGCTCATTACTTCTGTTATAGATCATGGAAGAGGCCATTCCATAATCGCCTTCACTTTCTCATCATCCATCCTCATGCCATCTCTCGAGATTACAAATCCCAAAAACACTAAACTATCTTGAAGAAATCTACATTTTTTTAGGTTGACATACAATTTCTCCTTCCTGAGCACTTCTAACACTAATTTCAAGTGTAACAAATGTTCTTCTTCACTTTTACTATAAATCAAAATATCATCAAAATACACAACCACAAACTTACCAATATATTCCCGCAGTACTCTGTTCATAAACCGCATAAATGTACTGGATGCATTAGACAACCCAAATGGCATCACCATCCAATCATACAATCCATATTTTATCTTAAAAGTTGTATTCCATTCGTCCACTTATCAAATTATGATCCTATAGTAGCCACTCTGCAGATCAATTTTACTGAAGTATTTAGCTCTAGCAAATCCATCCATCATATCATCCACTCTTGGCATAGGGTATCGATACTTTATTGTGATCTTTTTTATGGCTCTACTCTCCGCACACATCCACCAGTCACCATATTTCTTTAGGGTCAGCAATGCTGGAGTCGCACATGGACTCATACCCTCCCTAACTAATCCCTTCTTTATCAACTCTGTCACTTGCCTACTCAACTTTGCATTTTGTGTTGGGTTCAACCGATAAGTTGCCTGATTTGGGAGAGCTGATTTTGGAATCAAATCCATGTGATGTGGATATCCCTTTTTGGTGGTATCCCATATAGTAACTCCTTTGGTGTGACATATTTATATTCACTTAGCAACTTAGCTGCTGCTGTAGGCATAACCACTTCCTCTGTTTCTAGCTTCCTAGCTTTTAAGGCATAATAGAAGCTAGCATCCCTAATCTCTATAAGAAAATCCTTCATTATCAACAAGCTCTCACTCAATCCATCCTCATTTAGAGGCACAAGAACTACCTTTACACCATCCTTCCAAAATGTGTAAGTATTATTTCTCCCATTATGGTTAGTATCCCTATCATAATACCAAGTTCTTCCCAATAGAATGTGACATGCATCCATCGAGATCACTTCACACCAAACTTCATCCTTGTAAGTGATCCCAATTGAAAATTTAATTGAACACCTCTGATCTACTGTTACCTAATTCCCCTTCTTAACCCATTCTATGCGATATGGATAAGGATATTTTTCACATTTTAGGTGCATTTTTTCAACCATGATATTTGACACCATATTCTCATAGCTACCACCATCAATGATAATGTTACACACCTTCCCTCCTGATGTACACCTTGTTTGAAATATGTTCATTCGCAGCCAAGAATCTTTACCATCTATGGTTTACCTCTTTGCTTTGCTCTACACCATCTCTTTCTTAGGAGCAATCAACATCCTCCTTATCATAAGGGCTTCCCCCATGTCAACAACAACTTCATCCTCATCTTGCTCTTCCATATCAACCAGATTGACCCTTCCTTGTCCTCCTTGATCCCTTTCTTGGACATCACATTGGGGACACTCAAATGCTCTATGCCCCTCCTCACCATATCCATAACAGGTATACGACCTCCTCGAATCATTTCCATTTTGTCCACCACCATAACCTCTACCTAGTTGGTATCCTCTTCCTCTCAGATTCTGCCCATCTTCTTTTTGTTTAGCAGGTATTGAGGATTCTCCCTTGAGAAAATTAGATCCACTTCGACATCGACCTGAATAGGGCGTGAATCCATTCTTACCTATTCTATTAATCCTTTTTAATTTCACCTCTGTCTTGAGGGCCATTTGATACACATCCTCCACTATAAGAGTGCGATGCATGGTCATATCATCTTGAAAAACAAAAATTAGGTCATTTACATACCTGGTAGCCTTTTGGTCCTCCATATCATTGTGTTCCACTTGAATGGATAGCTTTTAGAATTCATTAGTATAGTCCTCAATGCTTTGATCCTTCTGTCGAAGATTCTGAAATCTATGAAATAGGGTTTGTGAGTAGTCTACATGTATAAATTTTTCCTATAACTTCTACTTCATATTTGTCTAATCCCTAATATTTTCCTTTCCATTCCTCTATCGTGTAGTCTATAAATGATCCCACAAAATCAATGCATGTCCCTTCAACTTTGTACATGTGAGCTTAATCTTCTTCTCTTCATAAAGGTTACTCCATTCAAAATATTTTTCTAGGCTATTGATCCAATCAATCAACTCCTCTAGTTTCAACCCACTAGCATACTCAGGAACCTCGATCTTGATCCCATATTGATTCCCCTTAAGCCCCTATAGAGCTTATATCAGTCTATTTTCAAAATTGTGCCCTTCTTCATCTGGACCCTTATGTTTTGCTTCTACATTGACCTCAGATCTACGTTCCTCAGGTATATTTTGATCATTAAATCCTTGATTTGCATGTGCCCTGGTACGTCTCTCTCCCATTTGATCAATCACACCATTCAGTCGTGCTATTTATGCATTCAGATCCTCGATCTGCCTATTCATCAGGGCATATCTTCTAGGTGGCATCTTCCCTTCACTAGCGAGATCACACCCGCTCTGATACAAAATGATGTAAACTCAGCTACAAGAGACCAACAAAATGGACTCCAATCACATAACACAAATGCAATATAATGGAAGAAACCTATAAATTGATATTCTTCTCATTCCTGAATTCACACCCCTTCTCCAAAATATTACAATCCATCATATAGCAACCGAAAACCAAAGAAACCCTAAAAACTTTTTTTCTAAAAACTACTAAAAATAGATCTTTTTTCTAAAAACTTCTAAAAATAGAAATGAGTCGGATTGCGCCCAAATTTGGTGCACACATCCCTCTTACAATAACAAACCTTACTTTAAAATATTAGATCTCAACTTAAGGTATAACAAAAGATAATAAACTTCTAACATCCAAAAAAACCCAAAAACCCGAGAACCTATTCTAAAAGCTAATTTTGGGACACTAGATGGAGGAGTTAGGTCCCAAAAACATGTTTTTGGAGAGTCTAGCCAATAAAATATTTTCTTGATGCAGAACACACATGCGAAACCACCTATTAAATTTCAAGGCAAACGGGCGTACGGTTCACAAGTTATGGCTCCAACAAGGTGCATCATTCTCCTCTGGTGAAAAGGAACTCAGCTCCTGCGAGTTCAACTGAATTGAAATCTTGTAGCTTTTGGTTATCAATTTTCTTTAGCTCTGACTCTGAAACCCAAGTGTTATCTGACTATGGTAATCCTTCCCACTGAACCAGGTATCTGTTGTAGCTCCCATGTCTAGTGGTGATCACCTTCTTATCGAGCACCTGTGCAACTCTATCTTTTTCTTCTTAGGCATCTATCATGCCCAATTTATTGTCTCCTATAATTCACCATCCTCAGAAGTACCAGGATACTGAAATAAATCAAAAACATTAAAAATGGGTGAAATATCAAATTCATCAGGCAACTCCACTTTATAGGCATTATCATTGATCTTCTTCAAAATCTTGCATGGCCCAATTTTCTTAAGTTTCAATTTGTTATACATCCCCTTAGGAAATATTTCTTTCCTAAGATGAACCATGACCATATCACCCTCTTCAAACACTTTCACCCTTCTGTGTGCATCAGTAGACTCTTTGTAGTGAGCATTACTACTCTGCAATTTTTCCCTCACTGACTCTTGCACTTTTTGGATATGCTCAGCAAATGCTTCTGCATCATCACTAACTTGTTCCCCAATTGGTAACTCAACCAAATCTAATACACCTCTAGGATTTTGACCATAAATAATTTGAAAAGGAGATTTACCTATCGACCTGTTCATTGAATTGTTGTATGCAAATTCGGCTTGTGACAAGGCTAAATCCCATTGTTTTGGTTTTTCTCCAACTATGCATCGTAAGAGGTTTCCCAAGCTTATGTTCACTACCTCTGTTTGCCCATCGGTCTATGGGTGGTAAGCACTATTGAACTGCAACCTGGTGTTCAACTTCTTCCACAATGTCCTCCAAAAGTGACTCAAGAACTTAGTATCCCGATCAGAAGTAATAGTCTTTGGAACACCATGCAACCACACAATCTCATCAAAGAATAAGACTATAGTCCTAGTTGCATCATTAGTTTTCTAGCAAGCAATGAAATGCACCATTTTTGAAAATCTGTCTACCACAACAAAAATTGAATCCTTACCCCTCTGTGTCTTGGGCAACCCCAACATAAAATCCATACTCAGATCGGTCCATGGTCCTGTAGGAACTGGCAGTGGCATATACAACCCTGTATTTTGCGCATGGCCCTTAGCCATTTGACATACTCTGCATCTAGAGACAAACTTGATTATGTCTCTCTTCATTTTTTGCCAATAGTACTTCTCCTCTACAAGAGTGGTAGTTTTGGCTACTCCAAAATGACCAGCCAAACCCCCACTATGTAATTCCCTCAAGATGTTCTCTCTCATAGAGCCATTGGGAATGCATAATCGATTACCCTTAAACAAGTAACCATTCTATAAAAAATACTCTTCAAAAATAGTATGAGACTCACCCTCTACCGCACTTTTACACTATTGCACAATATTCCCAAAATCTGCATCAGATTCATATAGATCTTTAATCCCCTCAAATCCTACCACTTCATTCTCCATAGTGGTCAACAACAAGACTCTCCTACTCAATGCATCAACAACCTTATTTTGTTTTCCCGACTTGTGCTTCAGGACAAATGTATATTGTTGCAAAAATGAAACCCATTTGGCATGCCTACTATTTAACTTTTTTGAGAGTTGACATACCTCAATGCTTCATGATCAGTAAACAACACAAACTCCTTTGAGAGTAAGTAGTGCCTCCAATGTTGCAATGCTTGCACAATTGCATAAAATTCCACATCATATGTAGAATAATTCTTCCTTGCATCATTCAGCTTCTCACTAAAAAATGCTATAGGTCGGCCCTCTTGACTTAAGACACCACCAATTCCAACAAATGAGGCATCACAATCAACCTCAAACACCTTACTAAAATATGGTAACACTAGAACAGGGTCTTTCGACACCTTCTTCTTCAAGAGTTCAAAACTCTTTGTTGCTGCCATAGTCCATACAAACTCTTTCCCCTTCGTGCACTCAGTTATAGGGGCAACTATACTACTGAAGTTCCTGATGAACTTTCTATAAAAGGTAGCTAGGCCATGAAAGCTCCTTACTTCTGTTATAGTTCGTGGAAGAGGCCATTCCATAATCGCCTTCACTTTCTCATCATCCATCCTCATGCCATCTCTTGAGATTACAAATCCTAAAAACACTAAACTATCTTGAAGAAATCTACATTTCTTTAGGTTGACATACAATTTCTCCTTCTTGAGCACGTCTAACACTAATTTCAGGTGTAACAAATGCTCCTCTTCACTTTTACTATAAATCAAAATATCATCAAAATACACAACCACAAACTTACCATTATATTCCCGTAGTACTCTGTTCATCAACCGCATAAATGTACTTGGGTGCATTAGACAACCCAAATGGCATCACCATCCACTCGTACAACCCATATTTTGTCTTAAAAGTTGTCTTCCATTCATCCCCTTCTCTAATTCTGATCTGGTAGTAGCCACTCCACAGATCAATTTTATTGAAGTATTTAGCTCCAGCCAATCCATCCATCATGTCATCCACTCTCGGCATAGGATACCGATACTTTATTGTGATCTTGTTTATGGATCTACTATCCACACACATCTACCAGTCACCATATTTCTTTGGGGTCAGCAATGCTGGAGTCGCACATGGACTCATACTCTCCCTAACTAATCCCTTCTTTATCAACTCTTTCACTTGCCTACTCAACTCTGCATTCTGTGTTGGGTTCAACCGATAAGATGCCTGATTTGGGAGCGTTGATCCTGGAATCAAATCCATGTGATGTTGGATATCCCTCTTTGGTGGTAGCCCATCTGGTAACTCCTCTGTTGTGACATCTTTATATTCACTTAGCAACTTAGCTGCTATTGTAGGCATAACCACTTCCTCTGTTTCTAGCTTCCTAGTTGTTAAGGCATAACAGAAGCTAGCATCCTTGATCTCTGCAAGAAACTCCTTCATCGTCAACAAGCTCTCACTTGGCCCATCCTCCTTCAGAGGTACAAGAACTACCTTTACACCATCCTTCCAGAATGTGTAAGTATTATTTCTCCCATTATGGTTAGTATCCCTATCGTATTGCCAAGGTCTTCCCAATAGAATGTGACATGCATCCATCGGGATCACATCACACCACACTTCATCCTTGTAAGTGCTCCCAATTGAAAATTTAATTAAACACCTTTGATCTATTGTTACCTCATTCCCCTTCTTAACCCATGAGATGCGATATGGATAAGGATGCTTTTCGCATTCCAGGTTCATTTTATCAACCATGACATTTGACACCATATTCTCACAGCTACCACCATCAATGACAATGTTACATACCTTCCCTCTTGATGTACACCTTGTTCGAAAGATGTTTGTTCGTAGCCCAGAATCATCACCATCTATGGTCTGCCCCTTCGCTTTGCTCTGCACCTTCTCTTTATTAGGAACAATCAACGTCCTCCTTATCATAAGTGCTTCCCCCATGTCAGCAACAACTTCATCCTCATCCTGCTCTTCCATCTCAACCAGATTGACCCTTCCTTGTCCTCCTTGACCCCTTTCTTGGACATCACATTGGGGACACTCAAATGCTCTGTGCCCCTCCTCACCACATCCATAACAGGTATACGACCTTCTTGGATCATTCCCATTTCGTCCACCATCGTAACCTCTACCTCGTTGGTATCCTCTTCCTCTCAGATTCTGCCCATCTTCTTCTTGTTTAGTAGGTATTGAGGATTCTCCCTTGAGAAAATTAGATCCACTTCGACCCCGACCTGAAGAGGGTGTGAATCCCTTCTTACCTCTTCTATTAACCCTTTTCAATTTCTCCTCTGCCTTGAGGGCCATTTGATATGCATCCTCCACTGTAAGAGTGCGATGCATGCTCATCTCATCTTGGACAACAAAACTTAGGCCATTTACATACCTAGCAGCCTTTTGGTCCTCCGTCTCATTGTGCTCCACTCGAATGGATAGCTTGTAGAATTCATTAGTATAGTCCTCAATGCTTTGATCCTTCTATCGAAGATTCTGAAATCTATGAAATAGGGTTTGGGAGTAGTCTACAGGTATAAATTTTTCTTGTAACTTCTTCTTCATCTTTGTCCAATCCCTGATATTTTCCTTTCCATTCCTCTATCGTGTAGTCTATAAATGATCCCACCAAATCAATGCATGTCCCTTCAACTTTGTGCATGCGAGCTTAACCTTCTTCTCTTCAGCAAGGTTACTCCATTCAAAATATTTTTCTAGGCTATTGATCCAATCGATCAACTCCTCTAGTTTCAACCCACCAACATACTCGAGAACCTCGATCTTGATCCCATATCGATTCCCCTTAAGCCCCTCTAGAGCTCGTATCAGCCGATTTTCAAAATCGTGCCCTTCTTCCTCTAGGCCCTCTGGTTCTGCTTCTACGTGGACCTCAGATCCACGTTCCTCAGGTATATTTTCATCATCAGATCCTTGATCTGCATGCGCCCTAGGATGTCTCTCTCCCATGCGATCAATCACACCAGTCAGCCATGCTATTTCTACATTCAGATCCTCGATCTACCTATTCATCTGGGCATATCTTCTAGGTGGCATCTTCCCTTCACTAGCGAGATCACACCCACTCTGATACCAAATGATGTAAACTCAGCTACAAGAGACCAACAAAATGGACTCCAATCACATAACACAAATGCAATATAATGGAAGAAACCTACAAATTGATATTCTTCTCATTCTTGAATTCACACCCCTTCTCCAAAATATTACAATCCATCATATAGCAACCGAAAACCAAAGAAACCCTAAAGAAACCCTAAAAACGTTTTTTTCTAAAACTGCTAAAAATAGATCTTTTTTCTAAAAACTGCTAAAAATAGAAATGAGTCAGATTGCACCCAAATTCGGTGCACACATCCCTCTTACAATAACAAACCTTACTTTAAAATATTAGGTCTCAACTTAAGGTATAACAAAAGATAATAAACTTCTAACATGCAAAAAAACCCAAAAAACCCGAGAACCTATTCTAAAAGCTAATTTTGGGACACTAGATGGAGGAGTTAGGTCCCAAAAACATGTTTTTTGGAGATTCAAGCCAATAAAAGATTTTCCTGATGTAGAACACGCACGCGAAACCACCTGTTAAATTTCAAGGCAAACGGGCGTACGGTTCACAAGTTATGGCTCCGACAAGGTGCATCATTATCCTCTGGTGAAAAAGAACTCAGCTCCTACATGTTCAACTGAATTGAAATCCTGTAGCTTCTGGTTATCAATTTTCTTTAGCTCTGACTCTGAAACCCAAGTGTTATCTGACTATGGTAATCCTTCCCACTGAACGAGGAATTTGTTGTAGGTCCCATGTCTAGTGGTGATCACCTTCTTATCGAGCACCTGTGCAACTCTATATTTTTTTTCTTAGGCATCTGTCGTGCCCAATTTACTGTCTCTTATAATTCACCATCTTCGATAGTACCAAGATACTAAAATAAATCAAAAACATTAAAAAATGGTGAAATATCAAATTCATCAAGTAGCTCCACTTTATAGGCATTATCATTGATCTTCTTCAAAATCTTGCATGGCCCAATTTTCTTAAGTTTCAATTGGTTATATATCCCCTTATGAAATATTTCTTTCCTAAGATGAACCATGACCATATCACCCTCTTCAAAAACTTTCACCCTTCTGTGTGCATCAACAAACTCTTTGTAGTGAGCATTACTACTCTGCAATTTTTCCCTCACTAACTCTTGCACTTTTTGGATATGCTCCGCAAATGCTTCTACATCATCACTAACTTGTTCCCCAATTGGTAACACAACCAATTCTAATAAACCTCTAGGATTTTGAACATAAATATTTTAAAAGGAGATTTACCTATTAAACTGTTCACTAAATTGTTGTATGCAAATTTGGCTTATGACAAGGCTAAATCCCATTATTTTTGTTTTTCTCCAACTATGCATTGTAAGAGGTTTCCCAAGATTTTGTTCACTACCTCTATTTTCCCATCGGTCTATGGGTGGTAAGCACTACTAAACTACAACCTGGTGTTCAAATTTTTCCACAATGTCCTCCAAAAGTGACTCAAGAACTTAGTATCCCGATCAGAAGTAATAGTTTTTGAAACACCATGCAACCACACAATTTCATCAAATAATAAGACTGCAGTCCTAGTTGCATCATTAGTTTTCTAGAAATGAATGAAATGCACCATTTTTAAAAATCTATCTACCACAACAAAAATTTAATCCTTACCCCTCTATGTATTGGGCAACCCCAACACAAAATCCATACTTAGATCGGTCGATGGTCATGTAGGAAGTGGTAGTGGCATATACAACCCTGTATTTTGTGCATGGCCCTTAGCCATTTGACATACTTTGCATCTAGAGACAAACTTGATTATGTCTCTCTTCAATTTTTTCCAATAGTAATCCTCTACAGGAGTGGTAGTTTTGGCTACTCCAAAGTGACTAACCAAACCCCCACTATGTAATTCCCTCAAGATGTTCTCTCTCATAGAGCCATTAGGAATGCATAATCGATTACCCTTAAACAAGTAACCATTCTGAAAAAATACTATTAAAAAATAGTATGGGACTCGCCTCCTACCGCGCTTTTGCACTGTTGCATAATATTCCCAAAATCTGCATCAGATTCATATAGATATTTAATCCCCTCAAATCCTACCACTTCATTCTCCATAGTGGTCAAAAAAAAGACTCTCCTACTTAATGCATCAACAACCTTATTCTGTTTTTCTGACTTGTGTTTCAGGAAAAGTGTATACTGTTGCAAAAATGAAACCCATTTTTTTTTGTAGATAATATACCATAGCATTAATACTGGGTTTTACAGGTTAACCCAAAAACTTTTACAAAAATCAGCCCAGGGTTGTTGATGAACATATCCTTACTACGGATCCTATATATGTAAAATCTTAATGCCGCCAAAGCCATTACATCCAGTAAGGCACATAGCCTATTATCAAAAAGAAACTTCCCATACAACATTTTGGGTATACCCCGAGAAAAAACACATGCATCATAATTACAAAAAAGAAACAAACACGGATCCCTTCCTTGAGACAATGGAGAAACAAAAAGTTGTAGACACACATAGCAAAGTACTAAAAAAACTCCCACAAGATCTGTATTGACAGTTACTCTTAATAATTCTTTGGTAATTGTTTTCTTTCGTATATGACATGCTTTGGTACCACATACTATCTTGGCCAATTAGCCTTGGAGAAGTGAACCTCTTGGCTAGATTTATGGCGGTGGCTATTTGGTGGTCCACGTGGCTTTGGTTAGAAGTCTTATATTGTCATTTCTTTCCTTCCCTATGATTATCAACCAACCTCAAATTACTAAGACGACTAGGAGCCATGTTATATGACATGTGACTATCCCCATTAGTCTTTGTGGTATTTCCAAGCAGCATCCATGAAGACTAACAACTCAAATAATTTTTATTATGAGTCCAATTCAAAAAATATATGGGAATACTCCTAGCCTTTGAACTTACAGTGCCTTCCCTATTGGTAAATTTGACTATCATTCTTGGCATTCTTTTTGAATGACTCGAGACACCGTGTTCCCATTTGAAAAGTCCATCACCATCGACACCCAAATTGGCCAGCTTATCAGCAATTTTGTTAGCTTCTCGAAAGACATGTTGGGCTTTTCTATCCTGTCTTCCCTAGAAAAGGATCCTAGCCTCTTCAACAATTGTTTTAATCCTCCAAGGAGGTGTTTTCCAATTATTGAGGAGATTTAACATGCATAGATTCTCCTTCTACGATCAAATTGTCTTCTAAGTCTTGAGTCATTTGAAGGCCTCTCCACATAGCTCTAGCTTCAGCTTCGTTGTTCGTCCTTGTTCCCAAATATTCATAAAATGCAAGCATCATATTCCCATTATGATCTTGCACAATGCCACCAGCGCCTGCTCTACCAGGATTGTCCTTAGCTGCTCCATCAAAATTAAGCTTAAACCAACCCGTAGGAGGTGGATACCACTTAACATTGGCTCTGGGGTTGACTACCCTAGGCACAAAATCATCTAACAAGGTTAAGCTTAAATATTGAGCAATCGTGGTCTCCTGTAGATGAGGTTTATAGCTATCAAAAGGGATAAGGTTCACATTCTCGTTGGCAAAGGATAGGATCCTAGCAATGATAGTTTTATGATCATGGATAGACTCATTAAAGACTCTATGGTTCCTTTCTAACCACATCTGCGAAAAGATAGTGATTGAGACAAATTTTCCACATGTATCTAAGTCTTTGGCTTGAAAAGGGGCAAGGCCACTAGACGAACAAATCAAGTACGGTGGCTGGTTTAACCCATGAAATATTGAAGGCCTAAAAAACCCCACTTAGGACAATCAAGGAAAAAGGGCACTCAAGGAAAATGTGATAAATGGTCTCCCAATTAGCCCTGCATAGATAACAACGATTAGTGATACAAATACCTTTACGCATCATATTATCAATGGTTATAATTCTTCCTTGGATAACCAGCCATGAAAAGACTATAATTTCTGGAATTAAATTTTTTATTCAAACTAAGTCCTTTTGGAGGACAAAATCCTCATCATCAAGTAGAAACTTGTAAGCTGATTTAACAGTGAAATACCCATTTTCCATAGGAGCCTAGGTCACTTGATCTTCCTTGGGTCTCATGGAGATAAACTATTGCCTGAGAATGTTACAAAGATCATTTTATTTTGCTTGAAATCCCTGAATTCTTATTTGTTTCCACTTCATTCTACCTCTGTCCTCAACCATATAATCGGAGACTTTTCTACCAATGAGTTCTTCCGTGATATCTCTGATTCGGGATAACTTAGGGTATTGCGTCAGTGGTTTGTCCTTAGCCCACCTGTCATTCCAACAATTTATCCTCTCACCATTGCCTAAAACCCATCTTAAACCTTTTTTGATGATTTCCTTACAATTAAAAATTGCTTTCCAAAAAGTAGAACCTCTGATTGGAACTGAGTCACTTAGAAATTCTATATTTTGAAGATAATTTCATTTGATTATAGTTGTCCATTCATTTTCTTCATCAAAAATGAGACGCCACACCTGCTTAGCTAGTAAAGCTAAATTTATATGAGCAATTCTCCTCAGACCTAAGCCCCTATTTTCCCTGGGTCTGCACACTTTGGTCCATCCTACAAGGTGTATCCTTTTTCTCCTCTGATCCAGTCCATAAAAATTATTTTTGGAGTTTCTCAATTTTTTGGAAAACCTTCACAGGGGCTTTGAAAATGGAGAGGAAATAGACTGGAATGATCTGAAGAGAGACCTTAGTGAGGGTTAGGTTTCCTGCTTGATATAGAAGATGACCTTTCCATCCAACAAGTTTTTTTTGAATTCTTTCAATAACCCTGTCCCACATTGACTCTCTCGGAGAACCAATGAAAAGAGGGAGACCAAGATACGAAGTGGGGAGGTTTGCTATATCACACCCTAAAATTTTTGCAATCCTTCATTGCCTCTAAATGGGGGTGTTCAAGAAATATAACTTGATTTTACTAAAATTAACTTTCTGACCAGCAACATCCTTGTAGAGTTGCAGGATGTATTTAATTATTTTGTCCTCAACCACTGATGCCTTAGTCAATATAAGGGTATCATCGATGAATTGTTGGTGAGAAACAGCCCTAGTGAGAGATGTTTCCTTGATTCCCAATATTAGCCTTGAACTACAAGCATTTTTTATGGTTCTACCTAAAGCTTCTGCCATAATGATGAATAACATGGGGCTGATAGGGTCCCCCTGCCGAATTCCTCTGCGACTTTGAAAGTAACTAGCAGTTGTTACGTTAACTAGAATCAAAAACCATGCTTTAGAAATACATTCTTTGATCAAATTAACCCATTGGTGGTGAAAACCAAACTTAAGGAGGACAACAATCAGAAAGTCCCAATTTAGCCTGTCAAATGCTTTGTTCATATCAAGCTTGAGGGCAAAAACATACCTGTTAGTCTTATGAGAAGAGTGCAGAGCTTCATGAACTGTGATAACTCCATCCAAGATTGACCTGCCCTAGACAGAGCTTCCCTGGAATGGATCTATGATGTGGGGTAGAATATCTCTCATTCTATTTACAATGGCTTTAGTTAGGATCTTGTAAGAAACATTGCACATATTGATTGGCCTGAAGTCAGCCATATAGATTCAAGAGTTTGCTTCTTAGGAATTAGAGAAATAAAAGTAGAGTTGATACATTTTAGGATATGATTACTTGCTTGGAATTATCTAACAGTAGAAATTACATCCTCACTTACGATGTCCCAAAAATCTTGATAGAAATGATGGGGAAAGCCGTCGGTCCCGGTGGTTCCATGCTAAACAAGGCTTCCTTAATTTCCTCATCAGAAAAGGGAGCTAGAAGCTTAAGGTTTATATCCTCATTTATTATGCTAGGAATGGATTGCATGAGAATATATTTGGCCTCCTCATTGCACTGCAATTCGTGACCAAGGATAGAATTGAAATAAGTTACTGCCTCCTTTCTGATTTTTGTTAAGTCTTGAGTAATAGAACCATTTGCTTTTTTTAAAAAAATTATCTTGTTATTGCTTCTGTTTCTAAGCGTGGTGATGTGAAAAAACTTGGAATTTGAATCTCCATATTTCAACCAAATAGCCCTTGATTTTTTCCTCCAATAGATTTCCTCATAGGCATAAATATTATGAAACTCTGCTAGTTTTGTTCGTTCCTCCTACCTAGTAGTTTCATCAACATCACCATGTTGGATCCTCTAATCAATTATCTTCAAACTTTCAACAACATATTTTTTATTTTCAAAGAGGTTCCCAAAGACCTATTTGTTACAAGTTCAAAGCTTTTCCTTAATAAACTTTAATTTGCTAGTAAGTTTAAAAGCTGCACTACCCCTGACAGGCTGTTGCCACCACTGACTTAAGTTATCTCTAAAATTGGAATGTTTGATCCACATATATTAAAATCTGAAAGGTTTCTTGAAGGACAAAGAGTTAGGGATCTCCAAAAAAATAGTATTATGATCATAGGTAATTTTAGGGAGGGCTTGCAGGGTAGAATCACTGAACAAAGTTGTAGCCTCCTTTGATAGAAAAAACCTATCAAGCCTTTCTTGAATGAGATGACACCCTATCCATCGATTGCTCCAGGTATAATTTGCTCCTCTAAGTTATAACCCATTTGGCATGCCTACTATTTAACTTTTTCTTAGAGTTGAAATACCTCAATGCTTCATGATCAATAAACAACACAAACTCCTTTGAGAGTAAGTAGTGCCTCCAATGTTGCAATGCTTACACAATTGCATAAAATTACACATCATATGTAGAATAATTCTTCCTTGCATCATTCAGCTTCTCACTAAAAAATGCTACAGGTCGACCCTCTTGACTTAAGACACCACCAATTCCAACAAATGAGGCATCACAATCAACCTCAAACACCTTACTGAAATTTGGTAACACTAGAACAGGGTATTTCGACACCTTCTTCTTCAAGAGTTCAAAACTCTTTGTTGGAGCCATAGTCCATACAAACTCTTTTCCCTTCGTGCACTCAGTTATAGTGGCAACTATACTACTGAAGTTCCTTATGAAATTTTTGTAAAAGGTATCTAGGCCATGAAAGCTCCTTACTTCTATTATAGTTCGTGGAAGAGGCCATTCTAGAATTGCCTTCACTTTCTCGTCATCCATACTCATGCCATCTCTTGAGATTACAAATCCTAAAAACACTAAACTATCCTGAAGAAATCTAAATTTCTTCACATTGACATACAATTTCTCCTTCCTGAGCACATCTAAAACCAATTTTAGATGTAACAAATGCTCCTCTTCACTTTTATTATAAATCAAAATATCATCAAAATACACAACCACAAACTTACCATTATATTCCCACAGTACTTTGTTCATCAACCGCATAAATGTAATAGGTGCATTAGACAACCCAAATGGCATCACCATCCACTTGTACAACCCATATTTTATCTTAAAAGTTATCTTCCATTCATCCCCTTCTCTAATTTTTATCTAGTAGTAGCCACTTCATAGATCAATTTTATTGAAGTATTTAGCTCTAGCCAATCCATCCATCATGTCATCCACTCTCAGCATAGGATACCGATACTTTATTGTGATCTTGTTTATGGCTCTACTATCCACACACATCTGCCAGTCATCATCTTTCTTTGGGGTTAGCAATGTTGGAGTTGCACATGGACTCATACTCTCCCTAACTAATCCCTTCTTTATCAACTCTATCACTTGCCTACTCAACTCTGCATTCTGTATTGGGTTCAACTAATAAGCTGCCTGATTTGGGAGCGTTGATCTTGGAATCAAATCCATGTGATGTTGGATATCCCTCTTTGGTGGTATCCCATATGGTAACTACTCTGGTGTGACATATTTATATTCACTTAGCAACTTAGTTACTGCCATCGACATAACAACTTCCACTGTTTCTAGCTTCCTAGTTGTTAAGGCATAACAGAAGCTAATGTCCTTGATCTCTGCAAGAAACTCCTTCATTGTCAACAAGCTCTCACTCGGCCCATCCTCCTTCATAGGTACAAGAACTACCTTTACACTGTCCTTCCAAAATGTGTAATTATTCTTTCTCCCATTATGGTTAGTAGCCCTGTCGTACTGCCAAGGTCTTCCCAACAGAATGTGACATGCATCCATCGAGATCACATCACACCACACTTCATCCTTGTAAGTAATCCCAATTTAAAATTTAATTAAACACCTCTGATCTACTATTACCTCATTCCCCTTCTTAACCCATGATATGCGATATGGATAAGGATGATTTTTGCATTCCAGGTTCATTTTATCAACCATGATATTTGACACCATATTTTCACAGCTACCACCATCAATGACAATGTTACATACCTTCCCTCATGATGTACACCTTGTTCGAAAGATGTTTGTTTGTAGCCCATAATCATCACAATCTATGGTCTACCCCTTCACTTTGCTCTACATCTTCTCTTTATTAGGAACAATCAGCGTCCTCCTTATCATAAGTGCTTCCCCCATGTCAGCAACAACTTCATCCTCATCCTGCTCTTCCATATCAACCAGATTGACCCTTCCTTGTCCTCCTTGACCATTTTTTTGGAAATCACATTGGGGACACTCAAATGCTCTGTGACCCTCCTCACCACATCCATAATTGGTATATGACCTTCTTGGATCATTCCCATTTCGTCCACCACCATAACCTCTACCTCGTTGGTATCCTCTTCCACTCAGATTCTGCCCATCTTCTTGTTTAGCAGGTATTGAGGATTCTCCCTTGAGAAAATTAGATCCACTTCGACACCGACCTAAAGAGGATGTGAATCCCTTCTTACCTCTTCTATTAACCCTTTTCAATTTCTCCTCTACCTTAAGGGCCATTTGATATGCATCCTCCACTGTAAGAGTGTGATGCATGCTCATCTTATGTTGGACAAAAAAACTTAGGCCATTTACATACCTAACAACATTTTGATCTTTCATCTCATTGTGCTCCACTCGAATGGATAGATTTTAGAATTCATTAGTATAGTCCTCGCTGCTTTTATCCTTCTATCAAAGATTTTGAAATCTACGAAATAGGGTTTGGGAGTAGTCTACAGGTATAAATTTTTCTTGTAACTTCTTCATCTTTGTCCAATCCCTAATATTTTTCTTTCCATTCCTCTATCATGTAGTTTGTAAATGATCCCACCAAATCAATGCATGTCCCTTCAACTTTGTGCATGCAAGCTTAAACTTCTCTTCAGCAAGGTTACTCCATTAAAAATATTTTTTTAGGCTATTGATCCAATCGATTATCTCCTCTGGTTTCAACCCACCAGCATACTCAGGAACCTCAATATTGATCCCATCTCAATTCCCCTTAAGTACCTCTAGAGATCCTAATAGCCGATTTTAAAAATCATGCCCTTCTTCCTCTTGGTCCTCTGGTTTTGCTTCTGTGTGGACCTCAGATCCACATTCCTCAGGTATATTTTCATCATTAGATCCTTCATCTACATGCGCCCTGGAACGTCTCTCTCCCATGCGATCAATCACACCAGTCAATCGTGCTATTTCTACATTCAGATCCTTTATCTGCCTACTCATATGGGCATATCTTCTAGGTGGCATCTTCCCTTCACTAGCATTATCACACCCACTCTAATACCAAATGATATAAACTCAGCTACAAGAGACCAACAAAATGGACTCCAATCACATAACACAAATGCAATATAATGGAAGAAACCTGCAAATTTATATTCTTCTCATTCCTGAATTCACACCCCTTATCCAAAAGATTACAATCCATCATATAGCAACCGAAAACCAAAGAAACCCTAAAATCATCTTTTTCTAAAAACTGCTAAAAATAGATATTTTTTCTAAAAATTGCTAAAAATAGAAATGAGTTGGATTGCGCCCAAATTTGGTGCACACATCCATCTTATAATAAAAAAACTTACTTTAAAATATTAGGTTTCAACTTAAGGTATAACAAAATATAATAAACTTCTAACATGCAAAAAAACCCAAAAAACCCAAGAACATATTCTAAAAGCTAATTTTGGGACACTAGATGTCGGAGTTAGGTCCTGAAAAAATGATTTTTGGAGATTCATGCCAATTAGATATTTCCTGATGCAGAATACGTATGTGGAACAACCTATTAAATTTCAAGGAAAACGGGTGTAGGGTTCACAAGTTATGGCTCCAACAAGGTGCATCATTCTCCTCTGGTGAAAAAGAACTCTGCTCCTACAAGTTCAACTGAATTGAAATCCTATAGCTTTCGGTTATCAATTTTCTTTAGCTCTGAATTTGAAACCCAAGTGTTATATGACTGTGGCAATCCTTCCCATTGAACCAGGTATCTATTGTAGCTCCCATATCTGGTGGTGATCACCTTCTTATCGAGCACCTGTGCAACTCTGTCTATTTTCTTCTTAGGCATCTGTCATGCCCAATTTGTTATCTCTTATAATTCACCATCCTCGGTATTACTAGGATACTAAAATAAATCAAAAACATTAAAGATTTGTGAAATATAAAATTCATCGAGCAGCTCCACTTTATAGGCATTATCATTGATCTTCTTCAAAATCTTGCATGGTCTAATTTTCTTAAGTTTCAGTTTGTTATACGTCCCCTTAGGAAATATTTCTTTCCTAAGATGAACCATGACCATATCACCCTCTTAAAACACTTTCACCCTTATGTGTGCGACAATAGACTCTTTGTAGTGAGCATTACTACTCTGCAATTTTTCCCTCACTCGACTTGTTGAGTGGTATTTTCACCCAATTGTGAAAGTACACTCTTCCTTAGGATTTGGGTTCCAAATCCCCTCTTGCAAAGAAGTTAAACAAACGATTTCTCCAAGGTCTCCGCTATATTAGCATTTGCATATGTGTATTAGTAATCTCAAATAAATATATTCAATTTAAATGCTTGGAACACCTTAGTGATTGCAAGTAACTGTAAACAAGGGGCAATGTTGGTTTATTTTACCATGAAACTTTAGTGATTGTTCCTTGAACCAAAATAGAGCAAATGTGAGTTGGCCCTCATATGACCACGATGTAGCACTCAAATTACCCCTCTTTTGTAAAATTAGAATTTTTATGAAGAGGGTAATTTTAGGCTCAAAAAATGGAAATTTGTGAAATGCCATAAAACATAACTCCTTCAATGAAATTGGAATTTTCATGAAGGGAATGTCATCATAGGCTCATGAATGAAACATGAAACTGAAAAAAATGAAATTTCGGCCCAAAATGGAAACTTTCTATTTTCGGATTTTTTAAAATCTGTAATAAAACAACAACTTCGATGAATTTTTAAAAATACTAAACAACTCCGAAAATGAAATTTTAAACTGCGTATTGGAAGTCTGAAGTATAACCTACGCAATGGTGAAATTATTTTTGGATTTTGACATTTTTTTAAATGTTTATTTTAATGCCTGAAAATTAAAAAAAAAGTTAAAATTTTTGGAAAATAAAATGCAGAAAAATGAAAATGAAATGCAAAAAATGGAACACAAGATACATTCAGTTTGATGCTATCCTATTTCGACAAAATCGAAGATGTGAGGTTTTCATGCATGCAACCTAACCTATTGGACTTGCAAAACAAGCACAATCCGGATAAGCTAAGTGCTGGCTCCTAGGGTTTTAAATGAGGTTTTTCAGATTTAAACATTCGCATGAAGCAACCAAGAAAACTTGCATAAACTCCATTTACAAGCCTAAAATATGAAAAAGGGGAAAAATAGATATTTAATCTTGCATGCAGAAAATGACTCCTTCTTTCTTGTCCATAAGATGCAACTTTCTAAACTTTTCTGTATTAAAAATTTGTCATTTTACAATAACAAAAATTTTTGGTTTTCCCAAACCAGTCCATGGAAGAAAATGACTCAAATAGGTCCAGAATGGCCCTCTTGCCTTCAAATCTGCAACCCTGCTCGCAGCAGTTTCCAACCCCTCAAAACATCCTTGCCTGGCGTATTTAAAATTTTCAAGAAGCTTTTCGTTTCATTTTCCAATGGTTGTTCGTTTCATTTTCCAATGGTTGTTCGTTTCACCTTCCCTTGTGCATGCATGTGTTTAACGACCATCTTAAATGATTTCAAATCATTAAAGATTCCTTATGTAACATTTTGTCTTATTCATTGGATTTTGTCCTTATGTCCACGTCACTATGCAGTCTTCAGTTTCACTGTCCTGCCTGCCCCTTTTGAGTCGCGAAAATGCAACATGTCACGATATCGCGACACTTTTGCCTCCTTGCTCTCTTTTGTTGCTTTTAGCCATGAGAATGTAACATGTCACGATATCACGACATGTTTGCCTCTTTGCTCTCTTTTGTTGCTTTTAGTCGCAAAAATGCAACATGTCGCGATATCGCGACACCTTTTCTTTCTTGTCTTTTGGCCGCGAAAATGCAACATGTCGCGATATCGCGACACTTTTATCTTTTGGCCATGAAAATGCAACATGTCACGATATCGCGACACTTTTTCTCTTTTGGCCGTGAAAATGCAACATGTCGCGATATCGCGACACTTTTCTCTTTTCGTTTGGCCATGAAAATGCAACATGTCGCGATATCGTGACACTTTTCTCTTTTGGCCGCGAAAATGCAACATGTCACGATATCGCGACACCTTTCTCTTTTGGCCGCGAAAATGCAACATGTCGCGATATCGCGACACATTTTCTCTTTTGGCCGTGAAAATGCAACATGTCGCGATATCGCGACACTTTTTCTCTTTTGGTCACAAAAATGCAACATGTCGTGATATCGCGACACTTTTTCTCTTTTGGTCGCGACAATGCAACATGTCGTGATATTGCGACACTTTTTCCCTTTTGGCCGTGACAATGCAACATGTCACGATATCGCGACACTTTTTCTCTTTTGGCCATGACAATGCAACATGTCACGATATCGTGACACTTTTTCCCTTTTGGCCGAGACAATGCAACATGTCGCGATATCGCGACACTTTTTCCCTTTTGGCCGTGACAATGCAACATGTCGCGATATTGCGACACTTTTTCCCTTTTGGCCGCGACAATGCAATATGTCGCGATATCGCAACACTTTTTTCTCTTTTGGCCGTGACAATGCAACATGTCGTGATATCATGACACTTTTTATCTTTGCGGTGTTTTGTTTTTTCTTTGATCTTTAGCATATGGGCCACTTCGGTCTTCTTGGAAAACATGCAAAAAGGTGGGTCCCCAATTTTGGGGTACGTTGTGGAGCAGCCACAACAAATGACGACTCTATTGGGAAATGCTCCTGAGCATTTCGGTGAGAACTCAACCTAAAAAAACACAAACTCAAATGCAAGCGTCAGCAAATATCCAAAGAATACAAATAGATCAGAAATACATGAAGCATTAGAATCATTAAGCATCAGCTCGATGTGTGCAGTGTGCTTCATTCCCTATCATTTGAAACTCATTCAACTTTCCATTGTCAGTTTTACCTGAATGCATATGCAAGGTTATGAATGATTTGTGCAAGATTTAATGTATGAAAAATATGCTAGAGATATAACAAGATTTGCAAAGGCTCAAACTTTCTAGTACCATGAACAAACATATTAAAACTATCAAATCTTCTTAGGACCAAATATGAGTATACTGAATTAATTTACTAGATCCCAAAGTTTTATGTGCCACTACCATTTTAAACCCATGTGCAAGTGTAAGTGAAATCAGAGCTTTGGGGAATAGGATTCCCAACCTAAGCGAGATGGGAATTTAACCCTATCCTTACTACTCTGATCTGGAGTTCATTACCTCATCTTGAACAAAATGATTTAACCTATTATGGATGAAACTGTCAGGCTAGCCTATCTATTTGAGTAGTCAGTGGTCTTGCTTTTAGACAAGACATGTTGCCATGCATGAGCATACTCCACTGCCCGTCAGGCGTCTATAGCCCTAGTGGAGATCAAACCCATAATCCAGGATTTGACTTTACTTTTGATTTCTTGAACCTTGGGGATGACTACCCATCCTTGCAAGGGACATGTAGTACGATCCTTCCAATCCAATATCAATGATGCAATAAAAGTAGAATAAAAAATATTTGCTTTGAAACTTCAATTTCTTGAGCAGGCAAAATAGAAGCTTTGGGGAATCGGATTCTCAACCTAAGCGAGATGAGAATTAGACCCTATCCTTACTACTCCATGAAGATCAAATCAGAGCTTTGGGGAATTGGATCCTCAACCTAAGTTCGATGGGGATTTAACCCAATCCTTACTACTATGATTTTAGGCTTTAAGCTCTATGGGAGTGGTAAGAAACATTGTTTAAGGATTATGTTGCATGATAGGATAGACACGAAATACTCCTTTCGCCTCACCTTTTCTTCCAAGTATGGTTTTGACCATTTTTCTCAAAATCCTCTTTAAAATATGTAAAACGTGCTTGGTTCAAGATAGTTCGGGCATCAGTTCCCAACCTTAGGATCCTTTTAATATATGTTATGTAATAACCCTAAGAGGATTTGACACCTTTTCAATGATTGTATTTGACATGTAGATGCAAATAAAATGAAATGTATATGCAATGTCGAATGTAACATGAGATATGGATGAACACATTGCTCTTTTTGAAATGCAGATGGAGTATACCACCTGCTTTACCACAATTTGAAAAACTAACAACTTCATGCATCACAAGTTTCAAACAATATTCTTTAATATGCTTGCGATACTCATGGAGCTTTCTGCAATACAATTCCGATGTTTCATATTCTCTTAGTCTTAGTCAACATTCATAAGGACATAAGTTGACATCTCGCTTTTTTTTTTCAAGACACACCAAAAGTGTCCAAAGGACCAACACAAAAACTTAAAACCAAAATGAAACAATCCAAAACCAAAACATGAAAACCCAAAGTATATACAAATGTACAATATAATACAAGATGGTGAAAAGTTTGGATTATCATTTTCCCAGATCCCAAACTTGGTTAGAATTCCTTAAAAGACATATGATGTGATACGCATCCAAGTTTTGTAGGAATCAACAAAACAAGATCAAACCAAAAAAGAAACAAACTTCCACTTGCCCCTCTCACCATACCAATTTGATTTAGTTTCATTAATAATCCTATGGTGGAGTTTCAAGTTTTCAAATTGATTAGACAATGATTGATATTCAATTCCTTTATGTCTATTCTTTAAGATGTCCATTCCACACTTTGATTCATGGTGTAGAAATAAGCTTTCATTTTCATTCAATAAAGCCATAACATTAATAATATTTGAATCAAACCATTCATTAGGCAAACCTACATTCGAATTTTGCATGGTGAAACCAAAAAGGTGAGATTTTACCTTTGGCATGTTTTCATTTGACCTTACTTGAAGAGGATTTGAAAATTCCTCTTTTCTCTCATGACATTCATCATCATGTAGCACTTGTTCTTTCTCCATGCTTTGTTTATCAAAGGCACCAAACTTAGGTACCCAATTGAACACATGTCCATCCCTTTCAAACCATAAGTCTTGTCTATCTAGGGGTGGGTTAACTAACACATTTCCATGATCAATCACTTGGGTTGTTTTGGGTAACGTGAGATTTTCAATTGAATCATCAATGATATCAAACCCAAATGATTTAGGTTTTGTAATTTTCTCATTTTGAAATGGCATAATCATTGTAGCACAAGTAAGTGGATCAAGATTTTCAATTTCTTTTCCTTCAAAGGAATCTAAAGCAAATGACTCTCTTTCTTGACTCATGGTTGTAGAATCCTTATCATGTTCCAAAATTTGATAAGATTTGAATTCTTCTTCCAAAACCATCTCAAATTGTACAGGATTTATAGTATCCTCATGTAAGGAAGCAATTGAGTTATCCTGCATATTAATTGACACAACAAGTTTGTTAGAAGATTTAGATTGATAATATTCTTCCCATTTCTTCCACGAATCATAGTAATCATCTTCCAATTTCAAGCTGTGATGCTCAAGTACTTCTTCTTCATCTTCTGATTCATCAACATGTTTCTCATCCAATTCATCTTCACCTTCCTTAGATGGTCTAGTTATTTCCAAAAGTGGGTTATCTCTTGAATTCAAATTGGTAAAGCTATCATATTCCAAATTTTTTAACCCATGATTCAATTTTATCACAATTTGGAAGGTGTGGATCCTCTTGGTCATCACTTTCGAGAACATCATCCAAAGTGTCCTTCGAGAACAAGTGGTGAAATTCGATTATGTCTTCAACTTCATTTGTTGATTTTCTTTCAAATTCATTTTTAGCCACTTGTGATGACTTAGGAGCTTCTATAATGGGATCGATTTTTGAATTTCGTGTCATATAGTTGCTCCAATCCTTTGCAAGTACATCTGACCAAATCATATCCACATAAGTTCGTTCATCCAAATCCTCCTTTTTGGGTAATGATTCTAGATATTTCTTTTCCAAAACAAGATGGTGATCATTTGATTCCAACTTCTTGTCACCCATCCATAAAATTTCTTCTCCAAAAAATTCATGCTCTTCAAGACTTTTTGAATAGGTATTCACTTCAACGTGAGTCACCTCAAAATCTCTTGTATCGCTTGAAGAAGCATAACATGAAACATCATTAAGATCGGCATTATGAATTTTCTTCCTAGGATGATTTGGATGCATACATTGATGTGCTCATTTTTGTGGTGGAACATGCCTACATACCTTCTTAACCACTTTCTTTTGCTCTTTTACTTTCGATGCGAACTCTTTGGGTTGAGTGGTAGAAGTAGTAGGATTAGTTGGATTGATACCCACGAACAAAGCTTGAACATTTGTTGCAATGGTTCCATGGGTGACCACATGATTCTCTAATTGAGGCATAGTTGGATGGATGGAAGTACTTGTATAAGCACATGTGGGAGCATAAGTTGGTATGGTAGGATAAATTTGATTGTAGGGAAAAACATTTGATATCAAATTTTTTGTGCCCATGCTTGATTTACCATTGAGGTTTGATTGCAAGCCCCTAGTTGTCCTACCATAGTTGATTGCTCCATCCCATAACCTTGTGGCCTCAATTGTTGATCTACAATCATAGCTTCTGTGTAGGCCGATGCAAGATCAGTAACCAAGGGATTCATCCTAACAAATATGGCACACCATGGATCCAATGCTCGAAAGTATATTTGAAGAGCACCTCTTTCCTCAATAGTATAGGGAGAAATTAATCTCACATAAAGCTTTCGAAACCTCATGTTGAAACTTCTCATTGGCTCATTAGGTTCTCTTTTGCAAGAAGTAAATTGTTGATATATCGTGAGAGTATCAATGAGCAACCTAAATTGATTGATAAAATCATCTTTTAATTGAGTCCAAGATGTAATAGAACCAGTGGGTAAATTGATGTACCAATCATATGCCACCTCATCTAGGGTTCCAGGAAACATTCTACATGCCACATCCTCATGTTCGAAATTCCATCTAACTAGGATATCCACATAGGATTGAATATGTTCCTCGGTTAATGTTGGACCATTGTGTTTAAATTTGGGCAAACATTTTTCTACGTTCTTGGGTAAATCATGAGAATATCCACTAATTTTCAAAGGATTAACATGTATCCCATACCACGTTCCTACAGTTGTAGCCATTAATGAAACTCAAAGAATAACTTCAAAACCAATTTGTTAGTCATGAATAAAAGAAGGAACCATGACAAAGCAATATTCTAAAAATGTAAATTAGTTTCTGATTCACCAGATCGCATATGCGTAAGTGAAGAGCATACTCCTAGTGTTGTAGGCTTTCTGATTCACAAGATCGCATTACATGCAAGTGAAGAGCATAATACCGACAACAAATACATTTTAGACAAAATAATTCCCTACAAATAAGCATGAAATGACTAGCAAATATCAAACATGTAACGTATGAATAATCATGTTAGCATCAACCAAGAAATGTATCCATTAAAATCAAATGAAAGTAATTGCATGGAGACAACCTCATTAGTCAAGACCAAAATTTTTTCAAAATCAAATCAAAACATATTATTCCCGTATGAACAATCAAAAGCGTTAGAACAATGCATAGCAATTCATGTCCTCCTTTTAACACTACAAGGTTGTATTGTTAAAAGAGGGCTAAAGATAATAATCAATAGGGCATGAAATATTCAAAATTTAAATCCCTATAGCATTTAAATCACACCTGAAATAAACCAACTTCAGGCCCTCCTTCTAGCGCCAAAATGTTGAGTGGTATTTTCACCCAATTGTGAAAGTACACTCTTCCTTAGGATTTGGGTTCCAAATCCCCTCTTGCAAAGAAGTTAAACAAATGACTTCTCCAAGGTCTCTGCTATATTAGCATTTGCATGTGTATTAGTAATCTCAAATAAAGATATTCAATTTAAATGCTTGGAACACCTTAGTGATTGCAAGTAACTATAAACAAGGGGCAATGTTGGTTTATTTTACCATGAAACTTTAGTGATTGTTCATTGAACCAAAATAGAGAAAATGTGAGTTGGCCCTCATATGACCATGATGTAGTGCTCAAATTACCCCTCTTTTGTAAAATTAGAATTTTTATGAAGAGAGGGTAATTTAGGCTCAAAAAAATGAAAATTTGTGAAATTCCGTAAAACATAACTCCTTCAATGAAATTGGAATTTTCATGAAGGGAATTTCATCATAGGCTCATGAATGAAACATGAAACTGAAAAAAATGAAATTCGGCCCCAAAATGGAAACTTTCTATTTTTGGATATTTTAAAATCTGTAATAAAACAACTTCGATGAATTTTTAAAAATACTAAACAACTCTGAAAATGAAATTTCAAATTGCGTATTGGAAGTCTATAGTATAACCTACGCAATGGTTAAATTATTTTTGGATTTTGACATTTTTTTAATGTTTATTTTAATGCCTGAAAATTAAAAAAAGTTAAAATTTTTGGAAAATAAAATGCAGAAAATGAAAATGAAATGCAGAAAATGGAACACAAGATACATTCAGTTTGATGTTATCCTATTCCGACAAAATTGAAGATGCGAGGTTTTCATGCATGCAACCTAACCTATTGGACTTGCAAAACAAGCACAATCCGGATAAGCTAAGTGTTGGCTCCTAGGGTTTTAAATGAGGTTTTTAGATTTAAACATTCGCATGAAGCAACCAAGAAAACTTGCATAAAATCCATTTACAAGCCTAAAATCTGAAAAGGGGAAAAATAGACATTTAATCTTGCATGCAGAAAATGACTCCTTCTTTCTTGTCCATAAGATGCAACTTTCTAAAATTCTTTGTATTAAAAATTTGGCATTTTACAATAACAAAAATTTTTAGTTTTCCCAAACCAGTCCATGGAAGAAAACGAGCCCAAATAGGTCCAGAATGGCCCTCTTGCCTTCAAATATGCAACCCTGCTTGCAACAATTTCCAACCCCTCAAAACATCCTTGCGTGGCGTATTTAAAATTTTCAGGAAGCTTTTCGTTTCATTTTCCAATGGCTATTCATTTCATTTTCCAATGGCTGTTCGTTTCACCTTCCCTTGCGCATGCATGTGTTTAATGACCATCTTAAATGATTTCAAATCATTAAAGATTCCTTATGTAATGTTTGTCTTATTCATTGGATTTTGTCCTTATGTCCACGTCACTATGCAGTCTTCAGTTTCACTGTCCTGCCTGCCCCTTTTGAGTCGCGAAAATGCAACATGTCGCGATATCGCGACACTTTTGCCTCCTTGCTCTCTTTTGTTGCTTTTAGTCGCGAGAATGTAACATGTCACGATATCGCGACACTTTTGCCTCCTTGCTCTCTTTTGTTGCTTTTAGCTACGAAAATGCAACATGTCACGATATCGCGACACCTTTTCTTTCTTGTCTTTTGGCCATGAAAATGCAACATGTCACGATATCGCGACACTTTTCTCTTTTGGCCGTGAAAATGCAACATGTCGTGATATCGCGACACTTTTTCTCTTTTGGCCGTGAAAATGCAACATGTCGCGATATCACGACACTTTTCTCTTTTTATTTGGTCGCAAAAATGTAGCATGTCACGATATCGCGACACCTTTCTCTTTTGGCCGTGAAAATGCAACATGTCGCGATATCGTGACACTTTTTCTCTTTTGGCCACGAAAATGCAACATGTAACGATATCGCGACACTTTTTCTCTTTTGGCCGTGACAATGCAACATGTCATGATATCACGATACTTTTTCCCTTTTGGCCGCG
Organism: Wollemia nobilis; assembly: GCA_028583015.1. Classification (NCBI taxonomy): domain Eukaryota; kingdom Viridiplantae; phylum Streptophyta; class Pinopsida; order Araucariales; family Araucariaceae; genus Wollemia; species Wollemia nobilis. The sequence goes on along the minus strand of JAQPPZ010004166.1, from coordinate 2,963,876 downwards.
ACAATGCAACATGTCGCAATATCGTGACACTTTTTCTCTTTTGGCCGCGACAATGCAACATGTCATGATATCGCGACACTTTTTCTCTTTTGGCCGCGACAATGCAACATGTCGCGATATCGTGACACTTTTTCTCTTTTGGCCGCGACAATGCAACATGTCGCGATATCGCGACACTTTTTCCCTTTTGGCCGCGACAATGCAACATGTCGCAATATCGTGACACTTTTTCCCTTTTGGCCGCGACAATGCAACATGTCGTGATATCGCGACACTTTTTCCCTTTTGGCCGTGACAATGCAACATGTCGCGATATCGCGACACTTTTTCTCTTTTGGCCACGACAATGCAACATGTCGCGATATCGTGACACTTTTTCCCCTTTTGGCCACGACAATGCAACATGTCACGATATCATGACACTTTTTCCATTTTGGTCGTGACAATGCAACATGTCGCGATATTGTGACACTTTTTATCTTTGCGGTGTTTTGCTTTTTCTTTGATCTTTAGCATATGGGCCACTTCGGTCTTCTTGGAAAACATGCAAAAAAGGTGGGTCCCCAATTTTGGGGTACGTTGTGGAGCAACCACAACATGACTCTTGCACTTTATAGATATGCTCAACAAATACTTCTGCATCTTCACTAACTTGTTTCCCAATTCGTAACTCAACCAAATATAATAAACCTCTAGGATTTTGACTATAAATAATTTGGAAAGGAGATTTACCTATCGACCTGTTCACTTAACTTTTGTATGCAAATTTGGCTTATGACAAGGCTAAATCCCATTGTTTTGGTTTTTCTCCAACTATGCACTGTAAAAGGTTTCCCAAGCTTCTGTTAACTACCTCTGTTTGCCCATCGGTATATGGGTGGTAAGCACTACTGAACTACAACTTGGTGTGCAACTTCTTCCACAATGTCCTCCAAAATTGACTCAAGAAATTAGTATCCATATCAGAAGTAATAGTCTTTTGAACACCATGCAACTATACAATCTCATAAAAGAATAAGACTACAGTCCTAGTTGCACCATTTTTGAAAATTTGTCAACCACAAAAAAAATTGAATCCTTACCCTTTTGTGTCTTGGACAACCTGAACACAAAATCCATACTCAGATCAGTCCATGGTCCTGTAGGAACTGATAGTGGCATATAAAACCCTATATTTTGAACATGGCCCTTAGCCATTTGACATACTCTACATCTAGAGACAAACCTAATTATGTCTCTCTTCATTTTTGGCAAATAGTACTTCTCCTCTACAAGAGTGGTACTTTTGGCTACTCAAAAATGACCAGCCAAACCCCCACTATGTAATTCCCTCAAGATGTTCTCTCTCATAGAGCCATTGGGAATGCATAATCAATTACCCTTAAACAAGTAACCATTCTGTAAAATACTCCTCAAAAATAGTATGAGACTCACCCTCTACTACACTTTTACACTGTTGCACAATATTCCCAAAATCTGCATCAGATTCATACAGATCTTTAATCCCCTCAAATCCTACCACTTCATTCTCCATAGTGGTCAACAACACGACTCTCCTACTCAATGCATCAGCAACATTATTTTGTTTTCCCGATTTGTGCTTCAATACAAATGTATACTGTTGCAAAAATGAAACCCATTTGGCATACCTACTATTTAAATTTTTCTAAGAGTTGACATACCTCAATGCTTCATGATCAGTAAACAACACAAACTCCTTCGAGAGTAAGTAGTGCCTCTAATTTTCTAATGCTTACACAATTGCATAAAATTCCACATCATATGTAGAATAATTCTTCCTTGCATCATTCAACTTCTCACTAAAAATGCAACAGGTTGACCCTCTTGACTTAAGACACCACCAATTCCAATAAATGAGGCATCACAATCAACCTCAAACAACTTACTGAAATTTGGTAACACTAGAATAGGGTCTTTCAACATCTTCTTCTTCAAGAGTTCAAAACTATTTGTTGCTGCCATAGCCCATACAAACTCTTTCCCCTTCATGCACTCAGTTATATGGGTAGCTATACTACTAAAGTTCCTAATGAACTTTATGTAAAAGGTAGCTAGGCCATGAAAGCTCCTTGCTTCTGTTATAGTTTGTGGAAGAGGCCATTCCATAATTGCCTTAACTTTCTTGTCATCCATCCTCATGCCATCTCTAGAGATTACAAATCCTAAAAACACTAAACTATCCTGAATAAATCTACATTTCTTCAGGTTGACATACAATTTCTCCTTCCTGAGCACGTCTAACACTAATTTCAGGTGTAACAAATTCTCCTCTTCACTTTTACTATAAATCAAATTATCATCAAAATACACAACCACAAACTTACCATTATATTCCCATAGTACTTTGTTCATCAATCGCATAAATGTACTGGGTGCATTAGATAACCCAAATGGCATCACCATCCACTTGTACAACCCATATTTTGTCTTAAAAACTATCTTCCATTCATCCCCTTCTCCAATTTTGACCTGCAATAAACTGTCTCAAAAACTATCTCAAATTAAGGTATAAAAAAAGATAATAAACTTCTAACATGCAAAAAAACCCAAAAAACCTGAGAACCTATTCTAAAAGCTAATTTTGGGACACTAGATGTCGGAGTTAGGTCCCAAAAACATGATTTTTGGAGAGTCAGGCTAATCAAATATTGCCTGATGCATAACAAGAACATAAAACCACCTATTAAATTTCAAGGCAAACAATATTACAGTTCATAAGTTATGGCTCTAGCAAGGTGCATCATTCTCCTCTGGTGAAAAAGAACTCAACTCCTACGAGTTCAGCTAAATTGAAATCTTGTAGCTTCCAGTTATCAATTTTCTTTAGCTCTGACTCTGAAACCCAAGTGTTATCTAACTGTGGTAATCCTTCCCACTGAGCCAGGTATCTGTTGTAGCTCCCGTGTCTAGTGGTGATCACCTTCTTATCGAGCACATGTGCAACTCTATCTTTTTTGGCAAATAGTACTTCTTCTCTACAAGAGTGGTAGTTTTGGCTACTCCAAAATGACCAGCCAAACCCCCACTATGTAATTCCCTCAAGATGTTCTCTCTCATAGAGCCATTGGGAATGCATAATCGATCACCCTTAAACAAGTAACCATTCTGTAAAAAATACTCTTCATAAAAAGTATGAGACTCACCCTCTACCGCACTTTTACACTATTGCACAATATTCCCAAAATCTTCATCAGATTCATACAGATCTTTAATCCCCTCAAATCCTACCACTTCATTCTCCATAGTGGTCAACAACACGACTCTCCTACTCAATGCATCAACAACCTTATTTTGTTTTCCCGACTTGTGCTTCAGGACAAATGTATACTGTTGCAAAAATGAAACCCATTTGGCATGCCTACTATTTAACTTTTTTTGAGAGTTGACATACCTCAATGCTTCATGATTAGTAAACAACACAAACTCCTTTGAGAATAAGTAGTGCCTCCAATGTTGCAATGCTTGCACAATTGCATAAAATTCCACATCATATGTAGAATAATTCTTCCTTGCATCATTCAACTTCTCACTAAAAAATGCTACAGGTCGGCCCTCTTGACTTAAGACACCACCAATTCCAACAAATGAGGCATCACAATCAACCTCAAACACCTTACTGAAATCTGGTAACACTAGAACAGGGTCTTTCGACACCTTCTTCTTCAAGAGTTCAAAACTCTTTGTTGCTGCCATAGTCCATACAAACTCTTTCCCCTTCGTGCACTCAGTTATAGGGGCAGCTATACTATTGAAGTTCCTGATGAACTTCCTATAAAAGGTAGCTAGGCCATGAAAGCTCCTTACTTCTATTATAGATCGTGGAAGAGGCCATTCCAGAATTGCCTTCACTTTCTCATCATCCATCCTCATGCCATCTCTTGAGATTACAAATCCTAAAAACACTAAACTATCTTGAAGAAATCTACATTTCTTTAGGTTGACATACAATTTCTCCTTCCTGAGCACGTCTAACACTAATTTCAGGTGTAACAAATGCTCCTCTTCACTTTTACTATAAATCAAAATATCATCAAAATACACAACCACAAACTTACCATTATATTCCCGTAGTACTCTGTTCATCAACCGCATAAATGTACTTGGGTGCATTAGACAACCCAAATGGCATCACCATCCACTCGTACAACCCATATTTTATCTTAAAAGTTGTCTTCCATTCATCCCCTTCTCTAATTTTGATCTGGTAGTAGCCACTTCATAGATCAATTTTACTAAAGTATTTAGCTCCAGCCAATCCATCCATCATGTCATCCACTCTCGGCATAGGATACCGATACTTTATTATGATTTTGTTTATGGCTCTACTATCCACACACATCTACCAGTCACCATATTTCTTTGGGGTCAGCAATGTTGGAGTCGCACATGGACTCATACTCTCCCTAACTAATCCCTTCTTTATCAACTCTATCACTTGCCTACTCAACTCTGCATTCTGTGTCGGGTTCAACCGATAAGCTGCCTGATTTGGGAGTGCTGATCCTGGAATCAAATCCATGTGATGTTGGATATCCCTCTTTGGTGGTAGCCCATCTGGTAACTCCTCTGGTGTGATATATTTATATTCACTTAGCAACTTAGCTGTTGTTGTAGGCATAACCACTTCCTCTATTTCTAGCTTCCTAGTTGTTAAGGCATAACAAAAGCTAGCATCCTTGATCTCTACAAGAAACTCCTTCATCGTCAACAAGCTCTCACTCGGCCCATCCTCCTTCAGAGGTACAAGAACTACCTTTACACCATCCTTCTAGAATGTATAAGTATTCTTTCTCCCATTATGGTTAGTATCCCTATCGTATTGCCAAGGTCTTCCCAATAGAATGTGACATGCATCCATCGGGATCACATCACACCACACTTCATCCTTGTAAGTGCTCCCAATTGAAAATTTAATTAAACACCTCTGATCTACTGTTACCTCATTCCCCTTCTTAACCCATGAGATGCGATATGGATAAGGATGTTTTTCACATTTCAGGTGCATTTTATCAACCATGACATTTGACACCATATTCTCACAGCTACCACCATCAATGACAATGTTACATACCTTCCCTCCTGATGTACACCTTGTTCGAAATATGTTCGTTCGTAGCCAAGAATCTTCACCATCTATGGTCTGCCCCTTTGCTTTGCTCTGCACCATCTCTTTCTTAGGAGCAATCAACGTCCTCCTTATCATAAGTGCTTCCCCCATGTCAGCAACAACTTCATCCTCATCTTGCTCTTCCATCTCAACCAGATTGACCCTTCCTTGTCCTCCTTGACCCCTTTCTTGGACATCACATTGGGGACACTCAAATGCTCTGTGCCCCTCCTCACCACATCCATAATAGGTATACGACCTCCTTGGATCATTCCCATTTCGTCCACCATCGTAACCTCTACCTCGTTGGTATCCTCTTCCTCTCAGATTCTGCCCATCTTCTTCTTGTTTAGCAGGTATTGAGGATTCTCCCTTGAGAAAATTAGATCCACTTCGACCCCGACCTGAAGAGGGTGTGAATCCCTTCTTACCTCTTCTATTAATCCTTTTCAATTTCTCCTCTACCTTGAGGGCCATTTGATATGCATCCTCCACTATAAGAGTGCGATGCATGCTCATCTCATCTTGAACAACAAAACTTAGGCCATTTACATACCTGGAAGCCTTTTGGTCCTCCGTCTCATTGTGCTCCACTCGAATGGATAGCTTGTAGAATTCATTAGTATAGTCCTCAATGCTTTGATCCTTCTGTCAAAGATTTTGAAATCTACGAAATAGGGTTTGGGAGTAGTCTACAGGTATAAATTTTTCTTGTAACTTCTTCTTCATCTTTGTCCAATCCCTGATATTTTCCTTTCCATTCCTCTATCGTGTAGTCTATAAATGATCCCACCAAATCAATGCATGTCCCTTCAACTTTGTGCATGTGAGCTTAACCTTCTTCTCTTCAAGCAAGGTTACTCCATTCAAAATATTTTTCTAGGCTATTGATCCAATCGATCAACTCCTCTGGTTTCAACCCACCAGCATACTCGAGAACCTCGATCTTGATCCCATCTCGATTCCCCTTAAGCCCCTCTAGAGCTCGTATCAGTCGATTTTCAAAATCGTGCCCTTCTTCCTCTGGGCCCTCTGGTTCTACTTCTATGTGGACCTCAGATCCACGTTCCTCAGGTATATTTTCATCATCAGATCCTTGATCTGCATGCGCCCTAGGATGTCTCTCTCCCATGCGATCAATCACACCAGTCAGTCATGCTATTTCTACATTTAGATCCTCGATCTACCTATTCATATGGGCATATCTTCTAGGTGGCATCTTCCCTTCACTAGCGAGATCACACCCGCTCTGATACCAAATGGTGTAAACTCAGCTACAAGAGACCAACAAAATGGACTCCAATCACATAACACAAATGCAATAATGGAAGAAAACTGCAAATTGATATTCTTCTCATTCCTGAATTCACACCCCTTCTACAAAATATTACAATCCATCATATAGCAACCGAAAACCAAAGAAACCCTAAAAACGTCTTTTTTCTAAAAACTGCTAAAAATAGATATTTTTTCTAAAAACTGCTAAAAATAGAAATGAGTCGGATTGCACCCAAATTTGGTGCACACATCCCTCTTACAATAATGAACCTTAATTTAAAATATTAGGTCTCAACTTATGGTATAACAAAATATAATAAACTTCTAACAGCCAAAAAAACCCAAAAACCCGAGAACCTATTCTAAAAGCTAATTTTGGGGCACTAGATGTCGGAGTTAGGTCCCAAAAACATGATTTTTGGAGGGTCAGGCGCATCATAGATAGGCCTGATGCAGAACACACACGCGGAACCACCTGTTAAATTTCAAGGCAAACGGGCGTACGGTTCACAAGTTATGGCTCCGACAAGGTGCATCATTCTCCTCTAGTGAAAAAGAACTCAGCTCCTGCGAGTTCAGCTGAATTGAAATCTTGTAGCTTCTGGTTATCAATTTTCTTTAGCTCTGACTCTAAAACCCAAGTGTTATCTGACTATGGTAATCCTTCCCACTGAACCAGGAATTTGTTGTAGCTCCCATGTCTGGTGGTGATCACCTTCTTATCGAGCACCTATGCAACTCTATATTTTTTCTTCTTAGGCATCTGTCGTGCCCAATTTACTATCTCCTATAATTCACCATCCTCGGTAGTACCAGGATACTGAAATAAATCAAAAACATTAAAAATGGGTGAAATATCAAATTCATCGGGCAACTCCACTTTATAGGCATTATCATTGATCTTCTTCAAAATCCTGCATGGCCCAATTTTCTTAAGTTTCAGTTTGTTATATGTCCCCTTAGGAAATATTTCTTTCCTAAGATGAACCATGACCATATCACCCTCTTCAAACACTTTCACCCTTCTATGTGCATCAACAGACTCTTTGTAGTGAGCATTACTACTCTGCAATTTTTCCCTCACTAACTCTTGCACTTTTTGGATATGCTCAACAAATGCTTCTGCATCATCACTAACTTGTTCCCCAATTGGTAACTCAACCAAATCTAATACACCTCTAGGATTTTGACCATAAATAATTTGAAAAGGAGATTTACCTATCGACCTGTTCACTGAACTGTTGTATGCAAATTCGGCTTGTGACAAGGCTAAATCCCATTGTTTTGGTTTTTCTCCAACTATGCATCGTAAGAGGTTTCCCAAGCTTCTGTTCACTACCTCTATTTGCCCATCGGTCTATGGGTGGTAAGCACTACTGAACTACAACCTGGTATTCAAATTTTTCCACAATGTCCTCCAAAAGTGACTCAAGAACTTAGTATCCCGATCAGAAGTAATAGTCTTTGGAACACCATGCAACCACACAATCTCATCAAAGAATAAGACTACAATCCTAGTTGCATCATTAGTTTTTTGGAAAGCAATGAAATGCACCATTTTTGAAAATCTATCTACCACAACAAAAACTAAATCCTTACCCCTCTGTGTCTTGGGCAACCCCAACATGAAATCCATACTCAGATCGGTCCATGGTCCTGTAGGAACTGGCAATGGCATATACAACCCTGTATTTTGTGCATGGCCCTTAGCCATTTGACATACTCTACATCTAGAGACAAACTTGATTATGTCTCTCTTCATTTTTGGCCAATAGTACTTCTCCTCTACAAGAGTGGTAGTTTTGGCTACTCCAAAATGACCAACCAAACCCCCACTATGTAATTCCCTCAAGATGTTCTCTCTCATAGAGCCATTGGGAATGCATAATCGATTACCCTTAAACAAGTAACCATTCTATAAAAAATACTCTTCAAAAATAGTATGGGACTCACCCTCTACCGCACTTTTACACTGTTGCACAATATTCCCAAAATCTACATCAGATTCATACAGATATTTAATCCCCTCAAATCCTACCACTTCATTCTCCATAGTGGTCAACAACAAGACTCTCCTACTCAATGCATCAACAACCTTATTTTGTTTTCCCGACTTGTGTTTTAGGACAAATGTATACTGTTGCAAAAATGAAACCCATTTGGCATGCCTACTATTTAACTTTTTTTGAGAATTGACATACCTCAATGCTTCATGATCAGTAAACAACACAAACTCCTTTGAGATTAAGTAGTGCCTCCAATGTTGCAATGCTTGCACAATTGCATAAAATTCCACATCATATGTAGAATAATTCTTCCTTGCATCATTCAACTTCTCACTAAAAAATGCTACAGGTCGGCCCTCTTGACTTAAGACACCACCAATTCCAACAAATGAGGCATCACAATCAACCTCAAACACCTTACTAAAATCTGGTAACACTAGAACAGGGGCTTCCGACACCTTCTTCTTCAAGAGTTCAAAACTCTCTGTTGCTTCCATAGTCCATACAAACTCTTTCCCCTTCGTGCACTCAGTTATAGGGGCAGCTATACTACTGAAGTTCCTGATGAACTTCCTGTAAAAGGTAGCTAGTCCATGAAAGCTCCTTACTTCTGTTATAGATCGTGGAAGAGGCCATTCCAGAATCGCCTTCACTTTCTCATCATCCATCCTCATGCCATCTCTCGAGATTACAAATCCCAAAAACACTAAACTATCTTGAAGAAATCTACATTTCTTCAGGTTGACATACAATTTCTCCTTCCTGAGCACGTCTAACACTAATTTCAGGTGTAACAAATGGTCTTCTTCACTTTTACTATAAATCAAAATATCATCAAAATACACAACCACAAACTTACCATTATATTCCCGTAGTACTCTGTTCATCAACCGCATAAATGTACTGGGTGCATTAGACAACCCAAATGGCATCACCATCCACTCGTACAACCCATATTTTATCTTAAAAGTTGTCTTCCATTCATCCCCTTCTCTAATTCTGATCTGGTAGTAGCCACTCCACAGATCAATTTTACTAAAGTATTTAGCTCCAGCCAATCCATCCATCATGTCATCCACTCTCGGCATAGGATACCGATACTTTATTGTGATCTTGTTTATGGCTCTACTATCCACACACATCTTCGCTCACCATATTTCTTTGGGGTCAGCAATGTTGGAGTCGCACATGGACTCATACTCTCCCTAACTAATCCCTTCTTTATCAACTCTGTCACTTGCCTACTCAACTCTGCATTCTGTGTTGGGTTCAACCGATAAGCTACCTGATTTGGGAGCGCTGATCCTGGAATCAAATCCATGTGATGTTGGATATCCCTCTTTGGTGGTAGCCCATCTGGTAACTCCTCTGGTGTGATATATTTATATTCACTTAGCAACTTAGCTACTATTGTAGGCATAACCACTTCCTCTATTTCTAGCTTCCTAGCTGTTAAGGCATAACAGAAGCTAGCATCCTTGATCTCTCGTAAGAAACTCCTTCATCATCAACAAGCTCTCACTCGGCCCATCCTCCTTCAGAGGTACAAGAACTACCTTTACACCATCCTTCCAGAATGTGTAAGTATTCTTTCTCCCATTATGGTTAGTATCCCTGTCGTACTGCCAAGGTCTTCCCAATAGAATGTGACATGCATCCATCGAGATCACATCACACCACACTTCATCCTTGTAAGTGCTCCCAATTGAAAATTTAATTAAACACCTCTGATCTACTGTTACCTCATTCCCCTTCTTAACCCATGAGATGCGATATGGATAAGGATGTTTTTCACATTCCAGGTGCATTTTATCAACCATGACATTTGACACCATATTCTCACAGCTACCACCATCAATGACAATGTTACATACCTTCCCTCCTGATGTACACCTTGTTCGAAATATGTTCATTCATAGCCAAGAATCTTCACCATCTATGGTCTGCCCCTTTTCTTTGCTCTGCACCTTCTCTTTCTTAGGAGCAATCAACGTCCTCCTTATCATAAGTGCTTCCCCCATGTCAGCAACAACTTCATCCTCATCCTGCTCTTCCATCTCAACCAGATTGACCCTTCCTTGTCCTCCTTGACCCCTTTCTTGGACATCACGTTGGGGACACTCAAATGCTCTGTGCCCCTCCTCACCACATCCATAATAGGTATACGACCTTCTTGGATCATTCCCATTTCGTCCACCACCGTAACCTCTACCTCGTTGGTATCCTCTTCCTCTCAGATTCTGCCCATCTTCTTCTTGTTTAGCAGGTATTGAGGATTCTCCCTTGAGAAAATTAGATCCACTTTGACCCCGACCTAAAGAGGGTGTGAATCCCTTCTTACCTCTTCTATTAATCCTTTTCAATTTCTCCTCTGCCTTGAGGGCCATTTGATATGCATCCTCCATTGTAAGAGTGTGATGCATGCTCATCTCATCTTGGACAACAAAACTTAGGCCATTTACATACCTAGCAGCCTTTTGGTCCTCCGTCTCATTGTGCTCCACTCGAATGGATAGCTTGTAGAATTCATTAGTATAGTCCTCAATGCTTTGATCCTTCTATCAAAGATTCTGAAATCTACGAAATAGGGTTTGGGAGTAGTCTACAGGTATAAATTTTTCCTGTAACTTCTTCTTCATCTTTGTCCAATCCCTGATCTTTTCCTTTCCATTCCTCTATCGTGTAGTCTGTAAATGATCCCACCAAATCAATGCATGTCCCTTCAACTTTGTGCATGCGAGCTTAACCTTCTTCTCTTCAGCAAGATTACTCCATTCAAAATATTTTTCTAGGCTATTGATCCAATCGATCAACTCCTCTGGTTTCAACCCACCAGCATACTCGGGAACCTCGATCTTGATCCCATATCGATTCCCCTTAAGCCCCTCTAGAGCTCGTATCAGTCAATTTTCAAAATCGTGCCCTTCTTCCTCTGGGCCCTCTGGTTCTACTTCTACGTGGACCTCAGATCCACATTCCTCAGGTATATTTTCATCATCGATCCTTGATCTACATGCACCCTAGGATGCTCTCTCCCATGCGATCAATCACACCAGTCAGTCGTGCTATTTCTACATTCAGATCCTTGATCTGCCTATTCATCTGGGCATATCTTCTAGGTGGCATCTTCCCTTCACTAGCGAGATCACACCCGCTCTGATACCAAATGGTGTAAACTCAGCTACAAGAGACCAACAAAATGGACTCCAATCACATAACACAAATGCAATATAATGGAAGAAAACTGCAAATTGATATTCTTCTCATTCCTGAATTCACACCCCTTCTACAAAATATTACAATCCATCATATAGCAACCGAAAACCAAAGAAACCCTAAAAATGTCTTTTTCTAAAAACTGCTAAAAATAGATCTTTTTTCTAAAAACTGCTAAAAATAGAAATGAGTCGGATTGCGCCCAAATTTGGTGCACACATCCCTCTTACAATAATGAACCTTAATTTAAAATATTAGGTCTCAAATTAAGGTATAACAAAAGATAATAAACTTCTAACATGCAAAAAACCCAAAAACTCGGGAACCTATTCTAAAAGCTAATTTTGGGGCACTAGATGTCGGAGTTAGGTCCCAAAAACATGATTTTTGGAGGGTCAGGTGCATCAAATATGTGCCTGATGCAGAACACGCACGCGGAACCACCTGTTAAATTTCAAGGCAAACGGGCGTACGGTTCACAAGTTATGGCTCCGACAAGGTGCATCATTCTCCTCTGGTGAAAAAGAACTCAGCTCCTGCGAGTTCAGCTGAATTGAAATCCTGTAGCTTCTGGTTATCAATTTTCTTTAGCTCTGACTCTAAAACCCAAGTGTTATCTGACTGTGGTAATCCTTCCCACTGAACCAGGAATTTGTTGTAGCTCCCATGTCTGGTGGTGATCACCTTCTTATCGAGCACCTGTGCAACTCTATCTTTTTTCTTCTTAGGCATCTGTCATGCCCAATTTATTGTCTCCTGTAATTCACCATCCTCGGTAGTACCAAGATACTAAAATAAATCAGAAACATTAAAAATGGGTGAAATATCAAATTCATCGGGCAACTCCACTTTATAGGCATTATCATTGATCTTCTTCAAAATCTTGCATGGCCCAATTTTCTTAAGTTTTAGTTTGTTATATGTCCCCTTAGGAAATATTTCTTTCCTAAGATGAACCATGACCATATCACCCTCTTCAAACACTTTCACCCTTCTATGTGCGTCAATAGACTCTTTGTAGTGAGCATTACTACTCTGCAATTTTTCCCTCACTGACTCTTGCACTTTTTGGATATGCTCAGCAAATGCTTCTGCATCATCACTAACTTGTTCCCCAATTGGTAACTCAACCAAATCTAATACACCTCTAGGATTTTGACCATAAATAATTTGAAAAGGAGATTTACCTGTCGACCTGTTCACTGAACTGTTGTATGCAAATTCGGCTTGTGACAAGGCTAAATCCCATTGTTTTGGTTTTTCTCCAACTATGCATCGTAAGAGGTTTCCCAAGCTTCTGTTCACTACCTCTATTTGCCCATCAGTCTATGGGTGGTAAGCACTACTGAACTGCAACCTGGTATTCAAATTTTTCCACAACGTCCTCCAAAAGTGACTCAAGAACTTAGTATCCCGATCAAAAGTAATAGTCTTTGGAACACCATGCAACCGCACAATCTCATCAAAGAATAAGATTGCAGTCCTAGTTGCATCATTAGTTTTCTGGAAAGCAATGAAATGCACCATTTTTGAAAATCTGTCTACCACAACAAAAATTGAATCCTTACCCCTCTGTGTCTTGGGCAACCCCAACACGAAATCCATACTCAGATCGGTCCATGGTCCTGTAGGAACTGGCAGTGGCATATACAACCCTGTATTTTGTGCATGGCCCTTAGCCATTTGACATACTCTGCATCTAGAGATAAACTTGATTATATCTCTCTTCATTTTTGGCCAATAGTACTTCTCCTCTACAAGAGTGGTAGTTTTGGCTACTCCAAAATGACCAGCCAAACCCCCACTATGTAATTCCCTCAAGATGTTCTCTCTCATAGAGCCATTGGGAATGCATAATCGATTACCCTTAAACAAGTAACCATTCTATAAAAAATACTCTTCAAAAATAGTATGGGACTCACCCTCTACCGCACTTTTACACTGTTGCACAATATTCCCAAAATCTGCATCAGATTCATATAGATCTTTAATCCCCTCAAATCCTACCACTTCATTCTCCATAGTGGTCAACAACAAGACTCTCCTACTCAATGCATCAACAACCTTATTCTGTTTTCCTGACTTGTGTTTTAGGACAAATGTATACTGTTGCAAAAATGAAACCCATTTGGCATGCCTACTATTTAACTTTTTCTGAGAATTGACATACCTCAATGCTTCATGATCAGTAAACAACACAAACTCCTTTGAGAGTAAGTAGTGCCTCCAATGTTGCAATGCTTGCACAATTGCATAAAATTCCACATCATATGTAGAATAATTCTTCCTTGCATCATTCAACTTCTCACTAAAAAATGCTATAGGTCGGCCCTCTTGACTTAAGACACCACCAATTCCAACAAATGAGGCATCACAATCAACCTCAAACACCTTACTAAAATATGGTAACACTAGAATAGGGGCTTTCGACACCTTCTTCTTCAAGAGTTCAAAACTCTTTGTTGCTGCCGTAGTCCATACAAACTCTTTCCCCTTCGTGCACTCAGTTATAGGGGCAGCTATACTACTGAAGTTCCTGATGAACTTTCTATAAAAGGTAGCTAGTCCATGAAAGCTCCTTACTTCTGTTATAGATCATGGAAGAGGCCATTCCAGAATCACCTTCACTTTCTCATCATCCATCCTCATGCCATCTCTCGAGATTACAAATCCCAAAAACACTAAACTATCTTGAAGAAATCTACATTTCTTTAGGTTGACATACAATTTCTCCTTCCTGAGCACGTCTAACACTAATTTCAGGTGTAACAAATGCTCTTCTTCACTTTTACTATAAATCAAAATATCATCAAAATACACAACCACAAACTTACCATTATATTCCCATAGTACTCTGTTCATCAATCGCATAAATGTACTGGGTGCATTAGACAACCCAAATGGCATCACCATCCACTCGTACAACCCATATTTTGTCTTAAAAGTTGTCTTCCATTCATCCCCTTCTCTAATTCTGATCTGGTAGTAGCCACTCCGTAGATCAATTTTACTAAAGTATTTAGCTCCAGCCAATCCATCCATCATGTCATCCACTCTCGGCATAGGATACCGATACTTTATTGTGATCTTTTTTATGGCTCTACTATCCACACACATCCACCAGTCACCATATTTCTTTGGGTTCAGCAATGCTGGAGTCGCACATGGACTCATACTCTCCCTAACTAATCCCTTCTTTATCAACTCTATCACTTGCCTACTCAACTCTGCATTCTATGTTGGGTTCAACCGATAAGCTGCCTGATTTGGGAGCGCTGATCCTGGAATCAAATCCATGTGATGTTGGATATCCCTCTTTGGTGGTAGCCCATCTGGTAACTCCTCTGGTGTGATATCTTTATATTCACTTAGCAACTTAGCTGCTGTTGTAGGCATAACCACTTCCTCTATTTCTAGCTTCCTAGCTGTTAAGGCATAACATAAGCTAGCATCCTTGATCTCTGCAAGAAACTCCTTCATCGTCAACAAGCTCTCACTCGGCCCATCCTCCTTCAGAGGTACAAGAACTACCTTTACACCATCCTTCCAGAATGTGTAAGTATTCTTTCTCCCATTATGGTTAGTATCCCTGTCGTACTGCCAAGGTCTTCCCAATAGAATGTGACATGCATCCATCGGGATCACATCACACCACACTTCATCCTTGTAAGTGCTCCCAATTGAAAATTTAATTAAACACCTCTGATCTACTGTTACCTCATTCCCCTTCTTAACCCATGAGATGTGATATGGATAAGGATGCTTTTCACATTTCAGGTGCATTTTATCAACCATGACATTTGACACCATATTCTCACAGCTACCACCATCAATGACAATGTTACATACCTTCCCTCCTGATGTACACCTTGTTCGAAAGATGTTTGTTCGTAGCCAAGAATCATCACCATCTATGGTCTGCCCCTTCGCTTTGCTCTACACCTTCTCTTTCTTAGGAGCAATCAATGTCCTCCTTATCATAAGTGCTTCCCCCATGTCAGCAACAACTTCATCCTCATCCTGCTCTTCCATCTCAACCAGATTGACCCTTCCTTGTCCTCCTTGACCCCTTTCTTGGACATCATATTGGGGACACTCAAATGCTCTGTGCCCCTCCTCACCACATCCATAATAGGTATACGACCTCCTTGGATCATTCCCATTTTGTCCACCATCGTAACCTCTACCTCGTTGGTATCCTCTTCCTCTCAGATTCTGCCCATCTTCTTCTTGTTTAGCAGGTATTGAGGATTCTCCCTTGAGAAAATTAGATCCACTTTGACCCCGACCTGAAGAGGGTGTGAATCCCTTCTTACCTCTTCTATTAATCCTTTTCAATTTCTCCTCCACCTTGAGGGCCATTTGATATGCATCCTCCACTGTAAGAGTGTGATGCATGCTCATCTCATCTTGAACAACAAAACTTAGGCCATTTACATACCTAGCAGCCTTTTGGTCCTCCGTATCATTGTGCTCCACTCGAATGGATAGCTTGTAGAATTCATTAGTATAGTCCTCAATGCTTTGATCCTTCTATCAAAGATTTTGAAATCTACGAAATAGGGTTTGGGAGTAGTCTACAGGTATAAATTTTTCTTGTAACTTCTTCTTCATCTTTGTCCAATCCCTGATCTTTTCCTTTCCATTCCTCTATCGTGTAGTCTGTAAATGATCCCACCAAATCAATGCATGTCCCTTCAACTTTGTGCATGCGAGCTTAACCTTCTTCTCTTCAGCAAGGTTACTCCATTCAAAATATTTTTCTAGGCTATTGATCCAATCGATCAACTCCTCTGGTTTCAACCCACCAACATACTCAAGAACCTCGATCTTGATCCCATATCGATTCCCCTTAAGCCCCTCTAGAGCTTGTATCAGTCGATTTTCAAAATTGTGCCCTTCTTCCTCTAGGCCCTCTGGTTCTACTTCTACGTGGACCTCAGATCCACGTTCCTCAGGTATATTTTCATCATCAGATCCTTGATATGCATGCGCCCTGGGACGTCTCTCTCCCATGCGATCAATCACACCAGTCAGCCATGCTATTTCTACATTTAGATCCTCGATCTGCCTATTCATCTGGGCATATCTTCTAGGTGGCATCTTCCCTTCACTAGCGAGATCACACCCACTCTGATACCAAATGGTGTAAACTCAGCTACAAGAGACCAACAAAATGGACTCCAATCACATAACACAAATGCAATATAATGGAAGAAAACTACAAATTGATATTCTTCTCATTCCTGAATTCACACCCCTTCTACAAAATATTACAATCCATCATATAGCAACCGAAAACCAAAGAAACCCTAAAAACATCTTTTTCTAAAAACTACTAAAAATAGAAATGAGTCGGATTGCACCCAAATTTGGTGCACACATCCCTCTTACAATAATGAACCTTAATTTAAAATATTAGGTCTCAAATTATGGTATAACAAAAGATAATAAACTTCTAACAACCAAAAAAACCCAAAAAACCCGAGAACCTATTCTAAAAGCTAATTTTGGGGCACTAGATGTCGGAGTTAGGTCCCGAAAACATGATTTTTGGAGGGTCAGGCCAATCAAATATTTCTCCTAATGCAGAACACGCATGCGGAACCACCTATTAAATTTCAAGGCAAACGGGCGTACGGTTCACAAGTTATGGCTCCAGCAAGGTGCATCATTATATGTCTTGTTCGTTATTGCAAACTAATTTGAGTGCTATATTAGCTAAATCATATGTGTTTGTAACATATTAAACAACTCTTTTCTCATTATTTATTTAATTTTCAAGTTAATAGGCCATTGTTTTGGTATGAATAGTATAGCCTCTAACATCCAATGATCGTGTGTTTAATGACTTTCCTATTGTAAAATTTTAAATATTCACAACTCAACTAATGATATCACATATTCAACAATGATTTCCTTAAATTTACTGACTTATTCCTCTGTGCACTCTTTTCCTAGCAACAAGCATTTTCATTGATGACTTCAATAGACCTATAGGTATAATATTTTACTTAAATGTTCTTTTTATTGACATTGCCATCTAGATTTAAGAGGATTTCATTAACATTGATATTTCATATGGTATATCAAGAATTAATTATGAGCCTAAGCCAGTTCCTTTAAACAACTCTATGAGATCATCATAACCTTCTTAGAGTCTACTAATGATGATATCCATCTCACTCAATTGATCATATCTTGATAACTATTTGTTATCTCATGATCAATTATCATTCTATTTTACAACTTCATATTCTTCAAATTAGTTGAGGTTATACAAACATGATTGCTTAGATTCAATTAATATAGAATTTTATTACTACAACACTTTATATGTGCATAAAATTCATTGATATGTAGCCCTTTCTAGACAACTTATTAAAAAATTCATGTGATAATGACTTCACAAAGTAAGAAGGTAAGTCAACACAATATCTTCCTCTACAACAAACACTCCAATATGTGAGTCTATCTTCATGATTAAATATTGTAATGCTTCTACAATTTTTACCCATATTCCATCCATCTAAATAGATTATGAGGATTGATGTTTACATCTCTCATATGACCCCTCTAGTAGTTCCTAGCTAGGTTTGCATAGTTTATTTCTTGCAAATTAATATTGTAAGTGAGTCTCCTTCTCACATACACTTGTGGGAACTAGTTGTCTTCTAGTTGTCACTTTGGAGTGTTAGTTAGGAAGTGTGAACTCAAAGTAGGAAGTGTGTACTTCAAGATAGCTAAAAGGATCTTCTAGTTAGCATCTTTCCTTTCTTTCTTAGCTTAGAAGTTACATGCATTCTCCTTTGCACTATTATAGCTTATGGTTAAGCATATTGGATCAAATCCATGATTTGGTGGGTTTGGTTATGTATTTTGGGCCTTTAGAGCCTATAAATTGAGTTTTAAATAATAGAAACATTAGTTGGATTTTCAATTCTTTTCATTGGTATCAGAGCCTAGTTCATGTTTGCACTAGGGCTTGTGAGGTGAGAGGGAAGGAGATAGTTTTCTTATGAGAAATTATTTCTCATTGAGGACTCGGTTCAAGCTCAAGGGGATCTTGAAGACCATTCGTAGTAGGAAGTTCCTTCGGTGTCAAACTCCTCGTTCCAACTTTTTGCTTATGCTCAAGAGGTATAGGAAAATTTTACCCCAATTTTTGTCTTACAAAAATCCCTTGGCAGGTTTGGATTTTAGCTACGATGAAATGCGAATTAGGGAGCCATTTGTTCCTGATGTTCCTACCATTTTGGAGTCTTGAAGATTGAAGATCATCTATACCAGGTCGTGTGTCGACTTGGCATTGCTTTGTGCACGACAGGATTGGTCGCCACTGCCAAAGCCAGCCTACGACCTGCAGGTTTCACTGGCAAGGCAATTACCAGCTGATTGCATAGAAATTTGCACTATATCTGCCTTTCATTTCGGTAACCACAATTTCGGCTTGAAATAGCACCTTGGAAACCATGAAGTGGCAGTTTGTTCCTTTCCATGCCATCATCCAAATTTGTGCATGACAGATCTTGAGTAAACGTGCAGAAAGAGTGCAGGGTAATATCAGTTATTTTATTTTATTTTTTTTATTTTACTTTATCTAAGGTTTAGAATTGCATGTAATTTTTATTTATTTATTAATTTATTTTTAAATATCTTAATTAAATTTAATTAATCTTTTTGATTAATTAATTTTTAATTTTTAATTAAGTTATTTTTAAATTAATAAATTATAAAAGAAATTTTTAAACCTTAGGTTAAATTAAATTTTTTAAATATTTAGCCTTAGGAGTATTTTTCAAGGCACTACATTGTAACAGGGTATTTCCACAATTTTTACCCTGATTTTTTTTAAATGTTGTTTCCTTGTTACTTCTGGCTTATACCCGGTTTCACATGGCTTCTGATTTGGCTGCCCAAGTGGCAGAGCTTGCACATGTTATGAATGCATTAGTCGATAAAGCTAATGATACTACCATGGCAAAAGTCCTCAGTAAGCTTGCATTGAAGGTAAATGACATTTCCATCCACAATGCTTCAGATTCTGTTCATGATTCTCGCCTGAGAGTTCGATGTGAAGTGCCACTTTATGATAGATCCCGGAACCCTGAAGTCTTGAATAGTTGGATTCTTGACATGAGTTCTTGGTTTTCTTACACTCAGCTTTCATATGATGATCAAGTTCCATATGCTAAGCTAAAACTTTTGGGTTTAGCTAAAGTACTTGTCGAAAGGAAAAAGGGTCATGATGAGCTTACCACTTGGGATGAGCTTGTAGACTGTCTTAAGACCAATTTTTATCCTTCCAATTATTCTAAGGAATTGGTAATTAAGTGGTTTCGATTTTGACAAAGTACTAATATGACTGTGCAGGAATATATCTTTCATTTCAATAGGTACAAGATACTTTTGAATGTGGAGGAAGATATTAAAGCTTTGATTCTCAAATTTCAAAGTGTCTTGTTGGAGCATTTGTACAGGGAAATTATGTTTATTTCTATAGAAACATTGGATTCAGTTTTCAACCAGGCGCAACTTGCGGAGGACAAGTTCAAGGTGCATTCGCAGGGATTCCGTGCACCTGCTCCTCAAGTGGTTGCTAACTCATCAAAAGGGAATAATTCTTTCTCACAAAATAACTTTGCCCAAAATAAGAATTCATCTTCTCCATATCCTTCTACTCCTTCTCCTTTTTCTTCTACTCCTTCTTCTTCTTCTTCTTCCAAACCTTCTTCCAAGAATTTTTGTAACTATTGTAAGAAAAAAGGTCATGAAAAAGTAGATTGTTTTAAGCTTAAGAAGAAGAGTTTAGTCATCACTACTCAAGAACAGGATGCTTTGAAAGGTCCCCTTGAGTCAGAAGGAGAAAGTAGAGTATACACAAAATTACGAGGTAAGCTCAATGAGGTTACCTTGGTAAATGTAAGTTCAATAGGGGGTGCTCGTGATGCTTTGTTCATCACTCGAGCTCATTTGCTCCATAATTTTACAATAGATTGTATAGTGGATAATGTCTCGTAGAAAAATCTAATTGTGAGGTCCATTGTCGAGCGATTGAAGTTACCAATGGAGCCTCATCCTCAACCTTATTCTTTTGTTTGGAAGGATAGTGGAAGGGGCTCAAAAATCACTCACACTTGTACATTAAAATTTGCACTTGGCCCACAGTTCATAGATCAAGTCACTTGTGATGTGACTCCTATGGATTATTGTGGGATTTTTCTTGGACAACCTTTTCAGTATGATAGGAGAGCTATTTATGATGCTTTCAAAAGAACCTACACATTTCAAAAATATGGTAAGGTATTTCTCATAAAAAGCACCAACACTCCTAACATCATTCTAAATTCCAAGCAAACACAAAAGGCAATTAAAAAAGGTGGTGAGGTTGCTCTAATTTTCATTTGCTCTCAAAACACTCCTACATCAACATCCCTTACAAAGCAACACTCTTCAATGGATAAAATATTGCAAACTTACTCACACATATTTTAGGAACCAAAGTCTCTTCCTCCAAATCGCATAATTAATCACAACATTGAAATCATTCCTGGTTCTTCCCTACCTAATGCACCCATGTATAAACAATCTATTTTGCAAAATGAAGAAATTAAAATAAAAATAGAAGATTTGTTGTCTAAGGTATTCATTAAGTAAAGTACTTATGCCTGTGCATCACCTATTTTGTTAGTTCTTAAAAAGGATGGCACTTGGAGATTGTGCATTTATTTTCGTGCTTTGAACATAATTTTTGTAAAGAATAGATATCCACTACCATGCATTGATGATTTATTAGATCAGATCCAAGGAGCTAAGTTCTTTTCAAAAATATATCTCAAAAGTGGATATCACCAAGTGTGTATCCAAGCTGAGGATACATGGAAGACAACTTTTAAGATGAATATGGGCCTCTTTGAATGGTTGGTCATGTCTTTCGGTCTTACAAATGCTCCTGCAACCTTCATGAGGTTGATGAATGATGTATTTCGTGATGTACTTGACAAATTTGTAATAATATATCTTGAGGATATATTGATCTTATCAAAAACTTGGGAGGAACACCTTGGGCATATCCATCATACACTTGATCTTCTTGCAAAGAATCAATTATATGCCAATTCTTCCAAGTGTTCTTTTGGCAATACTTCAGTTTCTTACCTTGGTTATGTGATTAGTGCAAGCAAAATTCAGGTATATCCCACTAAAGTTGATGTTTTACTTAAGTGGTCCCCTCCTTTAACTCTCACCGAGTTAAGGAGTTTCCTAGGGCTTGCAAATTTTTATCGCAAGTTCATTCCTCAATATTCCACCCTTACAGCTCCATTGCATTATCTCACTAAGTCTAAAGTTCCATTTCATTGGGAGAAAATCTAGGAGGTTGCCTTTGAGAAACTAAAAAAGAAACTTTGTACAGCATCGATGTTAACTTTACCTGACCTCTCTCAACCTTTTGAGATTGAAATGGATGCCTCTAAAGTTGCTTTAGGTGTTGTGCTCAAACAGAATGGTCATCTAGTTTCTTATCATTCAAAAACTTTTTCTGCTGCTAAGTTGAACTATTCTACATATGACAAGGAGTTGTATGCATTAGTTCAAGATATCAAGTACTGGCGACATTATATTTTGGGAAAAGATACAGTAGTGCACACTGATCACATGCCTCTCAAGTTCCTACAATCTCAAAGTAAAATTGAAGAATCAAGACATATGAAGTGGGCCTCTTACCTCCAACAATTTCACTTGGTGATCAAGTAAAAAAATGGGAAGAGTAATACTATTGCTGATTGTTTGAGTAGGCCTCCTACCTCTCTTGCTTTAACAATAATGTCTACTTCACACTTGGGATTTCAGACTTGGCCTAATCAGTATTCACAGGATCCTGATTTTGGGAAAATATTTGAGCAAGTAAACCTTCTTCTTCCAATTTGTGTCCTTTCCAATATTTCTACATCAAAGAAGGACTTCTTTACAAATTGGACAAGGTTTGTGTTCCTTGTGATCCAATAGTATCACTTCTTAAGGAAGCTCATTCAACACTTTATGGTGGTCACTTTGGAAAACACAAAACACTTCATCATTTGCAAATATTTTTCTACTGTCCTAAAATGCAGAGGGATGTGCTGAGATTTCTCAAACAGTGTGCAGTTTATTGTCATTGGAGGCCAATGCTTCTATTATAGGGAGGCATGATGAGGATTGATGTTTACATCTCTCATATGACCCCTCTAGTAGTTCCTAGCTAGGTTTGCATAGTTTATTTCTTGCAAATTAATATTGTGAGTCTCCTTCTCACATACACTTGTGTGCACTAGTTGTCTTCTAGTTGTCACTTTGGAGTGTTAGTTAGGAAGTGTGAACTCAAATTAGGAAGTGTGTACTTCAAGATAGCTAAAAGGATCTTCTAGTTAGCATCTTTCCTTTCTTTCTTAGCTTAGAAGTTACGTGCATTCTCCTTTGCACTATTGTAGCTTATGGTTAAGCATATTGGATCAAATCCATGATTTGGTGGGTCTGGTTATGTATTTTGGGCCTTTAGAGCCTATAAATTGAGTTGTAAATAATAGAAACATTAGTTGGATTTTCAATCCTTTTCAATAGACCCATTTGAGACACAAATCTAGATAAGTCCCATTCTATTGTATATAAATTCTAATAATATTTTACAACTTCCCCCAAATCTACTGTCATTTTGCAACAATACCCTTCAATTCTAAGAGTGTTATAGATTGGAAGTGGTTTCATTATCTTAGACTTGCATAATCTCATCATATTTTTATGTTCACTTGTATCTATAATGGATCTTTGACCATTATTTTTTTCCATTCAAATGATTATATTGTGTTACAATTTTTTTTTCTATATGGATTTTTTATTTGGCATAGGCTCATTCTTATTCCTTCAGGTCTTATTATAACAAATAATGCTATCTTAATATTGACAAGGCTTCCAGTATACTCAACTTCACAAGAGTTTTCTTCAATTATTTGGCTATAATAAACCTAATTTTGATCATATTCATATTCATAGGGGTTTTCTATAATTATTTATCTATATTGAACCTAATTTTGGTCACATTCCCCTCATTTTATGGCATAAACCTTCTAATATCTTAAAATAACTTATTGATATTCCTTAGCAAATGATGTATATATTAAATTTATTCAACAACTTTATTATCTTTGTTCATGTCATTCTATTACCTAGGTTAATAAGTTCTTGATTATAAAACCACTGACTCTTTCCCTTTTACTAGTTGTGGTTGTTGATCCTCTGTATGAAATAGTGAAGATATGATAATTTGTCCTTGGATTTTTTGTTAAATTATTTGTTTAGGATACTGTAACATCTTCACTATTTAGTGATTTATTTATTTAAAAAATGTGATACTGTTGAAAGCATTTGTGAGTGTAGGTGCAGGTTTCCACACCAAAGCAAGTGAGCCATATTAGAGGAACACCCACCCCTGGTGGAGATTACGGTTGTGAGCACCAAGTAAGGTGGGATATGATGTTCTTATTGCACCATGGTCCATGGGTACATGGAGGCCCACTAAAAAGAGTTCATACAGGAAATTCTGCTTGCAGCTGCATTTTTTATGCATATTTTGATTATGAAAAATTGATTAACTTTTTGCTTGGTGGATAGAATAAGTGTGTACAGTGTTTATCTCCTTATAATTAAAAATATTATAAAAAATAATAAAAATAATATATATATATATATATATATATATATATATATATATATATATATATATATATATTCTTAACATTAATAATAAATGAAAATAAAATAATAAATAAAATAAAGTATTGTATACATATAAATATATGCGTATAAAGTAAAATAATAAAATGATTAATTATAATGAAATAATATAATAATATATAATCTTTTTTCTCCCTTAGTATAAAATTAATTTCCCTTATTTTTATGCGGGAGAACAAGGAGCTTGCCATATGGCAATTGTTTGCATGTTATATCTATATGTGTCAACCATAAAATGAGAAAATTTTCTATAAAATAAAAGGGAAGGAAAAGACTCAGGGGAGAAAATAGAGAAAGAGGAAGAGGAGAGTGGGAGATTATAATTGGTATCTAATAGTCCTCGTGAGTGTCTTGTATAGTCTTCATTTCAAGTTGGTATTTGCCTAAAGTTGTTCGTATTCTTATACTCTCTAGAATCTAAGCAACAGTTGGTCATTCACCATCAAATTGTTTCGGTAAGCTCATACGTATGACATTGATAGTGAGCTAAGATATGAATTTTTGAATAATTTAATTGAAAAATGATGATTGAGATTATTTTTGGCTTCTACTTACCTTATATAGAGTTGTGTGTGTTCAACCTGTGTGTGAGTTTGCTAGTGTAATCAGCATTATACGAAATAATCAAAATGAAATAATTTTTTTTTTAAAAAGGGGGCTATCAAATCTTAATGATTGAATAATTAGCTTAGCCATTGAATTGTAATTCATTTGATAATATGGAAATGTTATATTGGAAGTATTTTTGCATTCTTGTTTTCATATAGTAGTTGCATCCAATATGGACCATGCTGACCCAAAAGCTCACTTCCACTTAATTCTCCACCTCCTGGGTGCACATCAAGAGCAAGTACAATTGTAGAGACCTACTGAAGGTTGATGAAACTCTTCCATTAAGTCTGCTAGAGAACTGTGCCCATATTTGTAATTCTTGAAGAGTTTGAAACATTCTAAAACATGGTGGCTATGAAATTGTCTTTGAGTGCATTGTGAGTCGTCGGTGGAAACGTTTTATCTATAAACCTTCAAGAGCTTTCTTTATATATATATATATATATATATATATATATATATATATATATATATATATATATATATATTATATAATATGTATTTATATAAATTTTGAATGATAAGTTTATGGATTCAGTTAATTTAAATCTCTGTGTGAAATCGTTATGTTGTAGCAACTTATAGTCTAGAACTATGTGGAAAATTATAGCTAATTAATTGTCAAGGACTCCTATGTGTAAAAATTAGTATATTGTGGTATTACAAGGGCTTGCTATGTGGTTGAAAAGGAAGATATGTTAGGATGTTGAACTTGCATGTATAAATGATGTATTTATTTTTATGAAAACTTAGTCAATGTACCAAATTTTTGTTCAACCTACCTCTTGTGTAAGTATGAATAACTAGGAAAACATCTTTAGAAGGTGGGCATTTTCTATCATGCATGGTGGAGACCGCCTTTGTCAATGTGATTGTAGGAGAACATTTGGAAATAATACGTCTTAGCTTTCAATAGTAGAATACTCGATTTTCCCTATTTTCATGAAATATGGGTACTGGGAATCAAAGTCTTCAAATGTCATCTTTGAAAATCCTTATTAGGGAAACTATGTACTTTAACCCTTGAAATATATTTTAAAACTATAGCTCATCATGTTGTGTCGTTTGGAGGAAGAGGTGACATTTATCAGTGTCATAACTTATTATAAACTTTGTATGTTGTAGACCACTACAAAATATTTTTTGGAATTGTTAAAATAAATTTGATACTGTCACATTCTATGCTGCAATTCTAGAAGAATGAAAAGTATATTTTTCATTCTCTTTAGTTTATCAAATGACAGTGTAAAATTTTAAAATGATTCAAGTGTTTGAACCTCTTCTTCATTTTTTTGTCCTTACTGTGTCACTATGTTGAAATGTGTATATTGGACACTTTAATTAAAATTATATAATCACAAGTATCAAGACTTTTTTTTTTTTTAATTCCTTTGCAAAATTGTGAAACAATAGACGTCGATATGTATGTTTTCACTTTATTAAACTTAATTTTTTTTAATAGAGTAATAATGTATATTATATAAAGACTTTTTAGATAAATTTTAGTCTTTAATTTAGCTAAAGGATGCTTTTGTAAAGTAATTTAATATTTAAGTTTTTACTCTCTCTCTCTCTCTCTCTCTCTCTCTCTCTATATATATATATATATATATATATATATATATATATATATATATATATATATAACAAAGTTAAACATAGATTATTCATAGTTGACTATAAAAGTTTATGTGTTAAAGTAAAGTTGACCTTAGCTTACTAAAATATTATATGTGAAACCCAACTGATATAGGTGCATGTTCTATATAAAACCAGAATTTATCATATTTGAATGGTTTGTCATTAGTTTGTCAAAAAAATTTAGACAAAACTTTTATTTATTTATATGTTCTTCGTATTATTAGAAATTGTTTTTCTGTCATAAATAAAGAATTTATGTTTATAAACTTTGAACTTGAAATAATATATATATATATATATATATATATATATAACACAGAGTTAAACATAGATTATTCATAGTTGACTATAAAAGTTTATGTGTTAAAGTAAAGTTGACCTTAGCTTACTAAAATATTATATGTGAAACCCAACTGATATAGGTGCATGTTCTATATAAAACCAGAATTTATCATATTTGAATGGTTTGTCATTAGTTTGTCAAAAAAATTTAGACAAAACTTTTATTTATTTATATGTTCTTCGTATTATTAGAAATTGTTTTTCTGTCATAAATAAAGAATTTATGTTTATAAACTTTGAACTTGAAATATTGCAAACACTATACCTTGATTAACTAAAATAACAATCTATTTTTACACCTGGGAGTAGTTATAATAAATATAACCTTTGAGTAGGAAGGTGTACTCTGTCAAAGAGAATACCTCTTGCATATAAATCAAAAATGATATCAACTATACAAAATAAATGAATGGCATAAACAAAACATGGAGAAAGACATTAATATTAATATCAACCTTCTAGAGGAAGGAGGCTATCGAGAAGAATGGTTTACCAATTAAAAGCTGATAATATTGAAAAGAATGTCATCCACCCAATTCCGATAGTTCAGAGTGGTGGCTATTATGAATCGAGGATAATCGTTATCTAGAAAAATAAGAAGGGATAGTGGTCCTATGTTGTAGAGAGTAGTGAATGACATGGGACATCATTCTAGGTTATCGAATGATGTAGTACATGAGGATACTCATGATTCATAGCTCAGTTGTAGAATAGCCAACGACTACTCAAGACTAGGGAGCTGGTCATTGAGGTTGGAAGGTCCAATGATAGATGGTATGGGTAGAATTATCATCAACTAAGATTTAATTTGAGATATTTGGACCCAGTAATTAAGGTGTTGGCGGGCCCTATAAGTGTTCATAGAAAATATGAACAACTAACAGGCACAGGCATAATATGCTAACTCTAGCATGGGCTTGAAATCTTAATAAAGAAATGAGATGAGGTCAGTGGACCATTAGGACAAAAATAAGGTCATAGACCAATGTCCTCCATGCTACAAGACAGGAAAAATACGTGTCCATCCTTCCAAGTGTTATGGGCCCTGTAGTGACCCTAGGGAGCTGTGCACCGTCCACTACTCTATTTGCAATTTTATTTGATCTTTTAATGTTTAATATGCATTAAATGAAAGGCATAAAAGAGAGACATAGCCGAAATACGAAGAAATAAATGAATGAATGCTTTGTATTGATATTTCCAATATCTAGTTACATATAAATCCCTCTATGGGATACCCTTCATTTGATACATGATTTTACACAAAGAGGGTAGCAGATGTATAAAATATCCCCTCGCAAGGGGTGATGCACTTTCGTAGGCTTCCCGGTGATGCACACAGAACTGTATGAGGGCTTATAGATGCCTCCTTCTCTAGATCTGGTTCCTAGAGGGATATTTGTGCTTTCAAATGTTGTGGATCTATCTGATGAACTTGTAGCCCTGTAAGCAATGAAATAACAACACATGCTTAGATGTCCAAGATTGCCTCCCCGGATGAGGCTGTTAGCATTAAATATGCTAATAAAAATAAATATGCTTAATGAAAATAAATGCAATGAAACTAGTGCTATGAATGCAAATAAATGAATTAGATCTATGCTAATGGCATGAAAACATGTAATAAGCTAAATGAAATGAGAGAAAGAAACTAATGCTAAGAACCCTAGACTAGGTATGCGGGCCACTATCTAGGAAAGTGGCTGCTAAGATGAAAAACCTGTCTCTATTGCTCAAAGGCTATGGATCTAAGCTTGTTGTCAATGTTGAAATGATTATCATTTCTTGTCCGATGTGTTGGATATCTTATAGATGAAAAACCCTAAAGCGGCTAGCACTTCATTGCTCTGAAAGGCTCTCCAATATGCTCTCTGATCTAACAGGGCTTCACTATAAGAAAAAACTCTCCAAGTATCTGAAAGCTCTCTAATTCGATCAATTATTCCTCCAGTCCTTGGTGCCCTTAGGTTTGCACCTTATAATGTGTTTGAAGCCCTAGGTCAATGTCCAAACCCTAGGACTGAATTTTGCATGCACACTGGATGTTAGCATGAGAATTTTTACCTTTGTCTACCCTTGAGGGCCAGTTAACTAATGTCTAAATCTAGACTTGAGTCTTTCATGTAGACTGGCTATGAGGAGGAATGCAAAGTTATCCCCGCTCGACTTTATTGCATGCAAACTGCCACTTCCACCCGAGATTAGGCTATTTTGATCAAAAATTTGCTATTTAAGGTCTAGCCACTATCGTCTGCAATGGCTAGGAATTGGCCACTCTAGCCTATAGCAGCTAAGGTTTGGCTGCTCTGAGCTGCAGCGGCCAGGATCCAGCCACTTGGGTTTATAGCGGCTAGGCTTGAATGGGCTAAAACTACCCCATTTGAGTGGTGAAAACCACTGCTTGCACTTGGAAGGTCCCAAGTTGGTCACATGGTCTATGAAGTTTCCCATATGAGTAGTCTCCTAAACATGACATATTTTAGGTGTCTACAGATGCCCCTTTTTGGGATGCATTATGTGGAAAAACACAATGCAGAGCAAAAATATAGACCACCTATGGCCATATTATGAGTTGACCAAAGGGCTTATGATGCCTTTGGGGCCTTTTGTGAGTTGACCAAAGGGCTTATGCTACCTTTGGGGCATTTTGGTTTGACCAAAGGGCTTATGCTACCTTTGGGGCATTTTGGTTTGACCAAAGGGCTTATGCTACCTTTGGGGCATTTTGGTTTGACCAAAGGGCTTATGCTACCTTTGGGGCATTTTGGGTTGACCAAAGGGCTTATCCCCTTTGGGGCATTTTGGTTTGACCAAAGGGCTTATGCTACCTTTGGGGCATTTTGGTTTGACCAAAGGGCTTATCCCCTTTGGGGCATTTTGGTTTGACCAAAGGGCTTATCCCCTTTGGGGAATTTTGTTTTGACCAAAGGGCTTATGCTACCTTTGGGGCATTTTGGTTTGACCAAAGGGCTTATCCCCTTTGGGGCATTTTGGTTTGACCAAAGGGCTTATGCTACCTTTGGGGATTTTGGGTTGACCAAAGGGCTTATCCCCTTTGGGGCATTTTGGTTTGACCAAAGGGCTTATCTCCTTTGGGGATTTTGGTTTGACCAAAGGGCTTATGCCCTTTGGGGCATTTTGGAATTGATTGTTTAACTGTTTGATTTTGATTAGGGGAGGTATGATACCAATAATGCCCCAGTTGATGTTTAGAAAATATTTTTGTTTTGATTTTATGTTATGGATGCAATGATGGATGCTATGCCTAGATAATGATTTGATTTTGCTATATGTATGTAATGTGCTGGTGACATGTGCTAGCTAGATGATAGATGTGTTATTAGATGCCATGATCTAGATGTATAGATGCACTATGGTGATGTATGCATTTATGGATGCAATGCTTATTGTTAAATGCATGTTTAATTTTGATTTAATTGTATGTATCTAACTTATATTGTTATGATATGATAAATGAAAATGTGAAATTCATTATGATGGTGATCTAATGTACATGAACCTGTATGCTTTAATCACTTAAAATATAAGGTATGCATGTGATATGAGTTTAACAATCTAATGGGCGACACCACAGAATGTATAACAATCATGAATGTAAATAATCACTCTGATAATAAGAATTAATTATTTACACCTTCAAATGTGAGATGAGATGATGTGATATGTATGTAGTGACTTATGAGATGAAATGATTTGTTGCTATGAGGAGATTTTTGAGGTTTTCCCTGAGACTCAAACACCCTAGTTGCTTCATCAAATGGTTGTATACTGATCATACAGAGCCCTTGAAGGATAAAGCTCTTGTTATGAAGACCTAGATACTCATTATCCCTATGTGTGCAAATGAATATATTTAGATAGAACTTAAGCATTTCCTCCAATGTCAGGTGGGATTCTTTCAGCCCATTGCTAAGTATTGGGGATCCTCAAATGTTTATCCTGATCCTAAGTTGGACTTAGTTGGATTAGACCACTAGGCAATATAGGACACCTAAGGCTAGCTCTTCCACATGCAAACATTGGTCTATACAAAAGCAAGATGCTAATGTGATAGACATATCATCGTGCGTAAGGCTCGTTCACACTGAGAATTCCAGGGATTCAAGTTCAATACTCCCTTATTTTCTTCATATTTATTAGGGATACTTGCTCATGTTTTAGTGATGAAAATCACTGTTTATTTTGACTTTTTGTTTTTCCTTTTGAGCAAGGGATTTATGTAGTGATGATCATCACTATTTATTTGTACTTTTGAATTATTCTGAACTTTGAACTTTGATTTGTTTGGGGACTTTTGTAGTGATGATAATCACTTGTTTTTGAACTTTTGCTTTGTTCAAGATTTTTGCTTGTTTTGATCAAAGCAAGGGATTTCTTTGGGTAGGGGTGAACTTGTCCTTTTGCCAATTCTCAGCATTTCCAAACCAGTCGCATAGGGGGATGAGCAAGATAAACCTTTTTCACCTTAGGATACCTAATACCGCTTCGTAGCATTCATCTTTCCCTTGTTTCAACTAGGATTTTAGTGTTTTTATTAGTGATAGGATTTTGAGATATACCAGGTACTATCAAAACTAAACCTCACCTATCAAAATCTAAGACAACTTTCTACAAAGTTTGATAAAACCACTAGGTATGGTTGAGTGACCGAAAAACCCTAGTATATTCCTTATAGCAATAGGAGGGGTTGTGTTGAAAAACATAGTTACACACATGGGTTATGGATGGTGATGGATTTTGATGATGCATGATTGAGATACAAACGTGGTGTCATTTGTAAGATTGCAAACACAAATGTATCTAATGCAAATGTAATGGATGCAAAGTGTGAATGCAATGCAACTACATGAATGGAAATGTAAATGTGTAATGCAAATATTTTTGTATTTTTGATGCTTTCAATTGTTTATTGAACTTTGATTGTTTTGAATGTTTTTGAATTTTTTATTTTTGAATTGTTTTTGAATTTTGATTTTTTGAATGTTTTTGAATTTTTTATTTTTGAATTGTTGACCAAAGGGCTTATGGTGCCTTTGGGGCCTTTTGATGATTTGACCAAATGGCATGAAGATGCCTTTGGAGCCTTTTGATGATTTGACCAAATGGCTTGAAGATGCCTTTGGAGCCTTTTGATGATTTGACCAAATGGCTTGAAGATGCCTTTGGAGCCTTTTGATGATTTGACCAAATGGCTTGAAGATGCCTTTGGAGCTTTTTGATGTTTTGACCAAATGGCTTGAAGATGCCTTTGGAGCTTTTGATGATTTGACCAAATGGCTTGAAGATGCCTTTGGAGCCTTTTGTTTTTGATTTTAATGTTTTTTGATTTGTTTGTATTTTATGATTTTCTATTGTTTTTATGATTTTTGATATTTTTGAATATTTTTGATATTTTGTATATATTATGGGGGAAGGTATGATACCTTAAGTATCCCCAGTGTGCCAAGGGGGGGGGGGACCCTCCCCCCCCCCTTCTTTATTTTTTGGGGGGGGTTTTTCTTTTAACCATACATGTTGTCCACTATAATGTAATCATCCTGCTTAGGAAGAGTGATAGAAATCAACTCTCCCAATTGGGGCATGGATCTTTGTGAGGTGCCCCTGTCTGGGTGGGGAGGAATGAGTGAACCATCTGGACGGAGCTCATTTCATTCTAATAGGTCTTGGACCACAATCTTGAATCCATGGCAATTGCAAATGTCATGGCCCTCTATTCGGTGGTAGATGCAGTAATGGTCCTCCCTATAACCCTTGGGTTTAGCTCTGTTTGGGTCTAGAGGCTTTATGTCGGGTAAGGTGATGACCCTAGCTTCTTGCAACTTTTGAAAAATATCTAACATAGACTCGTTTAAAGGAGTCCAAATATGTTGTTGTTGCTTTGAGTGTTTAGCATGCTTTGGCTATGGTAGACCATATTGAGCCCTAGGTATGTCAATTGTTGGCTCAGGGGGCTCTTCTTGCTTTTTGGTGCAAGGGGTGGATTACTGACTATGGTCACTTGTTGGTTGATGATTTGAAGTTGCTTTTTGTTGAGCATGTTGTGTACTATGGCTTTGAAACCTTGACATGATTGAATATCATGCCCATTTTTCCTATGATATAGATAGTGTGACTCTTCCTCATACCCTCGAGGTTTAGGATGATTTGCATCTAAAGGTTGCACCTCTGGTAGGGTGATGGCATTTGCAGCAATTAACCGATTGAAAATCGATAATGCAGGCTCAGGCAATGAGGGATGCTTGCTAGGTTGCTGAGGCGGTCGAGTTGGTGCTTGCTCTGGTTGAGGCTTTTCTTGTGGATGCACAGGAGGTGGTTTGATCTCAGATGAGGGTGGCTTCCGTAATTCTAGGCTCTCAAGCTGGTTCATGATAAAGTGCAATGCCTCATTTTGTTTATCCATTTGGGCCTCTATATTATAGAGGTGATTTTGTATATGCTCCAATACTGATAAGGCTCCCATGTGTATTTCTAGCGATTGGTTTGAAATACCATTGTCTATTGAAGGAGGCAAAAGAGTAGGTGCTAAAGATCTACCAGGTAACTCTAAGTCATTGATTTCCTTCATTTGAGTCGATGTGGAGGATTCATGATGACCCATTTTGATAGTGGCATCCACATGCTCATGTTTATGACTTAGTTCATGTTTCTGTCTTACTTGGTGGTGTTGAACTGTGTCAGCTTTGGTACCTCTAGTCTGATGTGGGGGAAACACTTGTTCTTGCTCTTGAGGAGGCATCATGAGAAGTGAGTCAAGGGTGACTAAAGCCAATGGTTTTGATCCCTTCAATGGGGAAGCAACATATGATTGCTCCACATCTTGTTTTATCTGCTTTAGAGTCCCTTGGTCCTCTGCCTTGCTATTGACCATTGCCACAAACTCTTGAGAAGGCACTTTTTCTTGTGTCTCATCAACCTTCTTGTAATACTTGAATGGCTCAGGGTCATGGGGGACCACATACACTTGTCCTTGGTGTATGAATTTTATATTTTGGTGTACTATGGAAGGCACACATTCCATATCCCTCATCCATGGTCTACCTAGCAATATGTTATACTGCCTCTCACCTCCCAAGATATGGCACAATGTAGGTATCGTCTTTATCCCAACCTGTATAGGTAGGATTATTGTGCCAATTGTTGAGGAAGTGGCATCATTGAAGGCTCTCAATGTGAATGTTGAGTCCTTAATGCTTGAAGATGGTAAATTTAAATGCTTCAAAGCTACAGCTATGATGATGTTGATGGATGACCCAATGTCAATCAAGACTCTCTTGTATGGAATCTGATTGATGCTTACTATGATGTGTAGCGGAGGATCAGGTTCATCTTGAGAGATTGGCTTAATCTCCTATCTATGAAAGGTAATCACAGGGTCCTTTTGTAAGTGAATTGAACTTATTGTTGGTATGGACTATGATAGATTATCAGCTTTAGTTGACCTCTTTGGTATGTTGGGCTGATCAAGGCATATTTTGCTTCTTATTGTAGTATTGATCATACCGATAAAACCCTCTTCAGGTGGGGCTATGTGCACCTCATTGACGTGCTCAACTTGATTGTTGTTGGCCCCATGATTGGGGAGAATATTTTTGAATATGTTGATGTTTTGCAATTCATTCTTATCCAACATATCTTGCACTATATTCTTGAATGCAACACAATCCTGGATATCATGGCCATTTTTTCGATGGTAAACACAATAGAGATCTTCCCTATACCCCTTAGGTTTGGGGCAATTAGGATCCAGGATGCGCTCCTTAGGCAAGTTTAGAACCTTGGCCTCATAAAGGTGGTTGAAAATTG
Organism: Wollemia nobilis; assembly: GCA_028583015.1. Lineage (NCBI taxonomy): Eukaryota > Viridiplantae > Streptophyta > Pinopsida > Araucariales > Araucariaceae > Wollemia > Wollemia nobilis. Next base: position 2,929,061 of record JAQPPZ010004166.1, on the reverse strand, counting down.
ATGCCAAGGATTCAGGCAATGGCGTATAGTTGTGAGGGGGTTGTTTCTGTTTGCCCCTACCTTGATTCTTGTTGCATTGGTTGTAATGCATAGTAGGAGGTTGAGCTTGATAGTTCTCTTGTTGTTGGCTCTGTGCTACTTTTGGAATGTTTAACATAATCTGGTTGACATGCATAGGTTCGGTCTATTGTGGTTGATGTTGCATGCTCTCATTCCATTCTTTCTCGCTATGGAGCTTTAGGTCTCCTTCTTCTAGCTTTATATCTTCAATAAGCTTGGCTTGAGCCAAGGCTTCTTCGAATGTATCATACTATTGTAGTTGTAATAGTAATGAGATGTGCTTGGCATAACTTTTTGTGAACATTCGGATTAGCTCTTCGATCAGGATGGAAAATGATAACTTTGCCATGATTTTTCTCCATCTATCCCCATAATCCATGACTGGCTCATCATCATACTGCTTTAGGTTGGCCAGGTCTGAGAGATTCACCTTCTTCTTAGCACCAAAAGAGAAACATTTTAAGAATGCATTCACTAGTTGTTCAAAACTGGATATGTTGTGCTTGGGCAGTTGGTTGAACCATTGAGTGGCAACACCCAAAAATGTCATAATGAAGGTTCTTAACATAAGAGCATCATTGTCTTCAAGATGAAAACATGCATTGATGAAGTTGGTAACATGCTCTTGTGCATCCTCTTCACCCTTAAATTTTTCTAACCTAGGCATCTCAAAGTGCTTAGGATATGCGGGGCTAGGGACTGATGGGCACAATGGCTGGTTGTGTATTTTACTCAATGTCGGTTGGTGCCCAATCGTATCTTGCTTCTCAAAGGATTTGATATTTTTAGTGAGTTCCTAGAATGCCTTTGAGGCAAGGAGTTCCTCTTCTTGTAGACCCACTCATGGTGGTAATGGAGGTAACCCTTTATCCACTTGACTTATTCTATTCTCCTCCCTCCTAAGAGGGGATTCAGGATGTGTTTGATCCTGATTTATCATGTTTACCCTTTCCCCACTAAGTTGATTTTGTTCATGGTTTGAGTGGTGGTTTCATTGTGGGCTGATGTGAGTGTTCTCATCTTCTTGCCTAGTGCACCTTTCTTTTGGTGAGTCAACACGTTTATCTCTTTGGTGATCATTACCATTTGCTTGTAGGTTGATATGAGCTAGTTGCTCAACTTGTTCTCTTAAATGTTGCTCATGTTGGTGCAAAAGCCTTTCTCTTTGTTTGTCATGCTCGAGAGCTTCCACTAGCTCTCGCTCTTTGCACAATGCATTTTCTAACCATCGCACGTGGTCAGATTGTGTTGTTAGAGAAGGTTCATATCTATCTGATTATGTTCGTGTAGTTCTGATTCGTAGGTCCCTCGAAGAGGTTTCCACTATTTCTCTGCTTTGGCTAGCTAGTGTAACTTGCTCTGTGTATTCTGTATGTTGATAAGTGTCCCTATAGTCGGACGCTACATGTGAACTATGGGGTTGCTTTGAAGCTTCCCTGGGTTGAGTGGTGCATTTAGAAGTTACGCTTTGTGAACTTCCAGATGCAGAATGTTCTGTGGCTATGGTTCTGGGAGTCGACCTTGAATAGATTTGATCCAACTCATCCAATTGATCTTGGAGCATTTGTTCTCTCTGAATTGCATGTGACCCATGTGATTGATTTGATCGGTTTGTTGTGTTGGGTCTATGACTCTGCAACTTTGTGCGAGGGTTCTTGTCTACTTCAAATTGCACAACAAGGTTGGCAACTCTCTTCCCTCTATCTTGCCCCTCATTGGGCTGATTTGAACTCTCAGTGTAATGAGATGTGGTGGGTATGGAACTTGATTCCCTCTCTAGATTGAAGGTCTTGCTCACCATGGGAGGTCTCCTGGCCATAATTTTTGTTATAAAATTTTTGACTTCCAAAAAATGTTGTGGGTGTCATATATCAAAATGATCAGTGCATTGCACTGATCACAATGAGCTATAACTCCAAAATTTGACTTTTGGGTCAAAATTTTGTATTTTTGAAATAATCGGCCAACCGGGGTCCATGGGGAAATGCCCACTTTTAGGAATTTTTAGGAATTTTTGAACCGTGAAGAGTTAGGACTCAAAATTTCTGGGAGAGGTGCCCCAGGGGCTAACTAAGACAACAAAACAAATTTGGCAGTTTTTGGAGTTGTCTAGCCCACTTTATGATTGTTTCAGTGCAGTTTTTCCCTATTTTCAGCTTCAAAAATAGAGTAAAAATAAAACCAAAATAACTTTTTTGTTATAGCTCCGATTTGCATGATTCTCGATCCGTTGGATGCAGAATCAAAAATTAGCTAATTTTTTAAAAATATGGTTAGGTTTTGGTCCCAAATAACAAAGAAACACACAAAGCAGACAATATGATTATCTCTTTTATGGATTAAATGTGTGTCCTAAAATTGGTTTTAGTGTGTTTAGATTTGTTGTTGCTCTTGCTTTCTTGCTTTTTTTTTGGATTTAGAATGAGGGGACTCATCCATAGTGGAAACCAAGAACACCCATGCCAAACATGATTTTCTCAAAAAGAGACTAGGGTACACCGCTTAAATCCCAGTGGGGGGTTCGCCTAGCTCTTCCACTCTGAACCAATGGTTGTTCCAATAGTGGGAGATAGTTTGAACATGAGTAACTAGTACCACTATAAAAAAGTTCCCTATTCCATTCTAGGAAGATCTAGGGGGAAAGCCGGTGGAAGGAGATGAATGCCAATGTCACCGGACTGAATTGAGGGTTGGTGATGAAATCCAACTCCCCAATGTTTATTATGATATGTGCAAGTGTGTGGGGTTATTTTTAGATTTAAAAATAGAAAGCAATGCATCAACCAACATTCATGACTACTTTCCTACAATGCCTAAAAAGAATGTTTATTCTCAGACCAATGCATCTATAACTAGTCTATATGATTTTAATGCATCCTCCTACTTTGTGATGAAAATAACCACTGATTGGGCCACATGCAAGCAAACCAAAATACAATGGCCTAGCACGCTGGAGACTAGGGCGGACCTTACAGGTAGAGGTCCACTGTTCCTAGCAGCGCCTAGAGGAAATCTAAAAGAAACCTAAGAAATGCAACATGCAGTTTTTATTTCCCTTTCATTCTTTAATTTCCCAATTTGAAATGTGTTTTAATGTTCATTGTTTTTAAGAAACCAGATGCAGACAAAAAATTAAAAAAATATAGAAAAGGGGTACCAACCTCGAATCCTGCTCAGATGACAAAAATTTTGCCCTCTGCTACACTTTTCTTCTGGCCGCTATTGATCAGAGCGGCTGATTTTTGGCCGTTGTCAGTAGGAGCGGCTGGTTTCTGACCGTTGTAGACCAGAGCGGCTAAACCTGCACACAAAAACACGAATCAATAAATCGATAGAAAATAAAAACTTGGTGGGGGTCCCACCATGATCGCCATCTGTAGCGACCTCGGGGAGCTGCACACCATCCACTACTCTATTTGCAATTTTATTTGATCTTTTAATGTTTAATATGCATTAAATGAAAGGCATAAAAGAGAGACATAGTCAAAATACGAAGAAATAAATGAATGAATGCTTTGTATTGATATTTCCAAGATCCGGTTACATATAAATCCCTCTACGGGATACCCTTCATTTGATACATGATTTTACACAAAGAGGGTAGCATATGTATAAAATATCCCCTAGCAAGGGGTGATGCGCTTTTGTAGGCTTCCCCGATGACGCACACAGAACTCGTATGAGGGCTTATAGATGCCTCCTTCTCCAGATATGGTTCCTAGAGGGATATTTGTGCTTCTGAATGTTGTGGATCTGTCCGATGAACCTGTAGCCCTATAAGCAATGAAATAACAACACACGCTTAGATGTCCGAGATTGCCTCCCCAGATGAGGCTGTTAGCATTAAATATGCTAATAAAAATAAATATGCTTAATGAAAACAAATGCAATGAAACTAGTGCTATGAATGCAAATAAATGAAGCAGATCTATGCTAAATAAACTAATGCTAAGAACCCTAGACTAGGTCTGTGGGCCACTGTCCAGGACAGTGGCCGCTAAGATGAAAACCTATCTCTATTGCTCCAAGGCTATGGATCTAGGCTTGTTGCTAATGTTGAAATGATTATCGTTTCTTATCTTATGTGTTGAATATCCTGTAGATGAAAAACCCTAAAGCAGCTAGCACTTCGTTACTCTGAAAGGCACTCCAATATGCTCTCCGATCTAACACGGATTCACTACAAGAAAAAAGCTCTCCAAGTCTCTGAAAGCTCTCTAATTCGATCAATTATTCCTCTTGCCTTGCTTCCCTTAGGTCACCTTATAATGTGTTTGAAGCCCTAGGTCAATGTCCAAACCCTAGGAATGATTTTCTACATGCACACTGGGTGTTAGCATGAGAAGTTTTGCCTTTTTCTACCCTTGAGGGCCAGTTAACTGGTGTCTAAATCATAACATGAGTCTCTCATGTAGACTGGTCATGAGGAATCATGTAAATTTATCCCCACTCGGCTTTATTGCATGCAAACTACCACTTCCACCCGAGATTAGGCTGTTTTGTCATCAATTTGCTATTTAGGGTCTAGCCACTGCCACTCTAACCTATAGCGGCTATGGCTTGGCCGCTCTAAGCTTCAGTGGCCAGGATCTAGCTACTCTGGTTGATAGCGGCCAAGCTTGAATGGGCTAAGACTACCCCAGATGAGTGGTGAAAACCACTTTTGACACTTGGAAGGTCCCAAGGTTTATTCACATGATCTATGAATGTGCCCATATGAGTAGTTCTCCCTGAACATGACATGTTTTAGGTGTCTACAAGCCCTAGAAGGATAACCCATTTTCAAGAACCTATAACTTGAGAATGAGAAGATAGATCTCTAAAGATGGCAATCTAATGCAAAAATTTGGCCAGTACCGATCACTCATGATTCCTTTTGCAGTGGTATAAGATATTATAGTGTGAACATTTATGCCAACGTACTAATACAAATTTGGGTGTGCTTTTGTCAGTTGTGACTTTGTTCTAGTAAATGATGAAATTTTGAATTTGTGTTTTTGACAACCGAGAGAGTTAGACATGGTTTGTTTCAATTGGTATCAGAGCCTAGGTTGCAAAAATTCTAGGTTGTAAATGTGAATTGTTGAATTGACATAGCTCTTTTATCGCCAGGTATGGCGAGGACCTCAAAAAGATCAAGTTCTAATATGCAAGAGGGGATTGCAAAAGTCTTGAGAAAGGGACTAAGATGACTCATGAGGGATTCAGAATGAGTACAAATATCTAAAGTACCTCGGTGTGTTATAAGAAAATAAAAGGAGCCCGTAGTAGCAAGGGTTTCTTAGAATGATGAGAACGTGACAAGAATGATTCAACTAATGCAAGAATAGTTGAATCAGTAGACGGAAAAAATGGAGATGCAAAGGGATCAAATGAGTGAGCATATGGAACAAAAAAGGACACAGATGACTCAACAACAAGAGATTATTGCTCAGCAACATAAGGTAATAAAAAATCTAACAAAGAGTAAGGAATTAAAGAAAATAAGTGAATTTCTTGAGGGATATTCACGAAGAAAAGTTGGGGTGGAACTACAAAAAAATAAAAAGTTATATATTTCCAATTTTTATGGAAAGGGATACGATGAAGCTGAAGGGTACTTCTCTATTCAACCCATGTGCACAGAATCAAAAACCACATGGGTTGTGGTGTACCTAATAGGTCCATCCAGGGATTGGTGGTCCACTTACAAGAAAACCAGTCAGAATGAGGCTACTAACATCCCTTAGGATGTATTTTAGAAAGAAGTCAAAGGTAGGTTTCTTACGCCGCAATTCTACATTGAAAAGTACATCGAATTCACCAACCTTCACCAAGAGAATATGTTAGTAATTGAATATTATCAAATATTTGTCCAAATTATGAAATATGAACCAGAATATGATAAGCATGAGGATTTCAAAGCTCACAAATTTGTATTGGATTTACATCCCAGAATTGGGACTCCTGTTGGTCAAGGTAAGCCTAAATATTTGACAATAACTTTTGATACCTCTTGTTATGAAGAAGTATGCTAGAAGAATAAAAAGTTTTACTACTATAAATTTGAAAAGGAAGAACCTAAGAAAATAAAATACCCAAATCCTACAAAAGGTAAGGACCAATATAAGAAATATAGGGATGGTGGCTAATATAGAGCGTACAATAGAAAAAAAGAAAAACTTTAGGGTAATAAAGGAATTTCCAAGAGAAACCTATGCAAAGGTCTACATACCAGGAAAAAATAAAGAATGTCAACTAGAATAAAAATGGGGACAAGCAAAAGAATAAGGGTCCAAATGTATGCTTTGTGTGTGGAGCTCTAGATCATTATGCAAATCAATACCCAGAGAGAGCTGATAGGAGAAAACCAATAGAAGAAGCTCCTCATAAGATTTATGCTACCATAGGTAATCCCAATATTTTAGGGTAAGCCACTCCATTTCTTTTAAAAGGAAAATTAGGCAAGAAAGAAGTGTGTATCTTAATATATAGTGGTGCAACTGATAGTTTTATATCTTCTTGTATTATGAGGGGCATACCGGTAAGACCTGGGTTTATGAAAAATGGGTGGCAATTTGAGTATGGTTAAGGATAAACATATATGGTCAACCAATATCTATTTGACTCCCAGATAGATATCCCTAAAGGAAAAATAAACTGGTATTTATATGTAGCACATCTGCATTCTTTTGATGTCATCTTAGGTGCAAGTTGGCTTAGATCTCACAAAGCCTTATTAAATTTTGAAGAGAGATGGCTAAACTTTACAAATGATTCCAATCAATGAATTCGAGTCCATTGTAATAGTGGCCTTGGAACCCCACCCAATGATTGCTATGCAAGTAAAAAGAGCCATAAGGAAAGGGTGTAGGCTTTATGTGGTCAAGTTGAACAAGAAAAATAAATTGAGTCATCCTATATTAAATGAGTTTAAGAATGTTTTTACTGAAGACCTACCTCGACTTCCTCCAAAAAGATAATTTAAATTTTCTATTGAGATTTTATCGGGAGCATCACCTATAGCTATGACTCCCTACTAAATGAATCCCCTTGAATTGTAAGAGCTCAAAATATAGCTTCAAAATTTATTAGAAAAATGCCATATCAAGCCTAGTGTTTCACCGTGGGGAGCACCGGTTTTGTTTGTCAATAAAAAGGATGGATATTTGAGATTATGCATTTATTATAGAATGCTTGATAAGATGATAGTGAAAAATAAATATTCTCTACCAAGGATTGATGATATATTTAACCAACTGATGGAAGTGACTATCTTCTCAAAGATCAACCTTAGGTCAGGATACCAAAAATTGAGAATTAGGGAAGAAGATACCTTCAAAACTTATTTTAGAACTTGTTACGAGCATTATGAGTTCATAGTGCTACCTTTCGGATTGACAAATGCACCAACTACTTTCATGAAATTGATGAATAGTGTATTTAGGGAGCAGTTGGATTAGTTTGTATTGATATTTCTTGATGATATTTTGATCTATTCTCAAATTAAATAAGAACATAACCAACATATGAGAATAGTTCTAGAGATTCTCAAGAGAAATCAGTTGTATGGAAATTTTTCTAAGTGTGAGTTTTATACTCCATAAGTACAATATTTGGGGTACATAGTTGATCGATGGAGTAGCATTTGATCCTAAAAATATAAAAGCCATAGTATACTGGATAGATCCCACCAATGTTATCGAAGTAAGAATTTTATGGGAATGGCTGGTTATTATCGACGATTTGTAAAGGGATTCTCAAAGGTTGCCTTCCCTATCACCAATATACAAAGGAAGAGAAAAGAATTCAAATGGATTTCACAGTGTTAGGAAGCATTCAAAGTCCTTAAATACAAGTTGAAAATAGAACCTATTCTTCAAATCCCATAACCAGTAAACCATTTACAGTTTGTACATATGCCTCCCTAGAAGGGCTAGGAGGTGTCTTATTGCAGAATGAGGTCGTTGTGGCATATGAGTATAGAAAACTTAAGAAACATGAGGTTAATTATACCACTCATTATCTAGAACTAGATGATGTAGTCCATTCTCTTAAAATGTGGTGGCACTACCTATTGGGTAAGCCTTTTGAATTGAAAATTGATCATCAAATCTTGAGGTACATTTTTACTCAACTGTTATTAAATACTTGACAGTGGATATGGATGGAAGTTTTGGACGAATATGATTTCAAGATTGAATATATAAAAGGGAAGGAAAATAATTTGGCTGATGCATTTAGCAGGAGAAAACATATAGCTACTTTAACACAATGCCAGTATGGGCTAAAGGAACAAATTAAAGAGTTGCAAAAAAATGATGAATTATGTAACCAATGTCGTACTAAGATCGAGAAAGGATTGAAATAGCATATGGATTTCAAATTTAAGGAGGATCTGGTGTACTTCAAAAACCATATAATAGTACCCAACAATGATGAGAGAAAAAGAATAATATTGCAAGAAGCACATTGTGCTCCATACTCTACTCATCCAGGAGTGGTGAAAATGAGAGAAAATTTAAAGAAGGATTTTTATTGGCCTGGAATGAAGAAATATGTGGTTCATTTTGTTGCAAAGTGTCTAGAATACCAGAAAGTTAAGGTTGAGCATCAACATCTTAGGGTCAATTACACTTATTTAATATTCTAGAGTAGAAATGACAAGTGATTTCCATGGATTTTATAGTTTGTCTTCCCAAAAATTGATTATAGCATGATGAAATTTTTGTTTTGGTAAATAAATTAACTAAGGTGGTATATTTTATACTAGGTAATATTCATGATGATACCCCTACTATAGCATAAATTTTTTCTCAAGAAATTGTGAGGTTGCATGGTTTCCCTAAAATAATCATCTCTAACAGAGATTCACAATTTACTTTTGAATTTTGGTAAGCTTTACATCGAGCATGGGGTAAAAATCTTAATATCAGCATGGACTATCATCTTGATATGGATGGGTAGACCTATAGGGTCAATAAAGTACTAGAATACATGTTGCATATGTACTATATGGACCACTAGAGTAAGTGGGAATATTATCTCTACCTGGTGGAATTTGCTTATAATAATAGCTACCATACTACGTTGGGCATGGTCCCTTTTGAAGACCTTTATGGGTGTAGGTGTAGAACACCATTAATGTGGATAACATGTATGATAAAGAAATTATTAGTCTTGATTTTGTTAAAATAATGAAGGTTCAACTAAAATAAATCTGCCAGTGACTTCGTGAAGTCACAGATCATCAGAAGAGCTATGCTGACCTAAAAAGAACTCCTAGAGAGTTTTCTATTGGAAATAAAGTTTTCTTGAGAGTCAAACCTACTAAGAGCTCCATCAAGTCTATAAAACTCAGCCATAGATTTGTAGGTCCATTTAATATCATTGCCAAAATCTAGTCATGTTGCATACAAATTAGCTTTACCACCAAATTTATCCAAAATCCACAGTACTTTCCATGTGTCCCTCCTTCACAAATATGTGGCTGATCCATCTTATATACTGGATGTTTCTCATTTGTATATGTTGGACCCATAGCTCATTGAGGTTTGGCCCATCAAAATACTTGGATATAGGATCAAAAATTTGAGAAAAAAAATTGTTGATCAATGTAGAGTCTAGTGGGATCTCTGCTTCGAAAGGAACTCCACATGGGAATATGTGGTAGAATTAAAAAAACAATTTCTATTTTTATTTGAGGATTGATATTTTTTACAAACATTTGTATATTTGATATGTCAAAAGTTGTATATTTTGGATTTATGATGTATTTTGATAAACTGATGTTGTAATATCTACATTTTTTGTTATACTATATTTTTTATGGCTTTGCATGATATATGGTTGATTGTTTATTTTGAAACCTGCAATAATTGATGGATTAACATAAGGGAGTGTGTTAAATTATGGTGGGGAAGAATGTAACATCATCGTTATTTAGTGATTTCTTTGTTTAAATAATGTGATACTGCTGAAAGCATTTGTGAGTGCAGGTGCAGGTTTCCACACCAAAGCAAGCGAGCCAGATTAGAGGAACACCCACCTCTGGTGGAGATTGCGGTTTTGAGCTCCATGTAAGGTGGGATATGATGTCATGCTTATCACACCATAGTCCGTGGGTACATAGAAGCCCACTAAAAATATTTTATGTAGAACATTATGCTTGCTACTATTTTTGATGCATATTTTTATTATGAAAAATTGATTGACTTTTTCCTTGCTGGATAGAATAAGTGTGTATAGTGTTTCTCTCCTTATAATTGAAAATATTAAAAAATAATAATAAAATAATATATATAAAAATATATTAACATTAATAATAAATGAAAATAAAATAAAGTATTTTATACATATGAATATATACATATAAAATAAAGGTAATAATAAATAAATGAAATAATAAAATGATTAATTATAATGAAATAACATAATAATATATAATCCTTTTCCTCCCTCAGTATAAAAGTAATTTCCTTTATTTTTATGCGGGAGAACAAGGAGCTTGCCATCTGGCAATCGTCTGCATGTTATATGTATATGTTTTAACCATAAAATGAGGAAAGTTTCTATAAAATGAAAGGGAAGGAAAAGACTCGGGGGAAAAAATAGAGAAAGAGGAAGAGGAGAGTGGGAGATTGTAATTGGTATCTAATAGTCCTCATGAGTGTCTTGTATAGTCTTCATTTCAAGTTTGCATTTGCCTAAAGTTATTATTTGTCTTCTTATACTCTCTAGAAGCTAAGCAATAATTGGTCATTCACCATCAACTTGTTCTGGTAAGCTCATACGTATGACACTGATAGTGACCTAAGATATGAAGTTTTGAATAATTTAATTTAAAAATGATGACTGAGATTATTTTTGGCTTCTACTTACCTTATATAGAGTTGTGTGTGTTCAGCCTGTGTGTGAGTTTGCTCGTTTAATTGGCATTATGTGAAATAATCTAAATGAGAAAATTAAAAAAAAGGGGGGGCTATCAAATCTTAAATATTGAATAATTAGCTTAGCAGTTGTAATTCATTTGATAAGATGGAAATGTTATATTGGAAGTATTGTTGCATTCTTGTTTTCATATAGTAGTTGCATCCAATATGGACCATGCTAACGTAAAAGCTCACTTCCACTTAATTCTCCACCTCTTGGGTGCACATCAAGAGCAAGTACAATTTGTAGAGACCTACCAGAGGTTGATGAAATTCTTCCATTAAGTCTAGTAGAGAACTGTGTGCATGTCTATAATTTTTGAAGAGTTTGAAATGTTCTAAAACATGGTGTCTATGAAATTATCTTTGAGTGCATTGTGAACTACTGGCAGAAACGTTTTATCTATAAACCTTTTGGAGCTTTCTTTTTTATATATAAAATATATATTTTTACAATTTTGAATGATAAGTTTATGGATTCAATTAATTTATATCTCTGTGTGTGAAATCGTTATGTTGTAGCAACTTATAGTCTATAACTATGTGGAAATTTATAGTTAATTAATGGTTAGGCACTCCTGTGTGTAAAAATTAGTATGCCATGGTATTATAAGGGCTTGCTCTATGGTTGAAAAGGAAGATATGTTAGGATGTTGAACTTGCTTGTCTAAATGACATATTTATTTTTTGTGAAAACTTAATCAATGTACCAAATTTTTTTTTGGTATTCCTCTTGTGTAAGCACGAATAACCAAGCGAACGTCTTGAGAAGATAGGCATTCTCTGTCACGCATGGTGGAGAATGCCTTTGTCAATGTGATTTTAGGAGAAAATTTGGAAATAATATGTCTTAGCTTTCAATAGCAGAATACTCGAGTTTCCCTATTTGCATGAATCATGGGTACTATGAATCAAAGTCTTTGAATGTCGTCTTTGAAAAGCCTTATTAGGGAAACTATGTACTTTAACCCTTGAAATATATTTTAAAACTATAGCTTGTCTTGTTGTGTCGTTTGGAGGAAGATGTGACGTTTATCAGTGTTGTAACTTAGTATAAACTTTCTATGTTGTAGACCACTATGAAATATTTGTTGGAATTGTTAAAAAAAAATGATACTATCACATTCTATGCTACAATCCTAGAAGAATGAAAAGCATGTTTTTTGTCCTCTTTAGTTTATCAAATGACAGTGTAAATTTTTAAAATGATTCAAGTGTTTGAACCTCTTGTTCATTTTTCTGTACTTGCCATGTTAGTATGCTGAAATGTGTATATTGAAAACTTTAATTAATATTATATAATCTCCAGTATCAAGACTTAAATTTTTTTTAACTCCTTTGCAAAATTGTGAAACAATAGAATACGATCTGTATGTTTTCATTTTAGTAAACTTAATTTTTTAATAAGGTAATAATGTATATTATATAAAGACTTTTTAGATAAATTTAGCTAAAGGATGCTTTTGTAAAGTAATTTGATATTTAAGTTTTTACTCTAAAAATATATTTGTTGGAATTGTTAAAACAAATTTGATACTGTCACATTCTATGCTGCAATTCTAGAAGAATGAAAAGCATATTTTTTGTCCTCTTTAGTTTATCAAATGACAGTGTAAAGTTTTAAAATGATTCAAGTGTTTGAACCTCTTGTTCATTTTTTCGTCCCTACTGTGTTAGTATGTTGAAAGGTGTATATTTGAAAATTTAATTAAAATTATATAATCACAAGTATTAAGACTTAAATTTGTTTTTAATTCCTTTGCAAAATTGTGAAACAATAGACGTCGATCTGTATGTTTTCACTTTAGTGAACTTAATTTGTTTTAATATGGTAATAATTTATATTATATAAAGACTTTTTAGATAAATTTTAGTCTTTAATTTATCTAAAGGATGATTTTGTAAAGTAATTTGATATTTAAGTTTTTACTCTCAAAATATATAATATAATATATATATAACATTGGTTAAACATAGATTATTCATAGTTGACTATAAAAGTTTATATGTGTTAAAGTAAATTTGACCTTAGCTTACTAAAATATTATATGTGAAACCCAACTAATATAGGTGCATGTTCTATATAAAGCCATAATTTATCATATTTGAATGGTTTGTCATTAGTTTGTCAAGCTTTTTTGGACGAAACTTTTATTTTCTTTATATGTTCTTCGTATTATTAGAAATTGTTTTTCTATCATAAATAAAGAATTTATGTTAATAAGATTTAAACTTGAAATATTGCAAACACTATACCTTGATTAACTAAAATAAACAATCTATTTTTACACATGGAAGTAGTTGCAATAAATATAACCTTCGAGTAGGAAGGTGTACTCTGTCAAAGAGAATACCTCTTGCATATACGTCGGGAAGGATGTCAACTATATGAAATAAATGAATGGCATAAACAAAACATGGAGAAAGACATTAAGATTAATATCAACCTTCTAGAGGAAGGAGGCTATCAAAAAGGATGGCTTACCAATTAAAAGCTGATGATATTGAGAAGAATGGCGTCCACCCAAATCCGATAGTTCATAGTAGCATCTATTGTGAATCGAGGATAACCTTTCTCCAACAAAATAAGAAGGTACAATGGTCCTATGTTGTAAGGAGTAGCATATGATGGTATGGGATGTCGTTCTAGGTTGTTTAATGATGTAGTACATAAGGATACTCATGATTCATATCTCGGTTGTTTAATAGCCAACGACTACTCAAGACTAGGGAGCTGGTCATTGAGATTGGAAGGTCTAGTGATAGATGGTATGGGTAGCATTATCATAAATCAAGATTTGATATGAGATATTTAGACCCAGGAGCCAAGGTTTTTGTGGGCCCTATAAGTATTCATAGAAAATATGAACAACTAACAAGCATAGACATAATACGCTAACTTTAGAATGGGCTTGAAAGCTTAATCAAGATATGAGATAAGGTCAGTGGACCATTAGGAAACAAATAAGGTCATAGACCAATGTCCATGCTATGATATAGGGAAAATATGAATCTACCCTTCTAGGTGTTATGGGTCTTGGAAGGATAACCCCTTTTCGAGAACCTAGAACTCGAGAATGAGAAGATAGGTCTCTAAATATGGTAATATAATGTGGGAAGTTGGTTGGTCCTGAGCACTAATGATTTCGTCTACAGTGGTATAAGATCTCGAAATCTGAAAATTTATGCCTAAGTACTAATACAAAGTTGGGTTTGCTTTTTTCATTTGTGACTTTTTTCTAGTACATGATGAAATTTTGAATTTGTGTTTTTGACAACCAAGAGAGTTAGACCTAGGTTGTTTTATATATTTTTATTGAATATTTAATATTTTTCATTCTCTTTTGAATATGATAGTATTTTTCCCCGTTATATATTTTATTCTATGAGGTTTAATGAGGAGCAGACTTTTAAGATTGGTCTTGTTAGGAATTACTATATCATAGTAGGTAATATAGGTTGAGTAACCACTCAACACATGGTTTTTATGGTCTTCTATAGGACAAAGGTATAACCACCATCATATTCCATGTGATAGGTCATGTGATCTAACCATCCTTGACAAGGTCCATGCATGCGGTATAGGACAAAAGTAGTTGTAAGTTTGTTATGCCTAAATAAAGAATCCTATGTACTTTAAACACCTATCATTGTATAATGTAAAGTATTTAAAGCTTAATTTCTAAAATGTGGTACCATAGCAAGTAGAAGGAAGAAATAATTATACATATGATTTTCCTCTAGCTTTGACATAGAGAAATCCAAGGTGCGCTCTATTTGAAAAAAAAATCATGATTGAGATAAGAGATTTCAAGGGTAAAATTACCTTGTGTTAAATTATCAACACAAAGAGAAATTTTATGATCGAATTGAAAATTTTTAGGGTGGAAAACCCTTACCAAAGGAAGATTTAAGATATAAAAAGGTCTTATTCAAATATCCATAAAGTATTTAATGAAGCTATTGAAAGCTCCATAAAATATTGAAAGGAGTGATTTGAAGCTTATTTTTTAAAATTTACAAAGAAGTTTGAAGAAAAGTGGAAATAGCCTATTGAAAGGGCATTGAAAGAAATTTAAAAAATATTTAAAGTTAAAGACTCATAGAGTCAATTGAAAATTGAAAATATAGTTGAAAACAAGGTTGAAATTACAATCCATTAAATCCATTTGAAAGGCTTTCAAAAGAAATATTAAAAAGGCTAAAATATAGCCTATTAAAATATTTTTGAGAAGTACATTAACAATAATTTGAAGAAATTTAAAAAGTCTTATTAAATCCATTATAAAAAAAAAGCATTAAAGAAATTATAAAAAGAGGTCTTATAAATTTGAAGCTATTTTTTAGTATTATAATATTCAACAAAGAACGTGATAAGGTAGAGCCTCTTGAAGGGATTGCAAACCAAAAGCAAGAAGTAAAGTAGCTAGAAATTTTCAGAGGCATAGAGAAGCAAAGGAAATAATATAAAAGATAATAACCTTGTGAAGAAATAGAATGTTGGAGCTTTAGTGATGCAGGAGCATCCGACGGTAGCAGATCAATCTTGCATCAACCAAATTTTCTCAAGAGTTACCAAAATTTTCCTTCTAAAGTGTCTAGCAGGAACAAGGCAAAAGTTGGAGGAACAAGGCAGAAGTTGGAGGAATAAGGCAGAAGTTGAGGGGGCCGTGAAATCATGACCCCAAAGGCTATGACAGGGCAAAGGTTGGGGGGAGTCACAAAATCGTGACTCCAAAGTCTTCGGCAAGGCAAAGGTTGGGGGGAGTCACGAAATCGTGACTCCAAAGGCTACGGCAAGGCGAAGGCCGGTTTCATCGCGATATCGTGACGTCGCGATATCGCGATGTCATTTGGGAAACTAAGGCACGACGAAATATTGTCGCGATATCGTGACGCGATATCGCGACAACCAAATGGCAAAGGTAAGGGCGAAGGCAGAAGTAGAACCAAAAGGCAAAAAGAAACTAAGGTGAAGGCAAAGACATCACGATATCGCGACGTCGTGATATCATGACCAAAATCAGGAACAGAGGGCGCAGTGAGATTACGTCGCGATATCACAACATGTCACGACATCGCAACCAAAAATAGAAACAAAGGGCACAACAAAAATACGTCGCGATATCATGACATGTCGCGATATCGCGGCATGTCGCGATATAGCGGCCAAGAAGAAGGCGAATAAAAATTAGACACGTGGACGGCCACGTGCATGGGAAAAGAGGCAGCGGTCTGACATGGCGACAGTTGCAGGGCATGGACATTGCAGGGCATGGACATTATGGGGAGACAGCGGTTCAGAAGAATAGTCTGAAATATTTAATGCGAACTGGGATAGCGGATCGGGGCAGTTGCCCATTTATGGAAGGAAGTCTGAAAACTTGGCGGGAAAGCGAATTTTATTCTATTTTTCATGAATTCGATCAGGTGCGGGCATTAATTGCATAGAGGGCCGAGACCTCGATAAAAACTCAGATTTTGTAATAGTCGGGGGGGGACTGGAGAACGGGAAAAAAAGGAGTGTTGTTAGAGAAAACCAGACTCTGGTTAATGTAAAGCCTGCAGGCTATTTTTGTGTAAGCAAATTTGAAGATTAATGAAGAAAAGGTCAGAACCGAGATTATTGTATGCATTTTCCAGCCAATAGAATGGAATTTTAATGAATTTTTCTGAAGGTTCCTGGGTGTTTGACTTTCACCGTTTTCCCGTCCCCATCATTTAGGTAAAAGAAAGAAAGAAAAATAATCATATGAAGTGGCTAAATTGGCCTCTTAAGAAAAAATCCAAAATTTTATCAACTTTCTCAACCAACAAGTGCAAGCTACACATGATTACTTTAGACAAAGCTTGTCTTCCTAAAACATTATTATTTATACTTGGATAGGACCTTTCCCAATAAAGCACATAAGAAAATATGAATTAAAGAGCATTAGCATTCATTAAATATTTGAGAAAGACGCTTAGTAATAATTGAGAGCACCCAAGAAAAATATGAGATGCTTGCATAAAATAATGTCGAAGTAGATACCTAAATTAGTGAGGTACTAGCACAAAGAATCTTGGACAAACTCCCACATATCATATACCTCTCACATTGGTCAAAGACACTCAAAAAACTTTCAACTAAAGTAAATATGTCCAAATATGCTAAGGAAGGAACCTAAGGAAATTAAGTAGGAGAAAGGAAATGAGATAGGCATACAATTTAAGAAGCACACCATAGGGATATGTAGTATGATAAACACACTAGAGAGACATGTAGTTGAAGAAGCACACTAAAGAGGAAGAAACAAATGACTCGTAAAGAATTCATGTGAAAATAAAATGAAGAACATTGCAAGAGAGCATTGCAAAAATTAATGTGGATATTTATAATACAGAAAACATTACGAGTTGTCAAAGGATTAAAAAAGGATACCTAGGATTATATTGATGCATCTTCCAAGAGTACATAGGAATTTTTTTAAGATGGTTAAATAATTGAAGCATATTTTATCTCACATCTCTTGTGAGAAAGAAACAAAGGTATAAAGTTTTGAAAATACTCTTATTTAAAAGAAGCTTATTGTTACTTTTTAAAAATTTTTGAAAAATATTTGAAGGGTGAGCCTCACATTGATAGTGAGAGAAAAGAAGAAAAGGAACAAAGTTCTTTTTTATTGAAGAAAAGGAAGGAGTTATTCTTTTGAAAAAATTTAAAAATATTATTTGA
Organism: Wollemia nobilis; assembly: GCA_028583015.1. NCBI lineage: Eukaryota > Viridiplantae > Streptophyta > Pinopsida > Araucariales > Araucariaceae > Wollemia > Wollemia nobilis. Next base: position 2,911,376 of record JAQPPZ010004166.1, on the reverse strand, counting down.
AAGGTGGAATATATTATAAAAAATGGGATATTCCAAATAAATAATCCATAGAGAAAGAAACATTACCTCTATTTGGTGAGATACAATTTTCTCACATTTCAAAATAACAATTAACATTTGAGTATAGACACATATATGCTCATTGAAAATATATTTTTGAGGTAAATTTGTAAATGAAGAAAAAATAGATTTTGTAAAAGTTTACTATGGCTATTGGAATACCAAAGTTCTTGTTACTTGATTTCTAGTTATTGAGAGAGAACAACTATGCTACCTGAAAGACCAAAATCATGACACAACTTGAGTTTGAGTTTGGCAAGTAGTAGATGTAATCATTACCTATCTTACTAAAGAATGAGAAGATAGAGAAAAATTTTACAAGGTAGATAGAAAGAAAAAATTTATCATCATGTTTAGAGTAGTAGACGAGGTCCAAGCATACATTAGAGATATAACCACAACCAAGAATGCATGGGAGAATTTGAAAATAATATTTGAATTCATATTCTACTCCTTCAAATTCAACTTGATTGTCTAAAAAAAAGAGTGGAAAGTAATTGGGAGGATTCATGAGAAGAGTAGCATAATTGAAAGCACTAGGAACTCAAGTATATAATGGAACATTAGTTACTATTATCTTGAGATCACTCTCATCCAAGTATAATGTTTTTGTGGCTACACTAAATATTATTGATCAAACACCAAGTCTTGAGAAGCTTGTGAACCTACATGAAAACATAGAGGTCTCGTATACTGTAAAAGAAGAAGAACAATTACTAGTTATAATTCAAAGAGGGAAGCAACCATTCAGGATAATCATGAGACCTATGCAATGCTTCAAATAAATAAATATTTTTAGATATTTCATAATAAAAGGATTTATTCTAAAAATATTATTTTCAACATGCAAAGGACATGTAATCATTGTGGAAGAAATAGATACACCATAAAGGATTGTTAGCATATTCCATTCAAGAATGGATTCCCTTCACGAGATATGAACTAGCAATAAAATAGGTCATCTTCAGAAAAAAAAAAATCAAATTCAAACAAAGGCACATAAAATTAATGTAGCCAAAGAGAATAAAGTAAAATAAGAAGAAAAAATTCAAGAAATTTAAGAAGAACATGTGTTTTTTGCATAAGCATAAATGATATAATGCAACAATGTTTGGCAAAACCCCAAACAAATAATAGGTAGGGAAATTTGGAAACATACAAATCTCCATACAAGATGAGTTTCATTGGTTTATCATTTCAATCCAGGGAATCAACAGAAGGCAACACTGCCTAGATATGAAGGGAATCATTACAATCCTAAGCCATGGCACACCTCTAAGGACAAGAAGTTCAATACAACATAGAATGAATATAGTAAGTTCAAATTAAATTTTATTCTCTATTCATTTATCAAGGTACACAGAAAATCATCTACAAAATGAATGGCCTATTTTGAAGAAATCTTTTAAAAGACATAAAACAACTTGCAAACTAGATCTTGTTGAAATAATATTATCTATCTATGTAGCCCGAACAAGAGATTCCTACATTATCATCAATGCCTAGGATCTCATAAGACTATTGATAAGAAGTGTACCAACACTACAAGTTATAAAGATACTAGATAATTATATGCATTGTGATATCATCAAGATTGATAACATAGTTAATGATAAATGCAAATTTATTAGACAACAACAACTATTAGGGCCAAATGGTTCAACTCTAAGGATCATAAAGCAATTCACATGTTGCCACATTCTAGTTCAAAGAAAAACTATGAAATTTATGGGATCATTCAAAGGACTTAAGCAAGTGTGGTGAATTTCTAGAGATTGCACTCAAAATATACATCCCATTAATCGTATCAAAGAATTCATGATAAAAGAAGAACTTGAAAAAAATCTAGGATTTGGTCATAATGAAAAAATGAGAAAGAAAAAGCAGTTAAAGAAACCATACACAATTTTTATTCCACCATATGCAAGACAAAAAACAATAAACAATCAATTCAACAAGTGGCATTGGATGCATGGTAGTATAAGATTCACTTGAACAAATTGAAAAAATGTATTTTCAAGCATCAAAGTCTATAAGTATCAAATAAGTACTTTTGTAATAAATGTATTTGGAGTGCATTATCTGTATAATCTGACACTCCTAAGTATTCAAAGCAGTATGTCTACATTAAGTGAGGGGATTCCTCTTGAAAATTCCTACATCACCTTTAAAAATTTAATCAAGTCAAAATATCTAAAATAAAGCTTTGACTATGATGTAATAAGAGGGGGAATGTTAGGAATTATTACATCATAGTAGGTATATATATAGGTTGAGTAACCACTCAACGCATGACTTGTATGGTCTAGTATAGGATAAATATATAACCACCATCATAGCCATGTGAGCTAATCACCCTTTAGCAGGTCCATGCATTTGGTATAGGACAAAAGTAGTTGTAAGTTTGTTATGCCTAAATAAGTCATCCTATGTACTTGAAATACCTATCATTGTATAATGCAAAGTATTCAAATCTTAAGTTCTAATAGGTCTTTTATTTCTCTTTTATTACCAGGGGTATTGTTCCCTTGCTCTTAGTAAACCATCATTTCTTCCCCTCTTATATTGGTCTAAAGTTAGCCAAACTACATTGTTACTACTTACCATTGTATTATATTAAGGTGTTGTTGGTTGATCAACCACTAGATGGTTGAGTATGATAGGTTGATTCATTACTATTTGAGGTGTTAGAAGGTTAATGGACTACTAATATTGTTGAGCATATGTCATTCACTAATATCTTTATATTGACATGGTAAATTCCATCGTGTTGTGAGGATGATTGTATGAGAAGCACCAAGGCATGCTTAATTTAGCATTTATTTTCATTATTCCTTTCATCATGTTATTGTGAGCTTTAATTGTCATATTTATTTAATAATATAACGTATTTTCTTGTTGAGGAGCCTAATCCATAAATACATAAGGAACCTTTCTTTACTGCCATCCCCCATTGTACCTTTTATCATATTTTTATATCTCATTAATTGTTAGATATAGACCTATATCTCATGAGTATGAACATCTCATCCATTTGTTGCTTAACCTTATCCACCCTTTACAAATCCAGTGATATTTGATTTAGATATATAGGAGGATTGGGTAGATGTTGGATTTTATAGTATCTTTAAGAAATAAATGGAATCAACGCATTACCCATAAACGTTGAAAATAAATCATAGAAATAAATACATGTAATATAAGAGGATTCCCATGGACACCAAATTATCTCACTAAAGTAAAATAGAATACACTCCAACCAATGACGAATTGGTTGGGATAAGGGAGTATTCATAACTAATTTTGAGAGACCTTTAGGTAAAAGTTAAGGAATTGACCTTTAGGTTCAATAATAAAATATTACAATTTATTCACCTATATAAGATGTATAAGAGTTCAAAGGGCATATACAAATAATACAAATTCATCCATGTTTTTTAGTGAAGCTTAACCACAACATATTTCAACATCCTCCCTAAGCTAAATGAGAGACACAAAGAAAAACCCTTCTCATGAATCCCTCTTAAGGGACACTCTCCCACCACAATATATTTCAACATCCTTCCTTAAGCTAAATGAGGGATATAGAGAGAGCGATCCTTCTCATTCATCCCCCTTAAGGGATACTCTCCTACACCAATATGCTCTTGCATATGTACAAAATGTACCTCAGACTTGATCTTGGTCAAAATATATGGTGTTTACTCTCACATGCATAAAGCCATTGCAAATAGTGCATCTAAGTCTTAATGTGCTTGGCCTATTGATGAAACATTGGATTGTATACAAGCTACATGATAATCTAACAATGAAGAGTGACTAGGTGGGACTAAGGAATACCCATAATAATCCATCGAAGGTGTAGTGAAATATCAGTACAACCTAGCCAAAGAAGAGGAACTACAACCAGAGCCAATTTGAAGACTCAAGTAGAATGAACAATCCCAAAATCATTGCTAACCACTAGGAAGCCCATGCCAAAGAATTATAAAAAATTTATCATCAAAATAGGAAAATCATGTGAGGTAGATGAACTGATTTCATACTAAATAGCCTACAATGATATTCTCATAGCTCTTTTGGTGATAGCTAAATCTAACCTCATCCTTGATAGCAGTCCATAAGACATTTTTGTGATTATTGAAGGGAATCTACCAATGATGAAGGTTGAACCCAGATATTAGCTATGGGAAAGTTAGTATACCTAATTATCTTCCATTTATGTGTGTGTGTGTGTGGGTCTATGGCCATTAACTCCTCATTCGTCATCTATCCACCACATGCACAAGATGCATTGAAGGGGGAGATTTAGTTGAGGTAGGATTAACAATAGGAGAAAGTGGATGAAGACTCATTAGAGCTTCTCATAAATAGGTTTTGTGAGATATCTACTTCCCCTACATTCTATTGAGAAGGCTACCTAATTTAGCATATCTACACCAAATCCTTCAAGGGGGCCAACAAGATAGTATATATGCAAAGGGTACATGGGAACTTTCAAGTCAGAGGTCGCATAAACTTATAAATTTCATTATATATAATTCATGTCATCCCAAAAGGATTTTTGATAGCCTTTCCTTAGAACTTGGGAAGAAATAAATAATTATAAGGTAAGGTTAATGGGAAGCAAAGAAGGAAGTTTTCAAACCTATAGGGGTAATAAAATATTCTATCGTATCCTAAATGGCACTAATAGGGATGGGCTACACTCATAAAAATTTCAAGATGGCCAAAATATCTAAGGGAAAGGAAGGAACCAAAAGATAAAAAAATTTCAAGAGATTTTGGTCATCATGAAAAGAGAAATTTTTGATAAATTCCATAATCTTAGGGTCCTATAAAATGAGAAAATGGCAAAAAAAAATTGAAGAGCATTAAAAAGGGAAAAGGTTCTAGATCAAAACTTTTGATCCCTTTGAAAGAAGGAGAAAATAAAAAATGTGGAGGACCAAAAAAAAGACCTCTGACATATGAAGAATTCAAAAGTCATGATAAAGCTATCATTTCAAAGGTTATACAAAAATTTGACACAAATAAGAGATTAAACGTTTTGACAAATGTAAGATTAAATGGATTTCAAATCTACCAAATTAAAGTCCTCTCATGGAATGTGAGAGGTCTTAATGGCATGGCAAAACAAAGGTTAGCCAAGTCATTAAGAAAATAAATTAATCCTACCATTTTCCTAATGCAAGAAACTAAAGTTGGAGATTCTATAGCTAAGACTCTGTGCAATAAGATATGGAAAAATAGTGAATCCATATTTTGTGGTGCAAGGGGTGCTTCAGGTGGACTCATGTGCCTTTGGAATCCCAAAATATTAGAAGAAAGACTTATTCATTATAATGTTGTGTCTGTCAGCATCCTATTTTTTGACAAAGATTCCAACTCTCCATGGGTTCTTACTAATGTTTATGCCCCGAATTCCATCCCTGGTAGATCCAAGTTATGGGAAAATTTAACAAACTTGAGGAAAGCTTTCTCAAATTTTCCATGGGTCCTAGTGGGAGATTTTAATACTCCCCTGCTTCCTTCTGATAAGAGAGGTGGTGTGGGATCCTTTACAAAGAGCATGGATGATTTTCAAGATTTCATTAACCTTAATAACTTGATGGATGTGAACTTAAAAGGCAATCAATTTACCTGGACTAATAGAAGAAGTGGTAGTCATCTGATTCAGGTTAAACTTGACAAAGTTCTCTTTTCTCAGGAAGCTACTACTATTTGGGGGATGCCAATCTTCAATATCTTCTCAAAATTGGGTTTGATCATAGTCCTATTCTTCTGGATACCAATAATCCTTAAAATTTTAGGATCCCTTTCATGATTTTTAGGATTTCCTTAATATTAATAACCTGATGGATGTGAACTTAAAAGGCAATCAATTTACCGGGAATAATAGAAGAAGTGATAGTCATCTGATTCAAGTTAAACTTGACAAAGTTCTCTTTTCTCAGGAAGCTACTGGTATTTGGGGGGATACCAATCTTCAATATCTTCTTAAAATAGGGTCTGGTCATATTCCTATTCTTCTGGATACCAATAACCCTAAAAATTTTAGGATCCCTTTCATGTGGATGCAGCATCCAGACTTCAGGGATAGAATTATTCAGTGGTGGCAAACAAATTTTCAAGGATCCCCATCATATAGACTTGGGCAAAAACTCAAAATGATTAAAGAAAATCTCAAAATCTGGAACAAAGATATTTTTGGAAATTTGTTTGAGAATAAACAAGAAATTAAAAATCATCTGGCTGCCATTGAAAATGATATCCTAGAAGGCCAAAGCTTTAGTTTTGAGCAAAGGAATGAAGAAAAACATCTCTTATCAGAATATCATAACATCCTCCAATGCGAGGAAACCTTTTGGAGGTAAAAATCTTGAGCTATCTGGTTGAAGGAAGGGGATTCCAACACTAAATTTTTTCACATTTCCACCATGAGGAATAGAAGCAACAATAGAATCAAATAAATCCTACGCCAGGATGGAAGTGTCACTTCCAATGTGAAGGAGATCAGGTCTGAAGGCATTTCTCATTTTTTGCAACTGCTTGAAAACCCTTTGCCTGTTGACAACTCTAGTGAGGCCAAAGATTTTTTGCTTCAATTTATTCCTCATTCCATTCCAGAAGACATCAATATTAAGTTAATAGCCTATATGTCTGATGAAGAAATTAAGCAGGCCCTTTTTTTCCATGAAACTTGATAAAGCCCTTGGTCCTAATGGCTTTTCTCCTAGATTTTTCCAGGCTTTTTGGGATTTTTTAGGTCCTGATGTGTGCAAAGAAATCAAAGAGTTTTAGTACTCTAAATTTATTCCTCATAGTTTCAACTCCACATTCATTGCCCTCATTCCCAAAAGTCCTAATGCTAAATCCTTCAATGATTTTAGGCCTATAAGCCTCTGTAATGTTGTTTATAAAATCCTAACTAAGGCCTTAGCTAATCGAATGAGGGATGTCATGCCTCTGATAATTGATTATTATCAAGGAAGCTCGGTTTGAGGAAGATCCATTTTGGATGGGATCATTTCTGTCCATGAAGCTCTACATTCTACTTCTCACACCAAAAAGGCTACCTTATTGTTAAAGTTAGACATGAATAAAGCTTATGATAGGCTGAATTGGGATTTTCTTCTTGTTGTTTTAACTAAATTTGGTTTTCATCAGGATTGGGTCAATTTTATTAGAGGATGAATTTCTTCTGCTTGGTTTTATGTATTAATTAATGGCTCACCAGTTGGATATTTTGCTAGCAATAGATGTTTAATGCAAGGATATCCTCTATCCCCTCCCCTATTTATCATTGTTGTTGAGGCATTAGGGAGATCTATTCATGCTGCCAGACGGTCAGATTTAATCTCTAGAATTAAGGTGACTTCCCAAACCAATCTTGTTACCCATCAACAATTTTTTGATGATACTTTATTATACACTTTTGCCTCGATGATTGAAGCTAAGGTCATAAAACATATTCTCCTTCTTTATGAGGAAGTGGCAGGCCAAAAGGTGAACTTCCAAAAAAGTAAGCTATTTTTCCTCAACACTCCACTCAGGAGACAACTCAAAATAGCAAACATCTTGGGATGTGCTATCTCTTCCTTGCCTGCCACTTATCTGGGATTGCCTTTGTTTGTGGGTAATGCTTTTGAAAACCTTTGGAACAATGTTATAGAAAGATTTCATAAGAAGCTTTCAGGTTGGAAAGGTAATATTTTATCCCAGGAAGGAAAATCTATCCTTACAATGGCTTGCTTGCAGAGCATACCTGTCTATTTTATTTCAATTTTCAAAGCACCAGCTAAGGTTTACCAGAAGATTGAACAAATTCAAAAACATTTCTTGTGGATAGGAGCTGAAAACAAGAATATATTTCACTTAGTTGCATGGGATAAAGTGTGTAAGCCAAAATATTAGGGAGGAATTGGACTCAGAAGAATTAATCTGTTAAACTTGGTTCTCCTAGAAAAATAAGCTTGGAGATTAATTTTAGGGGATCAAGTAGAATGGGTCAAAATTGTCAAAAGGAAATACTTACAAGAATCTGAGTTTTTATGTGATAGGGCTCCTTCTTCTGGCTCTACCTTCTGGAGATCCATTAGTATCACAAAATAACTCCTAAGAAAGGGATTAATATGGTAGGTTGGTTATGGGAAATCAATTAATTTTTGGGAGGATAAGTGGTTAGGTAATCAACCAATTTTACAAATCCCAAGGTTCAAAATATTAAAATAATTCATTGATCCTCTCTTTGGATATAAGGTTGTGGACTTCCTAACCATTTCCAATGGTATCAAATCATGGAAAAGGATCCAAAATCCCAATTTATCAATAGAAATCATGTCCCTCAAAGCCCTATTATCTGCTTTTACTATTCCATCAGGGATGTCTTGTGATCAACCTATCTAGGAACCTACAGAATTAGGGGAATTCACTGTCAAATCTGCATATCAAATCTCCCTAACCCCTGAAGAAGTTCTTATTCCTTTCAAACTAGTGTGGTTAAAACATCTAACACCAAAGGTATCCTTTTTTTCTTGGTTGGCATTTCAAGATAGAATCCTAACTATTGAAAACCTCATCAAACATGGAATTCCTCTCCCTAACAGGTGTTTCCTATGCCTTTCTAATTGGGAGTCTACAAGCCACCTTTTTCTTTTTTGTCCTTTTTCCAGTTCTATCCTAAATAAGCTATTCCATAAGTTTCAAATTAGTTGGGTCTCACCTCCATATTTAGTTGATTTATTTTCCCAATGGCCCAATCCTTTTAGAAATCCTTGTCTCAAAGGTTTTTGGAAGTTTTATCTTCATCATTATCTATGGCAGATTTGGCTTGAGCGTAACAGGCATGTTTTTTCTAAGGATGCCAAGGATGTTGAATTTATAACTAATAGAATAATATTTTATGCCAAAGAGAATGCATTGGTTGCACCTTTTGATCCTTCTCCTATTCCCCATTTTGAAGCTTCTTTACTCCAATCCTTTCAAGTTTCCTTAGAAAATCCTAATCCAGGTAAATCCCAAATTTCTAGAGAGAACATAAAATGGAATCCTCCTCCTCAGGATTGGGTCAAGTTTAACTTTGATGGAGCTGCTAAAGGAAATCCTGGGAGAGCTAGAGCTGGAGGAATTCTTAGGGATCATCATGGAAATTCTATTTTTGCCTTTGCAAAAGCCTTGGGTGATCAATCAAACCATATTGTGGAAGCAAAAGCATTATGGAGGGGTCTACAATTTATCAAACAATTCCCAGGAAAAGTTATCATTGAAGGGGATTCTTTAAATGTTATCAATTATCTAAAAAACTCCAAATCACCATCATGGAAGGTTAGAAGCCTCATTGAGGATGCTCGAAGCCTAATACTGCTCCAACATGAAGTCATAATTCAACACATATTCAGGGAAGCTAACGGAGTTGCAGATAAGTTAGCCAACATTGGTGTGTTTGCCCCTGGGATGCTGACTTGGACCGATACCCTTCCATGTGAAGTGAATGAAATTGCTAGGTTAGATAAAATCCAAATTCATCAAAATGCATAATTTTCATCATTGTAAGCTTATGAAATCGAAAAGGCAGTGCTCTCTAGGCCCTTATGCATCATGTGATTTGTATTCTCCCATGATCACCTTTATCACACTAATATTTTCCATGATGGCATTTGTCTTATCAAGGCATTTATCACTTTGGAGTAGTAACATGGATTGGGTTTTTTGCACATTCCCCTTGTATATTTCTTAATCCCTATGCCATATACTTGCATCACCACCTTATTCCCTTTTGTTCATTTCTGGGATTTGTTTCACACCATTTTCTGGGGTTTTTCTTCCACTTTCTTCCATGATAGTGGGCTTCTCTTCCACGTGTGCTCCTTTCTCTCTAGCTCATGGCCATACCTTGATCCATGTTATAGTCACATGTTTCCTATGTCCATTTCCATTCCCATCCCTTTTCACTTCCCAATACCTTGGGTTTCTGGTTGGGTCTGTGTTTTCTCTAAGTTTGGCAACCCCTACTTTTTGATTGGTCAACCATTCCAAGTCTGGGTGCGCCTTTCTATTTTCGTGGGAGATCATTTCCATTGGAAACTCAAACTATTCAAGGATTATCGTCCTCTGGTCCGCTTCTTACTGCATGTGGTTTTCCCTAGGTTTGGGCATCTTGTGAATGGGTTTGGGCATCTTGTGAATGGAAAGGTAAAGGGATTCCAAAAATGTCTAAGCTTAATCTGGCTTTACATAAGTATTATTGTGAAGGTTCTCTGCATTACCCCTGTTGATCCTCCTTTTCCCTGTAAAACTTAAAAAAAATTGTTCTTTGGGTTGGAGTGTCATCAATATGAGCTTCATGGAGCCTGATACTCTTTCCATTGAACCTATCGCGGAAGCCATCCTCAGTGATAGGGGATTTATGCCCTTTCTCAAGATGTTTTCTAGAATGAACTAGGATATCAACATGGCCTTTGCTTCCACCTGGGAAAAGGGGATAGTTATCATCCATGATGTTTATTTTTAGGTGGACGTAGGCATCTTGGTGGAACTCACTGGTAAAATGGTTGTTGGATGTACTGTGAGAAGGGATAAACATGAGTGGGAGGCAGAGCTGAGCCAGTTCAAACCAAATTCTCCCTTGAGGAGAATCATAAAGTAGGGGATATTTCGTAGTGATATTCCTACACCCTAGAAGGAAGTCATGAAACCCGTTATGGAGTACATAACGGTGGACAACCCTAACTCTCAGCTCCATAGTTTTCACATCTCATTTGTCAATCATTTTAGGGAATCTAAGCTGCTCAATATTCTTGAGTTTCTCTTTCTATCAATGGACTATACCATCACTTCAACTCATTCCAAGAAGGAAGAAGCATGGCCTTCTCATCAAGGCCTCTTTAAGGTGTTGTATGCCTTTCTATTGGAGAATTTTCCTAAAGGAAACATTGTGACTCAGGATATGCAGGCAGACAACATTGAGGATGACACTTCTTCCACTTCGGTTTCTAAGGTTCAGGGATCCAAAAGGAAGAGGATGGAGGACAAGCATCAAGAACCTAAACTGGCAAGGAAGAGGGCCAAAGTGGAGGTCACTCCCATGAGGAGCTCTCAACGTCTCAAAAACAAGGAGCTCTAGAGTCCTAGGAAGCTGAAGGAAGCTGATGAGGATGATCCTAATGATCCCGTGGAGCATTTTCTATAGAAGTACATTATTAAGACTACTTCAACTACTATTGCTCACTTGGAAACCACCTAGGCTGCTATTGGAGGAGCTATTTCATAGCTGAAAGACCACAAGAACACCCTTAATCTTCTGTTCTTTTGTGACACCTTCGAAGAGGATACCCCTACAAAATCTATTGTTGCTACTAAACCTGAAGCTAAGGAGGATGAGGTTGTGGAGATAGCTAAGGAAATTTTCAAGGATATCCCTAAGGATGAGGCTAAGGAAGCCAAGAAGGAGGATATTAATGAGCTTGTTATTTCCTGATTGGCTTCTATTATGATGTTTTTATCCCTTTTGGGTTTTTTTTCCTTATCTCTTTTTGGAATGTTTTTTGTTATCCTCTATTTAGTCTGGTCCTCAAGGATGCTCTTTTTGTGGTTTACGCATCCTTTTTCTCTTCTGATGTACTAAGGCATTAGGGCACCTTTCAAATGCCCTCTTTAATGAAAAAATTTTAACTTACCAAAAAAATATAAGATAAAGCCCTCTCAAAAGAACTAGATCAAGTCACAAAGCAACAGTAACGACACATGAATCCCTAGGAGGAGTATATGAGGTAAATTAATGCATCACTATATAAAATTATTGTGGATCACCTGTTGAGATCATTTTTAGTACAATAATTTGAGGAAAAGTAGGTGGTCTATTGAAAACAAATGCATGACACCTACAACAACAATATCAAAACTACTAGGAGTACCGATGGAAAGTATTGTCATTCTATTTTTAGAAACCCTAGAAGAAGGTACCTAAGATTATCAGTTCATTCTATAAATTTTTAAGATAAAACCTCCTCTTTATAACCTATATATAGTAGTTAGTTTAGCTTTGTAAGGGATCGACAAGTTGTATAACTTTCCCTTCATTCCCCATTATATAGCAATACACGTACCTATTGGTGGTCTTGCAAGCAACTCAAACCCTTTCTTTTAGCATACTTACATATATATTTTTTATACCTACACATCTATTTAGTTCTAAATATATTTGGTTCCCATGCCCTAACCTATCTCCTTTGTGTTTATATGCTTGTATTTCAATCGATGCTTATATATGTCATGAAGAGAAAGTGTCCACATAGATGCATTATGATCAAATCTATTATGCAAGGGGATGTTATTTTATCTTTGGTGCATCACCTCTTGTTAGATTAGGTTTTTTCCTTTTTGTTATCTTTATTTTTCTTTCTCTAACCCTTTCCTCCCAAGTTTTTAGATTAGGAATGTGATCCTAAGATCACATCTTATAAAGGATCTAGTATTTGTCCAAATCCCAAAGACCCTTGACTGAGCCAAACCCAATGCTCTTGGGATTGGTCCTATTATTTTTCTTTGCATGAGGCATGATAGTCGTAACCTCCTAGTCCACACCATGTCCAACACCCAAGATGATCAAAGAGGATAATGGTTTAATGGCATACCTGATGGGATCCCATTAATTTATCTTTAGTCTTGCATCCACAAGAATAATATAGGATTACACTATGGTGAGGGCCTTTGCCTAATTTTTCTTGTTGAAGTATTCTACACTCACCTAGTGACTCTGCTCAAAAATGAACATCCAAAAGTAGTTGTTGTTAAGAACACCAAATTGAGGCTTTAGTGAAGGCCTTAGTCTATAAACTCTCAAAGCACCAATTGCATTCACCTAGTGACTCCAATCCAACCAAAGGACTCAAAAGTGTATGAATGAGAGACAATCCACTAGGTCCTTTATTAAAAATCTACAAAATTTTATTACTCCACTTGACACCATTCCATACAGAAGAAGAGCTAGGAGCTAGAACATGGCTACTCCACCACTGCTTAGAACACTTCCTAGAATTATAGAGATCCCTTGGCACCTCCTACTCCACAATAATTATGGGAGGAGATACCAACATCTTCTCTCAAATATCTCTCTTAATTCATTAGATAGGATCTAACTACTCCCATTGAGCATCTAAACTACATAGGATCCAAAAGTGGTCCCCCCACCTTTCCCATGCCATCATCGACATAGGATAATATGACCACAATGTAGGAATTATTCTTGAAGACCCATAACACTTAAAGGAGAATGCTTATTCCCTAACCTTAACCTAAGTCCATATAGGTATGTTACTTATACGTAAATCCTTGGTGCTTAATTACCTCACCTCCATGGGCTAACTAAGGTCATTATCTCTAAATTGGTAATGAACATGGTCTCCTAAACCTACATGCTCAAGGTGCCACCACTAATTTCTTGTGATTGATTCCTATTGTATTTCAAAAAAGGGGACACACAATCCTCTTCATCCATGGTGTATCAATTTACAAGTATTTGGCTATTCCATTCTCATAACTCCTTCTAAACCTATAAGAACCTAGTTATTGCATTTTCACAAATCCTTCTAGGACTCATTTCCACCTAGTTATTATATTCTTGCAACTCCTCCCAATATTGGGACTTAGATTCTAAAAGAAGGTCTAGATTCAACCCAAGAACTTCTTTCTACCCAAGGAGAAAAATAAAACTTTCTCTAAGTAAATCAAAAGCTTTGAAACTCAATAACATTTAAGCAATAGCATCATGAGAATGAAATCATAAGCATCTCAATTTTAATGTAAGCTTCATCTAAGATAACACATTTATAATAATCCACATGCTATATTTGGACTATTAAAGAGATCTCATAAAGAAGCATTTCAATAGATTGCTCAAAATAGATAATCATAATGCTATCAAATTCCACTTAGAGATCATTAACATTAATCACAATATCATATGTTTATAGTGACAATAAAATCAATGAGCATGAGGACCACATAATTTCTAAATAATATTTTGCTATTGCTAAAAAATAAACTATTCCCATAATACAAACTACTATTCTTGAAGTAATAGTTGAAGTATTTCTTTCTAAAAAATTACAAAGCAAATTCTCATTTGCATAACCATTTCTCAATCCAAGATACAACCATACCATTCCACACAAATGGCATTTATACCACCTTCCTCTGACAACCTTCATTAAGTAAGAAGTTACCCCTGAATTGAGGAATAGGGATCAAGACAACTCCAAATGCAATGCAATTTATCTGTGTTCTTAATACTAAGAAAGCAGGCATGCATAAAGTATTACAATGCAAACCAACCCTGATAGAATCCCATACTTCTCTCTATAATATCCCCTTTACCTACTCAAGTCTCAGGAGTCCATTATAATTTTTCAAAAATAACATTTTAACATACCCCAAAATATGCATGCATACAACTAAATCAACAAGGAGAGAATCCCATACTTCTCTCTATAATGGCCCCTTTACCTACTCAGGTCTCAAGAGTCCATTATACATCTCTCATCTTATCTGATGCAAGCATTCAATCTAGAACATTCAAATACTATAAAGACACTAGCTTCCTTTATCATAACAAAGCAATACTATTTCTTTGATAAATAAAGCATAAATCTTAATCTCAAACCTTTATAAATAAAATGCAAGCATTCATCTAATCTATCAAGTAATTGTAAAGGAACTAGTTTCCTTTAGCACAACCAACATTATTGTTTCTTTAATATGAATACCCCTTAATCATAAACCTTGTGGTTACAAAAGAAACAACATAGCAAGCTTCTATTTTAATTTCTCATTGATTAAAATAAAGACTTTTCAAGCACATATACTTTAATTAATTATTCCCTTAAACCAAATTATTCTCTTCTTAAAATATATCCAAGCCTTAAAAATAAATTAACATCCTTTAGGATGAAATAAAAAAAACATTAAAAGGACCAAGTTAGTTAATACCATAAATAAGATACGTGCGCCATCCCGATTCAAAAATTAGCAACAATATGGAATAATTCCGTAGGAATGCCTTGGAACTACCCTAAGGATAACAAAATTGGCTCTTCCAAATTAAAATAAAATAGATCTACAAAGGTCTTCTATGGGGTTCGAGAACCAACAGAATATCAAGCTAATGGGTAAGCTAAAACCAACCATCAGACCAACAAATCCACAAAAGACTAACCATGTTGTAACTTGAAGGGGCCACTTTTGTTTTCCAAATGAAGGTAGCACAACAAGGTGATGAAATAAACCAATTTTAAAAAAACGACTGCTTAGCAAAGATGTTTAGGTAATAAAATAAGGAGATCCAACCTACAATGAAAACAATAATTGCAAAATGAATCTAAAGGACTAACATACCTCACAAGCAATCAGGGGTTCAACCAACTCAAATGAACTAGCAAAAGAACACTTAAAAACACTACCATACTTCACAAACAAGTAGGGGTTCGACCATCTCAAACAAACAAAGAAAATAACACTACCATACTTCATGTACAAGAAATGGTTCAACCAACTCAAATGAACCAGAAAAAAAACACTTAAAAACACTACCATGCTTCACAAAATAGGAGAATAAAATACAAAGACTTAGAAGACAATATTTAATTTATTTCCCAAGGATTATTGAAACTACCTTAACAAGCTATTTTATGTCCCTTGCTTCTGATCTACACCATAACATCATTCTTCTTCCAAGCCTGAATACTTCATCCTCCAAATCCAATAGCCAAAACCCATTTTACCTCATTTCAAATGGGCTTGGGTATGGCCTTCTTGCATGGTTGGGTAACGTATGCATGTTTTTAAGAAATATTAATTAATTGCTACCTTTTCTTTCTTTAAAAAGTAGAGCACCCACAAAAGCATGATAATTTATAATTATGGAGGCTTTATCAAGCTTAATGAGCCATAATAATTTACTTAATTTTTTCCTTAAATAAATTATTGCCACCTTTATTTTTTTTTGGTAGTTATATTACTGCCACCTTTATTAATATCAATGGTTAATATTAATTATTAACCTTGATATTAATATTCTCAAGTATTAATGATGTTAAAAAGTATTAATACTCCTTAAATTAATTGGTTCTATGCTTACCACACACAAGCATATATGCCACACAAAAAACAATATTACACACCATTGTTTTATCCTTAAGTAGGTGGCTATTTTTATTTAAGATAGTCTATTGCTACCACCAACCTATTAAGGAGACTCATTGCACAAGCAACTTCCTGGCCCAATGGTGTGAACATACAATAAACATAATGCAATGCACCTATATGAAGGGTATTTTGTTACCCTAATCTATCAATGAACGAGTCATCACCATCATTTCCTAAATTCTTCTCTCAACTCAGGTGATTGCTCCCTTTTTAGCCCATCGATGAGAGTATTGAGTCCTACAATCACAATCGCATCAATAATACCATATTATAAAAATTAAATTAAATGAACAAATGCAACTACCATATCTATTAACATCACAAAAAGAAGCCATGCATTAAATTTCCATGCAACCATACATAATAATAGGTCCTGCAAGTACGGGTGTTACAAAAAGGTTTGAACAATATGGAAAGGCAAAAGTTTCAATGGCCTATTTGGCCTAAAGATCTTAAAAAACGTAGAATATGATGAAAGAAGGAAGAAATATCGTATGGTTAAAATGTTTAACATTCTAAGAGAGAAGGAGAAAATTTTCTAAAAAGTAGACTAAGCCAAGCTAACGGGTGTCATTATTCCTATTCACCTTAATTTTTAATCTTGGGTGGTGTTCTTGGCTATATGCACTAATTACTATGATATATGTTCCAAGAAATGGATTTCTAAGCTCCTAATAAAAATTGAAAGTAATAAATAATTGAAAGAACAACATAAAATAATCAAAAATTTGTAGGAAAGTAAATAACAGAAAGTAGAGTTACATCAAAATGAAATTAAACACTTAATTTGGCCAATTTCCAATTGCTACAAAAATGTGTAGGAAAGTTCAAAAACTTAATACTATTCTAACAATATATTGAAAATAACAACATATTAATCTAGGAAAAACAATAAATATGTATTATTAGTGTGAGAGAGTGGGCCCTTGCTTCTTTCCTAATAAAGAGGAAAGTTGATTTATATTAAGCTACTTTAATTTCACAATAACATAATTTAGAATAACATACTCTTTATTGCAATTGCAAAAGTAATAAAAATTTGATATACAACAATATTCAAGTTCAACAACTATATCCTATATCCATTACTATCTAACCCCTTGACCTTCATTAGGGGTGATTGTTTATAATAGTAATAGTTTAAGTGTAGCCACACTTTCTAGAAAGCAAGGTCACTTTCTTAGAAATAGAAATAAACATTTTTCCCATAACCAATTATTCCTAGGGTTATCTCACAACTGTTACAATAATTAAAATAAATAATAAATATCGATGCTCATTGGTTGTTTCCTAAGGAAAATAATAATTACCAATCATGGAATAACATCCATCAAAATAGAAATGGAGGACCGCATGTGTTGTTTGACAACCGTAATTCCATCTTGGGAAAAGTGCCATATTTGATCCAACTACCATCATAACCATGAAGACATCTTTCCAATTAGTCATCTAGAATCCTCGTTATTCATCCTAAGCCATTTCCTTCACAAAATAGAGTATCTACACATCTACCCATGCCAACATCCTCTTTCATTTTGGTGCATACTTTACAACTTGTCATTTATCTGAGGCATAGGATTGTGCTTGGGAAAATACTTTGGAACCTTTATATAGAAAATTTCTTCTACAACCCTAGAATTATTAGTGAAAATAATAAAAAAAACATGAAAATCATTCCAATATCAACTAAGAAATGTTATTCACCTATTCTAGCCTATTTGACCAAAACATCATTATAAACTATGCAAAATTCCATTATTAATTTAGAAATATGTCTCAAACATAGGCAAGAAAATAGCTTAAAGTACCTGTTAGATGAGGCAATCTTAGGCCTTAGTTGTCACGACCCTCCTTGGCAATACTAGCTACTTAGTTGGACTATGTATCAACTAATGATGTTTAATACGTAGCTTTGTTGTTTTTATGGATATATGATTCTATTATTGTGTCCTTTTACATAATAATATGGTATTGTTGATGCTATGCTTGGTTGCATGATCAGGTACTCTTATGTGTGGACAAGAGAATTGACCACAAGGAATGAGAGACCATATTGAAGTGGAAATAATAATGATGACTCGTTCATCAAGTAGCTACGAGTAACATGAATTAATACCCTTTCATGTAGGTGCATTGTGGTTTATGTATGCTCATATTCATACCATTGGACCAAAAAAGTTACTTGCAACAAGTCTTTTTAACATGATTCAAAGATATATTATGTCTATCTTCAATAAGGAGCCACTCATTTAGGGATAAAACGATGGTATGAAACATTGAGAGAATGTATTTGTTATTGCATATGGCATATTGGTTTTAATTATCTCCTTATGTGTTCTTGGTTGATAATAATCCTTATTTTGCCTTGAGTTTTGTTTGTGAGCATTGCTTTTACGTGCTTGTGGCAATGATAGGCCACCTTTGATCTTGGTGATGGTGGTGCATTTAATGCCTTGTGTTAGCATTCATGGAGCCATCTTGAGTTAATGAATATGCTTTGCTTGATGTGTTAATGGTGCTAGTTTAAGGAGGTAGTGGAATGTGGGAAAGGCCTCCAA
Source organism: Wollemia nobilis (assembly GCA_028583015.1). Taxonomy (NCBI): domain Eukaryota; kingdom Viridiplantae; phylum Streptophyta; class Pinopsida; order Araucariales; family Araucariaceae; genus Wollemia; species Wollemia nobilis. The sequence goes on along the minus strand of JAQPPZ010004166.1, from coordinate 2,892,555 downwards.
TGTTACCACATAATCTTACACACCAAAATGATTGCTATTCCCCTTTCCTTGGGCCTTTAAGAGGGTATCGATTGGAAAGAAGCAAGGGGATATGTATCGTGAGGATCAAGGAAATAGGAGAGCACAATTATAAATGTGTAGTGCAGGCATATAACACTTGGAGAAGAGGAATGAACAAGTTTTGTTGGTCTTGTTCACCTGTGTGGGTTGCTAGGTATTATCCATGGATTTTGGATTGACTGCATTGGTTTTTCATTAAGATTCTACTTCCATTCCTTCTTTCTATTATTGGATGTATGTTCTATTTTATTTAGTTGATGTATTGCATGTTTAAATGTTTTCTTGCTATGTTTTTATGTAATGTTTGAGCCTAGGTTTATGTGCTACCTTTGCCATCTAGGAACGTGTTCTCCTTACATGTCAAGGAGCACCAAGAGAGTGGAAAAGTTGGTAAGGTTCACTATAGATGCATTCATGACTTACCATCTATTGCTATCTGTATCTTAGATTGTAAACCCACCCTTATGATTATCGCCCTTATTGTGTGTTGCTTACACTAGATTTATAGTGTGTGTGGTGCCTTTAGAGCATATTAACTTGATACTAGATGGGTAGCTCACTGTGAATGTTTGACGTCCTTCATTTGGGTTTTTCACACCTGAGACTTAGTATGCATGGTGCCTTTTCTTCATCTTAATCTATGGTTAGATTAATTCATTGTAGGTGTACATAATCTTAGGGATGGTTTAATTAATCTATTTCCCTTCTAAGTTTATTTTATACCATAATTGAGTTATCTAGATTAATTTTTTCATGCTTTATTTAAGATGGATGGTGAGCTAGGCTATCGGGTGCTTTTAGCTTGAAAGTTTTAAAGGTTTAATTATTTATAATGTTGCCTTTGGATTGTATGATTAATTAATCTTTTAGTAATATAATGTTTTATTAATGCAAAGTATACCTTTGATTTACTTTAGAAATATTAATGCTATTTAATCCCTGGTTGCTAATAAACTAAAATTTGATCAATACAAAGTATACCTTAGATTTTATTTTTATAGTTTAATGTTAATAAATCTTTAGTTTTACAAATTAATCTGAGGATAAATTAATGCAAAAAAAAATTATATTTGCTACCAATCTAATGGAAGATTATCATTAATTGATCTTTGGTTTTAATGATAGTTTATTATTAAGTTAATCTTTAGATTTGGAATTGATCAATTGTTAGATTAATTTAATGAAACCCTAAGGTTGGGATTAATCTAATGATGGACTGATATTGTAATTGTAATTAATCTAAGGATAAAATTATTGATTAATCCCATGATATATTAGTTTTGCAACTAATCTAATGATAGATTGATTTTTTTAATCCTTAGATTGCAATTAATCAAACGATATATTAGTTTGGCAACTAATATAATGATAGATTAATTCCTTTTAATATTTATATTTCAACTAATCAAATGATAGATTAACTTATCTAAATATTTAGATTTGTAACTAATCAAATAATTGATTATATTTATATATAATAAAATGATAGAATAGTTTGGAAACTAATCTAATGATAGATTAATTTTTTTTAATCTTTAGATTTCAATTAATCAAATGATAGATTAACTTATCTCAATCTATATATTTGCTACTAACAGAAAGATAGATTATATTTGTATATAATCAAATGATATATTAGTTTGGAAATTAATCTAATGAAATATTAATTCATTTTAATCCTTTGATTGCAATTAATAAAATGATAGATTAAATTATCTCGGCTTTAGATTTGCAACTAATCAAAAGATATATTAGATTGGTATTTAATCAAATGATAGATTAAATATTTAGTCTTGCAAATGAATGACAAGACTTGCTTATAGTGGATTGATTTATAACTAACGATGGATTAATTTAGTTATGGTTTTGTTGTATGGTTTGGACTTAAATATTTATGGAAAATATTTTGGAAAGAAATAGGGGCTTTCTTTTTGCTTATGGAATAGATGTGTTTTGAATTGTATATTTGTGGAAAATATTTTGGAAAGTATGGGCTTCTTTTGCCTATGAATTAGATGTGTTATGGATTTAAATAATTGTGAAAAAATATTTTTGAAAGAAATATGGGCTTCTTTGCTTGAGTGTTGCTTTATGGAATTGTTTTGCATAGGATTGCAAGGCTTGGGATTAAAATATTTATGAAAATTTTAGAAAAAGAAGTATGGGCTTCTTTCACATGTTGTTATGCATTAAATCATGTAGAATGCATTCATACCTGCAAATGAGTTGTTATGATCCCCACATTCCTATCAACTACCATGGAGGCCAAGGAAAGAAGATGTTAGATCATGCTAAATTAATTCTTCAATTATTCTTGAAGTACTGTTGAAAATATCTCTTGATGAAAGAGGATTTAATGTAATAGAAGCAAAGACTATTCTTTTGTAATATAGACCTTTAGTTGGATGAATATATGGTGCCATGTTGATGAATGGTTTTATGGTTCTTATCCATGCTATTGCTTAATCTAAAGGTTTTGATAGATTTAATTTGTAAGCTTAAGATGATTAGTTTTTATTTCTTCGTAGAAGATGCTTTTTTTATAATTCTTACAGAGCAAGAGAAGGAGAAAGTTATATTTTTATTTAGGGGTTTCTTTGGGAAGGGCTCTAAAGTTAGCCTTGTCTAAAACTCTCCTTTTAACTTGGATTTTTGTGGGGTAGCAACACCTAGTTATTGTATCCATGAGAATATTATCATGTAGAGTGATTTTTTTTTAGAAACCCATCATAAATATGGGGAAGGCATGCATGAATTTTAAGGGATTATCATAGAGTTGTAGTTAAACTAGACTAAGGTATTACGCATGATGGACCTATCATAGACTGACTTATGGTTGGGAGAAGGAATTGGCATCACCCTCTCTAAATACTAATAAGGGATAATCATAATGCTAAGTTCAAGAAGTTTGCATTCATGGATAATTATAGAAATGTGAGGAGTCTTTTTAAAAGCATCCTCTATACCGTATAGGTATACGAGGTGAAACCTAGTTACCTATGGGAGTTTGGCCTCTCCTTTCCACTCAACTGATGTCTAAAATATCTTAGACTTGAAATGTGACTATGTCTATTCATTGAATGTATTCCATGGATACTCCTGAGAACCTTAATAAGTTCTATTAAAAAAATCTCTCTCAGTTTGGTTACTTTTTGTGGTTGTTACAGTTGGTATTAGAGCTCTAGGTTATAGGACTAGAATTTCCCCTAGAAATGATTTAGAGATGCTTTGAATTGATGGATGACTTCTAGGTAGAAATATATTCTCTTGGGAGATGGTATTTTTATGTAGAATTAAGAATGACCATCAATATTATCAATGGATGATAGTATTTAGTTGTTAGTACATTGGAAAGATGTGACTAACTAGTAGGTAGGAAGCATGAGAAGGAGAACTACAACCTAACCTAGGAACTTTTGTGTGACCAAGAAACTATGGTACCAAATTTTAGAGGAAGAAGAGGATCCTCTATACCACAAAGATAGGCTAGGCAAGACAATATCGAGGTCATATCCCTAGGATAAAATTCAAGGAATTCTAGCAGAGAGGTGGAGAACCTCACTACTACTATCTCACTTTTATAAAATAAAATAGAGAAATAGAGGGAACAATTGTATTAGTAGAGATAGATGCTAGAAACCTTTGTGAGTGAGAATAGAAATCATGAGGGTAGATAAGAAGGAAACCCTCCTTCATATGAGCAAGAGGTTAGGGATCTTATAGAGGTAGAATTAGCTAGGGATATGAAGAATGTTAAGACCTCTAAATTCACTATAAAGGATGGGGGTGATTCATCTAAAGCTTGGATGAATGATATGGAGACCTACTTCTCCATGAAAACTATTCTTTAGTGACTAGGACTATTGGGCCACTCTCCATTTGCAAGAGACTAGGTTAGAATGATGGAATGCTTTTAAATCTTCTTAGAAGATTGATGCTTGTAGCAATCTAGGATGCATACACCTAAGCTAATAATAACTGAAAAATCACATAAAGCATAAAAGAATGGACGAATTTGCAAATAACCACAAAGAAGGGCTTCTTTTATTAAATTTCCATTAAAATTCGATTACAAATCCATCCCTCTTAGGGATACCCAATGTGATACAATTATTACAATCATAGAAAATCCCCACGCAAGGGTAGGTGTAATCCATAGGCTTCCTAGGTTGACACGAACTGCTCCAAGGCAAATGTGGCCTTCTTCTCCATGATTAGAGGCATTTGTTGCTTTGAATGACAAGACCCTATTAACCCTGCATCCAAGAAACAACAAGAAACATATTAAAAGCAAAGGTAGCCTCTCTTGATGAGGCCTTTAGAGGAAATCTTGCATAAAATATGCCATAAGAAAGCATGAAATCAAGAAAGATGTAAAGATATGGAATCTATGCTAAACATGATAATTGACCATCAAGAAATGTAAAGGAAACATAGATCAATCCATCTAATGTCCTAATTAAACAATTGAAAGCATAAAAACATGAGAAATAATAACACCTAATCTAGCAATTGACTAATATGAGAAATGAGAGGAATCTACCCTAAATCAATAATTCTACGCACAATTGTCTCTAATAAAAAAAATCTAGATTAAATGCATCTAATATAATACAAATAAAATGTAAACTACTACTAAAACCAAGGGAAAAGAGGAATTAAACCTTGACCATGGGTCTATGAAGCGGTTAGCACTGTTAGCCATGGCTGAGCCATGAATATCCTTGCTCTCCAAATTCGGTCTTAGATCTCCAATTCCCTTTGATGAATTGATGATCAAGGGTCACCTTGATGTCCTCTGATAGATTTGGTGGTTGAATTGCTCAGATTGGTGATGGAATGGGCTCAATTGAGTTTCTTGATTTCTCCTAGCCCTCCATAGCCTTCTTGATTCCAAGTGCCATTTGATCTCCAATTAGGCAGCAAAAGTATTCCTCTCAATGGATACAAGTGAGTATGCAATTTGATAGGGCTTCATTGCACTTCAACTCAAGATTCTTCTAGACTTCTCCCCAATTTGGAGGGGGTTTTATAGCACATGGGAAGGCCTTGTCTTAGCTTCATGGAGAAGCCAAGATCAAGAAAGGGTATTAGGGTAGTTGGATGGAAACTTCTAGAACTTTCCACCCTCTAACCACTTGGATCTTCAACCAATTGGCCATTGTAACTGATTTTGGGTCGGTTGAGGTCCAACTGATTTTGAAGGCTAGCCATGACTCTGAGGCATGGTCAACTCTATTAACCATGGGTGTCAGCCATGACCAACACTGATTAGGCCAAAATGCCTAAATGAGTGGTTAGAACCACTGCTTCACCTTGGAATCTATCCAAGATCTTTCATATGGTCTTCTAGCATGTCCCATATGAGTAGTCACCTCGACATGATGTATTTTAGGTGTCTACAGATGCCCCTTTTGAGATGCATTGTGAGATCGAACAATGTTGAGCAAAAATAGACCTCCTAAAATGATGTCGTAGGTTGGATGATGATCATTAGTCTGATCAACATTAGATGCCCAAGGTCTTACAAAAGGATGCGCATCCTAGAATCATTGCTTCCAACTGGATGGAAGGCTTAAAATTGAAAGCTTTGGCAAGCTCCAATGGTGATCGGGTAGCTTCAGTGCTACTATAGGCTTTCACCATATAGATCCGAAAGGAGGAGAGCTACTAACTTAACTATCATAGTTGCTTTTTTCCCCAACAAAGGGTAAGCTTATGATAGTGTTGGCAATGATTCGTAAGATGAACATAATTTTGACAAGATCAAGGGATCTACATCAAGGGATATTCTGTTGACTTTGATTATGATTATGATATTATGACTACCCCCTCAAGTGATGAGTCGATGAGGGTAATGACAATTAAATGAAGTGATGAGTCACTTGACCACTATGAATGACTTGAACAATTTAAGGTTTAGCACTTGATACTTGGCTAGGCCTAATCAGCTATGATTACAACTATTAATAGTAATTGTATATTTCTATCCCATGGAGTGGTCCAGCCATGAAGGCCTTCTTAGGGAATCAAAATGATAACAATTCCAATTAGGCATGTGTTGAATCATATTGGTTGATGATCTACTAAAAATGTCATAGAAGAATTGACATGATTGCTTCATTCCCGTGGAGCGGTCCAACCTCCAAGGCCTTCTTCGAGATTGAAATGAAGCATATCAATTTGACGATGATGAATTTACCCCAAATGTCCTTATGGTAATTTACTCATCTTTTTGGATTGCATGGAGTGCCATTGCTACAACCACCAAGTGTATAGGGTAAATAACTAGATACAAGGCACATTTGACTTTTGAATTATCTAATTTTTTTTTTTTATTTTTGAAAATTTTGGTGAGGTGGATATTTTTAATTTGACATTTTGAAACTCCTCATGGTGGGATTTTGGAGCATTTATTGTAGGTTGCTAGCCATGCTTGTCAGACGTAGCTTAATTTTCAAATTTTCCTTAGCTGTCTCGACCCGTGATCGAAAAACCCTAATCCTGCACCCATGGGTGTCAGTTAGGGGAAAATGGAAAATATTTAAGAAAAATCTATCATTTTTGATGTCATTATTTCCAATTGATAGCTTTGCAAACCTGAGTGCTCTAAGAGGTGAGTTATCAAATTTGATGTAGAATGTTATTCAAACTCGACCTCACTACCACCTATTGATGGTAGACCAACCTGGAGGTATCGGTGCTACTAAGGTAGAAGCACACAAACCCTCATTTTTAATTATTAGATAAAATTGAACCTCATTAAGTAATGGGTTAAATTAACATCATTAAATTATTGGTAATGAACCTCACCCTAGATAGGTTTAGCCTAGGTTAGATTAAAGGGGAGGGTTTAATTTTTGGGTGTCTCGGGATGGGAAATGACCTTAAAAAGGTCATCTCCCTTAGCCTGGTAGGCGTGGTCCCTAATTGGTAAATTGGGAACCGTGGCTATCAGCCATGGTGAGATTCAAATCTCAATGGTCATAAATTTGACCCTCCATCGTGGGTCTAACCAGGTTCGACAACTTTAGAAATTTTTTTTTTTTTTTTTAAAATTAATTAATTTTTTATTTTTGAAGTACTTTATTTTTTTGAGTTATTTTTGATGTTTATGTGTTTTTGAAGATTTTTTGATTTTGTTTGATGTTTTTAAGTTGTTTTTGATGTTTTTGGTTGATTTTTAATCATTTTTGCCTTATTATTCTGCTTTGACTAGACTTTGACTATGAGGGTGAGGGAATCAGATATCCTTCATAACCTACATGGTGCCCTAACATAGGTAGAGTAGGATTGGTTTAGGGTTATGGGCTTTGGCTATGTTTTGTGCCTCCCCACTATTAGGGTTGATCAGGCCTACATGATAGCTTTGGCCCGATGTTGGGATGCATGGACCAACACATTTCACCTACCTATAGGTGAGATGATAGTGACACTTGAGGATGTGTACCACATATTCTGACTCCCTCTAGATGGTGAGGCCATCACATATTCATCGATAGAGGTAAGAAGGTAGTATTTTATCAGATCTTCGATCATAGTGATGCTATACATTCGGACCATGGAGGGGTCCACATTGAGCATTGGTACACTCAGTAGGTCTTCTCTTAGTGAGCGACTATATTTATGCACTTGATTATGTAGATCATGCTCCTTGATACTTCTAGAGTGAGGTTCCCTTGGAACCTCCTAGCTAGGATGTGAGATGTCTTGTGAGCACCATTTAGTAGCCCTTGATCCTATCTTGGGGAGTGCCCTATTAGTATAGCTCTATAATGAGTTGTATCAGATCACTTAGAGGAGTAGAGTGGGCATTGGTTGTAGCTTACTTCTTTAGATCTGGGGGTGGTAGCACATCAATATTGAGCACCCTATAGGACTACCTCTCAAGATCATAGATATTGAGGAGGCTAATGCTATGCGATATGTTGGCCTCGATAGTAGGAGGGCTTCAGAAGGTCTCATGTAGGGGACTTGAGCTACTACATTGAGCAGTTTGCATGATTGTAGGTGGGTCAGGTTGAGTGGCGCCACTACCTAGATTACCCTCCATGGATAGAGGTTGATGAGTACCTATGATGGGCATGTAGAGATATATGGCTCCTCGAATGTAAGTTTAAGGTACATGAGTTCTTCTACTTCTCTCGTGTCACTAGATAGTTTGGTATTAGGTAGGACATCCTAGAGTTCCCCACCATCTATCATCGTCTCACTCTAGAGAGGGACTTGACATGGCCTTGGGTGACTCCTTGGGTGATGAGGATGATGATTTCTAGGAGTCAGGCCTATCAGATGTAGGGATGATAATTGACTATGACACTTGGTGGATGACCATGCTATGGTGGGGCTTGGAGGGCCCATTAGGTAGAATAGAGGAATAGTAGAGGGTGTAGAGGGAGTAGAGGTCGATCCTCATGGGATAAGTTTTTTAGAGTAATGAGGGAGGAGGATGAGGCACTAGTAGAGGGTGAGGTAGCTCCTAAAGTGATATTGGATAGCTCAGGGCTTAGGTTGCTAGCCTATAGACTCAGGTAGGCACACTATAGATGTAGATGCTAGGGAGAGACACCTCCATAGCTACCTTACAGGCATGGGTTAGTGACCTATAGTCATAGCTCATAGTAGGGTAGTCTTAGTGGTATGACTATGAGGAGGAGAAGATAGCTCTCTAGGCATAGATTACCATGGTAGAGATAGAGATCTAGAGGATCATAGGGTAGTGTATCCTCCTATAGTCTTAGCTAGATGCTATGACCATAGAGCGTGACTCACTTAGGTCTACGAGGGGAGACCCCTCATCTTCATAGGTTATTCTAGTGGCTCTAGCTACTCTAATAGTATAGGGATTAGTAGTGATGGACCCGATGGTAGAGATCAGGAGACTACGGGCTCTGGTGTAGTGACACATCAATGAGTGATCATCAGATGCTGCTTACATCTCTACCTTAGTGGGAGATATTGAGCTACTTGAGGGTGAGGTTCTTAAGAGGACCATAGCTCTAGGATCTCAGAGGACTCAGACTAGGGAGATAGGGTAGTCTTCAGCTCGCTCTAGTCATAGGTCACATAGATCTGAGAGGACCTTAGGTGCTAGCTCTAGGCGGACTCATAGGGAGGGTGGAGGTGATGGTGGAGCCTCATAGACTAGGGGTGTAGGCACTACTTAGTATGGATCTATGCTAGATGTTGTACCATTTTTTAGTGTAAGGTCGAGGACCTACATAGTTGTAGCCTATGGGCATTTTTGACATATGTCGATGTACTCTTTATTTTTGATACACACATATATATATGATCTGACATTTGAGACTCATTATATGTGTATATTTTATTTGTTTTATGTTTATGAGATGCATATGGATGCAATGCTTATATGTTATGTTTATTTTATGCTATATGATGTGATGTATATATGACATGCGCTAGATAGCTATGTGATGTATGATTAGATGCAGTGATATATATGTGTAGATGGACTACTTATGATGAATGTATATGAATGCAATGTTTGATGTTAAATGCATGTTTAATTTATTGTACTTGTATGCATTTAATTTATGATGTTATGACATGATTCATGCCATGTATGTACTGCATAATTTTCATGATGATGATTTTCTGTAAATGGACATGTATGCTTTAATCACTTAAAACATAATGTATGAATGCAATATGAGTTTAACAATCTAATGGATGACACCACATAATGTATAACAATCATGAACTATAATTGATATATCTTATCATAAGAATTAATCAATTAAACACCCATGTGTGCTATGCCATGATATATTGTTTCTATTCATAAGCTTTTGTAAATTAAAATAATATGGATAACATAGTCAGTGGTCATTTAAATATCATTTCTGACATCCATCCGGTATCTAACCTATATTATGAATATTATTTAATAAATAAATTCTTATAAAGAGAAATTGATATTTGATGATTGTGAATTTGTTGTTGCTATTTGGGAATTTTTGAGGTTTTCCATGAAACTCAAACACCCTAGTTGACTTATCAAAAGTTGTTTAATGACTATACTAGACTTCTAAAAAATAAAGTTTTTGCTCTGAAAGACCAAGCTATTCATTACCCCTATGTGTGCAAATGAATATATTAGATAAGGCATAAGCATACCCTAGTGCTAGGTGGGATTCATTCAGCCCATTGTTGTATTGGGGATCCTCAAATGTCTATCCGATCCTAGGTTTGGATTTAGTTAGACTAGACCACTAGGCAATCTAGGCCACCTAAAGCTAGCTCACTTGTGACTTGCTAGACCTACCCCAATGTCAGGTGGGATTCATTCAGCCCATTGTTGTATTGGGGATCACTCCATGGCTTTGAGTATTGACCATTCCAGGGATTCAAGTTCACCCCTTTTTTTCTTCAATTTATTGGGATACTTGCTCATATATAGTGATAAAAATCACTATTTATTTTGTATATACTTTTTTTTTAGCAAGGGATAGGATTTGACTCTAGGATTTTGCTCTTTTGATTTAAGCAAGGGATCTCTTCGGGTAGGGGGTGAACTTGTCCTTTTTCCAATGACCTCTACTCTAGACCATTGCTCCTCACAAAATAAGCAAGTAACAAAACCTTTCACCTAAGGTGACCTGGACCACTTTTGTAGTTTTCATCCTTCCTTACCCTAATTAGGATTGTTTAAATGTGTTTGATTAGTGATAGGATTCTGATATGCTAAGTGCTATCAAAACTAGACCTCATCTACAAAAGCAAAGCAAGATTTCTACCAAACTCTTGAGAAGACCACTAGGTATGGTTGAATGACTAGAAAACCCTAGTATATTCTTCATAGCAATAGGAAGGGTTGTGTTGAGAAACACAATTACTCACAAGGGTGATGTATGATGATGATAATGCATAGATGCATGATTGAAACACAAATGTGGTGTCATTTGTAAGATTGTAAACACAACCTATCCTAATGCAAGTGTGATGGATGGAAATGCCTAAATGCAATGCAATTAAATGAATGCATATGCAAAATGAGAATGCAAAATGCAAATGAAATGCAACAATGCAAAATGAAATGCAATGTTTTTTAGATTTTATTGCTTTTTAATTTTTATGGATTTTTGAAATTTTGATTTGACCAAAGGGTTTAGATTCCTTTGGAGCCTTTTATGGGATGACCAAAGGGCTTACAGATGCCTTTGGAGCCTTTTAATGGTTTTAGGCATAGAACACTTTAAGATGAAGGATGTTGAGAGGTTTAGGCTCTTCAACCCCTTCAAGCGATGTTAAGCGATATGTCCCAGGTCCAATCTTCTCAGAGATGATATAAGGACCTAACCAATTAGCTATAAATTTGTCTCATAATTTTGGTGGTATATTTGAGTTCTGTTGGTTCTCTTTCAACATAAGATCACCAACCTCAAAGTCTCTCAGATGGAATTTGTTATTGTAAGCTCATTTTAAGTGCTCTTGATAAATATGGAGATGCTCAAGGGCATTCACATGATGTTCATCAAGTAGCATCAATTGATCTAGGTGAGCTTGTCATGTAGTGTCATCATCGATGAACTCTTTCAATGTGATGCAAGTTGGAATCTCCAACTCTAAGGGCATAATGGCCTCAGTACCATATACTAGTGAAAATGGAGTTGCCCCAGTGGGTGTCCGAATGCTAGTCCTATAAGCCCATAATGCAAGGGGTAGCTGGATGTGCCAATATTTGTGGTGCTCTTGTACCATATTTTTCAATATGGATACCACTATCTTATTTGAAGCCTCAGCTTACCCATTTTCCTATGGATAATATGGAGTCACAAAACTATGTTTGATCCTGTACTTGGATGTCAAAGCCCTCATAGTTTTGTTCTTGAATGATGTTCCATTATCTAAGATTATTTTGGATGGTATCCCAAAATGACTTATGATATTGGTGAGTATGAACTCTGCAATACGTGCTCCAGTTGTCATTGTTAATGGGATTGCTTCCACCCACTTAGTAAAGTACTTAGTAGTTATAATAATGAATGTATGTCAGCCCGATGATGGAGGAGAGATCTTACCGATTAGATCCAAACCCCATTGAGAAAATGGCCAAGCCACTTGAATGGGCTGTAAGGCCTATGATGGCAAGTGTACAAGATTAGCATGATGCTGACATTTAATGCATTTCTTGACATACACATTGCAATCCTTCTCCATAGTAGGCCAATAATAGCCCATGCGAAGGATGCACTTGATGATAGCCATGCCACTAAAATGGCCACCGCACGTACCATCGTGAGCTTGTAAAATTTCCCAAGATGATTCTTGGGGCTCAAGACAATGAAGGAGAACTCCATCGTAACTTCGACGATACAAAATATCTCCTAACAAGACATACTTTGTCACTTTCTATTTAAATGTGTATTTTATGGCATGCGATAATCCTTGAGGGATTACACCAAGTTTTAGGAAGTCATGTATTTGTGACATCCAGTTCTGATAGACCTCAACCTCAACTATCAAGACAACATATTCCCCCTACAGTTTACCATTCATAAATGCAGACTGGGAAATAACCTTATGGTGAATGGTAGTACCATTCCCTATAGGACCTTATGAGATCAATGACCCCTAGGATGCCCTCTTGAGAAAGTCTCTGGCTCTGTAGAACCATTCATGGTTTGGTTCTATATGAATCATGTTGACTGATTCTTTGTTATCCAAAGCCTCGCGTACATGGTAGAGTGTGACAACATTTTTATATGGATGGTAGTAAAATTGGTAGATAGATTCTAAGGAATTAAGGATCCCAAAGATGCCATAGTGTCTATGAATCTATTTTATGAATGAGGGATTGCCTCGATGTCGTACCACTCCAACTGAGCTAGATAAGTGTCAACAAGATCTTTGTAGGCCTTCAGGATAGGACACCTACATTGAAAAAGTCCCTTCACTTGGTTGATAATGAGAAGGGAATCACCAAAGATATTTAACCTTTTGATCTTCATGGTGATAGTTGTTTGGAGGCCCAAGATTAGGGCTTCGTATTCAACATTATTGTTGGTGCAAGGAAAGTCCAACTTAAATGACAAGGGCATGGGAGCACCTTGTGGCGTGAACAACACTATTCCTGCACCACCCCCTTGCTCACACTTTGAACCATTGAAGAACAAGGTCATATCAGCTTTGTTATCTAGTTCTTTGGGTTTGGGAGACTTTGATAATGTGAAGACTGCATCATCAGGAAGCTCAATGGTGAGAGGCCTACTATTTTCTAGTGGTGCCTCTACTAGTTGATCAGCTATGACCTATCCCTTGATGGAATTTTGGCTAATGAATTCCAAGTCAAATTCTATCAATAGCATGATCCACTTTGTAGTATGTGTATTATGATACGTCTTGCTCATCATATACTACAAAGGATTTTGTTTTGATATGACATACATCGTATGACTTAACATATAATGCCATAATTTCTTTGTAGCGAACACTACTGCTAAACATAACTTTTCCATGTAGGCATATCCTAGCTCGTAACTCACCAAGGTTTGACTAATGTAATATATGGCTTGCTCTTTGTCTTGCACATTATTTTGGGCTAACATGGTCCCTAATGCAAAGTTAGTTGTCGATATATATAGCAAGAATGGTACATCTGGTCTTGGTGGAGCTAGTACTGGTGGCATCACTAGGTAGTGCTTAATCTCAGCAAAGGCTGCTTGATAGTCCTCATCCCAATTGAATGGGACCCCCTTGTGTAGTATTCGATTCATGGGTCAACATTTATCTGATAATTGTGTGATAAATCACTTTATGGATGCTACTTTGCCCTGTAGGCTCCTTAATTCCTTGATATTCATGGGAGGATGCATCTCTAAAATGGCCTTGACCTTTGTTGGGTCTACTTCGATCCCTCATTTTGAAATGATGAATCCTAAGAGCTTTCCTGAAGTCATACCAAATACACACTTCTTAGGATTCAACCTGACATTATGCTCTATCAGGCGATCGAAGACCTTTCTCAGGACCTCTGCATGCTCTGAATGTAGCAATGACTTTGCCAATAAGTCATCGATGTAATCTTCCAAGATCTTATGCATGTAGTCATGAAAGATGTATGTCATAGCCCATTGATATGTAGCACCAACATTCTTAAGGCTGAATGGCATAACCTTATAACAAAATGTCCCCCATGGCATTATGAATATGGTTTTATGTTGGTCTTCGGGCTTAATCTAAATTTGATTGTAACCAGAAAAACCATCCATTAGGGAGAGCATTTCATGACCCATAGTTGCATCTACGAGAGCATCTATGTTTGGCAATGGAAATGAATCCTTTGGTGTTGCCCTATTGAGGTCTCTAAAATCCGTACAGATATGGATCCTTCCATCAGGTTTTCCTATAGGCACCATGTTTGATACCCATTCTGGATAGTCGATGGAAATGACAAACTCTACATCCAATAACTTTTGCAATTCATCCTTAACCATTAAGGCTACTATTGGATGCATCTTCCTAAGTTTCTGCTTGACTAGATTTTTTGAGAGATCTAGCGAAAGGTTATGAGTAACCAATTTTGGATCTAGACCCAACATGTCCTTATAAGTCCAAGCAAAGAGATCAGGTCTCTCTTTCAGTAGAGGGATGAGGTTGGCATGCTCATCAGGAGATAAAATTTCTCCAAATTTAACCTTCTTAGGAATTATGGGATCATTGTTGATATCCACTTCAAAGGTTTCCTCTACTGACATGTGGGATCCCTCCTCAAGTTGGTGAGGCGTAGGGATCAAGTGGATGTCATCTACTGGGTTTATGGGTTCCACGTTGGAAGCATCCTCAGCATGATAAACATCATGTGCATAGCCTAGCATAAAATGAAAAGGTTGCAACATTTCTTCATTAGGGAAGAAATATTTAGGCTCTAGTGGTGAGTCAGTGTGATCCCAATCAATAGCATCTACATTAAGATACAATGGTTTGGAGGGATCGGTTGGATTGTGAAGTGGAGTGGTCAAATAAATGGAGATCATATTTATGGAATGGATTATGTCTCTAGGACCACGTGCATGTGACTCTACATTTATATAACTTCCATCCTCGAGATGTGGTTTTAGGGGTATGGGGATCTCTGGATCTGGTCTATGGATAGACTCAAAAATAGGATCGCTAGGCTCTAGGAGCTCCATGTATGTCGGTGGATCAGGAAAGACCATATGATAAATCACATTGAGATTTGGTGGTCTTCCTCTAAGGTGAGGGTGGAGATTGATATCTCTGTACATATCCTCTGTAGTGTATGGTGCATTATGATGATGCAAGTAGGGAGGCCCCAAATAGGCTCTCTCTGTTTCATCTTCATCATCACTATCATAATAAAAACCCTCATTACTACCTACTAGAATTAGGATATTAGGAATATGGGGCCCCATGTAAGCCCACTCTTGATAGCCACTATCATCAATGGAGGATTGCTCATCCTCTATGACTGTCTCCAAGGGTAATAGATGATATAAATTTAGAGGGCCTAGGTAAGCCAACTCAGTCTCATCCTTAGATTGCTCATTGTGTGAGGACTCATCATCATCATCACTCTCATACATACAACTCGGTCTACCTCTCTCAGATATGGACTCTGCTTTATCCTCATCAGAATGATCCTCTGACTCAAAATCTTCCGCTATGCTAGCATTCTGAACTTGTAGGCTTGTGTCATCGATTCCCCATAGATTTGTTCATCCAAGTTGTCTCTTGGTATGTGCTCTAGACCGGTCTCCACCAAGATGTTTTCATGATATATCTTAGGTGGTTCTATAGTGATGTAAGACACTAACCGATTATCCCTTCGAAAGGGAGGGATTGGGGTGATAAGGATTGAAGTCGACTTCACCCCCAGACTGAGGTACAGGTGGTCTAAAGATGCCATGAGGAGTTCATCCTATCCTCTAATATAATATCCTAACCTAAACCTATCAGTTGGCAATTGATATTATGGTTCGTAAGGCCTCCTACGCCCCTACTCGAATAATCTGAGACCATAACCATGCCAATGGTAATGCTCAAAATATTATAAGGTGTATTCTGGGTTAGAGAGATAATGAACATTCATAGTGAATGGTTCATCATCATCCTCATCCATGGTAGTGCGAGATGTAAGCTGGTCGAGCCCTCCATAGATAAAATTGGTTTGGTTAGGAGGTACCCCTAGTGGTACCACCATCCCTATGGGAAGGTGATGGGCTTGTGGTCAGCCCATATCCTATGTAGTCTCGATGATTGGTGTAAATGTCACATTCTACATAATATACTCCCCTAATCTAGGATTAACCAAATGAATGGTCACCTATGGTGTATATGACCCTACTGAAGATGCAAGTGAAGTAGGCTGAGGTGCCTCTTCGACTTCTCCTTGAGCATCCTCTACTTCCATGGGAGTAGGGACCTCGATGACAACTAGTTTGGGTGCTCGTTTTATCTCTTTTTTCCCATATTTACCTTTATCTTCTTATCATCTCGATGCATTATGGATGCATATGGTTTGGTAGAAGTAGTTATCATGTGCTCCGATCATTGAGATGTGGATGTTGTAGGTTTGGCACACACTTCCTTCATTTTACCTCTTGGCTCTTTGATCGGTGATGTTGGCCATATGTCCAGGTGCATTGAGGGGAGCATGAAGTCCCCTATAAATTTACTAAATTCATGTATTTGAATGGTTCTTCATCTGAAGGTACCATGTGAACCTGTCCCTCATGCATGTATTTAATACATTGATGGAGAATGGAAGGGACACAATACATTTCTCTTATCCAAGGCCTCCCTAGAAGTATATTGTACTACATAGCACCTTCAATCACATGACACATCATTGGGATGGTCTTTAGTCCCACTTGAATAGGTAAGACTATCGTGTCGATAGTTGAGCATAATGCATCATTAAAAGCTCTCAATGTGAAGGTAGAAGGTATGATATGCATCTTTGGCAACTTCAGGTATGTCAATGCCTTGGTCATGATTATATTGATTGATGATCTCGTATCAATCAAAACCTACTTGAAAGGTATGTGATTTACACATGCAATGATGTGGAGTGGTGGGTCCATTGTGATAGTGGAAACCATCTTGATTTCATGATCATAAAATTGTATGATCGGTTCTTGACACTATTGCACGTGTCCCACGAAGTGTGTGAATGCTTCGAGATCTTAGGATTACACTTCTATGGACCTTAGAATATCCATAAGCATCTCCCTATGCTTGGGAGACTATTGAATCAGCTCATAAATTGACAACTTTGCTGGAGTCATCTATAGGTTTTGAACTAACCTACTCTTGATTGTTACCATCGGTCTAGTTGGTGGGCCTAGCACATTTTGGGCTGGCCTTGGAGGAGGCATAACTTGGACCCTAATAGGCAATGGAGGTTGATTTGGTCTTTCATACCTCGCATGTCTTGTGATGATGTTGACCATTCTAATGAACCCATGGGTTGGTGGTTCGATGCGTACTTGATTGACTTGGCCAACATTGTTCCTTGGTACCTCATGGTTGGGTAGAGGATTTTTGTAAATCCCCATATTCTGATTATCTAGTGCTTGTGGATTGTCCACAAGAAGCGTACCTCTTTCGATCATATTTTGCACTAAATGTTTGAAAGACCAACATACCTCTATGTCATGACCTTTCATTCGATGAAATATGCAATATTGATCATCCTTATATCCCTTAGGCTTGGGTTGATTAGGGTCCACTAATTTGATTTTTGGTAAGTTTATTGCCTTTGCCTCACATAATTGATGGAAAATCGATGTCAACGATTTTGATAATTGAGTGAATATGTGAGGAGGGTATATTTCTTTGTCCTTACCCTTCTGGTTGTTGTTGCACTGCTCATATTACGTAGGAGGAGGTTGGGCTTGATAATTTCATTGTTGCTGCCCCTTATCCCCTTTTTGAAGGTTTAAAACCACCTGATTAATGTGGGCCGGCTTGGCCTATTGTTTCTCGATGCTCTTCTTATTCCATTCCTTCTTGTTTCTCAGTTTCAAGTTACCCTCCTGTAACTTGATATCCTCTATCACTTTGGCTTGCACCAAAGCCTCTTCAAATGTTTGATATTGCTGCAACTACAATAATAATAAAATGTGCTTTGTGCAACTCTTCATAAACATCTAGGTTAATTCAGAGGTAGGGATGGAGAATGGTAGCTTTACCATCATATTTCTCCATCATTTCCCATAATCCATAATTGGCTCATCATCATGTTGCATTAAAGCAGCCATATCGGATAAGTTCACCTTTTTCTTGATGTCGAAGGAGAAGCATTCAAGAAATGCATCAACCAGTTGCTCAAAGTTGGTGATGTTGTGCCTTTTGAGTTGATTAAACCACTCCTGAGCTGGGCCTGAGAGGGTTGTAATGAAGGTCCATAGGAGCAAGGCATCATTGCTCTCAATCTGAAAGCACATGTCTAGAAAACTCGTGATGTGCTCCTGAGCATCCTCCTCTCCTTTAAAATTTTCTAGCCTAGGCATCTCAAAATGCTCAGGATAGGCCAGAATAGGCACTGATGGGCATAAAGGTTCATTATGAATCTTATTCAAGGTAGGCTTTTGATAAGTCATTCCTTGCTTCTTGATAGCTTTAACCTTTTCTACCAAGGCCTTATAGGCCTACGAAGATAGGAACTCCTCTTCTCTGGATTGCCTTTGAGGCACCTTTGGAGGCAGATTCCTCTTCGGTCGAGGTGGAGGACTAGGCTCATCATCCACTTTGACTTGGGATATTTTAGGATACTCTTGATCTAATTCATCTCCCACTTCTTCATACTACCTATGCCCATGATGTTTGGATGTGGGATATCGATCTCTGTGTTGGGTCGTATGGTGAGTATGGGTGTCTATATACTCAAGGGTGCAACTCGGGCTATGAAGTAGCTCATCTATCAATGCGCTCCCTATACTCACTATGGGGAGGTAAACCAGCACTAGCCAATCGGTCCTCCCTCTCAGCATGCTCCTTTTGATCAAGGATGCATTGCTCGTGCATGCACTATTCATATAATCATTGTCTTATGAACCTTTGCCTCTGAGTGTCCTCATTTTTGAGGCATTCCCACTCTACATGAACATCTTCCAATTGGTCTTGGAAGATCTGACATCTCTGCTCTAACACCATCTTGTGAGATCTATCTATGTGATCAGTCGTATGAGGCCTCTAGTGTGTGTGCTCTATTCGAGCGGCTTTGTGGGTGTGTCCCCCAATAGACTGATTTGCTATGCTCTTGCCCTTGTCTGTGAAGATGACATTTGCATCCAGCTATCACCTATACTCTGTGCCCGCATGGGATGCAGGGGCATGCATATCATGAGAATGCTTGGAGCATTCTCCAGGTTCTCTGATGGTCCTAATTGTACTTTCACTATGCACACTCATAGAATGAGAAGGCGTAGGCAAAGGTTTATAACCTAGCTATCCTAAGACTCTATCTAGACCATCTAACTATCTACTATGCCATGGCTCATGAGGTGGCATACCATTTGCTCCCACTTTAGACATGTCTATGGTGATCCTACAAGGCTCACTTCTATTGGGAGTTTGCATGGGTCTACGCTCGAAAGTGGCCCTCTCTATTTACCCTTGAATGGGTGGATCTTGAGCCTATCTATACTCATATGGTGGGGGCCTTGAGCCTCCCTTAGCTATAGGTCGAAGGGGTACCAATCTGGATCCCTCTATGACATACTCTTCAGTAGATCCCGTGGATGCATGAGAGTGTGATCATGGTAAATGCTACCATGTTTGGGACCCCATGCTGGGAAGCCCCATGCTCTAATCTATGTCTCGAGGAGTGTCTAGTGGCTCCTCTAATCGGGGTATTCTCAATAGGATCCCCATGCATAGAATTATCCCCTCTAATACTCATCGAATGATGTTTGGGAGGATTCTATGGTTGAGGGTCCTATGCATCTTGTTGTGCATTGGGTGGAGCTTTGGCCTTGACCTCGGGTCTATGCCTGGATTGGCCTCTCCATGTTCGCACCATGATATTATATTATCTCGTATGTAAATTTTAAGGCAAACAAAGTAAACAATGATGATTATCTCTTTTAAATTTTTGTTTGTGAGCCCTAAACTATTTGATGTGTTTTAAGATTTGTTGTATCAAAAAGTAACTCTCATCGTGTTTTCAATATGTTGATGATATACTCAATTGTTTAAGGGCTTTCACCTGTATACTCATAGCTCGACAACTAGCAATGAAAGTCACGATCATGTAAACCCCTAAAATGTGGAGATGAAACCCACACTCAGGCAGGGAGCATAGGTCCTCTCGGTCCTCACCCTATTCACCCGTGCATAATGATACACCCCTCCGAAGAGGAATGCATGCTATTTTGCATGGGCTATGATGGTTCTTGGCATCGGTATTGGTCTAGTAACAAAAGGATCGAGGGAGTTGGGCCAATGGATGGAAATCACTACCACCATCATTGAACCCTACTAGTGGTTGGATATGACTTCCAACTCACTAGCATTTAAAGTGTGTCATGGTGTGTGTGGTTCTTTTTACTTTGCATGAAATAAAAATGCATAAAACAACATTCACATGATTTTCCTACATGCTTTTAAAAAGAACGTTTGATTTTAAGAGAATGCACGATTATGCTAGATGATTTTTATAGAATGCAACTATCTATGAGGAAAATGGCCACTGATTGGGCCTCATACATGCAAACTCTAAACATACAATGTCCTAGACCATTGGAGACTAGGGTGGACTACAATCAGAGATCCACTATTCCTAGCAATGACTAGTAGAAAACTAAAAAATGAACTAGGATTTTCCCATTTCTACTTTTCATTAAGTTTTCTAATTAATCTAAATTTTTGCATTCTATTATAAAAACATAGATAAAAAATACAGAGATAGGGAAAATGAATCCTACCTCAGATCCAAGTCTGATGGAGTTCTAGATGTCTATTGTATGTTCTATTCTCTGTTGACCATGTCTATCAGGCATGGTTGCAACTGTTTCTAGTAGCTCTATGGCACAAGACAACTGTTAACCATGGTTGTCAACCATGGCTAAGACCTATCATCACAAAACATAGTAATTTAGTATTCTATGGCATAAAATGTAGGTTTCCCATCATGATCACCTTCTGTAGCAATCTAGGATGCATACACCTAAGCTAATAATAATTGAAAAATCACATAAAGCATAAAAGAATGGATGAATTTGCAAATAACCACAAAGAAGGGCTTCTTTTATTAAATTTCCATTAAAATTCGATTACAAATCCATCCCTCTTAGGGATACCCAATGTGATACAATTATTACAATCATAGAAAATCCCCATGCAAGGGTAGGTGTAATCCATAGGCTTCCTAGGTTGACACGAACTGCTCCAAGGCAAATGTGGCCTTCTTCTCCATGATTAGAGGTATTTTTTGCTTTGAATGACAAGACCCTATTAACCCTACATCCAAGAAACAACAAGAAACATATTAAAAGCAAAGGTAGCCTCTCTTGATGAGGCTTTTAATCCAAATCTTGCATAAAATATGCTATAAGAAACATGAAATCAAGAAAGCATGTAGAGATATGAATCTATGCTAAAACATGGTAAATTTACCATAAAGAAATGTAAAGGAAACATAGATCAATCTATCTGATATCCTAATTAAATTATTGAAATCATGAAATCATAAGAAATAACAACATCTAGTCTATAATTGACTAATACTTGAAATGAGAGGAAACAAGTCTACCCTAGATCAATGATTCTACATCTAATAGAAGAGAAATCAAATCTATATTAAATTTACCAAAATGAACAAATAGAAATGTAAACCTACTACTAAAACCAAGGAAAAGAGGATTAAACCTTGATCGTGGGTCTATGAAGTGGTTAGCACTATTAGTCATGGCTGAGCCGTGAATGTCCTTGTTCTCCAAATGTAGGGGCTCTAGATTCCTCCAATTCCCCTTGATGAATTGATGATCAAGGGTCACCTTGATGTCCTCTGATAGATTTGGTGGTTGAATTGCTCAGATTGGTGATGGAATGGGCTCAATTGAGTTTCTTGATTTCTCCTAGCCCTCCATAGCCTTCTTGGTTCCAAATGCCATGTGATCTCCAATTAGGCAGCAAAAGTGTTCCTCTCAATGGATGCAAGTGAGTATGCAATTTGATAGGGCTTCGTTGCGCTTCAACTCGAGATTCTTCTAGACTTCTCCCCAATTTGGAGGGGGTTTTATAGCACTTGGGAAGGCCTTGTCTTAGCTTCATGGAGAAGCCAAGATCAAGAAAGGGTAGCTAGGGCAGTTGGATGGAAACTTCTAGAACTTTTTGCCCTCTAACTACTTGGATATTCAACCAATTGGCCGTTGTAACCGATTTTGGGTCGGTCGAGGTCCAACTGATTTTGAAGGCTAGCCATGGCTCTGAGGTGTGACTAGCTCTATTAACCATGGGTGTCAGCCATGGCCAACACTGATTAGGCCAAAATGCCTAAATTGAGTGGTTAGAACCACTGCTTCACCTTGGAATCTATCCAAGATCTTTCATATGGTCTTCTAGCATGTCCCATATGAGTAGTCACCTCGACATGACGCATTTTAGGTGTCTACAAGGCTATTAATATTTCATGGGAGGGGTTTGTGGAAGCCTTTAATGAAATATTCCTTAATGAACAGCATTATATGAATAAATTCAAGAAATTTTCCACACTTATCCAAGGAACAATGACAATAGAGGTTTACTACCAAAAATTTATAAAACTGATTATGTACTGCTCTATAAGCAGGATGAGCACATGAAGGTACATAAGTTTATCTTGGGAATGGATCCTAAGATAATATCGGTAGTAAACATGCATAAGCCTAGAGACTTTGCAAAAGGTATATGACCTAGCTCATCAAGCCAAGTCCAACCTATAGATGAATAAGACCCACTTTAACTATGTGGTTTTGTTAGAAAGAGATTGACAAGCCTTAAGGAAAAGGAAGAGTTTTAGTCTTATGAATTCAAAACAAGAGTAGAGTAAAAAAAGCAAAGGTAGTCCAAATATGAAAAATAAAAATGATGGAAATCAAGGGAATTCTAAGAAGAAATTCTACAAGAGGAAGGATAATGGTACCCCTCAAGCACAAAAAATAGCTTGAACCTTCTCGAAATGAGTGGACAAGGGAAAAGAAATAGGAAATACACCTAGGTCCCAAAGGTGGTTTCTATGATTGTGGGGGATCTCACTATGCAAACAAGTGTCCAAATCAAGCAAGACCAAGCAAAAATACTAAAGAGCCCAACCACAAAATCTATGCAACAATTGGAAACAAGAATCTGGATAACCAAGCCACACCTATGATTCTAAATGGTAAGTTGTTTGATAAGGAAGTTAAGATCTTGATAGATAGTGGAGCTATGAATAGTTTCATTTCTTCTAGTATAGTCAGGGATTTTCTAGAAAGACTAATATTTTTGGCACAAGGGTGGAAAGTCGAGTATGGGTCTAGATAGACCTACTCAGTGGATCAATGTTTTTCCATAGTCAAGATCACCCTACCCAATGACTCTACCCTTTGGCACTTATATGTAGCACCACTACATGCCTTCAACATCATCTTGGGAATGGACTAGTTAAGGGCTCATGAAGCCATAATTAATTTTCAAGATATATGGATAGACTTTTCAAGTAAGGACAAGCAAATACTAAGAATTCATAGTGAGCAAGGGGCTTTTTGCCCTCAGATGATCTCAACAATGCAACTAAAGAAATCTATTAGGAAAGGTGGTATGGTCTATGTCATCAAGTTGAACCACAAGACCGAGGATGATAGGAAGGAATAATTACTTAAGGAACACCCGATGTTGTAAGAGTTTAGGGATGTTTTTCCCGAAGACCTTCTAGGACTACCACCTAAGTAGGAATTTGACTTCACTATCAAATTTCTACCAGGTTCAAAACCCATCCATATACTCCTTATAAGATGAATCCTATTGAGATGTAGGAGTTAAAGGTGCAACTTTAGGGGTTTCTAGAAAAATGATTGATTAAACCTAGCATATCACCATGGGGTGCACTAATTATTTTTATCAAAAAGAAGGATGGATCGCTAAGGTTGTGCATAGATTACAGAATGTTGAATAAAGCAACTATTAATAATATGTACCCTTTACCTAGGATTGAGGATTTGTTTGATCAACTCAAGGGTGCCACCATATTCTCAAATATTGACTTGAAATTAAGATACCATCAGCTAAGAATCCATGAGGAGGATACTCACAAGACTACTTTCAAGACTAGGTATGGGCATTATGAGTTTATAGTCTTACCTTTTGGATTGACCAATGCCCTGACAACATTCATGAATCTGATGAATAGTGTGTTCAAGGAGCATCTAGATTAGTTTATCTTAGTATTCTTGGATGATATTATGATATATTCTTAAAATAAGGAAGAGCATGATAAGCATTTAAGGATTGTGCTCAAGTTGTTGAGAAGGAACCAACTCTATGGGAATCTATCAAAATATGATTTTTATGTTCTTGAGGTACAGTACCTAGGATATATTATATCTATTGAAGGGATAGTAGTAGATCCAAATAAGATAGAGGTCATTTTGAGCTAGCCACCACCCACTAATGTGCCTGAAGTGTGGAGCTTCATGGGCATGACAGGGTATTATAGGTGGTTTTTTAAGGATTACTCTAGGATAGCCTATTCCATAACTAACCTTCAAATAAAATGGAAGTAATATAAATGGATGGACAAGTGAAAAGTCTTTTGAGTTACTTAAGTAGAAGCTTACTACTACACCTATTCTCAAGATTCTAGACCCACAATGGAATTTTTTAGTATGCACTGATACTTCTTGGAAGGTTTGGGAGGAGTTCTATCCTAGGATGATTCATTCATAGCTTATGAGTCAAGGAAACTAAAGAAGCATGAGTTCAACTATGCTACACATGATTTGGAACTAGCAATTGTAGTGCACACCCTTAATATTTGGTAACATTATCTACTAGGGAAGCCTTTTGAGTTAAGAACCAATCATTAGAGCTTAAGGTATATCTTTACCCAACCGATGCTCAATGTGAGGTAGAGAAGATGGATCGAGTTCTTAGCAGAATATGATTTTTGTATAGAGTATATCAAAGATAAGGAAAATAAGGTTGTTGATGCCTTGAGTAGGAGAAGGAATATAACTGCTTTGACTTATTGTCACGTGGACTTAATGGACCAAGTTAGGGAAATGCAAGCACAGGACCAGTTTTGCAGTGAAATTCAGGCCAATATGGAAAGGAACTCTAAAGAGAGTAAGGATTTTGGCATAAAGGATGGACTTTTATGTTTTAAGGATAGGGTGGTGATCCCTAAAGCTGGTGATTTAAGGAATTTGATCATGCAAGAGGCACATAGATCTCCTTACTCCGCTCACCTAGGAGGGGTAAATATGAGGGAGAACATGAAGAAGACCTTCTATTGGTTAGGAATGAAGAAAGATATCACCAATTTTGTGGCTCAATGTCTGGAATGCCAAAAGGTGAAATCCGAGCATAGACATCCAGCAAGGCAATTATACCCACATGACATACCAGTATGAAAATGGTAGGTGATATCTATGGACTTCATAGTGGGTTTACCTAAGACTAGGTACCAACATGATACAATCCTTGTAGTGGTTGATATATTGACCAAGGTTGCTTATTTTATTCCAAGAAACACCAAGGATGATGTCTTGATAGTGGCCAATAGATTCACCAAGGATATTTTTAGGATACATGGTTTTCTTGAGATGATCATTTCAGATAGGGACTCCAGATTTACATCTAAGTTTTGGTAGGCCCTTCATCATGTAGTTGGCATGAAGCTAAATATTAGCTTTGTATATCATCTAAAAATAGATGGTCAAATAGAAAGGGTGAACCAAATATTGGAAGACATGCTCCGCATGTATTGCATGGACCAAAAGTCTTGATGGGAAGACTTTTTGCATCTAGTTGAGTTTACATATAACAATGGATACCATGCTTCCTTGAAAATGACCCCATTTGAAGCCTTGTATGGTAGGAGATGCAAAACTCCCCTATATTGGGATAACCTAGAGGATCAAGTTGTCATTGGGCTAGACACAATCAGAGAGATGGAGGAGCAACTTAGGATGATCAAGCAAAGGCTTAAGGAAGCCACCAATTTTAGAAATATCTACGCTGATTTGAAGCGTTTAACCTAGAGAATTATCTATGGGGGATAGAGTTTTCCTAAGATTCAAACCCATGAAGAGTGCCATCAAGTCTTCTAAGTTGGATCCTCATTTTTTTGGGCCTTTTGAAATCACTGAGAAGATCAGTCCAATGGCTTATAGACTTGCCTTACCACCCAAATTATCAAAGATCCATGACTATTTCCACATATCCCTGCTTAGGAAGTATATTGTTGATCCTAATCATGTGTGGGATGTCTCAAAATTATAGGTGATAGATCCATCGGTCATTGAAGTAAGGCCAATGAAGATTCTAGAGTTTCATTCCAAAGTAATGAGGAAACAAACTCTAGAATAGTGTAGGGTCCAATGGGACCAATATTCTAAGAAAAACACCACTTGGAAAAAAGTGGATGAGATAAAAAAACATTTTTCTTATTTGTTTGAATAAAGATAAAATGTAATGTTTTGTAGGAAAACACAACATATTGTGTTTAGTCCAAGGGAGTAGTATGTCACGACCCACCTTGGAAGTACTAGCTACTTAGTTGGACTATGTATTAGAGAATGATGTTTAATGCTTAGCTTTGTTGTTTTTATGGATATATGCTTCTAATATTGTGTCCATTTTGTATAAGAATATGGTATTGTTGATGCTCTACTTGGTTGCAGGATCAGGTACTCTCATGGGTGGATAAGATAATTGACCACAAGGAATGAGAGACCATATTGAAGGGGAAATGATGATGATGACTCATTCATCAAATAACTTAGGGTAACATGAATGAATACCCTTTCATGTAGGTGCATTATGGTTTGCTTATGCTCATGTTCATACCATTGGACCAGGAAAGTTGCTTGCAACAAGTCTCCTTAACATGAGTTGGTGATAGCTTATGTCTATCTTAAATAAGGAGCCACTCATTTAGGGATAAAAATATGGTATGAAATATTGAGAGAATGTATTTGTTCTTGCATATGACATGTTGGTTTTTATTATCTCCTTGTGTGTTCTTGGTTGATAATAATCCTTATTTTATCTTAAGGTTTGTTTGTGAGCATTGCTTTTACGTGTTTGTGGCAATGATAGGCCATATTTTATCTTGGTGATGGTGGTTCATTTAATGCTTTGTATTAGCAATCATGGAGTTATCTTGATTTAATGAATATGCTTTATTTGCTATGTTAATGGTGTTTGTTTAAGGAGGTAGTGGAACATGAGAAACACCTCCAACATTACCCCACCGCCTTGCTGCTAAAATGATTGATATTCCCCTTTCCTTAGGTATTTAAGAGGGTGTCTATTAGAAAGGAGAAATAGGGAATGTGCCATGAGGATCATGGCAAGAGGAGATCATGATTTTGGATGCACAACATAAGGCATATAGTGCTTGGAAAAAGAGGAACGAACGAGCGCCACCAGTCTTGTTCACCTGTGTGGATTGCTAGGTATTATCCATGGATTTTGGATTGACTGCATTGGTGTTTCATTAAGCTTATACTTCTATTACTTCTTGCTATTATTGGATGTTTGTGCT
This sequence comes from Wollemia nobilis, assembly GCA_028583015.1. Taxonomy (NCBI): domain Eukaryota; kingdom Viridiplantae; phylum Streptophyta; class Pinopsida; order Araucariales; family Araucariaceae; genus Wollemia; species Wollemia nobilis. The sequence continues at coordinate 2,864,777 of JAQPPZ010004166.1, read as the reverse complement.
CCTTTATTTAGTTGTTTTATGTGTTTTAAATGCTTCTTTGTTAGGTTTTTATGTAATGTTTGATCCTAGGTTTGCATGCTACCTTCACCATATAGGAATGTGTTATCCTTGCATGGTGAGGAGAACTGAAGGAGTGGAAAATTTGATAATGTTTATGCTAAATGCGTTCACGGATTACGATCGCATCGCTCCTTAGATCTTATCTCATAAACCCACCCTTATGCTTGTCACCATTGATGTGTGTTGCTTGCACCAAAGTTAAATCTATAGTTCCATGTTGATGAATGATTTTATGGTTATTATCCATGCTATTGCTTAATATAAAATTTTTGATAGATCTATTTTGCAAGCTTAATATGATTAGTTTTGCTTTCTTTATAGAAGATGATTTTTTTAATGCTTGCAGAGTGAGAGAGGGAGAGAGTTATATTTTGGTTTAGGGGTTCCTTTGGAAAGGGATCTAAAGGTAACCTTGTCTAAAACTCTCCTTTTAATTTGGGCTATTGTTGGGTAGCAACACCTAGTTCTTGTGTCCATGATAAGACAATAAAATGGAGTGAATTTTGCTTATAATGTTAGTCTTACAATGACACTGAGAGGGGGGGTGAATCAGTGTAGCTCTTTTAACTTAAATTCATAGCTCTTAAAACAGAAATAAGAAACCTTAGAACCAGATAAAGCAAGTATCACAAGAGAACATCACACAACACAAGATTTAACGAGGTTCACCAAAGTGGCTACTCCTCAAAAATGACTGCTTGGACTACCATCCAAATCCAGCCTTTGCAAAGCAACAACTTTACAAACAATTTTACCAGCACCCACTGGAAGGAGCACCAACCCCTGATTTATCTGCACCAACAGAAAGGAGCACCAACCCCTGATGCCAAGCTCCAACTTGGACTTCAATTCTAAAACTAGAAGATTGATAGTAAGATACCTTTGCTTTTGCTAGACCCTGACTGGTCACCTTTGTTTTTTTGCACTCTGCTTTCTCTGCGCAAGCACTTCGCACACTCTGCACTCTTCTCCCTCTCACTTCATAGTCGTCTTCTCCTTGTTGCGCACTCTACTTTCTTAGTGAAATTCCACACTTAGAATGATTCGACATGACTTGCTCTCTACGCACAGTGATCGTATTTCGCACACTTTGACACACTAAAATTCTCCAAATAGCCCTCCTTTTATAACAATATTTTCATGATGAAAACCCTAATCTTAGTTGGCTGAAAACCCTAATCTTAGTCGGCTTTGAAACCAACTAATCTTAGTCGCTTTAACCTAATACTTATTTTAACGACTTCGTCGGCTTCAACTCAACCATGAAAATACAACATGTCGTGATATCGTGACACTTTTTCTTTCTCTCTCTTTCTCCTTGCTTTGGCCCCCAAAAATACATGTCGCGATATCGCGACACTTTTTTTTCTCTCTCTTTCTCTTTGCATCGGACCGCTAAAAAGCTACATGTCGCGATATCGTGACACTTTTTCTCCTTACGCTTTCTCTTTGCTTCGGCCCCGAAAATACAACATGTCACGATATCGTGACACTTTTTCTCCTTGCTCTTTCTCTTAGCTTTGGCCCATGAAAATACATGTCGCGATATCGCGACACTTTTGTTATCCTACCTGTCTGCCCTTCTTGAGTCATGAAAATGCGACATGTCGCGATATCATGACACTTTTGCTTTTTTGCCTTCCTATCCTTTTTGAGTCATGAAAATGTGACATGTCACGAAATCGTGACACTTCTGCTTTCGAAGTCTTGCTTTCTGCTTTTGTCATGAAATCGTGACAGTTTTGCTTCTGTACGCTTCCTCTCTTTCTTTTGTCATGAAAATGCGACATGTCACGAAATCGCGACACTTTTCCAACTTACTTTCTCTCTCCTATTTTAGTCACGAAAATGCGACATGTCATGAAATCGTGACACTTTTCTTACTTGTTCTCTTTTCTTCGAACTTGTCATGAAATCGTGACACTTCTTCCTGCTTTCTCTTTTTCTTCCAACATGTCATGAAATCACTTTTTCACTTCTTTTCTTTCCAACATGTCAGAAATCGTGACAGTTTTTCCACTTGCCTTTTTCTCTTCCAACATGTCATGAAATCGTGACAGTTTTTCCACTTGCCTTTTTCTCTTCCAACATGTCACGAAATCACGATAGTTTTTCCACTTGCCTTTTTTCTTCCAACATGTCATGAAATCGTGACAGTTTTTCCACTTGCCTTTTTCTCTTCCAACATGTGAAATCGTGATTTATCCTTCTTTTTCTCTCTTTCAACATGTCACGAAATCGCGATAGTTTTTCCTACTTTTTCTCTCTCTTCCAACATGTCATGAAATCGTGATAGTTTTTCTTGCTTTTTCTCTCTTCCAACATGTCACGAAATCGTGACAGTTTTTCTTGCCTGCTGTATATGTCATGATATCGCGACACTTTTCTTACTTGTCTTTTTCTTTGATCTTTTGCATATGGGCCACTTCGGTTTTCTTGGACAATCCTTGTACATACTCTGAGTAACCTTTGAACTCCTGTCTTCTGCATCTGAAAGGCTTTTGAACTTCCTGTCCACTGCATCAATAGATCTATCTGACTGTGTTGACAACAATGACAATACTGTTGTTGCACCTTGCTCAACAATCTCCCCCTTTGGAATTGTTGGCAACACATGTGCAATTTCTTGTAACTCTTCTCCCCCTTTGACAATAATACCAAAGGGCTACTGCAGACTCCCCCTGAGTCCTTACACAACATTCTCAGACACAATTTATTACACTTAGCAAAAATCATGAACATGAGCACAAAGATAATCAAATACTTAAATGCTCCCCCTGAGAATGTGATCCCTGTAGCTAGTCAATTCTTGGGAAGTGTGACCACTCCCAATTTATTGCGAAGGTACTCAAAAACTTCCTTGGGCAATGGTTTTGTGAAGATATCTGCTACTTGCTCTGTAGTTGGAACAAAATCCAACTTAACCTCACCTTTCGCAACTTTCTCCTTCAAAAAGTGATACCTGATAGCAATGTGTTTTGTGCGTGAATGCATAACCGGATTCTTGGAGATGTTAATGGCACTGGTGTTATCACACTTAACTGATATTGGCTCACTGAAACTAATACCAAGATCTTTCAGAGTTTGTTTCATCCACAATACCTACGTACAACATGTTGTCGCTGCAATATATTCCGCCTCTATTGTCGATAAAGAAACTGATTCTTGTTTCTTATTGTGCCATGCGACCAATCTGTCTCCAAGGTAGAATGCACCTCCACTGGTACTCTTTCTGTCATCTACACATCCTGCCCAATCTGCATCTGAATACGAAATAAGGGTGAAGTCTTTACCTTTCGGATACCATAACCCATATTCCATAGTACCCTTGAGGTACCGAAGAATCCTTTTCACTGTTGTCACATGAGTCTCCTTGGGATTAGCCTGAAATCGTGCTACCATGCATACTGCCTACAAAATATCTGGTCCGGTAGCTGTCGAGTACGATAAGCTTCCAATCATAGATCTGTACATGGTTTGATCAACAGTTGGAGATTTGTCATCCTTGCTCAACTTGCAACTTGTCGTTATGGGTGTGCTAACCGGCTTACAATCCTCCATTGTGAACTTTTTTAACATCTCTTTCACATATTTAACTTGAGAAATAAATATGCCCTTCTTATTTTGATTAACTTGCAACCCGAGGAAATACGAAAGTTCACCAATCATTGACATTTCAAATTCTTTCTGCATCTTATTTGCTAAATCTTTACACGACTCATCCTTTCTGCTGCCAAATATGATATCATCTACGTATACAACAAGAACAATAAGATGCCCATTTTCTATTTTGACATACAAATTACTATCCACCATACCTTTCTTAAACCTTTGTTGAGTGAGATAGTTGTCTAGCCTTGCATACCATGCTCGGGGTGCCTGTTTTAAGCCATATAATGCTTTCTTCAACTTGCAAACCAAGTTGGGATCATCACCAAGTTGGAAACCATCTGGTTGCTCAATATAAACTTCTTCTTCAAGTTTCCCATTCAAAAACGCTGATTTCACATCCATTTGATAAACTTTGAAATTCTTGTAGACTGCTAAAGCCAGAAACATTCTAATTGCCTCTAGTCTAGCTACTGGTGCAAAAGTTTCCTCAAAGTCAATGCCTTCAACTTGTGCATAGCCCTTGCAAACCAATCTTGCTTTATTTCTTACTACCTGTCCGTCTTCATTCAATTTGTTTCGAAAAATCCATTTAGTCCCGATTATATTTTTATTTGCAGGTCTAGGTACTAACTCCCAAGTTTTGTTTTTCTCGATCTGATCTAATTCTTCATTTATTGCCTTCATCCAACTTTCATCTTTGCTTGCATCAACAACATTTTTGGGCTCAATGCTGGATAGTAGAGAGTAGTTACTTACTACTCTTCTTCTTGTTTGAACACCAACTTTGGGGTCTCCAATTATTTGCTCTCTAGGATGATTTTTCTGCCAACTGCCTGTTTTGAATTTCTTATTTTCTTCCATTTCTGAATCACAACTTAAATCATCTGAGTCAATTTTTTGTATCTTTTCAATTTCTTTTTCCTCATCTCCTTCAATAGCTTCTTCATAGATTGGGTAGTTCGTTTCATAGCTAATTACTCGTTCTCTACCTTCATCAAATTTAACATCGGCACTGTCCACAATTTTCTTTAGCCTTTTGTTGTAGCATTTGTAAGCTTTGCTTTTTGATGAATAACCGACAAAAATACCTTCATCCGCTCTATCTTCAAACTTACCAAGATTATCTTCGGTTCTTTTGATGTAGCACTTGTCTGCCAAAAACTTTGAGGTATTTTGTTGTTGCCCTTTTACCGAACCACAACTCATAAGGAGTTTTGCTTTCATGTGTTCTCAGCATGTACCTATTTTGGATATACACCATAGTATGGACTGCTTCTTTCCAAAATCTGTCTACTACTCTGCTTTCAGCCAACATAGTCCGTGCCATTTCCTGCACTGTCCTGTTCTTTCTTTCTACCACTCCATTCTGCTGAGGTGTCCTGGCTGCTGAAAACTGTCTCTTAATACCGTATTTTTCATAGTACTCTATAAACTCCTCTGAAATGAATTCTCCTCCTCTATCTGATCTTAGACATTTGATCCTCTTTCCTGTTTCATTCTCAACTTGGTTTTTGAAAATTTTGAACATATCAAAAGCTTCTGATTTATGCTTTAAGAAAAATATCCAAGTCATTCTGGAATAGTCATCAATGCACAACATAAAATATTTGTCACCATTTATGCTTTGTGTTCTCATGGGTCCACATAAGTCAGTGTGTATTAGTTCCAAAGGTTTGCTTGTGTAGTACTCTTTTGTTTTGAATGTGACTCTAGTTTGCTTCCCCTTTTGGCATGAAGCACAAATGTTGTTTGCAGGTTTGTTGATGGTGGGAATATCTCTTACTGCCCTTTTTGAGGTGATTTTTACTAGATTATCAAAACCGATATGACCGAGTCTCTTGTGCCACAACCAATTTTCTTCTTCCTGTCCAATAAAACAAGCTCCTTTTGAAGTCTCTGAGAGCGTGTACAGGTTGCCAGATGTCCTTGATCCAGTTGCTATCAATTTTCCACTGTTTGTTTTTCTGACTTCACAACCCTGCTTCATAAAGACTACTTCATGACCTTTATCACAAATCTGACTTACGCTCAACAAGTTATGTTTCAACCCATCTACAAACAAGACTTCTTCTGACTTAATTTTTCCATCACTAATTTTAACTGAGCCTTTGCCAACTATCTTAGCTCCATCATTATTACCAAACTTTACTGATCCACCTTCATATTTCTGTAACTTCTCAAATTTTTGTTTGTCACCTGTCATATGACTGGAGCATCCACTATCGAGTATCCATGGTACATATTTATTCTGTGCTTTAAATGTTGTTTGTACTATTAAGGATTCCTTTTCTTCCTTAAGTCGCTCCTTTTCTTTCCACTCCATTTTGATAGTAGATTTGAGCTCTTGTTTTGCCTTTCCCTTATCAATAGCTTGTGTTTGTTTTTCGGGAAGTTTTCTATTTTGACTCATCCTGTTTGATTGAAATTTTCTTCCCTGAAACTGATTTGATGCAAATGTACTTCTATAGTTTCTTGCAATGTGCCCAAAATTATGACATTTATAACATTCTACTGTATAATTCATCAAAGGAGAGAAAGCATTTCTATTGGTGAAATTCCTTGGTCTTACATTATATTTGCAGTCTGAGATTTTATGTCCATAGCCATTGCATTTAAAATAGAAACCAGAAAAGGGATAATTGAACCTGGGTGATGGTCTTTGCCATGGTGTCGTAGGAGCCATAGGTCTTCTTCTTCTTTGATGTGTGACATTGGTGAATCCATCATTGTCAATTCTCCTTTCGTGCCTGGCATTATTGCTTTCTTTTGCATGAGATGTTTTTTCTTGATCAACCTGTTTCTTATCTTCATTCTTTATGGATTCTACATTTCTGGTCTTTGATCCATTTGATGATTCTCCTTCGACGAAGCCCAGACCAAATTTGATGCCTGTAGGCCTTTGGTCATTTATAATCTTATCCAGCTTCATAGAACTTTCTTCGCGTTTGTGATAGCAACTAATTTTGTGATTCATCTCTTCTATCTGCATCCGTAAACCAACATTCTCTTCTTCTAGTTTGCAGCAATAATCTATTTTCATGGTAATTTGAACTTCAAGATCTTCGAGATATTTTCTTGTATTCTTTTGTCTATACTTTCAGACTGGTTATGATTTCGTTTGCATCCTCAAGCCTTTTTGAAATTTTCTTATTCTTTTTCTTCTCTATTTTCCACTCTTCAAGTGCAGAGATCAACTCACCTACTAGATCTACTTCAGCCTCAGGGTTTTCACCACATACTTCAGAGTTCACTCCTTCTTCCTTTTCTTCTTCAAATGCCATGAAAAGAGCTTCACCTGTTTCCTCTTCAGAATCCTCACCTGAGCTATCTTCTGATGAACTGGCATTCCTGGAGATGAAACTTTTCTTCTTGAAGTTGCCTTTTCTGAAATTCGTTTTCTTCTTCCAGTCACTTCGTTCTTGGTGCGATCCTTCATCATTTTTGTTCTTCTCATTAAGTGGACATTTAGTCACAAAATGCCCAACGCCTCCACAGTTGAAACATTTAAGCGGTAGCTTTCCTCTGTATTTTCCTTTTCCCCTTTTTAGATTTCTAACAAAGTTTGCTTCCATTTCATCTGATGTCTCTTCTTCCTCGGACTCTTGTTTTGCGTTTTTATTTTTGAGGGCTTTAAAAGCCGCTTCTCTATCTGTGGGTTTAGATCTTCCTATCCTCATCTCATATGCATTCAAGGAACCATACATCTCATCTATACTAAAATAATTTAGATTTTTAGCTTCTTCTATCGCTGAGACTTTAGAATCAAACCTTTGAGGAAGAGATCTTAATACCTTTTTCATGACGATAGAGTCTTCAATATCCTCGTCGAGTCCTCTGATCGCATTAATGATTCCATTAACTCTCAGCATATATCCCTCAATGTTTTCATCGTCATTCATTTTTAATGCTTCGAACTGAGCTCGATGTGTCTATAACTTGGCCTCCTTGATCTTATCGTTTCCTTCATGAATACTCCTCAGTTTGTCCCATATCTCTTTTGCCATTTTATAGCTCATGATCTTTACTAGTTCACTGTTTGTTATTCCACTCATGAGAGCATTCATTGCTCTTGAGTTATTGTCAAACAGTTTCTTTTCATCAGCCTTCTCTGGAGGAGTGATGGGTATTGTATATCCACTAACTACTGAATCCCAGATGTCGTATCCCAAAGCATAGAGATATGTCTGCATCCTGATTCTCCAGAACATGTAATTAGATCCATCAAACAATGGTGCTTTGTTTGATGAGAAGCCTTCACCACCTGCCATTGTATTACTTCCAAGATCACCCTAGCCGGTTAAGCTTGTACAAGAACTTAGCTCTGATACCAATTGTTAGTCTTACAATGACACTGAGAGGGGGGGTGAATCAGTGTAGCTCTTTTAACTTAAATTCATAGCTCTTAAAATAGAAATAAGAAACCTTAGAACCAGATAAAGCAAGTATCACAAGAGAACATCACACAACACAAGATTTAATGAGGTTCACCAAAGTGGCTACTCCTCAAAAATGACTGCTTGGACTACCATCCAAATCCAGCCTTTGCAAAGCTACAACTTTACAAACAATTTTACCAGCACCCACTAGAAGGAGCACCAACCCCTGATTTATCTGCACCAATAGAAAGGAGCACCAACCCCTGATGCCAAGCTCCAACTTGGACTTCAATTCTGAAACTAGAAGATTGATAGTAAGATACCTTTGCTTTTGCTAGACCCTGACTGGTCACCTTTGTTTTTTTTGTGCACTCTACTTTCTCTGTAAGCACTTCGCACACTCTACTACACTTCATAGTCGTCTTCTCCCTATTGTGCACTCTGCTTTCTTTGCGCAAGCACTTCGCACACTCTGCTACACTTCACAGTCGTCTTCTCCCTATTGCGCACTCTGCTTTCTTAGCAAAATTCCACACTTAGAATGATTCGACACGACTTGCTCTCTATGCACAATGACCGTATTTCGCACACTTCGACACATCTAAAATTCTCCAAACAACCCTCCTTTTATAACAAGATTTTCATGATGAAAACCCTAATCTTAGTCGGCTGAAAACCCTAATCTTAGTCGGCTGAAAACCCTAATTTTAGTTGGCTGTCAACGGACTTCGTCGGCTTCAACTCAACCGTGAAAATACAACATGTCGCGATATCATGACACTTTTTATTTCTCTTTATTTCTCCTTGCTTTGGCCCTCGAAAAATACAACATGTCGCGATATCGCGACACTTTTTCTCTCTCTTTCTCTTTGCATCGGACCGTGAAAAAGCTACATGTCGTGATATCGTGACACTTTTTCTCCTTACGCTTTCTCTTTGCTTCGGCCCTCGAAAATACATGTCGCGATATCGTGACACTTTTTCTCCTTGCTCTTTCTCTTAGCTTTGGCCCGTGAAAATACAACATGTCGCGATATCGCGACACTTTTGTTATCCTGCCTGTCTGCCCTTCTTGAGTCGTGAAAATGCGACATGTCACGATATCGTGACACTTTTGCTTTTCTGCCTTCCTGTCCTTTTCGAGTCGTGAAAATGCGACATGTCGTGAAATCGTGACACTTCTGCTTCAAAGTCTTGCTTTCTGCTTTTGTCACGAAATCGTGACAGTTCTGCTTTCGTACGCTTCCTCTCTTTCTTTTGTCGCGAAAATGCGACATGTCGCGAAATCGTGACACTTTTCCAACTTACTTTCTCTCTCCTATTTTAGTCGTGAAAATGCGACATGTCACGAAATCGCGACACTTTTCTTACTTGTTCTCTTTTCTTCGAACTTGTCACGAAATCGCGACACTTCTTCCTGCTTTCTCTTTTTCTTCCAACATGTCACGAAATCATGACAGTTTTCCACTTTTAACATGTCCGAAATCACGACAGTTTTTCCACTTGCCTTTTTCTCTTCCAACATGTCGCGAAATCGTGACAGTTTTTCCACTTGCCTTTTTCTCTTCCAACATGTCACGAAATCGCGATAGTTTTTCCACTTGCCTTTTTCTCTTCCAACATGTCACGAAATCGTGACAGTTTTTCCACTTGCCTTTTTCTCTTCCAGCATGTCACGAAATCGTGACAGTTTATCCTTCTTTTTCTCTCTTTCAACATGTCACGAAATCGTGACAGTTTTTTTTTTTTTCTCTTCCAACATGTCGCGAAATCGTGACATTTTTCTTGCTTTTTCTCTCTTCCAACATGTCGCGAAATCGTGACAGTTTTTCTTGCCTGTTGTATATGTCACGATATCGCGACACTTTTCTTACTTGTCTTTTTCTTTGATCTTTTGCATATGGGCCACTTCGGTTTTCTTGGACAATCCCTGTACATACTCTGAGTAACCTTTGAACTCTTGTCTTCTGCATCTGAAGGGCTTTTGAACTTCCTGTCCACTGCATCAATAGATCTATCTGACTGTGTTGACAACAAAGACAATACTGTTGTTGCACCTTGCTCAACATAGAAACCCATCGCGAAGATGAGGAAGATATGCATAAAGTTTAAGGGATCACCGCAGAGGTGTAGTTAAACTAGACTAAGGTATTACACCTGATGGACCCAACATAGATTGACTTATGGCTAGGAGAAGGAATTGGCATCACCCTCTCTAAATATCGAGAAGAGATAATCCTAATGCTAAGGTCAAGAAGTCTACATTCGTGGGGAATTTCAAAATTTTGGGGAGACCTTTTAAAAGTGTCCTCTATACCATGGAGGTATATGAGGTGAAACCCAGTTAACTATGGGAGCATGGCCTCTCCTACCCACTCAAGTGATGTCTACAACATCTTAGACTCAAAATGTGGGTATGTTTAATCATTGAATGTATTCCATGGATACTCTTGAGAACCTTAATAAGTTATTTTAAAATAAATTTCTCTCTCTGGTTGGTTAGATTTTGGGGTTGTTACATTATCATTTCCTCCATATTGAGTATTTGCATGTCCTCATGCAAATTTCCACTCTAAATTTATACTTAGGTCAGTTTCCTCTACCATCTTAGGAGTGAATTTATCATTTGAGCTATGGTATCCTTGACATTCTCTCATATCATGGACCTAGGCTAAGAATGTTGTGTGACCTAGGGTTTCTATGGCATCATGATGAGGCATGGGACTAATAATAAAAGGAGGTCTACCTATCCACCTAAACTCTAGATTCTAGATGGTGATATATTAGATAATGCTTGATGATGTGACCAATTGATATTAGTAGGTGAAATAAGCTCCCTCTTATTTAGGTTGGTGGGAATTTCTTCCCATCTCATTGTAGGATTTCTTAGATTTCTCAAGATAGGATTCACAAAAATATTGAAACTACCTAGTGCTTTCCTTCAATTGAATCACATATTGAAATTTGATGTATGCTCTGTTAATCAACTCAAGGTGCCTAGTAATAACTACAAGGGTATTGCACCTGGGGGTGCAGCGCAATGGTTTGGGCTTTGGCTCCTCTTCGGTAGGTCTAAGGTTCAAACCATGGCGTGGGTGAGCATGTGAGGGGTGAGTGTATGTCTCCCTAGTGGAGTTTTTGTAACAGTTTTGGGTATTCTTGTTCAAAACCCCCATATCTTAATATTACCAAAAAAAAAATAACTACAAGGGTATTATGATATTCAAATCTTACCTATAGCTCCACTATGTATTCCTTACTTGCAAACTCTATGGACTTATCTTCGCAATTAATTTTACTATATTAAATGGAAGAAAAAGCTCTTAGTTGGACATCCCCAACATATATGTTGGGGAAAATATAACCTTTAGCCACAACAAAGTTGTGATTTAAGAATTCAATGAACAAGTTTTTCTACTCTGGGATGTTGGCCAGATATGCCTCCAAAAACTCTTGTGGTGTCTCCAGAGTATGTGTCATCCTAGAGTACAATCTTCTTAGCTTCCACCTAAGAAATTCTTCTTGTAAAAACAAGTTACAAACCCTTGTTGGTTGCCTACACTATATCATTTGTTCTACAATGTTACAAGCTACTTCAAATTTTTCTCATAGTCTAGCAAGTTTTATGTTTAATTGTTTATTTTTATCCTCTAAATATTTAAGGGATTATACCCTTTACTCTAAGTAGGCACAAGTATTTTCCCATTGCTCAATGGTGGTGTTATGGACAACTAATCTAACCATATTCAAGGAATTAATTATCACAAGTTTAAGGGATTCTGGAGGATCAATGTGTACCTCTTGGTCTCAATGTGAAATGGAGCCTTCAACATGCATCGTCAATATACTATAATTTTGTTCATTAATTTCCCATTGTGCTTCTTGAGCACTTTTTGATGCTACTTCTTATGCTTCCCTCAAAAGTTATTCTTCAATCAGAATTGTTGTTTCTTTTGCACTATCCTTTAGGTTTTTAAGGATGGTGGCAATCAAGGGGTTATACTTTTCCTTTGATCGGTCACCATGTTTTTTGGGTGCTAGGTTTTTTGGAGTCCCCGTGTGACTTTTTTGCCCCTTTAGTGCAACCAATTCTTCTTTGATTAAGGTAAGCAGGGTATGTTTTTCTTGGAGTAGCTTTTTGGACTCCTTCAATTTCTCCAATTGTTTCTTCATTTTCCTTTGACAAATTTCAATATTAGGGTTTAATCCCCCACATATTTTTCATCTATTCACCATGTCATATGTCACTCCACTCCCACTAACATCCTTTATCACTAACTTTTTTCCCTTTTCTTATTTTACTACTTCATAGAAAGGCTTATCTCCTTAGTCTATGCTTTTATGTTATTTCTTTGTCTTATGTACTTTTTTATGCCTTTGATATTTCAAGTATATCTACCCATTATTCTTATGCTTTTTCACTCCATGATTACTTTTGGGAACTGCCCACTATCTATTATATCTTCTTAACATTTATTCTCTTGGACCTAATGAGTGCATGCAATTTGTTATCCAATAATACATGCCATCTATTTTCCTCTTATTCCTATAAAAGGAAATGATTTTTGTAAAATAAATTAATAATACCATCATGTCTAAGAGGATATACTTACTCCTATACTTGTTTGGCCATTTCATATAGACATGAACATAAAAATTACAATAGGTCTATCCTTACTTTGGGTCTTCTAACCCCATATCATAAATGCATTAGAATTTTTAAGTATTGTTCTAAAATTAGAGTAAACTAACCCTCACAAGTAAAATAGTTCATAACCCAAATAGCCATTGCATATCATGGCTCCAATAGATTAATCTACCTAATTCCCTTGCATACATTCTTATCCATCATTTCATATTCTATTTTATGGTCTCCCTTTTACATTAATAACTTAAAAGCATCATGTAAAGGGGGTCATGAGCCAAAAAACCTTTCATCTATGCAAGGAATATAATAAATTATACTCAAGGTTTTGGTTTTTACCTCTATTATGGTACCCTAAGTATTGTTTTTCCTTCTTGAAGGCAATTAATGAATTCCAATATGAGAATGACATCATACTCATCAAAAAATTAGAGAAAATCTAGCTAGCCTGTAGCTTGAAATATTTTTGCTACTTTAAGTTGTTGTAACAACTCTATAATCATTGTTAGTTTGGAAATTTTCTTATGTTTTCCTATTTTGGTCAAGTGTAGATAATAGAAAGCAAGGTATCACTTTTAGGTAATTTAAATTTGATGAAAACAACTATAGAGTTGTTGAGCCAAGGGTGGAAAAAACTCTTCATTGCTAGTTGTCACTGCATGTATGCAAAGGTGACTGCTTTCCATATCCTTCACCTAAATTGTAATTAATTTTAGATGGTGCTTATTTTGATGTCCAATATAGAGTGTCCAAGTGACACAATTGCCAAATTTTATTGACTTTAGATCCATTCTATTGATGGAAAAGCAACATGACCTTTCCATTTTTTGTCATGCATCACATGCATATTAACTACTTTTCTCCCTCATGACATGAGTTATCATATTTATAAAGGTCACATGTCCTTGTAATCATCCTTTGCACATGGAAATTTTACTTTGTCTAGTTTTCTTTCACATAACTTTATTTTTTGATCATTAAATTTAAATTTCCCAAAATCCTATCAATTATATTCATGCCACGTGTCCACTATCGTATCTACCATTACCACGCTTGATTTTACCATGATGTCATATCCATATTTATTGCATCTATTTCTACCATCATTGAATTTTACCATAAATTATGTGATGCATCAAAATGATGTGTCCTCCCTCTTTCTTAACCAAAAGCACATCCTCGTGCTTATTTTTAGACTTGGCCACAATTTCTAGTGCTTTTTTAGAGCTCATTTTTTTTATTACTTTTTCTAGAGTAATTTATATATATTATCACTACGGTGATAGACATAAAAAATAGGTTTTGTTATATTTTCAAGCACTACAAAGTTGCTACCCCAGTCTAAAATAGTTTTGCTTTCCTATCAAAGAAAATATGGGGTGGACCATGCATAATCTAATCATACTATCAATATCAAACAGGAAATAAAAGAAATGCATACCTCATTATTTTGGAGTGTGATTCCATTTTGGTTTGGCTAGCTTTAAAAGCATTTTTGGTGTGAATCATGGTTGTTAGAGTACTAAAAATAGATTAGGAAATATAAATATCATCACACATATAATATATATTTCAAATAAAAGAGTTCATCATTTTTTATTTTCAACCATATTCTACCTTGGTTGGATCCTAAAAGTATTTCTACAACCAAGTAATTATTTTCAAGCTATGCATGCCAAAAACTGGTTTTTAGACATAACTTGACCTAGTAATTGTTGGCTTTTAAGCCTAACTATCTCAAAATATCACAAGTCCCAATCTAAATAAGCCAATAGTATTATAGGTTGAAATATCAATAGTCAATATTAGAATTATATATGAGCAGTCAAATATATATATCCAGGAGATTATAATAAGGAAATAACATTCAATTATAATATAAAATATGAATGTAAATGTCCAAAATAATTCATGTACATGCATGAAGAATACTTACAATAATAAATTGCTTAAAATTTGTATATAATATTTATTATCAATGTTTGCTATGTGGTGATTGCTATAGACTATTTTTCTTACATTGTATGGAGATTTTTCTCTATAATATAGCCATAATAATATAACTCTTCAATACTTATCTATTGCACTCATAATTTTATGGGATGCAACCTTTCCTATTATTGACCTTTGGCTTCTCATATTACCACTTGTATACTAGACTCTTCACTCTCTTCTTATATGCATACTTTAACTCTATGATACTTGCACACTTCTACATGACTCTTACTCTCCTACATGCACTCCTAATACATGACACTTGTGCACATCCTCACATTACATATTTTCACACTTAAATACATGACACTTGTGCATATCCTATCAATACACACTTGAACTCTAACTTACATGACACTTGTGCATACCCTGCGCATTAAACTCTTACTTGACACTTGTGCATATCCTACACATAGACACTTACATAAGAGGGGAAATATAAATAACTTACCTAAACTATAGACACAATACCTAATCTATTATGTATTTATATTTGTACCATGAAGGTACCATGGGGGTACATCAGCATGTACCAAATAATATAATATTCTTCAATACCCCCCTATATTACATTATTTGGTTATTAAAGACTTTAGTCTTCAATCTTCATCTTCAATTGGTAATTCTACATTGAGCGTGATCTCCTACTTGAGATACATCTTCATTTTCTTGTTTTGACACTTGCTTTTGATTTGTATCTTTTGTAGATTTTTTCCTCTTTACTTTTTTTATCTTATTCTTATGTTTCTTTATTCATTTCTTTTCAATCCTAATCTTGATCTTGCCTTGTCATATTTCTAAAGTCGTTTCTCCCATATCCTAATTTTCTATAACATTTGCAACATTATATATTCTAAAATATTTGAAGAATAAATATCTTTATTGTTTAAGAGTTTTACTTAAAGAGCTTTGAATTCATTTCCTTCTAATAATTTTTCTAAATATTGACTGTAATAAATTTCTTGAACTAAGTTTCCTTTTTTATTTTCTTCTCTAAATTAAAGCCAATGTTGTTGTTGATGACCATATTGATATTGAGGCTGATATTGACATTGTTGATACTAAGGTTGAAATTGATGTTTTCATTTTTGATTATATCGATAGTGAGGTTGATATTATCTTTGCTGAAATATTTTATTCATTTGATTTCCTTGATTCATATTCATTTGATTTTCTTGATTATGATTTCCTTGATTATATCTACAAAAATTTATACTATGACCCTTTCTCTTACATATATGACAAAATCTTGAATTCTATTTTGATCTATACTTGGATGTTGTAGCAATATTAATTGGTATATTTTCTTTAGATACCAAGGCATTATTAGTCATTTCATCCTTGACTAAATTTTCTACTTCATATTCCTAAAGAATATTGACTAAATCATCAAATGTAGTCTCCTTACTTAGAACTTGTAAAGAAGTAACTAAATGTTTATAACTTTCTAGAAGTGCTCTCAATGTAACTTGAACAAGAAATTTATCTTCTACCTTTTCTCCTAGAGTCAAAATTTTTGCCTTTATATCTGCTACTTTTCAAATAAAGAGTTCTATACTTTCTCCATTATTAACCTTTAAAGAATATAATTGAGATTGTAAATTCAGAATTGTTGCTTTGTTTTACCCTTTAAATATTTTACATAATGTATTCCATGCATCTATAGAAGTTTATGCTTCACTTAAATATGGTTGTATTTCATCAATTATTCCAAATGTAATTAACATGAGTGCCTTTGCATCACTTTCTTCAAAAAAAATATTTCTCTTTCATCCTCACTAGGTTTTTTCTTTGCTCCATTTACTATATCCCATAGTTTTTCTACACTAAGAGTTGATTTTATTTTGTTCTTCCATGATGCAAAATTTGAGATTCATAAAGGAAAATTGTATTGTTTGAAATAATGGAACTCATTAAATTTTGCAAAACTTGAATTCCTTTGAAGTAGTAAAACTTATATCTCCAAAGTTAATACATTGCAATTTTAATAAACACTCAAGTAAGAAACTTACAAATTCTAAAATTTCTAAACCTTTGATGTAGTAATCCTTTAAATCCCTATTAAATTAAATTTTTCAAATTTATAAATTTCTTTAAAACTTAAAAAAATTCAATAACTTTAGGAAAATAAATCTTTAAAATTTAATGCTTCAAATATAAAACTTCAGAAAATCAAATAAACCTTAAATCCTATTTGAATTAGAAAACCTTATCACTCCATACTTTAATTTAAAAACTCAAAAATAAAAAATATATAAAATATTAATTTCAAACTATAGCAGAAAACATTATAACTCCTAAAAATCAAATCATAAAAAAAAAACTTATAACTCCAACTAAATCATTTAAGTACCTAAGATGAATCCGAAAGTTGGTTATATTTACAATCCTTTTCTACTATGATATTGAAGAGTAACATGGATCGAAACGGAGCGGAGTTGGAACAACGTAGGAGTTTGAATTTTGAACCTGGTCGAAGCGGGAAAGGAGGCAGCCCTGGTGGTGGTCACGGGTCAGTCCTAGGAGGACATGGGGCGCCCGATTCCGATTCGGGTCTTCCTGAGGAGGATGGCGGGTAGGAAGGGATAGTTGATGAGGATGTTGTAGAAGATCCCCTCAAAAAACCCCTTGATGGGCCCAGCTCTCATGGGACCCCCTACGAGAGGTTGGGCCCAACCCATGGCCCAAATGCTTCATTCATGGATAAAGTCAAAGGAAATACCCATCAGAGTCACTCAGACTCCTCACCAACCATCGGTACTTTCTCTGATGACTGTAAAGAGCTGAACTTCCCTGAAGATGTCATGACAGAGGTGTTGAGTAAGAAATCCCTATCCTTGGTGGGAAATTTCATTGGATCGAGACCTGATATCGAATCCATTCGCCATTGGGCGATGGCCAAGTGGAAGCCTGAGGGCCACATGGAACTCGTTGTTTTGACCCACGGGTTTTTCCTCATACGGCTGAACAATGCGAACGATACATAGATTCTAATGGGAGGGCCTTGGTTCTTTGGGCGAAGACCCCTTTTTGTTATGCGATGGAACCCTAGTTTCAACCTAGGCACACAAAGTATCAATCTGGCCCCCATTTGGGTCAGACTGCCCAAACTTCCCTTTCAGTTCTGGGATGAGAAATTTATTCGGAGCATTGCGCATGTTGTTGGCGATCTGGTAGCCTTTGACCCGACCACCAAAGCACAGTCCCGAATGCCTTATGCCCGCTTCTGTGTAATGGTAAATCTGGACTCTCAGCTCCCGACGTTTATTGACCTAACTTATGGGTCATACCATTGGAGATAGGCCTTCGAGTATGAGAATAAACCCGCCTTCTATGTGGGGTGCCAGAAGCAAGGACATTTAAAATCTCAATGTCCCATGGACAAGAAAAACCTGAAGCCAAAAGAAGTGATATGCAGTGTATGCAAGAGCCAAGATCATTCGAAGGAGATGTGCTCGTCCCTCAAAAAATAATTTCGTGGAGTCCGCACTGGTGGGAGGCACCCTAGGAATTTCAACATTTTGAAAAGAGGACCACAATATGCATCTATGGAAAGAGAAAGGGAAGCAAAAATAAGTTCCACCTGAATCATCATCCAAAGGACAAATTCGTGATACCCGTGAGGTATTTTCTCTCTTTGCTAACCAGTTTGAAATTCTTATAGATAAATATAGTGAACTTCCTTCTGAAGGGTTTGTTGTTGAACAACTTCCCCATCTTGACCCATCCCTTGCAAATCAAGGCATTCCTTCCGAACCCATTATTCCCCAAGAAATCTCGAAAATCCCTCAAAAGCCCCTCCCTTCCTCCTCCCCTCGACCACCCACCTCCACCGCTACCTCTACCCCATCCCCTATCCCTCCTAAATCCTCTCTGCTCCCACCCACCACTACTGATACCTCCACCCCCACATCCCCCTTACCCTCCCCCCTCAAGCCCCTATCCAAAACCACCTTCGTCTCTTCTCCGTTGGCTTCTCCTATCAAGCCAGCCTCCCCCCACCCACCCCAACTTTCTTCCCCCTTGTCGCCTTCCCCTGTGTGCTCTCCTTTGCGGGAAGGGAGATCCCCCTTTGAATATTTTTCTCTGGGTTCTCCTTCTCTTGCCCTTGTCTTTTCGGGTGGTGGTGAACCTTCAAGTCCCCCCATGAATAACACCAAAAGTCATAAGAAACCCCAATGTGATGTGGGTACAGAAAGAAGACGGGGTCGACCACCCAACCCAGATTCCAAGAAAAAGTAGACGGTAGATGACATTGCTAATGGCATCCAAACAACATTACTATCTTCACTATCTCCACCCAAAGAGATGTCTAAGGAAGAAGGTAAAAGACCCAAACCCCCGCAAGCGAAAGGGGGGAAGAAATCCACTTCAAAACCTTGCAAATGAAGGTCCTATCTTGGAATGCCAGAGGGCTCAACGGAGCAGTAAAACAAAGAGTATTTTCTTCTCTGAGAAAGGATATGAGACCCTCAATATTTACCGTCCAGGAAACAAAGGTAGAAGAACCAAACATAGACAAGGTAGTTAAATCAGTGTGGAATAATTGCAAGTTTGTAGCCAGCTCTGCCCATGGTGCTTCAGGAGGGCTGCTATGTCTATGGGATCCAAAGAAAGTTACTGGAGAATTGATATCTAAAAGTGATAGAGTTATCAATATCCTCTTTAAATGTAATGAAACCAACAAACAGTGGGTTCTAACAAATATCTACGCTCCAAATAATTTTGGCGATCGGCTTGGCATGTGGGATAGTCTTACGCAGATGCGTTTATCCTTTCCTTGTCGCGAATGGATGGTGGTAGGCGACTTTAATAATCCATTGTATCCCACTGACAAAGTTGGAGGTGCCCCAATTACCCCAAGGAGTTATGAGCATTTTTTTGATTTCATTGACTCTAATGAACTCATGGACATTGAGCTCCGGGATTCATTGTTTACCTGGACCAATCAGCACGTAGGAGACCAACTCATACAAATGAGACTTGATAGAGTTCTGATATCCAGAGAAGCAATCCTATTTTTTGGTGATGCTACCTTGTCATCCCTACCAAGGATAGCCTCTGATCATAACCCACTTCTCTTAGAAATTTCTAGGCTGGATAATAATTTTAGACCTCCATTCAGGTTTGAGTCCATGTGGCTTCAACATCTGGAGTTCAAGACAAAAATAATTGAATGGTGGAGTCAACCTGTTGATGGTACGAGTGTTTTCAAAGTCTATATGAAGCTAAAAATTCTTAAGCTTCAGCTCAAAAAATGGAATAAGGAGGTATTCAAGAACATTTTTGAGTCACGACAAGTAATCTGCTCCCAACTAAAAGAAATTGAAAAATTGGTTCAAGTTGGCAATGCTACTGATGAAGTTCGAAGACAAGAGAAGATATTGTTATGTGAATTCCACAACTTGTTGGCCAGGGAGGAAATATTTTGGCGGTAAAATTCCAGAGCCTTGTGGCTCAAGGAAGGTGACTTGAATACAAAATTTTTCCATGCCACCACAATGAGGCATAGAGGGGCAAATACTATCAGATGTCTTCATAGAGAAGATGGATCGTTGGTCGAAAGTCCTGAAGAAATCTAGAATGAGGCAGTGGAACACTTTCGTAATATCCTGGGCCCATCTCAGGCTTTCCCAACTGAGGTGTCAGAATCCCTTCTACAACACATCCCATCCCTTGTGTCTCAGGCTGATAATGATATTCTGCTATAGCCCTTCTCCCGTGATGAAATTAAAGAAGCTCTATTTTCTATGACAGCTGACAAAGCCCCTAGCCCCGATGGTTTCCCTCCTAGATTTTTTCAATTCTGTTGGGATATCATTGGAGAAGATGTCTTTGAAGCCATTCTGGAAATCCAAAGAACCAAGTTTATCCCTAGAGAGCTTAACTCCACATTCCTTGCTCTTATCCCAAAAACCCATGAGTGTCGATCCATGTCTGACTTTCATCCCATCAGCTTGTGCAATGTGTTATACAAAATCCTTACTAAAGCTATGGTGAATAGAATGAAGTTCATTATGCCTAAAATCATTGACAAGTGTCAAGGCAACTCTATCCATGGGAGAGTTATTACAGATAGTGTGATTACTATCCATGAGCTAATCCATTCTATCACGGTCAATAGGTCCCCAAGTTTTTTCCTAAAATTAGACATCAGTAAAGCCTTTGATAGGATTTCTTGGGAGTTTCTCACTACTGTCTTAGCCCGGTTTGGTTTTCACCATAGATGGATTCGTCTGATTAAAGCGTGCATGTCCTCTGCCTGGTTTTTGGTCATTGTTAATGGAGCAGCTACAGGATACTTTAGGAGTAAAATGGGAATAAGACAAGGTGATCCGATCTCACCTTTCCTGTTCATCCTAGTGGCGGATAGCTTAGGAAGGACTCTTAATGCAACATGCTCTGAGGGTGGTATTTCAGGGATCAAGGCTTCAACCGGGCTCCCTCTAGTGTCTCATCAACAATTTGTTGATGACACAATATTAGCCAACCTCTCTAGTATTCCCGAAGCTAGAGTTATTAAATCTATACTGGAAGCTTATGAGAAGGTTGTCGAGCAAAGAGTAAATTACTTGAAAAGCAACATCTACTTCATCAATACTCCAGTTGATAGACATGCGAGAATAGCTCAGATCCTGGGATGTGCCATTGCTGAGTTTCCTGCAACTTACCTTGGCCTACCATTGTTCCAAGGGCACCCAACCGTGAGGATGTGGGACAATGTCATTCAGAGGGTTATGAAGAAGCTTGTTGGCTGGAAGGGAGCCTTGCTCAGCAGTGCAAGGAAGTTCATTCTAGTCCAATCTTGTCTTTAGAGTATACCAATATACTTTATGTCCCTATTTCGAACTCCGATAGTTGTTTGTAATAAATTGGAACAACTTCAATGGAATTTCCTATGGTCAGGAACGGAGAATAAAAGTAGATTTTCCCTTGTTGCATGGGATAAGGTCTGCCTTCCAAAACATAGGGGAGGATTAGGTCTGAGGAGAGTTCACCAGATGAATATGGCCATGATGTCAAAGCAGGGATGGAATATTGTGTCTAACTACCCAGCTCAGTGGGTTGATATTGTTAAGACCAAATACCTCAGGCAACGGTCTCTGATGGACAATTCCCTTATGCCTGTTGGGTCTGCATTCTGGAACTCGATGTGTCGAACCCGGTCTATCATTCAAAAGGGTGGACGTTGGAAGCTTGGATATGGATCACAAATTAGATTCTGGGAGGACCCATGGATTACGGCTCAGCCCCTCATCCATGATCAATCTGTAAGTATTCTTAAACCTTTCACTGATCTATATTTTGGCCCCAAAGTTGAGAATTTTATTAATAATGAAGCAGTGGTTCCCCATTGGGTTGACATCCCTACTGATCTGGATTCTCTTGAGCTTCACTCTGCCCGCCTCCACCTATCTGAGCTTCTTCGAACTCATGTGATTCCAAGCACCAGGCCACCTGATGTTCTCTTCTGGAAACTCAGCCAGTCTGGGAATTTCTCAGTCAAAATCGCATATATGGCTATGAACGAACCTGAAGATGATTGGTTCCCCTCCAAGAGTATATGGATCAAAAATATTATTCCTAAGATTTCTCACTTTTATTGGTTGGCAGCAAAAAATAGGCTATTGACCACCGATAATTTAATAACCCGTGGTATGATCTTGCCCAACAGATGTTACCTCTGCAAATCCGCATGGGAGTCAGTCAATCACCTGTTTCTAGAGTGCCCCTTTTCTTGCATTGTCCTGTCCTCGATCATGTCAAGTGTATCCATTTCTTGGGTTGCTCCTCAGTTTATCAGTGATCTTATTATTCAATGGCCAAACCCCTTTAAGTCCACTCGTCTAAAGTTTTGGTGGGCGATCATTCTCCCTCACTTTATGTGGTAAATTTGGTTGGAAAGGAACAATCATGCTTTTCGATATTCGTGCCTTGACCCAGAGTCGGTTTCTTTGAGAGCTATCATGTTTACCTCAAAAAATGCTAATATCATTCCTTCGGACAATTGTCCTTCATCCCCATTTGAGATTCAAGTGGCACGTTCTGCTAACCTATCTTTTGAGGTTTTTGGTCATCCCCAAGTTGTTGTGGATAGATCCCTGGTTTCATGGATTCCCCCCCCTCATTGGTTCAAGCTAAATTTTGATGGTGCTTCAAAAGGTAATCCTGGCGCTGCGAGTTGTGGAGGAGTGATCCGGGATGACAGAGGTCGACTCATTTTGGCGTATGCAAAAAAACTTGGAGTCCAATCTAATAATTTTGCTGAGGCTTGGGCAGCTTTTCGAGGCATCCAAATGGCCATCGATCTCAATATCCAGTACCTGATAGTCGAAGGAGACTCCTTAAACACCATAAACTATTTGAAGGGGGTCTCGAATCCTCCTTGGAATGTGGGACCAACCATTGAAGAGTCCATTGTCTAGCTAAGGGTGATCAGCAATAGGTGTATTCAACATGTGTATAGGGAAGGCAATCGAGCGGTAGATACAATGGCAAACTTTGGCTTAACTGTTCAATCTTTTCGACGTGGCAGGGGAATCTTCCCCAATGTATTGTTGATTCCTGTAGTGAACTTGTCGCTACCAATGATGATTAATGCCATGATTAATGTATCTGTATGGATGCCACAATGCGAAGTGATCAAGGGACCCTATCACACTGCAATGCCAAGGTGGCATATTGACACTCACAATGGACTATCCCCCTTTTGTTTCCTGGGATGGTCTTTGTGCTCTCCCTGTCTCTTTGTATGTGGTTGTTTGGGAAGGTCCCTGCGATATCTATGTTGTTTCTGTTTTCTGTTTGTGCCCATGGGTGGTATGTTTGTAATAGTTTAGACTGTTTTAGTTTATGGATTCTACGAATGGTCCAATTTTGGCTTGTTCTGTAGGGAGTTGAACCTTCACAGGATCCTCCTTGCAGCATGTTATAAGGTTTTGGGTCCCTTTTAAAACCCGTTACTAATAAAAAAAAATTGAAGTACCTAAGATAATAATATTCTATATTAGGTCTTTAATTTTGCATTAAGATAATATCACTTACCTTATTCTCCATCTTGTTGGCTTGCTTAACATATCTATAGACTATTGTAAACTTTGATATTCCTTCTGATGCTTTAAATAGCTTTCAACACTTATTGAAAGATGTCTGCATGGAAATAAAATGAGCATAACTAATTACATTATATTATACATTAAAATTAATATTTTGAGTGTTAGAATCCATGTTTCCAATAATGATTCATTAGCTCTCCAAATAATGCTTTGCAAAACCTTTCTCTAGCCTCTCTTTTATGATTTCTAGAAGACAGTTTCACTAGCTACATTCTATGATTTTAGCATTGTTCTACTAGTCTCTTCTTTAGATTTCAACTCTCCCTTATATGTCCTTCTCTTCCTTAAATGTGTTTATCTCATAGAAGAATCCACTCTTGATAGGTTTGCTTCCTATTTCTTCTTTGAACTTAGAGAGAGTAATTACTAGGTCTATGTTGTTGAATAAGGCCCATATAAGAACTTACTTAGTCATCTAATTTGGATGCATTACCAAGGCTCTTTTACTATGCTCTCATTTGTATTCTTCTTAAAAGCTATTCATATGCTTTCAACTATTTTCTCTTCAAGTTACTACCTCTTGAATGTTATTTAGTCACTTTCTACTACTTGAGTGATTGCTTCTTGAGTGTTATTCTCCATTGTCTGAGTTCTTTTCATGTGGGTGCTTCTTAAGCACTATTATGCACTACCTAATTTATTTTTATGTGAGTTATTCTTGAGCACTATTCTCCACTGCCTAAACTCTTTTCACATGAGTGCTTCTTGAGTGCTATTTAGGTGTTGTCATTGCCTATTGTATATCAACCAAACATGATTGCTTCTTCTTTATGCTAGGGTTCTACCAGACTCAAGAACTCCTCCTCTATTCTTGGTCACTTCCAAGATAGTACACTTTTGTTTAATATTTACTGGACTTAGACACTTATCCTCTATGCTTGGTCACTTCCAAGCTCATGCATTTTTTTTAAGCTTTACTAGACTCAAGCACTTCTCCTCTATTCTTGGTCTCTTCCAAGCTGGTGCACTTCTACTTTAAGTTTTACCAGGCTTGGGTGCTTCTCCTCTATGCTTGATATCTTCCAAGCTAGGGTAATTTTACTCTATGCTTGGACTCTTTCAAGATCATGTGCTTCTATTATATTCTTAAGATTTATCAAGCTTGAGGTATTGTACTCTACACTTGGAAACTACCAAGATCCTTTCTTCTTTACCCGCACTTTGATCTTTCTTTGAGTAAACTTAGCTAAAATGATCTTTCAATATTAGTAGACAGTTATAATATTGTTCTTTCTACTACACTCTAGATTTTATCTGAGTTATCTTAAAATATTATGATCTTTGGAAGCTTATATTGTGCCTTAATCCCTATGGAAGCTATGTTGTTTCTCAATATCTGGAATCTTTGATGCTTCTCAATTATATGGGATCTTTGATACTCCTCAATTATATGGGAGCTATTATGCTCCTCAATTATCTACGATCTTTTATTCTTCTCAATCTAGTGATGTCTTAGTTTGCACCTAAGAACAATATCATTCTTCTTTTTTCTAGAGAATCTAAAATCAACATCAGGGTGACTATGAATGCCCCCTTACGTATAACTATATTCTGAGTTGTCTTTGTAAATCAATTCAAGCTAAGTCCTAGTCTTCACCAATTTTCCTTAAACCAAGTGTAAAAACACTAGCATTCAAATCAAAGTGAATATTATCTATCCCCTCAATATCTACTCAATTAAACCTTTAAAATAGAGTCCAAGTATTTACTACTTTCAAATTTTATATATATATATATATATATATATATATATATATATATATATATATATATATATATATATATATTTAATCCAATATAATATTGAAATAAAATTCACTTATAATATCAAATATGAATGTAAATGGATAAAATCATTCATGTACATACATGAATAATGCTTACAATAATAAATTGCTCAAAATCAGTATACAAGATTTATTATAAATGCTTGCTATGTGGTAATCTCTACAAACCATTTTTTGTTATATTGTATGGAGACTTATCTCCACAATATAGCCATAGTAAAATGACTCTTCAATACTTGTCTATTGCACTCACATATTTGGGAGATGCAATCTTTCTTATTCTTGACCTTTGGCTTTTCATGTTGCCTCTTGTATACTAGACTCTCCACTTTCTTCTTACATGTATACTTTAACTCTATGACACTTGCACACTTCTACATGAATCTTACTATCCTACATGCACTCCTAATACAAGACACTTATGCACATCTTCTCAATAAACACTTGCACTCTAACTTACATGACACTTGTGCATATCCTGCACATAGACACTTACTTAAAAGGAGAAATATAAATCACTCACGTAAACTATAGATGCAAACCCCAATATATTACATATTTACATTTTTACCATGAAGGTACCATGGGGGTATAGTATCATGTACCAAATAATGTAATATTCTTCAACAATAATGCCCAAAAATGGGCTTTCATTACTAGGATTATTTTTTTCAAAGACAATATCTTTAAATGGTGACTTAATTGGAGAAAGAGTCTTCCCCAACTACATAATGTCTAAATGTGACTAAAATTGAGTTGTGAATTCTTCCTTGGTAGCTGGATTTGAGTATACTTTTAACCAATTTCCATTTACCAACATTCATTTTTTGAACCATCAATAGGTTGTAGGAAAATTGCACCAATGTCAAAAACCTACTTTATCTGATATAGTCTTAACCATAATGTGTATATTTTACCTTTGAAATCATGGTAACAATAACTAAACAAAAGTTCCCAATCACCTGGCTAAAACTTATTAGTCTTAATATGAAAATCATTACATTTATGCCATTGTTGTTTAATGAGTTCTATATTTTGGGAAGCTTCAATTCTAAGTTCATCTAATTGATTCAATTGTGTTACTCTCTCTAACTATGCATGTGTTAGATCAATCCTAGCCTATAAAGTTGTATGCAATGTTTGAAGTTCAAATTTGATAGGGTGGATGGGTTTATTAACAAACACAAGTTCATATGGGCTAAAATCTATTGTAGACTTGTATGTGGTTTTGTATGCTCATACTACATTAAGTCTATTATCCCAATATCATCTATTTATAACTATTTTCTTCATCAAGATGTTCTCCATGATTGGTAACCTCCACTTGTCCATTGGATTAAGGATGGTAAAGAGAAGATTTTTTATGCTTGATTTGGTATTCCTTAATGAATGCTTCAATAATTTTGGATGTAACATGTGGTCCTTGGTTTGAAGAAATTTCTCAAGGAGATCCATAGAACTAAAAATTTTATTCATATAAAAAATCAACGTTTTCTTCATGAGCATGGGTTAGAGCACAAAGTTCTATCTATTTGTAACATAATAACTGCAAACTAAAATGTGCTCTTTTCCATTGAAATTTAGATTAATATGTCCAATGAAATAAATCCCCCACTTCTCAAATGATTCAAGCACCACTTGATCCTATAGAGGTATCTCATCAAAAGCAGTCAATCATCCCATCCATTTGCATCGGTCACACTATTGAACATATTTTTATGCATCCTGATGAAGGGTGGGCTAGAAATTATAAGCACTAAGGACTTTGTGAATAGTCCTATTTATGGAATAGTACCCTCTGGACAGCTCATCATGGCATGCATAAAGGATATTGAACACCTTGTATTACCCTACACATCTACGTAACACAAGATCAAGTCCACTTCTAAACAAAATTTTGTTAGTCCATTTATAAAATAAGTTTTTCTAAATCAAATGAGATTTTTTTTTATGTGAGAATTGAGGAGGAATTTTTCCTATTGATAAATAATTAGATATTTCAATGAACCAAGGGAAGTGTATAGACACTACAAAATATTATCATCTATAAAAGCATATTCTACTAGCTCACTATCAACTACATGCACTAATCTAGACAAATGGTCAACACCAATATTATCTTTTCTAGGCTTATCAACAATAGTAATATCAAACTCTTGTAGCAATAAAAACCACTAAATAATCCTACTACTAATCATTTCTTTGTTCATTAAGTAATTGATGGAAAAATGATCTATGTGAATAAATGTTTGGTACCTTATGATATAGTTATAGAATTTTTTAATGGCATAAATTACTAGTAAAAGTTCTTTCTCAATAGTCATATAATTTTTCTTAGCTCCTATTACATTTTTTATAATACAATAAATTGCATATGGTTTTCCATCTTCTTCTTGACCTTAGAATCAAATACAAAGGATCTTGCTTGATCTCTTCCAAGATGATGCATATGGTTTTCCAAGGTAGGTGATATAACATTGTCTATGGTGTGTTCCAAGGGTTTTTCATCCAATTCATGTGGGACATGGGGGTAAACTAGTAAGGGTTGTAATTGTTTCTTTTCCCTACAAAGTTGATTTCTTCCATTGGTTGTTGACTCATAGAGAGATTATTTTCTACATTTGACAAAAAATGATATTGATCTATGAAATGCAATTTTCAAAAATGCTACACATAATATTTTTGTTTAGGGTGCATTCATGGAGGGTATATTTTCTTCTACATCTAGGACAATACACTACTAGGGGTTCATTAGATTTATTCCTATCCTACATTCCATCTAGTGTAGTGTTAATACGCACTAAGATGTTTATTTTGAGTTTTGCTAATTCCTCCATTATTTCTCCTATGTCATTGCTAGTTTTTGACTTTCCCTTATAAGAAAATTTGCCAATCCTAGTGTAGGAGTAATTTTTGCAAAGCTCAATGATTTTTGAAAAGTCAAGTTTATTTATATCACCTCTCTCCACGAGGTTTAAAGCATCATAGAATTCATCTTGTAATACTATCAAGCATATATTTTTTTTAATTCTCAATATACCCCTTCTCCACATTGCCTTTGGATGAAGAGGAATCTCAAGAATATTTCCACCCATGTATCTATCGAGTTTGCATTTAACTCCACAAACCACCTCATGGTTGAATCTCTCAACTTGGTTAAAAATAGTTTAATATTTTGGTTATTCAACCCATAAAAATATGTTTGACATAATACCTTAAGTTCAAATAAGAATTGATCAGGATCCTCAGATGCAATCCCCCTGTATATTGGTAATATTGATGATGAAATATTTTTCATGGGGGCTTCCTCATCCAGATTGAACCTAATAGGATATGTGAAGGCTCTATTTGCATTACTTCCATTGGTATTATAGTTTTCATCCATATTACTTTACCTATTCACCATATTAGAATCTCCTCAAAAAATGTTATATATTTCCTTAAATTTTCTTGGGATTGTGAATGAATTTGGGTTAGGTGGAGGGATACAAAATTATTTTATAGAATCTTCAAATTGTTGTGATAATTATCTTCTACATAAAAGTGGTTCACCATAACTTCCTTCCCCTTTGCTTCCTTCCCCTTCACTTGGATGGTTAGGAAAACTTATTTTGGTTAATTCATTAGTTGACACAACCTTTGGGTATGATGGTCTCCAAATTATGATTTTTTGAGGGATTTACCTAGTGAATATACCCCTTGCATCTCTAGGTCTATGCATTCAAAAATATATGTTATTTCAAGCAAAATGTAAACATTCAAAAAATAAAACTTTGAAATGAAATTATGAACTACCACACCTAGAAATACTTCTAGCTTCATTTTGTTTTTGTGTTATAAACTAGTTTGGGATGATACCTCACTAGGTCCTTAGAAATGTTGACGTCCCTAGCAATAGGACCAAAAATTGATGGGTGTCGTTATTCTTATTCACTTAAATTATCAATCTTGGGTGGCATCCTTGGATACATTTTCTAATTACTATAATAAATATTTTGGGAAATGGATTTCCAAGATCCTTATAAAAACTTAAAGCAATAAAAATTGAAATAATATTATAAATAACCAAAACCTTACAATAAGTAAATAAAAAAAAGTAAAGTTGCATCAAAATGAAATTACACTTTTACACTAACCAATTTATAACTACTACAAAAATGCACAAGCAAGTTTAGAAACTTAATATTGTTCTAACAACATACTAAAAATAGCAACATATTAATCTAAGGAAAATAGAAAATATATCTTTATAAGTGTGTGAGAGTGGGCCATTTCTCCTCGTTTGATAAAGATAAAAGCTAATTCATATTAAGCTACTTCAATTGCACAATTAAAATTTTTAGAAAAACTTACTCTATTGTAGTTGAAAAAGTACTAGAAATTTGATATACAATAGTATTCAAGTTCAACAACTATCTCCTATATCCATCACTATTTGACCCTTTGATATTTTCCATGCGTGATTATTTATAATAGTAGTAACAATTTTAAGTGTAGAAACACTTGCCATAATAATGAGGACATCATTTAGGCTTTAGATTATTTTTCTATTTTTAGGCTTAGTTTATTTTTATTATTTCCTAAAGTCTAAATTCCTAAGTCTAGTTAGCAATAAATTTCAAAAATGTTATCAAATTGTAATGTCAACATATTTTTTACAGCAAGGAGTTTGTAAGCAATATGATTTTGCTAGCATAGTTAGATTATTGTTAGCATCTTAGCTTAATTATAAATTTTGGTTATGCATCTTCCAAATTTGGAATATTATGGTTGTAAAGGTGCTATTTAAGCACCCCTTGATAATGCAAATGTTAGCTTCTTTGTGTTTTGACTTTTTATCTAAAATTCCACATCAAATTTAGGTATCAAAGTTAAGGTCAAAATCAATTTTGGAAAATGCTTAACCAAAAGCTACATTTAAGCTAAGATGCTAACAATAATATAACTATGCTAGCAAAATCAAATTTCTTACAAAATCCTTGCTGTAAAAAATATGCCAACATTACAATTTGGTAGCATTTTTTTTTAATTTATTGCTTTGGACTTTAGACTTTAGGAAATAATAAAAATAAACTTAGCCTAAAACATAAAAATAAGCCTAATCCTAAATGATGTCCTCATCAGTAAAAGTAAGGTCATTTTCTTAGAAATAAAAATAAACATCTTTTCCCACAACCAATTATGCTTAAGGTTATTCCATGATTGTTACAATAGTTATAACAAATAATAATTATGGGTGCTCATTGGTTGTTTCTTGAGGAAAAAAATAATTACCAATCCTAGAATAGTGTTCATCCAAATAGTAGGGGAGGACCATGTGTGTCATTTGATAACCATAATTCCATCTTAGGAAAAGCACCAAATATGATCCAACTACCATCGTAACCACTAAGACATTAGTCATTATCAACAATTAGCTGTCTAGAATCCTTGTTGTTCATCCTAAGTTATTTCCTTTGCAAAATAGAGTATATACATGCCTACCCATGTTAGCATCCTCTTTCATTATGGTGCATATTTTATAGCTTATTTTTTATCTAAGACATAAGAATGTGCTCAAGAAAATGCTTTGAAATCTATTGTAGCTGTGGAATTTTGACACATTTCAAAATTCCTACTCCCTAGAAAAAATTGTATCCCTCCTCTACAATGTACCTTTCTCCCTTCAACTCCCTACCTCGATTCTCATATCATTTAAAACCGAATATTGTATTTTTTCCCCCTCTTTTTGCAAGATTCGAATGATTTCAATAAATTCAGAATGAACCAAATTTAGGTAAATCAAATGTGCACCTAAATTTTGTGCACTATTTGGATTTCACCTCCAATCTGGGTAATCCCATATTTTTAGTGAATTCAAAACTGTCCAAACGCCCAGATTGAAATAATTCTAAATTTCCGTAAACTGATCTGATCTATCTTCGTTGACCTCCTTATTTTCTTGACCTACCTTGATGTTAAATCCCATAGGCTACCCCTAGATAGACCTAATGATGATTTTGTAGGAAAATCCAAGAGGAGAAGATACTTTCTTGTGCTTTGATGTAAGTTCCAGAGGAGATCTCGGCATTCGATCATCATTCCATAAACTACTAGAGATGAAAATGAGTATTATTGATTTAAATTGTATTTGTCCTTAGTATGTATTTATCATTTTATAGATTTTAATGAATTTAGAAGCATCCAAATTCATTGATGAAACCCAAAATTGCTCTACATATCCTTAAACTTTATTGTTGCAGGTTTTTAAATCTAACCATTACAGGTTTGAATGAATTCGAAGTCATTTGAATTTGCTGAAGATATCCAAAATTACATAGACTTATGTTGAGGGTAATATCATGACCTTAGGTTTATAATAGTTATTCATTCTTGCATCTTAGTCTCTACAATATTTTTTGCTTTGTCGTATTTACTGTTTTTACTGCTTTTATTCCATCAAATTTACATTTTTTGCATTATATCTAGAGATCCATTACATTTCTCATGGTTTACTAAAAGAATTGAGGGGATTTGACTATCGTAGATCATAATTTTTTGTGGCCTAAGAAGATCTCCCACCCTTAACTATAATTTTTAGTTTCCTATTGTGAAATTGTAGGTTCTTAATATATTCAGACAGATCCAAATTCGCACTGATAGATTCAGCCAAATCCAAATTTGCTCTGACAAATCTGAAAGCATTTGATAGCAAACATCTGAATCAGGTAAGGATCTAAATCTTGTTTTTCTCAGTTTTTCTATATCTTAATTTTATATCCTTCTATTTTAGAAGCATTTGCATAAAAAAAAATCTCAAAAACATAGACTTAGTTGCATTATATTTTGCATCAATCATACTAGTTGGAAAAAACAAAAAAAAAAAATATACACATGTTAGCATAGAATCTACCTTTTGCTTTCAACATTTACAAAATCATTGCATCTTAATTAAATTTACAAGCTTTTAGTTAATTTATATACCATTTTTTCATGGAAAGTTGAATTTTATATAGTTAGGTATAGTTGCATTTGGCTGAACCCTAGGCGTGTGCACATCAAAGAATCCAAAAAACACCCACCTTACCTAGGCGTGGAAACTTCCATAAAGTGTTTCCTTGTGAACCCCACCTAATTCATCAACAAACACCAAGGAGAGCACAACTCGAGTTCTTCTCGTTTGAGATGTAGGTACATCATTTTCACTCCCTCTTTTAGGCATGGATCCATTAGCCTGAAGGAAAGAAATGCAAAAATTTTGGATCTACATTCTTTGGTGAACCCGACGTGAACACACCCTTATTTTTAAATTGTTGCTTTTTCTTTTATTTTTGAAAAAAAACTAAAAAATATCATTTAATCTTGTGTGTCTTAGATTAAGCCATATAAATAAGATAATTTTCAAATGAATTGAATCAATTTTTTTCATTTTTACATCATTTTCCCTAAAAAGAACCACAATCGATGAATTCTTCTACAAATTTGGCTAGTTTGGACACAATGGGACATACAATGAAGGTTTACGGACCTTAAGAAAGGGATTATCCTTTCACATGTACCCAAAAAACTTGAAACCTTTAATCAATATTTTAAAATTAGTCTGGTCCAACAATCATCATAGCCATGGAAAATAGCACGTATCTCTTTGAGGTGTATCACTGCCCATAGTGAACTGGGTGAGGACTGGTAGAACTTGGGCTTCATCATGGCTTGGACTTCATCACCAAGCATCTGTATGCGAGCATCCAGGTGAAAAACCTAATTGAAAAATGAGACAAATTGGCCTACAACTTGCAAAATGATTTGAAAAAAACTTTTAGTTAGATAAAATACTTTTATTTTAAGTTTTCTTGTCTTTTGCACTTTTACTTTGCTTTTTTCTAAAAACAAAACAAAAAATATATAAAAACAAAAAACAAAAAAATCTAGAAAAAATTTAAATGGTGGAAAATAGTGTTAAATAATCTACCCTTATTGACCTTAGGAAGGAACTTATAGAAAAAGAATTTAACATTCTCTTTCGAAGCAACAGGAAAAATTGGGAAGAGTTATGGCAAAACTTTGATCTCATTAAGAGAATGGCTAAGGAATTAAAACAAATTAAAAGTATAGACATAACGAAATCCTTAGGTGTAGATTACTACTCCCCCTATTTCAAAATCAAAAGGAGTTGTGAATGTTGGCTAGCGAACAAAAGGGCTAGCGTCCATTCCACAATTTTCCCGTGGGAAAGTTATTTTGAAGAATTAGTAACCGTTCACCAATTCCTAGCAAACCTAGAGGAAAAAGAGGTAGCTTTTGAGCAAAAAAGATGCTATCACAAAGCACCTAGAGCAGTCCTCTTTAGATAATTTTTCTATGATCTTCAATTCCAACCCCCTACTTATGGGACTAAGAATCTTACTCTTGTTCACTTCATTCACCTTTTGAAAAATAACTTTGTGTTCAAAGAATAATATTTTATGATCCCAAGAGATTTAGAGCCTATCAATGACATCTATAAGCTCTTTCAAGAAGAGTAAATTACATTTTTCTATTATTTAAAATTTTTGTAAATACTTAGTATAAAAAGCCTTTTTAATATAATATAAAAACAAAAACACAAAAAAAAATAGGAGTAGCATCGAAAAAAAAACAACAAAAGATGCCTAAAACCTTAAGGAATGGTAAACAAGTGGCAACCAACTCTGAAGGGAAATCAGATAATTAAAACCCTAATACCAAAACAAAGATAGAAGAAATACAATAAGAACAAGTTGCAAAAATAGAACAAAATGAAGAAGACAAAACAATTAACCCCTTTGATCCTAAAATGGGACCTCAATGGGACATTCATTTTGATTCTATGCAACACTTCTATGAATTTCTAAATCACAATCGAGCTAATCTTGCTCATGAATTTGAAATAGAAGACCAACTCAAGAGAGGTAATTTTTCAATTGAAACAGCTTTAGAAGAAGCTTTTCAACTTTACCCACAACCAAAGACATATGAGAGTGATAATCTTCCTCTATTACAACCTGCCACTCAGAATGATCATTCCTTAAGTACCACCCAAATTCAATCAACTATGACATTACAACACAAACCTATTTTTGCAACCACTACTACTACCCAAAAATAACCTTCTTCTTTTTCCAACAATAACTTTCTCTATCAATATTTTAATAATCTATTTATTCAAGCCTCAACATCTCAAAAAAATAAAAAGTGAAAATATCAACTTCCTCTCAACCAACTTTGCAACAAAATATACCTCCTTATAAGCTCATAAACCCTCCAAATTCAAATCCTAAGCATGACAATATTACCATTTCAACGCCTTATGCGGAAGCACAACATACATATTATCCTTCCTATACAAACATAGCAGCATAGAATAAACATAATGGGCAACCACATCATCTTGAAGCTATAGTCCAAAAATTAGCTTCAGGATTAGATCAAATAGATCCTTATCACCCTATATATATTTATAAGGAAATGTGCAATCAACCATTAGACCCTATGGTTGCCGCTAGACCATATCCTAAACGCTTGCCCATGCCAATTTTACCAATTTATAAGGGGATTGAATATCTGATTGAGCATATTTGCATGTTTATGATCGCTTGATATTATATTGCATATGATGACATGTTGCTATTAAAAATATTTCCAAAAAGCTTAGGAGGTATGGCCTTGGAATGGTATTATCAACTACCAACACACTCCTTGAGAAACTTTGAAGAAACTGTGGACTTTTTTGTACATCAATTTGGTGCCTATATAAAAATACATGTTATAATTAAGGATTTGCACAACCTAAAACAATGGAAATAAGAAAGTTTCATAGAATTTCTAGCTCAATCGAGAAAATTTTTAGGCAAATTACATTTTGCCCTACCTCCAAGAGAAATGCTAGAAATTTTCATTGGAAATTTACAAGAACAATTATCCTATGAGAAGGCCACAACCATTGTAACCTCTTTTCATCAAGAAATACATTTGGTAAGAAGGGTAGAAGAATACCTTATCATAAGAGGACAACTTAAAAGGAATAATGAGGATAAATCATCTAAAAATCAATACAAAAATAAGCATGTGGTAGGAGATGGGATCATAGATAGTAGACCTCCTCCAAATATTAATACCGTAGAAACAACAAAGAAGTTTGTGTTAAAAGCACCTCAAAAACCTCCACAATGGAACTTCATGAAATTAAATCAAACTTTGACAATGGTCTTACCACAATTGGTAGAAATAAGCTTTGATAAAATTACCAAAGATAAGGCAACCTGATACTTCCTAGCCTTGGTATAGACCATACCAACATTGTGATTTCCATCAATTGGACAAACATCCAACCAAAACTTGTAGAAGATTAAAACACTTGGTACAAGACTTGATTGATAATGGAAAATTGGGAGTGGAAAATCCTCTACCAAATTCTAATTTACCAATAGACTCACAAAAGCAACAGGTACAAAATGTTAATCAAAATCTAGACATATTCCAAAAACTATTACCAAATTGTGGTAAGGAAGTTGTGAAACAGCTAGATTATAAGAGTGTGCCTCATCCAATACATTATGTGGGAATGGTTAGTATTCACCTACCATCGCAACTCTCGCAAACTACATTTGTGCCTACTCAATCCATTGTCATGATTGAGCAATTTCAAAGAAGAAATTTACAATCCCCATATTTGGACCATACAAAAATTGAAATAGAATCTAAAGTATATATTAGTTCTTTTCATTCTAATAGTTCAAAATATGAATCAGGACCAATTTTACCCATTATATATTTGTTAGTTCCAGAGGAACCATTTCCAATAATGATAACAACACATCTGTCTTCACAACAACTTCTTTCCATAGAACAAACATCAACTGCTACTCTCACCCATACCTTTGAAACATAAGACCAACTCAAGAGAGGTGATTTTTCAATTGAAGCAACTTTAGAAAAAACTTTTCAACTTCACCCACAACCAGAGATATATGAGAGTGATAATCTTCCTCCATTATAACCTACCACTCATAATGATCATTCCTTAGGTATCACCCAAATTCAAACAACTATGGCATTGCAACATAAACTTGTTTTTGCAACCACTACTACTACCCAAAAATAACCTTCTTCTTTTGCCAATAATAACTTTCTCTCTCAATATTTTAACAATCAATTTATTCAAGCCTCAACATCTCAAAAAAATAAAAATATGAAAATCCCAACTTCCTCTCAACCAACTTTACAACAAAATATACCTCCTTATAAGCTCATAAACCCTCCAACTTCAAATCCTATGCATAACAATATTACTATTTCAACTCCTAATGTGGTAGCACAACATACATATTATCATTTCTATACAAACATAGCAGCATAGAATAAACATAATGGGCAACCACATCATCTTGAAGCTATAGTCCAACAATTATCTTCATGATTAGATCAAATAGACCCTTATCGCCCTACATACAATTATAAGGAAATGTGCAATCAACCATTAGATCCTATGGTTACCACTAGACCATATCCTAAATGCTTCCCCATACCAATTTTGCCAATTTAGAAGGGGATTGAAGATCCAATTGAGCATCTTCACTTGTTTAGGACTGCTTTCCATGACATTGCATATGATGACATGTTACTATTAAAATATTTCTAAAAAGCTTAGGATGTATGGCCTTGGAATGGTATTATCAACTACCAACACTCTCCTTGAGAAAATTTGAAGAAACTATGAAGTTTTTTGTACATCAATTTGGTACCTATATAGAAATACATGTTACAATTAAGTATTTGTACAACTTAAAAGAATGGAAAGAAGAAATTTTCATAGAATTTTTAGCTCGATGGAGAAAATTTTTAGGTAAATTACATTTTGCCCTACCTCTAAAAGAAGTGCTAGAAATTTTCCTAGAAATTTACAAGAACAATTATCATATGATTTGGCCACTGCCACCGTAAAATCTTTTGATCAAGCTATATATTTGGAAAGAAGGGTAGAAGAAGACCTTATCAAAAAAGGACAAATTAAAAGGAAGGATGAGGATAAATCATCTAAAAATAAACACAAAAACAAGCATGTGGTAGGAGATGGGGTCATAGATAATAGACCTCCTCCAAATATCAATACCACAAAAACCACAAAGAATTTTGTGTTAAAATCACCTCAAAACCTCCAAAATGAAACTTCATGAAATTAAATCAACCTTTGACAATGGTCTTACCGCAATTGGTAGAAATAGGTTTGATAAAATTGCTAGAGATAAGGCAACCTAATACTTCACAGCCTTGGTATAGACCAGATCAACATTGTGATTTCCATCAAGTGGATAAACATCCAACCAACACTTGTAGAAGAATAAAAAACTTGGTACAATAATTGATTTATAATGGAAAATTGGGAGTGGAAAATCCTCTGCCAAATTCTAATTCCCCAATAGACTCACAAAAGCAACAGGCACAAAATTTAATCAAAATCTAGACATCTTCCAAAACCCATTACCAAATCGTTGTAAGGAAGCTATGAATTAACTAGATTATAAGAGTGTGTTTCATACAACATGTTATGTGGGAATGGTTAGTAGTCACCTACCATTGCAACTCCTACAAACTATATTTGTTCCTACTCAATCCATTGTCACGATTGAGCAATTTCAAGCAAAAAATTGCAATCCCCATCTTTGGAACATACAAAAAATGAAATAGAATCTGAAGTAGATATTAGTTATTTTAATTCTAACAGTTTAGTAGATGAATCGGGACTAATTTTATCCATTACAAATTTTTTAGTTCCATAGGAACCATTTCCAATAATAATAACAACCCATCCTTCTTCACAACAACTTCTTTCCATAGAACAAACATCAACTGCTAGATCACAATCTATTCAAAATGATTTTTCTATTCCACATAAATCAAGCAACATTGTGGCTATAGTTGGAGCCATTACTAGACAACAAGCTCAAGATTAGAATTCTCAAACTCAATTACCTACAATTAAACCAAAATGATGTGGATCAACCATCTTTTGTTCTAAAACCACCTCATAAGGGGAAAAATGTAATTCGACCTCAACAGAAGACTCCTTTTGATATTAATGAACAAATAGCTAAAATAATAGCTAGGATTTCTCTTCTTGACCTTTTGAGGACTTCATCTATTCATAGGAAAGAATTAATGAATACCCTAATTCAAATGATGGTACCTCAAGATATAGAGCCAACTACCACAGTCAATGCTATAGCCTCTCAAGGAGTTGACTACATTGATTTTCTTGACAAAGATATACCTCCTCAAAGTATGCATAGGGATAATCCTTTATACATAACAACATTAGTTAGATATGTATGTGTTAGGTATTTATTGATAATGGTTCATCTCTGAATATTTATAACTATGAATTTTTCAAAATGTTTAGATTAAAAAATGAAGATTTAAGAAGAACTGAAATGATCATTAAGGCTTTTAATGATGAAACCCAAGAAACTTATGGTGTGATATCCATCCCATTACAATTTGGTCCTAGAATTTTGGATACATCTATTTTTTTTGTAACTTGTCCAACATCATACAACATCCTTCTAGGATGCCCTTGGATCAATGCAATGAGGGTAATCCCATCGACTTTGCACCAGTGTGTAAAATTCGAGTTTAAAAATACATTAGTCACCATTCATGGAGACCCTAGATCATTTAAAATATTTGCAATGGTGGATCCCATTAATGTCCCATTTTGTCCAACCCTGACATCATTTTCCTCTGTTCCTTTGAAGTCTTCTCCCCCAAATATTGAACCGTTATCTTCTTCTAACACACCTATACCTTCTACAATTGATAATCCTTCTACATCATACCCTCTTACAGATGAGGCTTTACTAGATTTATCCACCATATTAGCACCCATAGATCATGCTAATTTTTTGTACAAGACTCTATTATCTTATCTCAATTATTGTCATCCCTGCGAACAACAAGTTTACCTCACAAACAAGGAAACATATATCATGTTGGGAGTTGTACTTTTATTTCCATAGGGCGTTACTTCAATAAAATCAACATTAAATAAATGAGATTTACATTTGATGAGAATAATTTTGCTCAATGTTATTTCTCCAATAGATATATAAAATCTAAGAAAATTATGTGTGATTTGATTATAAGGGTAAAGGTTTGGATCATTTTGAAAATGGCATATGTGAACCCTTTGAGGTTGAGGAATGGTCTACCCGATGTGGTATCAGCTATATTCCTATGAAATCTTAGCCTTTTACCTTCGATGAAGATGATCACCTAACCAGATATGGTGAATATTTAGAAAATCAAAATTATTTAATGAATATTAATAAGAGAAAGAAAACTCAATTGTTTTTTTACAATATGATTTTAGTGGTCATCCGAAAATGATTACCACTCTAGATGAGTGTGTAGAAGGAGATGTTTTTTTTTTAAATCCTCCTCGAAGAAGTCATGAGAAATAGTTTCTTCTTTGATGGATCTATCCCATGTATAGCTCATGTTCAAACTGCAACCGCACAGGAAGAGTTAGCCAAACTATCCCTAGAAGAACTCTAGGAAATAGGTGTTTCACCAACCCCTCCTAACTTTGAAAGGGACTTGAGTATTTTGGTAGAATATATTTTAAAAATTAATATTGAAACAAAAACCAATCCTCACATGGTTAAAATCAGAGCTGCTTTGAATAAATAAGAACAAAGTAAAATTAGTAAATACACAAAACTTCTTGTAGAATACCCTAACATATTCACATGGACATATACGGATATGCTTAGCTTAGATTTTTATGTAGTCATGCATCTCTTAGTAGTTCGTCTTAACACTAAACCTATAAAATAGAAACTTAGGAAAATGCATTCTAAAATAGCCTTATTGGTTAAATATGAATTGCAAAAAAAATTAGTTGTTGATTTCATTCAAGCCATAGACTATTTTTATTGGATATCTAATTTTATCCCAGTAACCAAAAAAGAGGCTACTAAAATCAGAGTATGTACTGATTTTAAGGATATCAATGTTGCATGTCCCAAAGATGAATTTCCCATTTCTTATATGGATCAAATTATTGATTTCATGGTAGGAAGTGGGATGTTATCCCTTATGGATGGATTTTTAGGATATAATCAAATTTGCATAGCACCAAAATATCAACCTAAAACTGCCTTCATTACACCATGGGGAAATTTCTATTGGAAAGTAATGCCCTTTGGTTTAAAGAATACAAGGGAAACTTATCAACGAGATATGACATATGTATTTCATAATATGATGTATGACATTCTACATGATTATATGGATGACATCATAGCTTGATATATTAATAAGCAAGAGTGCATTCCCAACTTACGATGAGTATTTAATAGACTCTATGAGTATAAAGTCTGTTTAAACCTTGAAAAATGTGTTTTTGGAATAAAATCTAGTAAATTTTTAGGATTTATTGTTTCTATGTGAATAATAGAGGTATATCCTATCAAAATCAAGTCTATTATCAATATGCCACCACCAAAACAATTGATAGAACTCAGGATTCTACAAGGTAATCTCCAATCCATTCATCGTTTCATTGATAAATTGGTAGATAAATGTCAAAATTTTATTAAGCTAATTAAGAAAGATACCCCTTTTAAAAGGGATGAGAAATTTCAAGAAGCCTTGGAAGATCTTAAAAATATCTACTTACACTACCAGTACTCATTCCACCTAGGCTTGAGCATCCTTTTATTTTATACATTTCTACCTTAGAACTTGCGTTAGGAGCCATGCTTGAGAAACATGATGAGGATAAGAAATAAAGAGTTATTTATTACATAACAAGAACTTTGGTAAGTTATGAGACTTGTTATACTCCTCTATAAAATCTTTTTTTAGCTATTGTATTCTCTATGCAAAAACTGTGACATTATATGCTTAGCAAGAAAATATTTGTCATCGCAAAATTTGATCCATTGGGATACTTGATGAGTAGACCTTATTTATAAGGACAAGCAACAAAATGGGTTCTTGCTCTAAGTGAATTTTACCTAACCTTTATTGTTCAAAAATCCATTAAAGGGTAAGTCATAGACGACCAACTCGTTGTTGCCCCTCTTGAATCTACTCATCCATTAAAAATAGAATTTCCAGATCAATGCCTTACTTTAGAAGATGAGCATCTAAACTCTTGGTCTCTGTGTTTTTATGGAGCCCATTGTATGAGTGAAGTGGGTGCAGATATCATATTTATGTCTCCACAAAAACAACTTATCCCATTATCTTTCAAACTCCAATTTTCTTGCACAAATAATACAGTATAATATGAAGCCTTGATTCTTAGGTTACGAGCA
Organism: Wollemia nobilis; assembly: GCA_028583015.1. Taxonomy (NCBI): domain Eukaryota; kingdom Viridiplantae; phylum Streptophyta; class Pinopsida; order Araucariales; family Araucariaceae; genus Wollemia; species Wollemia nobilis. The sequence goes on along the minus strand of JAQPPZ010004166.1, from coordinate 2,822,870 downwards.
GCTTTAACCTTGAATATTAAAATATTATCAATTTTTGAAGACTTGAAAATTGTGGTAAATCATATCAATTATGACTATGATCATCAGTGGCTATGGAAAAACATAGAGAATCAGAGTGCAGCAACATCCTCAGACTTAGGCTACCCCTATAAGTAGCACTAAAACTGGTATTTTGTTGTGTGCTTTTAAAAATGTTTCAGAATAGCACTAATTAGTGAATATAGAGAAAGAATTAAGGAAAATTTTGTAGGTTTTTATTTGTTTGTTGTTAGCTACTATTAGGAACAGTGGTTTTTGTTATTATCTACTCTAGCCCCTAGAATCCAGCAACTAAGATTCTAACTACACATGTGTATAGCGGATATGATTGTACACCACTTTTCATAGAGGCAACCACTATTAGAAATGTGTGTAGGTTAGCATGCTTGGAGCCTACTTAAAGGCTATTCCACTTTAGTTTACATATACATTTTTTGAATCTGAAACGTCTGTTACATGTATTATTTTTGAAATATAAAATATTATTTTCATACATATAGTTGAAATATCATGGTGTGTTGTTTGATGCATTGTTATTTTTATTTAAAGTAAAATGAACACCACACACCTCATGTTTCAAATATTAAACATCAGTTGAATTGGGCTCTAATTTATCAAGACCAACTATGGATGTCATTACCACTTGGTTGGCTTGCTTATTGAGAGTTTTAGTTACCTAACTGTGGCCAAGGATGATCCAAGAACCATTAAAGCTATAGAAAATAGCATGCACTTCTCTTCTGAGAGTGTATCGTTGCCCACGGTGGATTGGGTGAGGATCTATAGGACCTGTGCTCCCTGACCAGATATGGGTTTCATCTCCATATCTCAGTGGGTATGAAAACCTAGACTTCATCACTGGGTTTTTCACTGTGAGTATACAGGTGAAATCCTTTAACAATTTGAGAGTATCATCAACAATTTTTAAACGTGATAAGAGCAAAATAAAATTTCCAACACATATTAAGACACAAGATAATTTTTTAGAACACAAATAATCCTTAAAAGAGATAAATATTTGTATACTTTTTTTTTCCTAAAACACGTATGAGATAAATTCAAAATAAATGGTCACTACATGGAGTAGCGCTTAGTCTACGACTGATTTAGCAACCAATGCACCAGAGGGTATAGACCACCCTAGAGGCAATACACCTACCCAAAACATACCTGAACGATGTTCGGGTGGTCTCAGAGGAGACAACACTACTCATGAGGGATCTCATCAAGAAACCCCACTTAGGAGAACTAATGCTAGATCTTATTGTGATCCATATGAGGGTATTTCTAGACCTCCTTCATCTCATCATACTGAGAGACAAAATCCACCCAAAAAGGGGTAAGGTAGAGGGATTTCATCCATTCACATACCCATCCTAGTGCCAAATCCTTCCAAGTATGGAGTATTTCATCTATCATATCGTAATATTGGTGAAATAGGTACGCCTCTCGACCAACCATGGAAAACCCATCAGTTTGATTTCCTATATCAAGGTGTTGGAGGATCATACCATAGGGCCTCTTCTACTACCCATTATCATTTTGAGAGTGTGCATACCAAATGAGTAGTACATCATACTTATGCCCAAGTTGAGTGTTCTAAATTAGCACACAAATCCACCATCCCATCCACACATGAGGGCACTAAACATAGGATTGATTATGGTGTTAGTGATACCTCGATAGATAGAGGTAAGATTATAGCCAAATATTCATTTAGAATAGACATTTCCAAATCCCCTCACATAGATTTGTGAATTCATAGACCTTATATAGTAGACTAATCAGATCGAGTACCTAGGCCTTATGTAGTTCATAGAGAAATTACTCCAAGATCAATTGGAGAACTTGTGCATTCAACATGAGTGTTTAGAGTAAGAACATAGAACAACAAAGGTTACATCACCAATATTTTTGTGAACACCACCTGAGAGAATAATGAATCCTTGAGTAAAAAGAATTATAAGAGTGATCAAACAAATTAGATCAAGCAGAAATACCCCCACCTAGTAATTATAGGCAACAACACAATGAAAGATGTGCTACATCTCATCCTGAGTTGTGTAATAGGTAAACATACAATCATCCTTACCACACATCACAACATGCTTCTAAGCAATAGCAACTCCAAGTGCTAAATATGCCTAAGCATGATCAATATGAGGAATCAAAATAAGATGATAAGGAGTAACAGTATCCTAAACCATCCTCTGTGGACTTGGTCGATGACTACAATCGACCAACTTGTTCCCATAGAAACCTACCACCGCTTGCTCCCTGAAGACCTCTTCTAGAGGATGAAATCATTTCATATCAAGGGTATAAAGTACTCATCGAGTGGATTCAATCCTTCGAAAAATAAGATGTGGTTTTTTAGAAGCCCACTTTGAACAAAATTTACAACCAATCCCTTTTCCCGTCAATATTGAATCCAGTTTATCCTAAACACTTTGAAATATGTAAGGTATAGTATCACTAGCTTTGAATAGCTAGCAAATTCTTTCCTTAAACGTTTCTTATTTGGCATCAAGAAGAAGGCTAACCCTTCTGACTTGTCAAGATTATGTCAATACAATGATGAGTTGGTTATGTACTATAGGAATCAGTGGCAAAGAATAATTTTAAGACTTCCATTCACCATTCCCACATCTGAACTAACTTAGATATTCACCAAGATTTATGCTAAATACCTATCATTGTTGCTTGAACTATAATAGTACACAACATTCGAGGAGGCTTTGGTGCAAGCCAAAGTTATTGAGGACATTAAGGTCCAAGAGGGAGATTTGAAGCTCCATAAAAAGGACTACAATAATAAGAAAACATGTAATAAACCACATTAGGATAAAACTACACTTACAAATCAAGTTATATTGAATATTCCAAAAGAAGACAAGAGCCAACAACAACCGAACTATCTGGCTCAACCTTTACCAATGTATTACAATCAATGTAAAGAGAACCATATGCAAAAATGACAACATCGAACACCTTGCAACTACATGCCATTGCCTGAATATTTGGCATCACTTTTCAACCACTTATGCAAGGCTAAAGTTCTAATCTTGCCTGAGATACACACCCTTGATCCTGATTGCCCAAAACCTAAAGGGTATAGGGAAGATTTATATTGTGCATATTATAGGCAAAACGATCATGATATCTAGGATTGCATATCATTCAAAAATGTGGTGCAAAATATGTTAGACAAGAATGATTTGCAAATAGATAGCCCCATTGACTATCTATAATCAATAAATAAACATATTCAAAAATCCCTTACCTAATCATGAGGTCCAAAATGATCAAATTGAATATGTGAATGAGGTGCACATAGCCTCGCCCAATGAGGGTTTATCAACATGATAAATATTACATCAAGAAGTAAGAAATACCTTGATCAGTCCATATCATCAAAACATCCGATCAAATTTGATCATGTGTCACAACCCTTATGACCATTAAATGCCATTCAATCATATAAGGATCCTGTGATCACATTTCAAAGGCAAGAGATTAAACCAATCCCTAGTAATGAACTCAATATACCACTGCATATCATAGTAAGCATCAATCATATTCTATACAAGTGAGTGTTGGTTGATACTGGTTTGTCCATTAACATCATCACTGTTATGGCTTTGAAACATATGAATCTTCCACCTTCACACATTACAGACTCAAAATTCACATTAAGAGCCTTTAATGATTCCACTTCCTCTACAGTCGGTACAATAGTCCTACCTATCTAGGTTGGGATAAAGACCATGCCTAGATTGTATCACATATTAGAAGGTGAGAGGTAATACAACATATTATTATGGAGATCTTGGATAGGGACATGGAAAGTATGCCATCCATAGTGCATCAATACCTTAAATTCATGCATCAAGAGCAAGTGTATGTGGTTCACAATGATCACATGAATATCTTGCAATATGCAAACCCTAGAACATTCATTCAGATGAAATTATAAAATATTTAACTAAAGCTTACATCAAGCCATCGCTACCTACTTCCATCAATAAAAATCATGCTATCACATTACCTGATGAGAAGGAGAAAACATCAGTTGACATAGCTAAGATAGAATCACCTCAGCAAGTTGATGACCATTCCACAACTTGTTCAAAATATAAAACACCTTCTTACGAGTTTGTGGGAATGGTCAATATCAAAACAAAGAACTAAGTTTCTCTTAAACAATCAGAACAACGAATATTTCCATCAAAAATTGTTGCCACATTAGAAGTGCCACCACAATTTAAATTAGTCACACCTAATTCATTTCTCATACCACCTTCTCAAGAGCAAGGATGGGTGTTTCCCCCACATAAAACTAGGGGTACTCAAGATGGTACAGTTAAACACTATAGAGTGGAACATAAACATGAATTGAGTCACAAACATGCATATGTGGATGCAACTATTAAAATAGATCATCAAGAGACATCCATGTCTTCTCAGACAAAGGAGACCTATGATTTACATTTACTTAAGGGTTATTTAGCACCCACTTTTTACCTCTTGTAGCTATAAATAGTCATCCATACCCTTTAATAGTGATACATTCCAAATCCCTATCAGTCTTGCAACACATTCTTAGATCACCTATATATGATGGAAACCCAAATGGATTAGAAAAGTGATGCATTGCAACTAATATGGTACCAACTCACAAGCATGTAACTACAAAAACAAATTGTATTTGAGGTCAAACCACCTCCTACGTATCCATAATAAAAGCCTCAACAAGAGCAAGCACAAAGTCAACCGTACCAATTACCGTGTATTTATACACTGCTACCCAAACCTATTATATCAATTTTCAATCGATTATGTATCGTAAATTCAATCATGAGGTTCTCCCCTTAGATATAAATAATTTGAAACCCTAAATATATAAGGAAGAGGTATATTATCTATATCATAGACAAAATGGTCATGACATTTAGTCATATTATAGTTTCAAGACCATAATACAAGATATGCTTGAAAGAGATCAACTTCAAATTGACAACCAACAAATAAGCATAGTCATCAATTCGTAAGCAGTAGGAGCTACCTAAGCAGACAATCAAGATATCTATAGCTCAACCCCTTTCCCAAAATTAGCTAGTATGTTCTACACACTCAAAATTCTAGCAGTGTATTTAGACTCCATTGAATGAGTCTATGTCAACCATTTTTTAGAAGCTATAAGAAGCTAAGGCTATCATTTTACCTAACATACACCCTTTTGACCCAAAAAAAGCTAAACCTAAGGGTTATAGGGAGGATCACTTCTACCTTTATCATCGAATAGAGGGCCATGACATTCATAATTGTTATAGTTTTAAACATGTCATCCAAGACCTTATTGACAAGGGGGCCTCATTCATATATGGTTCATCCACCTTAGTTCAGCCCACTTCATTTCATGCTTCATCATTCCATTTGTGACCCTAAGGTCAGTCGCATCCTTGTAAGAAAAGTAAGCCACCTCATCGAGTTGTCATATTTTTGATGACTACTTCAGACCCATTTAAAAAACTATACGAGGCACATGCAATCACATTGCCAAAAGTCAAACCAAAAATACCTTAGTCTAGGTCACATGATGAAAGCCTCTATTGTATCTATCATCATATAAATGGGCATGACATCCATGGTTGATATTCATTCAAGAATGTGGTTGAATAAATGGTAGAATGGAATGAGCTCCACGCAGTTAGTTCACTTATTTTACCCCATAAAATTATTGGCACCTCACAAAGTTTCATGCCCCAACAGTAAGAGTTGATTTTTGTCACTTTTCCTAAGCAGGTCGATTACATTACAGTGAATGGCATGCACAATGGGGGTCTTCAAGGTAGCACACCTTCACCATCATCCACATCATAATCAATGAAGCAAAGTGATAACTCTAAAGGTATCGCACCTTCCTCACTTTTATTGAGTAGCACACACATTGGGGGTACCTAAGGTATTGTATCTTCCCCCTAAAAAACATCAAAACCCAAAAAAAATAGAAAACAACAAAAACACAAAAATAATTCAAAAAAACAAAAACATTTACATTTTGCATTTCATTATATGCATTTAGTTAATTGCATTGCATTTGGTATTTTCTTCCATTGTTCTTGCATTAGAATAGGTTGTGTTTACAATCTTATGAACTACACCACATTTGTATGCTAATCATGCATCCTTGAATCATCATCATTCATCATTCCTTGTGAGTAATTATATTTTTTAACACAACCTTATGAGTTTCTATTAGGTGTATACTAGGGTTTTCCAATCATTCAGCCATACCTAGTGATATTCTTAGATTTTATAGAAAGCTATATTGACTTTCAAATGTGAGGTCTAGTTTTGATAGTACCTTGCATATTTCACCAAGATTTCTTGTCCTTGTGATGTATATTGACCTGCACCATGAATTTTTCTACATATGAGACCAATCGATGCTAAATCTCATGGCTCAAATGCTGATTTGAATAGCCTTTTTTTGGCTCTTTCATTTGCTTTGAAATGGCCACTTGAAGACTATAATTTTCTTTCTGGATGTTGTAATACCTTTTAGAGGCTATATCTTTTGTCCTTCTTGGTTTTTTTTGAAAGGACAAGAATTATGCTTCTCATGTAACATAAATATCCCTATAGTAGTTAATATAGAACACCTTAACTTACACCAAAGTTTTAGGCCGTATGTCTTCTTCTCCAAGTTTCTAATTTCTTTTATGAAGTGACTTCTTGAGGGCATATAGTGATCTAATAACACTAACCTCACTTGCTTGAATATTTTGCACTAATAATTTCAAGCAACTAATATGCCCTTCTTTTGGTGACTTGCTTTCACCAAGATATGTTGCAGGTTTTGTGTGCTCAATAGTGTCCTTTGACACTTCAACTTAATCCTGCTCGTGCACTAATTCTCACCTTTGAACAAATTTAATGCACTTAAAAAGTCTCTTAAGTATAACTAGTATAGTGTACTTATTAATATCACTTTATTTCTCCTCCAAAGTAACTTGTAATATGCACTAATAATAACTCTTGGATGCACTATAATCTCTACAACTTTAACTTAAAAATAATATATCTAATCTCCTATTTAATGTGTAGGTATTAACCTTAAACAAAACTATCTTTTGCACTCCCTTGAAGATTATAATTTTCAACCTTCTCTTTTAAAAAAATTTTAAACTCTAATATGGTGCTTAACGAATCTTAATAATGAACCAAAATTTTAAAGTTCATCTAATGAACCTTTTTGCACCAAATTTTCTTACCTTAATTATCTTTGTAGATTAATTATTGCTAAGTGATTAGATTCACCTTATTGTTACCTTGTACTTGATGAACTTGCAACTCTTCTTTACTATCCAAAATAGTTCTTTATCTCACCTATTTGTAGCTTTAAAACCCTCTAACTTGCTCCTCTGAATCTGTAGTAGGTGACTTTAAATATCCTTTAGAGTGTATTATATAAATTTAAATTTTTGCAGGTAGTGATTTTGTCCTAATTGTTGCCCTTTTGTAGTAAATTTTTCATTGAAATGTTGTCCTTGAAACTCAAAAATCTAGTAGGGAACTCTCCAAATAACATCTGAGTTTTCCTTCAAGAAACCTTTAGTATTCTATTGAAGATTCAGCAAACCCTTATCTCTGAATTATCCTTCTAGCCTTCAAAGGCAATCTTCAAACCTCTCAGGTTTGGTAGTAATATCTAGCTCTTTTCTCCTTCAACCTCATTGTATAATTCTAACTTAAATCTAGGCCTTCTTCTCAATAATCTAACAATCTTGATATCTTCACCAATATCCTTCAAAATTTAACAAGCTCCTTGCCAAATCTATATTTGTTTGGACTTATTGTCGGATGGCAACAATTGTCCCAAAAAACTTCCTTTATTAGGAACTTCTCTATGGTGGTAAATTTCTCCAATGAATTCCCATCATAAGTCATTTTAATGGTCTTCTCTAAATATCCTTAAATGAGGCTCACCAATACTTCTTATTTTCTTGAGACCTATTCTAGGTATTCAATCTCGTAGCTCTTATGGCATTCCAAATGAAAACTTTTCTTCATCCTTCTTCTATGGAATTATTGGTAATGAGATCTTTCTCTTGGATCTCTATAGTCTACTACTTTTGGGATCTATAATAGGACCTTGCTAGTCCTTCTTCTACAATCTACAAGATCCAATGGAGATCACCAACCTCCAATCTTCCAGAATTGAGATTTCTTTAATGAGACCTCTCGTAGGTCTTCTTCAGTTTCTCTAGCTGATTTCTTCAATCTACAATGAAGATCACCAATCTCCTATCTTCTTCTAGACTTTTCTCTAGAGTATTTTGAATTAGTAGTAAGGCTACTATGGCATTTTTTTCTTCTGCACTCTACGAGTTTACAATCTCTAGTAATGGGATATTTTCTTTGTTAGAAATAGATTATATTACATCATTTGGATCATGTAAATGTACCTTCCTAGGTACATACTTAGGACATTAGATTACTTTAGGGAGAATTTATCTAGTTAATTTATGCAATGTAATAAATGCACAAGTGTCAATGTGGAAGCTATATATGTGCAATTCATCCCTTGTACGACTAGGTAGAGTGTTGGCCAAGGAACCTATCTTCCTATATAAAAAGACCTTATTGTAACAAGTAGATATATAGAAACATATACAAAAACATATAGATAGATAGGTAGTAGCATAGTGTTGTGTGGATCACCATATATTGGTGATGGGTGCAATGTAGTCTAGTAGCTTTGTTAATGGAGTGTTCATTTTCTCCATAGCTACATTGTATTTATTTTCATAATTTCCATTTATAGCATAATTTAATCATCTCGTAGATTTACTTTATTTCATATTATTTTGCATCTTATGATTGCTATCTCCCATTGCATGTTGTATCAAAAGCTAACAATGGTATCAGTGCTATGGTAGATCTAGCCATAATAGATCTAGCTATGGTAGATCAATAGGAAAACCACCATTATCAATGAGCCTAAGTTTTTTGTCAACCTAACGTATTGTTGGACCAACCACTACCAAAACTCTCAAAAGAGTCGAGGTGGTAGAATTAGGGAGAGCCACAAGTGAGGATTGAGACTACATTTGGCTAGATTATTTCCACAAAGTTGTAGGAAAACTCATGAAGACTAGGACTCAACATTCAATCCACTAGATTGACAAATCAACTAGTGAAGATTATTCAAGATATCTAAAATTTATTAGCTATTACCTAAAATTTCTTTTGTTGTAGAAAATTAATTCTTAGATGATTGGGATTTCTCCTACAACCAAAAGCTAAGAGACTTCAACTTCATTGCCCGAAGTTTGGTGTACCTTCATAGTGCAAATATTAGTTCCTTGTGCAAGAAAAGAATACTATGGAAGAAGACTTCTGAAGAAGAGTCATGGTGAAGTTAGGAGATTGGAGATATCCATTGCTAGATTGAGAAATTCACAGAAAAATAAAAGACCATATAAGATTTGATCCATAATAAAATGCCACGAAAGTCTTTTTCTAGAAGAAAAGGCCACAAAATCCTTGATATTAAAGAAAATACCACAGAAGCCTTGATATTAAAAAAGACCATAGAAGCCTTGATACTGAAAAAGGACACAAAAGCCTTGATACTGAAAAAGGATACAGAAGCCTTGATACTGAAAAAGACCACAAAAGCCTTGATATTGAAAAAGGCCATAGAATCCTTGATCCTAAAAAATACTCTAGAAGAGGGTATCTAAATTAGAAGTAGATTAAATATTTCAATACTAACACTTTTTTGCAAGGAAATGATATTTAGTGAGTTGGGAAACTTCCTACAAGAAATTTAGGAAGAGTATCTTCTTTAGAATAAATCCAACACTTGAAGCAAAACTAAAGATAAAGATATCAAGAGAAGATCTCATTGAATAACTTCCAGTCTCTAAAGAACAAGAAGGACTAGGAAAGTCTTGCTCGAATCTAGAAGCAACAAAATTAGAAGATCCAAAAGATCTTACCACCAACACTTCCAGAAGTAGAAGGTTGAAGTAAAGGTCTCAAGGAAGACCAAAAGAAGCTACAAGATCAAATACCTTTGGAAGGCCTCAATGAGCATCCAATAAAAATCTTGGAGAGTCTTACTGAAGAAATCATCAAAGGAAGACTCATTAGAGAAATTCACTATAGAAGATAGTGAAAGATTTGGGATAATTATTGTCATCCGATAACAAGCCTAAAATAAGAAGAAGAATTTGAAAAGGAGTTCCAAATACTAGAAGACCTCAAGATATTCAAAATCTTGAGAAGAAGATCCTACTTGAAGTTAGAATTTGACTTGAAGATAGAAGAAGCTTGCCAAATTTGGGAGACTTGAAGATTACCTCTCATAGCAAGAAGGCATCATTTGTTGAGATAAATACTTCAAAAGCATCTATAGAAAAAAGGAGGAGACTACAATAGGAGAACAAGCCACCAAATCCTAGGCTTATTAAAAAAAAATTGAGACTACTTTTTGTTGAAGAAGAAACTAAGCAGCAAGATCCTACTCAAAGCAGCAACTTGGTTATCTTAGACACCAACATCCTCTAGAATATCAACATCCTCTAAATAAACATCAAAGGAGATACAAAAGCTTTCAAAAATTTAAGAAACTATTGGTGCAAGTAGATTCATTAATTGGATTACTTATCATATTTTTTAAAGCACCTTATTTGAATTAAAGCTGCAAGAAGGGAAATTGGATTACATTCTTCAAAATTGTAAAAGGAGAAAAGTTTCTTTTAAGGTTCATTTGCACATTAGTTAGGAGTTGATTATATTACAAAATTACAACTACATATATCAACTACCTATCACCTACTTTGGAAAAAGAAAAGAAGACTAAGTCCTACAATATTAATTGCAACAAAATTACATAATAATTATTGAAAATTGGAAAAAACTAGGGCATCAGTTGGGTAGCCGAAGAGATTTTTGGTTACTGTGGATTTGAAGACAAGATTTCTGCCCTAAGAGGGTCCAATGGGGACACCTCCGGATCCTCTTCTAGAGAGACATAGTTATTTTGCAGATTTGTTAAAGGATAAATCTCTATCAAAGACTGAAGAAGCACAAAAAATTGCATTAAAAATGCTCTTTACGGCTACTGGAAATAGATCAACATCTCAACGACTTAATGGATGCTTGCCATAGTCAGAATCAATGCCAAAGATTGTCATTGAGCAAAGGATGGTTGAAGAAATAGTTTTATATAGAGCCAATCATGATTTGATCTGTAAATTCATGGGTATTCGCCCTACCCTGAATTTTTTGCATTCCTGGATCCGACAAAACTGGGAGCCTCTTGGTGAGTATTATTTATGGTTTATTAGTAATGGATATTTTATTTTTAGTTTTTCTTCACTTATCGATAGAAATAGGGCTTTCAAATCAGAAAAGAGGAATCATGGTCTAGCAGGATTATTTATTCAACCCTGGAGAGTGGGATTTGATCCTCGAATTGAACCCACTGCTATCCCGATTTGGATCCGTTTGTATGCACTTCCAATGGAGTTTTGGAGTGAGCAGGTATTGGAAATTATCGGTAATTCCCTTGGAAGACATTTGGGTGTTTCCAAAGACACAATAGAAGGAAACACAATTGTTTATGCAATATTATGTGTGGAAATGGATCTTAGCCAGCCTCTATCGACAGAGGTGGAACTTGAACTTGCAGGACTATCTTGGATTCAACAATTGGATTATGAGGCATTGCCCTTCAGATGCAGATTTTGCCACAAACATGGGCATTTGGCCCGATCTTGCCCAAATAATATGAACATAAAAATGGAGGCTCCTCTAGGAATATCAAATCTTCCTGAGGGTAATTCAACAATAAACAAAGAACCAACCAATATTTCTCAGGGTAAAGAAGCACAGAGAGATGGTTTTGAACAGCCCAAAAGAAGGAGAAGGCAAAAGAAAAAATATGGTAAAGAGCAAACCCAACTCAAGCCCTCCAATAGGTATGAGATATTTAAGATACTAATGGACCAAGAAGAACAATTCATGGAAGGAGTGGATGGGAATAATGAAAATAATAACATCCATGTTCAAGCTCCTCTTTCATCTCCCCCGTCATAGAGAAGGTAGTTGAGTACACTGAGTTACCACAATCAGAGAGTGCAGGGGCATTGATAGTGCATAACCAAGAGCAGCCAATAATTAAGGATGTCATCATGGGAATAGCAGAAAAGAACAGAGAAAGGCCAACTTTAGGGATAACTCAGGTGGAAAAGAGATCAAAAAATAGCAACTCTCAAGGAGTGGGTAGAAAATCAAATAAGGAATTGATAGCAGTTCAAGGAGACAAACTGATCACTGGAGGATCGGTGAGGCCAATAGATTTTTACTGCTCTCAAGGTAACCAATTATTATACAATCATGGAATGTTAGGGGTTTAAACAGTAGAACCCATCAATCTGCTATTCGAAGACTCTTAGAAAATTTTAAAACATATTTTTTGCTTATCCAGGAGACAAAAATGTCGTTAGATCTTATGTGTAAAATAGTTAATAAAATTTGGATGGGTGCTGGTCATATGGAAGTGGCTGCCCAAGGTGCCTCAGGGGGGATAGTTACTCTTTGGACCTCTCTTGAATGGACTGCAATAGAGCATATAGCTTGGAGGGGTGTTCTCACATCACTTTTTAGAAATAATGTCACAGCTAAACATGTTTAATCACAAATTTTTATGGGGCTCAAAACCTAGATGGTCAGATGCATCAATGGAAATTTGTGCATAACATGAGAGTCTCAAGGGAAGATTTAGACTGGATTATTGTTGGGGATTTTAATGCCAAATTATCCTCTAGAGATCAGGAAGGGGGAACCCCAATTTTGGACCCGGGGGATCGACTTATGATTGCCCAGGTCCATGCATTACACTTGGTGGATATTAAATGCCCTAGAACCAACTATATTTGGACTAATAAGAGGAGGGAGCCAAATAGCAAGGAAGGTGAAGTTAGACCATTTTTTGGTTTCAGAGGAGGCATTTGTAAAATGGAATATAAAATTTTAGATTTTGGAGGGTCCAATTTTAGATCACTTTCCCATTTTGTTGGAAGGAGGGATCAAGACAGTGCAACATCACAAACCATTTAAATTTGAAAACTTTTGGTTACAAAAAGAGGAACTTCGAAAGAAAATTCCACAGTGGTGGGAAGAAGGTCGCCCAACATATGGGACATCAATGTTTAGATTCCACAAACAAATTCATTATGTCAAAGTTCAACTGAAACAATGGAGGTGAGCTAACAAGACAGACTTCCAGGTCCAAAGAGCTCCATTGGTGGCCAGATGGGATGAGGTTCAAAAACACTTTAGGGAAGGAACAATTACAGAGCAGCTCATAGAAGAGGATGATGCATTGCGTAAAGCGGTTGAGGACATTGACAACCAAGAGGAGACCTACTAGAAACAGAGAGCAAGAACCACTTGGTTATTAGAAGGGGATAAAAATACCAAATTTTTCCATCGGATTGCTTGTGCTAGGAGACAGATGAACAACATGGAAGCTCTTCAAGGTGATAACGGACACTCCTTTAATACACTTCTAGGCATGCATTTCCATTCTATGGATTATTTTTCTAAACTATTTAAGGAAAGTATGGTGCAAGATGAAGAGGCTCAGAAAGAAGTTATTGTTGTCATACCCTCTGTTATCTCTGAAGAAGAAAATCAGACCCTACTTAAACCCATTGATAGAGAGGAACTGAAGAATGTAGTCTTTGGAATGAGCACTAGAAAAACTCTAGGTCTAGATGGCTTTCCAATTGAGTTTTTTCAGGCCTTTTGGGATAACTTGGAGGAGGATGTAATGGTTGTTATAGAGGATTCCAAAGGTAGTAAAAGAATTCTTAAAGCATTAAATCATACTTTCATTACCTTAATTCCAAAATGGGAGGAGGGGGTACATATTTTAGATTATAGACCTATTGCCTTATGCAATGTCATATATAAAATAATCACAAAGGTAATGGTCGAGCGGCTAAAACCTCTTCTACATAACATTATCTCCTCGGAGCAAGGGGGTTTTGTAGATGGTAGGCAGATCTTGGATGGTGTGGTTCTAGCTCAGGATGCAATCCATTCAATGCAAACATCTAGTAATAGAGGAATGTTCATAAAATTAGATATGTCAAAGTGTATCGCTCCAAATTTTTTGCATCCTTACCTTCAGGCTATAGGATCCGTGCCCGAAAGGAGGATGGGAAAAGGATGTCGCGGTACCTCGGACTGAGAGGACTTTGCGAAGGTCCCGCCTCTCAAGGGAGGTGTATTTTGATGATTTTTCGACGGATGGTGGGTTCACCAGGAAACATTTAATGGCAGTTTCCACGCCTAGGTTTGGAATGTGTTTTTATGTGTTCGTTTTTAGTCTTAAGCATTCAAAATCCTAGGTTTGGCCAAATGAATCTAAATTAATCTAAATGAAAGTGCAGATTTAATGAATACAGAGAACAAATTTAAGACAGAAAAACAAAGAAATTAAGGAAAAATAAGAAGAATACCTGATCCGGATGTCTGATGGAGATTTTGATGTTTGGAGCAGTCAGGATCGTCTGGAATTCGACAGAATCATCTGAGATCAGACAAGATCGTCTGAGATCTGATGAATTCGTCAAACGAATTCGTCAGAGACCTACAAACAGAAGAACAGATGCAAAATACAGAGAATACTACTGTTCTAGTAGAGGGAAACTATGCAAAATGATAGTGACAACACTAAACTGAAACTTAATGACCGAAACATGTATGAATGATGCTGATTAAATCACAATTATGGTTTAATTATGCCTTTGATCTAGATGGGTGAACTCCAAAATGCAATATAACATAAAATATCAAATAAACTAGCTAATTTGTAGAATAAAACAACAGAGAAAAGGTGAAGAAATGCAAACTTATGGCATTGATTGCCTCAATGTGGACTACAGTCGAGATCATCTCGCATCAGTACGAAATCGTCTCTGATTCGACAGGATCACCTCCGATCTGAACAGGTTCGTCGGCGACGATGTATGCTTGCTCCGGCTGAAAAACAAGATGATACCTGCAACAAAATTGATATAGGACTACTGCAAATGAAAAATTAGGATGATTTAACGTGCATGAAGTTAAGTTACAGAGAATTTCAGCCAGGGGTTGGGAAGGGAAGGTCCTAGGGACTAAATAGGCTTAGGGGAGTAGTTAGGAGGTTGGAGATCATCCCTATTTGGGAGATCTCCAATGGGGGAGGGTCTCTAACGACGTAGACACGCTTCTTCCCGGATTAGAGGCCCGTTGGAACAGAAGCTAATTATGCAAAATCAGTTTTGCGACAAGATCGTCTGGACGTCCTAGCCCAGACGAAATCGTCAGATCTAGGGCGATATCGTCTGATCGGCGACGATATCGTCAAACGGTCAAAACAACCTCTAAAAATGGCACGAAAAAGGGGGAAACGGATTACCCGACGGTTAACGGGCGGTTTGGGAGGTTAAATTTTGAATTTAAATTATTTACTAAGGTGAATGTAATTATGACAATTTTACTGTGCCAATTTTAGGGTGCTACATTTTGCCCCCTCTTTAGCGAATTTTCTGAAGAAAATGCGTTAAAGATGAGTTCTTCTCGATCTACGAGAAAGCAAAAAATTATTCCCATTTTTAGGCGACGATTCTTGGTCAAATCGTACGACAGCTTACTATGGTGCCCCCTCCGTGTTTTTACCCAAATCGAACGTTTGAGGTAAAAACGCGAAAAAGAAAAAATTATTTTTGAATAAAATTAAGAAAAATAGGGTAAAACCCTAATTCATTTTTACTGTTCATTTTCTGGTTTTAGAGCTCTGGAAGCAAAAATGGTGGAGACGACGCACAGATCGACAAAGGTCCGGCACGGTCTACGGGTAAGAGTCTAGACTTAACTAGAATGCTTTAATTTGATTTTACATGCTTTTTAGGTAGATTTTAGATGAATTTTGAGCATCGCGGCCGTTTTTGGGCCGTCGACGTCGTCGGGACAAAATCGTCCCGATTTCGATGAAATCGTCTCAATTTCGTCAATTTCGTCCAAAGGCAAAATCGACGAAAGGGGGACGATTTCGTCAAATTAGAGATAAATCGAAGACGATTCTGCTCAAATTTGGGATGATATCGTCCAATAGTGGACGATATCATCAATTGCTTAAATTGAACTTATTTTAAGTTGCATTATTAATTACTTGAATTGTTTATTAATGTGTATTTGTTGTTTTGTTGTTTATGTTGCAGAGAGGTTTACTAAAAAGTAGGGAATGGAAGTATGGAGGTTTGAGAGATGACTTGGCCACTCTCACACAGGCAGAGCGAGATCAGCTGGCACAGGCCGGCTTGCAACATGTGGCAGAGATGCCACAGGTGTCCACAGATATGGGGCTACTAACGGCCCTAGCAGAGAGATGGTATCCGGGTTCCTCATGTTTTCGGCTACCGACAGGGGAGATGACTCCCACTCTAGAGGATGTATGGAGGATTCTAAGAATCCCCATACAAGGACGATTGATCACTCCTACGGCCAATCAGGGCCATGCTATGGGACGACTGTGTGGTGACCCGAGCTTCGCCCTGGAGAAGGGCAGAGTTAACATCGAGGCACTGCGCCAGATGCCTGGGGCATCTAGACTCACATGGGTGCTAGCTGGAGTGGTTGGTGGACTTTTGTTGTGCCACCAGAGCGGGTGCAGGGTGCCATGGATGCTCGCAGATGTGATCTACGATATGCGGGACCATGGCTACAGGTTCTCTTGGGGCAGTTTTGTACTATGTCGGCTATACAGGATCCTATATGGGGTCATGTACAAGGGCGGCCGATGTCTGGTGATGACATCGCTCCTACAGGTTTGGTGCTGGGAGCACATTGCAGTGCGGAGGCCGATAGGGCTTCCTCTGACAGGGGTAGACGGGGAGAGGCCCCGAGTCTTCTACTGGTGGCTCCAGAGAGGGTCACAGCGGCGGATCGACCTTCCTATGTCCCGAAGGCTACTGGATGACTTAGTCCCAGATCAGATCACCTGGAGGCCATGGAGGGAGCATCCAGGGTGGGTCGAGGATGGACAGGAGTTGGCTTGCGTCAGGCGAGTTTGCTGGCTTCGAATGGAGAGGGGAGAGGTGGAGCTCCATCGCTATGACCAAGTTTTGAGGCAGTTCGGTCTGTAACAGGGGATCCCATCTCTAAGGGATTATGAGTTTTCCCAGACTGTCCAAGATAACACCATAGTCAGTGGGGCTCCAGACATGCAGTGGTTTTGGAGTCAGGACATGGATGATGCCCCCATCTAGCCAGTGGATGGTGACGACACAGGGGTAGCCGATGGCTACGATGCCTAGTACACAGGCATCTGCCCTCCTCGGATGACGAGGGTGCAGGGTCTGATACACACAGTCATGCATCGGATAGGGAGGCGATGCCAGGTAGCTATGGAGGCGGCCTAGGGTCACGATGGGAGAGAGCCGAGGAGGCCACAGGCACAGGAGAGGCCACGGCAGAGGGAGAGGAGGGAGGCGAGACCCCCATCTCCATAGAGGGAGAGGCCACCATCGCCCGATAAGGGCAAGGGTGTTGACATAGGAGAGAGTAGCGAGATGGCTACTCTTCGGGCAGAGAATATCCGTCTCCAGGCACAGGTGCAGACTCTACAGGATGAGGCTGCATGCCACCGAGCTGAGTCTACGTAGCTCAGAGATGAGGTTGCACGCCTCAGAGCATGGGGCAGAGGGGCGAGCACTCAGGAGCTGATGCGGTCGGTTGCTCAGATCGCATTCTACCAGGGTATTTATTTTTAGATGGTGCCAGAGGGCCAGAGGGTATAGCTATCAGCTGCCATTGCAGATCCGATCAAGACGGGGTCCTCGAGGAGCTCATCCCGATCGACGACGAGGACTCGCAGTACCACACATACTGCGATGGGGCCACCTCGTCCTCCACAGGGTAGGGGAGGAGATGAGGCTAAGAGCTCGAGGGGCTCTCGAGACACTGCTCGGAGGACATTTGATTGAGTATGCCAAGATATAGATTGTGGCATACCAATCTAGCTGATATGATGTACATATATTTTTGATATATATAAGATGAGATATTTTTGATCATATGACTTGTGTCTTGTGTATGTTTATGATGCTTTTATGTTTGATTGGTTGATTTGATAATTGGATTGAGGGTTCATGAAATTATGTCATTTTGAAAATTTATAATTTTGATGTCATGCGGTAATATTTTAAATGAAATAATCTGATGTAACAAATTGATTGTTTTGTAATGTGATGTAAAAAAATAAAAAAGAGACTTCTAACAATAATTTCAAAGGACATTGTCGCTATTATAGACCATTTCATGGAGTCGTTGCTCACTCGGTCGTCAAGCTAATCCCAGGATAGAAATATTGTTAAAAGTAAAAGAGTGCTTAAGAGATTGTCTTAAGACTTTGGTGCAATGGTGAAAATGATGGTGATGATGGTTTGTTTTTCAGATTTTCATAAAAATAGTATGCATGAAATAATGTTAAAATGATTTTTGCTAGGCATAAATTCCTAAGTGTGAAAAATTTTTGGATAATTCTTTAGGAATTATACCATCATTGCAAAATTGAAGGTTGACATAATGACATGAAATAATGAAAATGTGTTTGCTTTTTAAAAGCATAATTTGTGTAACATAATGAATTAAGTCATATGGTTTTCATGATTTTTAATAAATGGGGAATAAAAATTGTTACAATGGTTTGCGCTAGGCATAGAATATGTAGGTATAGACTTATACCATCATCGCGAAAATCAAAGAAGAGATAGTTTTATTGCATAAGTGATTTTGTAATAAGCAGAAAATATGAAAATGAGGACTTGCGCTAGGCATAAAATTCCAATTTTGGTTTTGGAACTATACCATCGTCGCGAAAGTCAATAATATATATATATATATATATATGTGTGTGTGTGTGTGTGTGTGTGTGTGTGTGTGTTTGATTGTATAGTTTTGAAAGAAATTTTAATTTTTCTATTATGCATATAGTTGTCAAAACAATTGTACTTGAAAGAAGAAAAGGAATTATTCCAAACAATTTGCAAAATATTTCAAAGTATTTTGAAGACAAAAGTTAGATTTATAAGGAATCCCATGTGCATATGTGAGTTTATTTCCGATCTTGATTTATCATAATGATACACAAAATCTCTCAAATACAAATGTGTGTGCAATTGCTTTGTGCATTTACCAGTTTTGAGCAAGATAATATGATACAAGTGATTTGAAGAAACCAAATAAGTGTTCATTAACCATGATGTAGATGCATATAACCATACTAGACTACTATGTAGGTCGGATTATCAAGAGCTAGCTAATCCATAAGCAGACATAGGTTCGTACAAAAGAAGGTCGCTAATGTGACAGACATATCACCACGCTAGGAGTTACCCAAGGCCAAGCAGGTTGGGCACAAACCACCTGTTATGGGGCTTACCTCACAGTTTTCGAATAATTGAGAATTCCAGGGATTCAAGCTCATCAACCCTTCTTTTCTTTTCAAAGGGTAGGGAAAGGGATTTTATTGCATTCTTGCTTTCTGCTTTCTTTTTCTTTTCTTTTGAACTTTGCTTCTTTTTCTTTTTGTATTTTTTGCTTGATTTTTGAGATAGTGCTTGGAATATTGCTGTAATGATATAAAAGAACATTTTTCTTTTCTCTTTTTCTTGAACTTTTTCTTTTCTTTTTCTTTGCTAGGGATACTTGCTCGGATTAGCTGTAGAGCAAGGGATTTTTATTCTGGGTAGGGGTGAGCTTGTCCTTTTGCCAACTCTCAAAGATTCTAGACCATGTGCATGATAGGATAGCAGGGGAAACTTTTCGCTCAAGAAATCACGTCTACTATGTAGCAAAACATGGAAATTACAAATATGATCATTTTATTGTGAAAAGATGTGCTTGGTTTAAGTAAATAACAAGATCAATTCTCTATGCTCAAACTTTATTTAATTGAATTTTGTGAACTTTGATATAAGAGAGATTAGTAATCATGCCAGATAAAATCAAGATATTTATTGTTGTGAGTGTGCAAGTGAGGGATTCCAAATAAATGCTAATTTATCCAAAATAATTTGAAACATATAACTGCAATAATTGTAAGAAAATATATATAAACACTTTTGAGAAGTTTTTGAGAATGTTGACTCTCTCTTTCTTCTTTATTTTGTTTTGGTTTCGAAAGAGTCAAGCATATTGCTGTTTTTATATTTTTATCATTATTTTGTTTTTTGGTTTTATTTTTGTTTTTGAACAAAAAAAATTTAACAAGTGCCATAAATAAATGCAACAAATAGTTTTGAAGATTTTGATGATTATGAATGTTTTTGGTGTTTTTGGATTTTTTAAATTTGAAAGAAATACAAGATAGTAATTTTGAAATATTTTAAACAAATATATACAAGGATGAAATGACCAAATTTATGCATAGTAACGTTTAAGATGCAAAATATTCATGGGTTCTTTAAGTTCTTTACCATCTAAGGTAGATAATTTGTATGCTCCCGATTCAAATTTAGCAATAATAATGTATGGTCCAAGCCAGTTGGGCTCAAATTTACCTTTAAGGTCCTTAGTTGCATTTGTATTTTTTTTATTTTCTTTTAAAACAAGGTCGCCGATCTCAAAGGATCGATGACGAACTTTTTTAGCATATGATCTTTTAAGCTTGTTTTGGTAAGCACGGAGATGTTCCAAAGCATTGATGCGTTTTTCATCTAGGAGTTCCAGCTGACTGAGTCTGCCCAAGACGATATTCATCTCCTACTTCGGTATCTTGAAGTAGCAGAGCCAAAGAAGGAACTTCCAATTCAAATGGAAAAACTGCTTCAACACCGTAAACCAAAACAAATGGTGAAGTTCCAGTGGGGGTTCGAACACTAGTTCGATAGGCCCACAAGGCTGGATATAATTGAATGTGCCAGTCACGGCCAGTTTTATTGACCAATATTTTGAGGATTTTGATTAAGGTTTTGTTAGATGCTTCTGCTTGACCATTACCCTGAGGATAATAGGGAGTGGACCGACGATGTTGAATCTTATATTTTTGGCATAATTTTTTAACATCTTTATTTTTGAAACAAGTTCCATTGTCGGAGATGAGATTTGCAGGAATTCCGAACCTACAAATGATTTGATTAAAAATAAATTTAGAGACTTGTGTGCCAAGGCAGGAAGCTAAAGGCATAGCTTCGACCCACTTTAGGAAATACTCAATGGCAGTTATGATGAACTTGTGTCCATCAGATGACACAGGATTGATTTTGCCAATAATATCTAAACCCCATTTGGAAAAGGGCCAAGGAGATGAAATAGCCTGCAGCTCTTGTGCAGGCGCATGGACAAGGTCAGCATGTTTCTGGCACTTGTCGCAATGGCGCACATACTCATGTGCATCCATTTCCATGGTAGGCCAAAAGTATCCTATCCGAAGGAGCTTTTTAGCAATGACGCTACCACTAAAGTGTCCTCCACAAGATCCATCGTGGGCTTCACTCAAGGCTGATTTAGACTCTTCTAAGTTTAAACATCTTAATAGGATACCTTCAAAAGATCTCCTATATAAAGTATTGCCAATTATTACAAATCGACTTGCTCGTCGACGTAATAACCGATGCTGGTTTCTATTAGAATTGGCAGGGAAAGTCCCATTTTGGAGAAAATCAAATATGTCCGTATACCAAGGTTCAGGAGTAGTTTCATTGATTAGAAACACATCCAAAGGCTCTAAGCATGACTTATTTGAAGTGGGTTCCTGGAGTCGACGAATAATGATAGTGGCATATTCGTCATCTAACTCCAAGGGCAAGAGAGATGCAGTTGCGGCCATAGCATCAGCTGCACGGTTGCTAGTTCGAGGAATAGCTTCCAAGGTAACTTGATCAAATAGAGACATTAATTGTAAAACATAGGCCTTATATGGGCGCAGTTTATCATCTCTGGTCTGATAAACTTCATTAATTTGGTTTATAACCAGTTGAGAATCACCAAAAACTAAAAGGTGTTTAATTTTTAGCGCCAAGGCAGCTCGTAATCCAAGGATTAGAGCTTCATACTCAGCAGTATTGTTGGTGCAAGCAAATGTCAATTTGAAGGACAGAGGAATAAGATGTTTTTGTGGGGATATTAAAATAATACCCGCACCAGCCCCACTCATGCATCGGGCTCCATCAAAGTATAAGGACCATTGTTCAATATGGTCTGCCTCTAATTGAAGGCATTCATCTAGAAACTCGATGATGAGGGGATGGGTAGACTCTAAGGGTGCAAGCAGCTAATTGATCTGCTATGATTTGACCCTTAACAGACTTCTGTCCTATGAATGTGAGATCAAACTCGCTTAGAGCAAGAACCCACTTGGTCGTGCGACCCGATAAATAAGGTCGACTCATGAGATACCTTAAGGGATCGTATTTGGCAATGACATACGTTTTTTGACTAAGCATATAGTGTCGTAATTTTTGCGTAGCAAACACGATGGCTAGACATAGTTTTTCTAATGCTGTATAGCGGGTTTCATAACTGATGAAGGTTCGGCTAATGTAATAATTAGCACGTTCTCTCTTTTCATCATCAAGTTGAGCTAACATAGCTCCTAAGGCAAAATCTAAAGCTGAAATATATAGGAGAAATGGGCGATCAGGTTTAGGTGGTGAAAGCACAGGTGGATTAAGGAGGTATTGTTTGAGAAGTTCAAAAGCTTCTCTACATTCGGTGTCCCAATTAAAAGGGACATCCTTCTTAAGGAGTTTAAGAAAGGGACCAGTTTTGTCCGCCAACTTATCGATGAAGCGACGGATAGCTTGAAGTTTACCTTGTAAACTTCGTAACTCAGATATATTAGTAGGTGCGGGCATATCAGTGATGGCCGCAATCTTGAGAGGGTCGATTTCAATACCACGTAAAGAAACTAAAACCCCTAATAGTTTACCGGACTTAACTCCGAATATACATTTTGTTGGATTTAATCGAATAAGATATTCTCGTAATCGATTAAAAACTTTTCTCAAATCATCTAAATGATTATCTTCAATAATAGAGCGAGCTATAATATCATCTACATAATCATGTAGGATATCATGCATCATATCATGAAAAATATAGGTCATAGCTCGTTGATAAGTTGCACCTACGTTCTTTAAGCCAAATGGCATCACTTTCCAACAAAAGGTACCCCAGGGGGTAATAAAGGTTGTTTTAGCCTGATCTTCAGGAGCTATCCGAATCTGATTATAACCGGAGAATCCATCCATTAAGGACATCATCCCACTCCCGGCAGTAAAGTCAATGATTTGATCCATGTTTGGAAGAGGAAAGTCATCTTTAGGGCATGCGACGTTAATATCTCTAAAATCTGTGCAAACCCTAACTTTGGTAGCTTCTTTCTTGGTGACTGGAACTACATTTGAGATCCATTCAGCATAATCAATAGCTTGTATAAAGATAACATTCAGGAGTTTTTCTAACTCCCCTTTGACTAGCAGAGCCACTTTGGGATGCATTTTTCTAAGTTTTTGTTTAATAGGTTTAGCATCCGGATGGACCACTAGATGATGCATGACTACAGAAGGGTCTAGACCTGGCATATCTTCATATGTCCAAGCGAAGACATCTTCATACTCTTTAAGGAATGCAATGTATTGTTCTTGTTTTTCTTGACTTAATTCTGATCCAATATTGATTATGTGAGGATTATCCTCAGTTCCAATGTTAATTTTAATGACGTTTTCTACCTCCATGTGTAGATCTCTTTCAAAATTAGGTGGGGCGGGTGAAACACCCAATTCTTGTAATTCTTGTAAGGTTAATTTAGATAATTCATCTTGAGGATTAGTGGCCTCAAGTTGGGCTATAGTTGGTATAGAACCATCAAAATAAAATCCATTGTGTAACATCTCTTCAACAGAGACATCATGGAAGATATCTCCTTCCAACTCTTCATCGGGGTCGGCAATCATTTCAGGGTAAGCTATGGATAGCATGTTGCATGAAAACGACTGATTGTTAAGAGGCAAATCAACATGCCTATCCAAATAATCTTGATAACATATGAGTTGATCATCATCTTCAAAAGGAAAGGGTTGACCCTTACTAGGAAATAGGCCCACACCACAACGGGCAGGCCACGGTTCTACCTCGAAAGGTTCTTTCATGCCATTTTGGAAAGGTCCTAAGCCTTTCCCTTTATATCCCATTTTAAGCATCATGGGTTTAGCTTTAATATAATCATTGGTAAAATAGCACCGAGCGTATCCCTCATGATGAGTTTTGATATTCCGAGGGATTCTTCCCCAGTCATATCCTTTATAAATGAAGGCACAACTCCCGACTTGGTAAGTACTTCCCATAGGTTGTGGGAGGCCCAAAGTACGAGGAGATGGCGGTAAATTATTCAAAAGAATTGAATCTTGCATGAAAGCATTTGTTTTTTCTGATATTAAGGTTGTGGATAAATCTGGTAAAAGTTCATCAGAAAGGGCATAAGATGTAGAAGGCTTATTACCTATATCTTGAGATGTGGAAGGTATGATAGATGTGTCTATAGGTTTTGAATTTATAGAGATAGAACACGAAGGATTGGTTGTAGATTTAAGATCTTTTTGAGGTTCTAAAATGATTTGTTTAGAGGGTTGTTGATCTATATAGGAGGATGAAATTAATGGAGGGGAAATAGGTGAAGTTATGGGTGTGTGTTTCATAGTTTTAGATGAAAAATAAGAACTAGGATGTGTGGATGACAGAGCAGGGCAAAATTGCACTCCAACGGGTTCTCGCCAAAGCACACATATCAAAGGGTCTAGGGTCACCATGGATAGTGACCAACTGATTTTTAAACTCAAATTTAACACATTGGTGTAAGGTTGATGGGACCGCTCGCATGGCATTGATCCAAGGGCGACCCAAAAGTATATTGTACGATGTTGGGCAATGTACAATAAACACGGTTGTTTCTAGGGTTCTAGGACCAACTTGCAATGGGAGGGTAATAACTCCACACGTTTCTTGTGTTTCGTCATTAAAAGCTTTGATAATCATATCGGTTTTCTTCATTTCATCACTTCTAAAGCCAAATCGTTGGTAGAAGTCAAAAGTGCAAATGTTTAGAGATGAGCCATTATCAATCAAGACTCGTTTGACAACTACATCTCCAATTAGAGCAAGTAATGTATAAGGGATTATCCTTATGTAAACCGTGTTGTGGGATATCTTTATCCCGAAAGTCAATACAATCAATCTCTCGAGTGATGATAGTATTGGCCATAGCTTCAGAGTTGAATGTTTTGAGGTACCATCATTTGGCTTAATGTAAGCATCAACTCATCCCTATGGGTGGGAGAGGATCTTAATAAATCCAAAAGGGAAATTCTGGCCGTAGTATTGGACAATTGCTCATTAATATTGTAAGGGGGTTTAGGTTGAACATTAGGAGCATGATTCCCTTTATTGGGGTTTTTCAGAACGAATGGAGCTGATCCATCATTCTGGTTTGGTTCTTGTTGGGAATTTTGAGCTTGTTGTTGGGTGACGACTCCGATGGTACCTACAATGTTATAATGAAGACGTTGAACTGGTCTCGGTTGAGCATTTATGGCTTGTTCATTAGAAAGGAATATATTAGAAGAAGGTCGAGTAGTAACTCGTCTAGGAAATGGTTCTTCTAGAACCATAGCATCTGTGACGGGTTGAATAGGATCTGATTCGTTTTCAGAACTATTCGATTGGTTTGAAGTAATGTCTAGTTCACTTTCACTATCTGATTCTATATCACTAGAATCAGAAGTTTGAAAATTATGTAAGGGCCTGGTCGTAACCAGGGATAAGGTTGTGTCAAATATTTGAGGATCCCGAACAGGTAATTGTCCGCTAATGGTTCCTACATATCGGGTAGGAGGGGGAACATTATGATGTTCGATTTGATTGGCTACCTCTTTACCATGTCTTGGTAAAGGGTGTTGAAATATGTCTAATGTTTGATTGGCATTTTGATTTTGATTTTGGGGAATGGTCTTTTGAGTGTTATTAGGAGGGTTTTGTTTAGGTTGGAAGGCTTGCACTTCCATTTCATTATTGTCAATCAAATCTTGTATTTTATGTTTCAACCTTTTACAAGCGTTGGTAGAATGTCCAGGTCCTCTATGGAAATCACAGTGTAAGTCAGCTCTATATCCGGGTATAGTTGGATCAGGTTCCCGGATAGCTGGTAATTGGATCAAACCTCTTTCGAGTAATTGAGGTAAAATAGTTGATAAGGGTTGGTTTAATCTAGTAAATTCTCGAGGAGGCTTGTCAGGAGGTTTCAATATAAATTTTTTTGTTGTCTTCGTTGCATTGATATTAGCAACATTTCTGTTGTCAGTGACTCCATCACCAACAACTTGTTTGTTTTTATATTGATTTCTGGATGTTTTCTCATCATCCTTCTTCCTAAGTTGGCCTCTCCTAATGAGGGCATCTTCTACTCTTCGAGCTAAATCTATAGCTTGATCGAAGGTAGTTAAGGTAGCAGTTGATAGCTCATAAGATATTTGTTCTTGTAAATTGTTGATAAAAATGTCCAACATTTCCCTATAAGGTAGCACAAAGTGCAGTTTTCCTATCAATTGCCTCCATCTAGCTAAGAAATCGGCAAAACATTCATCTTTGTCTTGTTTTAAATTGTATAAATCTTTAATAGTTACATGCCTCTCGATGTAGGCACTAAATTGATGGACAAATGATTCAGCTGTTTCTTCGAAGTTTCTCAAAGAATGAGTGGGCAATTGATAGTACCACTCTAATGCCATTCCACCTAAACTTTTTGGGAACATTTTTAGTAATAGCAAGTCATCATGCGATATGTCATGACATGCTATCCTAAACATGCGAAGATGCTCTATGGGATCTTCGGTTCCTTTATATATAGGCAAGATAGGCATGGGAAAATGCTTAGGGTATGGTTGAGCTACAACTATGGGATCCAAAGGTTGACTACATATCTCTCGATAATTATACGAGGGACGGTAGGGATCTATCTGGTCCATACGTGAAGCTAACTGTTTCACCATGGCTTCCAGATTACTAGTTTGCCCCCCATATTGGTTTGGTAGGGCATTGACATGGGTTTTATGGGCATATGATGGAGGAACATGAAGATTAGATGCCATGTTACTGTTGTGTAAATTATTGGTAGGAAAAGTATTATGAATGAATTTTGAAGTTGTATTATGTTGTATTCCAGATTGTTGAAAATTGGTGTTTGGCTTCGTTTTAGGTTTTTGTTTACTTGAAGCATATTGCTCAATAGTTTGGCGGAATAAAGTAGTGAAGGAAGGTTTCTTTTGTGTGGGAATGATTTTAGGTTGAATAACAGGTTCCTTAGGAGGTTGGATAGCCTGTTGTTTTGACATGTTTTGAATCATAGTGACCATATCCGTATTGGATGGTCCAGCCTTATCACTTTCTTGATCAATGAAAGACAAGGGATTAATGCGCACATCATACATATGTTCCAAGGCTGCCTGAGTGTCACTAATTTGCCCTTTATCAATACGAACTGCCACATTAATGGCATCAATGTTATCATCAAGAAATTTCTTGAAATGATCTATGTTGTCAAAAGCAATAGTTCCATCTGGAGCTACTCTAGGGGATGAGGATCCATCCTCTTTAACACTTCCTTCTTGTTCATTATCTTCACCTAGGTCATGTTCTGATTGATCTAGAGTTTGTCCTTCCGGAATTGGATCTCCAGGAAGGACATTTGGGTCTCTAGTTGTATCTTGTACCCAATCTTCTTCTTCTCCTAAAGTTTCTTTACCATTCCTAAGTTTAGGCATGGTGCTAAATTTTGATTTCAGCAAATATATATATAATATATATATATATATATATATATATATATATATATATATATATATATATGCAACAAAATTAAGAGGTATATATTTACTATATACCTACTACAATATTTGAAATGAAATGTTTAAGTTTTTGCTATGTTTTTTAGTTTTTTAGTTTTTTCTTTGTTTTTGAAATAATATTGTAAAGACAATCAAAACACAATAAATGCAAGAAATAAGACTGAAAGTAATAATCTAGTTTTCTATAAACAATTTATAAATATCATTAATAGGCTCGAGTTGTTCAGGAGTCATGAAGTGTTCTTCTTCAAATTGAAAGTTTTCTTTTAAAAATTTGATGAAAAGAGCTATAGTGATATTATCTGTCTCAGATGCTGGTTGATAGAAGTAAAGCTCGTGGCAATACTCTCGATATAACACAGCTCACGGAACTCTATTCCATATTTCCCTATCTATAAGAACAACCTCTTGGTCTTCTACACAACCTAGGAACTGGTGTACAATGGCTGCGTTCTCGAGGTATTCCTCGAAGGTGAACAATTCTGAAGATACTAGAGCTCTCCTATAAGCTAACCATCTATGGCAGGCTCTCTGAAGTTCATGATAAAAGACAAGTTGATGAGGATCCAGGATTCTATCTAGGACTAGCCTCTTGATTTGCTTAAGTTGTGTGGACCTAGATGAGATGAGACTAAGTCTTCTATCAAGTTCGTTCCACAGGAATTGATTTCTACTTGTTTCAGGCACATTAAGCATAGAGTTGATTTCTATGGCTGCCAATTGGTTTTCTA
Source organism: Wollemia nobilis (assembly GCA_028583015.1). Lineage (NCBI taxonomy): Eukaryota > Viridiplantae > Streptophyta > Pinopsida > Araucariales > Araucariaceae > Wollemia > Wollemia nobilis. The sequence goes on along the minus strand of JAQPPZ010004166.1, from coordinate 2,794,132 downwards.
CATTTATGGTAACTGCTAATATTTTCTTAGGAGCTACCATCTAAACATGATTTTAAACTTTAAATGTTTTAAAATGCATCTATGTTTTAGTTGTTCTATTTTTTTTTTTGTTTTGTTTTTGTTTTTGTTTTCAAAAGGTTATGATGCATTCACGTCGGGTTCACCAAAATGTATCGCTCCAAATTTTTCGCATCCTTACCTTCAGGCTATAGGATCCATGCCCGAAAGGAGGATGGGAAAAGGATGTCGCGGTACCTCGGACTGAGAGGACTTTGCGAAGGTCCCGCCTCTCAAGGGAGGTGTATTTTGATGATTTTTCGACGGATGGTGGGTTCACCAGGAAACATTTAATGGCAGTTTCCACGCCTAGGTTTGGAATGTGTTTTTATGTGTTCGTTTTTAGTCTTAAGCATTCATATCCTAGGTTTGGCCAAATGAATCTAAATTAATCTAAATGAAAGTGCAGATTTAATGAATACAGAGAACAAATTTAAGACAGAAAAACAAAGAAATTAAGGAAGAATAAGAAGAATACCTGATCCGGATGTCTGATGGAGATTCTGATGTTTGAAGCAGTCAGGATCATCTGGAATTCGACAGAATCATCTGAGATCAGACAAGATCATCTGAGATCTGATGAATTCGTCAGACGAATTCGTCAGAGACCTACAAACAGAAGAACAGATGCAAAATACAGAGAATACTACTATTCTAGTAGAGGGAAACTATGCAAAATAATAGTGACAACACTGAACTAAAACTTAAAGACCAAAACATGTATGAATGATGCTGATTAAATCACAATTATGGATTAATTATGCCTTTGATCTAGATGGGTGAACTCCAAAATGCAATATAACATAAAATATCAAATAAACTAGCTAATTTGCAGAATAAAACAACAGAGAAAAGGTGAAGAAATGCAAACTTATGGCACTGATTGCCTCAATGTGGACTGCAGTCGAGATCGTCTCGCATCAGTACGAAATCATCTCTGATTCGACAGGATCACCTCCGATCTGAACAGGTTCGTCGGCGACGATGTATGCTTGCTTCGACTGAAAAACAAGATGGTACCTGCAACAAAATTGATATAGGACTACTGCAAATGAAAACTTAGGATGATTTAACGTGCATGAAGTTAAGTTATAGAGAATTTCAGCCAGGGGTTGGGAAGGGAAGGTCCTAGGGACTAAATAGGCTTAGGGGAGTAGTTAGGAGGTTGGAGATCATCCCTATTTGGGAGATCTCCAACGGGGGAGGGTCTCTAATGACGCAGACACGCTTCTGCCCGGATTAGAGGCCCGTTGGAATAGAAGCTAATTGTGCAAAATCAGTTTTGCGACAAGATCGTCTGGACGTCCTAGCCCAGACGAAATCGTCAGATCTGGGGCGATATCGTCTGATCGGCGACGATATCGTCAAACGGTCAAAACAACCTCTAAAAATGGCATGGAAAAGGGGGAAACGGATTACCCGACGGTTAACGGGCGGTTTGGGAGGTTAAAATTTGAATTTAAATTATTTACTAAGGTGAATGTAATTATGACAATTTTACTGTGCCAATTTTAGGGTGCTACACAAAGGCTTATGATAGGGTGGAGTGGAGCTTCTTGTCAAAGATGATGGCAGCCTTTGGTTTCTCTCAGGATTGGATAGAATGGGTCATGAGTTGTGTTTCTACTCCGACATACTCAGTGTTAATCAAGGGTCTTCCCTCACAACCGTTTGGAGCTACTTGAGGCCTTCGTCAAGGATATCCTTGCTCTCCCTATATTTTTCTCATATTGGCTAAAGGATTGGGTAGACTTTTCTTGAGGAGAATACAACAAGGTTTGCTAACAGGTATCAAGGTGGGTGAGGAATTTTTGACTCACCTACAGTTTGTGGATGACACAGGATTTGTGGGAGTGGCCAGCTTCAGGGAAGCAAGAATGATTAGAGATACACTTAATGTCTACCTCAGGGCTACAAACCAAGTCATCAATGATAAAAAATCCAAAGTGGTCTTTTTCAATCTTGATCAAAGGCTTCAAGACAGAGTTTTAGAGATCTTGGGATTCACAAGGACTTATCTCCTAGTGGTATACTTGGGGGTCCCTTTGCATTTTAAAAAACTAAAAATAGATATCTGGAGGAATATTTTGGATTGTATCAAGGATAGAATTAATCATTGGTCTCACAAATGGTTAAGCTATGGGGGTAGATTAACTATTTTACAGTCAGTCATTCAAGCCATGCCAATTTATAAATTTTCTATCCTTGCTTCCCCACATACTATATGGAAAGAGTTGGACAAGATGGCTAGAAAATTTTTATGGGAAGGAGTAAAAGGAGAGAGGAAATGGGCCTTAGTTGGTTGGGATAAAGTAAGCCAGCCCAAGGTAAAAGGAGGTTTGGGATTGAGAATATCAAAGTTAAATAATAAAGCTTTGGCTGGAAAGCTTTATTGGAGGTGGATTTCCCAACCAACTTCTTTATTCAGTAGAATCTTAACTAGTAAATATTTGGGACATGTGAACCCAAATGAGGTGGGTCATTTCCCTTTGGATGGTAATGGATCCTTAGTGTGGTAGGCTCTCAAGTTAGGATCTCAGGTAGTAAAAGATAGATTATTTTGGAAAGTGGGGAGAGGGGAGAAGGCACAATTTTGGACAGATTCATGGGATCAATACCCACCTATCATTGTTGAATTTCTTGAATTACAACCAATAAAAATAGCCATAGAAACCAAGGTATGGGTCTAAATTTAAATTTATTTCAACACTAGTCAGCTGGGGGATTATAAGTTTAAGCAGTTTAAGAAGTTGGATGAGTGGCCAATTTCAATCCCTCCGGATTTGACACCCATCATGACTAAAATCTTGGCAGAAATATTTCTCACAGGTAGATACGAGGAGGATGAATTAGCTTGGGGCTATGGGAGCCTTGGTGTCTACACAGTGAAGGACAAATATGATAAGATCCTTCCAGAGCCTCCTCCTCATACATATCAGGTTGAGGATTGGAGAAATATTTGGCAGTCCAAGGGTTGGCTGAAAGTAAACTTTTTTGCCTGGCAGTTCATGCATAATGGAATTCTTAATTTTGATAATCTCAGATGTAAAGGAATCATTGGTCCATATCAATGTTTTTTATGCTACAAGAGCGAGGAAATAGCTGATCACTTGATGTTTGAGTGCCCATTCATGCACCATATTTGGGAGAGATGGTTTTTATATTATAAAATTCAATTTAATGGTGATTTGAATTGAATTAATATTTTGGAAATATGGAAGAGGGATAGATTTAAATCTAAATATATTTGTATTGGGTGGGAGCTTGGATTAAAATTTATTTGGTGGCAAGTGTGGTTGGAGAGAAATACTAGAATTTTTAGAGAAACTTTTTCTTCTTTAGATGGAGTTTGGCAGGTCAATTGGAGCAAAGTCACAGAAATTGTGGCAATCTATGCTAAAGAGGAAACTCAGGTTGTTATTGGGGCAATGGAAAAGGAAGTTGAAGTGCAAGAGGGACAGGACAGAGCTAGTTGGAAACCACCCCCAGAAGGTTGGATTAAAATTAATACTGATGGAGCTGCAAAAGGCAATCTAGGTAGAGATGGAATTGGAGTGGTTTGTCAAAATCATGTTGGAATAGTGCTCTATTGGGAACTACAAGGCTTGGGAAGAGCCACAAACAATGAATCAAAAGCCTTAGCTATCAAATATTCTTCTATTTGGGAAGTAAAACAAGGCCACAGGAGGATAATACTAGAATCAGATTCTCAAATAATGGTTGGAGCTCTAGATTGCATGAGGAACTTTGCTTTGAAAACATGGAGGTTGAGGATTCTTGTCACTCAAATTAAAGAATTATGGAGGGAATTAGATGATTTCATTCCAGTTTATGTGAGTAGAGATCTAAATAAAGTGGTAGACTTCCTAGCTAAGATGGGTGCTGAGAAGGAGATAGGGGTTTAGTGGCACAGTAACATGGCTATTGAGGATGAGGTGATTAGGCAGGGTGTGGAAATGTCCCTGAACCTTGTACAAAGTAGTCATGGGCCTCCGAAGAGGGAGGCAAAGGGGAAGAACGATGGCAGCAGACCGAGACAGCCTGAAAATAGTAGGGGCCACCTAAGGTAAAGGTGCCCAGAGGAACCAACTAGAAGAACTAATTTTTTTTGCATGTTTTCCAAGAAGACCGAAGAGGCCCATGAGCTAAAGATCAAAGAAAAATCAAAACACTATAAGGAGTTAGGTATCGCGATATCACGACATGTTGCTTTTTCATGGTCCAAAGCAAAGGGAGAAAGCAAGGAGGAAAAAGTGTCACGATATCGTGACATGTTGCAACGTCATGGCCAAAGGAGGAAAAGGTGTCGTAATATCACGACAAGATGCATCGTCATGGCCGAAGGAGAGAAAGTGTCATGATATCGTGACATGTTGTAACGTCGCTGCCAGAAGAGAAGAAGTGTCACGATATCATGACATGTTGCTTCGTCGTGTCTAAATGAGGAAAGGTGTCATGATATCACAACATGTTGCATCATCGAGGCCAAAGGAGAAAAGGTGTCACGATATCACGACATGTTGCATCATCATGGCCAAAGGAGAAAAAGTGTCATGATATTGCAACATGTTGCATCGTCGCGGCCAAAAGAGAAAAAGTGTCACAATATCACGACAGGTTGCATTGTTGTTGCCAAAAGAGAAAGAGTGTCACGATATCACATGTTGCATCGTCGTAGCCAAGAGAGAAAAAGTATCGCAATATCACGACATGTTGCATCATCGTGGCCAAAGGAGAAAACATGTCGCGATATCGTGACATGTTGCATCATCACGGCCAAAGGAGAAAAAGTGTCACGATATCGCAACATGTTGCATTGTCATGGCCAAAATAGAAAAAGTTTCATGATATCACATGTTGCATCATCATGGCCAAAAGATCAAAAGTGTCACGATATCGCGACATGTTGCATCATCGCAGCCAAAGGAGGAAAAGGTGTCACGATATCATGGCATGTTGCAACGTCGTGGCCAAAGGAGAAAAAGTGTTGTGATATCGTGACATGTTGCATTACCATGGCCAATGGAGGAAAAAGTGTCATGATATCGCGACATGTTGCTTCGTCGCGGCCAAAGAGAAAAAGTGTCGCGATATCGTGACATGTTGCATCATCACGGCCAAAAGAGAAAAAGTGTCGCAATATCGTGACATGTTGCATCATCGCGGCCAAAGGAGGAAAAAGTGTCATGATATCGCGACATGTTGCAATGTCACGGCCAAAAGAGGAAAAAGTTTCGTGATATCGTGACATGTTGCATTTTCACGGCCAAAAGAGAAAAGTGCCGCGATATTGCGACATGTTGCATTTTCGTGGCAAAAGGAGAAGAAGGAAAAAGTGTCGCGATTTCATGACAAGTTGCATCAACAGACCAAACCGATCCCCCTAGAAACATCTCACATTGTGCAAACATGGAAACTTGTAGGATCGTGCCTTAGGCCAATGGGGAAGGAGTCTCTCCACTCTTGAATGTCAGTTTTTCCGACTCCCCTGTTAGCTAGGTAATGGTTTAAGAGATTTGGCTCCATTGCAAATCTTCTTTTATTGTTGTAATATTGTGTTCTCTCTGACTAAGGCTGGCAAAAGTCTCATCCCAACTTGTAAATGTTCTTTATTTTAATACAAGTTTTTTCAAATTTCTCAAAAAAAAAAATATTATTGAAAATTAATTTCAATTTATTCTTGATTAGTTGAAGTAAATTTATTAAGTGCACTTATAAGTTATTTTTAGAGTAAATTGGAGTGATAAGGTGTGATTGTTAGTGCATTAAAAATGAAATATTAGTGGGTTCATTTGCACTACTATATTACTCTCAAAAGGCTTAGTGTTTGTGTTCTTGAGAAAGGTACAAAATCAGAATTTGACAGTGTCTAAATATACTATTAGTGCACAAAATCTGCAACACACAATGGCCAAGTGAAGCCACAAAAATCAGGTTAGAATCCTCCAAATATTGGAGAAGAATACAACTAATTGAAATCAGAAGTAGAAGCTTCAAATATTGAGACTTGGTGAGTCTCAAATCCAAAGCATTACAGGTTTTGGTGCAAGGAGAAAAGTGCAAAAAATTGCATTAAATAAGGAGCTTCTATCTAAGCTTAGATTTATCATAAAATTATCCAAGCAAAAATGGGAAGGTATATAAACAAAGAGACAACCTCAAAACCCCTACATTGCATTCAAAAATTCTTCCACAAAACCAAAAATTCAGACTTGGAAAAAGAGTGAAAAAAAGGGTGAAATAAATGTTATTTTATACATAAATTCATTACATTGTATTGCACTATTCTAATATGGTTTTTACAAAAAAAAATTGCAGATTTGAAGGTGCCTCAAAGGTATAATATCCACAGTGTAAACCATTTAACGGTAGTTCAAGACTTGCGCACTCCAAGCAAGGAAAAAGAGCACCATAGAAGGGTTATATTCCCTACTTCTTGGATAGTTGAACCTGCAAGAAATAAAGGCACAAAAGAAAAGAAGGGAGAAGCATTATATTCAGGTCTACAAAAGGAGCATAATAGGTTGAAGGAAATCAAGCAAAGCAAGATGTACATAGGAGCACTCTACATTATTATTGGATCACCATAAAGGGTCAACCAAAGCTCTATCATAATGTTTCTTCTCACTCAAGGCACCATAAAAAAACATCTTTAGAAAAGCAATCAAAAATACTAAGCTATGATAATAAGGATAGTGAAGGGTTACATTGAAGTAGCAAAGGCCCATGCATAAGGAGGAAGTGACACTTGTCACTTGGAGAAAAACCCTAATATTCCATCCATGAGTGCTCATATTGGTCAAATAAATGTTACTAACAATAGGTTGGTACATTGATAATGTATGAGACACTTGTCTACAAAGAGAACAAGCGCTCACCTAAAGAATATAACTCCCAAGAATTATCTAGCATCATTCATCCCAGGTGCTCAAGAAGAAAATGGATGTGCCACTTGTAACTTAAATCAAGATTCAATTCCATTTAAAGGATGTCTATGACCAAGGATTTCAAAGGAAATTCACGTATCCACATTCAAGACTCTGAAGTCATTGTATACAGAGTCGAACTGTAGTGTGGAAGCAAGGAGAAGAGCCTTCAATGCTCTGGTTTGAAGAGGTCAAAGGCAAAAATTAAAAAGGCCATATTTGGAGCATTAAATACAAGGAAGGTTCCAAGCATTCTATTGGAGAAAATAGCCAAAGCAAAGATATTAACATAGCAGCCCTTGCACACTGGAAATTAGCACCGATTATTGTGGTCTCTGCATAGTGAAAGGTAAGATTTATTCCCATTATAAAAGTGCTTTCATTTTTAGGGAGTTATAAGGTTGATAAATTAAGGTTAAACTTAGAAGAATTTAACCATATTGAAAGCCATATTTCAAAGGGAATAATTTATCAAATCAATATAATATTTGCAATATTAAACTTAGGAGTAATAAGGGTTTCTACTGTAAATTGATTTCAAAAATATTTGCAAATATTATTGTGTTCTAATTTTCTATATTTGGGAGCTATAAGGATTACAAAACTAAATTAATGTTATTGAAAATTAGAAACACTAAATCAAATCCTAAGGGATATTAAAAGAGGTTATTAAGATTTTTTGCTAAGGTTGGAAATTTATAATATTCTTGTCTCAAAATTCCTCAAAAAGAGATAAAATAAATCCAACATTAAAACCTCTTCAAAATTGGAAAAGTGCTTAGTTCAATAGGAGCAATAAGGGATAATAGAATTTGATTTTGGGATTTACAAAAACTTTACAAAATCAACCAAAAATTGAACTACATTTTACAAAAGCACTATATCTTATCCAAAATCACTAGGGAGATATAAGGAAGTCCACAAAATATAAGGATTGATATTAGGGAATCTAAATGGCATCAAATAAATTCTCCCTATCAAAATCTCAACTACTCAAGGGTCTTAATTATTTCTCCTGGAAGAATAAAGTGAAAGCAATCCTGGTATATGAAAAACTTTGGGATATTGTCAAAGGGAAAACACAGAGACCTACCACAGGTGATACTGAAATCCTAAAGTTTGAGGAAAATGATTCAAAAGCTCTAATGATAATAACCTTTGCTATCATTGATGAGATACAACCCTATATCAGTTCAAAAAATCATCGTTAGATACATGGAAAAGCTTAGAGAAAATATTTGAAGGAAAGAGTAAGGAAACTATTCTTTATCTTCAAACTCAACTTCACTCATTAAATAAGAATAGTGGAGAAAGCATAGAACTGTTCCTACAGAAGATAGAATATATTAAAGGGAATTTATTGACCTTAGGATAAATAGTTAAGGATGAACTTCTTACTCAAGTAACCATGAGAGCACTTCCAAGCAGCTATAAGCATTTGGTAACATCTTTACAAGTCCTAAGTAAATATACCTCTTTTGATGATCGAGTCAATATTATACAGGAATATGAGGTGGAAAATATAGTTAAAGATGATATGACTAACACTGCATTGCAATCTAAAGATAATCCATAGGGAAATATTGCTTCTTCATCAAAAGGATGAAAACCATGGTACAATAGGTATTGTCAAAATATGTAAGATAAAATGTAATAGTACCAAATATTGCAAGTTCAATACCAAAAATCGTAGTTGAGGAAATTATATGAACAATGGGAACCAATTTCAGCCATGACAATATCAAAATTCTCATCAGCAACAATTTCAGCATCCAACCAATTATGCCCAATTGGAGCATTGAAAAATAAATAAAAATGACATCTAGCTCAGAGGATAGAAGAAATAGAAGAACTAGAAGAATATATAGATGATTATGAATTCAAAGCTCTTTCAGCAAGAATTACATATTATGAAGACGCTAACTACTTGCTTGAATAGGTTACAGAAAACAAATAAGAAGAACCTAAATCTCAAGATCAGGAAGAAGATCCACATTGAATACTAAAGTCTTCAATACCCAAATAATGTATTACATGGAGGTGTTAGAAATAGATTAAATTACATCATTTGGATTATGTAAATGTACCTTCCTAGGTACATAGTTAGGACATTAGATTACTTTAGGGGGAATTTATCTAGTTACTCCAATCAATGTAATAAATGTACAAGTGTCAATGTGCAAGTTGTATATGTGCAAGTTGTCCCTTGTACAACTAGGTAGAGTGTTGGCCAAGGAACCTATCTTCCTATATAAAAAGACCTCATTGTAACAAGCAGATATACAAAAACATATAGATAGATAGGTAGTAGCATAGTGTTGTGTGGATCACCATATATTGGTGATGGGTGCAATGTAGTCCAATAGCTTTGTTAATGGAGTGTTCATTTTCTTCTTAGCTATATTGTATTCATTTTTTTCATTTATATATATAGCATATTTTAGTCATTTTGTAGATTTACTTTCTTTCATATTATTCTGCATCTTGTGATTGCTATCTCCCATTGTCTGTTGTATCAAAAGCTAACATTCTTCAGGCCTCCAAATATCCAATCTTCCTCTTGTTGCTTTTGGTGCTAGATTGATTCTAAATAAGTTACTCTTCCTAGATCTATGTAGGAATCTTTCCAAATTTCTTTGAATCTCTTTTTTCCTGCAGTAAAGTATTAGGACTGTAATGGAATAAATTTAAAATCTAGAGATGATCAATCTTCACTAGTTGATTTATCAATCTAGTGGAATCCTTGCTGAGTCCTAGCCTTCACAAGTTTTTTAACAACCCTATGGAATACTCTAGCCAAATGCAATATCATAAATTATATAAATGATATTTATGGATCTCTTTCAATCTCACTTGTGGCTCTCTCTATTTCCTATTTGATCTACTATGTTCTCTAATACCATTGTTAGCTTTTTATGAGTATATGATATAGGAAATGCAACCACAAGATGTAAGATAAGAAATCTAAGATATTTATATGATAATGGCACTATAATATGTAGGAAAATCATAATATAAACATCTAAAATAACTCATAAATATGCCATTAATGAAAGCTTAAAAAAATAGTACAATGCATTATAATGGAGGACATGAACACTCCATAAACTAGTTTGAAAGAGCTACATTGTACCACACTATCAATCTATACTTTGCACACCCTATATTCTCTCCTCTCTCTACTTGACTCACTATAAGGTCTATATAGGAAGATAGATTCCTTGGCCCTTACTCTATATTTGACTCTATCATATGACTCATGTACATGTGGACTATATGCACATTTACATCATTGCACATTCTAACACTTGTGAATTTATTACATGTTGAATTAACTACATAACTTTACTCTAAAATAAACTTCTACTCTAGTAATGTACCAAATGTGGTACATTAATATGTACCCAATAATGTAATATATTCTCTAAAAATACCTCCCAATAGGCTAGGGGGAGTAATGAGGCTCAAAAACATCTCATTTTGTATAGCTTATTTTATCTTTTTAGTGTAATATTTGACTATGATTTGCTTTATCATTTACATTAGTGCTTTATTAAATGTGGTAATTAGGATTAACTTAGTACTAAAATAGGAAGTATGATATCATGTGTTAAGAGGAGCGAAAAGGGATATTTTAGTTGACTAATACCAAGATTTTAAGAGTAAAATAGAATTATCAAGTTTGGAACTTAACAGCTTGAGCACCAAGGATAGCATGGACGATGACACTAGAGAAAACATTCCACTTGGCACCAAAAATAAATATTGTAACAAGTGCCAAAGGCAACACTATATAGTTGGTGCTAGATGCAACAGTAGTTGGCTAAAATTGGATATGATAGCACCTTGTTGGCATCATATGCTAGGGAGATATGGTGGATTCATGCATGGTAGCTAAAGGAAATAGAGGACATGGCTAAATACCAATGGCATGGAACACATGCAAGATCTTATCCCTACCATTTTAACCAATAATTTATGGTTTTACTAGCTACCTAATCTTGTCATCAATAGACAATCAAATGCCTATTGACTCAACATAGTTGCCATCCATATTTGGGTAAAGATAAGTTTATTTTCCATGAATGAGCATAGTGAAACTATACTATAACTAAAATATCCTAAATTCAATCATGTAATCATGGCAATTGAAATTAAATCAAGAGTATGATTGAATCAAAATTTGCTATACCTTATTTTGTCCAAACTTTTTGGAGAGAATCTATTAGGTGTCATGCTATTGTAACAACTTGGTAATAAATATAGGAGGAGGGGTTTTCCCTTCTCACTTATAATAGAGTTGTATTCTTATGTAGTAGGTTAGCTACCAATGTAATACTGCTATTACTATGACTACTACCTATTGTATTTTATAAAGAGATTTTGCTACTATTTAGACCTAAAATTAAATGGTGATTTGAAGTTGTTGGTATATTTTATTAGTGTGAGTTGAGTTATATTTTTTCTTTCCACATTGCTATGGATCAAGATCCCACATTGTTGGTATATTTTATTTAGACCTACAATGAAATGGTGATTTGAATTTGTTGGTATATTTTATTAGTGTGAGTTGAGTTATATTTTTTCTTTCCACATTGCTATGGATCAAGATCCCACACTAAGTGAGGTGGAAGATAGTTCTTTTGTATGCATTTTATGTTTGTTTTAGTTATATTATAAATTCGATTTGCTTCTATTTTCGATATTTTATGATAGCTTAAATAGTTGTTTGAATTAATCTCCTAGGCAGGTTAGATAGTAAATTAGATTACACAAAAAAATATTATTACTATTGTAGATTATTGTTATAGAAAACATTATTTTATGTTCATATTTTAAGACTACACTTACTTTTCTTTCTGCTATAATCACTTTCATTTCTAGCATTTGATTTTCCTTACCATAAAAACTTTTATTTCCTACTAGAGTGTGTTCTCTTGTTGTTATTTTAATTCTTTAGAGTATAATACCTAGACCTTAACTTACCTAAACCATTCCTAGCACGTACATCCTTTGAACACCATTCCAAACTTGATCATTGATTAAGTGAGGTAGATATAAAACCCATCATCAGTAAACATATCACTATGTCTTCCTTTTGAATATGGTGGGTGGTCAATAGTCCATTGAGATGATCAAGTACTATTTTATTTCCATTCCCATTTAAGGGAGGTAAATCCTTTATAGCCACTGGGAAATAGGAGAGTATACCAATAGGTTCAAAGGGCATTGGTAGGTCCAATTAGGAAGTTAATTCTAGGGTCTAAGGGTGTAGTGGATTATTTTTCTAAAGAGGATGTTGACCATACTACTGATGAGGTGGGTACATTGCTTAGTTAAGAGGTCAGTACATAGGTAGGGAGGGTATACGTATGAAAAGTAATATGGTGGATACTCAGGCAATAGAATTTGGTAATCCCACCACTGATTAAGATATGGTTGAATGTTCTATTGTAGAGATCTCATTTAATGCTATTTATGGGATCTATTTGTTTTAATGGGTAGACCTATACTTTTATGGCTAGAGGTGATACTAATCCTTGGGTGTTTTCTTGAGATACCTATAACCCTATTTGTTCAGCCATTACTTGTGTATTTAGGGTAAGATTCATGTTTAAGCCTATTGGTCCTATCAATGTTGAGGACTAAACTAAAGGAATGTTTAAAATATTAGATATACTAGATCTAGGTGGGATTTTTTCTAGAGGAGTATTTGTAGGAGGTGTTGTAGAATTTTACATTATTTGGTACATGATAATGTACCCCCATGGTACCTTCATGGTACAATTGTAAATATGTAATATATTATTGTTGTCTTTATTTTAGGTGTGTGATTTATATCTTCCATTTCATGTAAGTGTCAATGTGTACAAAATGCACAAGTGTCATGTAAGAGTGCAATATGCAAGAATTGCACAAGTGTCATGTAATTTAGAGTGCAAGTGTAGATTGAGATAATGTGCATGTGCCTTATATGTAAGAGTGCAAATACATAATGTGAGGATGTGCACAAGTGTCTTAGATTAGGAGTGTATGTATAAGTTTAAGAGTCATGTAGATGTACGCAAGTTTCATAGTCAAGTGTGCATACAAGAAGAAAGTGAAGAGTCTAGTATGCAAGTTGTAATATGATAAGCCAAAGGTCATAGGACTTGTCATCTGGAGAGCAATAGTCAAGTACTTGAAGAGTCACATTACTATGGCTATATTATGGATACAATACTCCATGAGAAAGCAATCCAAGAAAGAAAAACAAAAGTGTGATTTAATCAAGAGATCCAATTTGGAATAAAGCTTATATATAGTTTTTGAGCAATTAATATTGTAAGTTTTTATTCATGCATAGTTCATGAATGACTTAGGCCATTTACATTAATATTTGATTATATAAGTAAATTTTATTTTCTTTATCATTTTGGCCTTGATATACATATTAATTTGCTCATTTATTATTCTACTCTTATATTATTATTTTGACCTTTAATATTGTGGCTATTTTATATTGGGACCTATGATATTTTGTGGTAGTAAGGCTTAAAAATATAATAAGAGAAATATTTTATGTATTAGATATCATAGGCCAGTTGTAGAGATGATGTATGAAGAGTGGGTTATTCATGAAATTGTTCACATCAACCAATATCTAGTGCAAAGGGTTGGTGTGTCACCATAGGATCTTGACTAGACCAAGTGGGATTTACTAGGGTCATTGAATAACTCATTTTCTAACTTGGGTAGCCTCTTTTGGGTGGCATGAAGCCTTTGTTAACTTGGTCATACATGGGGATGTTTCCTTTTGTTGAGATGGGACAAGATCCTAAGACTTTTTCTTTAAACTCATCCTCTTGATGCACCCAAGTAACGGTTTATTCTTTTCTCTCTCCTCTAGCATTCATTTAATGATAATTTATTATGTCTACTAATTGATTCTCTTTTCCTAATTTTTGAACTTTATATCATGTATTCATAAGCATGTGCATGTGTTCTTGCATGGATAGAGTTTTGAGATTAAAAAAATGAAATGTTTCTTCAAAATTCAAAAATTTACCTATTTTTAGATATTTGCTTGCAACTTGGAGCAATTTGCTCCTAATGCTAGGTGATTTGTTGTCAGAATGTAGTTTTTCAATAAATTGTCAATTCAAGTAAAAATGGAGCAATTCGCTCATAATTTTGGGTGATTTGTTCATTGTATACAAATTATTGGTAAACTATAGAATTAAGCTATCCACTTGTTAAGTCAATTGATTCACCTACTCTATCAATTGGTTCACTCATCTTTCTAAACTTTAAAATTTGTAAATATAAATTATTGTCCAAGTGAATCGCTTGAAGCAAATCACTTGTGATACTAGAGAAAATTGTCTTTCCATGAGGTAGGAAGTAAAAACTTGTCTTTCCTAGAAATTTGCTTTTTAGTCCTTGAGTGAATCACTCACTAGATCTAACTTGGAAATATTTTGCCATTTTTGGAATGAATTTCTCACTTTATCAAGCAAATTGCTTGCTAACATGTATTTGTGTAAAACTTGACTGAAAATCCATCTTAAGTGTTTTCTCCTATGGAAGATGCAAATGCAAGGTTAGGTTTGAGTTTATGGTGTCATTTGAATGTTTTTGGAATTGTCTTTGCAAAAAAATTAGTTTTTCTAAGTTTGTGTCAAGAGTTACCATTTGCAAAGTACCTAAAAAATCTAAGCATAAAAATAACAAATTGGCGAAACTCAAGTAAAATTGGGTTCAAGACCAGAACATTTGGAAAAATGCTCTAAGTTTAACCTATGAAAATGCATGTCAGCTCAAGAAATTTTCTTGCTAAGTTGAGTGAATTTATTACTTCTTGCAAAAGCCCAAACTTGTTCAAAATCAAGGAAATCGCTTCATTTCATGAGTGAATTGTTTGAAAAATTAGGCTTAGTGAAAAAATCTTTAATTTTGAACCAATTGCTTCATCCATGACAGATACATTTTTTGGCATAAAAAACAATAAAAATGTATAAAAAATGGGGTTTGTCCCAGTGACCATGCTAGAAACTATGTTGATATAGGAATTTATATTATCTTTTGATTTTTATGCCCCCAAAATATAATTTCAACACGGTTAGACAAGTTTTCCAAAGGCTTCCTTAACCTCTAGATTAAGACTAGCTCCTTGATTTGTGTTTATCTTTATTCTACTATAACTACTTTGCATGGAAAATAAATACATGAGAGTAAAATTCAAAAATAAAATGTGTTAAATGTAGAATGTAAAATTGTAAAGTTTAGCAGTTGAAAGTGAGTGCAATCACAAGCTAAGAGAAAGGAGAAAATGTGAGCAGGGAGTGAGTTTAGCCAAAAGTGAATGTAGCCCAACCAAGAGTGAGTGTAGTTGAAAGTGAGCATAGCTAGGAATGAGTGCAACCAAAAACAAGTGCAAGCACAATCTAGTAGTGAGTGTAGCTAGAATTGAGTGCAAGCATGAGTCGATAGTGAGTGCAACCAAAAGTGAATGCAACCAAGAGTGATTGCAGTCAGAAGTGAGTTTGAGCATGAGCCAAAAGTGAGTGTATCCAAAAGCAAGTGTGATCTCAAGCCAAGAGTGAGAAGAAAGTGTGATTAGTAAGTAGGAATTATAAAGTAAATTACAATCAAGGAACAAGTACCATGTCTTGTTCCATATCTTACGAGAATTTAAAGGATTCAATTGAAGAAAATCCAAGTAGTATGGAAATAAAATAATTTTTAAAAGTCCTTACTAAAAGTAAGAATGACCTAGTTGGAAGTATGAATTCCATAGCTAGCAATAATAGGAAGAGCAAATCTATGAAAAACCCTATCTAGGTAGCAGATACTACACCATAAGTGATTATCAAGGATGAGATGATTGAGAATTATATAATGGTTCTTAAAACTAGAGGATTAATATGTAAGTTCCATGGATACTGGTCAAGTTTTTTTTAGATTTAAAATTGGATCAAGTGCAAGTGGGGATTGAATTCTAGTTACTCCATGACTTTTCTTCCAAAAGGATATTTCGTCATTATTTTTTGCAATTAATAAATAAGGGATAAAATAATGGATGGAGATACATGGTGTAGGGGTAAAGATGCATTACATTTAAGACCTTAGAGTGATATTTTTTTTATGGATGTAGAAACTATTAAAAGGATTTTGATATGGATTAGGCTTTTTGGACTTCCTTATCAACTCATCAATAAGGATTTTTGAAGAATATTGGTAATACTCTAGGTGAATTCATCCAAGAGGTACCAACTACTAAGGAGAGAAGGTATGTTGTATACACTTGAATTTGTGTTGCCATGGATATTTCAAAACCTTTATCATAGTAAATTAATATTAAATATGAATAAATATAATGGGATAAACAAGTGGATTATAAAAAAATTGCATTCTAATGTCATAAATTTCATGAAACTAGGAACATGGCAAGAGACTACAAAGCAAAACTTATGGAGGAAGAGAGGGAAAATTTTGGGCATGAGGGTATCTTCAATTTGAAACAAGGAGATCATATCATAGGATAAGCTAGGTCAAATAAAGGATTTTCCACTCCTAAGAAAGTGACAAGAAAAACCCCTCTACATCATCAAATGGAAAAGGCCATTACAATTCACTTGAATCAACCATTAGAAGAAAAACATGATATGAGGGATAAGGAAGTACAATGTGAAAATTCAAATATAGGAGCTAAATGTGTAAGGGAAAAGGGGAAGACAAATTTTAATTCAAAGGAATATGGGGAGGCAAATTTTAAAGCAAATGAGGTAAAGGAGGTCAAGCTTAATATAGGTAAATCGTCTTTATTTTTATCAAGTAGCATAAATTCTTCTCCTTACAATAAAAATAAATGTAGTATGGAGTTTGTTCCTTACACTTTAGGGTTTTAAGAGCAAAAAAATAAAGAAAATATAATGGAGGATAACCAAGGAAATTTAGGGTTTCCAGGCCAACATAAGAAAGTAATGACTATGGAGGAACATCTATGCAATTTAGAGTTTTGATGGCAACATCAAGAAAAATGCTAATGAGGCTAGTCCTTGCACTCTCAATTATTTAGGCTGACATAAATCTTTAGAAGATAAGTATAATTATGAACAATATGAAAAAATAGAAGAGATTAATGAAGATGATTGTTGGTACAAATGGAAGAAGTAGAGGAAGGCCATCAAAGTAGGAACAAAGAGAAAAAGAAACTCAAAAGTGTATTGATCTAGGAAGCCAAATAAAAATATCATAGGTGTTAACAAGAATTGGGGCTAAGCCCACTAATAAAAAGAAAAAGTGTTGATAATGAAAATCATATCTTGGAATATTAGGGGTATGAATAAAACTACTAAAAAAGAGATATTAAGGAGTTAATAGGTTGTTAGAGTCCTAAGTTTATTTTAATACAAGAAATAAAATTAAGCAATGATGAATGTAAGGATGCTCTTAATAATATTAAGAAATTCTTGTGCCTCCACTTGATGCTTATGATACACCAACACCTTCAACTATTATCTTTTAATTTTTTGTTTGTTGTCTATGTACTCTTGCTTTATCAAAATTGCATCTGTAGACACAACGCATTGTCTATATTTATGGCCATAGCATCTATATGCCTTTATATATTCAAAATAATCAACAAATACGTATGCTTGACTCTTTGATTTTAACTTTAGAATATTTTTCTTATATTCAACATAAACATAAGCCAATCAGCCAAACACTCTCAAGTGACTTACCCAATTATTCTTTTTGCATTGTATCTCATGAGGAATCATATTCTCCACCAAAATTATGAAACTTATATTGATGATGTACACATCTATTCAAATACTTTATCCCATAATGATTTTACAAACCTTTTTCTAGTGTTATGCTTCTTGTCATTTCCATTATTATCATGTTCTTTCATTTGCTATTCCATTTTGCTAATATGTATAGATTATCATCAACTACCTTCTTATCTCATGCTCCTCAAAAAATGGATTGAATTTATTAGAACAAGAGTAAACACAATAATTAGTCCTTAATATTGATTCTATGTTTTATTTAATCCTCTACAATGACTTTAAAGCTCTTAAACACTTCAAAAACATCAATTTTATTCTTCAAGAAATATGTCCAAGTTTTTCTAGTATGATCATCAATAAAAGAGATAAAATAGAAAGATTTATTAATAATGTATGTGTGCATTGGACCAAAATAAATCGGTTGTAATGGATATCGTACACTCCATTATATTCCTTTTAGAATAGTCTCTCTATGATTTTATTCACTTTAGTTTTTACTTCTACACAAGGTAAGCCATGGACCACTCCTTTGACATTTGAAAAATATAAGATTTATAAATTTAGGTGGTCATACCTTTGGTGTCATAACCAGCTCTTTTCCTTAATGGTTATATAATAGAAATTAATCTCTTCTCTTATAAGTTTCAAATAAAACATTTTATTCTTTATCATAGGTATAGTAGGCACAACTTGGTTTCCAATTGCTTTATCATCAACTATGCACTCCTTATTATCAAATACCTCTATAGTTTTTCTCTACAAGTTGTACCACACTCACGAAATTGTGCTTCAAGCATGGTGTCAAATAAGTATTTTGGTATCTTTGACTTTGTATATTTTGTGTTATTTTCTAAGTTTACATTTCCTTCAACCTCCAATACCTCCTTGTATTCAATTTTTTTCTTGCTCTTGTATAAGTAATATAACTCCACAAAAAATTCCTTGTTAGTGATCGTATGATTTGGACAACTAAAATTTAGTAGAAACTTATTCCACATTGCATGATAAGAAAATTTTGAGCTCTCACCTTCTTCATGTGAAAATTTTAATTTTTTTCTTCTTCATTGGTTTTTACATTCTCTTTCATAGTGGCCATATCTTCTACAATAGTGACCCTAAATGTTTTGCTTATCCATGAATTTGCCTCTACCTCTTCAACCATAGCTTCATATTTGAACTTGTATTCTTCCTCTTGTATAATGTTGACTTTGATGCTCCCTTTTACCTTAGGAATTGGAGCTTGAGCTAGCCCATTATTCTTTGATATTATAGCCTTGGAATAAAAATGTTGCTCGAAGTTTTTACTATTCTTAATTATTGTTATGGGACATAAGTGATGATATTGATTCATCAAACTCTATTTTCTTCAGATATTTGTTTTATTTGATAATCATTGTAGAATTATTCCACCTTGGTGTCAATGTTCTCAACACATTTTTGTTAACATTTCTATGTGTTGGATCTTCACCATAGATACCCATTTTGTGCATAGTGGCATTAACCCTTACACAATGATCTCCCACATTCTCATTATCCTTCATTCTCACATTTTCATATTTTTTTTGTGAATGCAAAAACAAAACACCAATGCAATAGATAGATAAAATCAATATACCATATGTTGCACAAAAGAGAGAATATTTTATTGATATAAAAATGGGGGAGCCTTAAATATCCAATGTTACAACATAATCTGATATTGATACAAATGTTACAATTATTACAAATCTAGGGTTCTCCAAATTCCTAGGTCAATTAACGGTGGTGTCTTCAAACTCGTCTTTGATCCCAATAGAGTGAGTGGGCTTCTTGATATCCTATGTAGGACCACTTGAGCTTCAATAGCTTCCAATGAATATGATTCCTAGATCTATGCATAGAAAATAGCAACAAGAGTTAGTAATACCTATGAGGGCTCCACTGTGTGAGACCCTCAAAAATAAAATTATTGAAAACCCTAATTGTAGGAATAATATTGTAAACAAATATAAGAATTTTAAAAATTAATGCAATAAATAGTTACCTTGTTTATGCTAACTTGGTATCTTCTGATCCTCATTGGTGTTGTAAAAACTAGTGTGTAGATGCCCTAGTGACACTCGAGGGATAGTGGAGTTGCATAACTAGGCCTGTGAATGCTCGTGGTGCTCGGTGATGGCAGGAGGTACCCAGAGGTGCTTGGTGATGTCAGTAAGTGCCCATAGGTGATTTAGGGAACTTGGAGGGGTATTATAAGGACTAAAATAAAATCTGTAGAAGCAGATATGGTTCATGCAAGGTGGGAAATGACTAATTTGGTGATGACGATGAGGGATGGAATATGGGGATGATTGCTAGGTGATTTATATTCCTTAGGTACTTCGAAAGCTCAAAGGATTCAGGAAAACTTCATGAAATTTCTTCTCCAAGGGTTGAGTCATTAAAATGACTTCTCTTTATAATCTCTCCTAGGGCATGTTAGGGTTTCAAAAACACAATTTGTGTGGTCAATATTAAAACATGATAAAGGGTGGAGATTAAATTTGGGCATGTGGCATGGATTAAGGTGGATGAGTGGTTAGGATTAAAACATGATGGATGATTGGGATTAATTCCTACATATATATATATATATATATATATATATATATATATATATATATAAATGAAATATGTAAAATATTATTATTTAAATATATATTAAACAAATATATATAACTAATGGGTAATGTGGTGGGAAACTATGGATGGACGACAAGTGGCTAGATTTTGGTGTCTACATTTTCAATGTTGTATCATCGCTAATTTTACCTAATTAGACCCTTGATAGGATATCTTCAAGGTGTCCCAACTCCTAAGCTCCTTTGATAGTTTTAAAGCTTGTAATTATCAATAAAATGATTGCATTAATATCTACTTGTATGTGATATGAAGACAAGGAAAAGTTTTTAAACCTCCTCCACACTATTTTATTCTATAGCTAATAAAATGCTCCAATCTACTAGTTTTTTGTATCCATTGCCACCACTCCAAATTTATTTGAAAATTAATAAAGTCCTCGTCTTTATGCACTAATAATTACAACTTTCTCTATTAAATTTTAGGATGGATAATTAAGCATTATTCATGACAACTACAACAATTATGTATGGCATTTTCCTCCACAAACTTAAATTATGAATTCTCTAGTTAAACATAATAAAATCCTCAAGCTTTCCATTTCTCCAATCTCTAATTCTAGTATGCATGGTGTGATGGTAATCTAAATTAAAGATCAACGCAACATAAGAATAAATTGTTTTGCACAAAGAAGTCCAAAAAATACTTTTAATTTTTAAATCTTCACATATACCTTCAATATAATGTATTATACATAAAATAGAATCTCTGGGTTGTATCAAGAGAATATTTATGCTTCAAATTCTCTCCAATTCAAGGGGAGAACAATTTGTCCTTTATGATTTTAAGTTTTAATTTTCATATTATCTTGTACTAATTTTATCTTGTTCTACTTTTTGTCACAATTTTGTATCACAACATCCAAGATTTATTAAAAATTATCATTAAGTTAAACTTATAAAAACATGTTATCCAATGGAATTAGTTCAATTGGTTATATTCCTTAGTTTTCAAGGAGGAGACCTAGGTTCAAATCTTTCCAAATTATATATGCACAATTTCCAAACTATTTTTTTACCACTATGTGATCATGACGTAATATGGATGATGCTCATTTCAAGGCCATATAATCAATTAAAAAACTTATTAAAACGTGTTTAGAGGAATTTGAATTGTTTATCTATAACAATCATATCATAGGCAAGTGATACAATACATTCAAAATATAGAAGTAAAATTATAGTCTAGCTTAGATAGACTATCACAGTGTCATAAAAACATGTGCTACATCCATTTCCCCTATCAATATTATTTTCTTGGTGCAATTGTTAACAAAAATGACCTTTATTTCAACTATTTTTTTCAATAATCTCATTGTAACCTCTCGACTTATATATCTTCCCTTAAATTGTAATATCAAGCTACTTAGACAAAACTTTATACTACCTAAATCCAACATAATTATAAATGTAATAAAGGATTTGCAATAATAAATCTAACTTTATTTATGAAGTTACAAACTCGAGTATCATCAATATTGAATATTCATTTAAAGTGGTCCAATACAACTGAAAACGCATCTCTCCATAAAATAAAGCATTTTAAATGGGTAGAGCTAAACTCTCTATGACTCCAATAAAGAAAAACAAAAGATATCCCTATAATCAAAATTGAAAAATAAGTCAAATAGCATACCACTTTTTTTATTCAACTGATTCTTGGACCAACTTGTGCATAATTTGAATAGATTTAATATGAGTGGTCATATGCAAAAATCTAAGCAATATTTATGGAGATACAACCCTATGAAGTCAACCATTCGAAATAAGGGCAGTGACGATTTTTCAAGTCATAAAAAATAAAATTGTAATTTTTTGCTAGCTAGGGTTCAAACAATGGGAAGAGCAATGAAGGGCTAGGACTTCAATGAGGCAAGAAATTCTATCTGGACAAAGAATTTTTTAGCTAAGTTTTTTTCCCTTTATTTATCTTAGAAATTTTACATGAAAATATTTATAAAGTTTTTGTCAAATATTATATTTGTTATAGGATATTCAGATAAATTTCAATAGATTTTGAGTTTTAGTTTCCTTTCCATTGATATATTTATAGTTAAATTTTTAGAATCATCTCTAATGGTAGAGGTTAGTAACCACACCTCAAAGATATCCTCATTACTCCAAGATAGGGTAGTTTTTGGTAAATTTAATGGGTATTGGCCAGGGGCTTCAGCCTTGAGAAAATGGATTGATAGGAGTTGGAAGTCTCCATGAGTGATTTTATCATTTCTTCCCAAAGGTTTATTCCTAGCCAATTTTTATCCTAAGTAAAAAATATAAATAATCCTAAAAGGAGGTCCTTGGTTTATAGGAAGAGTAGGACTCTTCCTTACCCGCTGGTATGAAGGCTTTTCACCTAAAAAATGTAAATCTATGTCTAGTACCAGTCTGGGTTAGTATTTTTGGGTTACCCATTGAATTTTAGTAAATATATAACTTCACGACAATAGGCAACTCTCTAGTAGAATTCCTTAAGATTTCAAATACAATAAAAGATGGATTTTTGTCTTTTTATGCTCGAATATTGGTCATGATTGATATAAGTAAAGCTTTACCGGAATCAATAATTCTTAAGTATAGGGATAAGATGTGGAACCAAACTATATATTATGAAAACATATCTTTTAGATGTAGAATATGTCATGAGGTGGAGCATATTGAGAGATCATGCCCTAAGAAGAGCTCGACAAAATCATTTGTAGAAAACAACAAGAGAAACTTACAAATGGCTATGGATGAAGATGGTTTTCAACTTCCAAAAAATAGATCTAGAAAAATAAAATAAAATAAATAGTGGAGACCAATAAGGAAGGATATTGGAATAAATACCAAATCTTTTAAGGTTTTAGCCTATAAAGAAAAAGTAGATCAAAAGTTAGAGGACACAGTACAACAATTTCAACATATTAACAAGGAATCATCTATTCAGTATGATCCTAATTTAAGGAAGAATATTCTCAATGAACCTAAGAAATGTGTCTCATTAGTTTTTGATGACTTTATTAAAGTACCATGCACCATTCAGGAGAAAATAATTAGTAAATAAAATGCAGTTTTAGAATTTAATACCTCTACCATTAATAAGGAAATACTAGAAAATGAGTAGGACAAGTCAAAATCTTCTATAATAGAACCAGGAGAGGATAAATATTATGAAATAATATTTAGGAATATAATAATAATACCTACTCTTAATATAGGTAATGCAAAAAGAGGAAAACCCTCAAATTATCAAGCAAGATCCAGGGAAGCAAGAGTAAGAGCAAACATAGAGAAAGGAACACAAACTAAGCTGGTTAAACTTCTCTTTATCAAACAATAAAATGATATTGTTAATACACAGGTGGGGCCAAAATCCCCTAATGAGACATGATTGTCATCTCATGGAATATAAGCAGTGTTAATTCCCCCTAAAAGCATAGGTGTATTAGGGACCTATATTTAAGTAATAAGCCCGATATTCTTTGTATCCAAGAAACTAAAATGACAAAAGAAGAAGTTTCAAAAACTATAAAAATAGTATAAGCAAGATGTGAATGGGACGATATGGATTTTTAAGGAGCAGCAGGGGGAATTCTAACTTGTTGGAATCCTTCTATAACCTCTTGTGTAACCATTCATAATGTAGACACCTAAAAGTTGCACATGCTCATTCCTAGATTCTTGTAAACCTGCATAGACACTTGTAGGTTTGCATAGGTATTCATAGGCCATCATAGGCCATCATAGGCCATCATAGGCCATCGTAGGCCACCATAGGCCATCGTAGGCCATCGTAGTTATCCGTAGGCTCAAAACCTACAAAACTAGGTAAAATGCACCCAAAATGCTTCCTATCCACTAGGAGGCCACCTATTAGCTCCCTAAGGCAACCTAAGCCCTTTCCTACACCTAATTAGGGCCCCCATGGGACCATTCCCTACTAAAAACCCTAATTAGACTAATTAGGATTCTAATTTGTGATTGACTTTCACTTAAGTTACACTTTATCATTAAAGTGGATTTAATTAGGATTAATGATCAAATTAGTCCTAAACATGTCCTCACACATGTGTGCACCCTAAGTTGGTTAGGATATTTCCTAGAAATCCTAATTCAACCCCCATCTAACCTAGGAGTTAGCTAACCCTAGTTAACCCTAATCCCCTCCTCACTGTGGGGGGGGGGTTTTTTTTTTTGGGGGTTGTGGGGGATGACTAAGCCTTCCACCTCCAAACCCTAACCTAACCATGCTAGGAATTGACTCTAGGGTTTGGTATACTTAACTACCCCCTGACCTTGGTTTTTCCTATAAATAGAGGGTATTTTCCCTCATTTTACCTCTCTCACATTTTTAGTCAACCTATCCGAATCTACTGAAATCACTCTAGAATCATCTTCTACCATTTATTCGATAACATCATGAAACATACTCTGGATCCCATCTTGATAGAAATTTTCTCCAAAAGTCAACTAGATTCGGTTCCCCCCAACCTGTGAACCTGGATCCTAGTTCATAGGTCACCCTACGAGCCAATCGTACAAAAGGTCTACAACACTATCAAGTATACAATTATAATTTATTTATTTTTCTACAGCATTTTCATTAGTTTATATCATGTTTTACTTCATTTTTGAGTTGATTTGTCTTCATAACTAAGGGGCTTGACCAAGGCAAGCTCCCAAACGCACTAACAACCTTTTGCAGGCCCAAAATAGGTACAAAAGGACATACACCAATAGACTACCGGTGGCACACATGCATAGAAGCCCACCTTCATTGAGGAGCTTCGAAAAACACCATCAGATGCTTCAGATTTGTGATGGAAATAGGGAATAAATATCTCCACTGAAAGAGAGACTTATTTTGTAACCCTACATTCAAAATGAATAAAGTAGCATTTTGAACAATATTTTATTTGTTTTTATCAAATGGTTGTCTTTCAATCGCTTCATTCTAGCATGCCCGATGGGACCCCCACTATTGTTGTTTTAGAATAGTGCTCAAACTAATCTAACTCAATTTTTGGTTTTCTTTTGATGTTATAGGTACTCTGAACACATAATAGAACCCAACAAAGCCCTAAAACATAGTTTAGGCCCTTATATTTAGAGGTTCAAACCTCTACACTCAGTTCACCCCCTGACCTATGAACCAACATCCAGTTCATAGGCCACCCTATGAACTCCACCAAACAACATCAAAATCACTTGAAATTGTAGGAGTCAATAGTAGAGACAGTGGGGAGTTTATCTGATACAATAGAAGTCAGGTATTTTTCTCATAACTCCACTTTTTCATCATCTTTTTATGCAACAATTTCCACTTCAAATGCATTAGGTCATTGTGTGAAATTTCTGTTTAAAACAAATCAATTAAATTTTTTAGTCAATTCTACAACAATTAGATTAGGGTTTTGCAATCCTTTCATTTTATTTCCATTCCATTTTCAAATTTCCTTTCAAAATTACATTTAGGTTAAGTTGTCAAATTCCTTTCATGTCATGTCAAATTTCTTCCCAAATCTCTTTTCAAATTTGCATTTAGATTAGGTTTTTGCATTCCTTTCTTTTCATTTCAAAATTCTTTGTCAAATTTATTTTCCAAAATCACATTTAGGATTAATTTATCAAATTTCCTTTCAAGTTACTAAATTAGGTTTCACTTTTCTTTCCAAAATCCTTAGGGTATCTTTCCAATTTCTATCAAAATTTGTAAATCAAATTTCAAATCTCTTTCCATGTCATTAGGTTAGGTTTTCAAGTTGCTTTTCAAAATTGCATTTAGGTTAATCATTTCAATTTCTTTTCAAATCATTCAATTAGAATTTCAATCTCTTTTTGCAAAATCAATTTCAATTTCTTTCATGCTTCTAGATTAGGGTTTCAATTCCTTTTCACATATTTTAGCATAAAATTTCAATCTCTTTTTGCAAAATCAATTTCAATTTCTTTCATGCTTCTAGATTAGGGTTTCAATTCCTTTTCACATCTTTTAGCATAGGATTTACATCTCTTTTCATAAAAATAAATTTTAATTTCATGCTTCTAGATTAGGGTTTAATTTCTTTTTCAATCTTTTAGCATAGGATTTACATCTCTTTTTGCACAAATCAATTTCAATTTATTTCATGCTTTTAGATTAGGGTTTCATTTCCTTTTCACATATTTTAGCATAAGATTTACATCTCTTTTCACAAAATCAATTTCAATTTCTTTCATGCTTCTAGATTAGGGTTTCAATTCCTTTTCACATATTTTAGCATAGGATTTACATCTCTTTTTGCACAAATCAATTTCAATTTCTTTCATGCTTCTAGATTAGGGTTTCTATTTCCTTTGTTCACATGCTTCCTCTCTACTTGCTTGCACATTTCATATAATAGATCTCTTTTTGTTTTCCAAAAAGGCACATAGGACTAGTTTCATTCTAAAATACATCTAGATCTAGTTTCATTTTGAAAATGCATCTAGGATTAGTTTCATTTTGAAAAGGCATCTAGTTAGTTGTTTTTCTTTCACCCCCAATGGTAATAAACACACCATCACACACACACATGGCATACATAGTGGTGAGATTGGACTTCATCCCCAATCCATCGCTCGAGACTGGTGATGTTGGAATTCATCTCCTTCCACCAGCTCACCCCCTAGACACCATAGTAGCCCCTAAGAGCAGTTTTCTGGACTTCATCACCAGAAAATCCCCTACTCTTGAGACTAGTTTTTTAGAATTCATCATCGAAAGGGACCTTCAGAGTAGGATAGGGTTAGACACCTTTGTTCATGAGGCTCATATAATTAGTGAATAGGTAACTATCGTTCTTGACTAAGCCCACCCGAGGGTGAAGCGAAAGCATGGGTATGCTGGTAGCAGGTCTTAGATAGTGCCACCTCTTCTCGTGAGAGGCTTTTGGACTCATCAGAGCATTTTGAGTTCCCCCCTTATTTGGTTATCATTTTACTGCACCTTTACATTAGGTTACCATTTGCCTGTTGAGACACTATTCTATTCTGTGCACCCTTGGGTGTTGTAGGAGGTTTCATGTCGATGACATTCCTATTATTTCTAGAGTTTCACCCCACTTATCGTGATACTTTCTAGAGGCATATTTCAAACATCAAAACACAAAAAAAAAAATATTTATTTCTTGTTTATTAGCACTGATTCTAGTTACGCCTTGTTTTTTATCCTCACAAAATTGGTTTCAACATATTTTCTTCTAGGAAATCCACTTTTTGGACACACATAGTCAATCATTGATAGTTTCCTATCAAAATTCATAGTCTAGACCCAGTTCATAGGTCAACCTATGAACCAGATCCCAGTTCACATAGCACCCTATGAACTCTATTTTGATACACAAAAACTTCATAAATTTCATAGGGTTACTCAAAAACCTCACATAGAGCACACCTAAAACCTCATATTTCTATTTTTGAGTAGTTTTGAGCACCAATTCATAGTACATAATATCATGCCTATTTTCACCCATAGTCAAGCATGCGAGCAAGCACATCTTGAGGAGGAGGCTTCTTGCGCCACTTCCAGTCAGTCCATCCCTCCCCTTCATTCATAAAGGGTAAATCCACATTCACTATAGACCTCCTTATAGGTCCTGATCCACTTCACATACACACTATGTCTCATGATGAGACTTCTACCCTAGGTGATACCCTCACCACCTCATCTGGTGAAGATCATCCACTTCTTTCCCACTCACCTTCACCTAATCCCCCTTCCATGTTCTATGACCACATAATCTATACTACTCTAGGACACCCACCTCCTTTCTTCACTATCGATGAGGAGACTCCACCTACCTCACCTACCTTTGCACATCCCTTCTTTCAGAGCTTATCTCAGTCCCTCTTTGAGAGTGACTCCTCCTTGCTCAATCATACTCACCTCGAGGTTGCATCATTCACCCCTATTATAGGGATGATCTCAGATCCCTCATCTTCCACTTTGAGCACTCATATACCCTCATCTCAAATCCCCTCACAATAATATTCACCACCCACATCATCATACTAGTACACTTCTCAAGTGTCACAACCACCACTCTCCCAATAATCCTTCTTCCCATATTTTGATGTAGTGTCACAACCACCCCCTCCCTCACAATAATTCCAATATCAACAACATCAGCCAACCCCATCTCCTCAATCATGTGTGAACACTTTCACCATGCCATCTTCTCAGGCTCCTATGTTTGAGGCCTACACTCCCTCCTCATCACTTCCTCCACCTACATCCTACCCTCCTAGAATGTATGGTATCCCATATTCTATTCCACCACCATCTTCATCTACTCCCATTTTTTGACTCCCTCCACCTCCTCCATTTTGGGCTCCATATTCTAGTCCCCTTCCTACCTATGATCCATGACACTCATCCTCTCCCACTAATCCCCCATGCTATTCTACTCTACCTACCTTCTCCACTTATCACTCTTCTAGTCAGATGTAGGTACCATATTTTGACACCTCATCTCACCCACCACTTGCACCATCTATCTAGACACCACTACCTCCACCACCACCTATTGGACCTACATTTTTCACTCCACCTCCTTCTTGGTCATCATCCCCTATGACCCAACCATTACAGTAGGCCCCTCTCTAGCAGATCCTAGTGCAACAACCACAAATCCCACAACCACAATATTACTACCCCTAGTAGATGCCTACTCCACAATAGAGTGTCCCATCAGCTTCGACATCCTATGCCATTCAACAATCACATCCATAGGCACCATTGCAATACATTCCCTCTCCACATTGGGAAGAACAACAACTCCAATACCCACCCCATTCTTAGGCTCCAACTACCTCAACACAATCCTTTACACCTCTAGCACCCAAACTTCAACTTTTGCAAGAAGTTAAGATGCTAAATCTTTGTACAATTGGTTATGGGCCACAAAAACCCACATATGATGAACTCTGCAATGAGCCAGTCCACCCTTTAGTTCCTATCCCTCCTTACCCTTATCACTTTGAGATCCCAAAGTTTGATAAGTACAAAGGTAAAGAGGATCCTCATGAACACATCAACAATTACCACTCTACTTGCTATCAGCTTCATAGTAGCAATCCCCTCATGTTATGTACCTTCTCCCTCTCGCTTGGGGGACAAGCCCTTGATTGGTACAACATGCTTCCATGCCATAGCTTGTTCACCTTTGAGAAGTTGGCCAATTCATTCTTAGAATATTTCTCCATTAATATCAAGAAGAAAATCAACTTCTCTGATGTCTACACCTTATGATAGGTTAATGATGAGCCCATTATAGAATTTATCTCTTGATGGAGATCAATCATTCATGACCTAGCTCATAGCCTCCCATCTACTGAACTAGTTACACTCTTCTCCAAGAGTTGTCACAAACATATCTCCACTTCCTTACAACTTCATCAAATCTGCACCTTTGAGGAAGCTATCACTCAAGCCAAGGTCATCAAGGACATCAAAGTCCAATCTAGCAAGATTAAGCTTAGGAAAAAACCATCATACAACTCCAACTTTCACTTCAACTAAAATGCACCAAATCAACCTTTCCCTAGACCACCATAAACTAATCAAGTGGTAGTAACTTCTCTAGCTTCTTCATCCATCGCATGACCTCCTCCATAGTAGTAGTTGTTCTAAACTAATGCACCCCTTCCACCCACATTACAATAGACTCATAGCCTTCATCCACAACTTCCATAATGTAATTTGACCCCACTCTCTGAGCCCTTGCCAACTCTATTCTAGAGATTATATGATGCAGGTCATATTACCCTACCAAACATTCAACCTATAGATCCAAACCAACCCAAGCCTTAGGGGTATATTGAGCAAGCCTTCTACACATACCATCGATAGCATGACCATGATATAGAATCTTGTCATTCCTTTCGTGGTCTTGTCCAAGACCTCATTGATCAGGGTACCATTCAGGTCATAAACCCCCTCACACCACAAAACCAAAATTTGGGTATCTATCAAAACCCATTACCTAAACATAGGGGGACCAATCCCCAAGGAGCCTAATCAAATTCCCAAGGGTAACCTTGATAGGTTAACAATGTTCAATATGACCCTCCTTCATGCGGTGTAGTTGGCATGATCAACCTTACAACTCGCACTCAACGCTATCCACCATGCTAGGATGCACCTGTAGTATCCCCTCTAGTACCTTTTACATCATCGCAACCCTCGATAGCCTCGAATGTTTCACCATAGTTACCTCACAACATCATCACTATCCATGGTAGCCTTACACATCAGTTACATAATACCCCTACTAGGCTATCTATTTTTGACCTTTTATAGTAGTCTCAACCCCATCATGAGGTATTGAATGACATCCTTCGATCCATTGATCTTGAAACCCATGACACAAATGCATTTGTGAATTTCATAGGGAACATCCCATGCTACCTTCAACCTTCTATTAGTTTCCATGACCATGAGATTATAGAGCTCATAGGTGAAGGAGCTGACCCTCCTCTCCACATACAAGCAACCATCAATGACATCACCTACAAGCATGTCCTTGTTGATACCAGTTCATCTATTAGTATCATTTCTACTACCACCCTACATCACCTTCACATTCCACCCACTCACTTTACCACCCCATCGCTCGACCTTCGAGCATTCGATGGTTCCATGCGACCCATTGTAGGCTCCATTGTCCTACCTATCCACGTAGGTGTCCGAACCATCTCCATTTTATTCCACATCATTCAGGGTGAGATGCAATACAATATCTTGCTCGAACATCCATGGATTAGAGACATGCAATGTGTTCCCTCTACCTTGCATCATTATCTCAAGTATGTCTATGAAGGACTTGTTCATTATGTTCCTACCAATGGGGACCCCTTCAAATTCTACAACATTGTAGACCTTCCACCAGGACCCTCATCATCCTCTACTCAGGTTCTTCCCATTCCTTCTCATCATTCAATAGGAGCATCTACATCTTCTTCAATACTGACCTCATCCCCACAATAATCATCAGGAGCACGTACACATTCCCCTCCATCTATGCCCACACCCCTCTCATCATCTATCATGAAACTTCATCCTACTACCATACCTTTCTCACCACCTTCCTCATGGCCTCCCCCTCCTTCTCAACCATCCTCTTCCATAGATCTACCTCCTACACCTCCACCTTTTTCACCACCCTCATCATGGCCTCCTATTACATCTCATACATCTTCCTCTATAGAACCTCCTCTCCTTCCCACTCCTCAAACACCCCCACTTCCTTTTCATCCATGACCATGGTATTTCACATCTTCTCATAGCTCGATGCCTACACCTCCTCCCCCCACCACATAGTTCCCACATGCGAACCATCCCATTCCTTCCACCATGGTTGAATGCCATGATTGGGAATAATGAGCCTCCTACTTAGATGCTCAATTACTCCATTCTTCTCCTCCCATAATTTATGATTCCTAGCTGGCATCATCTTCCTCTGATTCTGATTCACCACCTCGATCCCCAACATGTACGATACCTCGAGTGTCAATTTTCATGACAAATTTTAGGCTCGATGATTATAACATTTAGGATGCTCATGTGTGACCCTTAATAATCCAATCTATGCATGATTTTGGTCATCCTTCAACTTTAGTACTAACCATCGGTACCATTGTGTGACTAGGTCCTCTCGATAATCATACCAACTTCATTTATGCAAGCCTAGACTCATCGCTCCTAGCCTTTGTACCTCCACCACCACAATCTAGTTTTTATGGCACTCTAGACCACATGTCCAACCCTCAATTTACCTTATGCTACCTTCAATATTTTTATTGGTATGGATTTGGACTAGGCCACTATGAGCAAGGGTTACACATGCCTATCAACCCCCATGTTCAGTCACCCATAGACAAATCTGGCCTAGGTTATCACCCTACAATCGTTCATACACTTGAGGATGAACTCCAAGATCTCTCCCTACATCCCACACCAATTCCTACACACTCATTGGAAGAATACATCGACATGGATATCCTAGATGAGAGTCCATCTCCTCATTCTACCATCACCATTCCATGCAGCTTCTTCCAAGACATGTATTTTGCTGACACCACATCTGCTTATTGTATTGATGCGCTAGTTGACCAATTTTTTACCTTGTCCCTCATAGCTCCTCATCCAGAGTGCAACACTTCACCTCCTCCTCCATCACCTATACATCTAGCCATACCATTACCTACTTACTGATAACTTCATCCATATACAACTCAACCTAGCTCTCCACCCATTGTTTTATGTCCATCGTTAAACCTACCACGATGTTCACATGATTCTAAATCTTTATCATCAGACTCATTATCTTCTGCAACCTCTAATACTTCTATAAATATGGTCGATATGAATTTATCATCACAACTTTGATACACATCTCATGTGAATCACAATGACACACCAAACCCTAACTTCATCGAATTTACTCATATTTTACCAACGCCTTCACTGTAGGACTTCCTGTTATCACCCCCCATCTTGTGTAATGTGAATGCTCCTTCATTTTCTACCCCACCTCACATCCCATGGATTCATCACACTAACATATATTTAGATGATGAATTTGAGTTACCTAAGGCTATCGATGACCTCCACCTTATTCCAATCCTAGAATAACTTTGAGATGGTTCCCACATGCTTGTGGAAGACACCATCGATGTCGATATTGGTGATGACCCCAATAATCCACATATTGTTAAACTCATCACTAACCTCTCATCAGAGGAGCACATCCTATTTACCACTTTCCTTAAGGAATACATTAGAGTATTTACCTGGTCCTACATGGATATGCTTGGACTTGATCCCTCTCTCGTGGTTCACAATCTCACTCTCGATAGTGATGCCAAACCCATCAGATAGAAATTATGATGTATGCATCCTACAATTGCATTGTTGGTAAAATTTGAGCTCCAAAAGCTCCTTGATGTAAATTTCATCCAACCTATTGATTACCCAGAATGGGTTTCCAATATGGTATCGATACCTAAACCCTCTGATGAAGTTTATGTATGCATCAATTTTTATGATTTGAACAAAGCTTATCCCAAGGACAACTTCCCTCTCCCAAATATCGACTCACTAGTTGATGCTATCATAGGCCATGAAATGATCTCCCTCATGGATGGATTTTTTGGTTACAATCAGATTAAGATCAACCCCATCGATCAACACAAAACATCTTTCACAACCCCTGGGGGACTTTTTGTTATAAGGTCATGCCTTTTGGCCTTAAAAATGTTGGGGCAACGTACCAATATGCAATGACCTATATCTTTCATGACTACATGCATAAAATCATGGAATATTATATTGATGATCTCATCACCAAATCCAAAGAACATTCACAACACCTTGCTGATCTATGCAAGATCTTCGATCACCTTCTAGAGCATAATGTTCATCTCAACCCAAAGAAATGTGTCTTTGGTGTTACTTCTAGTAAAATCCTAGGGTTCATTGTTTCTCAATGAGGCATTGAAGTAGACCCCAACAAATTCAAAGCCATCATCGAGATGCCTCCACCCACCAATCTCAAACAACTACGTAGCTTGTAAGGCAAAATTCAATCTATTCATCATTTTATTGCCTAGTTATCGGATAAGTGCAAGCCATTCAATCATCTTCTACAAAAAGGAGTCACCTTCAAATGGGATACAAACTATCAACAAGCCTTTGATTCAATCAAAGCCTACCTCACTTCATCACCAGTCTTGTCTCCCCCACACCCATAATTACCATTCCTCTTGTATATTTTTGCTATAGATTTTGCACTTGGCACATTGCTAGCTCAAAAGAATATGCTCAATCAAGAACAAGCCATTTATTACATCAGTCGTACGCTAGTCAACTATAAAACCTGATATACATACATGGAAAAGCTATGCCTAGTTGTAGTCTTTGTGACACAAAAACTATACCACTATATGCTTAATCACACCATATTTGTCATCGCTCATGATAATCCACTTTGATATATGATGAACAAGAGTTATCATAACTCTTACACCACCAAATGGATTATGCTCCTCACTGAATTTGACCTCGAGTTCATTTCTCAGAAGTCCATCAAAGGATAGGTCATCATTGACCAACTCATCGAGGCTCCATTACTCGATAATCAACCACTCCTTATTTAGCTCCTTGATGATTCCATCTTCCATGTCATAGAAGTTGAAGAGTATGTCGAACCAGAAATACTAGCTGACTTAACACTTTTCTTTGATGGCTCCTATTGCACTCATGTTGGGGGTGCAAGAATTGTATTCTTCACACCTGATGGGGAACCTCTCCCATTTTCATTCAAATTAGGGTTTCCCTACACAAACAACAATGCAAAATATGAAGCTCTCATTCTTGGTTTAAAGTAGGTACATTCTATGCACATTAGACACCTTCACATCATTGGTGACTCCCTTCTTATCATCAATCAAGTCTAGGAGATTTGGCAATGCCATTGCCTAGTCCTCCAACAATACAAATAGATTGCCCAACAACTCCTCACCCAACTTGAGTGGTATGATATCGAAGCCACTCCACACTCAT
Organism: Wollemia nobilis; assembly: GCA_028583015.1. Classification (NCBI taxonomy): domain Eukaryota; kingdom Viridiplantae; phylum Streptophyta; class Pinopsida; order Araucariales; family Araucariaceae; genus Wollemia; species Wollemia nobilis. Next base: position 2,759,148 of record JAQPPZ010004166.1, on the reverse strand, counting down.
CAAATCACTTCACCAACACAATGGCTTCCTTGGGATCATTAATACCACAAAACCCCCTCTCCAACACAATGCACATGTCCATTCATACTCTAACACAGTCCACTATTTCATCTTCACCTCCCATAGATGATGATGGCATCCATGTCATCCATACTGAACCACATGATCCTTGGTTTTCATAAATTAAGGATTATATCAAATTAGGCTTTCTACCTTGTGACTTACCACATGCTCATTATCGAGCATTCAAACAATGGGTGATCCATTACACATTGTTGGGGGATATCCTGTATCACTATAGTCATGATGGTATTCTTTTGCATTTCCTAGAGCCACATGAAGCTCAATGAGTGGTCCAAGAAACCCATGATGGCACTTGTGATGGTCACTTTAGTGGCATGGCTATCACAAAATATATTTTGTGCATGGGCTACTATTGGCCCAAAATGGAACATGACTATTGTGAGTATGTAAAGTGATGTATCAAGTGTCAGCAACATGCTAACCTCACACACTTACCCTCACAAGCACTCCAACCTATCCAATCAATGTGGCCTTTTTCCCAATGGGGTTTAGATATTATCGGATAGATCTCGCCTACCTCATCAAGTAACCATAAATTCATTATCACTACCATAGAATACTTCACAAAGTGGGTCAAAGCCATCCCACTCATTCAAACTATGAGGGCCAAAATTATGGCATTCATCACTGACCATATCATATGTCACTTTGGAATCCCTTCACAAATCATCTTCGATAATGACACTCCTTTCAAAAATAAAATTATCTATGCCCTATGCACTAAATTTAACATTCACCATAGCTTCTCTACCTTATACTACCCATAAGGTAATGACTAGGTTAAGGCTACCAACAAAACCATCTACTCTATTCTTCATAAAATGGTCATAGAATCTCATCATGATTGGCACAATCAAATGCCATTAGCCTTGTGGGCCTATCGTATGAGCATCCACACCCCCACTAGGGTAACTCCCTTTTCTTTGGTTTATGGCATCAAAGCCATTATGCCCCTTGAACTCAAAATACCATCTTTACGCATCTCCATGAAAGACTTCATTGATGATGACATTGCTCATCAAGCCTACCTCGACCAATTAATGCTCTTGGATGAGCATCACATCCATGCCATAGAACACACTCGTGTCTATCAAGATCATCTTCATCATACCTACAATAGTAAGGTACACCAATATGAGTTTCATATCGATGACCTAGTTCTCAAAGAGAATCAATAGATCACAAGTCAGCCCCACCAATAGTGAGACAAGTTCACTCCCAATTGGCTAGGCCCATACATCATCACACACAAATTCGGTTTTGGTGCCTATCAATTGGAAAATCTCAAAGGACTCATCGAACTTGAACCCATCAACATAATTCACTTACACACATTTAATGCCTAGCCTATCTAGGTACACATCACCATATATTGCACATACTATCATCATACTATTGTACATATCACTTCACTCATAGATTCACAACCCACATCACATTGAACACACAACTTTCACTTTCTATTACACAATAGAAACACTTTTGCTTTTTATGTCATTTTTATGTTGTTGGTATCTTTTGGTTTTGTAGGTCTCTTATCACCAGCTACAACATCTTCTATGGAGATACATTGTTCTAGGTTTACACTTTCGACATACCACTCCCCCATCATGCAGGACCTTTAGACACTACCTTTAGTACCAATCACCCCTATCGACCTTGCCATACCTCCTAGCCCTATTCACATACATCAGGCATCCCCATCATCACATTTCAATCACCACACTTCACCTCGTATCACTCACCTGATCATAGGGATTCTTCCTATTCCCCTCACTCTGGTGATAGCCAAATCTCCTTGTCCTCCTTTGTAGATAAGGAGGAATATTCTCACCCACTAGACTCTCATGCATAAGGACCATCCCCCCTCACTTGGTTGATATGAGAGATCCATATCTACCACCTTCTCTAGCTCGACAACCTTCACTAGGATACTATCCTCCTAATAGGGGAACCACACCTCTTCATGCACACTCTTCAGGACTACCTCCACCCCTACCGAGTGGGATGTCACCTTATGACCAATCCCTTCATCAGCATGCCATCCAAGCTACCTCTACACATGTTCCCCCATCTCATACACATCACTATCTATAGTTATCTCTAGTACCACCTATTCTCCAGATACCCCCATCCCCACTACATGGTATTCTACTTCAGCCTACTCCACCTCCCACTCAACAATTTCAATCTCCTCCTTCTCATTCATTCTCTTCTTTATGCCCATACCCCAACCCCATTTACACACTGGAATCTTGATCCCCACCTACCTTGATTCTATCACCTCCTCCCATTGATATCCAACACATCCTCTCTCACCTTGATAACCTTGAGTCACACTTGAGTCATTATCACTACCATTCCTCTCCCTATTATTCTATCATAGCTTGCATCCCTTCACCTTCTTCTAAGCCCATTCCTCACTCTTGAATCTGACCTTCACTAGACCCTAGATCCCTAATCCAACCACTCATTCCTACCCTACCTTCCTCATGCTCATCACCATCTAAGCCATACATATATCCCATGCCTATCCGTTCTAGCACCACTCTCCCAAACATTTCACCAATTGCTCCACCAAGACCTCTTGGTTCTACCTGAGATCTACCCCATCGACCCACTATGCCCTAAGCCATGAAACTATAAAGAGAACCAATTTTGCATTTATCATCATCAATCGAGGTATGACATCGATGCGTGCCACACTTTTGAAACCCTTTTCCAAGACATGTTGTTCGATGAATCTCTCCCATAGCCTGAACATGCTCTCTCTCCTACTCAACTTTAGAGCCCTCCATATCATCTTGTCCCTCACCCTATGCCCTCATGCGAATCATTTACATCCACACCTTATTATTTCTAGTAGTTATCCAACTACATGAATTACCAAAATCCTAGTCACCTCGTCACTTCACCTAGTCATTCATGACCTGATCCCCATCACTTCACATAGTCTTAGCTTGCTTTCTCCTCTTATTTCTTCTTCCATTCTCTTTCCTCTTCCTCTTTCTATTTGGCATTGTTGTATGGTCATGCTTCGAGCGGCTACATACCTGTGCTAATTTTACCCTTTTCTTCCTCTTCTTCTCATCTTCTTTTCTTCGTTGCTTCACTCTTTCTTCTTTGTTGCCCTTCTTCATTCTCGTTTTCCTCTACATCTCTTCTCACTCTCAATTTTCCTTGTTTTTCATTATCACATGCATTCTCTCATTTACATACTTCTCTCATGTTTGCTACACCCCCCACATGCTGGGGCAACCATTACCATGACTCCCTCTTCTCATCATTTCTTCACACACCCATTTCTTTCGACATGGTTTCTAATCTCATCTAGTTAAGTCTCACAAAATTCCTCTTGTAGATACTTTCCTTCCATGTCATATCTTTCACACTACATCCATTGTCTATATGCATCACTCTTCTTTTACGTTTACATTCATGTTTGTATATTCCCCCTATAGAAATGCGCCCATGGTAGGAATAATATACACACTTGTTAGCATTACCACTTGGATGTCCACTCCCCTTCTCAGGATTATAGAGTATACGGTGTATTGCATGATTTTGACCACTCACCAGTTAATTCAATCAAACGTCACCTCTAGCTGACAAAGTTCTTACTCTCCTTACAACATCTCTTGGTTGGTTCAACTTCTTTCAGGGACCATTCACACATGTCATATCTTTAAAGTAAATTTTGAGTCTAGGGAAGATAACACCTTGCGTAGATATCACCATCTAGAGAATGGTTTCCCCTTCTCATCCTATCATTTGCATGATCAACATATGACCTAGGGATAAACAAAGGGATAAGCATAAGCAAAAATAAAAAAATGGGTAAAAAAAAAAGCCAATGCCCACAAAAAAAGAAAAAGTACCACAAAAAGAGAATCAAAAAATGAGGGGCAAAAAACAAAAGAAAAAGCCTCCAAAGAAACACAACTGTTATGCTTCATCTCCTTTGGTCCTTAGGTTTAACATAACATCATGGGATGATTTCCATCACTAGCTATAGGCTCTAAGTGCCTACCTGCCAGTGGAATAGTCTTACAAGTGGTGACACATCTATCACATTAGCGACCTTCTTTTGTACAGATCATTGTATGCTTGTGGATGAGCTAGCTACTTTGGCTATGTTTACAATGGGTTAGTCCTACCTCCCTCAAAATGGATAAATGAACATCACTTATTGCACACACTGGTCCCTGATAGACTTTGACCCAGTAAGGTTAGTTATGAGTTGTAGATGAACCTTTCTCAGTTCCTCATGAGGTTTTATTGCTATAACTATGATTTTCAAGATTATTGCATAATCCCTATACCATCCTACATCCCTGAGATTATGGAATGGATCACATTACCACCGATTATGCTACGATACGAGTGCTTCCTCTATGCATTTCAGCATACACATACATGCATCATTGCATCTATCCTACATTCATTAATTTACATTTACATCATTTTACATTACATCTACACTACAACGATATCATTCTCCTACATGCTACCACATGCACATATATTCATCCATCATACATTTACCTATCAATATTCTACATTACACATACATGAGAAATCACACATACATTCAAATCAAATCATGACACATATATAAAGACCATAAAATGTATATATATATATATTATGATCAAAAATACCCTCAAGCTACAAAAATGGAATACATCCATAGCACATCTCAGCCCTATTGATCTCTAGGAGTCTCACCACTCCCCTCCTGAGTCATCATCAACTGGCTCCATCCCGCATGCCTCTACTGCCCCACTCGACTCTAGAACTACCACCACCTATACTACCACAAATATCACCACCCTATCTACATTTGCGTTAACCCTCTCTACCTGATACACCTTTGGTACTACCATCCTCTGCTCTCTCAACACTATCAATGGTGTACTATGTTGACTCTGCTACGACTGTATCTATGTTTGTGATCGTAATCTCAATCTCGATTGTAACCCAACATAGTCTGGAAGAAGATACCCATGCGATACTAGGGTAATCTCGCACTGCATACTCATCACCTCCTCCTTTATGAATATCCTTTATACATCCTTGTTTGCTCATTGTATATGATCCACCTCCACTTGCAAAGAAACCACATCACCCCCCCACACTCAACCATGACCTACTTAGTTGCAACCCTCACCTGCTTAGCCTCCTCCCACACCTATCGCTACCTCTGTATCTTGGCATGCAACTTTGCCACATTTTTTGTATGAGCAGCTCACTCAGCATTGCTATTCGTCTCCACTTGCTACACTCTAGCAACTTCCACATTCAATCTATCTCTAGCAAGCATAGCATCTACAACCAGGTGATGCAAGCCCTCTACAACCTTAGCATACCTCACCTCCTCTACCTTGAGCTACCCATGTAGCTCCACACATCATATCTCCAACTCCCTCCTCTCTATGTCACTCACCTACTTGATTACCACTAACCTCTCCTCTAGCTCATGATGCTCCTCTCTCCATTTTCCCAAATCCAAGGCCCAATCTACCTCACTCTCATGTAAGCACCCCTCTAGATGTTGTACTCTCTCCTATAACACCAATAGCTCCTCCTCAACATCCATCCTCTCCTACACATTGAAAGGTATATCCCCCATATCTCTAGTATCATCATCTCCCATATCATCACCCTCCTCCTCCATAGGCACTGTATCATCCAAGGGCTACTCTCTACCACTAGCCTATCGATCTAATGACCTCCCAATAGGAATACTAGACCCATCATCTCGATGTTACCTCTATCATCAAAGAGGCTCCTCTACCTCATCCTTTGATCCTCCCTCTAACCTAGGCCTAACTCCTCCTGGTGCCTATCCCCCTAGTGTAGGCAATCCACCCCTTGGCTCCCAACTCTATGTGGCCCACCATGCATCATACTCAAGTGTAGTCCCTATGTCATCCACATCAGGAATCACCATTGGTGGATCCCTCTCACCACTCTAAGGGAGTACTATAGGTCACTCCCCTCGATCACCCCACCTCCTATAGATCACAATAGCTACATCTGATATCCCCTATCGCAACCCAAACTGATGCATGACCCTACTAAAGGAAAAGAACTCTGCCTATCATGTATACCACCCTACCACCCATCACCCTTAGTGAATCACTCCCAGCTGCTCCCCATCCTTCTCCCACACCACCCCACCCTTCCAAGGCCTCCATTGAATATGCTTAGGCTCCAAAGAGCCAAACTGTATCCTCCAAAATAAATAATCTCCCTCATGTGGCCTCTTCATCCCCTTCTCCTCATCCATCTACCACCTCAAAGCATAGGGTACAAGGTCACCCATCTCTGCATGCGCACCATATGGCAATAGCATCGGTCACTCTACTACTATGTGCTCCCATGCCCAAACCTGTAGCAATGCCCACCCACCCCACCTCCACTTGCACATGCAACTCTATATACCTGTGCCAACAATGTAGGTGCCCATGCAAACACAACCTCATGCTCCACCATATCACATACTACATCCATCATATTCTAGGAGAATTTCACTCTTGAGGTATCTGGAAGAGCATAGGTAGATATCATAAGCATCACCACACATTGGTGATCAGACAACATCTTCTTGTACCAATAATACTCATAATCCACCCCCTTCCTCATGTCTACATCTCCCCACTTCACACCAAATATGCACTGCAACACCTCCTACTACCTCTCATCTACTACTACCCTCATTGGAATACCTTCTATCAATAGTTTATATATCCTGTATATGTCCTCTAGTGTAATGGTCATCTCACCTATAGGGAAGTGAAAAGTGTTCCTATCTGGATCCCACCTCTCACACAATGCTGAAATATATGCCCTATTGGCATGAATACTCACACAATCCCATACTCCCTTCATCCACACCTTCTCCAGCCACTCCACATCCACCTCATCCAAGGCATCACCTAGGGCATCTCTCAATGATCGCACACGATGTCATGACTCAATCATCTTCATCTATTCCATCCATAAACATCATAAAATTTTGATCAGTTTCACATACATACATATTCATTTCTCATCATTTCATACAAATAATCATAGCATACAACATCCATACAACATACCTCATGCATCAAAACAACAAAATCAACCCCTTTTTCTCAATTTGTAGGTCACCATGTGAACTCTAGCCTAGTTCATAGGTCACCATGCGAACTCAAGCCTAGTTCGTATGCCACCTTGAAAACCTAGTTGGGAGGCCATTTTTGGGCACCCATTAGCCCCTTTCCTGACAAATTGGTCTCATCATATACAAAAATAGTGATTTTGACACAAAAATATCATGCAACCCCAAAAACATGCATTTCAAGGCAAGCACTTCTAACATACACAACCACATCACATGCCAACAAACAAGTCACATTTTTGGATACCCATTTCACCCTTTCATGGTGAAAGTTCAAACAGATTCCAAAAATAGTGCATATTTTTCACCCAACAACACATTCACACTCGTCCACATATATCTCATGGCATGCAATTCCAAAACACACAAAAACAATTCACAACACCAAACAAATCATATTTTTGGATACCCATTTCACCCTTTTACAATGAAAGTTCAAATGGTTTTCCAAAACAATACACCATTCCCCACATTCAACATAGTCAAACCTCACCAACATTCATCCTATGGCACACATTCACGTGACCCACAAAAACATAACAAATCAAAATAACAGTCACATTTCTGGACACCCATTTCACCCTTTTACAATGAAAGTTCAATCACATTTCAAAAACAGTACAATTTTCATCATGAAAATCAAGGTCAACCCTTACACCGGTCACACAGTCAAACATGCCCATTTATTGGTCAACACAAAAAATGGGCAACATTTCTGGATACCCATTTGGCCATTTTCACACTTTGTGCACACATTTCAAACAAACATCACATGCAAACACATATTCACATGCAAACTCACATTCCCATATTTTCTAAATATTCACGCATTTCGAAATCAAATCCAGTTGGAGTATCGAATACTTACTGGTGGGTTCCCACATCGACCACCTATGTTGGTCTACCCTCTCACCATCTCTGCAACAACTCGAACTCTCACAAGCACTCCACTTCACAAACTAGTCCTCACTCCTTCCTCCTTGCAAACTCTCACAACACAAATGAAGCTTTACATACCTCCAAATTGCTTTATATACCCTAAAACCCTAATTCATAGGCCACCCTATGAACTACAGTCTAGTTCGTAGGCCACCCTATGAACTACAATCCAGTTTGTAGGCTACCCTACGAACCAACCCTCAGGACACCATTTCCACATTTTCTTTCTTCCTACAACTTCTTTTTCTTCTTCCATCACTACCTACCCAAAATTTTCTACATTTTGTCATCATTTTCTTCTATCAATTGACTCATCACCACATCACCATATTTCATTTGTATCATTATTGATTCCTCATTTGAGGGGGTATTCATACACAAATCTTCTTTGCATACAACCAAACAATCAAACATCTAAATCACGGATATTACATCTATCTACAAATTTTTTTGTTGAAGATTATCTCAAGATAAACCTCATCCCAAATTAGATATTTGTTAGATCATGAGAGCCATGTGTAATATCAGAGACGTCTTCTTTCATTCATGTATATCGACATCGACCACATACTGAATGTTACGCTTGATTTATCCATGCCACTCAGCTCAAATGGTTTGACATATGTCATCATGCACTCATCAATCAATCAGAAGCAAAAATTTGAATAGGCAGTTGTTCTATTCGTAATTGGACCATCTTGCATTGGTCACAAAAGCAAAGCAATCTTAAGTTGCCCTCACAAACAACCAGTACGATATTGCAAATATTGTACTAAATTGGCAAATCATCATGTTTCATCCACAATCATTCATTCACATTCATCCACCCACGCCTTCTTCATCCTCTCTCTTCTTCCTTTTGGATTTATATCAATGTTGTATGGTCACGCTTCAAGTGGCTACATACCTTTGATTGGATCCTATTCCTTGTTTGGATTTTATATCAATGTTGTATGGTCACGCTTCGAGCGGCTACATACCTTTGATTGGATCCTATTCCTCATTTGGATTTTATGATCAATGTTGTATGGTCATGCTTCGAGTGACTACATACCTTTGATTGAATTCCATTCTTCTCTCCTATTTGGTTCTCTATCAATATTGTATGGTCACGCTTCAAGCGGCTACATACCTTTGATTGGATCCTATTCCTCATTTGGATTTTATATCAATGTTGTATGGTCACGCTTCGAGCGGCTACATACCTTTGATTGGATTCCATTCTTCTCTTCCCCTTCTCCTCTCCACCTCTTCTGGTTCTCTATCAATGTTGTATGGTCACGCTTCGAGCGGCTACATACCTTTGATTGGATCCTTATTCCTCATTTGGATTTTATATCAATGTTGTATGGTCACGCTTTGAGCGGCTACATACCTTTGATAGGATTCCATTCTTCTCTTCCCCTTCTCCTCTTCTATTTGGTTCTCTATCAATGTTGTATGGTCACGCTTTGAGCGACTACATACTGTAGATTGGATACTTATTTCTCATTTGGATTTTATATCAATGTTGTATAGTCATGCTTTGAGTGGCTACATACCTTTGATTGGATTCTATTCTTCTTTTCCCCTTATCCTCTCCTGTTTGGTTCTCTATAAATTTTGTATGGTTACGCTTCGAGCAGTTACATATCTTTGATTGAATATTATTTTTCTCTTTTCCTTTTTCATCTAGTTCATAATTTACATGTGAGAAGATGACTAAGTTTTCCACCTCACAAAACCCTAACCTAACCATGCTAGGAATTGACTCTAGGGTTTGGTATACTTAACTACCCCCCTAACCTTGGTTTTTCCTATAAATAGAGGAGATTTTCCCTCATTTTACCTCTCTCACATTTTCAATCAACATACCAGAATGCTGCTAAAATTACTCTAGAATATCTTCTACCGTATAGGCATCCATAAGACATTGACAAATACTACCTGGATCACTTTTAGATAGAAATTTTTCTCCAATAGTTGATAGAGGTTCATTTCACCCCTGGTATGCGAACCCAGGGTCCAGTTCGCAAGTCACCCTGCTAACTAAGAGTCTAGTTCATAGGTCACCTTGCTAACCAGCAGTCCAATTCGTAGGTCACCCTACTAACCAACCCTACAAAAATGCTATGGCTCCAAATCAAGTAGGTATCAGTTATTTAGTGTTTTTACAGTATTTCCTTCAGTTTTTAGCACTTTTCAATTCAGCTTTCATGTCATTTCGTCTTCATAACTATGGGGCTTGACCAAGGCAAGCTTCCAAATGCACTAACAACCTTTTGCAAGCGCAAAATAGATACAAAATGACATACACCAGCAAACTCTCGATGGCACACATGCATAGAAGCCCACATTCATTGATGAGCTTTGAAAAACACCATCAGATGCTTCAAATTTGTGATGGAGACATGGAATAAAGATCTCCACTAAAAGAGAGACTTATTTTGTAACCCTATATTCAAAATTAATAAAGTAGCATTCTAAACAATATTTTATTTGTAACAAATGGTTGTCCTTTAGTCGCTTCACATAAAACTAGGTATTGGATGGCATGTTTAGTCACTTGCTACTTTGCATATATTCATTTCATCCTTATCAATATCTATGGATCTACAACTCAATCAGGTAGATTAGAAGTTTGGAGTGGGATTGAAGCCTTTATGAGAAGTAAATACCAAGAAACCTGATTCATGGTCATTAAATATTTTAATGCCATAACCAAGCTGGATGAAAAAATTGGGAGAATTAGGAAATTGACCCAAAGTATGAAAGATTTCTCAACTTGTATTCAAAACAATAATCTATGGGAATTTGAGTTTGAAGAATACAACTATACTTGGATGAACAACAGGAGAGGCCATAACCTAATAGCGTAAAATTAGACAAATCAATGGCTAGATGAAGTAACTTGTGCTAAAATTAATACCTTAACAAGAATTGGTTTAGATCACTGGACAATAGGAGTTAAAATGGTGGTAAGTGAATTCAAAAAATATCATATTTTAATAATGAGCAGATGTGGGAAGACCATCTCAATTTGTTGATATGATTGCTCAAACATGGAATTCTTTAGGTAATGGTGGGTTGTATGCTTTTCCAAACCAAATTAAATCTATGACATATAAATTAAAAGAATGGAACAAGAACACCTTTGGAAATATTTTTGAGAAGAAAGAAGAACTAAAAAATAAACTTTCAAAATTCCAAGAAGGTGATGATAATAATCCAAGCTCAGAGGAAATGGGGTTGCTAAGTGAATATCATAATATTTTAAGGAAGAGAAATTCTAGACATTAAAAACAAGACAGACTTGGTTAAAAGGAGATAAAAATACAAAGTTTTTTCATAGGATGGCTATAGTACAAAGATCAAATTCCAGAATTTGTAGAGTTAAATCAATAGAAGGGGTTTGGACTGAATATCAGAGTGAAATTAGAAAAGAGGCAAAGTCATTTTATCATAAAAATATTCTAGTTTCAGAGGAGACTGAAGTTCTTAATGATAAACTTATTCAAGATGTTCCTTCAATAATAACGAATAAAGACAATAATAAATTGATGGATCCTATTACTCTAGAAGAAATTCATTTAGCTCTTTCCTCTTTTAATAAGGATAAATCCCTAGGTCCAAATGGGATCTCTGCAGTTTTGTACCAACATAATTGGGATATAGTGAAGGATTCTTTATTGATGGTAGTGGAACATTCTAGGGTAAAATAATACATACCTTATAAAATAAATGCAGCATATCTTACCCTAATTCCAAAAAATATGGATGTTGAATTGTTTGATTCTTTAAGACCCATAAGCCTATGTAATATGGCATTAAATATTATTTCCAAAGTGATGGCAAATAGATTAAGGCCATTGTTAGACAAAATTATTTCAGAAGAGCAAGGAGGATTTGTGAAAGGGAGATAAAATTTAGACAGGATCATAGTAGCTCATGAAGTTATACGTTTAGCAGCTTCAAGAAAAGAGAAAGCAATGATCTTAAAACTTGATATGAGTAAAGCCTATGATAGGGTTAAATGGAATTTTCTTTTTGTAGTTTTAGATAAGTTTGGTTTCAAGAATAAATGGGTTAGATGGACTAAAGCTTGTGTCTCTATAGTTTCTTATTCAATGTTGGTCAATGATTTAGTGACAGAATATTTTAAAGGCAAGAGAGTCCTTAGATAAGGAGATCCTCTATCTCCTTATTTGTTCATCATTATAGCAAAAGTTTTGAGTAGCTTATAAGTGGATTTAAGGTTAGTAATAACATCGATAACATAACCCATAAATAGTTTTTCAATGATACAACCCTTTTTGGAAGGGCAAGGATAAATGAGGCCAAAGCTTTGAATAACTTTTTAAAAGAGTATGAAACAGCTTCAAGGCAAAAAGTTAATAGGACTAAGTCCAAAATTTACTTCCTTAACACTTCTACTAATATCAAATCAAGAATTTAAAAGTTGCTTCAAATGGAGGATGCATGTTTACCAACAACTTATCTAGGGATGTCTTTATTTGAGGGGAGAATGAGAATAGATTTATTGAATGCAGTTATTAGTAAAGTTCAGAATAAACTTCCGGCTTGGAAAAGTAGATGATTAACATTAGCAGGAAGAGTGTAGTTTAAGTCAATCTTACAAGCCATTCCAACATATTATATGTCATTGTATTATATGCCAAAATAAGTTGAAATTTTTTAATCTATATTATGTGATCCTTTTTATGGTTAGGTTTACATGATAAAAGGAAATTTTCTTTGGTGAAATGGAGCAAGTTGTGTGATGATAAAACTAGGGGAGGTCTTGGTTTAAGAGTTCTTACAGATGTAAACTTAGCTCTTAAGTAAAAAGTTATCTAGAGATTGTACAAAGAGAGTCAAAGACAATGGGCAAGAATTCTTCTAATTATGTTGATCCCAATGACCCAAGTTTAATATTTACTACATTCTCTCTACCAAATGGTTTTGCTCTTTGGAATGGTTAAAAAAATCTATTGATATTATGATTAAAGGTTTAATATGGGTGGTGGGAACTAGAGAAAAAAATTCTATTTGGATGGATACTTGGTGTGATAAAAAACCACTCAATTTAGATCCAAATTTGAAACCTTGGATGAGATTACTTCAAGACAAATACGGTGATAGGGTTTCAAACATTTTGTACAAGGATCGAGAAGGAAGATACAAATGGAAAGAAGATTTTTTTACAAGTATACAAGACATTGATGCTAGGAGGCAATTGAGTATAAAGATAACAACTATGATTATTCTGAGGGGAGCCAAAAACAAATTGATTTGGGAGTTGAATAGCTCAGGATAATACACAATAAGAAGTGGATATAATGTTCAACACCAACAAAATAATAATGTCACTAGAATATGAAGAGATATTTGGGATAGCCCAAGCATTCCTAAAGTTAAAATGTTTGTTTGGCTAGTAGGTCATAGAATAATTTTATCCTGGGATAACCTTATGAAAAGGGGTTTTCATGGTCCCTCTCAATGTGTTTTTTGTAATAAGGAGGATAGTATAGACCATCTCTTGGGACATTGCTCAATAGTCTGGAATCTATGGCAATGGATTATTAATATGTTTGGTAAATTCATGATGATGAATAGTATAATTAAATATTGGTTAAAGCAATGGCAAAGCACTTATAAAAGTGAGGCTTTATAGACAATATGGGATATATCAAAATACACAATACTTTGGACTATATGGCTAGAAAGGAATAGAAGAATGTTTAAAGAAAAAGAAAGCAGTTTAAAGGTAATGAATAAGAATATATGTTTAGCCATAGAGGAGTCTAAACCAACCCTATCAAATCACCCAGTCCCTAATTTGGAATTAGAGAGCCTTAATAGATGGAGTCAAGTCATTAAATGGAATTATGATGTTGGGTACAAGAGAAGCAAAAAGAAGGCAAATAATATAAAGTGGAAACCACCAGATGTGGAGTAGGTTAAGTTGAATTTTTATGGAGCATCTAAGGAAATCCAAGACCAACAAGAGGAGGAATAATTAGAAATAATAGAGAAGATATTTTATCTCATTATGCTTTCAATAGTGGATTTAAGACAAATAATGAAGTTGAAGCTTGGATAGCTTTAGAAGGGTTAAAATATATATAAACAAATGAAATGGAATAGAGTGTGGATGGAAGGTGATTCTCTCATAGTAATAAATGTAATTTTGAGGAAAGCAAAGGCTCCATGGAACATACAAGAGATAATTATGGAAATTCAAGATCTTGCTAAAGAGTTTGAAGAAATCAGGTTTACACATATATTAAGGGAAGGAAACAAATGTGCAGATAATCTAGCCAATAGAGGAATTTTGAATGAGGATTGTGAAGTTAAATTCTCCTTTTCATGGTTAGAGGAAATTGAAAGTTTAGTTGAAGCTGACAAAAAATGTTGATAGTCTGAATAAATTAATGATTAAGATTTACTTTAATTTTTTTCGTTGGTAATATATGCTTTATTTGTAACAATAATATGTTTTCATTTAGATCTGCTTGTTGTGGTGCAGTGGTAAATGCCCTGGGTGCTGGTAGAGGCCGACCTAGGTTCCATTCCCTTTGTCTCCATCCTGTAGATATATGGTATAGTTAGGAATGTCCTATGTGCTGGTAGAGGCCGACAAGGCTCCATTCCTCCTATGCCCAACCTGTTGAAAGTGGCACCTCAAAAGGGGTATTTTCCACTATAAATTAGTTTTATCCAAGTGTTGTAGGTGAGTTGGAGAAGAGAGGGCAATCCTCCAAGGGAGGTCCCAGGTTCAAATCTCCACCCTACCAAAAAAGCTGAATTGGGTATCTCAAATCCAATTGATAATGTTGGTGCGGGCAGGGTCGGGTGCGACCCCTGGGGGACTTTGACGGTGTAGAACCCCCTTTTTGTGGTCTCTTAGACCAAGGCGGTTCCACAAGGGGTTTTTTGCTTTTATATATATATATATATATATATATATATATATATATATATATATATATATATATATATATATATATATATGTTTTCATTTAGACTATTTATTAAAAAATTTGTGGTTGCACTTGTGTTTCACGAAGGAAACTAGCAATCCAGATTTGGTAAAGCGGACTATGATAGTGCGATGTTTTGGAAAAATTACTCTACTAAGATGCAAGGCATAGATAGTAGAGGTGAATTTTTGGCATTGTGAAGACTGCTATAGGAAAATGTTAAGAAAGATGCTAAATTTTGGATTAATTGTATTCATACAAAAATTTGAAAAGATCCAGAAAATGAAAATCAAGAATTCAAACATTTTACATAAAATGATGTAGGTTTCTAGCTATAGCATCTCAATTTGAGATGAGAATTGTATCTATTGGTAAACTCTCAAGCTCTAAATAAGAGAGATGTAATTTATCAAGGGTGGGGGACCCGAGTACAACCCCTTATTATCCAAAAAAAATAAATAAAAATAAAAATAACATACTACTTTTAGATATGAAAAACATTGGCAAAAGAAAAGTTATAAGAGGATTTGAACAAGGACATGACATTTGTCCTTCCATACATCTATCTCTTTCTCCCCATTCTTGGAAAAGCATAAATTGTGGGTGTTGCATTTTCCACCTTTACAAAGGAGGTTGACATTGTATGAGTTGTTTTATGCTCTCATTGTCTTTTGAGAGACATTGTTTCATTTCAAAGATATTTCACTCTTGTTGTATTTGGGAAATATGAGTTATAAACATCATTTTCTTATGAATTTTCTTCACTAAAAAGTTTCATATAAATCCTTTTTGTTTGAGTTTGTATACGATGCTTATTTTTACTTTATTATATTTATGTTGTGATTTCTATTATTATGATGTATTAGGCAATTGTTTTTAGTAATGAAAATATTGTATGAGTCATCTATTTGAGGACTAACACATATCATTTTAGTATCATATCAAAGAATTCCTTGTGGCTTTTGTGAAGTTTTTTTCTTCTCACATATTTATGTGTGTGAAAGAGTTTACATGCCAAGTATTTGATAAATGTCATGTGCATATGGATTTTGTTGATATATAGGAAGATTTAGTATAAAACAATAGCGAAGTAGAAAGGTAAGATTCAAGACTTTCAAGAAACTATTTGATTGTCAAGATGAAAGAAAAGAATAGAACTGGAACTTAATTTCTAATAAGACAAAGGGTTGTTTGCTATGGTGGAAGAGAAATTTTCAAGATCAAGAACTATTACATGAAAATCATTAGCATTGTTCATGTCTCAATTCTACGAGTGGAAAATAGATGTTTACAAGTTGCAATGAGATAAAGCATCCAAATAAAAGTATTTGCCTTAACTCTAAGCCAAGTGCAAAGATATAGAGAAAAAGAGGTATCTCTCTTGTGTTCCACAAAAGCATATTCAAAAAAACTATGGTACAATTCAATTTTGATTTTAAAATGAAATTATCTATTCTTATATTTTAAAAATTAAAATGTATACTCAAGACATATGTTTTAAGCATTTAAAGAAGATGGTTTTTAGGACAAGGTATGACAACCCCTAGGGAATTGTTCTCAAGACCTTAACATATGGATCTTTAACACTTTGAAAAATGAAAATTTTCAATGAAGAATAAGGTTTGTCTTCTCCTATAAATATTGCCCCAGAGCTTTCACCAAGAAAAAAGCAAAACTAAAAAATAAGAATTTCAACAAAGATACAATAAAAATATGAATGTTGTTTTAAATAAGAATCAAGGGTGGACACCACATTGGACAAGTGTAATGCAAGTCCAAATAAGACAATACACAAGTGAATAGCCTTCATATGGTTTATTCTCTTGTTTATGGTGGAAGAGAAGGTCGTGGTATCAATTTTGCTAGAACCTTCATCCATGTGGACATTGGGACAAAAAAAAATTAGTAGCACTTGTTGAAAGATTTTGATTTTCATATGCAAGAAACCCCAAAGGGAAAGCAAAAGTTGAAGGACTAACCATAATGGTTCTTGCACAACCCATAAGTTTGGAATAAGGTTTAAACAAAGTAATCAGATGTAATGCAATTACTACATATTATAAAATTATGTTTGCATTCAAATCCTTTATTATCAATCAATTGTGACACGCCTCATATTGTAGATTTGTCATCTATGATAAACAAAGTTTTCCATCCATTAAGAAGGTCAATAAAAAAAGGATTATCATTTATCAAAAATAGTCACTTATGATATGTGCCCAAGTCAAGCATGTTGTTTTATAATGCAAGTTGCTAAAAGTAGTAAGCTAAAATATTGTGAGAAACTTGTCAATGAAAATAACTTTAATTTGCACCTAAATCATGGAGGAAGATTTATTCTCATAAATAGGAATAATAAAATAACGAGTTCTCAACTTTGTATGCTAAGTAATTGGACTTCATTCGTCATCCAAGTTAGAGGTTGAGCTTTGAGAACCATGCGGTTAGCCAAGGAAAAGACAAAAATGAATTGTTCAATCCAAATTGAGCAAATCAAGAAGTAGTTTGATCCATGAAAGGTATAAGAGGAAGATGCTTCTACATTGTGTTTTAGCCAATTGAACTTTTATTACGTTCTAAAATCGATATAGGGGAGTAGGTGTATAATGTTATGCAACTCTAACACAATGCAACCTTGTAAATTATTGAGGAAGAGAAAAGCACATCATCATTCTATATTTTTGCATATGTTCAACTAGAGTGTAATGAAAGAGAACTTGGGTCACCTTCATCAATTGAAAATAGTAGAAACACTATAAATTGAAGAGAAATATACCAAAAGCAGTTTGTTTTGCTAGACTAAAGGAGAAAGAATTTATATTTATTAGTTCACATGTCTCGTGTAAACTTCAAATGAGTTCCATATGTATACCCTTTAAAGTCCAAGCATGAACAAAAAAACAACCATGAAATATGTTAAGTGATGTTTTGACTACTACTGCCATTTTCCGCATTTATAAGCAAGAGGTCATATAATACATACTTGTAATCTTATGGAGAGAAAAATCATTAATCGTAGCATCTTTATGCATATGTTTATAAAATTGTATACATAAAGAAGATGTTTCCCAAGTGAATTTCTAGCCATTCACATGCTCATTATATAGCATGAAAAATTTATATTTGATTTTAAATCCAATATGAGGTTAATTTATTTTAGCCTACAAGTAGCGTGATTATTTCAACCACCAATTTAGAAGACACAAGGGAAAGATCATCCATCTATATCTTTTATTGAGGAGCCATTTGTAGACACTTGATTCATTTGGAGGAATGAGATATGATCTCCATTTTTATTATTAAAAAAAATCCCAAGGATGATTGCAACAAAGATTTAGTTGAACATAATGGATTTTAATTTCTAAATTTACTCTTGGATATAGTTTTTTAAAATGTTCTTGAAGCAGTCGAATGTAGCAAAGCATGGGACCAACCACCACAATCTATGCTAACGCTATTCCTCTATTAATTTTCACTTGTTAATCAATAGTATTCCTCTACTAATAGAGATATCCCTTTGCTAACCAATGGGGTCCTTTCCCCAAATTATTAAAGTTACCTATTTGATTTGACAATAAGAGGAAGAGGAAAGACCAAGTGAATAGAAGTGCATTTTAGATATCAAGGTTTTTTGGTCAAATATGCATTTATTGAATTTTGAACTTGTTGCCAATATATAGAGTTCACTTGTAGATAAATATCCAGAGAATCTAAGTTGAGTCTCACATAGCTGACTCAATTAGCTATTTCATGGGTGAAGCATAGTTGATTATTCATAGACATGTTAACATTTTTTATTAAGGAATAGTTTAATTGAGCGTAGACAAAGCAAACAAACTTTTTAGTTTAGCTTAGCTTGGCATTTATTTTCTTATAATCGAAGTATACAATACAAATATTTTACACTTTATATTTACATTGTGGTGCATTACAGCTATTTTATCTCTTGAATAAGTAGAAGACATGAGATGTGTTTCCTATTAAGGATAATTTATATTAATCATCATATTCACCATGTTGATATCATCCATTTGTCAAAGTAACCTCAGAGAAACCCAAGCTTAAAAGAATTTGGAAGCTAAACATCATCCCTAAGGTTGCTATGTTTTTTTGGACTGCCATTCTCAATAAGATCCTTACGAAAGACAATATGTTCAAAAGAGGGATTGTGGTTCCAACTATTTGTGTCTTATGTAACAAAGAGGATGAGTGTGTGGACCACTTGTTTGGAACTTGTGATTTTTTTCGTGATATCCTAAATATGTTATTGAGAGAAGTTAATGTTGTTTGGGTCATTCCAGATTCTCTAATCGGGATTTGGGAACAGTGGCACTTAGGAAATATTTTTTGGCAAAAATATATTCCACATTTTTGCTGGAGGATTTGGTTGGAAAGAAACAGATGAGTGTTCAAAAATAAAACCAAAGGATTAATTGGGGTTTATACCAAGATAAAAATAGCCCTATTGGAAGATTGTATTAAAAACATTGTCGGCCAAGAAAATCTTGCAATGATTTTCTCTAGAGAAAAAGACATCTTAAATATGACAAAAAAATCAATAAGGTGAGACTAGATACTAGATGGGAACGTCCTCACAAAGATTAGATAAAAATTAACTTCGATGGGGCTACAAAAGGTAACCCGGGTCATGCTAGTGGTGGGGGTCTCATTAGAAATGGCAAAGTTCAAGTAGTGGTCGCATATGCGGAGGGTCTAGAAATTACCACAAATCACCAAGCTGAAGCAAGGGCAATGCTTACAAGCCTCCGAATTGTAGTGAATTTCGGTTTTAGGAGAATTATTCTTGAGGGGTATTCCAAGAATATTATAACTTCCCTTCAAAAAGGGGAGTTAAATAATTCTAGCATTTTCCAAATAATTACAGATGCGAGGACCATTTTGGAAAACCTAGAAGAAAGTCAAGTTAAACATATTTATATAAGGGGAAATAAAGTCACCGATAACATGGCGAATATGGCAGTTAAATCTGAGAATTTCAAGGTCTGGTCATACGCCCCCATGGAGTTGGAAGAGATTATAAGAATTGATAATGAAGCTAGCATATAAAGAGGGTAAAGCAAAGCAGAATACTTTTTGGGATCATGCGATGAAGGATTTGAGCACAATAAATTACATTGTTGTCAGCAATTTCTTTATCAGTTATGTAAAGCATTGAACAGTGCGTAAGCCACGTCAAATAGAAGGATAGCGGGAGGAATATTATTTTAGTTTCTCCATAAGCAGGTTTAGCCCAGGTTTGTTTGTTTTACTAAGATAGGGCTATCTTGCATTTGTTTGATCTTCTCCTGTTTTTTCCTGTACATCTTTCGAGCTCTGTGTAAAGGGTCGGGTCCCTTCAACCCCCTTTTTTATCAATACCAAAAAAATATTTCATCCATTTGTGTTTCTTTTGAACAATAAGAAAGACTAACATAGCCAATGACCATATTTGCAATTGTATAGGCTATATCGATACTCCTTGGAGGGAGATCTCATATGAGCTCATACATGGTACACTCTAAATGTTATGTTTGTTGATGCATCTTTGTTACTCTAAATGTAGAGTTATGTTTGTTGATGCATCTTCGTTACTCTAAAACGGCACATTTGTATTTTGTAGTAGTTTGATTAGTATATCATCCATATTAAAGAACGATTTTAGGGCACATTGGTACCCTATAGTCAATTGATGCATATCATAAATTTTATGATGAACATCTCTCCTCTTTTTAATTTGTTATCTTTTACACCAATTTGAAAGATAAGTTGACATAATTTTTATCTTTTTTCAGCATTTTGTAAGAAGCATTTGAATTTGTTGTCCATTCTAAGATAAATGTTTTACACCAATTTGAAAGATAGAGGCGTTTGTTATTATACTAATGGTAATTGTAGTTCACATATGAACTCATTTTAATAGTTAGTTTTGCATTCAATTTAATCTCGATTTCCAAAATCAGCCTTATAAAGAATTTTATTGTCAAACTTTGAAATTAGCCATTACAAGAAGTCTGGAAGTTTTTGCCCCGCATTAAACCAAGTTCTTCATCTTACATGAGCTTTTGAGAGACCAATAACCTTTACTTTGACAAGCTGAAGGAAAAGTGAGCGCAAAATGAAATAACAAGTCATTTTCAAATATGTAGAACCATTTTTTAAAATTGAAAAGGCATAAATTGAGAAGGTTAAATTTCCCAACAATGCTGGGTAATTCGAAAGATTTGGGTCCCGTTTTCATTTTGCCAGAGACATTTTATATTAATTCTTAAATTTGTACTCAGTTTGTTTGGTCAATATAAGCTACAAGCAACATTTTTCCATATGTTTTTTTCCTAGAAGGGTTTTCTAAATATGTATCTTTTTTTCATGTCATACTTGGTGTACATTTCCTTTTTTATTTCTATTTTATGCACATTGTGTTTTACAGCGTAAGGTCTGCTGCCTTATTTTCGTTATGAATGACTCAGCCATTTGAGAGCTAGCACATATCATCGTACCATATACTTTGAGGAAAACAAAAAGCACGTAAATGCAAACCCATTGACTAGAGCTGAAAATGTTAAAACATATAAAATACAACAAATCCTCTTCTTTAAATGATACTGACTTCAATAAATTTTCTTTGAAACAACTATTAGAGAGGTTATATTCTATAGACAAAACCGATCTTAATTAACTTTCTTTGAACAACAATTACAAAGAGATAGATATCTATGGAGGTCCATTCCATTAATCCAAACCAAAATGAATCAGATTCGCAAATGAGAAATTATCTTTTCAATTACAAGAAGAAAACGATCTTATAACCAAAGAATTTTTTAGAATATAAGACTGAATCCAAAGAGGAGCCTCATCATCGAAAACCTCAAAGCAATCCACAAGCTCCACAACAATTTCCACTTATTAATACATGCAAATACTCCCTTTTGAGTGAGGAGTTATTTCAAAGCATTTTTACTGACATAAGAAAAGAATCACGAGTTATTTAACAGTGCTACTTAGGCTAGTTGTTTCAACATACGTGTGATTTTCTCAGTTATATAAAAGCTGTAAAATTCAAGAGTGAGGAGTTATTTCAAAGCATTTTTACTGACATAAGAAAAGAATCACGAGTTATTTAACAGTGCTACTTAGGCTAGTTGTTTCAACATACGTGTGATTTTCTCAGTTATATAAAAGCTGTAAAATTTTACAGTTATATAAAAGCTGTAAAATTCAAATCATAAAAAGCTTTCTTTTTGTAGCTTCTAGTATTGATCAATAGAGTTGAAACTGAATACAAGTAAATTGTCCAAATTAATATTTCATCCAAGTAAACAATGTACAGGTACAAGACAAATAATATGTCAACTATGACACATGCAAAAGAATTAGTTCAAAAAATAATTGGACCCTTTGACGTTTGTTTCTATATCAAAATGTACATCTATTAAACCTCCAAGATGCAAATACTACATACCATTAAAATCCCCACTACAATAAAACTTCATTCTGGCATCTACTTGGGCAGGGCATTCATATAAGAAACGCAATGCAGGAGTGGATGATGAAGTATATGGTGCAACGCAAGCTTTAAAACTTAAAACAAAAAATAAACCAATTTTCCAACCCAAGGAAAGAAACTGGGAGTACTATAAAAAAATCATGGAAATCAAGGCACCAACTATACAGATAGAAAACATCTATACAAACAAATTTTTTTTCTCCCAACTCCATCTTCTACATAGGCTTCCACCAGTTGCATGCTTCTAAAACAGAGGCTTCCTTTCCCTCTACTAACAAGAAAAAGAACCATCAAATTCTATGCAATACATACAAATGAAATATCAACTAAACAAATGATACAGTTTCAGAGAAAAAACCCATCTAATCAGTTACAAGTCTAAGACAGTAAGCATCCATACAAAAGCGGAAAACTATTTCTCATCTATGACTTCCGTCAATCCTGCAAGAGACGAATGCCAAAGGATAAGAAAATTATAGCTCCGATATAGCATTACCATGGATGAGAAAAATCACAAAAAGACAAAGACACCCTGAGAATCAGACAAAGCAGATAACTAAATAGGGAGATTCAAAATCCATCTCTTGCCTAGGACAAATGTGGTAAGTAACCTGCAACACATGAAATTAAAGGAAAAGAAATGAAAACATTCGTCGCTGACATTCATTGCTAACCCTTCACTTACTTGCAAAAAGCAACAGGCTTTGCAATAGAGGAATCCACAAGTCATCTATCACTAAACACTATGATAGACGGACAAGTAACAGTATAGGTCAAAAGCAAGTTATTTACAGTAATTCCAGAAATTTAGAAAGTTGAATAATGGGACTACATAAATGAGACAATTTTATGTTCTTTCCTATGATAATAAATAGATCTAGAGAAATTAATGTTCCCAAAAAAATTTCACACAACACTGTTGCTGTCGCCTGCCGTTCTGATAAACATTTAATACACAAGTTTCCCAATCAGCACGAGGCATCACGAGATTGATTCCATGTGTTTCAAAATGACCAAGAATAACACCACCATACATTCGAGCTGGTTCTAGGTACAAATTAATATATACAGGAGTTCTGAACCTTTTCTCCCAGAATCATGGTTGTTTCCAATGAAATACAACATAAATCAGTCCTGCAAACCTTTAACCCCTGTTATTTATAGGAAAGTTCATCTACATACATCACTCAGGAGAATACAGCTTTTGAATTTGTTAAAAACCAAGAACTTACAATTTTCAGAAGTAAAGTTGTCTACAATTCGCTACAGTTGTTTCATTTGGGCAATAAGGGCACTTGAATGTTCGTGAACTCCCCTTTGAGAGTTTTGCAATGGACTGTTTGCAAAGCACATGACCACATCCCATCAACATTGGAGGATTTTCATCTGTACTCTGATCCCTTGACACTGGACAAGCAAAGATAGAATGAAATTGAAATTCTCTATCCAACTCAATTTCCACAGGCAACTGTTTCATAGTCTGCCATTCTTGCCTTTTGTTGGCCATAACGTTGGCCAACTTCAACAATGTTGGTAGTGCTTGACAACCTGCTGAAATAGTCACATGAAGTGGACTCTCATAAGATTGACCGAGAAGACTGCAACATTCTTGTGTTAATTCTAGAGCAAGGGCATCCCAGTGCGAAACAGAGAGCAATTCAGAATATGGAGACACCTCCAGACGATCTTTCCATAAGAGACAAGCCATTAGCTTCTGTATTTCTGGCATATGTTGAGGTGCAAATGGTGCAAAGGAACTCCTTGCATATTGCAAAGCATCATTTCTATTACAATTTTGTAAAATTTGCATAAATTGCAACCTATGAAGCTTAAATTCCAGTGAAGATCCTTTCTTCAAGAGTTCATCATGATGGGCACTAGCCCATGCAAGAGCCGGTTGAAGATTCTTTGCTTTCATTTGCTCAAGCATCTGATACATTTCAACGAAAGGAGCTTTCAATGATGCAGCATCAGGTTCATTAGCCTCCTGTACAAAGCAGTCTCCAAGGTCAAACAGACCTTGTCTGTAAAAATGTAATGCAATTATCATGTTTATAACGTGTCCATCAAAATCCACCTCCCTGTATGCCTTGGCTATATCAGGATAAAAATGCTTCTCAACAAGCTTCCCATATTTATTCACTGCAGGATTAAGTTCCTTTTGTACCACTCCTAATTGATTGACCGCCCCTATGTCATTCAACTTCGCATTCAATTCAGCAATAACTGCTTTCTGATCGACAGCAGACCCATCCATAAGTTTTCTCAAGGCAGCTTCAATTTCTTGTCCAACAGAGTCAATTAGATCTTGAGACTTTGAATATGATAGCTTCTGCTTCTTGGAAACTCGGTCAAAAGCATCCTTGATGTTATTAAGCTCCATGATTCAGTTAGAAATGCAAACAATATCACTTCAAAATCTGCAACAAAACAAGCCTAAATGAGTGATTTGTCAAAGCATTGTTACAAAAATACCGGCAATAAAGAATAAAGTGTTTGCCAAGAAAAGCAATCTCAATGAAGACCTTTTTCTTCTCATCTTCTCTTCCCTTCAATTGAAACAAATATTACTAAAAAAATGCATATTACAGACATGTAAAGGCAATTCTGTGCAATGAATCATTTCCCACTAGCTAAAGATTATACAAATGTTATAAACAACTGGAAGTGAAAAGATTAAATCCCTTAGGAACCATATATTTTCCCTGATCTGATAACCTGCTTTTGAAGAGAAAAGAGTAATCTAAATCCCCCAGCACAATCTGACTTCTATTTTCCCAATTTTTTGTTTCCTGTAGATCTGTGATCCAAACAGGTTTCTGCCATTGGTCAGCTTTCTCACCAACTTTTTCGTTTCTTTTTTTGGAATTTTCAAGATGCATTTTTACACTGCTGAATAAGAGTGCAATGAAACTACATGTCCATAAGTAATGTAAGCAAATACTAAGTTACCAAGAATGTCACTCTAACCTGGATAAACCATAGCCACCACTCCAGTACAGAACTATCACATACATTCGAACACGGCTCAGATATCAGTCTGAGACGTGGACTGTTTTGGGGGTCATTTTTTACCTGGGCCAGAGAATACTGCATATCCACCTCTACCCAAACAAAAACAAACTACTTTAAAACATTAAGTGCCTAAAAGGTTCTCGTGTCATTTGGCCATGGAATTCCGAAAGGATTTCTTCTGAAATCCACATACTCAAATCCATTTCAACACAAATCCAACCATTGGCCATGGAATTCCGAAAGGATTTCTTCTGAAATCCACATACTCAAATCCATTTCAACACAAATCCAACCATCCATTTCAACACAAATCCAACCATCCCCTCTAAATCAGGACAGGTGGGAAACATCCCCACCACTCCTACCCTTATCCTCGTCTATACAGAGAGATGTTTAACGAACACCTATGCATCCCCTGTGTAATATATAGCGTTCCATACATTGTTGAAAAAACTTCAAAAAAATCACAATTACCACATAATAAATTATTTGGGGTAGCCTTTTTTCTAAAAGTTGTCAATATAACCCTTCTTCCTTACAAATCCTACTTGCATCAAGGAAATACTGAAGCTGGCCTGCATAACCTTTCTTCTGTCGACACTTTAACCTTAATTATCCTGTATTGTGTCAGTGTTAATCGCCCAACTCTCAACAAAATGATTACTTATCCTTACAACCACTAAGAGCTTCATATCTTAGCTCAACCAGTTAGATTCTTCAACTTTCAAAAAGGAGACCAAGGTTCAAATCTTGTCAAACAATACATTTAAAATTGCCAAGATGTTGTAATACCACTATGTGGTCATGATGTAATACAGGTGAGACCCATTTCAGTCCCATATAAACCATTGAAAAATAAATAAAAAAGACAGACATCAATATTTCAAAGTGAAAAGGTGAAAGTATCATGATTTTGGCTTATTTTTTCTTGATTAAATACCAATCCAGTTTTTCTCAGGCCTTCCAATAAATCGCCAATATCAAGTTTTTCAACTTTGAAAACAAAAGTATGGGTACCTGCACAGCTCAAATATGTAGTCTATGTAATATACAGAGTTGTCAGATTAGATTAACATCTAAAATCCGGATACTTATAGACCTTATAATAGGATGATAATATAGACCTTGACAGCTTCTGTTGAAAGTTGAATCACAACTCTAGTGTCTGAAAAAGTTCTACAATCCATATATGTATGTACAGTGAATGCATTACATCATTAGAATATTTTTGGATGTTCCAAGAAGGGTACAGATAATCTATAAATGAATCATCAAAAAGATAAGTTAAACAAAATACTTTGAAAAGCATCCTTTGCAATCCAGTGGCCCAATCACATTGAAATAGTCACTATACTCAAATTTGTCCAAATAATGCACCATTGTATTTTCGTTGTCTATAATTAGTAAAAACCAATGATTAACTCAAATTTGTGCATTTTAAAATGTTTCTCACTTGTAAATTTAAATGTTTTATATATTTCTATATTTATTGCTTTTCATTATTTTACATGGTTGTCCCTTTTACCGTCCCTCCTCTTGCCAGAATTTTGGGTTGCTTCTAGTCAATTCACATCCTCATGTTTCCCCACCCCCATAAAGAATTTACTCCCTGGAACCTAGGTCCAGCCTTAAACCCACACCCCCATTTGGAGGGGCCTTATCTTCAATTTACACTTCCGTACTTCCGTACAAAATAATAAAAGTTAAAATAAGATATAAAAATATCAAATGGTATTAGCCTCAACAGATTATATTCCTCAACTTACAAGGAGACCCAGGTTTGAATCTTACTAACAACTCATTTTCTGTAACATCTGAGAGAACAACATCCATTGGAAGGCATTCTGCGACAGTTTTGAGACAGCATTCTCCAATATAGGCAAGTTTAATTGCAGACATTCACAGAACCAGCACAGAAAATTTTCATACCTGTGCTCTACTCGTCGGCTCATGTGGCTCTACTCAGCTCTTCTCAGATCTGCTCTACATCTCTGCTATAGGTAAGAGTGATGGTGTTTTCTTCAAAATTGGTCCACACTGTGTAGAGGCTACAGGCTGAAAGATTTTAAAGAAAAGAATATGGCCCAACGGCCCTAACACCATGTTGACATGGTGCTAGGGTCATTGGGCCATGTGTTGTAAGGTCTTTATATATATTGGGCCATATTGTTGGTCCAGCTGCGTAGAGACTAGAGGCTGAAAGAATTTAAAGAAAATAATGTGGCCCAACAGCCCTAACACCATGTTGACATGGTGCTAGGGTCATTGGGCCATGTGTTGTAAGTTCGAATTTTTTATTTTTATTTTTTAACAGCTTATATTACTGCAGTCTAGAGTTTTTAAATTCCAATTGAACTTTTATTGCAGATTAAAGAGGAAAAAAACAAAAACAAAAATTTTAAGGCACAATGAGTATCTTTTCTAGCAATTGCAGAGATGAAAACAGTTCATATCCTACTGCAAACACCTCCACTAAGTTCCAAACAAATCAAAATAGCCATGAAACAACTGCAAGTCAAACTCAACACCAGTATCATATGGCTGCGATGGATCTAGAAAAGCCGCTGCTCTAGTTTGTAACCAAAAATGGATGGGACAATATTTAAAATCAGCAGTATGACACATTTGGCTTTGCCACTGCTGTAATGAAACATTCAGAGGCAGTTATTCCAGCGTAAAGCATGCACTCACTTGCAACTACAAGCAAAGGGGTCAAGGTATGCACGAAGATGACCCTTGCAAAAAAGTTCGAAACTTGTAGGCTGCAAGCATATGTACAGATAAAGAAAGAGAAAGAATGGCAAAAACATTTAAATTTCACAGATTTAAAGTTCCTTCTCAATGCAAGCCACTAGGGTTGGACGGACCAGTGTGCAAACAAATGGAGTTGCATGTGATAGGAAGGGAAGCACCACCAAAAGAGCTATATCAGGGCAAATTTCTGATATGTATAAAATGCAACTTTGAGATATTACATATGGAGTTAATGAGTTTTTAATGGTAATGGATTTAAATCTAACATAACACATTCTCCTACATAGAAGGGAACATTTAAGAAGGCCTTAGTTGTTGGACAGGACCGTTGTTTTCACCTCTTGATGAGACCAAACTGAAGACAACACTACAGAACAAAAAGGTCTCAACAATTGAGTTTCTTAAGACTGACACGAAACAAACTCGTACGAGGACAAGGTGGGCATTGTTAAGGATGGGTGGATGAATATCTGCCAATGCCTATTGATTTAACAATAGTCTCAACTTCAGGAGGTCCATTTTTTCTTAGAGCAGTTAATTGTAGTGGGAAGCTTAAGGATGCACCATTCCAATTCCGGCTTCTTTGGGATGCAACAGAGGAATTTGGACACTCCGTGCAGGTAGTTACAAACATTGCATATGTTTGCTGCACAACCGTACAAACGTAGCATATGTTTGTTGCACAACAGGGCAGATGATTGAATCAAGAATAAATACATCTATTGAACCCCATGTTGTGTAGATGCCCTAACACTAGAGGAAGTTGGAAAAATTACTAGGATCTCTCAATTAATTCCAGCAGCTCTAGTTATCGAGATATTTATGAGACATACGACAACATGATGTGATGTGTCAAGGCTATCATACGTGAGAAGGTTCCCACTTTGGCCCTTTATGTGCAATCCCAAGGAATTATGCAAAGAGAGATGACACAAAATGAAAACTTGTCTCTACAAGGCAGCTTATGCATTGAATTATATATGCCAACATCTAGTAGAGTTCTCCCCATTGATGATCCAAAGGTTAAAGAGGGATTCAAAGTTGCAATTGCCAAGATGTTTATAATAGATGAGGCTAGTTTTGTTCGACAATAACTCTTAGGTTTTGCTATATTGATCGGCTCCTTCAACCAATTGGCTGCAAGGATATCTTAAGCATGGCTCAAAGTAATGTGATTTGATGGTGGAGGGAAGTAATTCCACAGTTTACACAGCTAGCAATTCACCTTGTATCACAGCTTTCTATTTCCACGGCTACAAATAGGAATTGGTCAGTATATAGCTTCATTCTATCAAAAGAAATAGATTGAACCCCAAAAGAGCAAAGAATCTAGTTGTTGTACATAGCAATCTTTGACTTCAAGCTCGAAAGACTCCAAAGTATAAATCAAGACCATCAGCACAACGGTATGCAAATTTTGAGAACTTCAAATAGTTTGGTAGAAGCGCCATTGGACATTTTCA
Source organism: Wollemia nobilis (assembly GCA_028583015.1). NCBI lineage: Eukaryota > Viridiplantae > Streptophyta > Pinopsida > Araucariales > Araucariaceae > Wollemia > Wollemia nobilis. The sequence continues at coordinate 2,729,262 of JAQPPZ010004166.1, read as the reverse complement.
ACCATCCTGATTAGTGACAATAATGACGTTGATAAATCTGAAGCTTTGGCCAGCTGTCTACAAGCACTTAACCATTGAGTTGCAAGACACATTTGAACCTATTTTATTATGCCTCCAGGGATTTATTGTTTAAGTTTTCACCTTTTGGCTTTCTATTAATTTAGTACCATTTTGTAATGCAACAACTATAAACATTAAATCTCCACGTTTATATGGTAGAAAATAAAAATTTTGACTTATGAACTATAGTGTATCAATGTATTTTCATTGAGGTCATTTAAATACATTGCTATGAATATTTAAGCAAATTGAAGCGTGCCTCTTCTCAGAGAGGGAGGAAGTCAAACAATTATATACTTCTTTATGTATTTTTAATAATAATTGATATGACCTTTAATTTTTTAAAGTGAAATGCTCCATTTCACATTTTCAAGTGACTGAATTTAGAAGTATTTTAAAAAAAAAGAGTCTGGATGGTTTATACTTTGATTGGATAACATCAATATTTTTATTATTATCTATTGTTAATTAATAAATATTAAAAATAATAAAATTTTAAAAAATACATTCTTTAATATCGATGTTTTTTATTGCGTTGCCTTTATTGCCAGATTTCTCGTTTCTCATTTCTTGCAAGTATGACACACCCAAATACCTGGCATGCAACTGTGGCACCAAGATAAAGTCACATGAACAGGTAATTGATGTGTCCTAGAAGATGGAACTAAGTTTTTAATTGTAATGGCCAAAACATTCACTTCGCCAGATTATCATATAGTTTCCATACATATTCAATTCAAAAGAGTCAGAAACCTCTTATACGTCAACGTATTCCATCACCATGTAGTACAATCTGGCTTCCAGATTGAGGCATAAGGAAAAGAAAATGCATTCATCGATCAAAAACAAAATGTTGATGGTCATTGACAAAGCTGTCATCATCAAAGAGATGGTACTTTGTAATAGTAAAAATGTGTTTACGGAAAGCAAATTATTCTACATCAAAAACAAACCTAAATCCTCCTGTTAACACGTTAAATAGTAAGGTCCGAGGTGTAGACCAATTGGTTCGACCAAACCCCGTAAGGGGGGCAAAATTCCAAGGTTCAAATATCGGGCCTCGCCGAACTGAACGCTTGTCTCTTTCCTGGTGCTTTCGGTGGCGTAAAAGGTTTAAAATGATTGTGGCATGGTGGTTATAGGGGTGGACTGCGCGAAGAATTGTGTGGCGGCTTCCGGGCGGACAGCGCAAAATATCGTGGCGGCCATAAAATCCAGAGAGCCTGCCCAGATTCGTGGCGGCTACAGATTCCACTACATAAATTTAATAAAAAAAAAAACATGTTAAATAGTAACCACCCTATCTAAGAAAGATACAGATTGCTTATCACAATAAAGGATGGAAAAATACACAACTCAAAATGGAACAAAGGTAATCCCAGCATTTTTTACATTGTTATATTACTGTTGGCAAATTGTTGCTCCAACTTGGGCCTTAAATATATTAAGAATCCTAGACCAAAACCTAATCTCTACAATGCACTAGGTGATCAAAAAGCACAAATGATGAAATTCAAACACTCAAAAGTGCTATAGTATAAGGATTCAAGAAATGACTTAAAGGGCATCGTTGTCACAACTATAATGATCGATTTGAGTTTATTATGGTCGAATACATTATTATTTTACAGAGCATTCAGGGGAAGCTCAACCAATAATAAATGCAGCAACACTAAGACCTACGATGAAACCAGCTCATATACATGCAAATAAGATAGGTGGAACTAATGCTTCATAATATTTGTGGTCATGGGATCAATCTACAACAAAGACTACATGGATCTTCAATTTTCCAAGGTTCTTCAACCAATAGTTTACATTATAAAACCCCAACAAAATAAATCCTAAAACGAAAGGGAAAAAAATTACTTAATATTATAATATTGTACTTAATATTATAATATTATAATAAATGTATTTATCCCACATGTGTGGATAAGTGGTAGTGGTAGGTAGTTGAGTATTATAGAATGTAGGCAACAAACTCATATTGGGATGTTTGGATCTCATGTTGAGATACGGTGAGAAGTGGCTTCCTTTCAACAAGTTTCCTGCACATTGCCAGTCCCCATTCGAATATATTTGGACCAGTCCTCACTCAGTCCTTAAATGGCGCCATCTATTTTCTGACTTTTATAGATGATTATTCTAGGAGAGTGCTAGGAGAGTGTGGGTTTATTTTCTGAAGAAGAAGTTGGAAGCTTTGCAGAAATTTAAAGAGTTCAAAGAACGGGTAGAGAAGAGTTTGGGCAAGTCGATTTTATGTCTCAGGTCAGATAATGGGGGTGAATATTACTACAAGGAATTTGATAAATTTTGTATGCAGGAAGGTATTAAGCACCAAAAGATTGTACCATATACTCCACAGAAAAATGATGTGGTTGAGCGGATGAATCGCACAATCATGGAACGTGCAAGAAGCATACTCAACGCATCCATGTTGGAGAAAAAGTTCTAGGCAGAGGCTGTTAATACAGTTGTTTACCTTATCAATAGGTCACCTACAGCTGCGTTGGTGTTGAGAAATGTAGCTCGGACAGGAACTTCTTGCACAGGCTTCAGTATGAACGTGCTAGAAGTGGTTCGAGACATTTCTAATTCTATTTTGAATTTCACTTAAGTGATTTTCTATTTTTAAGTTCACTTAAGTGATTCTATTTTGTAATTCAATTAAGTGATTCTATTTTGAAATTCACTTAAATGATTTTCTATTTTTAAGTTCACTTAAGTGATTCTATTTTGTAATTCACTTAAGTGATTCTATTTTGATATTCACTTCAGTGATTTTCTATTTTTAACCTTACATCTCAAGATGAGATGAGATCTAATCTTAGGGTTAGAGAGATTAGGGTTACCTTTTTCAAAGATAAAAGGAGAAGATCAAGAGTGTTTTAGACACACAGAAAAGAATGGGAGGAGAACAGATTGTTGAAGGAAAAATACAAGCTTAGGAGGAGAAGAACAGTGATTGCTGGCTAAAAAAGCAGCAAGAGAGCAAAAGTGTTCTGCTGTAGCTATAGCCTCTTTTATTTGTAATATTTCAGGTTCAGAAATATATTTAACTTCTGATGTTCACCCTGTTTATGTTTTCTAGCCATCTGTGTGACTATTGCATGTTTGAATAAATTATTCTCAGATCTGATTTATTTTAAAATAACATAGGACAACAGTTATCTAGGGCTGGAAAATTTACATGGTATCAGAGCTAGGTTCTGTGATTGAGATCCTCAAGGGTTTACAGCAGTAGATCACTGCTGGATATTAAAAAAAAAAAAAACAGCAGTTAGGGTTTCAAGCAAAAAAAAAAAACAGCAGTTAGGGTTTCATTTTTTTTTGGCTTGAAGGACTAAGCTTATTTGCAGGACTGCTTTTTTGAGTCATTAATATTTCAGCAGTTAGGGTTTCAAGAAAATAAAAAAAAACAGCAGTTAGGGTTTCATATTTTTTTGGCTTGAAGGACTAAGCTTATTTGCAGGACTGTTTTATTTCAGTCATTAATATTTCAGATCTCAGAAATGGCAGCAGCTAGCCTCAGATTTGAGGATAGATTGGAAGGTGCCTCCAATTTTTTGCCCTAGAAAGTTAGGGTAATGTTCTTATTGGAAGAGAATGATCTCTAGGATATTGTCAAGGCTGATGTGACTTTGCCTACAGATCCGCAAGAATTGGCAGCTCACAAAAAGAAGGAAGTGAAGGCCAAGCGGATGATCTTGGATGCAGTGAAGGATCACCTGATTCCTCACATATCCGAGAAGACTAAGGCAAAGGAGATGTTCGATGCCCTGGTTAGCCTCTACTAGAGCGAGAACATAAACAGGAAGATGATATTGCGGAACAAACTCAGATCTATGGAGATGACCAGATCTGACACCGTTACCAGTTACTTGATGAAGATCACGCAGATTCGTGATCAACTGGCAACAGTTGGGGAGACGATTGAAGACACAGAGATGGTGAACGTGGCACTTAATGGTTTCTCAGCTTCTTGGGAACCATTTGTCAAAGGCATTTGTGCTCGTGAGAACCTTCCCAAATTTGAGAAACTGTGGGATGATTTCATCTAAGAGGAGACTCGGATGGAGTCAAAGGCCAGCAAGAAAGGTGGTGATGATAACCTAGCTCTTTTTGGGCAAACCAAGAAGGGCAAAGGTAAAGCACCCAACAAGGGTGAGGTAAAGAATGAGGAGTCAACCTCACATTCAGGGAAGAAGGACTTGAGCAAGATCAAGTGCTTCATTTGTCATAAGCACGACCATTATGCATCACAGTGTCCAGACAAGAAGGGCAAAGGGAAGCAGCAGCAGATGCAAGTAGCAGCCTCTGCAGAAACTTAGATGAGTGAGTTTGCTGCCAAATTCGAGAAGGATTTCTCATTGGTCTCTTGCCTTTCTACCAGCACGGTTCCAAGGAATGCTTGGTATGTAGATAGTGGGGCATCTCGACACATGACATCAGCCCGACAATGTTTTACCAGTCTACAAGAGCACGACTCAGGGGTTCAGGTTGAGCTTGGTGATGATACCAAATATCCAGTTGTAGGAATTGGTACCATTCCTTTTCGACTCCAATCAGGGAAATCAGAGACTTTGATGATGTTTTGTTTGTTCCGGGTCTCAAGAAGAACTTGCTTTCGGTTTCGTTATGGAGGATAAGGTTTATGCAATGGAGTTCAAGAACCAGCATGTCCTTATTAGACCAAAAGAATCTAGCCCGAAAACAGCGCAAGTAATAGGGGTTAGAGAAGGCAGTCTATACAGGTTGCAGGGTGAACCTGTTCGAGCCCTAGTTCATAACAATAACAACTTGTGTGATTTGTGGCACAAGAGGATGGGGCACCTGCATCATAGTGTTGCCTATTCTGAGGGAGATAGTCACGGGTCTTCCAGAGTTCAGCATTGAGCAACAGGGAGTATGCAGAGGGTGCACGCTCGACAAGCATGCCAAGGCTATTTTTCCAAACAACGAGCATAGGTCTAAGAAGATACTAGATCTAGTACATTCGGATGTTTGTGGACCGATGTCAGTAGCATCAATTTCAGGTAGCATGTACTATGTTTCCTTTATTGATAATTTCTCTTGCAAGACATGGATCTACTTCTTAAAAACCAAGGATGAAGTCTTTAGCAAGTTTCATGAGTTTAAAGCTCTAGTTGAAAACCAGACAGAGAAGAAGATCAAGGTCTTGAGATCAGACAATGGGGGTGAATATACCTCCAAGGAGTTCGATGGTTTCTGGAAGCAAGCAGGAATCAAGAGGGAGTTGATTGTTCCTTACAACCCACAACAGAATGGGGTTGCAAAGCGAAAGAATCGATCCATCATAAGGGCTGTTAGGGCCATGATTCACGACCAGGGCTTGTCGATGTTTCTTTGGGCAGAAGCACGCAACACAGCAGTCTACATCCAGAACAAGTGTCCTCACAGAATCTTGGAGGACAAGACACCAGAGGAGGCATTCACTAGTGTGAAACCAGAGGTGAGTCATTTCCGCATCTTTGGATGTCCAGTTGATATCCATGTTCCGGTAGAGAAGAGGACCAAGTTGGAGCCCTCCAGTAGGAAGGGTTTATTTGTAGGATACAGTGAGACTTCAAAAGCTTACAGGGTTTATATTCCAGAGAAGAGGAAGATAGTAGTGAGCAGGGATGTAAAGTTTGAGGAGGACGTTGCATCCAGGAAGTTCCATGAGCCTATTCCAGTGATAGAGAATGAGGAGCAAGAAGCTCCAAAGGTTGAGCCAGGGTCACCAAAGACACCAATGGTTTTCAGTTCAGAACAACAACCTTCAGGTGAGGAGGTGGACACATTAGCCCCTTCCAGTTCCATCAGGAAACCTCAATGGCTTACACAGACATTGAGGGATGTTGAGGAGTATGTTGAGGCTCCTAGCAGCATGATTAGGGAGAGCAGACCTCCAAGGAAGTTTTCAAGCTACATGTCATTAATGAGTAACATCATAAATTCAGAGCCTACCAGTTTTCAGGAGGCAACGGACCAGCAGGTTTGGCGGGATGCCATGGTGGAGGAGTACACCTCCATCATGAAGAATGATGTTTGAGACATAGTGCCAAGACCGGAGGGGAAGTCAGTTGTGAGTTCCAAGTGGCTCTACAAAATTAAGCATGCTGCAGATGGCAGCATCGAGAAGTTCAAGGCAAGGTTTGTGGCAAGAGGGTTCTCCCAAAAAGAGGGAGTGGACTATGAGGAGACTTTTGCTCCAGTCGCCAGATACACTTCCATTAGAGCAGTTATGTCTTTAGCTTCATCTATGGGATGGCAAATTCAGAAGGGAGCCGTAAAGCTCCAGTATATTCCCACAGATCAGCAGGTAGTTGATATTTTGACCAAGCCCTTAGTGAAAGGGAAGTTTGAAGCATTCAGAGACAAACTTGGATTGGTGCAGAATTCCTTCCTCGCTAAGAGGGAGTGTTGAGAAATGTAGCTTGGACAGGAACTTCTTGCATAGACTTCAGTATGAACGTGCTAGAAGTGGTTCGAGACATTTCTAATTCTATTTTGAATTTCACTTAAAGTGATTTTCTATTTTGTAATTCACTTAAGTAATTCTATTTTGAAATTCACTTGTGATTTTCTATTTTTACGTTCACTTAAGTGATTCTATTTTGTAATTCACTTAAGTGATTCTATTTTGATATTCACTTAAGTGATTTTCTATTTTTAACCTTACATCTCAAGATGAGATGAGATCTAATCTTAGGGTTAGAGAGATTAGGGTTACCTTTTTCAAGGATAAAAGGAGAAGATCAAGAGTGTTTTAGACACACAGACACAGACACAAAAAAGAATGGGAGGAGAACAGATTGTTGAAAGAAAAATACAAGCTTAGGAGGAGAAGAACAGTGATTGTTGGCTAGAAAAGCAGCAAGAGAGCAGAAGTGTTCTGCTGTAGTTGTAGCCTCTTTTATTTGTAATATTTCAGGTTCAGAAATATATTTAACTTCCGTTGTTCACGCTGTTTATTTTTTCCAGCCATCCGTGTGACTGTTGCATGTTTGAATAAATTATTCTTAGGTCTGATTTATTTTAAAATAACATAGGACAGCAGTTATCTAGGGTTTGGAAAATTTACAGTTGGATGGATAGATTCTGGAGGAGGTTTGGTGTTGTAAGCCAGTTGATTACTCTCATTTGCGTAGCTTTGGCTGTGATGCGTTTGCCCATGTACCCAAAGAAAAAAGGTCCAAACTTGACCCAAAGTCAAGTAAATGTGTTTTTCTCAGCTATGGAGATACAGTGAAGGGGTATAGACTGTGGGATCCTACTGCCCACAAGGTAATTATTAGTCGGGATGTTATTGTTGATGAAAAATCCATGCAAAGGAAGGAGGTACAGCAAACTCCTAATGTTGTACCAGTTGAAGTAGAAATGAATGAAGATGAATGTGAAAATCAGCATGTTGAAGTTTTTGATCAGCATGCAGACCAACAAGTAGAACAGCAAGTAGAGCAGCAAGGAGAACAGCAAGTAAAGCAGCCACAACGATCACAAGACCAAGAGCCACAATCAACAGATCATTGGGTTATAAGATCTACACGTCCACAAAAGTGACCGTAAAGGTATTCTCATGTTTATCAGTCCTCTTTTGCTTTGTTAATTGATGATGGTGAACCTAGTTCATTTCAGGAAGCTAGAGAGTCTAAGAATGCAGAAAAGTAGAGGAAATCCATGGAGGAGGAAATCGAGGCACTTCGCAAGAATAAAACGTGGGAACTTGTGGATCTCCCACCTGGAAGAAAGGTTGTTGGAAACAAGTGGGTTTACAAAGTAAAAAATAATAGCGATGGGTTGTTGGAACGCTATAAAGCTCGCTTGGTGGCAAAAGGCTATGTTCGAAAGTCAGGTATTGACTTTAATGAAATTCTCTCTCCAATTGTGAAGATGACTACTATTAGAGTTCTACTTGCACTTGTAGCTGCATAGGATTTAGAACTGGAGCAGCTTGATGTAAAGACTGCTTTCTTGCATGGTGATCTCGAGGAAGAGATTTATATGGATCAGCCTGAGAGATATGAACTAAGAGGCAAAGAGCATTTGGTTTGCAGACTGAAGAAATCACTATATGGGTTGAAACAAGCGCCAAGGATGTGGTACAGGAAATTTGACACCTTTATGAAGAGCCAAGGTTTCAGCAGGAGTGAAGCTGACCATTGTGGATACTATAAGAGGTTTGATGATGGCAGTTTTATTATTTTGTTGTTGTATGTTGATGATATGTTGGTCGCAGGCCCCGACATGAAGAAAATCATTGAACTTAAGGCTCGGTTGGCTAGGACATTTGAAATGAAGGATTTAGGAGCGGCAAACCAAATTTTAGGGATGAAGATACACAAGGACAGAAAAGGAAGAAAGATCTGCTTAAGTCAAAAGTCATATGTGGAAAAGATTCTCCAGCGCTTCAATATGCAAAATGCAAAACCAGTTAGTACCCCTCTTCTTTCACACATAAAATTGTCTTCCAACCAGTGTCCTAGAACAGAAGCAAAGAAGACAAGCATGTCTCGTGTACCGTATTCATCAGCAGTAGGAAGCCTCATGTATGCCATGGTGAGCACCAGACAGGATATTGCCCAAGCAATCGGAGTAGTCAGCCAGTACATAGCAAATCCTGGTAAGGAGAATTGGAATGCGGTGAAGTGGATATTTAGTTATTTAAGAGCCACTTCAAATGTTGTCATTTACTTTGGATCGGCAAACTTGCAAGTTAAAGGTTTTGTGGATTCTCATTATGGTGGAGATAGAGATGGGAAAAAGTCTACTACAGGATATACCTTCACTCTTGTTGGTGGAGTGGTGAGTTGAGCTTCTAAGTTGCAGTTCGTTGTGGCTTTATCAACCACTGAAGCAGAATATATTGCAACGACTCATGCCAGCAAAGAGGCAATTTGGCTAGAGCGACTGTTGGGTGACTTCAAGGTAATGAAAGAGAAAATTATGCTGCATTGTGATAGCCAAAGTGCTATTCAACTAGTGAAGAATCCAACATTCCATGATTGCACGAAACACATTGATGTCAAGTACCACTTTATAAGAAATGTGATGGAAGAAGGTAGGATCCTGTTGCAGAAAATCGATGCTAAAGTGAATCCTGCAGATATGCTTACAAATTCGATCAAGGTAGAGAAGTTTGAGCGGTGCAAAACTTCTCTGGGCTTGCTGAAAAAGTAACAAGGGCAGCATTGAGCAATTGGCACTAGATGAAAAACCTTGGTAAAAGAATTCCTGTATATTGACTTCAAGTGGGAGAATGTTAGGAGGTGAAGTCACTATGCAGGGTTTTAGCCAGCAGAGACTGTTGCTAGACGTCTAGGCAGCAGTGCTAGATGTCTGGGCAACAGTGCTAGACGTCTGGGCAACAGTGCTAGACCTCTGGGACAAACGTCTAAATGCGGAGGACGAACAGTTTCAGACACTTTCATTGGGAGTGGAAACGAACAATTTTCGAAGGCTTCCTTTGGGAGAGGAAACGAACAGTTCAGGGTCTTCCTTTTATGCTCTATAAAAGGGAATTGATCCCTTGCATATGATGTAATGTGAATGTAAATTTTTGCTGAAAATAATAAAAAGGAGAAGTTGCCATTGCCTCGTGGTTTTCCTGCACATTGCAGGTTTTCACGTAAATTCTCTGTGTTCCTTGTGTTGCTTTTTTTTGTTATCTGTCATTGTGTTTTCACTTGCAGGTATAAAATCTGAAGTTTTTCCTAACATTTATCCCACATGTGTGGATAAGTGGTAGTGGTAGGTAGTTGAGTATTATAGAATGTAGACAACAAACTCATATTGGGATGTTTGGATCTCATATTGAGATACAGTGAGAAGTGGCTTCCTTTCAATAAGGCACATTATGCGGTGTTTGCCCTACCTCAAGGGTTTGAGCTATATTTTGAATATCTAAATTTGTGTTTATTTTTGTGGATTTTTATTGTAAATCTTAATTGTGGAAGAATGTTTTAATATTTTTGCAAATTGGTTACTAATTTCTATGGATGAGAAAAGAGGTTCATAACAAGCGGTATGATAGCAAACCACCTGTGTTTGAGTCATGGGGGGGCTACCAAGGAGGCTTATCAAGAGCCTGACAAGGTCTACCAAGGGCCAAGAGGGTCTATCGGAGGTCTATCGAGAGTCTGCCCAGACTATGAAAGCATGGTGGAGAGTTATAATCCTAGGCGAGCATTGACACTACTAGGTCAACCTTTTGGTGTAAAGGTACGTTACATTGATATCATAGCACTTTCCAAAGCACTTTCCAAGACCATGTTTTGCTACAAAAGCTTTAGTTATTTCAAAGCACTTTTCAAGACCGTGTTTTGCTACAAAAGCTTTAGTTATTTCAAAGCACTTTTCAAGACCGTGTTTTGCTACAAAAGCTTTAGTTATTTCAAAGCACTTTTCAAGACCGTGTTTTGCTATAAAAGTTTCAATTATTTTGCAGTCATCTATTTCTGGTTTGAATCCTAATTTCGGTGCTTAATAAGTGTTTGCATTGGGCTAATAACCACTTGTAGGATGAAGTGCAAGTCCCTACCGTTTTATTGGGGAAAGCACTTGGGCTAACATCTACCCTACAAATCATTATGAGGAGTACCCCAAGAACCCCAAAGTAACTGATTTGAGTGTGTCACCAATGAAAAGGGTTAACACCCCCATACCCTATTTGGTAGAGTTTTAACCTGAAGAATATACAAAGAGTTGTCATTTGGAGGCAAACACATAGCTGGTTTCTTAGCAATTATTCCTTGGTGGGAATATTGTTGGTAATTAGAGAAGGGTACTCGCTTAGACAACCTTTGTGACTGGTGAAATTTACCTTAAGCCACTAGGAAGTTGCAGTCTTGGGCCCAGTTCGTTGCTAGAGTTTTTGAAGAACATGTGCTTATACTGGGGGGGGGGGTGAACAGTATAAGATAAAACTTTTTGCTTTTCAATCCAAATAATAGCATTAGCAATTTTAGAGCAGTAAACATTACACAAAGCATCACACACATGAGAGACATGATTTTACGTGGTTCACCCAATGTGGGTTACTCCATGGAGAAAATATTTCTTATAAATTTTTCTTAAATAAATTCTCTTGGGAATCCTTTTCCTACAATGTTTATGGACCTCTGTCCAAAGGAGATACCAATCCCCTAAATCAAGTTCGTGGATCTCTATCCACAGGAGACACCAATCTCCTAATCTCTACTCTGGTCAGTGACCCTCTAGAAGACCTCTGCCTCCACTGCCCTTAGCAAATGGAACTCTATCCACATAAGACACTTGTCCTCCCTGCTCTGGCTGGAGATCTCTGTCCTCAACTTTGTCACCTCCAAAAATCTGTCTGAAATTTGTACTAAACACAATCCGTCGGTCTATCACAAATTTGTCCTCAATCTCTGTCTCTATTCTGGCACAAATTTGTCCTCAAATCTGCACCAAACTCTCTGTCTTCTACCCTTAACTCAAAGCTTGACTCAATCTCAAATCAACTCTGCTTGATTTGCTCCAAACCTTAACTCAAGGTTTGAACAAATCAATCAATCACCTCTGCTTACAAGCCTTCTCAAAGACTTGTCTCAAATCTGCACAACAAGTCCACACTAGAACTTGTCCAATCTCATAGAAACATAAAGAGAATTGTTAGAGACTCAATATGCTTCAACTCAATTACTTTCTCAAATCAATTCAGGATATAGAATAGTTTGTTTTATGGAACTTGAACAATCACTTCACATACCCACTTGACTAGGCTCAACCAACTCAATTCAACCAATCACTCAATGAAACAATCCTTCCTTACAAACCCTAGTCCAAACATATGACATTCACTCAAAATGTTCCCAACAATGCTCAACAACAAATCTCACATAATAATGATACTCATGTTCTTTTCAAACCCTAGTTCAAGTTCTTCATACAATCAATTCACTTCAACAACAATGCTTATAAGACAAGGTTTTAACTTAAACTCTTTATTCCAGAAAACCTTGAAGCAATAACTCAACACTCTCAATAAGGAAACCCTAATCAAGTCCTTTTCACTCCAAACTTATTTTCCAGAAAACCAACCAATCAACTCAATTATGGAAGAATGTGCTCATACCTTTTTCTTGATGATGAAGGAATCCTCAAATATCTGCCACAACCACAAACACTTCTTTGCCAAGCTCAAGGAGTTAGAAGATACTAAACTCTCAAAGATACAATGCAAAATATCAAAACACATATACACCTTATCACTCCATCTTAAAGAAAGCATCCATCAACATATACAAAAATGATTTGACCAAATACACCTTATGATCTCCCAATTAAAACAATATTCAATATCAAAAATATTGTCAATACAATCTCCTTTTCAAACTAACCCAATGGCAAGAAGTCCTTTTAAATTTAATCACTCTTCAATTCACTTTTTGATAAATCAAAAACATCACAATAAATTTATTAAAAATAAAGTTCAACACCTTATTCCTTCATTTAATCAAAAACTAACACTCAAAATAAGCACCTTTCAAAACCCCTTATAACTCCCTAAAACCTTATGTTTATACCTTAGGCAATTAAAAATTAATGCAAAATTACCTCCGCCTAGGTGAGAATCGAACCCTCAATGCAGCTTCTCCCCACGCCCTAGCCGCAACTTCAATGTCGCACGAGCTAGGCGCTCGTTTGGAGAACCAAGAGCACAACGTGCTCTATATTCTTCCCAATGCGCCGAAACCAAAAATCAATGCGTCACTTCTTCCAACGCCAAAACGTCCTTGCCGAGAATCGAACGCAAACCACTCTGCACCCGCACAACTTAACTCGCGATCGCTTGCCACTAGGCCACACGCCTTGGTGGATATGAGGGTTTTGCCTTCAATCGTTTCCAACACTTTCTTTGGCGCCTTAAGACAAAGATTCGTCTTCTTCTCCACACGAGTATTCACACAACATATGCCACGATTATTTCTTTCGAACGAAGGGTAAGTTCTATGCCTTTTAGGCATATAGTTTTTATACATATTATCTCCAATAATTTCGAACATCGGCGCCTTCGAAATTCAAATAATTAATTTATAAATTATTTAAATTCTTTAGAATTTAAATTTTATAAATTAATTCTTAAACCCCTTTTTGGCTTATTAAAGCCCTCTTTGATTTTACCTCTTTGCATAGATAATATTTATTTATAAAATTTAAATTCAAATTGAATTTAAATATTTTATAAAAAATATTAAAACCTCCTTTAACTTTTCAAAATGCTTCCTTGGGTTTTTATGAAAAACCTTTTATTTTGCTCATCCATGGTTTTAATATAAACCCGCCTTCATATGCTTCCACATAATATTAAAAATTTTATGAAGCTCTTTTGCCATTAACCTTTGCATTGTTCCTTGATATATTCCTTGACATCAATGATGACTTCATTCCTTGACAATGACAACTTTGACTCAAAATGTCCAACAGTTTTCACAAAAAGTTCCATACACTCGTCCGCAACAGCGTCCGCAACAGTTTCAGCGATAGTTTCCATGGTCTGCAACAATTTCACAGTTTCAGTGGAGCAAACAATCACAAGTGAGTGCAAAAAATTGCCAGTTTGCAATTGGTAGCAGTTTGCCAAATAGTCCGTTAAAAAAAAAAAAAGTCTGCAAAGCAAACCGTTGCCAATTGCTAGTGCAGGAAAAAAAAAGTCCACATTTTGGTAGCAATCCACCAAAAAAAAATTAAAAAGTCCACAATTTGGTAACAGTCAGTAATAAAAAAAAAGTCCACAATTTGGTAGCAGTCCATTAAAAAAAGAAGCATCTGCAAAGCAAATTGTTATAAGTTGTCAGAAGTACATGGTCTGCAAGTCGTTAACAGTTGTTAAGGTGAATGCGGAAAGAAAGAAAAAAGTCTGCAAAGTAGGCCATTATTAGTTGCCGGACGTAAACAGCCCACAGTTCATTACCAATAGCTAGTTTGAGTACAAATTTAATTGTTTATTGAAAGGAATAGAGGATACTTGAGGAATTTTATTTTTGAAAAATCCAAGTTTTGAATTTTTTGGGATTTGAGATCATGGAGTTACAAATTTTTTCCAGAGAGGACTTCACTAGAGCCCTCACCAAGTTAAAGCATACAACAACGATCCACAACTATTATGCACAATTTGAAAAGCTGGCAAACTACACAAATGGCTTGAGTGAAAAAAAAAATTCCAAAGTTGTTTCACTAATAGTTTATGGAAAGATATTCAAGCTGAGGTAAGAAGGTTTAACCCAAAGCCAGGTTGGCTGAAGATAGATTGGCAAGAGAAAAAGAGAAGAATGATAGTGTGCAAATTGAAGGAAGCACAACTTGGACATCAGATGGGTCAGACAGTGTTCAAAAAGGTTTGTGTCTGCCAAAATGTGCAGAAGAAATAAACAAAATAAACAATCAGACCAAAAAGCACCAAAGGCTATGTAGAAAATTTTGAAAATACGAAGAAGTTGACACAAGAAAAAAAAATAAGGATAATAATGTGTCGACGAAAGGAAGCACATCTTTGGTGTTAGATACGCCAACCAATAATCAGGAAGAATTGTTTGAGCCAAAAAAATCTATTTTGCAGGTTTTTGGCTGCATTCAAAGGGAAAGGGTTGTTATTTCTATAAACCCTAGCAGCAGATGTAATTTTATTAATATTGCTTTGGCTAAAAGGTTGCAGGTTCAAGCAAAGAAAATCAAAGATATAAGGCTTGAGGGTAAGAATATTCAGATTTTTCAAGATTTGAAAATTACCATGGATAAATATGTTTTACATTCAGATTTTCATGCTATTGAGATGGAAGATGTGGATATTGTTCTTGGATATCCTTGGATGAATTCTTTGGGTACTGTTAACATTAACCTGCACAAGAAGGTCATGAAATTCTGGTACAGGAAAAAGAATAAAACAATACAAGATATTTTTCAGTGTAAAAGGCAGGGATTTAAGGAAAAACAGAAAGCTGTTGCAGAGAAACAAATTAAGGAAGAAGCATCAAAACCTGAAACAAAATCCCAGAAAGAAGTTGAAGTAGCAGAGTCCATAGAAGAAACATCAATAGAAAAATCCGTGGGAAAAACAACAGCAAAGTCCAAGAAAGACATAGAAGAGCACAAGGACACATCAAACGAAGGGTACATGAGAGAACAGCATGTAGAAGAATTTAAAATGAAGGAGCAAAATGTGGAGGAGTCCAAGAAGGTAGAACATCAGGTTAAGGTTGCAGCATATCGCCATTCATGCCGCCATGAGCAACGACAATCTTGGAGGCATGGCTTAAGGCAACAATATTATGGTTCTACATAGAATCAGAGAGGCACCAAGTATGACAATGTTTGGCAAAGAAAGCATAGTGATTTTAGTTTTCAAAGTAGTGTAGCAGCATCAAGGAACAAATGGACCCATCATTCGAGTTACCAGATCAGGGAAGCCAAAGCATGGAACCAACAAAGCAGTCCTGGATTCTCAAGTGGTTAAAGCAAGCAAATATGGATGAAAAAGAGTGATATTTATTGCCAACAGAAAGATGCCTCCAACACATGGAACCAAAGGATTACTTCCAAATATTCAAATGGCAAAATATCATATCGGCACCCGCAAAGACCACCACCAATCAGAATTTCACTAGGATGAATGGATGATCAAGATCAGTACCAATTCATAGCATGGCTCAATAGATCATATTTTCTAGTCGCTTCTTATGTTTCAAGGACAAAACATTTTGTAAGGGGGATGGAATGGAGATACCCCAGATAAGAACTTAATATTATAATATTGTACTTAATATTATAATATTATACTTAATATTATAATATTATAATAAATATATTTATCCCACATGTGTGGTTAAGTGGTAGTGGTAGTTAGTTGAGTATTATATAATGTAGGCAAGAGTAGGCAAGAGACTCATATTGGGATATGAAGAGAAGAATATTGTATGTGTTTGGATCTCATATTGAGATATAGTAAGGAGTGGCTTCCTTCCAATAAGGAGCATTGTACGATGTTGCCCTACCTCAAGGGTTTGAGATATATTCTGAATATCAAAATCTGTGCTTATTTCTGTGGATTATTATTGTAAATATTAATTGTGGAAAAATGTTTTTCATATTTTTGCAAATTGGTTACTAATTTCTATGGATGAGAAAAAATGTTCATAACAAACTAATGCTTCAATAAAATTTGTGGTCATGGGATCAATATACAACAAACACTACATGGATCTTCAATTTTCCAAGGTTATTCAACCAATAGTTTACATTACAAACCCTAACAAAATAAAACCTAAAACAAAAGTGAAAAATAAGAAAAAAATAAAATAAAATTCAGGAGGAAAAAGTTAAGTTACATTACTGACTTGTGATAATCTATTTAAAAGAACAACAAAATTAACAAGTAACATGGCGTGAATCAGTTCCTCCTAATCAGTGGATAAGGAGATAGAAGGCTTAAACCAAATAAATTTGCAAAAACTATCATAACACAGCTCCAAGGACACCAAACAAATATCATTCAATCCAACACTACAATGTCAGCTTATTGCTCAATTTACGGGTAGCCATAAAAGCAGATTTTTCATAATTCTCTATGGGCGCAAATAGAGAAAATGTACATCCACACTAATGGAGATTCACTTTTTCAATTTCTTAGATTTTTCTTGTGTGGCCCTAAAAATGCTATGGTCAAGTTTTGCTTTCCCTTACGCTTTCTTACCTTCCACACATTTTCTTGTTTTTCTCTAACACCTTGCTTCTCCTAGGCAACCACATGGATCAGTCTTTGCATTTTGTTCCCAGCAATCTTTGCATTAGCCTTCAATTTGAACACTGTGTTTCAAAACAGAGAGACTGGTTGGGAGAAAAAGGCATTCATTAGGAGAAATGTCTTTTAACAAAAGATTTAAGGCTATGCTCCATTATGTTTTTGGCACAAGGATGACATGATATGGCAAGAAACATTTCTAGGACAGCTGGGGTCTGCCCCGTTTCTAGGGACAGTAACGAAATGATCCAGGTATGTATGCATGTGTGTGAATAAGGCATCATCTCTACAGTTCATCCCACTAATCCTGCAATGACTATGCATTATCTTTTATCATCTTAGGGTACATCTTCATGATTGCCCTCAATCATTTTCTTCATCTCAATGTCCTCCATAGGAGGTAATCTCCAAAGCCTTGCCATATACCACTTAAAATTAAGAGCATATGCTATCATGTGCAATGGAATTTTATATCTTATCATAGATATTCTGAATAATGGGTTGAATGTGTCATTAAATTCTAGTGTGGGTACAAGAGGCTGTTTTAGGTTCTGGATTCCCTGGCTGAACAACCGGGTGTAGTGTAGCAACCACAAACTGTTGTGGTGGTGACGACGACGGTGAAGCAACCACAAACTGTTGTGGCGGCGGCAACACGACAAAACAACCACCTTTTTCAAATGAAACCTTAGGTGTCTGCAGGATGGGAGAAGGCGACAACGATTTTGAAATTGGGATTCAAGAGGGTAATTCTACCACAAGGACTCAACAGAGGTCCAAAGCCGGAAATGGCGAGGGGATTGAAATTTATACAAGACCGTTTCACCCTAGAGATCATTGGCTCCAGATTGTGAGGGACAAGCAAAAGGCTCCAATAGGTAATTTTGTTCTTTACCCGAAAGGAAATAGAATTGTGGTGTCGGACGACCTAGCATGAATGGTTGTTGCCCAAGGAGACCATTGCTTGGTAGGCAAATTCATGGGCATTCGTCCTGAGCTCGATGCAATCCAGAGGTGGGCAACGAAAAAAATGGCGACCTCTAGGACATATGGAAATAGTAGCAATGCCCAAAAACTTTTTCTTGATCCAGTTGAATTATGAGGAGGACTCGAAAAGGATTCTCCAACGAGGGCCTTGGTTCTTTGGGCATCGAGGGTTGTTTCTCAAGAGGTGGTCCACGGAATTTGACCCTTTCACTTAGAACATCAACCAAGCCCCTATTTGGATCAAATTATCCGGCCTCCCCCTGCATTTTTGGCACGAAGATACATTGGCAAGGATTTTCGGTCGGTTGGGGCACCTACTGGCGATCGACTCTGCAATGGCAACCAAATCAAGACTACTTTACTCACAGGTGTGCATGAATATGAAAATGGAGAAATCGCCTATTAAGTCGATTGAATTGGTATCCATGTATGGGTCATGGAACCAGATTATCGAGTATGAAAACCTTCCGGTCAAGTGTAACTCTTGCCATCATGTGGGGCACCTTAATCGGGATTGTCCTCAAAAGAAAAATCAAGCTCCGCGATGGCAGTAAAAAAAGGATGGTGGAAATAAGGAAGGTTTGACAAGGAAATCAGCTAGAGAAGCAAGGGACTCTAGTATGGAGAAAACACCCTTGTCCAATATGGAGGAGAAAGGGCAAGAGGAAGGAGAAATTATAGAAGAACCCCAACAAGTAAGTAATCCCCTTGATATTCTTCCTATTGCTTCAACTGATTTAGTTGTTCACAATCCTTTTGGATGCCTCCAAATCATCTTAGAAGACTTAGATCAGAATGCTTCAGTTTTTTATCATGAACAAGAGCAAAACACCCTTGAAGCTGAAACCCAAATAAAAAACGATTTCCCTCTTACCTTGAAGGAGAACATTGAGATTCAAAGACCTTCTCAATCAGAAATTAGAGAAAGGGGAACTGCGAAAGAGGTTGCGAATGGAACATAAATGACCCTCAAATTAGGTCAGGATATATCATCATCTAGGGCTCAAGAACCTAGGAAGGAACAGGGGAGCCCTAATCGAGTCACCAGGAGCTCTAGAAAAACCAAGGCGGATGTTGGGCATGAGGCAAAACAAGGAAGACCTTCTAAGTCAGCAATTAGGGAAAGGAGAGGTTGTGAACCAGTGTTCCACGGGGACGCGTCCCCCCGTTTCCCACGTCCCCCAGGACGGCAAGGGGGACGTTTCCCCCCGTCCCCCTTTTTGGGGGACGGCTGGGAAACGTCCCGGGGACGGCTGAGGCCTGTGGCCTCCCGTCCCTGGGACGTCCCCCTTTTTGGGGCGTCCCCGGGGACGGCCGGGCCCCATGGGGGACGCTCGGGCCGTCCCCGGGGACGGCCGGGCGTCCCCGGGGACGGCTGGGCACCTCCACGGCTGGGCGTCCCCACCAAGGGGAAAAAAAAAAAAAAATTTAACTTTTTAACTTTTTAAAAAGGGATGGGGTGGGACCCATTTTGAGTCTCACCCCCCCTCCAAAACCCTAAACCTAAAACTAAGTTATATAAAGTGAAAACAAAAAAGTAAAAACTACTTACACTCATCTTTCATTTTTCAAGAGTAGAAAAAGAGAGCTGGAG
Source organism: Wollemia nobilis (assembly GCA_028583015.1). Classification (NCBI taxonomy): domain Eukaryota; kingdom Viridiplantae; phylum Streptophyta; class Pinopsida; order Araucariales; family Araucariaceae; genus Wollemia; species Wollemia nobilis. The sequence goes on along the minus strand of JAQPPZ010004166.1, from coordinate 2,709,856 downwards.
AGCAAAAGGAAAAAGCAGCAGTAGCAAGGGCAGCATAGCAGCAGCAGTAGGCAGCAAAGGCAGCAAGGGCAGCATAGCAGCAGCAGTAGGCAGCAAGGGCAGCAAGGGCAGCAGCAGTAGGCAGCAAGGGCAGCAAGCAACAGCAGAAGGCAAGGGCAGCAGCAGTAGGCAGCAAGCAACAGCAGAAGGCAGCAAACAACAGCAGAAGGCAGCAAACAACAGCAGAAGGCACTAGGTTTTTAAATTTTTTTTACCTCTTCCAAGCTGTTAGGGTTTTGAAGTTTTCAAATTGAAATTTTATATTTTAATTTCAACACAAAACATGGCCAGCAGTGCATCAGGGTCTTTTGAGGTTGATTTGGAGGAGGAAAACCAAACTGAAAATCCAAACATAAACATGAATACTGCTGCTGTTAGGGATTCATCCTCTAACATCCAACCCCAAACTTCCAAAGGGGATAGCACTGCTTCTCAACCTAGTTTTGGCTGCCCATCTTTGTTACTTAAAGAATATGCCAGGGGTCCATTTAATATAAAAAAACCACTGCTGCAATTTGTAACTAACTGTGACCAAGGGAAAAAAATTTCTGGGGGCTCAAGAACATGGCTGTGTAATATTTGCAAAACTACATTTAAGGGCAGCTATACTAGGGTTGAGTCTCATCTCACAGATAAGGCAGGAACAGGGGTTAGGGCTTGCCAAAAAATGACCCGGGCACAAGTTAATGAAATCCATAAGATTGTGCAAGAGTCTAGATTTAAAAATTTTGGTTTGTCTTCATCTACAAGCAGCCCATCATTTAGAGAGGACGTTGGGGCCTCCTTAGAACAGCCACAAGAATTAACCCAAACATCCAGTATGCCACCGCTGCCCTCAAAGAAAAGGGGAACTGTAAGTGAAATGTTTAATGTGCAAGGAAGAGAATCAGCAGATGATGCTATAGCAAAATTATTTTTTGCACATGGGCTGCCTTTCCATATTGCACGCTCCCCCTACTTCAAGGACGCAGTAAGAGAAATAACCAAGGCAGGGACTTCATATCTACCGCCTGGAGAAAATAGGCTGCGTACCTCTCTTTTAGACAAACACTATTCCAAATGCAGTGTGGTTATGGAGCAGATGAGGAACACATGGTTGACTCATGGATGTTCTATCATCATGGATGGGTGGACTGACATTCGTCAACGTCCACTCATCAATATCATTGTCACATGTAAAGCAAGTCCCTATTTTCTCAAAGCCATTGATTGCACGGGAAAAAAAAAAGGATGCTGAGTTCCAGTTCCTTCAGTTGAAGGAGGCTATTGAGGAGGTTGGAGCCTCCAATGTTGTACAGGTAATCAATTCGATAATTTTTGTTTTACTTTAAGTTTTAAGTTTTAATTTTTTCAGATTTTTTAAAGAAAATTAAAATCTTTAAATTTTAAAATTACAAATCTAGATTCTAAATGGCTGTTAAAAACTTAAATGAGACCATTTTAATTTTTTGCTGTACACTACAGGTAGTTACAGATGCAGCCCCTGTTTGCCAACGTGCAGGCAAAATGATAGAACAAGAATATAAACATATTTTTTGGACCCCGTGTTGTGTTCATGCATTGAACAATGCATTGAAAGACATTGGGAGGATAGATTGGGTGAAGGAGATGGTTGCACAAGCTAGAGATATGCAAATGTTCATTTGCAACCATCACACTTCGTTAGCCCTCTTTCGGTCCTTCTCAAAGAAGGAGTTCATCAAACCGGGAGACACTAGATACGCCACCTACTTCATTTTATTGGAGAGGATGATTGAGGTGCAAGATGCTCTACAATCCATGGTAGTATGCACGGAGTGGAAGAGGTGGCCGGAATCAAGGACAGAGGAGGGCAAAAAAATTAGAGACAAAACATTGGATGATAGTTGGTGGTCTCAAGCCAAGTAAGAAACCAAAATGTTATTTTAATTTATGATTTTTCAATTTTCATTGTTTGTTTCAAATTGGAGTGCTCATATGACAATGTGACATATAAGTTTCTAAATTTTGTTTTTGATTTCTTGTAGGTATATTGTGTCTTTTGTTGCCCCTATTGTTGCTGTCATCAGATATGCTGACACGGATGCTCCTAGTCTAGGAGAAATATATGAGACTTTTGACAATATTTTGGGGGAGATTAAAAAAGTCATTTCTGCTAGAGATCCATCTCTGTTATTCTATGAGGCCTACATCAGGCCTATTATACAAAGGAGGTGGGATAGGATGAACACCCCCCTTCATATGGCAGCATATGCAATAAACCCAAAGTGGTATGAGCTTAGGCCTAGGAGAGTGCCTCCCCATGAGGATCCAGAGGTGAGAGAACGGTTTTTGGAGGCCATTAGAAAGATATATGCGAAGGAGGAGAGCTCAAATATTAGAAATGAGTGGCTCAATTTTGCTAATCTCGAGGGCCCTCGCTTCAGCCACCCAGAGTGTAGGGAGGATAGGGCTACCATTGCCCAAAAAAATCCCATTGGATGGTGGCAGCTATATGGGGACAGCACACCTAACTTGAAATATTTTGCAATTAGGGTTCTTTCACTAAGTTGCTAGTTCCTCTCGCTGCTGAGAGGAATTGGTCTACATACAGCTTTATCCACAATGTGAGGAGGAATAGGCTTACCTCTCGCAGAGCGGAGAAGCTAGTTGCAATGCATAGCTCTCTTCGTCTTCGTGAGAGAGTTAAGCCAGAGTACAAGCAATCTCCAGCTACACGATGGGATGTTGATCCAGAGGATGCAGGACAGATTGATGAGGATGAGAGTCATGAGGGGTTGGTTGGAGTTTCATTGGAGGATCTTCACTTAGATGATGAGGGCATCTCATCAAATAGTGATACAGATTTTGATAGTGATAGCCCAATAGAAGTTCCATAGGAGTTCTATTACATTGTATAACTATACTCCTTTACTATTTTAGTTTTGAGTCTTTTTGTTGCAAATGAGCATTGATACTATGACTATTTCAAATTTCTTATTGCTGTCATATTTGAACAGTTAGTGACTGAAAATTTTTAAACATGACAGTCTTTGTTTGAACATTGGTGGCTGAAAAAATGATGACTGTTATTACTTAAAATGATGACTGTTTGAACATTGTTTGCACTTGATATCCTTGGCTGAACCTTCAAGTTATAGTTGTTGAACTTGAAACAATTAAATGGCTGCAAATTAGTAACTAATATGAACATGAAAATGTTAAATGACTCAATTATGGCTGCACTTATGTGTTAGTAACTAATCTGAATATGAATGGCTGCACTTACATAATTGATTAGTAATATGAAATATCATTTTTGTTGGGTGTAGAATTTTGAATGTGTAGATTATTCTAAATTTCTAAAAAATTTCATTTTTTATAGTATTATACCAGCCGTCCCCTCCGAGCCGTCCCCTAAAATCGACCCGCCGTCCCCCGCCGTCCCCGGAAACCCGTCCCCCCGTCCCCCAGGCTTGTGGAACCTTGTTGTGAACGGAACACAAATGACCCTCAAATTGGGCAGGAAGAAACACCCAACCAAAATTAAAAAATGAGAATTATATCCTAGAATGTCAGGGGCCTCAATGCCCTTGTTAGTAGTTGTTCTGTATGTATGTTGTTTGGTTGTGAAGTAGAATGTGAAAGGAGTGTTTGTATTACAACCTTCTTTGTTTAGCATAGATGTTTTGTGGAGAAGTTGTATTTCTGAGCATATTGTTAAATCTCTTACTACTATGTAAAAGGTTCGGGGACCTTTCAACACCCCTTCTCAAACCTTAATCAAAAAAAAAAAAAAAATCTAATGTGAGTTCCCTTTTGCAACTGGTTGCCCTCATGTGACCATGCCTGCTGTTAGAAGTCTCGTAAATCTCTAAAAGTTAAAGAGAATCCGTGCTTGCACCTTTAATGACTTCCACAAAATGCAACACAATAGATACTATACACCGACATTGTTCCACCAATCATTATCTAGTATAATTTGCTTTGAACATCCTCATCTGCTTGTCCCCATCTAGTCCAATCCTCACACACAACTATAGGTTGTAGGGCCCCTTACGCCACAATCACCCTCTCCAACAAAATAAAGTAGATAGCATACCTCATTTTCACAAATTTAATGAACACCTTCTTTGTGGAGGACCTTAAAAGTGCAAAAAGACTATGATGGTTGCAATAAACATCTACACATCTCTAGCATTAGCCACTACTGGTTTCACCCGATTAATTTTGCCTATCTTTCAATGCATTCAATACATGAACATAACATGAAGTCCTATAAATTATGACTGTAGGTGTATTGGCTCATCATCTTGCTAATATACACATGGGCTGCTTTTGTCACCACAAGGACCACAATAGCAAACTCAACCTTCTCTGTTGCACACACAAAATCAATGGCTCTAAGAAAATCGAGTTGTGCTTCACACATAACTTTTATGTTTATGAGTGACCGATGGACAATTATTAGTCCACTCATCCCTGATGCTATAACATGACCTCTTCCACATCTTCCTCAACTCCACCATCAATAATCCTACAGTAGTCCTTGTCAAGAATACTAGTTTGCATTCTTGTCTCTCTTGATGGTACATAAGACAAGCAAGCCTGAATGGCTTTCTTGAATGCCTCCTTATTAAAAAAAGAACAATTCACATCTAATTGGATGCCACTGTCAAGGAAAAACTGAAAATGGCATATCATCCACCTACTCACATGCTAGCACATTGTACATTTCTACCACCCCATTGAGTATTGCTAATAGTTGAAAATTGAACTATGAATTGGACATAATGGTGGTTACATGGATCTACTAAGGGCTTGTACAATGAAATAGAATTTGCGTACAATGATTGTTATATGGATTAAAAGCATAAGATTGAAGCTCGTAAGCACCCTTGGGTTGTTGTTGAGTGTCAACATCTATCTAACTTAAGCCTTTTGAGAGGAAAAGAAACTTAAAACACAATCAATAAGGGTTCATATTAATAAAATGAAAACAACTTTCCTACATGTTAGACAAGAGTCATCTTCTCAATTCTTTGGCTTATAGACATACAAAGCTCCTCAGAGAAAAAATAATGTCAAACATGTAGTTGTTTGCATTGCCACATTCTACCTTCAAGCATTCAAGGCCACAACACCATCTCAAAGTAATTTAATATACTAATTCCACATAGCAGTTCATTAAAAAAATTAATTAATTAATTAAAAATGTTTTTCATCTGTGCATTCACTAACCTCCAGTTTGACAGGGTACTTATCACCACAATTGCCAGCTGGACCATAGAAAAAATTATCTCAGTTATTACAATGGAAAAACAAAGAAGCAACCCTGCAAATTAGATGAAATAGTTGCATGCTAAAAATCAAAGTACCATTTCATTGAATAATGCCTTGTGGATAATGCAATAAAGTGTTAAAAGAGTTATGGTCCAAGCATCCACACTGAATTTTCATCTTCACTAACATGTTAGGCAGTGCATATTTGAGTTACAGAATTGAATACCTCAAATGTGCCCATGTTCAAGGTCTAACAACAATCCCCATGGGGTACAAGAAATCACAGCTTGTAATTTTATGCATTGTATGGGACAAGCATCCATAGTGAATGGTCATCTTCACTAAAATGTTAGGCTGTGCATATTTGAGTTACAGAATTGAATACCTCAAATGTGTCCATGATAGTTATATTGGCCAAGCATCAACAGTGAATGGTCATCTTCACTAACATGTTAAGCAGTGCATATTTGAGTCACAGGAATTTAATACCTCAAACAAGTCCATGACCAGGGTCTAACAACCATCCCCATGGAGTACAAGAAATCACAGCTGGATTTTAATGTGTGTCAAAATGGGGCATTGATATAATAGAAATTACAATCAATATTAAAAAAAGAATCTGCCAATGATCATTGAAACACCTGCGGTGATCTGTGAAAAGATGCTTATAGATGTTTCTTGTGGAAGAGACTACTACTAAAATTTCTAAGAATTAAGTGGTCTCATGAAAGGTGATGAAATTTTATATGCGTAACACATGGTTTCCCCATAAAACATGACGCCAATACTGTTTAGCACGGCTTCCACTCTAGGAATGCAACAACTGTTGAAGAACATTGTATCGTTATTTGTCTATAATTGAACTCTCGCTGGATTTCTCTTTTTATTAAAAAAAAATGATAATACCTCGCTTCAGCTGATAGTTCGTGTAATATAGCTGAAAACATGACACACCCGGACAGTTTCACTGCAAAGAGATCCTAATTTTACTTGGGGGAACCTACTGAGAAACACTTTGGAAACCCCGCCCCATCAGAACAATGTTTTATTGAAGGTCCAAATATGCATGAATTTGGCAAGGCCCAAATGGCCCACACACTTCGTTTTGTCATTCATCTTTTAAAAACGTGCAAAATTAAATAAAGTTCCCTTGTTTCGAAACAAAACCCTTAACTTAACAGGAACAATCAAACATCAACCAAGATCCTTCCAAGCGAGCCTGTCTCTAAAATTGGTGCCTTAAAAAATATGTCATTCTCTGTTTCCAATAACAACTGAAATTGTCTTAAAAATGAGAGTATAATGTTATCCTAGCTAGGGCAAAATTCGAACCAAGATCAAGGAAACACAAAATTGCAAAAATACATCGACATTCCACCATGGAGTTCAAAATCCGCAATCCACAAAATTCGGGGGCACGAAGCACTCGACAAATTGCAAAGCGAAACCCTAGCATTAAGGACCTTGAAAACCACCAACACAAGAGATAAAATACACACAAATAAAATCCATCGATCTAAGACCTAGGGCATGGCATTTGCAATTACTGGTTCATTACACACCACAGACCATATAGAAAGTTCACCAAAGCCTTAGGCTCTTACATTCGAACCCCTAGACAACGAAGCCCTAAATCAAAAGGCGGGAAAAATAAAGAATTTACTTACAGCACCGACAAGCGAAAATTGACAGAAAAACAAAACCGGACAAGTGCCTCGGTTCTCACTCACCTGTAAATTACGGAAACACAGGGTTAAAACCGGATATGGTTTTCCAAAACCGCCATCGCTCAGTTCCGAGACCGGCCAAAGAAATACTGCTCGATCCGACACAGCACCGTCGATTTGTATACCTCACTTCACGGAAGCTCGTCAAAGGAAAGTCTTAATAGTCTTCTCCCCATTCATTTGTGGTTCAAATCCGCGACGATTTGGTTTCGTGTGACCGCGAAAAATGCGAGCTCGTATTCTGACTGTTTCGTGCTTCGCTTGGTTATCTCTCGCACACGTTTTCTCGATCCTTCCCGATGCCTTGCAACTCGAAGGCGACTGCTTGGGAAGGTCCCTGCCGGTTTTCGCAGCCATTTTGCCGGTCGCTGCGCCCTTTACAACCCGATGTTGACGGTCGCCCTCGATTTTGGCATACTTGCGTTGGCTTTTACCTAAGTGTGCCAATTACTTGGACCATTATTTTGAAAGAAATATATATAGGAATGATTGGATGTACGTTCTCCTAGGATTACACCTGGTTGAATCAGGTTGTGTGGCAGCCCCATGGGTCAAAATGGTAAAGGAATTTTTGAAGGGGATGAAAAGATATATTTATATTGGTATGTTTTATGTTTTTGAGTTTTGATGTTGGTGAGGTTAAGTGATTTTTTTTTAGTTATCATCAAAGAGATCTATGGTCAAACCACAATGACGGGGTATTGTACTGGTGTCTTTGGGTTTTAATGTTCAATGTATGTGAGGTTAAGGAACATCATATTGATATGTTTTTGGTTTTTGTAAAAAAACTCCTATTCAAACCATGTGGTAGGTGTATGAATGTGTTAAAAAATAATAATAATAAAATTATACAAGACAATCTTTATAAAAAAAATTGTTTAACCAACCAACCATATTTACTTTATATTTATATTTATATTTATATTTATATTTATATCGATTTTTATTCAAAGTTCCAAAATTTTTGCTATTAAATTACTTAAATTATATTTAAATAATTTAAATAATTAATTTTTTCAAAAATAATATTTAAATTTCAAACTTATTAAAAAATAAGTGCATCATTATCATCATAGTGTAATACATCTACACAAACCCTTCTCAATCTCGTATAAAATAAAATGAAGCTACTTATCCTCTTAAAGACCGTGTGAAAGAGCTATACTAGTCTTTTTATAATTTTTTAGGTTATCATATATTTTAATTCATTACTAGAGCAACAAATTTAAATAATAAAACTCGATTTAAGGAACAAAACTTAGATTAAATAGTAATTTAAAAATATAATTTTCATGTGAACAATAAAGAGTGAATTAAAATTAAAAAACGTCTTATTTTTTAGGAGTTATATATTTGCAAAGGGTTATTTAATTCAGTTGATTCTTAGACTACTTTGTGCAGAATTTGAAGAGTTTTAAAATGAGTGGACATATGAAAGAATCCTAGTAATATTGAGAGTGATATGATCTTGTAAAGTCAACCATCCAAAACAAGGATAGTGATGATTTTTCAAGTCACAAAAAATGAAATTATAAATATTTGTCAACTAGAGTTCAAATGATGAGAGGAGAAATGAAAGGCTAGGGCTTTAGTGAGGCAAGACATTATGTGTGGGCATAGAATAATTCAGCTAAGTTTTTTTTTCCCTTCTTTATCTTAGAAATTTTGCTTCCAAATTATTATAATTTTTTAATCAAATATTATATTTGCTATAAGGATATTCTAGTAAATTTTAATAGATTTTGAGTTTCAGTTTCCTTCCCATGGATCGATTTATAGCTAAATCTTTGGAATCATCTCTAGTAGTAGAGGTTAGTGAGAAAACCACAAAGGATTGATCCTTGTTGCTTAAAGATAGGGTGGTTTTTGGTATATTTAATGGGTATTGGTCACGGGCTTCAACCTTGACAAAATGGATTTATAAGAGTTAGAAGTCTCGAGGAGTGATTCTATCCTTTCTTCCCAAAGGTTTCTTCCTAGCAATTTTGTGTTCTAGGGAAGAAAGAGATAAGATCCTAAAAGGGAGTCCTTGGTTTATGGGAAGAGTAGGACTCTTCCTTACTTGTCGATATGAAGGCTTTTCACCTAACAATGTAAATCTATCCCTAGTACTAGTATGGGTTAGGATGTATGGGTTGCCCATTGAGTTTTGGAAAATGGATACTTTCAAGGCAATAGACAACACTCTAGGAGAAAATTTCTTGAGATTTCAAAAACTACAAAAGATGGATTCTTGGCTATTTATGCTCGGATATTGATCATGATTGATATAAGTAAACCTTTACTAGAATCAATTATTCTTAAGTATGGGGATAATATATGGACCCAAACCATAGATTATGAAAACATGTATTTTAGATGTATAAGATGTCATGAGGTGGGGCATATTGAGAGACCATGCCCTAAGAAGAGTCCAGCATAATCATGTGTAGAAAATCGCAAGAGAAACTTACAAATGGATATGGATGAGGATGGTTTTCAACTCCCAAAAAATAGAAATAAACAAATGAAAGAAAATAAATAATGGAGACGAGTAAGGAAGGATATTAGAAGAAATACCAACTCTTTGAGGCTCTAGCCTATGAATAAAAAGTACATCAAAGCTTAGAGGACACAGTTCAACAGAACAAGGAATCGTCTATTCGGTATGATCTTCATTTTGAGACGAACATTCTCGATGAACCTAAGGAATGTGTCAAATCAAATTTTGAAGACTCTCTTGAATACCATGCACCTTTCAAGAGAAAAAAAATGGTAAATAAAATGTAGTGTTATATGTTAATACATTTGCCATTAATAAGGAAATACTTGTAAATGAGTAAGATAAGTCAAAATCTTCCATAGTAGAGCCAAGAGAAGACAAATGAGGAAAAATAAAGTTGTGAAAAAATATCAAGGAATATAATAATAAGACCTACTATTGATACAGGCAAAGCAAAAAGAGGAAACCCCTTCAATTATCAAGCGATATCTATGGAAGTAAGAGCAAACATAGAGAAAGGAACACAAACTAATTTGGTTGAACTTCTCTTTACCAAACAAAAAAATGATATTGATAATTCCTAGGCAAGGCTAGTAGCCCCTAATGAGATATGATTACCATCTCATAGAATACAAGGGGTGCTAATGCTCTATCAAAGCACAGGTTTATCAGGAACCTTTGTTTAAGCAATAAGCCTGATATCATTTGTATCCAGGAAACTAAAATGATAAAAGAAGAAGTTTTCAAAACTCTGAAAGTAGTATGGGCGAGAGGTGAACATGATGTTATAGATTTTGATGGAGCATCAAGGGGAATTCTAACTTGTTGGAATCATATTAGAACATCTTGTGTAACCCTTAGCCTCTTTAGTCACATGCTTCTTTATAGATATGTGTTTCATCCTTATCAATGTTTATGGACTTATAATACATTTAGGCAAATTAGAAGTTTGGAGTGGGATTGAAACCTTTACAAGAAGCAAAGACCAAGAAACCTGATTCATGATCATAAGAGACTTTAATGCCATAACCAAGTTGGATGAATTTTTTTGAGGAATTAGGAAACTAACCCAAAGTACGAGATATTTCTCAGCTTTTATTCAAAATAATAAACTATGGGAGGTTGAGTTTGAAGAAGACAACTATACATGTATCGACAACAGGAGAGGCCAAAACCTAATAGCAAAAAATTTAGAAAGATGGATTCTCTCAAATGATTGGCTAGATGAAGGGACTTGTTCTAAAATTAATACCTTGACAAGGATTGGTTCAGAGCATTGGCCAATAAAAGTTAAGTGTAAGTGAATTAAAAAAAATCATATTTTAAATATGAGCAAATGTGGGAAGACCATCCTCTTTTTTTTGATATGATAGCACATACGTTGAATTTTTTAGGAAATGGTGGGTTGTATACACTTCCAAAACAAGTTGAATGGAACACGAACACTTTTGAAAACATTTTTGAGAAGAAAGAAGAACTAAAAGATAAAATTTCAAAATTTCAAAAAGGTAATCATAATAATCCAAGATCGGAGGAAAGGGAGTTAGTAAATATCATAATATTATGAGTAAAGAATGTAATTTTTGGAGATTAAAATCAAGACAGGCTTTATTAAAAGAAGGAGATAAAAGTACAAAGTTTTTTCATAGGATAGCAATAATACAGATATCAACATCCAAAATTAGTATAATTAAATCAATAGAAGGGGTTTGGACTGAATACCATAGTGAAATCAGAAAGGGAGTAAGGTCTCTTTATTAGAATATTCTAGGATCATAGGAGTTTGAAGTTCTTAATGATAAACTTCTACAAGAAGTTCCTTTAGTTATAATAGATGAAGACAATAGGAAACTAATGGAGCCTATTACATTGGAAGAAGTTCATTTAGCTATTTTCTCTTTTAATAAGGATAAAAACTCGGGTTCGAATGGGCTCTCTGTAGCATTCTATCAACATAATTGGAAAATAGTGAAGAATTATTTATTGGTGGCAGTGAAATAGTCTAGGGTAAAATAATACATACTATAACATAGAAAAAGCACACCATTGCAATAAGAATGGCACATTGTATTAAATTCGAGAAAGTCCCTTTTGATACAATTTGACCCTTTTAGGGTGCATTTTACAATAAGATGTGCCAAAAGGGAAATCCCTTTTACAAATAAAGGATGGTGTATTCGCTTCTTTTATGCCATAATCAAATTTGGAGGTGGGTTTGTCATGACCACCATGATGGATTTGAGCTTTCGAATCTTGAACCTACACACATGCAAAGAGACAAAGGGTTTAGTAGCACCTGTCAAAATGAGTATAATGAAATGACTAATGTAAATTGAAAATAGAAAATGATTATTGCATACATGAGTCATGATTTGAGCAACATAACGTTAGCATTCCCTTCCTCTTATTTTCTTGGTGAAGTGATGGTGCCTTTATTAGCATTTAGGAGATGAGGGGGAAAGGATAGGTGGCAAGCCAAGATTGCCAAGTGGTAAGCCAAGGTAGCCAAGTGTTAGAGGTAGTTACGGTGAGTCACTAAAAGTGTCTCACTTAACTGGGGAGATGTGGCAAGTGGGTTGGTGGAATTGGAGTCATGTGTGTGATATGTGGCAAGTGGGGGTACTAGTGGTTAGGACACATGTCCAATGGGGAGATAAGGTATACTAGGTCACTCTCCTAAGCTAGAATAGGTCACTTATGTTCAAGCTGCCTCCCATTATTGGAAACACTTGCTGATTTAGAGTGGAAGATCTAGGTGAACCCTCCACACATTGTGGATATTAAGTGGTGTACCCTAGACTCTTTTGAGGACCTCATGCTTGGAAATAGTGTTCTTAGTCACCACCTTGGTTGAGTTCCCTCATTCTAATTCCAAACAAAAATAAAAATAAGAAACTTCCAAATTTTCAAAATTCAAAAAAATCAAAAACTTCAAAACTCCAAAAACATCAAAAACTTGAAAAAATAAAAAACAAAATTTGCAAAAACTTAGAAAACATTTGTTTTTTTGTTTGCTTTAAGTGTTGTTCATTTGCATTTCCACCACATTTTTACACACGTCTCCCAAATTCACCACCTCATTTCACCCCAGCTTATGGTAACGACCCAAAGTCAATCCAAAGCTCTAACCAAAGTCTAGAGTCATCCATCCCCATCTATGGAGCACCTTGCTCAACCTTTCCAAGCTATCGCCACTTTCGTAGTGAGGCAAGTCAACATGGCCCGCACTATGTATCTAGACATGTTAGTTGGGCCATCCAGTAGTGCCTCTGCTTTGGACATGGATATGATGTAAAGGGTTACCCATGCTACCATACCAAAGACTCTTAGGAGTGAACCATCCATGCCATATGATCATTGCATCATGTATGTGGACATGGATATCATCAGAACTTATTTGAATGCAACTGACTTGGTATTTCCATCATTGCCTCCTCTCACCATTCCACCTCGCACCACTCATTGCATCAGGAAGCCATTTTATCTCATCCGCAACAAACTCATCAGTTCATCACCAATCCACTCTTTGAATAAACTGCTACAACCATGACCCACACCATCATTCCACCATATTCTCATCAGCAACCCCCACTTCACCAATATACTTTGCTCATTTTACAAAAAAAATTAAATTGCCTCACAAACATTGAGCTACAGTTGAGTCATCATCAACATCATCGACATCGCCCACCTCATCAACACCATCAACATCGCCCACCTCATCAACCTCATCCACCTTGCCCACATTGTTCAAATAGTCAACCTCGTACCTGGACCCCCTTATCTAAGCCCTTATTGATAATATTTCACAAGTTGTAGGATGCAAAAACAATTGTTTTACTAGACATATGTTCTTCAGATACCAAAAAACATAAATCCAAGTTATATAGGGAAGATCATTATTGTCTCTATCATTAGCAAGTGGGCCACGACATCAATAATTACTTCACATTTAAACATGTGGTCCAAGATCTTATCGACAAGGGGGTATTTTCCATCGAAAGTCCACTCACCGCATCCAATCACAACCTTGGTATTCACTAGAACCATTGTGGGGACACTCAAGGTATCACACCTTCTCCATGCTCACCAGGAACAAAATAATTTGAGGATGATTAAGGTATCGCACCTTCCCCAAGCAAAAAACACTAAAAACATTTTTATTAGAGCTTAATCATTCACATTGCATTTTGTGCATCCATTCATGCATTCTACCTATATTGCATACACGCATTTGTATCATTTACATCCATTCATATCGCTTACAATATTAGTTGTCATCCGCTCAGTTTAGATCATTGTTCATTCATTAAATCTTGTTGCCTTAATTAGGGGCACCTATGGTCTAGCATTAGTCCCATTTCGTCATCCAAAACCATGTCAAAAAAAAAGAAGAAAAGAAAAAAATAGTTGCAATAAAATCCCATAGCATCTCATTTATTTGGTAATCTCTGGTTTGAGTAATCTCTAGGTATTTTCAATCACTCAACCCCTCCTAGTGTTTTAAACAATCTTAATTGAAATTCAAACAATCCTTAGGTGCTACATGTTGTTCCTGTTTAATCAAGTTTCCTCTTGGACCATGCACATTATAACACATAAAAATATTGTGAAGCTTAGGAATGATGAAGTCATGAGTTGCTATTGGCATAAAGTAAAAAATTTCCCTTGCTCATTCAATTATGTGCATGGTCTAGAAAGTTGAGAGTTGACGAAAGGACAAGCTCTCCCTTCTCCTTCAAAAAAAAAATCCCTTCCTCTTCCACAAAATGAGAAAGTATCACAAAATCATTCCAAAAGCAAAAGAAAATCACCTCGATCTTCCTCAAAATAAGTAAGTTCTAAAAAAAATCTCCTTGCTCTTCTTCAAAACGAGCAATCCACAAAAGCAATAAAAATCCCCTTTGCTCCCACACAAAATGAGCAAAAATCCCAAATAAAATCCCAAAATCCAAAAACAAATCCAATAAGAAGAGAAACGAGCTTGAATCCCTAGAATTCTCAGTATTTTGAAAACCATGGGTTGATCCTTGTCACCAGCAATGGGTTGAATGAAACCGGCCTGGCAATGGGGTAGCCTTACGTGTGGCGACAAGTCTATCACATTAGCGACCTTCTTTTGTATAGACCTATGGACGCTCACGGATGAGCTAGCTTGTTGGCATAAGTTACAAGTGATTAGTTTGTCCTTATTCATAATGGGAAATGGACATGCATGGCACAAACAAATGGTCCTAGAGAAATTTCAAACCGCTAAACTTAGGCATATATTATTATGCATAATTGTGGGGTGGGATGCAAATGCCTAGATTTTGGTATCTACACATACCTTATAAAATAAATGCAACATATCTTACCTGGATTCCAAAAAAAAAGGATGCAAAATCATTTGATTCATTTCGACCTATAAGCCTATGTAATATGGCATATAAGATTATTTTCAAAGTGATGGCAAATTTGTTAAGATTGTTATTACAAAAAAATATTTTAGAAGAGCAAAAAAAATTTGTAAAATGGAGACAGATTCTAGACGGGATCATAGTAGCTCATGAAGTTATGCATTCAACAACTTCATAAAAAGAGAAAGTCATGATCTTAAAACTTGATATGAGTAAGATTTGTGATAGGGTTAAACATGATTTTCTTTTTGCAGTATTAGAAAAGTTTGGATTTGGGAAGAAATGGGTCAGATGGGTTAAAGCTTGTGTCTCTATAGTTTCATATTTAGTGTTGTTCAATGGGTTAGTAACATAATCATTTAAAACCAAGAGAGGCCTTAGACACAAAGATCCTTTATCACTATATTTTTTCATTATTATGGTTGAGGTTTTAGGTAGGAACTTGAAGAAAGCTTACAAATATGGGCTTTTAAGTGAACTTAAGGCTAGTAATAACATTGACAACATCACCCATCAACAGTTTGTAGATGATACAACCCTTTTTGGGAGGGCAAGGATAAATGAGGCCAAAGCTTTGAATAACTTATTAAGGGAATATGAAAGAGCATCAGAGCAAGCAGTTAATAGGATAAAATCCATAATTTACTTAACTGGCACTTGCTTGGTCCTATGGTACAATTTCCTTTGGTACAACTTCCACAGTCTCGGACTCTTCAATTCTTTTTCCGAAAATGTTGTCTTCTGAATCTGCCTCGTACCCGAAATTCGGTTTCCTCAGATGATCAATCACCTGATTTTCCAGCTGACAAAACACTGTATGGAGACTTGTTCGTCGAACCCTTTCATCAAAGGATTTCGGTGTCTCTCATCTCAAAATCGAGAGAAGTGCATTATAGCACCCCCCAGACCGAATCATCTAACATTTCACGGGCACATTATTTCTCCTTTTTTACAAAAAAGCTCTTCAAACAAGGTTTTTAAAAAAATTTATAGTCTTAAAAAAATTTAATAAATTTTTTATATATTTTTTTAAATTACCTTTTAAATTAATTTATTAAAAAGATAATTTTAAATAAAATATAATTTAAATTTATTAAATAATTTAAAAACTTAAATAAAATTTTTAAAACCTTTAAAAAAAATTTTAAACAAAAATTTACCTTTTTGCTTCACGCGGGCGATTCAACCCCGCGACCTCCTGAGCGCTGGCGGGCGCTTTGTGCCGCTGCACCAAGCGGCTTGGCTGAAACAACAAGGGACTTTCTCCCTTTTAACTTTGGCGACAACAAAACTTTTTAAAAAAAAAATATTTTATGTTGCGAAACCTTCCGACGGGATTCGATCCCGAGTCCGCCTCCCTGCTAGCGGACCGCCTTGTCCGCTGAGGCACGCCCCTTGGACGTGTCGTAACAGGCACAATGTTAAAGTACGGGGGGGCGACAATTTAAAAAAAAAAAAAAAATTCTTATGTTTATCCCACATGCAGTGGGAAACGGCCGCGCAGAGGGTTTTTAAACCCAAAGGCGCACAAGGAGAAGCGACTGCCTTCGGGCAGTCAGATGTCGCAATTTTGTCGCCCACGCAGCCAATCTCAAACCGACACGTCAGCTAATCATCGACCAATGCAAATCCGCTAGGTGGCACAATTTTACACCTCGATCCGGGAACCTTCCGCCATGTCAGCTGCCACCTCGATCCGTCGCCATGTCAACTGCCTCGATCTACGTGTCGCCACGTCAACTACCTCGATCTGCATGCTATCCAGTCAGCACCTCACTCGTCGCCACGTGTTGCCTTGGAATTCGTGTCGCTGCCACGTGTTGCCTTGGGATTCGTGCCGAGCTTGTTGTCTGCTACCACATGTTGCCTCAGGATTCGTGTCGAGCCTGTGCACGATCCACCTCGGGATCTATGCCCGAACTACCTCAGGATCTATGCCCGAACCTGCTCACGATCTGCCTCGAGATCTGAGCCCTGCTGGCGACCTCGATTTCTGCACCTACCACCTGCCTTGAGATGCGTGCCCGCCTGGCCTTAGCTCTAATACCAGTGAAGGACCGAGTGCAGGTGAATTTCAAATCAAAACGCTGCGGAATATTAAAATTTAGACTTTATTGAATTCTTCTCCAACCTTCTAACATTACAAACTATGGTGCATATATATGTAGCTATAGGGAAGAAGTCGGCGAAGGGAAGTTGGAGGGATAAGGGGAAAGGGAGTTGGAGGGATAAGGAGGAAGAAGGAATAACGAAGGAAATGGAGGGATAAGGAGGAAGGAATATAGGAGAAGAAATAGGGGAGAATAGGATAGAAGAAATTTGCCGACAAAGTGTGCCGACAAACCTGAAGTGTTTTCACACTTATGACTTAGAAAAAGATTTTTCTAAGCCACTTACAAAGAAACCCTATTCACACTTGCAACAAAGGGGGGTTAGGTTTACAGTCTTCAATTAATAACAACAAAGCTTTAGTTGCTAAATTATATTGGAGGATGTTGCATAACCCCAATGCTCTTTGGGCCAATAATCTTCGTGCTAAATATGCTGAGAATAAAAGTCTTGAAGACCTTGTTCGCTATCAACTTCCTACCAAAGGTTCTCCCATTTTAGCAGTTCTTAAGACTGGTGAGGATTTGATAAAGAAAAAATTATTTTGGATCATTCGTAATGGTCAACATGCAAATTTTTGTACAGATTCTTGGGATGGTCACAAGCCTTTGATAACTCAGTTTCCCGATTGGAGGCCTTGGATGGAGGAGCTTCACCGAGCTAATTGGATAAAGGTGGCTAATTATTGTCGGTACCATACTCGGTAATTCAAAGGTTGGTAGATATTGGATACCTATTGAGGACTGGCCTATTCAAATCCCGAAAGGCAAAGACAAGATATCCAAGGCATCCTTCATATGAGATCCCTCTCTTGGTCCCATGAAAAAGATTGTTTTGGATGGAACAACACTACTAAGGGTGAGTATTCAGTTGCTCAAGGTTATTTGACCTTATGCCATAATAATCCTAACCATTCTTCTAACATATTTTCTCAATTGTGGGCTCAAAAGCTCTGGCCTAAGGTGAGGTTCTTTAATTGGCTTTTATTGCATCGTAGGGTGCTTATTGGTGAGCAAATTATGAAGCATGGTTTTCATGGCCCTTTTAGATGTGAAATGTGTGAAGAGAATGTAGAAAATATCAACCATCTTTTTATTGAGTGTAATTTAGCCTCCGAGCTATGGAGGAGAATGGCCACTTTACTTGGCTTACAGTGGTCCAATTTTTTTACTTTTGAACAGACTTTGGAGGGATTGGCCTAATCAAGAGGGTGTTGATCATTTTATTAGGCGATTAGTTTGGATGGGTTCTACCATTCTTCTTTGGAATATTTGGAATGAAAGGAACAACTCGAATTTTTAATCAAGATAGGAAGGATATTCACTATATTTGGCAAAAGACCATAGCCAACTTAGTTGAATCAGTCCATCATCTCCTTAATCACCCCCAAAACTCCCACTAAATATGGGATCAAGTGATGCAAAGATTGAAGATTAAACCTTCTAAGGGCAACCATATTAAAGAGAATGTGAGTATTAGTAAATTGGATAGGAATAGAAATTGGCAACCTCCTCCTAAGGATTTTGGAAAAGTCAATACTGATGGAGCCTCTAGAGGGAACCCTAGAAAAGTCAGTGTGGGAGGAATTGGTAGACTTTCAGATGGCTCCCCGGTTTTACTTTTTGTCGAGAATTTGGGTATTCTTTCCAATAACCTTGTCGAGGGGTATGGTATCCTCGGAGGTCTTCAGGAGGCTACTAAGGTTGGATGGGAAAAGGTGTTAGTTGAGTCTCGACTCTCAACTTATGATTAATCTCTTGAAGAATCCTTCTAAGAATCATAAGGTGGATTGGAGAATAAAAAGAATTATTGAGAAGATTCAGTTAATCCAGGATGGGATTTTTGAAAGTTGATTACAATCATGTGGTCGGAGATCAAAACAAGAGTGCTGATGCTTTAGCTAATTGGGCTTTGGACAAAGGTGATCTTACTTGTTATGGCCACCCTCCTATATGGTGGGCTTCTCAAATTAGGGAAGCTCTTCTTTCTATCATTTCTTTGGATGGCTCCAGTTCGAAGGTACCTAGTTTCTTCTTGTTTTTATTTTATTTTTTGCTTCTCTTCGGTTCATTCATTTTTTTTTAGTTCTCTAGGTCATTCTATTCTTTATTTTGTTTCCTCTGTTGATTCTTGCCTTAATAGTCTTCTGGTCTAGATAGGTCTTTGTTTTGTTCATTTTTTTTTTCTTTTTTCCTTCTTGTTTTTTTTGTTTAGTTTTTTAAGGTGGGTGGGTTTTTTATTTTGTTTTGTTTTTGTGTTCTTTGTGTTTTTTTTTGTTGTTCTTGTGTTTTTGTTGTTTTGTTTTTTTTTTTATGTTTTTTGTTATTGTTCTTGTGTTTTTTTTCGTTCTTGTTCTTGGGTTTCTCTTTGTTTGTGTTATTTCGTGTTTTTTTTTTTTTTTGATAAGTAGCATTATATTTACAGCGGGTTTTTTGAGAAGGGACCCAAAACCTTATTTACAGAAAAAGCCGAAGCTAAAGGAAGTACCACCGCCTGAATCTAATCCCAGGGCCGGAGTCCGGGCCCCGGGGCCCTTTTTTTTTTTCCTTTTTTAACAGGTTTTGAAGGATCCCAAAACCTTTTTACAACAGGTCAAAAGATCAAACCTCGGTTCAAAAACAAACCCTAGGACATATCCCACCCAGTGAGAAAATCCGAAAAAGGGATGAAGTTGACAAATCCCGTCTAAGCGGGAAAAAATAGTAAACCCTAAAATCCCGTCTCAGGGAAAAAACAAAATTATTTGGAAAATCCCAACTAGTAGGAAAAGGAGCAAACCCTAAACCGGCATAATTGAAAAATCCCGCCCGACGGGAAAACCAGCAGGATTGGAAAACCCGCCCCGCGGGAAAAAATAGTAGGAGCAGAACAACCCGCTCAGCAAGGAAACCAGCAGTAGCTGGAAGAGAAGGATCCTGCTCAGCGAGAAATCTGCCAAAGGAACAAACCCCTGCCCAACAGGAGGCCCGGAGCTGGGAAGCAAAAAACAAGGGAGGGACAGGGAAGCTGTCCCACGAGCGCCCGGGGCTGGAAAGGGAACCTTGGCCAAGACGAAAGCAGCGGAAGACCACTGAAACGACCAGCAAGAGAACAACCAGCCCCATCCATGCCTGGAGGAGACAGAAGCCTAGGAGACATAGCTGCAGGTTTGGCCCCCCCCCAGGGCCCAAAGGGCAGACTACAGAAATCGAGGGTCCACCTCAAGACCAGACAAACCCCAGATCTACACGGAGATCCCGAAGGCAAAGGCAACCTGGAGCAACTGAGGAAGGGCCTCATATGCGGGAATAGGCCCCCCCCGAGGCCAAGAAAGAGCACATGAAGATCCCCAAGTGGCAACCAGGAAACCAGAACCAACCCTCTTTCAGCAGCCGCCCCTGGGCAAGCTGAAAACCCGCCGAACCAAGGAACTCGGGCCCAGAAACCGTAGACCCTGCCAAGCAAAAGCAAACCAAGCAACGGGAACCCTGAGCAAACACGGGATCTAGAAAAGCAGGGCAAGAGAGTGCCCGGGGAGGGGGGCAGGGGAAGGGGAAGAGGGACAAGAACCACCCCGCAACGGGCCCAAACGCACAGGATCCACCCAGCCCAGGGACTAGCCCACCCAGGAGCCAGCCCGCACGGGAACCACCCCGTCCAGGGGCCATCCCGCATGCCAGCAACCCGCCCGGGGTCCAGCCTGAACAGGGACCAAAGATGAACAGCTACCAGCACCCGCAGAAGCACTCCGCGCAGCGGCCAAAGAAGACAGCCAGCACAGCACCCCCAACCGCACAGCCGCCAGCCAGAACAGGAACCACCCCGCCTAGCATCCACCCCGCACCGAAGCCCGTCGGTGCAGCAGACGTCCACCATAGCAGCCAACCCGCCCAAGCGCCGCCTCGCCCTAACCCGGCCCCCCCTGCAACATGACGAAACTAGGTTTTCTCGCAAGCAAACCCTAGCAGAGTCGTCTCGAAAGAATGGGGCTCTCTACTCTTATTTACTTGTCCTGAAGTGAGTTCCTTTCTAACTCATTATTTATTTATTTCGTGTTTTTATGGGTGAGTGTTTTCTATATTTTTTGTTTTTTTTTTTTTTTGTCTGTTGTTGGTTGTTTTTTATTTATTTTTTTGTTTTTTTTTTTTAATTTTTTAGGTTTTGGTTGTGTTTATTTTTCTTGTTTTTTTTTGGGTTGTCTTTGTAGTGTTCTGTTGTTTTTGTCTTATTTGTGTTTTGTTATGTGTTTCTTGTGTTTTTCTATGTGGTTTGTGTTGTGGTTTCTTTTATCTTATTGTGCATGTTTTGTTGTGCTTTTGTTTTTGACACACTCAAGGAGCATGTTTTTTATTTTATTTTATTATTTTTGTTGTTATTTGCTTATTTTTAATTGGGTTTGTGTGTTTGTTTTCTCCTTGAGTGTGTCAAAGGTGGTAGGCCAAGTCCGAGTCCTGGGCATTTTTGGCAGAATGGATAACCCTGCCTCCTTGGGTCTTACTCGAAAGTGGCATCCCTTTTGGGATGTTTTCCACAAAAAAAAAAAAAATGGGGAGGTCAGAGCCAGTAAAAGTTAGGAATTTTTGTCAATAACAATCATTACAAGGTTGTCAAGATATCAATTACTTGGATAGTGAGAATAGTTTCCTGTGATAGTCAGAACGAAAATAAACAGAGAATAATGTGACAAAGTTAGACTTAGTGTATAAAATAGTGTCAAGAATCAGTTAGTGGTCAAATTGGTCAAAACAAATCATAAGAAAAAGGTGTTCGACATAGAACTTATTTTTTGAACCAAACCTCTAGAGAAAAAACTGAGTACACCAGTAGACTCATCAAAACAACATATAAAAAAATCAGGGTTCCCAAAATCAGTGTTGAGGTAAATAGCTCATTGTGATTGTTTTTTTGAGCTGATCATTTTGATATAACACACCCAAACCATTTTTTGGACCCTTACTAAAAATAGTAACTCCTAAAATCCACCTATCTATTTTTAGTAAGTCCCACAAAAAGGAACCAAACCTTCAATTATGGCTAAGGGTACTCACCAACAAGCATTAGACAAGGAAATTCAATCCAAAGTGGATGCTATGGGCAACAAACTATGGGACACAATTAACAAAAACCTACAGGTAATACAGTCACAACTTTATACTTTCCAAGAAACAATGATTGAACTCTCCC
Organism: Wollemia nobilis; assembly: GCA_028583015.1. Classification (NCBI taxonomy): domain Eukaryota; kingdom Viridiplantae; phylum Streptophyta; class Pinopsida; order Araucariales; family Araucariaceae; genus Wollemia; species Wollemia nobilis. Next base: position 2,687,696 of record JAQPPZ010004166.1, on the reverse strand, counting down.
TTTAACAAAAAGAAATGAAGGTTGAATTGTATAGTAGAGTCTTTGTTGGTTTCACAGATTAACATAACCAAGAAGGCATTGATACAAGCCATCACCAATGAGTTATACCAAACCACAACGAAATGAGATTACCAAAATTAGACTTTTCCAAGTTCGATGGAAAAGATTTGAAGCGGTGGATTTGTAAGGCAGAACAATATTTCACTCCTCACAATGTTGATCATTTTTTATGGTTGACCATTGCTTCTTTTAATTTTGATTCATATGCACTCCATTGGTTTTTGTGGTGACCCATCCCAAAAAGCGTACACCTAGCTATTGCATTAATGAAATCAACATGAAAGCATGACAAAATAACAAGATTGCATGTAACAATGAAAATGTGTGTTTCTTTTATTAATTTTGTCAATGAAATGTGGTTACAATATTGCCCCTCTTAGGGTCACCAGAATGTTGATACTCTTAATACAATTGCCAAAGCCCCCAATGGGGTAGGCGCACTATAAATGCTTTTCCAAATAGTCGCAAACTGCCTTAGGGTGGAGTAGACCCTCTTCTTCACGTTGAGGAAGGAAATTGGTGATTGAAGCTCCTTTGAACCTATTTCCTACGATCAAGAAACAACACAAGAACGTTATACAAATAGGCAGCCTCTCGTGATGAGGCCCTTTGAAGGATTAAAACATGAAAAAGCCATGAAAAGCATATAATCAAGAAAGCATGAAAAACACATCTAATCTATGCCAAATTAATAAAGATTCATGGAAATGCATAAAATACTATTGCAACCACATATCGAATGGTCTAATTAAATGAAATAGAACATGAAAGCATAAAAAGAAACCATTCTTGCATATTCTACTATAATGAAGACAAATTAGTAAAGACACTAATTATGCTGGTCAGAAGTCTCTAAAATCCTAATTAAACCATGAAAATGCTAAATGTAATCTAATTAAGCATACTGGAAATGAAATAGTAAGGAGAAGTCACCTCTGTTGCAAACCGCAGCTCTGATTAGCGGTCTGCACTATAAACCATGGCTGAAAGCCATGGTGAGCAACCAAGTGGTTTGCCCTCCAAATTCAAGGGTTGTGGGCTTGATCTCCTTGTCCAATTGATGTTCAAGGGTCACCTTCGGTGTCCTCTAACAAGTTTGGTGGTTGAATCATTGAATAGGGCCTCCATTTGCCCGAATTAGCATTTCTTGGCTCTCCTAGGTCCTTAGGGCATCCATGGCCTAATTCGTCATGATGTTTGAAAAATTGGCAATGGGGATGGCAACAAGGCTCTCTCTATGCACTCAAGTGAGTCCACAATTTGATAGGGCTTCGCTGCTTTGATCTCCAAAATGCACTCTCTCTATTTGCCCTAATTCTCAGGGGTACTTATAGGATGTCCCAGGGCTAGGGGTGGCTTCATGGAGAAGCCAAGATCAAGAAGGGGTGGTTAGGATAGTTGGATTGGAAGCTTCCATCCTCTAACCACCTTCTTCTAGAACAAATGGTCATTCAAACCGATTTGGCTCGGATGAAGGCCAACTGAACTTCAGTTAAGACCGTAGGTTGCAGCTATGGTTCAGACTGTAAACCGTAGGCCTTAGCCATGGTTCAGACTATAGACCATAGGTCTGGTCTATGGTTCAGACTGAATAGGCCAAGGAGCCCAACTTGAGTGGTTAGAACCACTACTCTATCTTGGAGTCTATCCAAGATCTTCCATATGGTCTTGTAGCATGTCCATATGAGTAGTCACCCTCGACATGACGTGTTTTAGGTGTCTACAGATGCCCCTTTTGAGATGCATTGTGAGATCGAACAACGCTGAGCAAAAATAGACCTCCTAAAATGATGTCAAAGGTTCTATGATGATCATTAGTCGGATCAACATTAGATGCCCTAGGTCCTGCAAAAGGATGCGCATCCTGGAATCATTGCTTCCAACTCTTTGGAGGCTTAAACTTGAAAGAGTTTGCACTCATCATCAGACATTCGAGTAGCTTTGGTGCTACAATAGGAGTTAGGCCTATATAACCGAAAGGATGAGAGTTACAAACAAATTATCATATTTTCTATTTTCCCCAAGCAAAGGGGTAAGCTTATGATAGTTGTTGACAATGATTCGCAAGGATGAATGCAATTTTGACAAGATCAAGGGATCTACGATCTCAGGGATCTTCTGCTGATTTTGATTATGATTTGATATTATGACTACCCCCTCAAGCGATGAGTCGATGAGGGTAATGACAATGTTTGAAGTGACGAGGTCACTTGACCACTATGAATGATCTGAACAAATTTAGATTTGAGCATTTTAATGCCTTGGCTAGGCCTAGTTCAGCTTCTGATTCCAACTGTTAATAGTATTTGCACATTTCTATCCCATGGAGTAGTCGGGCTGCAATAGCCATCTTAGGGAATCAAATTGATACAAGTCCAATTAGATTTGTGTTGAATCAAATTATCGATGATTTGCTGAAAATATGTCATAGGAGAAATGACATGCAACGCCTCGTTCCCGTGGAGCAGTCCAGCCTCGAAGGCCTTCTTAGGGATTGAAAAGAAGCATATCAGATCAACGATGACAATTTTACCCCAAATGTCCTTATGGTAATTTACTCATCTTGCCGAATTGCATGGATCGCAAGTCGCTGCAACCGCCAAGTGTATAGGGTAAATTACTGAATACGAGGCGCATTTGGTTTTTTAATTATTTGATTTTTTTGTTAATTTTGATTTATTGATCAATCTTGGTGCTTTGAACATCACCAAATTTTGCAATATTGATTGCTCTTTTTGAAATTTGATCCATTAGGAGTCATTAATTTGCCATTTTAGACCTTCCCACGGTGGGGTTTGAGTGCATTTAATGTTGGTTGCAAACCATGGGTATGGTCTACGGTTGAAAATTTCTAATTTGGGAACCGCAAGTCGGGGTTGCGATCCATCAAAATTAGGGCAAACTATAAATAGCTTTCCCACTTTGAAAATTTCATTATTCTCATTCCAATAATTGCATTTTAGAGAGCTCTGAGAGGTGAGAGACATTCCTTGATCCGAAACGCTGCCAAACTTGACCTCAAATTTCACTCGTACCCCGATGGTGGACCCGGGATAACCATCCACTAGCAGAGGCCACGGTGTAGGTAAGGTAACTCAAAATCGAGTCCTCACACTCATTACCAACTAAAAATAAACCACATTAAGTAATGGGTTAATGAACTTCACTAAATTGTTGGCAACGAACCTCACCGTAGACTAGGCTAGGTTAGATTTATTATTTTTTTGGCTAGCTAGGCTAGGAAGGGACCCAAAATGGGTCTCGTTCCTAGACCGTAGCTGGCACCTACGACTCCCAATTGTCAGTTTGGGAACCACAGCTATCAGTTGTGGTTAGAATTCAAATTTCCAATGGTCAAATTTGACCGTAGTCGGACCGCAAGGTTGACCCGTGGTTCGATGACTTTGGAAATTTTTTCTAATTTTTCTAACTTTTCTAAGGTTTTCTAGAAATTAATGCTAGTTATTGCATGTCTGAGATGCCTTTTGAATTTTCTTGATGTTTTTGACATTTTTAGAGTCATTTTTTATCTATTTTTGCTTGTTTTAGTTAGATTTTTCTCTTATGCATTGTTTATTTCTAGACATTGACTTCTAGGGCTCGAGAGCTAGACATACTTCGCACCCTCCATGGATAGCTTACTCTAGGGGAGCGGGAGTGGTTCGGAGCCATTGGCTTTGGCTATGTCTTGGATCTACCCATGATTAGGGTAGATACAACATATATGACCGCGTTGGCCTGGAGCTGGAATGCCCGGACCAACACATTTCATCTATCGATGGGTGAGATGACCATCACCCTAGAGGATGTCTATCAGATCTTTAGGATCCCTATTTATGGTGAGGCCATCACCTCCTCTTCCTCTCGAAGGAAGAAGGTTGTCTGTGATGCTATCTTCGATGATCGGAGCGACGAGGCCCAATGGTAGATGGATCATGGAGGTGTACACATCGGCTACTGGTAGGGGGAGCACATCTTCTCTGTCAGAGAGGTAGTATTCATGCACCTGGTCATGTAGATAGTCCTTCTAGACTCCTCAGGTGTGAGGATCCCTTAGAACCTTCTTTCTAGTATTAGGAGGGTTGTTTAGAGCACCATCCATCGGCCACTGCTCCTAGCCTAGGGGAGCACTTTATTATGCCAGCTCTATCGGGAGTTGTATCAGGTGACTTGCAGGAGTTGGGTAGGCATCAATTATAGCCTACTACTATAGATCTGGGGTTGGTAGCATATCCACATTGAGCATCCTATAGAGCTACCACTTGAGATTGACTACTATTGATGATGCACACTAGTGCTACGTAGCTTGTTGGCCTCATGAGGAGGAGGGGTTTTAGAGTAGGTCCCATGTAGGGGACATCAGTCATTACCTTAGTAGATTCATGAGATTGAGGCTCGATGATATAGAGTGGCACCCATACATGGGGTGCCCTGCATGGTTGGAGGTTGATGAGTGGTTGCATCAGGCTCATCGAGATAGGTGGCTCCTGGGCCGTAAGGATGAGATTAGGGAGTACCATTTTTACTCTCGTGTCCTATGGTAGTTTGGCTTAGTTTAGGATATACCAGAGCTATCGATCATCTATAGGTGGCTAGCTCTAGAGATAGGTTTATAGTGGGTACAATCGATAACACTTGGTGATGCGACTAATGATTTCTAGGAGTCAGGGGTTTCTGTGGTTGGGACTACTCCTGCTTATGATGCTTGGTGGTCGCTATTATAGTGGTAGGGATCTGGACCCCTCGATCGGGTTGATGATGAGGCTGAGGCTGATCCATAGGGGTGCAATGTGCACCCATGGACTGAGGGTGGCTAGGGGGTAGAGGCTACAGTAGGAGATGCACCCCCTATGGATATCGAGGAGGAGGCATTGGATGAGGGTGAGGTACCTCTAGATAGTGAGGTAGGCTAGCTGCTAGCCTAGGTAGCAGATCTACAGAGCTAGGTTGGGTGGTTCCACACTCAGATGTTGTAGAGGGACACTAGCATCACCATGTTAGAGGTGAAGCTAGCTCATAGTGAGAGACAGTGATAGCAGATCCAGGAGGAGCTCACAGGTGCCATGACTCATGCCACAATAGTAGAGGGTCAGATTCAGGAGCTGACTAGCTCACTACAGGTAGTAGAGGTACGATGAGATACGACTATAGTAGAGAGGGACTTGGCTCAGTCCCAGGCTCATAGAGGAGACCCCACCTCATCTCAGGCTATCATGGCACCACCAGTAGCACCATCAGCTATACTACCTAGGAGGTGGTGATCCCATGGTAGAGATTAGGTGGCTCACTTCCCTCGTAGAGGAGGGAAATGACCTTTGCGATGCGAGGGTAGCTCACATCTCCCAGCTAGAGGGCTTTATCAGATTATGGGGCTTGGAGGTGCCAGAGGATAGACATGCTATGGGGTCTCAGAGGACCAGGTCTAGGACTATAAGATAGTCCATGATGAGCTCCAGCCAATGGACTCATAGGACAGAGAGGACACATAGGTCCTCTAGCACACATGGAGGTAGCTCTCATAGGAGTCACAGGGAGATGGGTGTGACCTCTAGTCATAGGTCTAGCCACTTAGACATACCAGTATCCCATGTGCTAGGCCTCTTTGGGTTAGGTGGTACATAGGGCCCTCAGTAGGGCACACAATAGGCACTAGAGTCGACTATAGAGTAGGCTCTAGAGCATAGGGTTGAGGGAGGCGGTGAGAGCTCCAGTTCAGGGGAGCAGGCCAGAGCTAGGGCTCTACTAGATCTAGGCTACATTTTGCATATGTACCATTTTTTGTGTAAGGTCTAGGACCTACACGATTGTAGCCTATGAGCATTTTGTACTCTTGATGTACTCTGTTGGACACACACACACAAAAAACACACACATATATATATATATATATATGAGATTGATCATTTATGACTCATTATGTGTACTTGTGTATGTTTAATTTTATGTTTATTTGATGCACATGGATGCAATGCTTATGTTAATTTGATGCTATATGATGTGATGTATGGATGACATGCACTAGATAGCTATTTAATTTATGATGATGATGATATGCAGTGATCTAGATGCTTAGATGTGTGATGTATGTAATGCATTATTTACATGATGGTAATCTAATGTAAATGAACCTGTATGCTTTAATCACTTAAAACATAAGGAATGAATGCAATTATGTTTATCAATCTAATGGATGACACCACATAATGTATAAAAATCATGAATGTAATTGAAAATCCTTAAGATAAGAATTTAATCAATTAATCACCCATATATGAAATGCAATGGTATGCAGTTGTATGATGTGAATGATATAATGTGTCATTCTATTTTCCTTTGTAAATTTGAAAAATATGCATGATATAGTCAGTGGTCATCTAAATATTATTTCTAATATCCATCCGGTATCTATCCTATATCTTGATTGTGCTTTATATGATGATGTATCATGGACTCGATACTTTGCAATTTGATGATTTTATATGGTTTGCGATATTTGATATTTTGTTGCTATGAGAGAGATTTTTGAGGTTTTCCATGAGACTCAAACACCCTAGTAGACTTATCAAAAGTTGCATACTAACCACACTAGACTTTTGAAGTGCAAGGCTTTTGCTAGGATAGGCCCTAACTATTCATTATCCCTGTGTGTGCACATGAATATTTTAAGATAAGACACGAGCATTCCCCGATGTCAAGTGGGATTCTTTCAGCCCATTGCTAAGATAGGGGTTCCACAAATGTCTTATCCAATCCCAAGTTTAGATTTTAGTTGGACTAAGCCACTAGGCAATGCAGGACACCTGAAGCTAGCTCTTCCACATTCAAACATTGGTCTACCCACAAGCGAGATGCAAGTGTATCAGACATATCATCATGCGTAAGGTATAGTAGTGCCAATAATTCTAGGGATTCAGGCTCATTCCTTTCTATCCTTCAATTTTTGGGATACTTGCTCATATGTGGTGAAGCAAGGGAGTCGATTCCATCTTCATTCTGAACTATCTCTGGATCTTCATTTGATCTCTCTTCGAACTGGATTTCTGATCTTCATTTGATCTCCACTCGAACTTTGATTTATGATCTTCATTTGATCTTCACTTTGAACTTGATTTGAGCCTATTTTCTGATCTTCATTTGATCTTCACTTTTTGGCATTTACATTTGATAATTTTCTTCAGAAACCTTCCTTTGGGGGATTTACTTGGGAAAATTATTTCTGGTATATCGATTGAGGATATCGATCTTATGATATCAATATGGGATATCAATCTGGGAAGTCGATCTATGATATCGATCTAGGGTATCAATCTTGAGGATTGATGTGGGATATCACTCTGGGATATTGCTCATTTTATCATAAGCAAGGGATTCTGAATAGGGAACTAACCTATCCTTTTGCCAACTACCAACATTTCCCATACCGTCCGCATAGAGGGATAAGCAAGAATAACTCTTTTCACCTCAGGATACCCGGTCCTGCTTCACGACTTTCATCTTCCCCTAGTCCTTGTTAGGATTGTTTAATTTGTTGATTAGTGATAGGATTCTGATATGCTAAGGGCTATACTAACTGAACCTCAGCTACAAAAGCAAAGCAAGCTTTCTACCAACTCTTGATAAGACCTCTAGGTATGGTTGAATGATCGAAAAACCCTAGTATATCTCCATAGCAACAAAATAGGTTGTGTTGAAAAACACAATTACTCACATGAATGATGGATTTATGATAAATGCAGAGATGCATGATTTAGACATAAACGTGGTGTCATTTGTAAGACTGAAAAACATAATCCCTCCTATTATGGAATGCAATGGATGACGAATGCCTATATGCAATGCAATAATGCAGTGGATGCATGAGTGAATGCAAAATGAAAATGCAAAATTCAAATGCAAATGCAAATATTTTTGGATTTTATGCTTTACCAATTTTTTTTGGATTTTATTGATTTTATAATTTTTATGAGTTTTGAGCCTCATATCTGACCAAACGGTGAGTACATGCCTCTGGAGCCTTTAGGAGTGACCAACTAGCGTGGGAATGTCATTGGAGCCTTTAGATTGACCAAGCAATTTTTTAGCAAAATCCTTGGAGCTTTTTAGGATGACCGAGCGGTTTTAAGCAAACCCTCGAAGCCTTTTGGGTTTGACCAAAGGGTTTATGAGCACCTTTGGGACTTTTGGGATGACCAAGTGATATTTTAAGAATCCTTGGAGCTTTTGGGTTGACCAAGCAATTTTTTATAAACTCTTGGTGCCTTTTGATTGACCAAACTACTCACAGATGAGCTTGGAGCCTTTTAGGATGATCGAGTGATTATAAGAAAACCCTCGAAGCCTTTGATTGACATGACCAAGCGGTTTTAGGAACCCTTGGAGCCTTTTGGGGAGGGCATGCTGCCCTATATACCCCTAGTGTGTGTGCCATTCGATGATGGTGAGGGAGGTGCAATACCTCTAGATTCCTCATTTTTCCTTATCGAATTTGGCATGGCTGGTGGAAAAGGTATGCTACCTTGAAGACCCCCAACGTGCATGCTATTCACTAAAAAGTAATCAGCTTGTTTAGGAAGAGTGATAGAAATCAACTCTCCTAGGTGAAGAATGGACCTCACTGGTGTACCTATGCTTCAACATGGGTGAACGAGAGAACCATCCTCATGGATCTCATCCCATTCTACTAGGTCTTGGATGACCCTCTTAAATGATTGGCAACTTCGAATGTCATGTCCATGCACTCGATGATACACACAAAAGGGACCCCCATCAGGTGACCTAGTCTTGGATGCCCTATGCTTGACTTCGGGTAATATGAATGCCTTTGCCTCGTGTAACTTTTGAAACAAAGTTAGAGTAGTCATCTGAAATGAAACTACTCGTTGCACTGGCCTATTGGGCTTACGAGGTGACTGATGACTTCGAGGTCACTCTTGAGGAGGTGTGACCTCCACTTCAGCATGTTGGGGCACTATGAGAGAACCATCTACATGATAAACCCCCTTATCTATCATATTTTGCACCACACTCTTAAATTCATGACAATCTCGAATGCCATGACCCTCTATTCGGTGATAGAGACAATAGTGATGCTCCCTGTAACCCATAGGTTTAACTCTACTTGGGTTTAAAGGGATGATATCAGGCAAGGTGATGACCTTAGCCTCTTGCAACTTCTAAAATATGTCTGACATAGACTCTTTTAATGGAGTCCCACTATGTTGTGACTATTTTGGGCTCTTGACCCGCATTGGTTTGCTTTGAGAATCCAATGGTTGGGTTGGCCGCATGGGCTTTTGCTTTCACTGAGGCTTTTCCTGTACTTGCATAGGAAGTGATTCGGCCTCAAGACAAGGGTTGCTTTTGTAATTCCAGGTTTTCAAGCTGGTTCTTGATAAAATGCAATACCTTATCTTGCTCATCCATTCGATGCTCCATCCATTCTAGACGACTTAAAATGGATCACAAGACTGACAAAGAGTTCATATGTATTTCCAATGACTGATTTGAAATACCTTTGTCATTTGAAGGAAATAGAAAAGTGGATGCTATGGATCCATTAGGTAATTGCAAATCACCTATTTCCTTCATTTGAGTTGATGTGGAAGCTTCTTGATGACACACTTCATCAGTGCTATCCACATGCTCATGCCTATGACTCAGCTCAAGCTATTGTTTCACTTCGTTGTGTTGAACTATGTCAGTTTTGGTACCCCCAATATGATGTGAGGAACCTACTTGTTTGTGCTCTTGAGATGGTGCCATGAGAAATGAGTCAAGAGTGACTAATTTCAAAGGTTCTGGCCCTAGAAATGTGGAAACACCACTGGATTACCCCATCTCCGGCTCTATGTGATTAGGAATCACTTGATCTTCTGGCCTAATGTCGACCATTCCCACAAACTCATGAGAAGACTCCACAACTGCATGCATCATAGGTAATTCGTCAACATACTAAGGTTATCTTATTTCAGTCATGATAACTGAACCTTCCTCATACTCATACGATGTCTCTAGGATAGGATCCATAGGTAGAGACTCGATGAAAAGTTGACCTAGATCCTCAGTGGACTCTATGGTGGGCAACATCGTAATGCTGGCCTCTATAAGCTCTTCATATTCACCATCATCCTCATGAGGACTATCTGGTGACATGATGGATGAAGAGGGTGTGATACACTCAGGTGCATCCATGACCATGCTAGGTTCTTCCTCCTTGATAGGAGTATGAAGATCCTCTAATGACACTTCCAAAGTAGCTGTGAGCAACTCCGTAAGGGCATTCATCAATCCTTCCTTGCTAAGCGGTGTCGAGAATGTAGGGGTCATAGGTGACTCCACAGGTGATAGCGGTGGGGATGGTAACTCCACCACCGTCTGCAAGGCTGCATCCACACTTTGGATAGACTCATCCAATTTAACTTGCAGATGCATAGGCGCCTCACCAGGTTCCTATGGATGATCCTCAGGCTTATAATACTTGAAGGGATCTGGGTCCACCTCAACTATATGGACTTCACCTCCATGGGTGTACTTAATGCATTGATGCACTATTGATGGCACGCACTCCATGGCTCTTATCCATGGTCTTCCAAGCAGCAGATTATACTGTCTTGATCCCTCTAAAATGTAGCACAATGTAGGAATAATATTTTGTCCCACCTCGATGGGGAGGACTATTGTGCCTACTATAGGGGATTCCACATCGTTAAAGGCTTGCAACATTAAAGTTGTTTCCTTGATGTGGGACGGTGGAATTTTGAGATGTTTGAATGCTGAGGTGGTGATGATATTAATCGATGATCCTGTATCCACCAACACTCGCTTATACACAATCTATTTTATCCTCGCTATGATATGCAATGGAGGATCAGACTCCTTGACAGGGATAGGTTTGACTTCCTATTTATGGAAAGTAATCACAGGTTCCTTATATGGTGGAATAGACTGTATATGCCCCAAGGATTGTGATGACTTTCGAGCATTGACACTGCTCACCTATCGGACTTGACTACTCTCGACCTCATGCTTACGCATGGGATCCTTAAACATCTCTTTCTATTGCTCTTCGATAACCCTAGGCATGTCCATCCATCTAGAAGAATGGCTATCTACTTGCTTAAGTGGCAACTCTTGACGATGCACTGGGTGCATCGCGTTGACTTGTTGCCTAAGCACTCTAGGTATGAGCTTCTTTTTGGGAGTTACCTCACATGATTGTTCTTCATGTGCTTTCTATTGGTAAATCCTCTCTTCACATCGTTGGAGCTCATCCAACCTTTGTTGATGCACTCTCTTCCTCTCTGTGCACTCACGCTCTAGATGCTTACGCTCACGGTGCGCCTCCTCCAATTGGTCTTGGAGTAGTCACCTCTCATGGGCTACATGAGACTCAGATTCCCTATAGGACTGACTCATGGAGTAAGATCCACAACTCTCTATCTCACTAGGTGGAGACCTAATGATGTGGGTTCTCACTGTGTGTGAGGAAACCCCATGATCTGTATGGGTGAACCCCTTGCGTGATGAAGGGAGCTCGCGATGACTCTCAGAATGTCGCGCTAGGAGGATTGGATCCTCCGATGCATGATGAGTGTGATGCCTAGCAAGGAGGCATGCGAGGTCTGAAAGCTCCTCAGGAGAACATCGAAAGTATTCAGAGCCTCTCCATGAACTCTCTGACTCATTAGCTCGTGATTGAGCTCTATCATGCCTAGTCATCATGATGAACCGACTAAACAAGACTCGAGAGGTTTCCTCTCTTACTAAAAATTTTGGCCTCAAGGAGGGCCTTATCTTGATGAATTAAGCAATAAAGAAGCATACAAAGTAAACAATGTGATTATCTCCTTTACATTTTAAAAGTGAGCCCTAAACTATTTGATGTGTTTCAATGATTTTTTGTATCAGTATAGAACTCCTTATCATGTTTTGAAAAGCGTTGAATGATATTCTCAGTTTAAATTGGCTTTCACTTGTACACTCATAGCTCGACAACTTGGCTATGAACTCCAAGTCACGTAATCCAACCTATAATGTGTGGTAATGAAGCCCACACATGGTCAGGGAGCACAGGTCCTCCTAGATCCTCACCCATTTTCCCCTAGTCAGCGTTATACCCTCCGAAGAGAATACATGCAAATTTTCTAGGGTACGAAAGGTTCTTGGATCCGGTATTGGTCTAGTAACAAAGGGTGCATAGGATTTGGGCCAGCGGATGGAAATTACGCCCACCGTCATTGAACCCTACTAGTGGTTGGATGTCAAGCCCAACTCACTAGCGTTTAAGTGCCAAGTGGTGTGTGTGGTTCATTTTATTGTACATAAAAGAAATGCATCATATAGCACTCATGCTCATTTTCTATATGCTATGCAAATGAAAGAATGTTTTACATTCAGAAAATGCAAACTAATCTAGATGCTCTTTTAGACAATGCACATTACGATGACAATGGCCACTAATTGGGCCTCACACATGCAAACCAAATAGACACTTCTATCAAGCACGTTGTAGCCTAGGGCGGACTGCAATCATAGGTCCGCTGTTCCCAGCAACGCCTTTCTACATATGCAAATGCTAAATGAACTAGGACATGATTAATTTCCCTTTTTTAATTTGTTTTTCCTAATTTCATTCACTTTTATGCATTCTGTAAAAACACAGAGAGTAAAAAAGAATAGAGAGTGGAAAATAGGGCCTACCTCAGGTCTTGAGTTGATCTGCACTCTGATTTCTATTGTCTATGTAGTCAGGTGTAAACCATAGGTCTGGTCTATGGTTCAGACTGTAAACCATATGTTGAACCTATGGTTCAATTGTTGGCCCATAGTTGATAGTTGCGGTCTATACCTACAATTTCAAAAATCAAGAAACAATAGTTAGATCACATGAATTACGGAGTTCCACCGTGATCACCTTCTGACCTATCCCAAAAAGCGTACACCTAGCTATTGCATTAATGAAATCAACATGAAAGCATGACAAAATAACAAGATTGCATGTAACAATGAAAATGCATGTTTCTTTTATTAATTTTTTCAATGAAATGCGGTTACAATATTGCCCCTCTTAGGGTCACCAGAATGTTGATACTCTTAATACAATTGCCAAAGCCCCCAACGGGGTAGGCGCACTATAAATGCTTTTTCAAATAGTCACAAACTGCCTTAGGGTGGAGTAGACCCTCTTCTTCATGTTGAGGAAGGAAATTGGTGATTGAAGCTCCTTTGAACCTATTTCCTACGATCAAGAAACAACACAAGAATGTTATACAAATAGGCAGCCTCTCGTGATGAGGCCCTTTGAAGGATTAAAACATGAAAAAGCCATGAAAAGCATATAATCAAGAAAGCATGAAAAACACATCTAATCTATGCCAAATTAATAAATATTCATGGAAATGCATAAAAGACTATTGCAACCACATATCGAATGGTCTAATTAAATGAAATAGAACATGAAAGCATAAAAAGAAACCATTCTTGCATATTCTACTATAATGAAGACAAATTAGTAAAGACACTAATTATGTTGGTCAAAAGTCTCTAAAATCCTAATTAAACCATGAAAATGCTAAATGTAATCTAATTAAGCATACTGGAAATGAAATAGTAAGGAGAAGTTACCTCTATTGCAAACCGTAGCTCTGATGAGCGGTCTGCACTGTAAACCATGGTTGAAAGCCACGGTGAGCAACCAAGTGGTTTGCCCTCCAAATTCAAGGGTTGTGGGCTTGATCTCCTTGTCCAATTGATGTTCAAGGGTCACCTTCGGTGTCCTCTGACAAGTTTGGTGGTTGAATCATTGAATGGGGCCTCCGTTTGCCCGAATTAGCATTTCTTGGCTCTCCTAGGTCCTTAGGGCATCCATGGCCTAATTCATCATGATGTTTGACAAATGGGCAATGGGGATGGCAACAAGGCTCTCTCTATGCACTCAAGTGAGTCCACAATTCGATAGGGCTTCGCTGCTTTGATCTCCAAAATGCACTCTCTCTATTTTGCCCTAATTCTCAAGGGTACTTATAGGATGTCCCAGGGCTAGGGGTGGCTTCATGGAGAAGCCAAGATCAAGAAGGGGTGGTTAGGATAGTTGGATTGGAAGCTTCCATCCTCTAACCACCTTCTTCTAGAACAAATGGCCGTTCAAACCGATTTGGCTCGGATGAAGGCCAACTGAACTTCAGTTAAGACCGTAGGTTGCAGCTACGGTTCAGACTATAAACCGTAGGCCTTAGCCATGGTTCAGACTGTAGACCATAGGTCTGGTCTATGGTTCAGACTGAATAGGCCAAGGAGCCCAACTTGAGTGGTTAGAACCACTGCTCTATCTTGGAGTCTGTCCAAGATCTTCCATATGGTCTTGTAGCATGTCCATATGAGTAGTCGCCCTCGACATGACGCGTTTTAGGTGTCTACAGTGGCTTAGAAGGTTGAACCTGAACTTTCATGGTTTGATTTTGGGCAACACCTACTCACTCGCTTTGGTCCTAGTGAGTTTGAAGATTTTACAAGAGCCCTTTTCAAACTCAAGCAAACTTCAACCGTCCAAGAATACCAAACTCAATTTGAAAAACTTGCCAATCGAACCATAAGACTAAGTGTTGATTCTTTTCAAAGTTTTTTTGTGAGTGGATGAAGGAAGACATCAAGGATGAGGTTAAATTGTTGTGACCTCAATTATTACCACAGGCCATAAAATTGGCCAAATTGATAGAAGATAAATTCAAGGCTCTTGGTCGAACTTCTAAATTTCCTCACTCTAATCCATCTTTTCCAACCAAACCAATGCCAAGTTCGAATAATAGATCTCCACCTATAAAAATATTAAGTCATGAGGAGATGGAACATAGAAAGACACAAGTATTATGTTACAATTATGATGAAAAATATACTAGAGGGTACAGGTGTGTGCAATAAAAATTGTTCTTGCTCGATATGGACGAAGTTTCCACTAAAAAATCTTTTGAGGATGAGGAGGATCCTCAAGAAACATAAACCATAGACCAATCAACCAATCAGGAGGAAACCCAACCAAATTTTTTTGTACATGCTCACCCCCCAAATCATGAAGGTGATGAGCCATTTCAAGGGATAAAGGGTCATCATTTGGATTGACTCTAGTAGCATACATAATTTAATTGATCCACGTGTAGCCAAACAAGTTGTTACATTACCACATGCAATTCCTTCAAAGTTATGATTGCTAATGGTGGCACCCTACCATGCAAAGGTAAATGTCATAATGTTAAGCTCAAAATTGGGGACTATAATCTCAAGTCCGACATGTTTGCTTTACCCTTAGGAGGGTGTGATATAGTTTTTGGAGTGCAATGGTTAAGAATGTTAGGAAAATCCTATGGGATTTTGTAGAATTATGGATGAAATTTAGTTAGGATGGGCAGGAATATACCTTCCATGGCACAAAGGTGAGAGCAGTTTAGTTTATTTCTTCACATAAGCTGGAAAAATTGTTAAAGAAATATTCCCATGACATGGTAGCTCAACTTTTTGCAATCATAGCTCCCGAGCAAGGGGAGTCTAGTCACCCACAACAGTTACAATGGATATTAAACAAGTATGCTCATGTCTTCAAGGAACCCAAGGGACTTTCTCCTCAATGCTCACATGATCATGCAATACAAATTTTTCCTAGCAGTCTACCTCCTAATGTTCGTCCATACTGGTATGCTTATGCTCATAAAACTAAATTTGAAAAACATATGTAGGAACTTCGAGCTTTCAGAATTATATGTTCTAGTGTTAGTCCTTATTCTTTATCAAATTTTTTAGTCAGAAAAAAGGATGGCATTTGGCGGTTGTGTGTGGATTATCGGGATCTTAACAAAATTACTATTAAAGATAAGTTCCCTATTCCTATCTTTGATGAACTACTGGATGAGTTGCATGGGGCTCAATATTCTTCCAAGTTGGATTTATGGTTTGGCTATCACCAAATTCATATTAAGAATGAAGATATTCCCAAGACAACCTTTCAAACTCATGAAGGACATTATGAATTTTTGGTTATGCCTTTTGGGTTGACCAATGCACCTTCCACCTTTAAGAGTTTGATGAATTTTATTTTTTGCCCTCATCTTCGCAAATTCATTATAGTCTTATTTGATGACATACTAATCTATAGTCGCACATGGGAGGATCATCTTAACCACTTAGATGAAACTCTCAAAATTTTTTACGACCATCAACTTTATGTAAAGTAATCAAAATATTTCTTTGGTCAATAAGAGGTTGAATATTTGGGGTATATAGTCACTAAGGAAGGAGTTCATGTAGACCTTAAGAAAATCCAAGTAGTGCAAGAATGTCCCAAACCTCATACCTTGAAGGGACTTTGAGGATTCTTGGATCTTACAGGATATTACAAAAAAACTATGAAAATTTATGGCAAGATCACAGCTCCCATAACGACCATGTTGCAAAAAAAAATCATTTGTATGGAATTGGGTTGAGAAGTCTTTTGTTGATTTGAAGTATGCTATGACCACCACCCTTGTTTTGGCAATGCTAGATTTTTTAAACTCTTTTTTATTGAGAGTGATGCATCGAGCATGGGCATTGGGGCAATTTTAATGCAGGAGGGTTGACCATTGGCTTTTACTAACAAGGTACTTTCTCCTCGAGATTTGGGCAAGTCCACTTATGAGAAGGAAATGATTACCATTTTACATGTGGTCACCTATTGACGTCCATATCTCATTGGTCAATATTTTCCCATCAAAATTTATCATTAATGTCTAAAATATTTTTTAGAACAATGGGTGGCTACTTCGGAACAACAAAAATGGGTCTCCAAATTGTTGGGGTATGACTGATATCTCTTATAAAAAATGTAAAGAGAATGTGGTGGCCAATGCCTTGTCTCATCTCCATGAAGATCAAGCCATGTTACATGCTATTTCTACTCCTCTTTTGTAATGGATTCATAAAATTCATGAAGATCTAGCCAAGGATTCCTCATTACAAACTTTCCTTTGCAATCTCCAAGAGGATCCTTAGTCCCACCTTGGAGTCCCACCTTGGCTATGTTTTGTAAGGTCAAGATTTATGATTTCATGACCATTTTGTTATTCCATTTGAATCTCAATTTAAGGACATCCGCCTTCATGAAATGCATGCTTCTCCCATTGTTGGTCATTCGGGTTTTCTCAAAATATATACCCAAACCAAGCATATCTTTTTTTGGAAGGGAATGAAAAAGAACATCAAAATATTTGTGGTCAAATGTGATTATTGCCAATGCATGAAAGGTGAAACTATGAGTTCTCCAGGAACACTTCAACCTTTGCCCATTCCTAAGCAGGTTTGGACAGATATATCTATGGACTTCATCAAAGGGCTACCAAAATC
The DNA here is from genome assembly GCA_028583015.1 of Wollemia nobilis. Lineage (NCBI taxonomy): Eukaryota > Viridiplantae > Streptophyta > Pinopsida > Araucariales > Araucariaceae > Wollemia > Wollemia nobilis. The sequence goes on along the minus strand of JAQPPZ010004166.1, from coordinate 2,670,269 downwards.
CGGAGGCAAATCGGTTATTCTGGTAATAGTGGATCGTCTTTCGAAGTATGCTCACTTATGTTCCCTATCCCACCCTTATACTGCCTCCATTGTTGCCCAAATATTTCTTGATTCAATATTTCACCTCCATGGAATAACTAAATCCATTATCTCTAATTGGGATCCTACCTTCATTAATTGCTTTTGATAGGAACTGTTCAAGTTACAGGGGACATAGCTTAATATGAGTTCGGCCTACCATCCTGAAATTGATGGCCAAACTAAAATTATTAATAATGCTTGGAAATCTACCTTCGTTGATTCACTTTTGAACATCCCACTCATTGGTCTAAGTGGCTTCCTTTGGCTAAATGGTGGTACAACACCACCTATCACTCTGCCACTATGGTGACTCTATTTGAAGCAATCTATGGTCAGCTCCCACCAGTTCCAACTTCTTACATTTCAGGCAACTCCAAGGTTCAGGCTGTAGATTCCACTCTCCATCAGTGTGAATCCATTTTTTTCCAACTCAAGTTCAATTTGGACATAGCTTAGAATCGTATGAAATAGCAAGCTGATCAACATCATACATAATGTAGCTTTGTTGTTGGTGATATGGTATTTTTTCTCTTACAACCATACAAATAATCATCTCTCCAGTTACGTGGTTGTCAAAAACTTACCACCAAATACTATGGTTCTTATCAGGTATTGTAGAGGCTTGGGGTGATGATGTACAAACAAGCCCTTTAAGCTAGTTCTAAAATTCATCCAGTCTTCCATGTATTATCTCTCAAGTGGGTTATTAGCAACAAGGTGCAGGTGCAATCTACACTTCTAGAGTTGGACAAGGGTCCATCATTCTTGAACCTGAATGTATTCTTGATTGTAGGATCGTGTACCCTTTATTAGTGGGTTATCACATATGTCTTGGTCCAGTGGCATGGCTTACAACTAGAATAATGGACATGGAAACCTCTTCACTAAATCCAACAATAGTTTCCTCACCTTCAGATTTAAGGACAAAGCTTTTTGAAGGGAAAGAGCATGTTAGGACCTCATCCTAATACTTGATGTAATAATCCTATTAGAATGTGGATAGTACACATGTTGATATTTTGTAATGTTTTATTATAGTTTTGGATTAAGAAGTGCCTATGCCAAATGGTGCCCTTAACCATTTTTCAAAAATGTAATTGATTGTAGGTAGAAGATTCTAGTTTGGGTGGCATTTTGCATGTAAGCCAACCTTGGGAGTTAGGTGCTAGATAAATTATTTAAAACTATGATGGGCAATATTATATGTATCTTTTTGCATAATTGAATGAAGTATTGAAGGAGGTTTTCCCCTCTAAGAGGCTTGCGATTCAGTGCTATTGTGAGATTGTTTCTTTTCTGCAATTTATTTTCGTATTATGTATTTAAATCCAAGTGTGTTGTGAGAATATATGTTCACTTTCAGTGTTTGTGTGAGAGTGTTGACTTGAATAGTAGGTTCCTAACACACTCTTCAATTGATGCCCTTATGGGTGAGTCTACCAAGGCTTCCAGTATAATTTTAGGATGACATTATTATTCTTAGGATAGCTAAAGTGGTTAGAAAAATAATTGCTTTTGATTTAGCTACTAAATCCCAAACCAAAATGATAGTTATCCTTTTTTGTGTATAGGTGGATATGGCTGAACCGTTGCCTAAATCTGTTAGGTTAGTTTCAGATTATAGGGAATGGGAACAAGAGATTCAATATGAAACTCCCATTCCCTTGTGTAACCTTTGCAAAAGGGTAGGGCGTATTTGGAAACATGCCCAAAAAATCCTAAGGAGAAAGTTATGAATAATAGAACTAGATAACCTTTGAGGGTTTAGAGGAAAAAGGAAAATAAGCAAGAGGAATTTTTGGGGCAAAAATGAATTTGTAAAAGTAGTAAGGGTCCATATTCAAATAGCTTTAAGGTTCTTGCTACCCTTGATGGGGATGACATTATTGGATGGGAAGAGTTTGTTCCAAAAAATCAACATGGAGGTATTAATGAACTGATGACTAAGACTTGGATTGAAAAGGAAAAGAATTCTTCTTTGCATGCAGAAGAGAATATTGAGAAAGAGACACACTCTCCAACAAGGTTGAAGGAAAAGAGCATGGAACCAAGGGTTTCGAGAGAAACCACTCCTCAATAGAATGTGATAGTGATTGGCTATGGAAGATAAAATAAAAAATATATAATGGGTCTGAGCATGAAGAAGATAGAGGAGAATGAACTTCTACTAGTCATTCAGGGTTGGAAAAGGAGGAAAAGGATATCTAGAATTTTTTTCTAGAAGCAGAAGGAAATATAAGAAGGTTGATTTGAGAATTTTAATTTCTTGAGGAAGGCCCAATCTCTGGGAATTGAGAACTAAAGTCATTGCTAAGGATGTAGCTGATGGAAAGCAAAGAATTTTGTCTTTAAGAGGAAGAAAAATTCCTCAACTTGAATTTTCTATCTTGGAATATTCGAGGTATGAATATCCTAACTAAAAATAGGGTGTAGATGTAGGGCATGTTACTGTTACTCTTTCAATCATTGCTTTTTTGGTTAGAAAAGGTTGTATTGTTCAGAAAATGCAAAATTTGATTTGTAAGAAGATAAGTTGTTTTTTGTGCCTAGATTGATTCATTTGTTATTCTTGGATTTCTAGGAGTTGTAAAAGGGAAGGGTCCCTTTCAAAACCCTATTTAGATGGTAGATGTAGAAATTCAGATGGTAGATGTAGAAAAAGTAGTAGGGCGGGTTATTATTACTATTTTGGTCATTGCACTTTTGGTTAGAAAAGAGTGTATTGTTCAGAAAGTGCAAAATTTGATTTGTAAGAAGATAAGTTATTTTTTTTGCCTGGATTGATTCATTTGTTATTATTGGATTTCCAGGAGTTGTAGAAGGGAAAGGTCCCTTTCAAAACCCTATTATTTACCAATAACAAAAAAAGGGTTTTTAGGGCATAATAAGAAGGTAATAACTTTGGAAGAGCATCCTTGCACTTTAGGATTTCCAAGGCAATATAAAGAAGAATGTGCTTTTGAGGTTATTCCTTGATCTACAAATCCTGCACACGATAAACCTATAGATAACAAGTCTTACTTTGAGCGGTGTGAGAAGAATGAAGAGATGGATGAAGACAAAAGTATTGGTGGAAATAAAAAATAAAAAGAAAAAGACCCGAGAAACAAAAACAAAGAGAAAAAGAAACCCAAAGTGTTATTGATATGAGAAAACAAAAGCAAATATCATAAGTGTTAAAAATAAGTAGGGCTAAACCCACAAATAAAAACAAAAAATAACAATAAAAATAATACCTTGGAATATTAGGGGCATGAATAAGAACCCTAAAAAAAGTATTATGAACTCTCATATTGTTATAGACAATATATTTGTATTTATAGTTATGAAAAATGGGCAACAAATATATTTTGACCATTCATGGTGTTGAATTTTATCTTAACAAAATTTCAATTTCGAAAGGCATTTGTATGAAATGATAAAAAGGACTTTTGTAGAAACTTAGTAGTGAGGAAGATGGCAAATCTCTTTGATAAGAAAGGCATGCAAAGAATTTTTTGGTAGAAAGGCTGGTTGGATATGATTTAATTATAGAAATGTAATGAGAGCAATGTAATGTTTTGTTTTTGTAATGGAAGTGGTCCCAATAGAACCCACACATAGCTTATTCAAAAACAAAAACAAAAAAAATCATTTTTGAGATATATAACCCTTAAAGAAGATAATGGGTAGGCAATGCTATTATAAAATAATAGCCACCAGTGATTTGTATTGAAAATAGTAGCAATCATTAGTATTTTCTAAAACTACTTTCAACAATGGAGGCTTATAAATAGTCCTTATTCGTCCAGTCCTTTGCCATGGAGTTTATTGTGTCAAATTATGTGTTAGTCATTTTAGGGGCAACAAGGTTGATGGTGTTTAGCATCACCAATGACAATGGCTTCGATGGTAATCACCTATAGCTGTCCCTCATTGGATACTCTCATAGACACTGTCATCCTGACATCCACCACTTACATTTGTGAGACTTGAATAAGTTTTTTATCATAAGAAATATCTCGTTTTGAACAATAAAATTATACTTAACAAACAAAAATTAGACTAAATATTAATTTAAAATATATATATGAAAAATAAGGTATGTAGTAGAAATTTGGTCTAATATAATAATTTCTATACATATGAATGAAGTTTTCAATTATTTATGAGTTTGTATTGAAAATTTGTATTGAAAATACAAAGACGAGTTTGAATAACATTAATAAGGTGGAGAAAATAATCAACCAGTCATGTATAATTATTTTTTAATTTAGGTCTTTAAATAATTAATTTTGAGATATGTAATCCCCCAAACAAGAAAATGCATAGGCAATGGTATTTTAAAATCATAGCCACCAAAGGTTTGTATCAAAAACCACAATAGTCATTGGTATTTCTAAAACCACATTCGGTAAGGAAAGCTTAAAAATAGACTTTAATAATTTATTCCTCTATCATAGAGTTCATCATGTCGAATTGTGTGTTAACCATGTTAAGGGCAACAAGTATCATCATCCATGATACCACCAATGAAAATGGCTTCAATGGCAATCACCTACAACTTCTCCTCAATGGATTCCCTCATCGATGCCATTGTTCTTTGCTTTATCTACATTGCCCAACTCTACCTCTTCTCCCACTTCTTCTTGCTAGTGTTCATAGTGGTGGTGATGGTAGACATATTGGGGGCATAGGTGATTTGCACTTGAAGTCATCGTCGAAGGGTCTCATACATAGTCTAAACTACATTTGAGAACCCCTATGTACCCCCAATAATTCTCATGTTATAGCCTCTGCCCTCCCATCAGTCACTGCCAAGAACGAGTGCATGTCTCCCTTATGGACTCTACTTATACAACAACACCCTTCAACCCATATCATTGCCCAAATCATTATATCCCAGATTATTAGGTCATAGGAAATGGAAACGAGCAGTTTTGGCAGCATGAGGTGAGGAATGCAATGGATAGAGTAGAGCGATAGGTGAGAGGCATTAACACCTAGGGCATAAGTGGGTCCAAGATCAAAGGTTGCATCAATTCAAATTTAGAGAATAAATAGGTTTTAAGTTTTATATTTTTAGTTTATGAGATGAATATTATTGTGTTTTAGATCCTGACTTTTCAAGATCGATATTTTGATCCACATTAGGCATGCATGACTTTTGCTCAAATTCCCTCTTGATAAGTGTTTATTATTTTTGCTATTTTGAAAGAATTTGGTGATTAAAACTGGGTTTTTCAAAAGTGAGCGATTGTGTGAGGGTTTCATCTGTGTTGAGTGCAAGTGACTCTAGAGGTTGTTTTTCGAGGCCTTCGGGCCCTAATGACCAATATTTTTGTGGTTTTTGCTCAAGATTTTAGCGGGATATGTTGCAGGGGACCCAAGATGGGTTAGAAATATGTCTTTCAATAGATCTTCATGCTGTAAACTTGATTGACAATGACTTCCAATTTGTTGCACAAAACAAAAGTGAAAATCATACCTTTTCTCGACGTCCAAGGCATGGATTAAAGAGATCTCGAAACAAGTTTCAAGCAGCTGATCAAAAAATGGTTCAGATCTCAAGCGAATTCGATGCTAAGGAGCACCCCCAAAACAAATCCACTATGGAAACCCCTTTCAAGGGTAAGGATTTCAAAGACTCGGCCCCAAAAATAAATTTTAGGGATGCCCTCCATGGTGGATAGCCTCAGCCTAATGCTAACATTAATCTTAGGGTTTCTCATAAACCTCTGAGAATGCCTAAGATTGATCCTAGGAAAACTGAGTCGGGATGTCTTAGGGCAACTGATGGAACTCTGATTGTTAAGCTAGATATGGGCATCATTCAGACTAGCATAGAAGATCTAGAAAAAAGAGGACTAATTTGTCGTTTCTTGGGTTTTCATCCGAGCCTATCTGCTTTCAAAGTTTGGGCTGCAAAAAACTGGAAAACAAAAGGTGAGTTACAAATCTCTATTTATCCAAATGGTTATTTTCTTGTTTTTTTTGCTAATTATGAAGATAGAGAGAAATATTTCCAGGGGGTCCCTTGGTTCTTTGGAAGGGTGGGGCTTTTCATGAAGCCTTGTCATACTAAATTTAATTCAAAAAAGAGATGCCTTCTACAGGTCTTGTGTGGGTTAGACTCTTTGGCCTCCTAGTTGAATTCTGGAATCTGACTATTTTTTCTTCAATTGGAAACTCTTTGGGAACTTTTATGATGATTGTTGATTGTACTAAAAAATTTGAACATATTATTTATGCTCGAATTTGTGTTTTAATGGATTTTGACAAACCCCTACCTGAAAAGATCTCATTACAATTTGGGGAGGACACTTGGGAGCAAGTGGTGGACTATGAGAACATTCCTTTTCATTGCAGAATTTACCATGAATATGGTCATTTGGCTAGTGTCTACCCAAATAAAATTCTAGATCAAAAGAAAGAGGATACAAACTTAGCAGGTTTCCAAATGCCTAAGAAGAAGAACACTAAGAAAAACTAGTTATGAAGGATCAATCAAAGTTATCAACTAATATGTTTGAAATTATTTCCACAAATGATGTCCCAGGTGAGGAAGAGGAAATAATGGAGACAAAAATCTTAGAAATGCAATTTAAAGATGCAGGGAAGGACTCAAAGACAAACCAACAAATTAAAGGTTTTCAATAGGAAAAAAAGGAGGAAATATACACAAGAAAAACAATCTTTTAAATGTTGAGACTTCAAATAATACAGGTCCCAAGATAGACTCTGTTGAACCTTCTAGTAACACTTTGGCTTTGTACATGCATTCTTCGAGGTTAGAAGCCATCCCATATTCAATTGGGGTAAGTCAAGAAATAGGAGAAAAAAACTAAATATGGATTCCAACCAAAAGGTAGGTCGCAAGACCAATCAACATCATATGGTAAAAGAAGGTGAAAAGCTTGTAGAGGAAGGTAATATTAATGCCCTTACCAATTTTTTTAGCCCTGGTATTAATGAAGATCATCACTTGGAATATTAGAGGACTCAAAGGGAGTCTTTCAAAACAAAATGAAATTAGAAGAATGATTCAGACAAACCATCCACATCTTGTTTTCCTTCAGGAAACGAAGATGTCAATAGAGGAAATGGATTCAATTGCTAGTAAAATCTGGCCAGCTAGAAAAGTTGCTTCCCTCAGTTCCCAAGGGACTTTTGGTGGCATTGCTTACCTTTGGGACCCAAAAGAGGTAGTTATTCACCATATGGTTGGCAGTTGGGGTCTTTTGGCTATAGCTATTCAAAGTAGACATTCTAACCAAATTATGCTTTGCATAATTGTTTATGCTTCAACTACTTTGGAGGAAAAGAGAAGATAGTGGAAGGATATAACTTATATTATCTCTCATTTTCCTAAAGCTTGGATCTTGATCGAAGGAGATTTCAATACCATCCTCTCTCTGGATGAGAAAATAGAGGGAAATAGAAATTTGGACAAAAGCACTGACCTCATGAGTGAATATATTGCAAACCTTCATCTTGTGGACATCCAACCAGATAATGGCCTTATGACTTGGTCTAACAGAAGGCAAGGCTTAGCTTGTATCATGGAGAGATTGGATAGGTTCTTGTTCTCTGATAATTTCTTAATCCATGGTCACATTCCTAAGGTGAAGACTCTTAACAATGTTGGTTTGGATCATTGGCCAATCATGGTGGAAATTTGGAAAACCAATGTGAGTTTCTCGCCTTTTTGATTTCAGTTAATGTGGCTTAGAGACAGTTCCTTCAGACCCCGAGTGCAACAATGGTGGAAGGAAGGTAAACCAAGGTATGGGACTAAGATGTTTTGTTTTACCAAAAGGTTGCAATACATTAAATCCAAAATCAAGATTTGGAACTGGAAGGAGTTTGGAGATGTCCGACAAAAAAAACATGAAGTGATTGCTCAACTTGAAAATTTGAATAAGAAAATCCGTTTAGATGGCCTCACAGAGAGTAGAAGTACAGATGAAATTAGACTCACAACTCAGTTAGAGGAATGGGAAAAAGAGAAGAACTCTTATGGAAGCAAAAATCTAGGATCCAATGGCTCAAAGAAGGAGATCGAAACACAAATTTCTTCCACAAATCTCTTCTAGCTCGAAGATCTCACAACTTTATTTCTTCCCTAAAATATGATTCTGGAGATGTTGTCTACACTTGGGATGGCATGAACTCTATTGTTGTCAATTACTTTTCCAATCTATTTGTTGCTGCACCTCTTGACTCGACTTCTCAACAGAATATTCTTCAAGCGATCCCTACTCTTATCACTTCTGAGGAGAACTCTATTTTGATTGCTCTAGTTACTATCAATGAGCTTCAACAGGTGGTTTTTAAAATACAAAAAGGAAAAACCCCAGGTCCTGATGGTTTTCCCATTGAGTTCTATCAAGAGTTTTGGGATATCCTTCATGCTGATTTATTAGAGGTGGTGGAAGAAGCCAGGAAAGCCAAAGAAATTTTGAAGGTTATCAATAAAACTTATATAGCTCTTGTCCCAAAATCTCAAGAGGTAGATCATATCTCAGCTTTTAGACCTATAGCTTTATGTAATGTTCTTCTCAAAATCATTACAAAGATCATGGCAGAAAGGTTGAAGCCTCTTTTGCATAAGATTATTTCCCCTGAACAAGGGGGTTATGTGGAAGGGCATCAAATAGTGGATGAGATAGTTCTTGCTCAGGAAGCCATCCATTCCATGGAAATGCAAAAATCTCCATCTATGTTCATTCGTTTAGACTTATCTAAAGCTTATGATAGAGTGGATTGGCACTTCCTTGTCAAAGTTTTGAGGCAATTTGGCTTCTCTCAGGATTGGATGGATTGGATTATGGGATGTATCTCTTCGGTGTCCTACTCTGTTCTTATCAATGGTAGGCCTTCTCAGTTGTTCCCTACTTCTAGAGGTATTAGGCAAGGTGACCCCCTCTCCCCTTATTTATTCATCATTCTTGTTGAATGCTTGGGCAGGACTATAACCAAAAATAGAGAAAATAGAACCCTTGAGGGAGTTACCATTGCTCATGGAGCTAGGCCTATTTCTCATCTTCAATTTGTTGATGACTCTACTCTGTTAGGTAAAGCTACAATTAAGGAAGCTTCTAAAATTAAGCAAATCATTAGCTATTTTTCTAATGCTACTAGGCAATTGATCAATGAAGATAAATCTAAAGTCATTTTCTTTCACTGCTCTCCTAGACAGGAATCCATGGTCTTGGATAAATTAAGATATAAGAAGACCTCCCTTTCAATCACTTATTTAGGCATTCCTATCAATATTCAAAGATAAAAAAAAGACTGGAATTGGTTGTTGGATAGAGTTAAGAAGAAAATTGGAAAGTGGACCAATAGGTGGCTTTCATTTGGGGGTAGAATTACCTTGGTAAAATCAGTCCTTCAAGCTATACCTATTTATGTTTCTATTGTGTTGAATATCCCAAAGGCAGTTCTTCGAGAATTGGATCAAATCAATCATCGGTTCCTCTGGAGTGGTACTAAGGAGAAAAGAAAATGGGCCTTGGTGAAATGGGATACTTTATGCCTTCCCAAGAATGAAGGGGGGTTAGGATTTCGGTCTACTATTAATAACAATAAGGCTTTAGCTGCTAAACTGTATTGGAGGATTTTGCATAACCCCAATGCTCTTTGGGCCAAGAATCTTCATGCTAAATATGTTGAGAACAAAAGTCCTGAAGACCTTGTTCGCTATCAATTGCCTACCAAAGGTTCTCCCATTTTAGTGGTTCTTAAGACTAGTGAGGATTTGATTAAGCAAAAGTTATTTTGGATCATTCATAATGGTCAATAGGTAAATTTTTGGATAGATTCTTGGGATGGTCACCAACCTTTGATAACTCAGTTTCCTGATTGGAGGCCTTGGATGGAGGAGCTTCATCGAGCTAACTGGATAAAGGTTGCTAATTACTATCGATACCATACTGGTAATTCAGAGGTTGGTAGATATTGGATCCCTATTGAGGACTAGCCTATTCAAATGCTAGAAAGGCAAAGAAAAGATATCCAAAGCATCCTTCATATGAGATCTCTCTCTTGGTCCCATGATAAAGATTGTTTTGGATGGAACAACACTACTAAGGGTGAGTATTCAGTTGCTCAAGGTTATTTGGCCTTATGCCATAATAATCCCAACCAATCATATGATATATTTACTCAGTTGTGGGCTCAAAAGCTCTGGCCTAAGGTGAGGTTCTTTACTTGGCTTTTATTGCATCACAGGGTGCTTACTGGTGAGCAACTTATGAAACATGGTTTTCATGGCCCGTTTAGATGCAAAATGTGTGGAGAGAATGTGGAAACTCTCAGCCATATTTTTATTGAGTGTACCTTAGCCTCTGAGCTATGGAGGAGAATGACCATCTTACTTGGCTTACAATGGTCCAATTTTTTTACTTTTGAACAACTTTGGAGGGATTGGCCTAATCAGGAGGGTGTTGATCATTTTATTAGGTAACTAGTTTGGATGGGTTCTACCATTCTACCTTGGAATATCTGGAAGGAAAGAAACAACCAAATTTTCAATCAAGAAAGGAAGGAAATTCACTATATCTAGCAAAAGACCATTGCCAACTTAGTTGAATCAATCCAACAACTCCTTAATCACCCCTAGAACTCCCACCAAATATGGGATCAAGTGATGCAAAGATTGAAGATTAACTCTTTTAAGGGCAACCAACTTAAAGGGAATGTGAGTAATCAAAATATGGATAGAACAAGGAATTGATAGCCTCCTCCTAAGGATTTTGGAAAAGTCAATACAAGGGAACCTTGGAAAAGCTAGTGTAGGAGGAATTGGTAGACTTTTAGATGGTTCCCTAGTTTTCACTTTTGCTAAGAATTTGGGTATCCTTTCCAATAACCTTGTTGAGGGGTATGGTATCCTTAGAGGCCTTCAAGAGGCTACTAAGGTCGGATGGAAAAAGGTGTTGGTTGAATCTAACTCTCAAGTCATGATTAATCTATTGAAGACTCCTAAGAATCATAAGGTTGATTGGAGAATAAAAATAATTGTTGAGAAGATTCAATTAATCTAGATGGGCTTTTTGAAAGTTGAATACAATCATGTGGTCAGAGAACAAAATAGGAGTGTTGATGCTTTAGCTAATTGGGCATTGGACAAAGGTGATCTTACTTACTACGGCCACCCTCCCAGATGGTGGGATTCACAAATAAGGGAAGCTCTTCTTTCTATCCTTTCTCTGGATGGCTCTAGTACTAGAGGTACCTAGTTCCTTTTTACTTTGTTTTTGCTTCTCTTTGGTTCGGTCAAGGTATTTTAGTTCCCTTGCTCAGACTGATCATTCTTATGTTTCCTCTATTGAATCTTGCCTGAATAGCCTTTTGGCCTAGAAAGGCCAAAGTTGTTTTCTATTTTTTCCTTCTTTTTAGTTTTTGTGTGTGTTGTTTTGTATTTTTTGTTTTTGTGTGTTTTTGTGGTTTTTTTGTGTGTGTTTTGTGTTTTTTTGGTCTTTTGTTGTTTTTTGTTGTTGTGTTTTTTGTGTTTGTTTGTGTTTTTGTGTTTGTTTGTTTGTGTTTTTGTTGTTTTAGGCATGCTCTTTGAGTGTGCCGAAGGGGGTAGGCTAGGTGCGAGCCCTGGGTATTTTTGATGGAATAGATACCCCTACCTCCTTGGGACTTACCCGAAAGTGGCATCCCAATTGGGGTGTTTTCCACAAACAAAAAAAAAATATTTTTGCTAATTTGAAATCTCAATATCTCTTTGAAACACTTCATTCTTTGTTTTCTCAATTAGTTATATGGGATTGAAATGGGACCCATCCATATTACATCATCACCACGTAGTGGTATTATAACAAAGCTTAGATATCCATGTATTGTTTAGCAAGATTTAAACTTGGGTCTCCTCCTTAAACATTGAGGAATCTAACTGGTTGAGATAATGCCACTTGATGACACATTTCATTCTTTGATGAGATGTTTGATATTTTTATTTTTGTACAAATAAATAAAGAAAAAATTTATAAGTCATGTTTTATTATTTTGTATTCTCTAAAAGAATGATACAACTTTAACCAGCCCCTCTAACAAATCTACTTGTTATAGTTACCCTTGAAGGAGAACCAAATAATGAAGAGCATTTTATGACCTCAAATGAAGGAAAAGGTTGTAAGTTCACGTCCATGCAAAAGTAGATATGGTTCAGGTAATTCATGTGACGATCACTAGTTAAGAAATTATCAGTCCATCACCACACTCAATAAAATGCTCATGAGTGATAACCCTAACACCATGGCACTGGAGTCATAGGTGGTGGACATCCTTGATGAAAAAACCATGGAATACACTTGCCTATTCATTGACACCATTATCAACTACAATCTTTAGTCCATCATCCAAAATTTACACCACCTCAAAGCTCACCACCATCACTATTAGCACCGTCATTGTCATCAACTTAAATTCACCACAATCACTATTAGCATCGTCGTTGTCATCAAATTATTCCATTTGGTTTATGATTTACCCATTATTTTATTTTCTTCTTTCTTTGATTTGGTTATTTTATCATTCTTCAATGTTATATAGTTGTACAAAGGTGTTCCTTGATTTGCTTTTCATTATTTTAACTATATCATATGATATTCTTAAATTTGATGGTTAGAAGTTGGTCTTGAGTAGAAGTCTTCACTAGTTCAAAATTTATTTTTTTGATCTTTAAACTATAGCTAGTCATTTTCCATAAGCAAGTTAAGAACATATTATATGACTTAGAGAAATTGGTCTAGGCAATGCTAAGCAAGAATATTGTGTTTGAATTATTCCTAATGACCAATGATTGTAATATACAAAAAGAAGCAAAAGCTCATTGTCCAAAACTCAATAGTTTAGGGGATGTTTTTCCCCTATTGCTAAGATAGTTGCTTCTTTATTTTAAAACATTATACAAAATGAAGACAATATTGAGGGGAATTTAGTTTATTTAAACTTACAATCTAGTTATGCATGATAGTGCTTCACATTGCGTTAAATGACAACAAGCCTTTTGATTTGCATATTATGATGCACCAGGTATGGAAATAGTACACTTTTTTTCTTATTTGTTTCTAATATTGCAAACCATTACAAGTGTTCACAAAGTATAACACTCTTTCAATGTTTCTTCTAATGATTTCCCATGTGGTTTACTCATTTTTTTTTTGTTGGATAATAAGGGGTTGTACTCGGGTCCCCCACCCTTGAAAAATTACAACTCTCTTCTTTAGAGCTTGAGAGTTTACAAATAGATACACTTCTCATCTCAATTGAGATGCTATAGCTAGAAACCTACATCATTTTACATAAAATGTCTGAATTCTTGATTTTCATTTTTTGGATCTTTTCAATTTTTTGTATGAATACAAATATTCCAGAATTCAACATCCTTCTTGATATTTTTCTATAGCAACCTTCACAATACCAAAACTTCACCTCTACTATCTATGCATTGCATCTTAGTAGAGTAATATTTCCAAAACATCGCACTATCATAGTCCGCTTTACCAAATCTGGATTGCTAGTTTCCTTCCTGAAACACAAGTGCAACCACAAAAATTATAATAAATAGTTTATATGAAAACACATTATTGTTATAAAATAAAGCAGATATTACCAATGGAAAACATTAAAGTAAATCTTAATCATTATTTGATTCAGGCAATCAACATTTTCTTGTCAGCTTCAACTAAACTTACTACTTCCTCTAACCATGGAAAGGAGAATTTAACTTCACGATCCTCAATCAAAACCCCTCTATTGGCTAGCCTATCTGCACATTTGTTTCCTTCCCTTAATGTATGTGTAAACCTGATTTCTTCAAACTCTTTAGCAAGATCTTGAATTTCCACAATTATCTCTTGTATGTTCCATGGAGCCTTTGCTTTCCTCAAAATTGCATTTATTACTATGAGAGAATCACCTTCCATCCATACTCTGTTCCATTTCATTTGTTTGCATATTTTTAACCCTTCTAAAGCCACCCAAGCTTCAGCTTCATTATTTGTCTTAAATCCACTATTGAAAGTGTAATGAGACAAAATCTCTCCTCTATTATTTCTAATTATTCCTCCTCCTCTTGCTGGTCCTGGATTTCCTTTAGATGCTCCATCAAAATTCAATTTAACCAACTCCACATCTGGTGGTTTCCACTTTATATTCTTTGCCTTCTTTTTGCTTCTCTTGTACCCAACATCATAATTCCATTTAATGACTTGACTCCATCTATCAAGGCTCTCTGCTTCCAGATTAGGGATTGGGTGAGTTGATAGGGTTGGTTTAGACTCCTCTATGGCTAAACATATCTTCCTTTTCATTACCTCTAAATTACTTTCCTTTCCTTTAAATATTCTTCTATTCCTTTCTAGCCATACAATCCAAAGTATTGTATCTTTTGATATATCCCATATTGTCTGTAAAGCCTCACTTTTATAAGTGCTCTGCCATTGCTTTAACCAATCTTCAATTCTGCTATTCATCACCATGCATTTACCAAACATATTAAGAATCCATTGCCATAGTTTCTAGACTATTGAGCAATGTCCCAAGAGATGGTCTATACTCTCCTCCTCCTTTTTACAAAGAACACATTGAGAGGGGCCATGAAAACCCCTTTTCATAAGGTTATCCTAGGATAAAATTCTTCTATGACCTACTAGCCAAACAAACATTTTGACTTTAGGAATGCTTGGGCTATCCCAAATATCTCTCCATATTCTAGTGATATTACTATTTTGTTGGTGCTTTACATTATATCCACTTCTTGTTGTGTATTCTCTTGAGCTATTCAACTCCCAAATCAATTTATCCTTGGCTCCCCTCAGAATAATCATAGTTGTTATCTTTCTACTCAATTGCCTCCTAGCATCAATGTCTTGTATACTTGTAAAAAAATCTTCTTTCCATTTGTATCTTCCTTCCTGATCCTTGTACAAAATATTTGAAACCCTATCACCATATTTATCTTGAAGCAATCTCATCCAAGGTTTCAAAATTGGATCTAAATTGAGTGGTTTTTTATCACACCAAGTATCCATCCAAATAGAATTTTTCTCCAGTTCCCACCACCCATCTTAAACCTTTAATCATTAGATCAATAGATTTTTTTAAACCATTCCAAAGAGCAGAACCATTTGGTAGAGAGAATGCAGTAAATATTAAACTTGGGTCATTGGGCTCAACATACTTAGAAGAATTCTTGCCCATTGTCTTTGACTCTCTTTGTACAATCTCCATATTACTTTTCCCCTAAGAGCTAAGTTTGCATCTGTAAGAACTCTTAAACCAAGACCTCCCCTAGTTTTATCATCACACACCTTGCTCCATTTCACCAAAGGAAATTTCCTTTTATCATGTAAACCTGACCATAAAAAGGATCGCATAATATAGATTAAACTTTTTTCAACTGATTTTGGCATAGTATACAATGACATATAATATGTTGGAATGGCCTGTAAGACTGACTTAATTAACTGCACTCTTCTTGCTAATGATAACCATCTACCTTTCCAAGCTGGTAGTTTATTCTGAACTTTACTAATAATTGGATTCCATAATTCTATCCTCATTCTCCCCTCAAATAAAGGCATCCCTAGATAAGTTGTTGGTAAATTTGCCTCCTCCATTTGAAGTAACCTGCAAATTCTTGCTTTGATATTAGTTGGAGTGTTAAGGAAGTAAATTTTAGATTTTATCCTATTAAATTTTTGCCCTGATGCTCTTTCGTATTCCTTTAAAAATTTATTCAAAGCTCTGGCCTCATTTATCCTTACCCTTCCAAAAAGGGTTGTATCATCTACAAACTATTGATGGGTGATGTTGTCGATGTTATTACTAACCTTAAGTCCACTTATAAGCCCATATTTGTAAGCCTTCTTTAAGTTCCTACTCAAAACCTCTACCATAATAATGAACAAATAAGGAGATAGAGGATCTCCTTGTCTAAGGCCTCTCTTGGCTTTAAAATATTTTGTTACTAACCCATTGACCAACACTAAATAAGAAACTGTAGAGACACAAGATTTAATCCATCTAACCCATTTCTTCCCAAATCTAAACTTTTCTAAAACTACAAAAAGAAAATCCCATTTAACCCTATCATAGGCTTTACTCATATCAAGTTTTAAGATCATTGCTTTCTCTTTTCTTGAAGTTTTTGAATGTATAACTTCATGAGCTACTATGATCCCATCCAAAATTTGTCTCCCTTTCACAAATCCTCCTTGCTCTTCTAAAATAATTTTGTCTAACAATGGCCTTAATCGATTCACCATCACTTTGGAGATAATCTTATATGCCATATTACATAGGCTTATGGGTCTAAAAGAATCAAACAATTCAACATCCTTATTTTTTGGAATTAGGGTAAGATATGTTGCATTTATTTTATAAGGTATGTATTGTTTTACCCTAGATTGTTCCATTACCACCAATAAAGAATCCTTCACTATATCCCAATTATGTTGGTAAAAAGTTGTAGAGAGCCCATCTAGACCTAGGGATTTATCCTTATTAAAAGAGAAAAGAGCTAAATGAACTTCTTCTAGAGTAATAGGCTCCATCAGTTTCCTATTGTCTTCATTCATTATAATTGAAGGTACATCTTGAAGAAGTTTATCATTAAGAACTTCAGTCTCCTCTGATCCTAGAATATTTTAATAAAAAGACTTTACCTCTTTTCTAATTTCACTTTGATCTTCAATCCAAACCCCTTCTATTGATTTAATTCTACTAATTATGGATGTTGATCTCTATACTATAGCCATCCTATGAAAAATTTTTGTATTTTTATCTCCTTTTAACCAAGTTTATCTTGATTTTAATCTCTAGAATTTCTCTTCCTTAC
This sequence comes from Wollemia nobilis, assembly GCA_028583015.1. NCBI lineage: Eukaryota > Viridiplantae > Streptophyta > Pinopsida > Araucariales > Araucariaceae > Wollemia > Wollemia nobilis. The sequence continues at coordinate 2,653,354 of JAQPPZ010004166.1, read as the reverse complement.
TCAAAATATTATGATATTCACTAAGCAACTCCCTTTCCTCTGAGCTTGGATTATTATGATCACCTTTTTGAAATTTTGAAATTTTATCTTTTAGTTCTTTCTTCCAAAAATATTTCCAAAAGTGTTCTTGTTCCATTCTTTTTTCAATGAGTTTACAAGTTTTTATGAGGGTCATAATATGTTTAACCTTCAAATAGAAAATAGATACAAATTTAATGGTTTACATTTTTAGAGGGCATTTCCCTATGGTGGTTTATCTTTAGTTCTCAAATCTTCCAAAAGTGTTTCTTGTTCCATTCTTTTAATCTAGATGTCATAGATTTAATTTGTTTTGGAAGAGCATACAACCCACCATTTCCTAAAGAATTCCATGTTTGTGCTATCATATCAACAAATTGAGGATGGTCTTCCCACATCTACTCATATTTAAAATATGATATTTTTTGAATTCACTTACCACCATTTTAACTCTTATTGGCTAGTGATCTGAACCAATCCTTGTTAAGGTATTAATTTTAGCACAAGTTCCTTCATCTAGCCAATGATCTGAGAGTATGCATCTATCTAATTGTTTTGCTATTAGGTTCTGGCCTCTCCTGTTGTTGGTCCATGTATAGTTGTCTTCTTCAAACTCAACCTCCCATAGATTATTGTTTTGAATAAAATCTGAGAAATCTCTCATACTTTGGGTTAATTTCCTAATTCCCCCAAATTTTTCATCTAGCTTGGTTATGGCATTAAAATATCCTATGATCATGAATCAGGTTTCTTGGTCTTTACTTCTCATAAAGGCTTCAATCCCACTCCAAACTTCTAATCTACTTGACTGAGTTGTAGGTCCATAGACATTGATAAGGATGAAATGAATATCTGCAAAGTAGCAAGTGACTAAAGAGGCTATCCAATGCCTAGTTTTATGAATGGTTACATAGGAGGTTCTAGAAGGATTCCAACAAGTTAGAATTCCCCTAGTCGCTCCTTTAGAATCCATAGCATCCCATTCACATCTTGCCCATACTTCTTTCATAGTTTTTGAAACTTCTTCTTATCATTTTAGTTTCCTAGATACAAAGAATATCAGGCTTATTACTTAAACATAGGTCCCTGATACACCTCTACTTTGAGGGGGCATTAGCACCCCTTATATTCCATGAGATGATAATCATGTCTCATTAGGGGCTATTGGCCCCGCCTACGTATTACCAATATCATTTTGTTGTTTGGTAAAGAGAAGTTCAACCAACTTAGTTTGTGTTCCTTTCTCTATGTTTGCTCTTGCTTCCTTAGATCTTGCTTGATAATTTGAGGGTTTTCCTCTTTTTGCCTTGCCTATATCAGGAGTAGGTCTTATTATTCTATTCCTCAATATTCTTTCACAATTTTATTTTTCATCATATTTATCCTCTCCTAGCTCTACTACAAAAGCTTTTGACTTGTCCTACTCATTTTCTAGTATTTCCTTATTAATGGTAGAGGTATTAACTTCTAAAACTACATTTTCTTTACCAATTTTTTTCTCCTGAATGGTGCATGGTACTTCAAGAGAGTCTTCAAAATCTGATGAGACACATTCCTTAGGTTCATCGAGAATGTTCTTCCTTAAATCAGGATCATATTGAATAGATGGTTCCTTGTTAATATGTTGAACCTATTGTACTATGTCCTCTAAGTTTTGATCTACTTTTTCTTCATAGGCTAAAGCCTCAAAAGAGTTGGTATTTCTTCCAATATCCTTCCTTACTGGTCTCCACTATTTATTTTCTTTCATTTTTCTAGATCTATTTTTTGGAAGTTGAAAACCATCTTCATCCATAACCATTTGTAAGTTTCTCTTACGATTTTCTACATATGATTCTGTTGGGCTCTTCTTAGGGCATGATCTCTCAATATGCCCCACCTCATGACATCTTCTACATCTAAAAGATATGTTTTCATAATCTATGGTTTGGATCCACATCTTATCCCCATACTTAAGAATGATTGATTCTGGTAAAGCTTTACTTATATCAATCATGACCAATATCCAAGCATAAATAGCCAAGAATCCATCTTTCATAGTATCTAAAATCTCAAGGAATTCTCCTAGAGTGTTTCCTATTGCCTTGAAGGTATCTATTTCCCAAAATTCAATGGGCAACCCAAACATCCTAACCCAGACTGGTACTAGGGATAGATTTACATTTTTAGGTGAAAAGCCTTCATACCAACGGGTAAGGAAGAGTCCTGCTCTTCCCATAAACCAAGGACCCCCTTTTAGGATTTTTTCTCTTTCTTTCCTAGAACAAAAAATGGCTAGGAAGAAACCTTTGGGAAGAAAGGATAGAATCACTCCTGGAGACTTCCAACTCCTATCAATCCATTTTCTCAAGGTTGAAGCCCTTGGCCAATACCCATTAAATTTACCAAAAATCACCCTATCTTGGAGCAACGAGGATCTCTCTGAGGTGCGCTCACTAACCTCTACCACTAGAGATGATTCTAAGGATTTAACTATAAATTGGTCCATGGAAAGGAAACTAAAACTCAAAATCTATTGAAATTTATCAGAATGTCCTATAGCAAATATAATATTTGATAAAAATTTATAATAATTTGCATGCAAAATTTCTAAGATAAAGAAGGAAAAAAAACTTAGCTAAAAATTCTATGTCCAGATAGAATGTCTTGCCTCACTGAAGTCCTAGCCCTTCATTGCTCTTCCCATCATCTGAACCCTAGTTGACAAATATTTGCAATTTCATTTTTCATGACTTGAAAAATCATCACTACCCTTGTTCTAGATGGTTGACTTCATAGGGTCGTATCTCCCTCAATATTGCTCAGATTCCTTCATATGACCACTCATTTTAAAGCTATTCAAATTCCGCACAAGTTGGTCCAAGAATCATCTGAATCGGATAACCCTTCGCGAAGATATGGCTCCTAAAATATGATATTTTTTAAGAAAAAGGCCCTTGTTTGCTCACATTTTTAATATAGCTTTTTTTTCATGTTTTTTTTTTCAGGTTTGTCCTTTGATATTCTTTCCAAGTCATATAACCGAGCTATTACTTGGAGCAAATTTTATAATATAAGAAGAGGAATATTTGTGCTAAGATCTAATGGGAGTGCATATACTAAATCTCATGAGAACCAAGGTAAAACCTCTAGTTAAATTGTTCCCCTTGAATTGGAGTCTCAACTGAGAAGTTATTATCTTAGATTTTGAACCATACTAATTTTATTTCTATTACAATTAATCAACAACTAGAGAGGATTACAACCGGTAAGATGTGTTGACTAGAAATTGAATTCAACAAATATCACATAGATTGTATTATATAGGTTGCTGTCATATTTTTATTTTAAACTATATGAAAAAATAGTTATTAACCAATTTCTCATATATTGCAGTTCTCATTTCATTTAGATAAATACTTATTTTTTGCATTAGCCTCTACCCAAACTATTTAGGAGAATCGTAGATGTGAAGATTGAAGAGAGAAGAAAGGCCTTGGAAGAAATCATTTGTGCTCCTATTTTTTAGAAATTTATGGATGTTAGTATTTCACTAATACTAGGCATATCGGTGCCTATTGATCCATTTGGAAAAGTAGATATATGACCAAATAAAGTTAGGCAACTTGAAGCTATCTATTCATTGGAGGATCTTGAGATGATAATGCATCACATGGGGCTTGTTCTTGTGAATCACAAGGAACTATCATATTCAATCACTATTGGTCAAATTAGCAAGCTACAATCAAGACAATTTTATGCAACATCTATTATTTATGGGTACATTTTAAAAAGAGTGAACCAATATTTCCAACTTGAGAGGATTATAAAATTACTTTTTATTGACTTAAAAAAGAGATCGATGTAGAAAAGCTAAATATTACCCATATCAAATTAGAAATTCAAAGTAATCAAGATAATCCAGCATTACGAGGTGTCGTCGTAGTTGCTATAACTTTTACAATAATGGTTGGTGTGGTAACTCCTTTAAGCCCAAAGTTTGACCATTTAATATTTTGTCAGTTTGGAAAAAAATTAAATTGAAATCTTACATCATGTATTTCGATCTAGAGACTTTTAAGAGGTCTTCTATAATGAGATCCAAGGAAGGTATTAATTGTATTCAAAAGCAAATAGAGGCCTTGCTTGAGAGGTCTAAAATTCAGGTTACATATGATGGCTAATGGCAATTCCAAGGATAATATATTTAGGATTTGTTACACAAGGTTAAATAGCTTGGTATAAGAGGAATTCACCTTTGGGAGCTTTCTATGGGACATTGAGAGTTATGTCAATTCATGGTTATATTTTGTTAAAAAGTAGTTTAAATAGTTGTGGTGCCTACTTTTTTATAGATAGGGAATGATATATTGGGTTAACAAATAATAGTCAACATGAAAATAAGGCATATGTATCAAGAATACTTTGTTTTCTTGTAAAAGTATGAAGGAAGTTCTTTTATACTTCTACCTTCCATTTTGATGAGGTAGTGATGTATTCATAGAACCTACTCTTGTATTTTTTTTATAAAATGACCTTTGTAAATGTCTCATCAAATTAGAATGAGACCAAGAGATCATAATCATTAGAAGCTACCAGTGAAATATGATTATAAGGATGGTTTAAAGCCTATTCCATATACTTGAACTAGTCATTTAATTGCTTTCGTATTTGTCTTTTGGTTTGCTTGGCAACACCTCATTTAGTTAATAGAAGATATTATTCCAAGATGACCATTATCATTGTACTTAGATAATTATGCGTAATTTCTAGAGAATTAAGTTTTAAATTTTGAAATAATTATTTCATTTAGTGTTGAATCTTTTATACTATGTAGCAATATTACATCTTAGTTGTGATTATATGTTTTATAGTATGAAAACATATTATGATAGATTAATGGTTGTAGGGATGTTTCAAAATATGCTATGATTTAAGTATTACATAAGCCATTAGAATCGGGTCCAAGAACAAAGGTTTATCCTAAAAATGCTTCAATGTGTTTATTTAGTGTTTAAGATGTTTTCACTTCCTACCAATGTTATCTACACAATGAACTTCAAATTTTTATATGCTACTATAAAAATGGATGTTTTTCTTGTTAGCATGTTTCTAGACTATCATGGAAAATACACATATCCATAAATTGCTATAAAATATTAGATGATAGTTGCTATGAAGAGTTCCTATTAAATTTGTAGGGCTACATAGTTAGGCTTAATATATTGAAGTTTACTAAAAAAAAGTTGGAAATAAAAGATAACAATGCATCATTATAGATAATTTAATGATTTTTTTTATCGGGTAATATAATTTTTCTTTAGCATCAATCAATCTCTATGAATGTGATTTGACTCTAAAGGAAAATAAGATTCTTTAAGCACTATCTTATTCAAGTCCATGCTCATCTATCTTATATTTGGAATTCATGTTTTTCCATTTGATGTTTGCACCTTGTATCCCATGCACATTCATAAAGATTCTAGTAGTTTTAAGCAAAGGGATGTACACAAGATTTGATTAAGACAATGTAAATACAAACATACTTTTGAACTCAAAAACTCATAGCCTTGTAAATTTTATAAGCTATAACTAAGTTATATGAAACTAACCACATAATCAATGTTTAATGCATTATGGAGTTTGTTTATCTCCATTTGTTTATTCCCACTTCTTGTTGCTACAAATATTGAACTTTGTAAAGGCATTATCAAATGATGTGGTATACTCATCTCTACTTGAGTTACCATAACATTTTGTAGCACATAATTATTAACTATGAAACCACTTGATGGTCAGTATACATACATATAAACAACCACAACTATATATAGTTGCAAGCTTACTATAGTGGTAAGGGCTTTGGCCTCTCTTTAAGAGGTCTAAGGTTAAAACCCCACTCAATATGAGGGGACCAGGAACCCTCATAAAAACTCATGTAAACTCATTGAAAAAACAAACACAACTATATATTAAATTTAAAAAATGTCATTTGATGAGAATGGAGAATTATAAAAAATCTTTGTGAAGAATTAGGGTATTTAAAAACATCTCATCTTTTAGGAGCCATATCTTCACGAAGGGTTATTTGATTCAGTTGATTCTTGGGTCAAATTGTGTAGAATTTGAATAGCTTTAAATGAGTGGTCATATGAAGGAATCCAAGAAATATTAAGAGAGATACGACCCTATAAAGTCAACCATCAAGAATAAGGGCAATGACAAATTTTCAAGTCACAAAAATGAAATTACAAATATTTGTCAGCTAGGGTTCGGATGATGGGAGGAGCAATGAAGGGCTAGGGCTTCAGTGAGGCAAGATATTCTATTTAGGCATATATTTTTTTAGCTAAGTTTCTTTTTCCCTTCTTTATCTAAAATATTTGCATGCAAATTATTATTATTTTTTATCAAACATTATATTTTCTATAGGATATTCTCATAAATTTCAATAGATTTTGAGTTTTAGTTTCCTTTCTATGCATCAATTTATAGCTAAATCCTTAGAATCATCTCTAGTGGTAGAGGTTAGTGAGTGCACCTGAAAAGATCTATCCTTGTTGCTCCAAGATAGGGTGGTTTTGGTAAATTTAATGGGTATTTGCTAGGGGCTTTAGCCTTGAAAAAATGGATTGATAGGATTTGGAAGTCTCCAAAAGTGATTCTATCATTTCTTCTGAAAGGTTTCTTCCTAGATATTTTTTATTCTAGGGAAGATAGAGATAGAATCCTAAAAGGGTGTTCGTGGTTTATGGGAAGAGCAGGACTCTTCCTTACCCACTGGTATGAAGGCCTTTCACCTAAAAATGTAAATCTATCCCTAGTACCAATCTAGGTTAATATGTATGGGTTGCCCTTCGAATTTTAGGAAATAGATACCTTTAAGAAAATAGGAAACACTATAGGATAATTTGTTGAGATTTCAGATACTACAAAATATGGATTCTTGGCTATTTATGCTCAGATATTGGTCATGATTAATATAAGTAAAGCTTTACCAAAATCAATAATTATTAATTATGGGGATAAGATGTGGACCGAACAATAGATTACGAAAAAAAATTAGATATAGAAGATGTCATGAGGTGGGACATATAGAGAGATCATACCCTAAGAAGAGACCAACAAAATCATATGTAGAAACTCGCAAGGGAAACTTACAAATGGATATGGATGAAGATGGTTGTCAACTTTCAAAAAATAGATCTAGAAAAATGAAAGAAAATAAATAGTGGAGACCAGCAAGGAAAGATATTGGAAGAAATACCAATTCTTTTGAGGCTTTATCCTACAAAGAAAAAGTATATCAAAGCTTAAAGAACCCAATACAACTAGTTCAACATATTAACAAGGAACTGTCTATTCAGTATGATCTTGATTTAGGGACGAAAATTCTCAATGAACCTAAGGAACATGTCTCATTAGATTTTGAAGACTCTCTTGAAGTACCATGCACCATTTAAGAGAAAAAATTTGGTAAAGAAAATGCAGTGTTAGATGTTAATACCTCTACCATTAATAAGGAAATACCAGAAAATGAGCAAGACAAGTCAATGAATTTTGTAGTAGAGTCAAAAGAGAATAAATATGATGAAAAACAAAGTTGTGAAAGAATATTAAGGAATAGAATAATAAGACCTACTCCTGATACAGGTAAGTAAAAGAGGAAAACCCTCAAATTATCAAGCAAGAGCAAACATAAAGAAAGGAACACAAACTAAGTTGGTTGAACTTCTCTTTACCAAACAATAAAATGATATTGGTAATTCAAAGGCAGGTCCAATATCCCCTAATAAGATATGATTATCATCTCATGGAATATAAGGGGTGCTAATACCATCGTAAAGTAGAGGTGTATCAGGGACCTCTATTTAAGTAATAAGCTTGATATTATTTGTATCCAAGAAACCAAAATGATAAAATAAGTTTCAAAATCTATGAAAGTAGTAAGGATGAGATGTGAATGGGATTATATGGATTTGAAGGAGCGATAGGGGGAAATTTTAACTTGTTGGAATCCTACTAGAACCTCCTATGTAACCATTCATAAAACTAGGCATTGGATAACATCTTTAGTCACATGCTACTTTGCAGATATATATTTCATCTTTATCAATGTCTATGGACCTACAACTCAGTAAGATAGATTATAAGTTTGGAGTGGGATTGAAGCCTTTATGAGAAGTAAATACCAAGAAAATTGATTCATGATCATAGGATATTTTAATACCATAACCAATATGGATGAAAAATTAGGGGAATTAGGAAATTAACCCAAAGTATGAGAGATTTCTTAGCTTTTATTCAAAACAATAATCTATGGGAGGTTGAGTTTGAAGAAGACAACTATACATGGACCAACAAAAAGAGAGGCTAGAACCTAATAGCAAAAAAAATAGATAGATGCATTATCTCAAATCATTGGCTAGATGAAGAGACTTGTGCTAAAATTAATACCTTAGTAAGGATTGGTTCAGATCATTGGCCAATAAGAGTTAAAACGATGGTAAGTGAATTAAAAAAATATCATATTTTAAATATGAACAAATGTGGGAAGACCATCCTCAATTTGTTGATATGATAGCACAAACATGAAATTATTCAAGAAACAATGGGTTGTATGAAATTCCAAAACAAATTAAATCAATGACATATGGATTAAAATAATGGAACAAGAACACTTTTGGAAACATTTTTGAGAAGAAAAGAACTAAAAGATAAACTTTCAAAATTCTAAAAAGGTGATCATAATAATGCAAGCTAAGAGGAAAGGGTGTTTCTTAGTGAATATCATAATATTTTAAGTAAGGATGAGAAATTTTGGAGATTAAAATCAAGACATACTTTAATTTTTAAAGGAAAATATTTATTTACTTAACAAAACGGTACAAAACTCTTTAATTAGAGAGATCAAAGTGAACAGAGCTTTCTAAAAATAGAACATGAAGACAAAAAAGGACCTCATTATTGGAGTCCTCGTCATACTCACATACCACCCTTACCCTTCTGCTTCTTGATGATTTGGCGACAATAACCTGGGGCTATATTTATTTCTTGATTTACTAGTGTGTAGGCCTTTTTGTTGAATTTCTACATTACGTGTTGATAGGATATTTTACCAATTATCCTACCTAGTTATCTAATCTTGTATTGAATAATATTCAATTGTAAAGATCTAAAATATTTTCATTTGGCAAGAGCTATTATTATTAGTTTAGAATCCCCATAAACTATGACTGAGTGATTCCTTGCTTTGCCACCAATTTTAAGTTGAATTCACATACAATAGGCTCTGCTATGTTAGATGTTGTTCCAAAGATGATCATGTATTTGAGCAGGATCTCATGGGTCTTGTAAGAATCAGTCCCCTTATCATTGCTTGATCGAGGTTGGACTTGGAGGCACCATCAAAGAAGAGCATCAAAAAACATATGTCAAGCAAATAATTGTTTGCTCTACAACCTCCCTGTGTTAGGAAAGCTTGAAGATTAAGTTGGTAGATCATTCTTCTTTATGTGGGTGATAGATATTATTCATAATGTTGTTGAGAGAAACTATATTTGACATTTAGAACTAATTCTTCTTTTATCCTTCATATTAGAGTTTTGTTATCCTTACCTTTACCTTCAAAAATTCTCTGGTTTTTGTACAACCAGATGTGCCAAATGATAAAATATGGTATAGAGCTCCACAAATATTTTAGGAGGGGCTTACCTTCCACTTTACCTTTATATTCTTTGTTCCACTTGGTAAAACATGTATCTATGGTTAACCTTCCAGAGTAGAGAGTGCCAAGAATTTTGGTTATTCCTAACCAAATTAAAATTGCCTTTGGCATTCAAACAAAATATGGAAAACTATTTCACTACCTGCACCTGTAACAAACATGAGACCCTGATATACTCAACTTTTTTAGAGTATCACCTGTTAATATTTTATTTTGAGAGACTAGCCAGTTGAATACTTGTAGTTTAGGTGGTGCTCTATTTTTCCACACTATTGATAGTTTTTTGTTGGCAGGTCCAATCTGTTGATGTTGGACTCCTAGATGCACTGAGTATTCCTCATTACTGCTAATGCTACCCCAAATAAGTTTATCTAGCATCATGGTATGAAGAGATCTAATGCTCACCACATGGGACTTAAATTAATCTCAAACTCATTGAAGCTAAGATGGAATGGAAGGGGAGATATAATTCAGAGTTCTAAGGTCCAATAAAACAAGTCACCTAATTTGAGTATTCTTTGGCTTTCCAAGTGATTCTGTAATTTGATTGGAGTTCTCTCTCTTAATGGTGGATTTCCTAGGATTGGGTCCTCCCATACATTAATTGACTTACCGTCTCTTGGTAGCCAAGAAATTCTATCCCTATTATTCTCTTTGTTACCACTATATATTTCCAAACCAACGAGGCTCTGGGAATTTGTCTATGTGTTTGAGCATTTGAATACTTGTTTGATTATTTACATACTTGCTGAATAGTATGCGCTACTATGCTCGATTGTGCTTAAGCATGTTCTAAAGAAGTTCTGCTCCCAGTGCTTTCAAAACTATCTCCATTTTTTTATTTTAAGCAAAAAATAAAACATGGCGTAGCAGTACTAAAAAATGCAAACTAGTTTCTGATTCACCAAATTGCTTACACGTAAGTGAAAAGCATACTCTGGTGCTGAAGACTTTTTGGTTCACCATATCACATTATGTGCAAGTGAAGAGCGTAATACCAACAAAAAAAGTGTGGTAGAAAATAAAAGGAAAAATATTAAATTTTATAAAAAAACACGAGTTAGGAAAGGAACAAAAGACATGAGATTGAATTTTATTCTAATAAAAAGAAGTCATACAACGTCAAAACTCTAACATGTTTCAACCTACAGGTCTCATCAGTGGAGTATGAGCTTTGAAGAGGTACAACCCCTCATTATAAATCCTAACTCTAGGGGGGAGCCAAAGAGTAATGCATTTGGGATAAAATAATACCCAAGCATTAAATACAAGTCGCAGGTTTATAGACCAAGACGGTAAAAATAATTGAAGCCCAGGCTCAACTCCCAATTAAAAAACCCATCCCAAGAAAAATAAAAATGCATTAAAAAATACAAAAGTACAAGGTGGGAAAGAGAGTCCCTCAAGCAATTTTATTTTTACATAGATAAGATTTGAGAGGTTTCTGATTCCTCCAACAAATGATGCCACGAGCAATGTGTTTGAGCTCCCTATATTTTCTCCATATTTCAAATATTGGAGAGATAATATTCATGTTAATGTGGAGGTCTTTGGCAAAGCTACAATTATCCAATTTCAAAAGAAGAACTATTTTTATTCTGGAACCATGTCTGCATGTTGCTCTCTCCAAAAATTCTAGCCAACAATGAGGGTTTGCTATCAAATTTGACTTTCTAAAATAGAGGAAGAAGAAAGTTAATTTGATATTTCCTTGCTTTCAATCTGTTAGAAAATTTATTTTTAACATAAATAAATCCTTCCTTGGAACTTTATCTAACCAAGAACCTATTGAGTTCACTTAAGATGAAGATATTATTTTTGTGAACATGATGATGGGAGGAAGTAAGGGTATACTGGTAGGCATTCATTGGTTTTTGAAATAATTTAGTACAGAGAACTTCAATCACAAAATTAGACCCCTTGAAAAAAATCGTGTCCAAGAGAGTCACCTTAGAGTCATAAAAAAAGGTAGTAATTTTGATGCTTGAACGGAAGGAACCATAAGTAGTAAGAAAAACATCAAGATATTTTTTGGGGCCATGCCAAACTCCAATGACATCGTCAACATATCTTTTATGAAATAAAAGACAATCCATAACAACCTTATCAAATACCTATTTTTCCAAGTGACAGAGGAATAAGCAAGCATACACCACAACAAAATTACTTCCCATTGTTGTCCCCCTGATCTCCTATATGTTTTATCCTTGAATTCCAAATAGTGTTGGGTTAATACCATTTTTGCAAGTCTCACCACAAAATTAGTTTTAGCTGAGTCAAATTCATATTCTAAAAAATTATGAAGAGCGACCAGTCCTTGAGAAGTGGTGATACTGGGATAGAGGCTTTCCACATCGAAGGAAAAAGGATAATATACTAAGGAAAAGCGCAAACATGTAAATCTTTGATAAGGGAGATAATATCTAGAATATGGTTTTCCTGCTTAAGCAAAATGGGTAGGAGTAAATGGTGGAGCCATTTGGAGGTTGGTTCAAGCATAAACCCACAATAGGAGTAGATGGGTCAACCAAAAAGCTTAGGCTTATGGATTTTGGGAAGCAGGTAAAAAACATAGACTCTGGCAAGGGAAGGAGTAATTTGAAGTATGGAAATTTTGTGGTTTTCTAAAAGTAAACCCCATATAACAACATAGCCAAGTAGATTCTAGAGAAAAGAAAAATATCCGACCAAGGGACCTTTTAAACTTTTGTGTAAACATTATGATCTGAAATTTGGGAGAGGCCTTTAGACACATACCAATCCATAGGTAAAACACGGACACCCAAATTTTTATCTACAAGCCTAATGACAATGGATTTGTCATTAGCAAGGGAGTGAATGACAGACCATATATGGGGTGAGAAGGCATTATAGTGAAATGGGTTGGAAGCATATAACACAAATTAAGCAATATATTTCCACAATATATTGTCACAACTTAGGTAATATATTTCCGCAATATAACTTCTCAAAGCAAGCAATATATTTCCACAATACTGTCACAAATCAAGCAATATATGTCCGCAATATAACTTGACAAAGCAAACATTATATTTCCACATTATACTAGCAAATAAATTTACAAAACAAGTAGATACTACCACAAATCAAGCAATATAGTTTCCACAATATATTGTCACAAATCAAGCAATATATTTTTGCAAATAAAAAAAATCCAAACACATCAATTCCATAAGCAAAAGAAGCCCATACTTCTTTCTAAAATATTTCCACAAATATTTTCAATCCATTCCTCTCTCTTTCCAAAACTTAGCAATCCATTCCTGTATGATTCATTTTGATAATGCATAACAAGCACAAGCATAAGGAAACTCATACTTCTTCCCTAAAATACTTTCCACAAATATTAAATATGAACACATCAGTTCCATAAGCAAAATAAGCCCACACTTCTTTCTAAAATATTTTCCACAAATGTTTTCAATCCATTTCTATCTATTTCCAAAGGTTAGCAATGCATTCCTATATAATTCATTTTGATAATGCATAGAAAGCACAAGAACAAGGAAACCCATGCATCATTTATATAAGCAAAAGAAGTCCATACTTCTTTCTAAAATATTTTCCACAAATATTTTCAATCCATTTCTATCTCTTTCCAAAGCTTAGCAATGCATTTCTATATGATTCATTTCAATAATGCATAGCAAGCACAAGCATAAGGAAACCCATACTTCTTTCCTAAATCAAAACATAGATTTATAAGATAATCTAAGGGCTATTTCGTTTGAAGCCATCCTAGATTATAGCATCATATAAAGATTAATTTTTTAATCCATCATAGATTATAATCTAAATATTAACTACTTTAATCCAAACTTAGATTATAACATTATTTATTTATTAATTCTCTTAAATCAAATCTTAGATTATCACATAATCTACTGATTATTTCTCTTAAATCAAATCCTAGATTATAACATAATCTATTGATTATTTCTCTTAAATCAAATCCTAGATTATAACATAATCTATTGATTATTTCTCTTAAATCAAATCCTAGATTATAACATAATATATTGACTATTTATCTTAAATCAAATCCTAGATTATAACATAATCTATTGATTATTTCTCTTAAATCAAATCCTATATTATAACATAATCTATTGATTATTTTTCTTAAATCAAATCTTAGATTATAGCATAATCTATTGATTAATTCTCTTAAATCAAATCTTAGATTATAACATAATCTATTGATTATTTCTCTTTTTTCAAATCTTAGATTATAACATAGGTAAATTCATTTTAACTCAGCCAAGATTAATTCATTTTAATCTAACTTAGATTGCAATTCACATCTTTTCTAACATAAAATAATTATTAGATTAAATATTTATCTAAACTTTCATTGGTTAGATAATAATCTAAAAAAATTATCATCAAAACAATTGTTATATTAATACAAAACTAATCTAAAAAAAATAACTATTAGATTAAAGCTTTATCTAAACTTTCATTTGTTAGATAATAATCTAAATACTTATCATCAAATAAAACTCTTATAGACCACTAAGAGAAAACATAGGAGTAAAATCTATAATATTTAACATAGGAGTAAAATCTAAATATTTAAAGCCAACATGATTACCTAACCTGATCAAAATTGCCCTTATACTCACCCTGATCTCCTTGATGTTTCTTGCTATTGAGCTTCCAATCTGGCTTTCCCTTATTTCCATTGTGTTCTAACCTCATAAACAACTAGTTCTCACCAATTTAAAGTAAGAGAAAGATCTCTCATAGAGCTCAAGCATCTCCACTATGGAGTAACACCAATGTTATGCACCACCACCCAGTTGGAACTCTTGCCACGCGCAACATGATAGGACAACACAACATCAATAAAAGGAAGGGCAACCCCAAAAACGTCAATGGTGCCACTAAGGAAAAAGAGTAACTCATGCCGAGCATGATCCAGGAATAAAAATATTCCACTACTCTTATAATTATATTAATTAAAAGTAGGTTAATTAATTGCTCCAAAGATTAACATTAGATAAATTAAATCAATTAATCATTCAATTGATTAATTCAATAACTAGCATTAGAAATCAATTAAAAATTCAATTGATTAATTATAATATTTAACATTAGATAAATCTAAATAATTAATCATTCAATTGATTAATTTAATATCTAACATCTAAATATTTAATCATTAAATTGATTAATTAAATATCTATCATTAGATAAATCAAAACAATTAATCATTCAATCGATTAATTTAATATCTAACATTAGAAACACATTAATTACTTAATTAATGCTAACTTTAGATAGAATTAACATTATATTTTCCTTAAGTAAGATAAAACAAACATAATGATCTTTTACTTCATTCCTAAGAAGCGAAAATAGAGTAAACCCATCTAAGCTAACAAGGAGATCATTCAATCCAGAAGTGCAAAAGAATGAGATTCAAACAAAAATATTATCTGATATTTTATACCATTGTTTTATCCTTAAATGAGTGGCTCCTTATTTAAGATAGACCCAGGCTATCACCAACCCATGTTAAGGAAACTCATTGCATGCAACTTTCCTTGTCTGATGGCACGAAACACAAGCATGCGCAAACTATAATGCATCTGCATGAAGAGGGTATTCATTCATATTACCCTAAGCTATTTTATGACCAATTCATCATCATCACTCCACCCCTTCACAATATGGTCTCTCATTCTTTGTGGCCAATTCACTTGTCCACCCACGAGAGTACTTGCTCCTATAACTAAGTAGAGCATCGACAACACCATATCCTTATGCAAAAATGGAAACAATATCAAAAACATATATCCATTAAACCAAAAAATAAGCATTAAGCATAATTCACAAAATATAGTCCAACTTGAGTGGCTAGTGCTGCCAAAGAGGGTCGTGACACACCTAGCAGTGTTTTTGTTAAGGGGTGGAACTTTTGTTTGCTCTTGATTTTTGCTTTATTTTTTAGTTGATTTTGCAAGCATTGAGGCTAAAGGGTTGATTTACTTGACTTGATTACAAGAGATGCTACAAACCTTAGAATATTAAGAGAGATAACCTCATGTATTGGAGAGTTTCAAGGATTTTTGAGCTTTGTTGATCATGCACTTCTAGTGATAGTAGGACTTCACCATATAGCCCTAATGTCAAAGGTTGAGTTTGACTAAGCTCAATTGATGGCTTTGGCTAAGATATGAGATCATAATAGTTGACGGGTATAGAAACTTCTTTGTGGTTAGGTCCAACATTAACATCAATACCACCTATATAGGGGGTCTTCTAGATTGGTAGACCACCTTACTATGTCCCTTCATGTTGGACATGATTATTGGCAACACCAGTAGGAGGGTGGTATAGCAGGTATGAGGGGAGGTGGTGGTCAAAATGTTAGAGGATTTGATAATGTTTGTCTAGGGCCCAACTGTACTTGCATGACTGCACTAAGAAGTAATCATTGGTAACACCAATAGGAGGGTGGTGCACTAAGAATGGGGGGAAGTGGTGGTGCACATGTTAGAGGATTGTATAATATTTTCCTTGGGCCTAGTGGTACTTGTATGACTATATCATTCTTTACACTAGGTTATATACCAAGGAGGGAGGACATCTCATGTTGCACATTGCTCTAGGTGTGGGCCTAGGAGCACATCGTCATCATGAGCCACTAGGGATAATAGGATAGGTAGAAAATATTAATGCTCTATTAGTGTATAGATGGGGTTGTCATTTTAAGGTAAGGAAAGGGAGGCCCCATTAGGATTTTGCAATGGTATAGAGGACTATTGATGACTTGCATTAGGAGCAAGTCATCTAGTGAACCCTAAAAACAACATCCCATATGGAAGGGGGACACCTTCCAACTAGCTGATGTCAGGTGAGTCAGGTGGTTGGTGGGACCAAGGTGAGTGAGAGGTCTTCCATTTTAGTCATGTATTTTGCTAGTTCAATGCATAGTAGGGGATCCTAGGGGGACCTATATAGTATAGAAGGACCACATAAAAGAGGTGGTTCATACTATAGTCAAACCTAGATTCCTAACCTAATCCTGACATTGATGATTTGATGATCTTGGATCTAGGTGGAAATGATCTTGGGGCAAGTGATGATTATTGGAGATGGTATTATACCATCCATTCTTTGAGAGCGAGTATTTTTGGCTTATCAACAAGAGAGAAAATAAGGCCAAGGTGATGAGATTGCAGGACACGATGAGTAATGCCACCCTTAGTGAGGCAATATGGGGAATTCTACTAATAAAAGTAGAGACAAACAATATTAGAATAAATGGTAGAAACAAAACCACCATCACTAGCATCATCTCTATTGATGATTACGATAGATGAGGTGGGACCTAGTAGATCACCTTTATTTTCAATGGGGTTAGGACTTTTTATAGTAATATTATGCCAAAATCTTACCATAATATTATGAAGGCCATCCTTGCAAGCACTCAAGCTCTTGTTATTGCAAGCATAAGCATTCAAACTCTCTTCAAGCTATCAAGTCAAAAAGCATCCAAGCCTCAATCAAGTCTACAAGCATCCAAGCATTAAAGAATTAAAAATTCAAGCATTCAAGATCAATCTTTCAAGTGTCTGCAAACAACTAGCAAGCTTCCACAAACAAGGGAAAACAACCCTGCATCACGGGTTATACTATTTCCTCTGATTTGTTTTTGACACTCTCTTTCCTTTTTTCTCTAACCTTGTATCTCTAAGAATTTATCTTATTACATATTAAATAATATTGCACATTGTATTTGTATATAGTTAGCATCTCATTTTGTCATCTTAAGCTTTATTTAAAACAAGCAAATCTATGTTTTTCTATCATTTAATAGTCTTTACACTCAAAGTCAAAGATCATCATTTTAAGCATTGAATTAGCTTAGCTTATATTTAATCTTGTTTTGATAGTATTAGAAGAAAGAGCATGATTATATTGTAGGTCTAGTGGCACTATCACTCTCTAGTTTACATAGAGAAAAAGCAACAATGGTGTTATCACCAACTTGTGGTGCTTTTGCCACTTAACATTTATTTCATGCATCTTTTTTTTTTTTTTTAGCTCTTATTTGAACAATAGCATGATTATTGTCCAAGGGAGTTCAAAATTCTTTATCATCCCAGATAGGTCCCTTTGCTTTTAATTCTATATTTTTTTTCATCTATTTTATAGGAAAGGAAAAGCATCATCAATAGGAAAAAGCACTGGCAATGCCTCTATAGACTGGCAACACTTCTACCTTTATGACATAAATAATTTTTTTTCTCCATAATATTTGCTATTTTAGTATTAGGACATAATATTGTTTGTTGTTTATTTAAATTAGTCTCTGATTTATATTTATTTAAAAAAATAAGCAAAAGGAAAAGAAGGAACTAGTGTAGTCTTAATAATTTTGAGGACCAACTAAATATTCAAGATTTAGCATTATATTGAAATTGCATATAACTGCATTTAGGACTTGTTTTTTGCATCTTTCTCGCACCCTTGTCTCTTAAAGGTAAATTGTCATTTATTTTCTCATAAAAAAATAAAATAATTTTAGCTTTAGGCCTTGATTGTTGCATTTGTATGTTGCATTAGGGCTATATTAGGGTTAAGCTTAACTAAAGAAGTATCTTAGGAGAATGTAGGTATTCTTTAACTAATCCATCAAACATAAATCTCTAAGCTCACAAACTACCCCTAATCTCGAGGTGACATAGAGGTAAGAGAATCATGGTGGATCCCTTGAGAGGCCATTCTTGATCTTCTCTTTCCTCTTTATCATATTTTTCTGAACTTGACATGAACACCATCATGGGTCCAAAGATCTTCTTTGACCAAGCTAAAACTTAATCAAGCTAAAATCTATCAAACTTTAATCAATACTACTTAATATTACTTATTTAGAATATATCACATTAAATCTAAATAACAAGAACATAACCAATTGCTAATCCTACTAAGGGTCTTCATGATTCTTTGAGTAGTTATCATATGAGCTACTAGGCTATGTTGGGTATATAGTGAGCCTAGGCCACCAACCACCAATAGAGTGTCTTGTACACCTAGTAAGGAGTACAACCCAATATTTACCATCTTGGCCATGTATCCAAGCAACCACTTTCATGTATTATCGACAACCCAGTATATGTATCAACTTTCCCTCACGTATCAACATGTATATAGAGAGGAAGTAGGAATATAGGGACTTTTGATGTATAGGGAGGTCATTGAGGTACATAGGTTAGATGAGGGAAGGGATATAAGGTTGCTAAAACATCTTCTCTTTTCTCTTTAATCGACTCTATAAACTTTAAAACTTAATCAATTAAATATTTTTCTTCCAAACCCATGACCAAGAGGTATTACTTAATCCATAGTGTTGCTCATAAATTGATCATTAACCCAAAATTTTCTCATGGAGGGTCATGATGACAAAATTTAATCTAATTAGCCAAACATTGGGGAAGAAAAGGAGGTTTTAACACCTTTAGGTTCTCTAACCCCTATCCATGATGAGCAAGGAAAAATGGTTTTCCAATCCATTACTCACATGGATTTTTTTTGTAGAATCATGAAGAGGTTGTGGAATCCTTTCTTGGGAAATGTCATGATACCCTAGGTGTTTCAACAAGGTAAGGTTCGCTCTTGGTCCAACCTAATAACCTAAGTCAACCCCTTTGTCTCTAAATCAATTGGATTCATTCTTTGGATTTTTAAATGTAAACCTTAGTGCATCAATTTCTAATTTTATTTATTCAAATCCTCTTATCATAATTACTTTTACAAAGGTCAGGGGGAAAAACCCCCACCATCTATGGTACATCACTCATTTTTACATACTCTTATAGAACTATTGCAAGGCAACATAAGTTGACTTATATCTCAATAACTGGGTAAAATCTACATTTGTAATCAAGATGTACCATCAAGTACCCCAAAATTCTAATCCTTATGTCAATAACCCTCATTATAATCCCACAAGTGTGAGTATGGGTTTCAATTAAAATACTAATCTCATAATTTCTCATTTTTAATCTTCTAATCATTTCATCTCAAATACTTTAGGAATAAATCATATGATGCCAACCTCAACATCATACATCTAGGTGTATCAACCTCTTATGTCAATTATCAAATTCCTCCTATATCTTTGGACATACCTTTTGTGTCATCAAATCATGTTTCTTCCAAACTTCAAACTAGAACCTCTCAATTAGAGCTATTGAAACAACAAATGGTCATCATCGAAGGGTATTCCTCTAACCATAAGTATTTTTATGATGACTTGTGCAACCAATCTTTAGATTCTTATATAGTTAGTTGTCCTTTTTATCTCAACTTTAAAACTCCTAAATTTTTAAATGTTTAAAGGGAAGGAAGATCCCGCCAAACATTTTAGGTTGTTTAGAACTACTTGGAGCTATATTTCTTATGACAAAACATTTCTACTCAAGATATTTCTTAAGAGCCTTAGTGGCCTTGCATTAGAATGGTACTACCAATAATGAGACACTCTCTTAAAAGATTTAGATATCTTGTTGAGATGTTTCTCCAACAATACTCTATCTACATTGAGAAAAAGGTCATTTTTAGTGATTTATACCAACTCAAGCAAACAAAATATGAGAATTTTGCTAAATTCTTAGCAATATGGAAAGCCCTAGTAGTGAGACTCTAGTATGTACCTCCACTTAACGACCTTCTAGACATATTTATAGGTACCCTTAATGAATAATTGGCCTTCCATTTAGAGACAACCAATGTACCTTCTTTCAAATATGTGATTGACATGACCACGAGAGTAGAGATTACCCTTGTCAAAAGAGGACAATTGAATACTAAATCCCATAAATAGGAATATAAGTATTATTCTAACCCAAAGGGGTAATACAAGAATAAATACATTGTAGGTGATTGAGTTATAGGCTTATGCTATACCAACAACATTATTGTTGAAACTAACCTTCAAAAGCTTATCTTAGAGAAAGCCACAACAACCAAAACCTAATACGAAGTAAACCTGACTAGAGGAACCTAATTCATCCATCCTAGATTAACTCTTGAAATTAAAAATTATGGAGCTTCCACCTTCCAATCCTTTAGAATATGAAAGCTAAAAATATCCTTAATTTTATCCTAATAATTAATATGTCTTCCATTGCATTAATGGTCATGCGATTGATAAATGCATGAGCCTTAGAAACCTAATCCAAGATCTAATCAACAAATATCAAGCCATTCTTAATAGATCTGATTCTTAATCTTCTTCTAATAAAGACATTGAAAGTTTCCAAATCCATTACCTAATTACAATCATGATCAAAAGTAGCAAATATTGTTCACTATAGGAACATACTACCTCCAAACAAAATAATGGTTGGGATGATCCATTCTTCTAATCATATCGCTTACATTTGTGTTGTACCTAGGGAAAACCATAATAATACTTCATTTGATCAACCTTTAAGGCCTCCTTTGGTCCTTCGCACAAAAATAACTTCTCCCCCTAAAGGACCCCCATTAATCATCCAATCAGGATCTAGGTGTAAGGGTATTTTTAATTTGTTTCATCAACTTTAAAGTACCCCAACCAAAATATACCTTCTTGGGCTTCTCATGACCTCTCTAACCCATAGGGACATCTTGTATAAAATTTTAAGTGAACGAGTCATTTCTTAAGATCTCAGCCCAAATGATCTTACTTCCATAGTAGGATCCATTGGGTTTAATGATGTAACTATATCATTCCATGAGGAAAATATGTCTCAATCCTCCTCTATGATCAAAGATATCCCATTATACATCAAAGGAAACATAGTTGATAGATTCATCAAGCAAATCCTATCCAAAAATGGTTATGATATCAATATTTGTAGCCTAAGATTCATCAATCATTTAAGGCTAATCAAATAATTTTTGGAGAAATTTGATCTTGATTTTAACAACTTGAAAATACCAACCCAATAGAGAGATAATTTTTTTATATATAAATAAGGTTCACAAGGAGATACCAATATATTTTATTCTCAACATACTCAAGGATTTACCATATTTGAGTTTAGTGTCTCTATAGACGACACTCAGTGGATAGGAGTGGCCAAATTCCTATAGTTTTTGGTGTTCATCTTGCTAAACCTAATCATTTATAGGGACACCAAAAGTGGTCCCCCCACCCTTCCTATACTCTCTTACTATAGGATAATGTGACAACAATATTGGGATTATCTTTTAAGTCCTATAACACTTAAAGGGGGATGCTCATTCCCCAACCTTACTCTAAGTTTGTCTAGGGTGGTTAATCAAGTGTAAGCCTTGGTTCTTAGTTACCTCACCTTTGTGGGATAACTAAGGTCATTACCCCTCAACTAGTAATGAACATGATTCTTGATCCTATACATTCAAGGAACCACCACTTTTATCTTATGAATAACTCTTACAACTTTCCAACTATAGAACACCTAATCCTTCCTGATAAAAAATACTTCAATTCATAAGGATCTAGCTATTGCATTCACACAACTTCCAGATTTTACAAGTTCCTAGCTATTGCATTCTTGCAACTTCTTCTAGGACTCGCCTTTACCTTGTCATTGCATCATCACAACTCCTCCCAGGATTGGGATTTTTGACTTGGGTCCTACAGGTGATTCTAAATCCAACCCAAGATAAACCATTCTATATAGAACCAAAGCATTATATGAATAAACACATGCATTATTTATAGCATATCATGGAGCATGGAAAATAAAAGGATGATACAACATAACTTGCAATAACAAAAGTTAAATATAGCATTTCATCCAATCAAAAACCATGATTTATTGATCCAAGCTATCATAAAGCAATATAACAAGAAAGATAATATTAGAAAAGTGTGAAAGGTAATTACAATGCCATCCATTACGAGATCTAAATATTGAAATAACATCACATCATTATATTGTTATCCATCACAATATCTAAATATTGCAATCATGTCATTGCATTTCTATCCATCACAAGAAATAAATATTATCATAACATCCCATCAAATAAGATAACATGTATCTTTTCAAATATAAGATAAGGAAAATAAACCAATCCATAGATTTGTACAATGGTCAATATCTCATTGTCTTACAAAATCGAATAATTTTACAAGCTTCATCTAAACAATGCATAAAAAAATCCAAACTAAAGCCATCCAACTAAGGGATCTTTATGCCACCTTCTAACCCAGTCTTCTTAAAGAAAGGGGTTACCCATGATCTTGAGATTTACTAAGGGATCAAGACAACTCCATGTGCAATACATTCAATCATGCTTCTAAATGATGCAAGCCATCATGTATAAAATTATTGATAACCACACAACAAAGGAGAGAATCCCATACTTCTCTCAATTGTGGTCCCCCCACCTACTCAATTATTAGGAAACCATTATTTATTTTAAGATAAATACACAAAAATTCCATTCAACACTCTAGGAGAGAATCTCATACTTATCTCAATAATGGTTCTCTTAACTACACAAGTCTCAGGAAACCATTGTAATTATTCCCACCTTTTAGCAAATATTCATCCATAATCTAAATTCTTATGAAAGCAAGAATACCATCTTAGCATAAGATTACTAGCACAAGCTTTAACTACTATTGCATTCAACAAGACAGAAAGTGATTAAACCTCTCTATAATCATATTCTTTCCAACATTAAATAAGACTAAAGGGTATTCATATTTATCTTTTAGAGAAGATAGATAACATAATCCTATCATTTCACTAATGCATTCTCTTAAAGAGAAAAATAAAGATATTTTAGAATTCTTTCATTAATGTACTCTTAGAAGAAAGAATAGAAACATAATAAGACTCTTTCACAATTTATTTCATTTAAAAAGAAGACTTGAATACATAATGTCTTTTCTAATACATTCATAAAAAGAGAATCGAAAACCTATTACTCTTTTACTAATGCATATAATTAAAGCAAATCAAACACATAATGCTCTTTTACTAATGCATCTAATTAAAGAAAAATCGAACATATAATGCTCTTTTACTAATGCATCTAATTAAAGAAAAATCAAACACATAATTATATTTTACTAATACATTCATTAATACTATTTTTAACATTAAGGAAGGATCATACTTCTACTTCCCACTAAATGGTATTTTCATAAATCTATGATTAGCTATGTCTAATAACCTGTAGCCTGATTACAAAGCTAACCCAAACAAGACCGCCTAATATCTAAGCAAAGATGAAACACAAATAGAATAGCAATAAACATGAACATGACCAAACTGTTCTGGGCACGAGCACCAAAATAAAACCCTTTTAAGCACCAAGAAAGCATAACTCTAACGTGTAATCGAGGATGACTAAAAGCCATACTGAGGTAAAAATCTCAGACTACTTGGATAGGAGAGATGTTCTACTTAGTATAGAAAATCCTAAAGCAACCAAAGATTCTACCAAAATTTAGAGAGCTATAAAGGTGCTAAGCCTACACCTGCTACAATTTTTCTTTGGAACACCTAGCCAACTCCAACACAAAATCCAAGGCAAAATGCAAACTAAAGAAATAAGCATTTAACAAACCTAAGCATGCATAAGAAGCAATCAGGGTATGATTAAGGCTACAACAACCAGATGATACATAGGCTTGCAATACCATTAAAAAACCTTCAAAAGAAGAGTCACCCACAAGCTAGCGGTATAGCAAAAACACATAAATTGAGGCACCACCAAACATAGCAAGCAATGAAACATATAAAGCAACAAATCTACCTAAATATCAAGCTAGCCAACATCCTCTTACTCTGGTACATACTGTAATTCTCTCTCCTTTCCAAGTTGATTTTTGCTTTTCTCCAACTTCCTTTCAAAAGCTCGTCACCCCCCTTTTCAAATAGTCTAGGGGCACGACTTCTTGGAAGGTGAAAGTAACGTAAGAGTATTTACAAGAATGCTAGAAATATTACCACCATGCTTCATTAAAGCACCAATACTTATGATGTTTTCATTGATAAAAAGAGTTTTTATCATCCTTAGCTCTATATCAATATTATTATTGTTGGTCTATGTGCTAATTACATCATTGGCTTAATTAGTTAATACTAAGGGTTAATATCAATTATTAACCTTAGTAATTAATATTTTTCTTTAAATGTAAATAAAACTATTCACAATAATACTCATTAATTGATCTCATGCTTCAAACAATGCAAAGCTCTAACCAAGACCATAATACACCTCATTGTTTTATTCTTGAGTAGGCATATTTTTAAGATAATAATATGTTATCCCCTACCTACTAAGAGTGAATTCTTTTCCAAGCAATCTCATGACCCAACAATGTATTCAAAAAACAAGCAAAATGCAATGCGACTACATGAAGAGTATACTTTACCTTGGAGTTATCGATGAACAAGTCATCGACCATCATATCCCTAAATTTTCTCTCAACTCGATGGTTATACCTGTTCAATCCATCGATGAGAGTACCTAATCCTACAATCACAAATGCATCAGTAGTACCAGATTCCAAGAATCGAAATAAACCATAAAGTACCATCATTATTGTTGACATAATAAAATGAGGCTATGCATTAAATTTCCATACACCATACATAATTCAATGTCCCAAAATGAGTCCTTCCAAGGAGGGGTGTTACATACTTCCCCCCTTGGACTAAACATAGTCCTCTATGTTTTCTACAAGATAAAGCATACATATTTTATTCAAATAAATATAAGAATTAATTTCTCATAACTTTAGCATCTTCCCAAGTTGCACACTTTATAGAAAATTGGTCCTATTAGACCTTACATTAACCTAGGGTTTGTTTTCTCAATACCTTGGAACAAAACCCTAGAATATTTACTAGTTTCACCTCAATTGCTGAGGGGTCCACCATCTATAATTTAGAAACATTTCAAACATGAGTAGGATTAGCAACATATTTCCTAGGTAGGGATATGTGGAAAGTATCATGGATCTTTGACAAGTTGGATGACAAGGTAAGCCTATAGACTAATAGACTAATCTTATCAATGATATCAAAGGTCCCAACATAGTGAGGATCCAAATTAGTTGAATTAATGACACTTTTCATGGGTCTAACTCTCAATAAGACCTTATCTCCTACTAATAATTCACTTGGTGATATTTTCATATAAGCATAGCTCTTTTAGTGATCGACCGCTTCCTTGAACCTAAGATGAATTGATTTGAGATGCTTCATCTCTTTGATAGTGTCCAATTTGATCACCACTCAATCCTTCAGATTGTCCTATGATAGAGGTGTCTTGCATATTCTACCATATAAGACTTTAAACCGGGTCATTCCTTATGATGCGTGATAACCACTTATATGCAAATTCCACAAAATGCAAAAAGTCCTCCCATTTAGACTTTTGGTCTATGTAATACATGCGTAGCATGTCCTATAAAACTTAATTCACCCTCTTAGTTTGACCATCTATTTTAGAATGATGTGCAAAATTGATATTCAACTTAGTACCCACTGCACGGTGTATAGCCTACCAAAATTTTGATGTGAACCTAGAATACCTGTTTGATATGATCACTAAGGAAAACCATGTAGCCTAAAAATATATTTGGCAAACTTGTTTTCCACCATCGGTGCATCATCCTTAATGTTACCTAGTATGAAGTATGCAACCTTGGTCAACTTATCAACCACTACCAGGATTACATCATGTTGGTACCTAGTCTTAGGTAAACCCATAATAAAATCCATAGAAATTACTTGCCATTTATGCATAGGTACATCATGTGGGTATAATTTCCCTGCTAAGCATAGATGTTTTGCCTTAACCTTTTGGTATTCTAAACATCTCACAATGAAACTAGTGATATCCTACTTCATTTTGGCCCAATAGATATTTTTCATGTTTTCCCTTGTTTTTGACCCTCCTAGATGAGCAAAATAAGAAGAATATATGCCTATTGCATAATCAATCTCCTTAGATCACCAATTTTGGTTATAATTACCCTATACTTGAAGCATAAAAGTCCATATTTTATGTTGAAACCCTTATTCTCTTTAGGATTCTCTTAGTTTTATCTCATATTTCTATGCAATAAGGTCCTAAAGCTGCATTTCCCTGGCTCTATTCATCAAGTCTATGTGACTTTAGGTTAGTGCAACTACGTGCCTTCTCCTACTCAAGGCATCTGCAACCTTATTTTCTTTCCCTTTTATATACTTAATACCAAAGTCGTATTCAAATAAGAACTCTATCCATTTTCTCTATCTTGCATTCAACATAGGTTGGGTAAAAATATACCTTAGAATTTGATGGTATGTCCTTAGACCAAATGGTTTGCCCAAAAAATAATGTCTCCAATACTTTAGGGTATGCACAACTACTACCAATTTTGTCTCTCCTACCTTTTCTCCCCTATTTTCTCTTTCTATGTTGATCCATTTTTCTTTGATGGATTGGGATTGGAATTGTCTTTTTTCTAAAATTTCTTCTTATTTTATCCTTGATTCCCATTTTTCTTGCTAGTGAACTTTGTGTTTCCTTTGTTTCTCTTGTTTTATTCCTTATCCCATTTCATAAATTATGCACTCTTTTTTTCTTAAGCTCTTGTTCTTTATCTCTATTAACCTTGAATAGTTGAAGGACTTTTAGTTTGGAGATTAGTCTCTTCTTGTCTGGCCAAGTCATAAGCCTCTTGCAAAGTTTTAGGTTTGAGCAGATTAATTATTATCCTAATATTAGGGTCTACCCCTAAGATGAACTTATGCACCTTTAGATGCTCATTTATCTCATACTTCAGAACATACTTCAAAAGTTTCACATATCTCTAAAAATACACCTCTATCGATAGTGATCCTTGGTGAAGTGTAGAGAATTATTCAAACTTCTCTACATAAAACTGGTCAAAAAGAAATTTTTTCTTAAAAGACCCAATGAAATCATATTACTTAAGTTTCATGGCTTGGATATTTTTACCATTTTAGGGTGGCATCCAGGAGATGAAGGGTAGCCCACACAGTCTGAGTCTCAAAGGAGTAATATTTTATGGAAAAGAAGGTTTCTAACTCTTTTATCGAAGACTCGATCACATCTCCTCCTTCCTTCCAATTAAATTTGATGACTTTAATATTCTTAAGACCTCAGTTCAACCTTTATCCAAGCTTTGACCTCTTGGATCCTTCTAATAGGGTTCTCTTCCTACCTGCCCTCTATATTTATGGTATCAGTTTCGTTATTGATCAGAGTTTCTATTAACTTTTACTATTGATTGACCCATTCTTGAAGAAATTTCACAATAGAAGAGACATCCTCTATTCTATCCTCATAACCTATTGTTCATTTGGTTTTTTGGTCAAGGTTTGTTGTCCTCTTAGGCCTCTTACTAGGAGTCATTCTCCCAATTTTCTTGCTGGAGTCCACAGTTTGGCCAAACTTTATCACATCATTCTTCTCTTGTGCAACCATTTTGATTTTCTTAGAAAAAACCCCTTTTTAGAATAGGTGTCATATCCTATCACAAAAAGGAGTTGGATAAGCTACAATTCTCTCAATTGTACTTATAATCAGTTATTTTTATTTTTCTCATGAATTAACTTAAACCATTATCACTCAGTAAATAATGATTAGGGTCATGCTTGCTTTAATGCAAGGTGCCCTTCCCAATAAGAAACTATAGCCCTTATGATTTTTACTCCTTGGTCTGATTGGTCCTAATAGCATGTAATGCCCGATGTATCCCAGATTATGTTAAGATCCCTATAGGAGTAAGTCTCCCCAAAGTAGCACATTAAGTCAAGGCTTATCCTAAGTGTGCTCCATGGAAACTTCTAGCCCTACAACCTAGAGCTCTGATACCAACTATAACAACTCAAAAATACCAACCTAATAGAGAGATATATATTTTTTGATAAGGTTCACAAGGAGATCTCAATATATTTTATTTTTAGCATACTCAAGGCTTTACCACATTTGAGTTCAATGTCATTGTAGACGACACTCAATGGACATGAGTTACCAAATTCCAGTAGTTTTTGGGGTTCAACTTGCTAAACCTCATCATTTAGAAGGATGTCAAAAGTAGTCCATCCACATTTCCTATACTCTCTTAGTATAGGATAATGTGACCACAACATTGGGATTATCCTTTAAGGTCCATAACACTTAAAGGGGGATGCCCATTCCATAACCTTACCCTAAGTCTATCTAGGGTGGTTAATCAAGCGTAAGCCTTGGTGCTTAGTTACCTCACCCTTGTGGGCTAACTAAGGTTATTACCCCTCAACTAGTAATGAACATGATTCTCAATCCTCTACTTCAAGGAACCACCATTGTTGTTTTATGAATACCTCTTACAACTTCTCAGTTGTAGAACACCTTAACCTTCACGATCAAAAGTGTTTCGATTCATAAGGAACTGGTTATTGCATTCATGCAACTCCTTCCATATTTTACAAGTTCCTAGGTATTGCATTCTTACAACTCCTAGGACTCACTTTTAGTTGGTTATTGCATCATGGCAACTCCTCCTAGGATTGGGCTTTTTGACTTGGGTCCTACAAGTGATTCTAAATCCAACCCAAGATAAACCATTCTCTCTAGAACCAAAGCATTAATTGAAATCAACACATGCATTATTTATAACATATCATGGAGCATAGAAAATAAAAGGATGATACAACATAACTTGCAATAACATAAGTTAAATATAGCATTTCATCCATTTTCAAAAGCCATGATTTATTGATCCAAGCTATCATAAAGCAATGTAAAAAGAAAGACAATATTCTAAAAGTGTGAAAGGTAATTACAATGCCATCCATTATGAGATCTAAAGATTGCAATAACATCACATCATTACATTGCTATCCATCACAAGATCTAAATATTACAATCACATCATTGCATTGCTATCCATCACAAGAACTAAATATTACCATAACATCACATCAAAGAAGATACCATGTATCTTTTCAAATATAAGAGAAAAAAAAAAAAATCAATCAATAGATTTGTACAATGGTCAAGCTCTCATTGTCTTACAAACTTGACTAATTTTACAAGCTTCATCTAAACAATGCATAAACAAATCCAAACTAAATCCATCCAACTAAGGGATCTCTACACCACCTTCTACCATGGTCTTCTTCAAGAAATGGGTTACTCATGAGCTTGAGATTTACTTAGGGATTAGGACAACTCCATATGCAATGCATTCAATCATGCTTCTAAATGATGCAAGCCACCATGCATAAAAATATTGATAACCACACAACAAGGAGAGAATCCCATACTTCTCTCAATAATGTCCCCCTACCTACTCAAGTCTTAGGAAACCATTATTTATTTTAAGACAAAGATATACATAAATTCCATTCAACACTCTAGGAGAGAATCCCATAGTTCTCTCAATAATGGTGTCCTTAACTACTCAAGTCCTAGGAAACCATTATAATCATTCCTACCTTTTAGTAAATGTTCTTCCCAAAACATTCATCCATAATATAAATTCTTATGAAAGCAAGGATACCATCTTAGCATAAGATTACTAGCACAAGATTTAACTACTATTGCATTCAACAAAACAAAAAGTGATTAAACCTCTCTATAATCATATTCTTTCCAACATTAAATAAGACTAAAGGGTATTCATCTTTATCTTTTAGAGAAGATAGATAACATAATCCTATCATTTCACTAATGCATTCTCTTAAAGAGAAAAATAGAAATATTTTAGTATTCTTTCATTAATGCACTCTTAGAAGAAAGAATAGAAACATAATAAGACTCTTTCACAAATGCATTCCTTTAAAAAGAAGAATCAAACACATAATGTATTTTCTAATACATTCATAAAAAGAAAATTGAACACCTATTGCTCTTTTAC
This sequence comes from Wollemia nobilis, assembly GCA_028583015.1. NCBI lineage: Eukaryota > Viridiplantae > Streptophyta > Pinopsida > Araucariales > Araucariaceae > Wollemia > Wollemia nobilis. The sequence goes on along the minus strand of JAQPPZ010004166.1, from coordinate 2,622,743 downwards.
TAATGCATCTAATTAAAGCAAAATTGAACACATAATGCTCTTTTACTAATGCATCTAATTAAAGCAAAATTGAACACATAATGCTCTTTTACTAATGCATTCATTAATATTATTTTTACCATTAAGGAAGGATCGTACTTCTACTTCCCACTAAATGGTATATTCATAAATCTATGATTAGCTATGTCTAACAACCTACACCCTGATTACAAAGATAACCCAAACAAGCCCGTCCGATCTCTAAGCAAAGATGAAACACAAATAAGACAACAATCAACATGAACACGACCAAAGCTTTTTGGGTATGAGCACCATAATAAAACCCTTTAAAACACCACAAAAGGGTTACTATAGTGTGCAGTCGAGGATGACTGAAAGCCATACTGAGGTAGAGAGCTCAAACTACTTGGAAAGGAGAGATGTTCTATGTAGCACAAGTCCTAAATCAACTAGAGCCTCTACCAAAATTTAGAGAGCTATAAAGGCGCTAAGCCTACACCTGCTATAGTTTTCCTTTCTAACACCTAGCCAACTTGAACACAAAATCCAAGGCAAAATGCAAACTAAAGAAATAAGAGTCTAACAAAGCTAAGCATACACAAGGAGCAATTAGGACATGATTGACACTACAACAACTGGGTGACACATAGGCCTGCAATACCATTAAACAACCTCTAAAATAAGAGTCATCCACAAGCAATAAGAACAAAAAAAATACATAAACCAAGGCACCACCAAACATAGCAAGAAATGAAATATACAAAGCAACAAATCTACCTGAATGTCAAGCTAACCAATGTCTTCTTGCTTTGGTATGTACTACAACTATCCCTCATTCATGAGCTGATTTTTACTTTTCTCCAACCTCCTTTCAGAATCTCATCACCCCCCTTTTCAAATAGGCTAAGGGCACAAATTCTTAGAAGGTGAAAGTAACGTAAGAGCATTTACAAGAATGCTGGAAATCTTGCCACCATGCTTTATTAAAAGTGAGACTACTTATGGTATTTTCATTGATAAAAGGTTTTTTACCATCCTTAGCTCTATATCAAGATTGTTATTGCTGTTCTATGTGCTAATTACATCACTAGATTAAATTAGTTAATACTAAGGTTTAATATCAATTATTAACGTTAGTAATTAACATTTTTCTTTAAATGTAAATAAAACTATTCACAATAATACTCATTAATTGATCTCATGCTTCAAACAATGCAAATCTCTAACCAAGACCATAATACACCTCGTTGTTTTATTCTTGAGTAGGCAGATTTTTAAGATAACCATATGTTATCCCCTACCTACTAAGAATGACTCCTTTTCCAAGCAAGCTCATGGTCCAACGATGTATTCAAACAACAAGCAAAATGCAATGCAACTACATGAAGGGTATACTTTACCCTGGAGTTGTCGATGAACAAGTCATCAACCATCATATCTCCAAATTTTCTCTCAACTTGGTGGTTATCCCTGTTCAATCCATCGAGGAGAGTATCTAATCCTACAATCACAAACACATCAGCAATACCAAATTCCAAGAATCAAAATAAATTATAAAGTACCATCATTACTATTGACATAATAAAATGAGGCTAAGCATTAAATTTCCATACACCATACATAATTCAATGTCTCAAAATAAGTCCTACCAAGGAGAGTTGCTACATACTTCTCCCTTGGACTAAACACAGTCCTCTGTGTTTCTTGTAAGATAAAGCATACATATTTTATTCAAATAAATATAGGAATTGCTTTCTCATAACTTTAACATCTTTGCAAGTTGCACACTTTTCTGGAAAATTGGTCCCATTGGATCTTACATTGGTCTAGGGTTCATTTAATCAATCAACATGAACACGCCCAAAGCATTTTGGGTATGAGCACAAAAACAAAACCCTTTCAAGTACAAAAAAAATGTTACTCTAGCATGCAGTCAGGAATGACCAAAAGCCATACTAAGGTAAAAATCTTAGACTACTTGGATAGGAGAGATGTTCTATGTAGCACAAGTCCTAAAGCACCAAAGCCTCTACACAAATTTAGAGAGCTATAAAGGCACTAAGTCTAAACCTACTACAATTTTCCTTTGGAACACCTAGTGAACTCCAACACAAAAGCCAAGGTAAAATATAGATTATAGAAAGAAGAGTCTAACAAAGCTAAGCATGCATAAGGATCAATCAAGGTACGATTGAAACTACAAAAACTAGGTGACACATAGGCCTGCAATACCCTTAAACAAACTCTAAAATAAGATTCATCCACAAGTAAACGATGTAGTAAAAACACATAAACTGAGGCACCGCCAAACATAGCAAGCAATAAAACATACAAAGCAACAAATCTACCTAAATGTCAAGCTAACCAATGTTCTATTGCTTTGGTACATATTGCAATTCTCCCTCCTTCTCGAGCCAATTTTTGCTTTTCTCCAACCAATTTTTGGAATATCATCACCCCCATTTTAAAATAGGCTAAAGGCATGGTTTCTTGGAAGGTGAAAGTAATGTAAAAGTGTTTACAAGAACATTGGAAATCTTGCCACCATGCTTCATTAAAAGCACCACTACTTATGGTGTTTTAATTGATAAAAATGTATTTTACCATCCTTAGCTCGATATCAAGATTATTATTATTGGTCTATGCACTAATTACATCACTGGATTAATTAGTTAATACTAAGGGTTAATATCAATTATTAACCTTAGTATTTAACATTTTTCTTTAAATGTAAATAAAACTATTCACAATAATACTCATTAATTGATATCATGCTTAAAAAAATGCAAAGCTCTCATCAAGACCATAATACGCCTCATTGTTTTATTCTTGAGTAGGTAGCTTTTTAAGATAATCATAAGTTACCCCCTACCTACTAAGAATGACTCCTTTTCCAAGCAAGCTCATGGCCCAATGGTGTATTCAAACAACAAGAAAAATGCAATGCAACTACATGAAGGGTATACTTTACCCTGGAGTTGTTGATGAACAAGTCATCAACCATCATATCCCCAAATTTTATCTCAACTTGGTGGTTATCCTTTTTCAATCCACCAATTAGAGTACATAATCCTTCAATCACAAACACATCAACAATACCAGATTGTAAGAGTTTAAATAAACCATAAAGTACCATCATTGTTACTGATATAATAAAATGAGGCTATGCATTAAATTTCCATACACCATACATAATTAAATATCCCAAAATGAGTCTTTCCAAGGAAGGGTGTTACATTGATATTATGAATTTTGATAGTGGGGAGCATGAGGCTAGTGACACTATAGTCTTACCCCTTAGAGTCAAACTACATATTCTCAACACTCTCTTCTATGTCATGCCTTATGGCTTAACCTACAACATTATTCTTAGGAGGTCATAGATCCATAAGATGAAGGTCATTCATTTAAATCTTGATAATTACGTTAAGTGTGAAAATATGGGAAATCCTTACCATATTTTGACCAACCCCAAACCCTTTCCTATTGACAGTGATTGAGGTCAAGAATACAAAATCTTGTGTTTATTTTTCTCTTAATTCATTTTTGATTCATCTTCTTCTTCTCAGCTTCTAATCACTCATGCATTAAGGTATCTCACCTTAAATAATCCACCTAAAAATGAATCTAAAGGTTAAATATCTAATCCAACTAATATCAACAATAATAATCAACTTGTATTAGACCTAGCCAAGCTTCCCTTGTCTCCTCAAACCTTAGGCTTACCTTCTAGTAGTACGGGTAAAATGGTAAAAATAGTACGTTGCTCCTTCAATTGTGTTGATACTTCTAATGATGACAAAATCCATGGTAGCAATATTTTATTGGTTGAATGATAATATGTTGAATGCTTCTTGCTGGAATCATATTCCATTTAAAAGTATATGCTTGCTAATATGAGATATTAAGGTAAAATACTAGGTCTATATGAGTAGGGCATAAAAGAGCCCTTACAAACCTAATATTGGTGAAGATGTTGTGGGATATGTTATATCCCCAACCATAATTAGTCTCTCCCTTATTTTTATTTCAATAGTGAAGAAGAAGCTAGCCAACCTGATAAGGTGTTCCATGACAATACTATTTCTTTAAATGGATTGGATTGGGACAAGAAGGATGACAATGAGTCATCACTCCTCATAGATCCTAGTCTCTTTTGATTTGCAAAACATATTAGTATAAATCTCTTAACCCTAGTCTATCTTGAGATGATTTCCAATGAAGATAAATATGGGAAAGAGGATGTCTTGAATGATCCTCCTTAAAATGGTCCCTTAGACTATCTAAACCAAAATAACTTTTATTTTGCTGGATATTTTTTGAAATTATGAATGTTGTTATCTCATAGCCAATCAACCATAATAAATCATCCCTAGATCCTACAAATTTTAAGATCCTAGAAGTGTTTCCAAATCCCTCTAAATTAGAAGACAAAATATGGACATAAATATTGGGTCTCCTAAAGATCCTAAGGTCCTTAAGATAGGTAACGCCTTGACCCTAATCAAGCACAAAGAATAAATCGAGCTTTTGATTGACTTTAAAGACATCTTTGCTTATTCCTACATCAACATGTCAAGTATTGATCCTTGTTAGCTTTTGATGCAACATGTAATGGGAGATAGCAATCACAAGATGCAGAATAATATGAAAGAAAGTAAATCTATGAGATGACTAAAAATATGCTATAAATAGAAATGATGGAAATGTATACAAAGTAGCTATGGAGGAAATGAACACTCCATGAATAAAGCTACTGCTCAAGAATGAGCTTTGAGCATATCACACTCCATCACATTACATCACACTCTACTACATCACACCACACTGTTCTACACTACTTCCTACTCTATCCTACTATATCTTGCTCTATATGTCTATGGCCCTTTATATAGGAAGATAGGTTCCTTGGCCAACACTCTACCTAGCTGTGCAAGGGACAACTTGCACATTGACACTTGTGCATTTATTACATTGCATGAAGTAACTAGATAACTTCCCCCTAAAGTAATCTAATGTCCTAAGTATGTACCAAGAAAGGTACATTTACATGACCCAAATGATGTAATATAATCTATTTCTAACACCCCTCTGTATTACATTATTTGGGTATTGAAGACTTTAGTCTTCAATGTGGATCTTCTTCCATTGAATGATCTTTGACTTGTTCAGGTTCATCATCCTTGTCTTCTATCCAACCACCTTTATTGTTTTCTTTGTGAGTATCTTCATTTGGTTCTGAATGTTGATGACTGAGTAGAGCATGGTGCACTTGTCCTCTCATCTTCTTGATTTTTATTCTTCTATGCTTACCTTTGTGGTGTACTGGTTCTTCATTTTCTTGAACCTGTTCCTTTGAAAATATGTTAGCATCATTATGAGACATCACAATATTTCATGAGATTTTCATTGAATCCAGGATATATGTATTTCCATGGATTGATCATGTTGCTTTTATTTCACCTTGATTCATGATGAGACATGTATTGATTCCATCCATATATCCAAAGTTGATCATATAGTTGTCTTCTACTAACTTTCTTACTGAGATGAGATTGAATGTTAGTCCAGGAACATACAATACTTTTTGTAGTAGAAGATTTGGAAATGATCTGCTTGGTGTTACACATCCATATCCATGTATGGGATAAGTTTGGCTATCTACAATTCTTAGTCTGTAGCCTTTAGCATCTTCAAGATAGTCGAACCATTGTATATTTCCTGTCATATGATGACTGGCCCCTGAGTCAATGTACCACATGTTTTCATGTCTTGTAGACTGATTTCTATTGGAGCAAATTTCACATTCATTATATGACATTCCTTTTTCCATTTGAAGAAGTAGAAGAAATGAGATAGGATTTTCTTTGTTGTCTACCTTATGACTCCCTATATTAGGATATATGATTCCTAATTGAAGTATATAAGCTTGATTTGATAAAACCTTTATTAATCCTTAGTTTTTGTAGGCTTCCTTATGTCTCCCAAGTAATGTGAGTATATACTCTTAAGGATTTTTAGGTTTTGAAGAAAGCTTATATTTTGTAACTTGATAATCTTTGATAAATGCTGATATTACCAAGTTTTGTAGAATGCCTTATGACTCCCTAGTATGTTTTGGATAAGATATAGTGCTTTTGTAAATTATAGTTCAATATTTGGTTGATTTTGTAAAGTTTTGTAAATACCAAAATCAACTTCTATTATCCCTTATTGCTCCTATTGAACTAAGCACTTTTCCCAAATTTTAAAGAGGTTTTAATGTTGGATCTTTTGTCTCTTTTTGAGAAGTTTGAGACAATAATTTTATAAATTTCCAACCTTTGAAATGCTATGATAAACCTCTCTTTTTAATATCCCTTTGGGAATTAATTTAAGTGTATCTAATTTCCAATAAATTAATTTGATGTAGTAACCCTTATAACTCCCTAATTTTTGGAAAAATTAGACCACAATAATATTTGCAAATATTTAAGATTTATTCCAGTAGAAACCCTTATTACTCCTAGGTTTTATATTGCAAATATTATATTGATTTGATAAATTATTCCCTTTGATGTATGGCTTTCAATATGATCAAATTCCTTTAATTTTAACCTTATAACTCCCAAGGAAAGAAAGCACATAAAAATGGGAATAAACCTTACCTTTTATCAAGCAATAATCGACATTGATTTCAGATGTGCTAGGGCTGCAATATTGATATCGATGCTTTGAATGCTTTGATTGTACCCTCCAATGGAATCACTTGGAACTTATCCTTGTATGTAGCGTTCCAAATATGGCACCGTTTAGACTCTGCCTTTGACCTTGCTTGACTAGAGCATTGAAGGCTCTACCACCTTCTTTACATACTACAACTCGACTCTATGCGTGCAAATAACAAAGTGATAAATATAGAGATAAATATTGCTCCTTATGCTTGATCATTGACATCCTTAAAATGGAGAAGATTCTTGTCTGAAGTGCCAAGTGGCACGTCCGTTTCCCTTTGAGTGCTTGAGGAGTAGAAGATGCCAAAGAAATGCTTATCTCCCTTCAAGTAACATATGGATGTTACATTCTTCAACAAAACATTTGGTCTCCCAATGGACAAGTGTATCCCATACACTCAATGCACCAACCTGTTACGTGTAACTCCTTTCTTGAAGATGAGCACTCGCTTGATGAGCGTTAGGGTTTACCTCCAGTGACAAATATCACTTTCTTCTTGTGCATGGACATCATCTCTATCATTGGTTCAATGGGCCCTTTGGAGATCCTTTTAACCCTAAAAATCCCCAACTCTTCTTTCATTCACTTGCAATATTTTCCAGCTGGGATGTGGAGCAATGATTTGGAGGCTTGAGCATCGATTTTTAGCCAATGGATGTGGAGTAAGAAACACTCCAATGGTGCTTTAATATTTCTTCCTTTCTTACTTGTTATACGTCCTCCTTTTGTAGATAATGTTGCTCTCAAATGATATTGTTTCTCCCTTTGCTTTTGCTCCTTGTCTTTTGTAGGTTCGATCATCCAAGATGTGAGGAGAATGAGCCCTTTGAGTGGCTCCTTGTGCTATGCTTGGATTGATGCTAGCATACAACCACTTTCAACTAGTTTTTTTCCAGTGAGTATAGTGCCTTTGAGGCACCTTCAAATCTACCTTCTCTCCCTGTATAAACCATATTAGGATAGTGCAACACAATGTAATGTATTTTTATATAAAATATCCTTTATTGCACCTTCTTTTGCACTCCTTTCAATTCTGAATTTCTGGTTTTGTGGCAGAATTTTGAATGCAATGTAGGGGTTTTGAGGTTGTCTCTTTGATTAGACACCTTCCCCTTTTTGCTTGGGTATTTTGCAAATGAACCCAAGCTTGTAACCACTTGATAGAAGCTCCTTTTTTTTGTATATTCCTGCACAATATCTTTGTTTCAAAAACCTTATTGTGCTTTGAATCTGAGACTCACCAAGTCTCGATTTGAGGCTTCCTTTGCTGATCTTTGGTGGCTACTTTCTTCTCCAATGCTTGGAGGATTTGAGCTGATTTGGTGGCTTCTCTTGGCCATTGAATGTTGCAGATTTTTGTGCACTAATAGTGTCTTTAGACACTTTGACAAATTTTATTTTTGTGCCCTTCTCACGAACACAAACAATAATATTTTTGAGAGCAATATAATAGTGCAAATGAATCTAATAATATTTTACTTTTAATGCACTAAAAATTTCACCTTATCACTCCAATCAACTCTAAAAAATAATGCACTTAATCAATTTACTATAACTAATCAAGAATAATCTGAAATGAATCTTCAAGAATTATTCTGCAATTTCCTTATAAGCAAGGTAGTAGGAGCTAGTCTTCTTTTGCTTTCCAAAGTAGATGATAGGTAGTTGATAGATAGTTGAAATTCTAAAATCTAATCAACTCCTAAAGTGCAAATGAACCTTAAAGGAAACTTTCTATTTTTGCACTTTTGAATACTGTAATTCAATTCTCCTTTTTGCAACTTTAATCCAAATTAAGGTGCTTAAACAAATCTGATAAGTAATCCAATTAATGAATCTACTTGCACCAATAGTTGCTTACCTTTTTTTGAAAGCTCTTTTTCTACTTCTGTAGAGGATGTAGATCTTGGTGTCTAAGATCACCAAGTTGCTGCCTTGAGTAAGATCTTGCAACTCTTTGTAGGTTACCCTGAACAACTTCATCTTCACCAAAATATGGTCTCAAACTTTCTTTCATGAGCCTAGGATTTTGGTGGCTTGTTCTCCTCTTGTAGTCTCCTCCTTTTGTTGTAGATTTGAAGAGATCTTTGTTTCTGAAGTGGTGCCTTCTTGCTATGAGAGGCAATCTCCAAATCTCCTGGATTTGGTAGGCTTCTTCTGTCTGAATCTTCCTTCAAGCTTCTTGTCAAATTCTGACTTCAAACAAGATCTTCTTCTCAAGATTCTGAATGTCTTGAGGTCTTCTAATATTTGGCACTCCTTGCCAAATTCTTCTTCTTGGGCTTGTTTTCGGATGGCGATAATTGTCCCAAATATTTCACTATCTCCTGTAGTGAATTTCTCCAATGAGTTCTCCTTGGAACTCCTTTGATGATTTCTTCAGTAAGGCTCTCCAAGCCTTTTAATGGATGCTCATAGAGACCTCTCCAAGGCCTTTGATATTGCAACTTCTTCTGGTCTTCCTTGAGACCTTATCTTCAACCTTCTACTTTTGGAAGTGTTGGTGGTGAGATCTTCTCCTGGATCTCTGATTCTATTACTTTTAGATTTGAGTAGGACTCTCCTAGTCCTTCTTCTTCTTCCAAGTCTAGAAGTTCTTCAATGAGATCTTCTCCTAATATCTTTTGCTTCAAGTGCTAGATTGATTCTGAAGAAGATACTCTTCCTATATTTCTTGTAGGAAGCTTTCCCAACTCACTGAATCTCCTTTTCCTGCAACAAAGTATTAGTATTGAAATTTACTTCTGAATTAGATACTCTCTTCTGGAGTCTTCTTCAGGATCAAGGCTTCTATGGCATTTTTCAAGTATCAAGGCTTCTATGGACTTTTCTTCAATATCAAGGCTTTTGTGGCATTTTCTTCAATATCAAGGCTTCTATGGCCTTTTCTTTGGATCAAGGCTTCTATGGCCTTTTTTCTTGTGAAGTTCCCAATCTAGCAATGGAGATCTCTTGTCTCTCAACTTCACCATGATTCTTCTCTAGAAGTCTCTTCTGTAGTATTCTTCTCTTGCAACAACTAATCTCTACACTATGAAGGCACTCTGACCTTCGAGCAATGAAGTTGAAATCTCCTAGCTTTCTATTGTAGGAGGTGTCCCAATCATCTAAGAATTAATTCCCTACAATAAAAGAAACTTCAGGTAAATTTTTCCAGATCTCTTAGATGAGCTTCACTAGTTGATTCATCAAACTAGTGGATCAAATGTTGAGTCCTAGTCTTCACGAGTTTTTCCTTGTAACTCTATGGAAAGACTCTAGCCATATGCAATCTCAGTATTTCAAAAACTAAGATTTCTTTTAGTCCTTACTTGTGGCTCTCCCTAATTCTACCACCTAGACTCTTCTAAGAGTTTTTGATAGTGATTGGTCCAATGGCGCATCAAGTTGACAAAAACTCCAGGGTCAATGATAATGGTGGTTTTCCTATTGATCTACTATAGCTTTGATACCATTGTTAGATTTTGATGCAACATGTAATGGGAGATAGCAATCACAAGATGCAGAATAATATGAAAGAAAGTAAATCTATGAGATGACTAAAAATATGCTATAAATAGAAATGATGGAAATGTATACAAAGTAGCTATGGAGGAAATGAACACTCCATGAATAAAGCTACTGCTCAAGAATGAGCTTTGAGCTTATCACACTCCATCACATTACATCACACTCTACTACATCACACCACATTATTCTACACTACTTCCTACTACTATTCTACTATATGTCTATGGCCCTTTATATAGGAAGATAGGTTCCTTGGCCAACACTCTACCTAGTTGTGCAAGGGACAACTTGCACATTGACACTTGTGCATTTATTACATTGCATGAAGTAACTAGATAACTTCCCCCTAAAGTAATCTAATGTCCTAAGTATGTACCAAGAAAGGTACATTTACATGACCCAAATGATGTAATATAATCTATTTCTAACAATCCTTTCTTGCTTGTCCAACACCTAGTTGACACTCTTGGTATAAAATCCATAAAGCAAAAATTCTAGAAAATGCATTCAAAAACCACTTTTATAGTCAAAGACAAGCTCCAATAACTCCTTCATGTTAGATTCATCAAAGCCATTGAATCTTTTGATTGGATCTCTAATGTTTTTCTCGTTGCTAAGAAAACAAGTAGCGTTAGAGTCTCCACGGACTTTTGGGATATCAATAAAGCATGTCCCAAGGACAACTATCCTCTACCAAACATTGACATGATCATCAATTTCACTATAGGATGTGGAAAGTAAAATTTGATGGATAGATTATTAGGCTATAATTAGTTCAAAATCACTCTTGATGACTATGACAAAGCAATATTCACTACCATATTGGGAACCTTCTACTATCAAGCCATGCCTTTCATAATGAAGAACATAGGAGCTACCTACTAAAGATCAATGACATATATCTTTCATAACATGATGCATAACATCATGGAAGACTATGTTGATGATCTTCTTGAATGGTCTTTAAACTGGGAAGATTATATTCGAGATCTAAGGTAAATATTTGAGCAACTAAAAGAGTACAAGGTACACCTAAAGCCTCAAAAATGCATATTTAGGGTTACATAAGAAAAATATTTAATATTTATCATATTCCAATGTAGCATCGAATTTGATGCATAACATCATGGAAGACTATATTGATGATCTTCTTGAATGGTCTTTAAATTGGGAAGATTATATTCGAGACCTAAAGTAAATCTTTGAGCAACTACAAGAATACAAGGTACACCTAAAGCCTCAAAAGTAAATATTTAGGGTTATATAAGAAACATATTTAGGATTTATCATATCCCGATGTAGCATCGAAGTTGATCCTAACAAGCTATGGTCAATATACCGCCCTGTCAAATTCTAACCTAGCTTAGGAGTCTCCAGTGAAAGATCTAAGACATTCAAATATTCATATCATAACTTATTGACAAGTGTCAAAATTTCACCAAGCTTTTAAGTAAGAATGCAATCTTTGATTGGGATGTTGATTGTTAAGAAACCTTCAATGCTCTCAAATCCTACCTCTTGTCTCCTCCTATCCTTATCTCTCCTAACCCTTATAGACCCTTATTATATTTAGGAAGAATAGACCATACCTTAGGAGATATGTTGATGTAGTATGACAACCAACATAGAGAGCAATCTATTTTCTATATTACAAGGACTTTGGTTAATTACAAAGGCCACTATATCCCTTTAAATAAACTTTGCCTAGTTATGGTATTCCTAGAAGCTTGGACACTACATGCTCAACCATAAAATATTTATCAACATGAGGGTCAACGCCTTGTGATATCTCATGTCCAAGACTCATCTCTTGATACAAATTGCTAAGTGGATCATCATACTTAGCAAATTTGATCTAGAGTTTGTCACCTAAAAGTTTGTGAAAAGTCAGGTCATTGTTGACCAACTAGCAGTTGTGCCCTTAGAAGCTAACCATCCCTTACTAGTAGAATTTCTAGATGAGTTAGTATTTACCCTAAAAGTAGATCAACCTAATTCTTAGGATCTATACTTTGATGGTGCTAAATATGCTAAAAGGAATGTGGAAATGAGTCATATTGGTACCTCCTCAACAACTTATCCCTTTGTCCTTTAAGATTAATTTTTCCTATACTAATAATATCATTGAGTATGAAACCCTTATATTAGGGCTCTATGCAGCACTAGCACTTTAGGTTAGAACCCTCTCCATCTTTGGAGACTTACAACTTATATTAAACCAAGTTAATGGTGTTCATAAAACTAAAAAATAAAATTTTAAGCCATACAAGAGATGTTGCAAAACTAGTTGCTTTCAATAAAATCATCATTAAGACTATCCCTCGATCTAATAACTACCATGCCAATGTTATGGCATCGGTTGCATCCCTAGTCCTCTTAGATTTGGATGATAAACAAGCTATGATTGCACTTCAACAAATTAAGGAGCCTTCAACCTTAGAGTCTATCCAGCTTCCTCTAGTAGTTTTTTTTTTTGTAGAAATGACTCCCTCTCTTTATCCTTAGTACAATGATATATTTTCTTTCCTTAAGGATGACATGTGGCCTAATGGTTCAAACCACAATGACCACAAGAAACTTTGGAAAAACACCTATAGATATGTTATCATTAGAAACATCTTATATTATACTTCTCTTAATGGATTTCTTCTTAGATGCCTAGTCCTAGCCTCAACTGAAGTAGTCATCAAAGAGGTCTATAATGGATCATGTAGTGGTTAAATTAGTGGTGTTACCATCACCAAAAAAATTCTATGGAAGGGTATTATTGGCCCTCCATGGAAAATAACTTTTATAACTATATAAAGAGGTGTGATAATTATCATAATCATGACAATATTATCTATATTCCATCCCCAACTCTCCAACCCTTGACTTCTCCTTGGTATTTTTCCATTTTGGGCTTAGACATATTAGGAAGATCCACCCATTATAATTTGGTGGAAACAAGTTTATCATCATAGCTACTGATTACTTTACTAAATGTGTTAAAGTAATATATTTAACTTCAACCACTGGAGTCCAAGTCTCCAAGTTTATCCTTAACCAGATCCTTAGTTGTTATAGCATCCCTTTTGTGATAATCTATGATAATGAAACAACCTTCATGTAACAACCCTCCTTGGAAAATATCTTTATTGATAATGAAATATGTATTGATATGAATATTTAATTACATAGCTTCATTTTATGATGTCTATATGATGGGGTGATTGCATTCTTTTGAGCTTGGAATATGGTACTGTTGACATATTTGTGGGTGTAAGACCAGGTGCTCTCACTGGTGGGATCATATGGGTGAACCACCTATGATGAGAGATATTTTGGGAAATGATGGTGATGACTTGCTCATTGACAACTCAAGGTAATAAAATACCCTTCATGTAGATGCATTTGCATTTTTCTTGTTTTCATGTTCATACCATTGGGCTAGGAAGTTGCTTGTGCAATGAGTCTCCTTAATAGGTTGGCGATAACATTAGACTATCTTAAAGGAGACTGCCTACTTAGGGATAAAATAATGGTGTGTAGTATTGTTGGTATGAATCTATGTTTGTTCATGGTATGCATAGATTTTGTTGGATGAGAATTAGTAATGTTTTATTGGTTGGAATAGGTTTTGTTTACAACCAATGAAATTTATGTTCAAAAGTATAAGGTATTAATAAAGCTATTATTAGAATGCATATTAGGGTTAATAATTATTATTACCATTTTATTATGTTGATAAAGGTGACCATCAATTTAGAAATAAGGTTAACTTGGTTTTAAGGAGTGCATTATTCTTTTTGTTGTATGCTTTGGTGGCATCTTAATTAAAAGAATTCAAGGTGGTGCTAGTCTTTTAAAAACATCTTCTTGAGCATTTCTTACATGATCACCTTTATGCAAGAATATATGACCATATCTATTTGAAGCCCTAGAGGTTGTTTTGGATGGGGAAATTTGGTTTTGGAGGATAAAGGAAGGCTAGAAGGCTGGGCAACACGATGTCAATTTCCAAAGATGTATGAGAGCTTTGAACCAGGTGTTTTATTTGTTGTATAGTTATTATATGTGTTTCTTTAGCTTGGTTGTCCTCCATGGTTGATGATATTATTGCTTTGTTTATGATGTTTTATCTCATACTTTAGTTTTTCTTATAGCTCAATTTGAGTTAGCTTGCTTATTGTTTAGGAGATGCATGAGTGTTGTCTTGAACTTGGCACTGGTATTTCTTTTGCGTTGAGTTCATATTTTATTTTTGGTTGATGGCGTGCTTGTTTTTGGTTTTGTATTTTCTTGTGGGTAAGGGATATCCGCTCATAGCAACATCATATCTCTTTCACCATGTCAGTTAGTGTTTATTCCAACCTATACGCTTCCATATTTAGGCATGTAAGAAATGCTTGTGTAAAACCAAAAAGTTAGCTTAAACCTTTGTAACCTTGCTTGCAATAGTGGGTTAGCTTAGCTTGAGATGTGATTATGATAATCTTCGCTAGTAGGAGTCAATTCAACATAAGTTTCTTGTGTTAGTTTATCCCTTACATCTAAGTGTTGTCCTACATGCAGATCTTTTTATGGAAGTTGATCGATGATTGTTGTGCGATAATGGTTATAGCTTAGTCGGGTTAATTATTGTTGTTTAAATCTCTTTCAAGTTATAAATATTATATTAAGAGGAACTATTTTTAGATGGTAGAAATATCCCTTTTATTAATGAAATTATGAATGTTGTTTTCTTTTAAAGATAAAGTTATGGCTTTGGAAAAGAGACATTTTATTGATTATTAGCTTGCTAAAGAAGAAGTGGATTTAGAATTGGACTTTTTAATTAGCAATGCTCTAGTTTTATTTATTGTAACCTTGTCTTTGAAAAATAAAATGAGAAGTTTGATCCTTGCCTTAAAAGTATAGAAAGGAAGTTATTGTATGTTGGATTACTTAAGCTTTGGTTTTGAAAGAGAAACTATTATAATGGTTCTTGAGACTCGTGTGGGTAAAGGAATAATTATAAAGATAATTATGGAATTCTCTTTTGTATGTTGGATTATTTAAGCTTTGGTTTTGAAAGAGAAACTATTATAATGGTTCCTGAGACTCATGTGGGTAAAGGAATCATTATAAAGAGAAGTATGGGATTCTCTTTTGTATGTTGGATTATTTAAGCTTTGGTTTTGAAAGAGAAACTATTATAATGGTTCCTGAGACTTGTGTGGATAAAGGAATCATTATAGAAAGAGGAGCATGAGACTCTCTCCTTGATATGTTTTTATGCATGGTTGCTTGCTTAGTTTAATGGCATGAATAAAATGCATTGCATTTAGAGTAGTTATGATCCCTTAATATTCCTCCAAGTTCATGGTGGTTCCTTTTTCACAATGAAGAATGCGGAATGTAGATGGCAAGGTGACTTTTATGGATGGTTCCATGGTACATTTATTTGCAAAATTGTAATGAAAGTAAAAGCTATAGCAGAATGTTCTAAGAGCTAGATTTTGTAAGAGTGTTCTATGTACCAAACTAAAAATTATTTTTAAATATTTTTAAGTATATTTGAAGGATAAATGTTATCTCGTATGCTACCTTGTTGATTTGTTCCATACATAGTCAAATGATGGCATTTAAGATGATGATATGCTTTCTTTTAGTAGTTTATTTATTGGCTCCTAAATTGTCTATTTTTATGATAGATAAGTTGATGAGATGTTTAATGCTTAATTATATGAGTTGCACATGGGGTAATTAATTTATGGTACATAAATTATGGAATGCTTCCTTGTGTAGTTTATGATTAGCATTTGGTTTATTTTCTTTCATGATGTTATCATAAGCACTCTCTACCATTCTTATCAAGAAGTTGTGGTTAGTTAGCTTGATGGTTTTAAAAGTTAAAATGAATGGTTCTCCTTGGGTTGGATATAGAATATTTTTAGGACTCGAGTCAAAAAGCCCAATCCTAGGAGGAGTTGCATGAATGCAATAACCAGGTAAACATGAGTCATAGGCGTTGCGAGAATGCAATAACTAGGGAATCATAAAACTAAAAGGAGTTGTGTGAATACAATAGCTAGGTTTATTATGAATCATTGCACCTTGAACGAGTAGGATTAGGTGTATTCCAACTATGAGTTGTGGAACCATTCATAAGACAACAATGATGATCCCTTGAATGTGTAGGTTCGAGTAATCATGTTTATTACCAGTGTAGTGGTAATGACATTAGCCCACAGAGATGTGGTTACTAAGCACCAAGGTTTACACCTGATTAACCTACTTAGATGGACTTAGGTTCAGGTTAGGGAATAAGCATCCCCCTTTAAGTGATATGAGTCTTAAAGGATAATCTCTATGTTGTGGCCAAATTGTCTTATGTCATGGAGGGCATAAGAAATGTGGGAGGACCACTTTGGCATCCTTCTAAATTAGAATGTTTAGTAAGGTGAACCCTAGACACTATAAGAGGCTGGCCACTACTATCCACTGAGTGTCATTTTTAGCGATATTGAACTCAGTGTGGTAAAACCTTGATTGCTAAAAAGAAATTATTAGGTTTTGTAGAACCTTGTTGGGTTATCTTTTAAAATAAAAATTGGGTTGAATTTTTTGGGTGTTACACTTCAAGAACAAGGACATCCAAAAAAATTATGACAAATACAAGAGTTAGCATAAATGGTCGATGCCTTACTATCCTTAAGGAAATTGCCAAGATAAGGCATCTAACAAGACCCTTGTCAAGATCCCTAAAAATATTATCAACAAAACTAGTCAAGATTGGCATCTCCGATTGTATCCTACCTTGTATGGCTATCACACTAGTATCAAAACACCCACTAGCATGATGCCCTATGATTTATTTTATGGAAATCAAGTTATCTTACCTTTTATTCTAGAGGTTATTCCTTTCATAATTTTTTATATGACTCCTATATTGGAGATGAATACATCTTACCCAGCTTAGACAATTGGAACTACTTGACAAAAAGTAGATCCCTGTCCTAGAGAACCTATAAATCTACAACAAAGGTTGAAATGTGCCTATATAAGAAGGTATAATATTGTTTCTTTTAATTCGATGATCTTGTATTCAAAGGCAATCAAAAGAAAATTAGTGCCAAATATAATCTCAAAGGCAAATTTTAGCCAAATTGGTTAGGTTTGTACATCATAACTACCAAGTATGGTTTGGGTGCTTATCACCTCACCATGCTTGATGAAAAAATTAAAGAACCAATAAAAATAATGCATCTTAAAAGGTATTATATTTAAATCTATATTGGCTACCTATTTCTTTTCAACTCTTTGTCACTACTTGCTTACATCTGCCTAATTTTATGTCAACCTACATGTACATGCTCATCTTTGTATGGACTGCTAGTTATATCCATAGTTAGGGTTATGTGATGACATGCAAATGATGATACTAGTGAGGATAGTTCATTTTTATTGCACTATGTGACCAATGCAAATATATCCTTTTAGTACCATCTTTATAAATCGAATAAGGGTTATGCTATAGACTAGATTTAACTCCAACCTATGCTCCAACATAGTGACCATCTATTATGGTTGCTAGGCACATCTGGTGCATGTACCTCGTATAGAGCATATAGTCTTGAGTCTAGAGATCATGGGACACGACTTTAGGGATGACCTTTAATATTTTTTTACCAAGGTCATCTCTTTATCAAGGTGTCTTCTTGGTAAACTTCTTCCTACTCTAGCCTAGCCTACTAGATTTGCGCAAGAAAAGGGTTAGAAGGAAAGTAATGAAGAGATAAAATAAAATATAACTTACCTAAACTAAATGTGGTGATGCTCCAAGAGTAAGGTCCTCCATATAGTGATGGGATTAATAAATACATGAACCACCCATTCCAGGAAAGTGAGCACATCTCATTACAACACAAAAACTTTTTTTATGAAGTTTGTATAGGGAAGGGTCACATACAAGTCACGATGTTCCCATAAAAACTTACATACACAAATAACAAGGAAGAAATAAAGTAGCCACATCTCTCATATATATATGCTAAAAAATATGATTTACATGTGCTAAAATGAAAGAGCTTGAAGGGGCTTGTACATAGAACGACTCGGGGTTCAAGTCCAAATCACTATACAAGAGAAGATGAGAAAAATAAGACTAATTGGGCCATATACTATGTATGAGGAACTAGCACTATCTTTCTCTAGCTTACTAAGCTACAAAATTGGTTATTTATATAACTTGATTCCATATTCAAAATTCCAAAATTGCCTTGGTGGGAAAGCTAGTTTTCCTTGGTTGTCACATTTAAGGTATTGTGTTGCATTTATTTATGGTAGATACATAGTCAATATAGAGTCTAATCATTATAAATGTTATTCAAGCATGATGATATCTTTTGTGGATATCATTAATGGCATCCCTCCCACACCTTTGTGGGAATTTAGGCTTGGGTGATGTTCACAATCTTATCGAGGAAGGCTTTCCACTATCTCCTAGATGATATGGGCTCCACCCTTACCTTTGCCTTGACTATTGATTGGTTATTTTACTTAGCTTACTACCAAACCCAGTTGCTACCCACATTGGTTGGTCCTTACTCTTTATTCCCAATGACCAAGTCCTCATGCATGACATTGCCTTTAGGCATCTGTCACTTTTTTGGTTCTACCTTATTTTATTTTTCCCATATTTCTTAGTCTTTGGTTACTAGAATTTAGGGGGGTCCTATCCTAGGGTCAATTTTGAAAACTTGATTGCTACTTTCAAGGCAATTTTCATGTCTGATTGGTGTTGCCTTTGTTGTTATTTTATCTCATGATAAATTATCGATACTTTGGGGTTGTTCCTTAATTGGGACTACCAAAATTTTCATGTGCCCTGAGCTATTCTCTTTTTCTGTTTTATCCCCTCTATCCCATTTTTCCTTTTTTCACCAAATTTAGGGGGACCTTATTGTGTCTAGGAAAGCTTTGACAAGCTTACTGACATAAACCCTATAAACATTTTCCCCCTTATTTTCTTTTGCTTTGGTCTTTGGGTTTTCTTTTGCAAGTGTGTTTTTGGCACTATTTTACAACAAACCTATGACACATGTCTCTATGAATCCCTCCTATAGATTTTATTTTAGTTCCTAGACCCATTCCCGTAATTGAGGAGTGGATCCAAGGTTACTAAGAGAATAGAGGTATCATCGACAGTGAAGCGCTATTAGTTACCACTAGAAATTCTTCAATACCCTTAGTTATGGTGGATAACAACTTAGTTACCACTAGAATGACTAAGACTCTTTATTTATCTAATATGGTGGTTAACCTTACCTTATGGGATGGGGAGCTTAGATCTTCTCAATAAACTTTGGTGTAGGCTCCTCTTTATTGTCATCTTCATCATATTTCTTGCATTATATACTTGATAGGTAGATAAATTTCATACCCCCCATCTTGCTCGATCTTGAGAAGCAACCTTGGTTGAACCTCTCTTCTAGCAAGATTTGTTTTATGTAGTGAGAATTAACTATAGGTTTGGAAATCATCTATCTCTATCTATCTCAATAATTTGTCTCCATATGATCTACACTACACATAGATCATCTATCACCCTCCACATTGTTGCTAGTACCTCTCTATGTGGCCTCCCTTATATTTACTTAAAGTAATAGTCCCACTTATAAGTTACCGGTACCTCTTGATTGTATACCTATCTTGGTAGCCCTAGGGGTCTCATTACTACTATATGATCCCAAACCCATACCTAGAGTAGTGTGCAACATATCAGGCTCCTCTTACCCCAATAGACAATTCCTTGTAGTGTCTAGTATTGCTATGTCATCACCATCGATCCTCCTACAAAGACTATGGTTCCACATGTCTACCATCACCTCTCCCCACCCCCAGTGGAGCATCCACGTGCTCATTTCATCAAGAAATATGCCAAATACCAAGGCATATAAAAGGATTGTATGCTTATCCAATTCACCCTCTCAATATGCTACATTTATGTCAATTCCATATTTGATAGTAGGAAAGGTTGCATCTCCTATCAGCCTCTTTTGAGCCTACCTCTTATCTTACCTCATCTGTACCTATGCTCCCATGATAGGTATTTCAAGGATCCTCCAAACATCCTCCAACATGATTGTCATCTCTCCTATAGGAAGGTGGAAGGTAATTATCTCTAAATACCACCACTTAACCAATATTATTAGAAGTGCTCTATCAAAATTCACCTTTGGCAATAGGGCCACATGATAAAGCCCTACTATCACTAGTAGTGCATGGTCCACAAAATCAAACAACTCCTAGATGGTCTCCAGTGAATGGGGATATCTCTCTCAACACTCTAGTGTCTATAGCTAAACCTATAACCAAGACAATTCAATTTTTGTTAGTCTTGATTGCATAAGGAAAAACTAAAAGAAAGTGCAAAAACTATGCAAGCACAAAAACACCACCAAGTAGCAAAAGCATCATTGCTCAATTAATGCATTTTAAAGAAATAAAATCATCACTAGTACCATGCAAAAGCATTTCCCTTTCTTTAAAATATATTTTTGGAGGTAAAAATACAAACAATATGACTTAGCTTTCAGTACTTATTAGTGGTACCACTCCTTTGCTTACTATTAGTGCCATCACCATGTCTACATAGTGTGTTTGTCTTGCCTAATGAGCCATCAAAATTAGGGTCATTGTTACTACTCTAGAGCTCCTTTTTCCTCCTCTTCATGGTAATATGAATTTATTTTTACCCCCTAGCCTTTTTAACCCCAACCTCCTTGATTTTTTTTATTTTCTATCCTCAAATTATCATCACTACATGAGTGTGGATCATAATAAAGTTAGGTTTCCTCAATTTAATTTGATTTTTTCGTTGAAACATGATGGGTCACACTGGAACATGAAATATTTAATGTTACCCAAAATGGAAATTTTAACATTGTTTCTAAGTAAATAATCCTAGCATCAATTATCTTGTATCATCGATCATAAGCAGCAACAAATATTTCTATATGAAATTTGGGGTATTTGGGTCAATTTTTGATGCATTTATTACACAATAAATTCATAAATAAGGGTAAATATAGACACCCAATTTTGAGCATAGGGTTAATCTTCAAGTTTGTCAATCCCCTTATTAATCATCTGAATTAAATTAATCTTTATTCTATCCAAATGTAGAGCATTTATTGCTCTAAGAGCAAAAGTGTTAGGGCATGAATGATAGCACCATCAAAGCTTTTACAACTCCAACATTGCTTTTGTCAACTTTTTAATTTTGACCTTTCCTACCTAAATTTGACCTCCAACAATCATGTTGATGAAAGCACCATCATGAAAACACCATTGATGCTTTCACTAGCTGACGTTTTTGACAATCATGCAATATAATCAAGAAATCCAAATTTTATTATCCTCTAAGTCACCCACCATTAATGGCTTAGATACCTAAGATCCAATTCATAGCTTCCAACATAAATCCCAAATTCAAGATTTATCATTTTTAATATTCCTTTATTAATGGCTTCTTGATCTCTTTTCAAATTCTTACCATATTTAATGTAATTATTCCCCCAAGCAGCCATGGCTTCCTATAAAACCAACACTTGGGGTGACCATTTCATCAAGAGTTTGAGTAACAATTTTTTCAAAATCTCTCTAGAATTATAGGAATTCATCACTTTATATGGTAAGGTTATACCATGATCTTGTGAAGGCCATACTTGTAATCACTCAAGATCTTGTTCTTATAAGAACCCAATCAAGTCTCCAAGCATCCAAGCATTCAAGCATCAAACATCCAAGCCTTCAAGTTCAAGATTTCAATTGTCGACAAGTAAGCTAGTAAAATTTTAAAAAGCATCTATAAAGAAGGGGAAAACAACCTTGCATCTTGGATTGTGCACTTTCCTCTTATTTTATTTTGGCACTCTCTTTGTCTTGTATTGTTGCATTTAATTAGTCTTGCATATTGCATTTGTATCTAGTTAGAGTTTTATTTTGTCATCTTAAGCTTTAATTCAAGCAATCAAATCTCTATTTTTTATCATTTGATAGAGTATCTATACTCCTAGTCAAATACCATAATTTTAAGAATTAAATTAGCTTAGCTTACATATAACCTTAATTTATTGCTCTTAGAAGAAAAATCATTGTCAGGTCTAGAGGTGTTATCGCTCTCTAGTTTACATAGAGCAAAAGTGTCCACATCTAGCAAAAACATTGGTGCCACTATTGCCAACCTATGACACTTTTGCCACTTAGAATTTATTGGTGTAGAATATTACATTATTTGATACATGTTAATGTATCCCCATGGTACAAATGTAAATATGTAATAGATTAGGGTGTGAGTCTATAGTTTAGGAGTGTGATTTATATTTATCCTTTAGTGTTCATGTGTAGGATGTGCACAAGTGTCATGTAATTATGTGTACAAATGTGTCATGTAATTATGTGTACAAGTGTGAGGAGTAAGAATGTGCATGTGTCATGTAATAGAGTATGCATATTTATAGATATAGGAGTGTGCAAGTGATGCAGGAGCATCCGACGACAGCAGAGACAATCGGGCATCAACCAAATTTTCTAAGAAATTTGTTTTATTTTCCAAGGCAAAGTTGGGAAGGGGGTCGCGAAATCATGACCCCAAAGGCTGCGGCAAGGCAGGGGCAGTTTTTGTCGTGATATCGTGACGTCACGATATCACGATGGTTTCGAGAGCTAAGGCGTGGAGGAGTTTTTTGTCATGATATCGCAATGTCGTGATGTCGCGACATTTCGAAGGGTTTAAAGAATAGCGAAGGCAATGACGGGGAGTCACGAAATCGTGACATGTCACGATTTTGCAACATGTCACAAAATCGTGGCTCCAAAGGCGAAGGGAGAAGGCAAAGGCAGGGGAGTCGCGAAATCGCGGCTCCAAGGGCGAAGGCAGAAGGTAAAGGCAGGGGAGCCACAAAATCGTGACATGTCACGATTTTGCGACATGTCACGAAATCGCGGCTCCAGAGGCAAGGCAAAGGCAGAAGGGCGTGGAGGTCACGATACCGTGACATGTCACGATATCGTGACCAGTTGAAGGCCACCACATGGATTGTGATATCACGGTCAAGAGGAAGATAGGCCGAAATAGACATGCGAGCAGCCATGTGTATTCAAATAAAGATGAAGTCCACGTATATTAAAATAGAGATGACAGCCACGTGTATTAAAATAGGGATAACCATCTTAAGGAAATATTCTGACAAGGCAACAGTTGCAGGCCATAGACAGTATGGGATGAGACAGTGGTGCAAAGGAACAGTCTGACCAAAACGACATTTGCAGGGCAAGGGGGCATCTTTAATGTGAAGCTTCCATAGCGGATCGGGGCAGTTGCCCATTGATGGAGGGAAATTCAAAAACTTGTAGAGGAAGCGGACTTTCGGATTTTATTTCATGATTTCATTCGGGTGGGGTATTAATTGCCTAGAAGGCCAAGACCTCATTAAAAGACAGGGAAATTTTGTAATAGGGGGGGTGGCGGATTAGAGAACAGAGGAGACAAAGTGCAGGGAAGAAGACCAAGCCGAGCTTGGTCCTTTGTAAAGCCTGCGGGCTGTTTTATTTTGACGTCTGTATTTATTTCAGAAGATTTTAATGAAAACTCAAAAATTTTGAGAAGGCTTAATCTCTTGTCCGTCATCAATGGTATCAGAGCCAGAAGTTCCTGAGTGTGTAACAGATCGCCGGACGTGAGGCAGTTACACCAGGATCTGTGGGAAGGCTTGTGAGAAAGTGAGAAGATGCCTCCGAGAAGAAACCCCGTTGGTGGGAGAGGCATGGCAACAGCAGATTTTTGAGCTTTGTAGCGGCAAGTTCAGGCCCTACAAGAAGAACTGCATAGAGGACACGAACCAAGAAGAGATGCAGACAGTGAAGATGAAGTAGATGAAGAAGAAAACCAGTTTGAAGAAGAAGAAGAAGAAGCTATAGATCCGGCACAAGCCAGACTGTACAAAGCCATATCCCTAATTGGGAAGAGGCCGAAGATGGAAGTTTCCACGTATTCTGGGAACTTGAATCCGGAGGAGTTGATCGACTGGATCAATGATCTAGAAGAATACTTTGAATATGAAGAAGTTGAAGATCTCGAGCGGGTCAGATTTGCCAAAACCAAATTAAAAGGTCATGCCAGCATATGGTGGAAGGGGGTACAGCTGGAATGGAATAGAAGAGGAAAAGAACGGATAACAAGATGGTAGAAAAATTAAAGAGAGTTTATTCCGGCAGATTACGAGTTGGATCTGCTAAGAAAAATGTAGAGTTTGAGACAGATGAATAAAACTGTCCAAGAATACACGGAGGAGTTTTATAAAATCTCCATCAAAACTGGCCATTTAGAAGCAAGCAAGGAGAAGGTGGCCCATTATATTAATGGGTTGAGGCCCAGTATCCAGGAAGATTTGAGCTTAGTGCGGGTGAGCACCATTGAAGATGCTTACCAGTTTACTCTGAAGGTTGAAGAAAAACTGAATAGAAAGTTTGAGAGCCAGCAAAGAGGAAGAGGGCATGGAGGAAAGACTGGTGGAAGAAAAGAGGAAGGAAAGGAGGAGAAGAAGGAAGAGGTTAGCAGCAGCTGGGATTAGAAGGGAGATGAAGAACCCAAAACCTAAGTTCAGAACAATGGTTACCCAAGGGGAAGAGGTAGATCTGAACATGGGTATGGAAGAGGAGTGTTTCGAGGAACATGTTTCCATTGCGGAGAAGAGGGACATCGGGCATATGAGTGTCCCCAGCACCTCGAGAGAGTGAACAAGAAACAAGTGGGTCCTGCCAGAGCTGCTGTGGCAGAGGAAGATGCTGAATCAGAACATTCTGAAGAAGCTAAGAAAGGAGAAGCAATGATAGTGAGGAGAACCATGCTGATTGAGGAAGACAAACTAGAGCAGAGGAGAAGCCTGTTCCGCACACGATGCAAAAGTGCAGGCAAAGTTTGTAATGTTATTATAGACAATGGGAGTACAAATAACTTAGTCTCCGAGGAGATGGTTGCTAAGTTACAGCTGGAAAGGAGGAGACACCCGCATCCATACCGGATTGCATGGTTGCAAAAGGACCACAGAGCATGGGTTCGTGAACAGTGCTTAGTCACGTTCAATATTGGGAAGTACCAGGATGAGGTCCTGTGTGATGTTTTCCCCATGGATGCTTGCCATTTTCTGTTAGGAATGCCATGGCAATTTGATCGGAGTGCAGTGCATGATGGTTGTGCAAATACATACTCCTTGATGAAAGATGAAGTGCACCACAAATTAAAGCCATTACAGGCAGTGGATGAGAAAGTGTGCAGCAATGCCAGAATTTATCTGGTATAAGGTAGAAAAAGTTTTTGCCAGGAGACGGGGTTGAAGCAGGTTGGAGGAACAGGTGCCCATTTGGAGATGTTACAAAAGACGCGGACCGAACAACACAGAAGTGAAGGTCACTTCTCCTTTTTACCCCGGGTGTCTGATGCAGGAGCATCCGACGACAGCAGGACAATCGGGCATCAACCGGATTTACTAAGAAATTTGTTTTATTTACCAAGGCAAAGTTGGGAAGGGGGTCGTGAAATCGTGACATGTCACGAAATCGTGACCCCAAAAGCTGTGACAAGGCAGGGGCAGGTTTTGTCGCGATATCACGACGGTTTCAAGAGCTAAGGCGTGGAGGAGTTTTTCGTCACGATATCATGACGTCGCGATGTCGTGACGTTTAGAAGGGTTCAAAGAATAGCGAAGGCAATGGCAGGGGAGTCACGAAATTGTGACATGTCATGATTTTGTGACATGTCGCATAATCGCGGCTCCAAAGGCGAAGGGAGAAGGCAAAGGCAGGGGAGTCACGAAATCGTGACATGTCATGAAATCGCGGCTCCAAGGGCGAAGGCAGAAGGTAAATGTAGGGGAGTCGCAAAATCATGACATGTTGTGATTTCGTGACATGTCGTAAAATCACGGCTCCAGAGGCAAGGCAAATGCAGAAGGGTGCAAAGGTCGTGATATCGTGACCAGTTGAAGGCCGCCACGTGGATTGTGATATCGCGGTCAAGAGGAAGACAGGCCAAAATAGACACACGGGCAACCACGTGTATTCAAATAAAGATGAAGGCCACGTATATTAAAATAGAGATGACAACCGCGTGTATTAAAATAGGGATAACCATCTCAAGGAAATATTCTGACAAGGCGACAGTTGCAGGCCATAGACAGTATGGGATGAGACAGTGGTGCAGAGGAACAGTCTAACCAAAACAACGTTTGTAGGGCAAGGGGGCATCTTTAATGTAAGCTTCCATAGCGGATCGGGGCAGTTGCCCATTGATGGAGGGAAATTCAAAAAATTGCAGAGGAAGCGGACTTTCGGATTTTATTTCATGAATTCGTTCGGGTGGGGGCATTAATTGCCTAGAAGGCCGAGACCTCGTTAAAAGATAGGGAAATTTTGTAATAGGGGGGGTGGCGGATTAGAGAACAGAGGAGACAAAGTGCAGGGAAGAAGACCAAGCCGAGCTTGGTCCTTTGTAAATCCTGCGGGCTATTTTATTTTGATGTCTGTATTTATTTCAGAAGATTTTAATGAAAACTCGAAAATTTTGAGAAATCTTAATCTCTTGTCCGTCATCAGCAAGTGTCATAGAGTAAAGTGCGCAAGAGTAAATAGAGTCAAGAGTTATGTATACAAGTGGTAAGATGAGAAACCAAAATAAATGTGAGGATTTATCTTATGCATGGAATAGAAAAATATGCATCTCCTAGATATGTGAGGAGAAGCATTGAAGAGTCATCTTACTAAGGCTATATTATGGAGATAAAGCTCCATGTAACGTATTATCATTAAAGAATATATGTATTTCAAGCATCATACAAAGAAGCTTGTATATAGTTTGAGCAATTCTACTGTAAGTTTTTTTCATGTTATTGCATAAATGATATTGACCATTTTACTTCATATTATTGTTAATTTATATCAATGTTTATTTCTTCATACTAACCACATATATTGAATTCTCAAATATTTGATTATTATATTTGATCCTAAATATTGGGACCTGTGATAATCTTGTTGAAAGTCCAACTTTTATTTCATGCATTTATCATTCTATTATCTTTTAGCTTTTATCTAAATAGGGGCCTGATTGTTATCCAAGGAAGTTCAACATCCTCTTCCAGATTAGACAAACCCCTCTATTGCTAATCCCTTCTTTTTCAATTTACTTATAGGAAAGCAAAAATGTCAGCAACACTTTTGCCTCAGTGTTCAAAATAGATATTTTTACTCCATAATATCTATCATTTCAATATTAAAACATAATCCTATTTTTAGTCTGATTAAATTAGTCTCTATTTTCTTTTTATTTAACAAAATAAGTAAAAGATAAAGAAATAACTAGTTTAGTCTTAATCATGTAGGGGACCAACTAAATCTTAAAGCTTTAACATTAAATCAAAATTGCATATAGTTGCATTTAGGACTTGTTTATTGCATATTTATTGTGCCCTTGCCTGTTAAAGAAAAATAACCATTTATTTCCTCATTAAAAAGAAAAATACTTTAGGTTTAGGCCTTGATAGTTGCATTTGTATGTTGCATTATGACTAGATTAGGGTTAAGCTTAGTCAAAGAAGTATCTTAAGAGAAACATAAGTGTCCATACACTAATCCATCAAACACGAAGCTCTAAGCTCATAAACTATCCCTAATATTAAGGTGACATAGAAGCAGTCAAGCGTTGTAGGAAGAGGATTGCTCATAGCCCGTTCATTGTACTCAGAAGGCTTCGGTTAGAAGAAATGTCTCTCAAGGATATTTGGGTTCACGGGTGGAGCTTTCTAATGAACCTTTGCCCTCTATCAGGATTTTGAAGGATGAATTTGGGTTGGATCTGATTGATCATAAAATCTAAATAGTTATCTACAAACTCAAGGGCAAAGGACCAAGCCTAAAGGAGTTTAAAGGATACATTAAAAATTGGTGGACCAATAAAGAATTCCAACTTTGCTACCCAAAAATTTCTTTTTTGTTTTATTTTTTATTTAGAGGATAGAGAAAGGGTAATGGATTATAGATACAATTAGTTTTTTGGACAAAGGGTGTCTATATAAGACCTTGGACTCCTGGTTTCAACCCCTTTACAGAAGGAGTTGATGGCTTCCCAGTCTAGGTGAATCTATATGCTCTCCCTATAGAGTTTTAGGGAGAGAAGATATTCACCAAAATTAGTAAGGCCATTAGTGTATTCTGGTATAAGGATACCCAAACAGAGGAAAATTTGTCTAGTAAAAGTAATATGAGTAAAGCAATATTGGTTGTTTGGATGGATGTTTTGGTTCCTTGGCCTCAATCCATTACTATATCCTCAAGCAAAGGGGAATGAATCCTAAATATTGGATATGATAACTTCTCCCAAAGATGTTATGGTTGTTAGAAATATGGCCACCTGAAGAAGAGATGCTCGATCATCTAATCATGATCTAATTACTCCTTGGTGGAGGAGAAGGCCCTACACATGAATGATATTAAAACTTCAAATATCCTAGTTCAAAGGGAAGAAGCTCATCCTCCTAATGCACCAATTATCTAACAGGAATAAAGCAAGCAATAAAATACTCAACCCTGAAGGGAGAATTCGAATAAGATCATTGAGGAAAGCCAAATAGTTACTAAAGACCATATAGTTGGGACCATGAAAAATATTAGCACCTCATATGGTATTCTTAAAGCTAATTATGAAATAATCGATGACAAACAATTTTATAAAAATGAAGATCCTATAGAATGTGTTACAACTAGATATTATCTTAGGAGATTAAAGTGCAAAAATGCATTCTCAGATCTTGCCACTTTGGAGGAGGAAGATCCTCTACTACAAACGAAAAATAATCAAAATAGTACCAAAGGCTACAAACACTGTAATAGTCCCAATGATTATTTTTGTAGCTACAGGTTTTAAGTTTCTATTTTGGAAATGGTCTAGTAATTTGTCATATTTTAGAAGTTGTTTTGTTGATATACGGTATTCGAAGATTCAATCGTAGTAGTAGATGGATGATAGTATTTTATTTAGGATATTGCAACATATTGTATGATCTTACATAGTTTTATGTATAGGTTTAGGGATCCTAAAACCCCTTCTTACCATAATAAAAAATAGTTGCATTTGTATGTTGCATTAGGGGTAGATTAGGGTTAAGGATAGTTAAAGAAGTTTCTTAAGAAAAATTTAGGTGTTCTTCAACTAATCCATCAAACACAAATTTCTAAGATCATAAACTACCCCTAATATTGAGGTGATATAGAGGTAAGAAAATATTGGTAGATCCCTCGAGAGGCCCTTCATTGTCTTCTCTTTTCTCTTATTACAAGTCCTATTGGGATTAGAGTCCTCACTAACGGTAGACCAAAAGATCTAACCTGACTAAAATCATTATATGCCCAAAGGACAAGATGCAAGATGTATCAATAAGTTAGAGTGGATGAGGTAAGATGTGTGATATGATTAATGCATTGTAATTTTCTTCTTGTTCATGAATAGGGATATGACTATAGGTTATCATTCCTAAATTTGTGTATGGATAAACAAGAATAATGAATTTAGAGAATAGACAAGTCTGAATAAGGATGCACTAATGAATATAGAGGATTTCTTGGTAGAAAAAAGATATTTGATTTATACAAACTACAAGAGGTTTTAGTTTAAATGTCAAGCAATATGTATATAAATTATAATAAGGTAAAAGAAAGTATTCACAAGTATCAGTCACCTAGTAAAAGGAAAATAATCTATCCTAACTAGGATCATCATGGATACCTAAAAGGTGGTCCAAGCAAAGACAAGGACATGCATAGAAGTATATACAAAGTCACATGAATGTAAGCAAGAAGCTAAAAGCAATAACAAATAAACCAGTAATTGATGTAGAATTAGGTATAATATCATTTAAGATGTATTATGTTCATTGGATATTTAAGTTATTTTCCATTAAGTGTGGTCAAGCAATAAGCACGTGAATTATACTTGGTATTTATGATGTATGGACCTAGCCAATTTGAATCAAATTTACCTTTGATCTTGGTTTTAGTGTTGGTGTTTTTCTATTTATCTTTGAGGACAAGATCACTGAATTTAAAGGATCAAGTTAGTATATTTTTGTGATAGGCATGTTTAAGCCTTTCTTGGTAAACCCTTACAATTTCTAAGGCATGGATTTGTTTTTCATCAATATGGGAAATACTATATTCATATCCTACAAAGGTATCCTATAACAAATGCACAAATAAGGAACTCCCAACTTATAGAGGAAGATTATATTAGTTCTATAGACCAAAGCATAGGACATCACAATAGTGGGAGTTTTGACACTTGTGCGATAGGCCCATAGAGGAGGATACAACTAGAGATGCCAATATATTTTAGTTTGCTAACAAGCTCCTTAGGATTTTGATAATGGTTTTTTTATAAGATTCAACTTAGCCACTAGCTTGAGTATAGAAAGGAGTGGACCATTTTTTTTAGATCTTGTACTTATTATATATTTTTTGAACAAATTTGTTCTTAAAAGGTATTTCATTATCTAGGATTAGCAGAAAAGGGAGGTCATAGTGACTAAGGATATGATTAATAATAGATATGGAGACTTTGAATCAATTGGTTGAGGCTAAAGGTATATCTTTGACCCATTTGGTGAAGTATTCAATAGCCATAATGAAAAATTATGCCCATTAGATAACACGAGTTTATGTTCTTGTATCCTATCCTCAAGTGGCAAAAGGTCATGACAAGTTCAAATATTGGAAGGTTTAGGATAGAGCATGGATAATGTTAACATGCTTTTGACACTTATAACACCTCTTGACATATTCATAAGAGTCCATATCCATGGAAGGCCAATAATAACTCATCCATAGGATTTTCTTGGAAATGGCAACACCATTGAAGTGACCACTAGATGATCCATCATGGGCCTCTTTGATGAATGTTTGCACTTTGGTTGAGTCTAGGAACATAAGAAAAATACCATCAAGGGTAGGACAATATAGGATATTATCAATGATGACATATCTATAGACTTGTTGCTTTAGGTTCTTGTACCCATTGTGGTTCAAAATATCAGGTATAGTGCCATCCTTAAGGAAAGCAAAGATATCCTTATCCTAAGGATCAAGGGATGAAGTTTCTTCTATGAAAAAAAATTCTAAAGGAATTTGACTATATTCTAGAGTTGTAGGTTCCTTAATTTATCTAATGATGATCATAGCTTATTTGTCATTTAGCTCTTAGGGGATAAGATATACAGTCAAGACCATAGATTCATCATTGTGACTAGTAGATCTAGGGATAGAATTAATAGTGATCTTGTCAAAAAAAACCATTAGTTTGTTAATGATGTCTTTATATGGTTTGATAGACACTAATGCTTTGGTTGAATACTAGTTACAAGTCCCGAGAGATGAAAAGGATTCGAACATGGAAATGTAATACTACATGTAACCCTAGGATAAAGGCTTTGTACTTGGTATTGTTGAGGAAAAAGTAAGCTTAAAAGATAGGGGGATTAGTTATTTTTGACGAGTGACCAAGAAAACTCTTGCTATTATTCCTTTAATACATTAGCCCCATCAAGGTACAAAATCCAAGAGTCAAGTTGATCTACTCTTAGGTTTAAGTCTAACTCATCGAGAAAGTCTACCACTAGAGGATGGCTAGCTTCTAAAGGTGTGGTTACTAATTGGTCATCAATGACATGGCCTTTCATAGAAATTTGGTTGAAAAACTAAAGGTTGAATTTACTAAGTGCAATGACCCATTAAGTAGTTTGTCCTAAGAAGTTTGAACATGAGATAGTGCAAGGGGTCAATCCTTGCAATGACAAAGGTCCTATGGTTAAGCATATAATGTCTAAGCTTCTAAGAGGTAAACACTACAACCAGGAAAATCTTATCTAAAGGTGTATATCAGACTTTTTAATTGATCAAATTCCTATTGATGTAAAAATAGCCCTTTCTCTATGTTGGTCATTATACTATGCCAATATATCTCCTAAGGCATGGTTAATAGCTACTATGTATAGAAACAAGGGCCTATAGGAATTAGGTGGGATAAATATAGATGGGGATGAAAGGTAGGATTTGAGGGCATCGAAGGCTTCTTGATAGTTAGCATCCCATTTGAAAATTGCATCCCTAGAATCTTAGCAAAGCGTTAACACTTATCAACTAGCTAGGAGATGAATTTAATTTTGCCTTGGAGGCTCCTTAGTTGGGTTAGAGTTTAAGGGGATAACATATGTACTATAACTGATATCTTATTAGGATTGAATTTGATGTCACATTAAGAAAAAATGAATCACAATAGTTTTCCTTTTATAACCCCAAATATGCACTTCTGACGCTTTAGGCATATCTTGCACTCTCTTAGCTACTCAAAGATGCACCTTAGACCTCAAATATGATTTCAATTTAAATACTAATTGAGATAGTCATTGAAATAGTCTTCCATGATGTCATACATCATGTCATAAAATATGTATGTTATGGCTCTTAAATAGGTAGCCCCTGCATTCTTTAGCCCAAAGGGCATGACTTGGTAGCAAAATATTCCCCATGAGTGTTGAATTTTTTTTTGGGTTGGTCCTTAGGAGCAATATTGATCTTATTATAACCTAAAAATCCTTTCATCAGAGATAACATTCCACATCCTATAGTGAAATCGACATTCACATCACAATTTATTAGAAGAAAGTCATCCTTAGGATATATTTTATTTCTATCCCAAAAGTTAGTGAACACTCTAACACTACCTATTTTCTTAGTGATAGGAATAACTTTGGAGACCCATTCAGAATAGTCAATGGCTTTGATAAATCTAACATCAAGAAGTTTTTGGAACTCTTATTTGACTAGTAATGTGACTTTTGAATGCATTAATCATAATTTTTGCTTTTATGGATTTTGTAATAGGAGTGACAACTAGATGATGGACTAGGAAATGATCAAGGCAAGGTATATCAATGTAAGACCAAGAAAACAAGAGCTTGGTGTATTCCTCATTCTCAATCATGATCAGGACCTTGCCTAGCTTAAGGATATTGAGATATTTTAGAGTCCCAATATCGATGCTACAATTTCCTCAATTAGAATACGATATTTATCCTCCAATTGAGGGGAAGTTGGTAGCACTCATAGTATTTATAGATGTGTAGGATCTAAGGTTGGATAATCATTATTGATTTGCTATGAGATAGTGACATTAGCGATTTAGGAAAAAATCCATCAAATTAGAAGTTGTTTTGTGTTAGATAATCTAAGGGACCATCTTGTGGAGGATCACTTAGGATGTCCTCTGACTAATATATGTCTTCATAAACAATCAATGCATGATAGACTAGGATTAGAATATTTACATTGATATATTGGAAAACTTAGATAAGTTAGGATCTACAAGGATCAATGACCCATCACCTTCATCCTCCTCCCAATCCAATTTGTTTACAGAAATGATGATATCTTGGGATACCCTATTACAATGGTTGAATTCCTCTTTGATAGAAGAGAAAGTAGATAAAGGTTGAATACAACTAGAGATATAACTTATGCCATAGTGTCTCGATAAGGCTTCTATCTATAGGGGATATTTAATGCCCTACTCATATAGGCCTAGCCCTTTACATCGATATCCTATATTTGAAAGCATCTACTTAAAAATGGGATATGAGTTTGACAAGAAGCATGAAGTGTACTATCATTTAGTTGGGTAAGGGTTACTACCATGGATTTTCTCCTCATTGGTGATACCAAATTATTTTACTTTAACAACCCAGAACTACCAACCCAATTTTTTTTAATTACAAGTAAAGGTTCATAAGGTAAGAACCCTTCTTGCATTTATATTAGCATTCAAGGCTTCACCACATTTGAGTTCCAAGTTGCTACAAACAAAACTCAATGGATAGGAGTGGCTAACTACTGTATTTTTTTGGGTTCACCTTACTAAACCTACATGTTTAGAAGGATGCCAAAAATGGCCCCCCTACCTTTCCTTTACCCTCCTAGATATAGGACCATATGATTATGGCATAGGGATTGCCATTTAAGTCTCGTATCACTTAAAGGAGGATGCTTATTCCCTAACCTAAATCTAAGTTCATCTAGGTACATTAATCAAGCATAGAGCCTTGGTGCGTAGTTACCACACCTTCGTGGGTTAACTAAAGTCATTTCCACTTCAATGATAACTAACATGATTACCTGATTCTACACAACTGAGGGATCACCACCACTGACTTGTGAATGGTTCACATACCTAATCCTACCCATTCAAGGTGTTAAGATTCACAAGTAATCTAGATATTATATTCATACAAATCTTAGATTTATGAGTTCCCTAGCTATTGCATTATCGTAACTCCTTATAGGGCTCATGGTTACCTAGTTATTGTATTCATGCAACTCCTTCCAAGATTAGATTTTATGGTTTACAAAGGATAATCTAACCACCCAAGGAAAACAAATTCAAAACATAAACCATAAAGTAAGCAATGCACCATACATAATATCAAAGCATTTAATTGAAAAGCTATACTACATATACAAGGATTCCTTTTAACCATAAACCTCATTATGCATTTCCAGAATTCAAAAAAAGCTTTGAATCATAGGTTTAATAAAAATGATGCATGAGCATAATAACCCAAATATTTCTAGTAGCTATTGATAAAATTCAATACTAACTAGCCAAAGTAAAATATTGCTCAAAATTCCACAATGTACAAATTTAATCAATCAAATCTCTCAGCTCTATACAATAGTCAAGTTTCACAAAATTCTAAGGACTATAAAATCCTTTACATAGCTTTTGATTCTTCTATCATAAACAATATACATATCCAGATCTAGAAGAAACATCCATCAAAAGTCTTCCGACCATTTGCAACTAGCATCTTCTTTTTTATGGGGTATCCACCCACTATCTTTGAGTGATACTTTAGGATTAGGGAAGCTCTAAATGTAAAGTATCTTAACATACCTATTATATTTTACAATCCAATATGCACAACAATAATAGATAATTGAAAAACCCACATTCAATAATATCATCATAAAAGAGAATTTCCATACTTCTCTTTTATAATGGTCCCTTAATCCACAAGGATCTCAGGAACCATTATATTGGTTTTTATTTCAAAACCCATTTCTAACAATTATTCTAAAAGAGAATCCCATACTTATCTTTTATAATGATCCCTTAATCCTCAAGGATCTCAAGAACCATTATATTGGTTTCTATTTCAAAACCCACTTTCATAATCCATTACAAAAGCTAACATCATTATCATTTTAATAATTTAACATTCCAAACCAATCCACTTCTTCTTGAAAATATTAAAAAAAAAGAACAATTTCTAAACCCATCTCTCATTAATTCAATATACACTAATAATTTCATTAATAACGAAAGAAAGCCATAACATCAAGGAATAATTTGCATCTTTAACACAAATCTAAGATTCCAATATATTTTCTTTCAAAATAAGAATATCACAAAAATATACCTTTAACATTAATCTAAGGTGTTTCTTTCCTATCATAAAATCTAAGTTCATTGTCCCTAGTTATTTGAATAGCTTTCACTCAAAACAAACTATGTCTAAGATTTAATTAAATAAAAACAAAGCACGAAGCAAAAATCTACACAAAAATAAGAAAATTATAACCAAAGCTTAAGAAAGCTATCGACATAACAGTGATGCAAGTACAAAGTAGGCAAAGGGATCTACCAAATGAAAACATCATGCTCTCACACAACAAAGCTAGTATTCTAGGGGTGGATAAGTTAGAATAAAACCAACCGAAGCACACACATAATGCTTAACTAGCATAGGCAACAACGTAAGGCAAACACAATGCTATACTAAGGCAGGGTGACTACCCAAAGCATGCCTGAAAATTAGACCATAATAGGGTATAAAACAATAAAAAATACCACTAAAAAAATAAGAAGAAACATGAAAATAATAATTGCCCACCCATCATGACCCAAAGGTGATTCCAACCCAAGCACACAACACAAAGGTGATTCCAAACCCAAGAACATAGCATGAACTCAAAACATGATGGGGTTAAACAAGAGATCGATATTACATACAAGCAACTTACTAAAACATACAAGCATTAACATAGAAATACCAAGCACATAAATATATTAAAACATAGTCTAAGCATGGTAATGAAATATATATGTGAATAAAGAGATAATATTCTATAGAAGGAAGGCACTCCAAAAAAAATATGCACCTTTGCTCTAAGCTTTCCAACGTCTTCCTCCACTTGACACTACGTTGCTCCAAAGGTTTTCTTTCCTCCAACATTTTGATCTTGATCTCCCAAAAAGTAACCCTTTCCAATTATTTTTCCCATTCAAATAAGCATCAGTGCCTTCTCATAAAATAATGTATGAGACACTCAAGAGAGTGCCACTCTCAATGCTTGTAATTAAGGTGCCACCTCAGACATATTGAATAAAACGTCTCCAAGGCACTTTAGAAAAGGAGTTGTTCTTTACAACCCACTACTCATTAATTATTTAAGTAATGGTAATTTATATTAATATCAAAGGTTGGTATCAATTTATTAACCTTGATAATATTAATATTTTTTTGGTTGGAAAATAAGGGGTTGTACTTAGGTCCCCCACCCTTGACAAATTACAACTTCTCATCTCAATTGAGATGTTATTGTTAGAAATAGAGTCTATTCCATCATTTGGGTTATGTAAATGTATCTTCCAAGGTACATACTTAGATTACTTTATGTGCAAGTTATCTAGTTACTTCATGCAATGTAATAAATGCACAAGTGTCAATGTGCAAGTTGTATATGTGCAAGTTGTCCCTTGCACAACTAGGTAGAGTGTTGGCCAAGGAACCTGTGTTCCTATATAAGAAAGACCTCATTGTTAGATATAGATATAGAGAGTCGAGGGACATAGTCAGATAGTGTAGCTTAGGGGATAGTATAGTTTTGTGTACTTCACCATCCATTGGTGATGGGTGCAATGTAGTTCAGTAGCTTTATTAATGGAGTGTTCATTTCCTCCATAGCTACATTGTAATATTTTATATGATTTCTATTTACAACATATTTCAGTCATCTAGCATATTTACTTTCTTTCATATTATTCTGCATCTTGTGATTGTTATCTCCCAGTGCTCATTCATCAAAAGCTAATAGTGGTATCAGAGCCACGGTAGATCTAGTCTATGTAGGTCAATAGGGAAACCACCATTATCATTTAGCCTAAGTTTTTTGTCAAACTAACGCATCATTGGACCAACCACTATCAAAATATCTCAGAAGAATCTAGGTGGTAGAATTAGGGAGAGTCACAAAGTTAGGACTGAAAGAAATCTTAGTTTCAAAAATATTGAGATCATTTTTGTCTAGAGTCTTTTCCATAGAGTTGCAAGGAAAACTCGTGAAGACTAGGACTCAACATTCAATCCACTAGATTGACAAATCATCTAGTGAAGATCATCCAGGTTATCTGGAATTTTCTAACTAGTGCCTAAAGTTTCTTTTGTTGTAAAAAATTAATTCTCAGAGGATTGGGACTCCTCCTACGATAGAAATCTAGGAGACTCCAACTTCATTGCTCGAAGGTCGGCGTGCCCTCATAGTGCAGATATTAGTTCATTGTGCAAGAGGAGAATACTACGGAAGAAGACTTCTAGTGAAGGATCATGGTGAAGATAAGAGACTGAAGATCTCCATTGTTGGATTGAAGAACTCCATAGTTGA
This sequence comes from Wollemia nobilis, assembly GCA_028583015.1. Classification (NCBI taxonomy): domain Eukaryota; kingdom Viridiplantae; phylum Streptophyta; class Pinopsida; order Araucariales; family Araucariaceae; genus Wollemia; species Wollemia nobilis. Next base: position 2,584,730 of record JAQPPZ010004166.1, on the reverse strand, counting down.
AGAACAGGCCATAGGAGCCTTGATACAAAAAAATATATAAAAGGCCATAGAAGCCTTGATACTAAAAAGGCCATAGAAGCCTTGATATTGAAAAAGGCCATAGAAGCCTTGGTACTGAAAAAAGGCCATAGAAGCCTTGATATTGAAAAAGGCCATATAAGCCTTGATCCTAAAGAAGAATTCGAAAAGAATATTTGATTCAAAAGTAGACTAAATATTTTAGTACTAATATCTTTGTTGTAGGGAAAGAAGATTCAGTGAGTTGGGAAACTTCCTACAAGAAAGTTAGGAAGAGTATCTTCTTCAGAATCAACTCAGCACCTAAAGCAAAAGTGAAGAGATCAGGAGAAGATCTCATTGAAGAACTTCCAGTCTTGGAAGAAGAAGAAGAAGGACTAGGAGAGTCCTACTCGAAGCTAGAAGTAGTAGAATCAGAAGATCTAGGAGAAGATCTCACCACCAACACTTCCAGGAGCAGAAGGTTGAAGAGAAGGTCTCAAGGAAGACCATCAGAAGCTGCAAGATCAAAGACCTTGAGAAGGTCTCATCGAGCATCCAAAAAAAGGCTAGGAGAGCCTTGTTGAAGATCATCAAGAGAGTTCTTTGGAGAACTCATTGGAGAAATCCACTACCAAGGTGAAGTCCTTGATAGTGAAGGACTTGGGACAATTATCACCATCCGACAACAAGCCCAAGAGGAGAATTTGGCAAGGAGTGCCAAATATGTGAAGGAGAATTTGGCAAGGAGTGCCAAATCCATGAAGAAGAATTTGGCAAGGAGTGCCAAATCCCAGAAGAAGATCCTGCTTGAAGTCAGAATTCGACAAGAAGACTTGAAGATAGAAGAAGCTCACCAAATCTTGGAGATTTGAAGATTACCTCTCACAGCAAGAAGGCACCACTTTAGAGATAAAGACTTCTCCAAATCTATAGTAGAAGGAGGAGAACACAAGAGGAGAACAAGCCACCAAATCCTAGGCTCGTGAAAGAAAGTTTGAGACCATCATTTGGTGAAGAAGGAGTTGTTCAGGACATCCTACAAAAAGTTGCAAGATCCTACTCGAAGCAACAACTTGGTGATTTTAGACACCAAGATCTACATCCTCTACAAAAGTGGGAGAAGAGCTACAGAAAAAGGTAAGCAAATTTTGGTGCAAGTAGATTCATTAATTGGATTACTTATCAGATTTATTAGAGCACTTGAATTTGGATTAAAGTTGCAAGAAGAAAATTAGATTACAGTCTTCTAAAGTGCAAAAGGAAAAAGGTTATTTTTAAGGATTTATTTGCACATTTATTAGGAGTTGATTAGATTTCAGAATTGCTTCTATCAACTACCTATCATCTACTTTGGAAAAAGAAAAAAAGACTAAGTCCTACAATACTAAATTGTAGTGAAATTGCAGAATAATTATTGAAGGTTCATTTTAGATTATTCTTGATTAGTTGTAGTAAATTTGATTAAGTGCATTATCTTGAGAGTTGATTGGAGTGATAAGGTGAAATTGTTAGTGCATTAAAAGTAAATTATTAGATTTATTTTGCACTATTATACTACTCTCAAAAGAAATTAGATTTGTGTTTTTGAAAGGCACAAAATCTGATTTGTATCAAGTGTCTAAAGACACTATTGAAGCACAAAAATCTGCAACACATAGTGGCCAAGTGAAGCCACCAATAAGGTTAGAATCCTCCAAAATCTGGAGAAGAACTTAACTAACCAAAAATAGAAATAGAAGCTTCAAATATTGAGACTTGGTGAGTCTCAAATCCAAAGCATTACAAGGTTAGATGCAAGGAAAGAAAGTGCAGAAAATTGCATCAATTGAAAAGCTTCTATCTACTATTATTTAAGCTTGGATTTGTTATCAAAGTGTCCAAGAAAAAAGGGAAAGGTGTGTCTACTCATAAAAGACAACCTCAAAACCCTTGTATTGCAGGAAAAATCTGCCACAAAACCAGAATTTCAGATCTGGAAATAGAGTGCAAAAGAAGGTACATTAAAAGAAGCCTTATATACAATTTATAATACATTTTATTGCACTACTCTAATCTGGTTTTTACAGCAAAAGAGCAGATTTGAAAGTGCCACAAAAGGGCACATTAACTATAGGGTAAATCAGCCAAGGAAGGTCGAACGTCAACACTCTTCTTCCCAAGCAAAAGGAGCCACTCAAAGGGCTCATCTTGGATGTACGAACCTGCAAAATCAAAGCTCATATCAGGCTATCATCGAGCTACATTTACGTAGACAAAAGAGTGCACATCTACTTCTAAAAGACATCAAAAATCTACAAAGGATTCAACACGATTGGAGGCATAAAAGAGAAGGAGCAAAGGTGTTACATTCAAGGTCTTTAACTTGGAGAAGACCATCCACCAAAGGAAGCTCCAAATCAACGTTCAAAGCTCCATAGCGCATCATCAATCCACCTACAGAAGAATAGCTTGCTTGCTGCCCAAGAAACGTAGCAAAGCAAAGGAATGGTATACAAAAGGGTTTGAGGAGTTATAATCTCCATCTTCAAAGATGTTACAGGGAAGGACTTCATGCAGAGAGTTTGAATACCACTTGGCATAAAAGACATCATTCCTCTCTCAACGCTCAAGAAACCTCATGTAGGAGTTACAATGAAGTGGTGACACTTGGTATCCTCCACAAGCTTCACATAAGTGCCCATACGTTACAGTTTGATTCAAGAGCATTGAACAAGAATTTGGGATGTTACAGAAGGAAAGGAGCACTCATTTGTAATGGGTGTGACACATGTCACAAAGCCCATGATTATTCATCCATAAAAGGTATTCAAAGTCCAAAGTTCAATAGGGAGTGAAGCATGATCAAAGACATCCGAAGCGCAGCATGGAAGGAAGGAAGAAGGAGCATTAAAGGCTCCTAGTATTGAAGGTCAAACCTTCCTATTTTTATAGTGCCTACGTACCAACATTGAAGACAAGCAACTCCAAGGTATCTCCATTGATTCTAGCACCAAAGGTGACACTTATATTGTTGTTATATCCAACCGTAGAAAGCATCGAATAGTGAGGAGATTTAGCATCCAAAAAGGTAAGGTTTAATCCCATTTTATTATTGCTTTCATATTTGGAGATATAAGGGTTATAAACTAAGGTTAAAACTTAGATTTTGAAAGCAAAATCTATAAGGGATAACTTATCTAATTGAATTAATATTTGCAATTTAACCTAGGAGAAATAAGGAATTCTACTTGGATTAAATTATTTAACATTTTGCAAATATTATTATTTTTCTAATTTTCCAAACTTGGGAGCCACAAGGGTTACTACATCAAATTTAATTTATTGGAAATTAGAAATAATCCAAGGGATATAAAAAGAGGTTATTAGGGTTTTTACTAAGGTTGGATAATTATATTTTTCTTGTCTCAAATCTTCTAAAAAGGGACAAAAGAATTCCAACATTAAAACCTCTTCAAAAATTGAAAAGTGCTTAGTTCAATTAGGAGTAATAAGGTGTTAAGAAGTTGATTTTTGATCTTTACAAAATTTGTACAAAATCAACCAGAATTGAACTATATTTTTACAAAAGCACTATATCATACTCCAAAATCATTAGGGAGTCATAAGGCATTCTACAAAACTTGATAACAATAATATTTGTCTAAGATTATCAAGTTGGGAAGATATAAGCTTTCTTCAAAACCTAAAATTAGGTGTTCATACTCTCATCACTAGGGAGACATAAGGTAGCCTACAAACCTAAGAATCTATAAAGGTTTTATCAAATCAAGCTTATATACTTCAACTAGGGATCATATATCCTAAAACTTGGGAGCTATAAGGATGTCTACTTCCCAAAATACCTATAAGAATAATTGCTTCAGAAAAGAAAAAGCCAGTGCCATAAAACTTGGGATCATGAATCTACTCAAGAAATCGGAAGGAAAGTTAGATCTAACTTCAAAAGTAATCCATAGTGAAGCCTTAGAAGATAATTTTGATACTATGGAATGCTATCTTCAAACCCATCTCAATGAAGCAATTGACAATGGAAAAAGTGATATTTCACTTTCCTTAGACTTTGTGAGCATATTATACATGGCACTGCTCACATATAAACACTACAAGGCAGAAAATGAAGAACAAAAAGGATTGATAGAATTACTCAAAAAGAAGTCAGAACTTGATGAATCATATCTAGAAAAGTTTTTTCAATCCTCATGCAGCATCAACACTTCCTGTTCTACTAACTCAAAATCTTATCATGATGCCTTAAGTGGTTGTTCAAAAACTTCTGTACAGATTAAAGATAGGAAAGGAGAATCTTCCTCACAAGAACCAAGTAGCAACTCAACCTCCTATGAGAGCACATAAACCAGAATCAAAGGCAAAGCTAGAGATGAAGAAGAAGACATAGCAGATAAAGGAGGAATACAATGCAAAGTCAATTGAAAGAAGAAGCTTCAACTACAGCTTACTCTGCATCATATGAAGACACAAATTACCTGTTGAACCTGAATACAAAGAATGCAGAGGAAGAGTACGAAGATCAAGCTGAAGATGATGAAGAAGATCCATATTGAAGACTAAAGTCTTCAATACCCAAATAATGTAATACATGGGGTGTTAGAAATAGAGTCTATTCCATCATTTGGGTTATGTAAATGTATCTTCCAAGGTACATACTTAGATTACTTTATGTGCAAGTTATCTAGTTACTTCATGCAATGTAATAAATGCACAAGTGTCAATGTGCAAGTTGTATATGTGCAAGTTGTCCCTTGCACAACTAGGTAGAGTGTTGGCCAAGGAACCTATGTTCCTATATAAGAAAGGCCTCATTGTTAGATATAGATATAGAGAGTCAGGGGACATAGTCAGATAGTGTAGCTTAGGGGATAGTACAGTTTTGTGTACTTCACCATCCATTGGTGATGGGTGCAATGTAGTTCAGTAGCTTTATTAATGGAGTGTTCATTTCCTCCATAGCTACATTGTAATATTTTATATGATTTCTATTTACAACATATTTCAGTCATCTAGTAGATTTACTTTCTTTCATATTATTCTGCATCTTGTGATTGTTATCTCCCAGTGCTCATTACATCAAAAGCTAACAATTATAGCTAGAAACCTACATCATTTTACATAAACTATTTGAATTCTTGATTTTCATATTCTTGATATTTTTAATTTTTTTTATGAATACAAATATTCCATAATTTAGCATCCTTATTGAAATTTTCTATAGCAACCTTCATGGTACAAAACTTCACCTCTACTATCTATGCATTGCGTCTTAGTAGAGTAATATCTCCAAAACATCACACTATCATAGTCCACTTTAACAAATATGGATTGCTGGTTTCCTTCCTAAAACACAAGTGCAACCACAAAAATTATAATAAATAGTTTATATAAAAACACATTATTGTTACAAAATAAAGCAAATATTACCAATGGAAAACATTAAAGTAAATCTTAATCATTAATTGATTTAGGCAATCAACATTTTCTTGTTAGCTTCAACTAAACTTACTACTTCCTCTAACCGTGGAAAGGAGAATTTAACTTCACATTACTCAATAAAAACCCTTCTATTGGATAGCCTATCTGCACATTTATTTATTTTCCTTAATGTATGTGTAAATATGATTTCTTCAAACTCTTTAGCAAGATCTTGAATTTCTAAAATTATCTCTTGTATGTTCCATGGAGCCTTAGCTTTCCTCAAACTTGCATTTATTACTATGAGAGAATTTACTTTCATCTATATTACATTCCATTTCATTTGTTTACATATATTTAACCCTTCTAAATCCACCCAAGCTTCAACTTCATTATTTGTATTAAATCCACTATCAAAAGTGTAATGAGATAAAATATCTCTTCTATTATTTCTAATTATTCCTCCTCCTGTTGGTCCTAGATTTCCTTTAGATGCTCCATCAAAATTCAATTTAACCCACTCCACATTTGGTGGTTTCCACTTTATATTCTTTGCCTTCTTTTTTCTTCTCTTGTACCCAACATCATAATTCCTTTTAATGACTTGACTCCATATATCAAGGCGCTCTACTTCCAAATTAGGGACTGGGTGAGTTGATAGGGTTGGTTTAGACTCCTCTATGGCTAAACATATATTCATTTTCATTACCTTTAAACTACTTTCCTTTCCTTTAAATATTCTTTTATTTATTTCTAGCCATACAATCCAAAGTATTGTATCTTTTGATATATCCCATATTATCTATAAAATCTCACTTTTAAAAGTGCTCTGCCATTGCTTTAACCAATCTTCAATTCTGGTATTCATCAACATGCATTTACCAAACATATTAAGAATCCAGTACCATAGATTCTAGACTATTTAGAAATGTCCCAAGAGATGGTATATACTCTCCTCATTTTTACATGAACACATTGAGAGGGGCCATGAAAACCCTTTTTCATAAGTTTATCCCAAGATAAAATTCTTTTATGACCTACTAGCCAAACAAACATTTTGATTTTAGGAATGCTTGGGCTATACCAAATATTTCTCCATATTCTAGTGATATAATTATTTTATTAGTGTTGTACATTATATCCACTTCTTGTGTATTCTCCTAAGCTATTCAACTCCAAAATCAATTTATTTTTGGCTCACTTAGGAATAACCATAGTTTTTATCTTTCTACTCAATTTCCTCCTAGCACCAATGTCTTCTGTACTTGTAAAAAAATCTTTTTTCCATTTGTATCTTCCTTCCTGATCCTTGTACAAAATGTTTGAAACACTATCACCATATTTATCTTCAATAAATCTCATCTAAGGTTTCAAAATTGGATCTAAATTGAGTGGTTTTTTATCACACTAAATAGATTTTTTTCTCCAATTCCCACCACCCATCTAAAATATTTAATCATAAGATCAATATATTTTTTCAACCATTCCAAAGAGTAGAACCATTTGGTAGAGAGAATGCAGTAAATATTAAACCTAGGTCATTGGGATTAACATAAGTACTTAGAATAATTCTTGCCCATTGTCTTTGAATGTCTTTGTACAATCTCCAGATTACTTTTCCACTAAGAGCTAAGTTTACATTTGTAAGAACTCTTAAACCGAGACCTCATCTATTTTTATCATCACACACCTTGCTCCATTTCACCAAAGGAAATTTCCTTTTACCATGTAAACCTCACCATAAAAATGATTACGTAATATAGATTATACTTTTTTCAACTGGTTTTGGCATATAATACAATGACATATAATATGTTGAAATGGCCTGTAAGACTGAATTATTTTTTTTTTTATGTTTGCTTGATAAAAATGGGTTGTACTCGGGTCCCCCACCCTTAACAGATTACATCTCTCTTCTTTAGATCTTGAGATTTTACAAATAGATACACTTCTCATCTCAAATGAGATGCTATAGTTAGAAACATACATCATTTTACATAAAATGTCCGAATTCTTGATTTTCATTTTTTGGATCTTTTCAAATGTTTGTATGAATACAATTACTCCAGAATTTAGCATATTTCTTGACATTTTTCTATATATCCTTCACAATTCCAAATATTCACCTCTACTATCTATGCCTTGCATCTTAGTATAGTAATATTTCCAAAACATTGCACTAACATAGTCTGCTTTACCAAATCTGGATTGTTAGTTTCCTTCTTGAAACACAAGTGCAACCACAAAAATTACAATAAATAGTCTAAATGAACAAACATTATTGTTACAAAATAAAACAAATATTACCAATGGAAAACATTAAAGTAAATCTTAATCATTAATTTATTTAGGCAATCAAATTTTTTTTTCAACTTTAACTAAAATTTCTACTTCCTCTAACCATGGAAAGGAGATGTTAACTTCATGATCCTCAATCAAAAACCCTCTATTGGCTAGCATATCTGCACATTTATTTCCTTCCGTTAATATATGTGTAACCCCGATTTCTTCAAACTCTTTAGAAAGATCTTGAATTTCCATAATTATCTCTTGTATGTTCCATGGAGCCTTTACTTTACTCAAAATTGCATTTATTACTATGAGAGAATCACCTTCCATCCAAACTCTATTCAATTTCATTTTTTTATATATATTTTTAACCCTTCTAAAGTTGCCCAAGCTTTAGCTTCATTATTTGTCTTAAATCCATAATTGAAAGCATAATGAGACAAAATATCTCCTCTATTATTTCTAATTATTCCTCCTCATCCTAATGCTCCTGGGTTTCTTTTAGATGCTCCATCAAAATTTAATTTAATCCACTTCACATCTGGTGGTTTCCACTTTATATTATTTACATTATTTTTGCATCTCTTGTACCCAACATCATAATTCCATTTAATGAATTGATCTATCAAGACTCTCTACTTCCAAATTAGGGATTGGGTAAGTTGATAGGGTTGATTTAGACTCCTCTATGGCTAAACATATCTTCTTTTTCATTTTTTTTTTTCCTCGAAAAAAAATCATAATTTCTATTTCACCAGAAAAAGAGATTACATTGTGTAGTTGCCCAAGGCAAGCTGTAATAATCAGGCAGGAATAAAACAGTCTGTCCCCACCTAAATTTTCTTAGTACCATCAAGGAAGGGCTAAGAGTTAAAAAAATCCCCATAAGACCTCTACACAGAGGTGTCTATAAAGCTCAGCTACTTTGTCTACAATGAAAAAACAGAGAGGAAGAAGACTGCCTCCCAAATTTTTTTATTTTTATTTTTATTTTTTATTTTTTATTTTTTTATTTTTTATTCTCGAAAGAGAGATTACATTGGAAAGTTGCCCAAGGCAAGCTGAAATAATCAGGCAGGAAGAAAAACCAGAAAGGAAGAAAAACGAAATCTGCCTCCCGAGAATTTTTTTTTTTTTTTTTTTTACAGTGGAAAGTTGCCCAAGGCAAGCAGAAAAAATCAGGCAGGAAGAAAAACCAGAAGGGAAAAAAATGAAATCTGCCTCCTGGCATTTTTTTTTTTTTTTGGGTTAATAATCGAGCAAAGAAAATGATGTTTCTTGGATAAGCACCCCATCCTTTATTTCCTTCAGCTCCCATCTTCCTTGCGCCAGCTGCAGACCTTCCTTTGACAAAGCATCCGCCCCAGAGTTGAGTTCTCTATAGATATGAGTGTAGGATATGGGGTTTACGACATCTACCAAAATGTTTACTTGTTGAAAATTTGGCTGCAAAGTTAAGTTCTCCATTCTGAACATTTTCTTCATCCAGTTGATGACCAGCAAGGAGTCACCTAAAACTTGGAGTTGTTGAACATGGTAGTCCAGAGCAGTTTTCAGGAGTAACTTCAAGGCAATTAATTCGGCATAGTTATTTGTGCCCCCTCCAAGGCCAGCCTTAAACTGAATGAAATGAGAATCCTTAAGAAAGAGGATTCCCCCTGCCCCACACATAAGAGGGGTGCCTTGACAAGCACCATCAAAAAAATCCCAAGGAGTTGTTTTGATGATATTGGCTGCTTTCGTTTTTCTTGGATATCTTCTTTTTCATTACCTCTAAACTTCTTTCCTTTCCTTTAAATATTCTTCTGTTCCTTTCTAGCCATATAGTCCAAAGTATTGTATCTTTTGATATATCCCATATTATCTGTAAAGCCTAACTTTTATAAGTGCTTTGCCATTGATTTAACCAATATTCAATTCTTCTATTCATCACCATGCATTTACCAAATATATTAAGAATCTATTACCATAGATTCCAGACTACTGAGAAATTTCCCAAGAGGTGGTCAATACTCTCCTCCTCCTTATTACATAAAACACATTTAGAGGGGCCATGAAAACCCCTTTTTATAAGGTTATCCCAAGATAAAATTCTTCTATGACCTACTAGCCAAACAAAGATTTTAACTTTAGGAATGCTTGGGCTATCCTAAACATCTCTCCAAATTTGAGCGATATTATTATTATGTTGGTGTTGAACATTATATCCACTTCTTGTTGTGTATTCTCCTAAGCTATTCAACTCCCAAATCAATTTATCCTTGGCACCCCTCGAAATAATTGTAGTTGTTATATTTCTACTCAATTGCCTCCTAGCATCAATGTCTTGTATACTTGTAAAAAAATCTTCTTTCCATTTGTATCTTCCTTCTCGATCCTTGTACAAAATGTTTGAAACCCTATCACTGTATTTGTTTTGAAGCAATATCATTCAAGGTTTCAAAATTGGATCTAAATTGAGTGGTTTTTTATCACACCAAGTATCCATCGAAATAGAAAATTTTCCTCTAGTTCCCACCATCCATATTAAACCTTTAATCATAATATCAATAGATTTTTTTAAACCATTTCAAAGAGTAGAACCATTTGGAAGAGAGAATGCAATAAATATTAAACTTGGGTCATTGGGATCAACATACTTAGAAGAATTCTAACCCATTGTATTTGACTCTCTTTGTATAATCTCCAGATAAATTTTTCCCTAAGAGCTAAGTTTACATCTATAAGGGCTCTTAAATCAATACCTCCCCTATTTTTGTCATCACACAACTTGTTCCATTTCACCAAAGAAATTTTCATTTTATCATGTAAACCTGACCATAAAAAGGATTGCATAATAAAGATTAAACTTTTTTCAACTAACTTTGGCATAGAATACAAAGACATAATATATTGGAATGGCTTTTAATACTGACTAAACTGCACTCTTCCTGCTAATGATAACCATCTACCTTTCCAAGCTGGAATTTTATTTTGGACTTTACTAGTAACTGGATTCCATAAATCTATCCTCATTCTCCCCTCAAATAAAGGCATCCCTAGATAATTTTTTGGAAAATTTATCTCCTCCATTTGAAGTAACCTGCAAATTCTTGCTTTGATATTAGTTGGAGTGTTAAGAAAGTAAATTTTGGATTTTGTGCTATTAACTTTTTGCCCTGAATTTCTTTTGTATTCCTTTAAAAATTTATTCAAAGCTCTGGCCTCATTTATCCTTGCCCTTCCAAAAAGGGTTGTATCATCTATAAACTGTTTATGGGTGATGTTGTCGATGTTATTACTAACCTTAAATCCACTTATAAACCCATATTTATAAGCCTTCTTTAAATTCCTACTCAAAACCTCTTCCCAATCAATTTCAAATTCTAGGAGATTTATATCCTGAGACTGCTATTGACGAAATCAACAATCCTGATCCTATTTCAAACTCTTCCTCGGATCTAATGGAAGTCCAACAAGAAACTTTTTCTAAACCTTTGACTGTTAATCCCTCATCTCCGACTACTTTCAATGAAGACCAACCTCTGGTTGATGAAGTTTCCATCCCTTCCTCCTTTTTTGAGCCATCTAGCCCTGTTGTTCAGAAAATATCTACCAACAATTTCAGCCCCAAAATCACTAGAAGCCAGAAGAAATCTCCTATTGATTGTGGAACAAAAAAAATAGGGGAAGGCCTTCCAATTATGATCAATGGAAGCAAGGCGTAAATGATGATATTGCTAACGGAGTACAAAAAACTTTGTTTTCCACTGGTATTAACCTATCCAAGGAAGAATCAAAGTGCACCAAACCTCCCCAAACGTATGGAAAGGGAGGCAAAAGAACCTCTAAATATTCCAAATGAAGATCCTCTCATGGAATGTGAGAGGCATTAATGGTATAGCAAAATAGAAGTTAGCTAAATCATTAAGGAAAGAAATCAGACCTACTATTTTTTTGATTCAAGAAACCAAGGTTAGTGAGCCCCTTGATAAGAAGATACGTAATCATATTTGGAAGAATTGTGAATTAATTTCTTGCAATGCTAAAGATGCTTTTGTAGGCCTAATGTATTTATGAAACCCAAACATTATGGAAGGAAATCTCATTCATTCCAATGATGAGATGATGAGCATCCCATTTTTACAAAGATAATAATTCACCCTAGGTTCTTACCAATATATATGCACCCAATTCCATTTCTGGGAGGTCTCGTATGTGGGGTAACTTGTCTTCTATCAGAAGTACCTTTCCAAACCTTCCATGGATCCTTGTTGGAGACTTTAATACCCCTCTATTTCCTTTCAAAAAAATTGGAGTTGTCGGCTCCTTTTCCAAAATTATGGAGGGTTTTCAAGAATTTATCAACGAATAGAATTTAATTGATGTAAATCTAAAAGGAAATCAATTTACCTGGAAAAATCAAAGGTGTGGTCCTCAACTAATTCAAGTCAAACTAGACAGGGTATTATTTTAACAAGAAGCTATTGGCATTTGGGGGGATGCAAATCTTCAATCCCTTCTCAAAATTGGTTTTGACCATATTCCTATCCTTTTAGACACCAATAATCCCAAAAATTTCAAAAATCCTTTCAGATTTGAAGCTATGTGGATGTTACATCCTGATTTCAAAGAGAGGATCAATCAATGGTGGCAATATGATGTTCAAGGAACCCCTTCCTTTGTTTTGGCCTAGAAACTTAAGACTATCAAAGAAAATATAAAAATATGGAATAGAGATATCTTTGGAAATCTCTTCCAGAACAAACATGATATCAAGAACAGGTTAACCATAATAGAAAAAGAGAGCCAAGAAATAGGATATTATTCTACTAAGGTGATAAGTGAAGAAAGGAACTTATTAGCTCAATACCACAATATCCTTCAATGTGAGGAAACTTTTCGAAGACAGAAGTCTCATGACCTTTGGCTTAAGAAAGGAGATTCCAACATAAAATTCTTTCATGTTTCTACTATGAGACACCAAAGTAACAATAGGATCAAAGAAATTCATAGCCAAGATGGAAGGACTATTAATGATATCAAGGAAATCAGAGCTGAAGGGATAGCTCTGAAGAACACAAGCTTATACTGAGAGGGGGGAACATTATAAGACCACTTTTTACTTTTCTTTCCCAAACAATATTAATAAATATAATAAATGACAATATCAATAGCAATAACCAAAGAAATGCATGCATCATCACACATAATAGAGACACATATTTAACGTGGTTCACCCAAAGATGACTACCTCCATGGAGAAAATATTTCTTCTAAATATTTCTCAAATAATCTTTTGGGAATCCTTCTCAATTATAATGTTTATGGACCTCTGTCCAAAGGATATGTTGATCCCCTAAATCTAGTTTGTGTATCTCTATCCATAGGAGAACTCATTATCCTTTGCTCTGGCTGGTGATCCTCTAGAATACACTACCTCCACTACACTGACTGTGGATCTCTCTCCACTTGAAAACTCTTGTCCTTACTCAAAATACCTATCCTCAATGTCTTGGCTGATGTATCTCTATCCACTGGAGACTCTGTCCTCTTTGCTCTATCACCTCCAAAGCTTTGCTCAATAGATTCACTCAGAACCTTCTCAAATATGCTCAACAGGTCCACTTAGAACCTACTCAAATCTAATCAATAGGTCCACTCAGAACCTGCTCAAATTTGCTCAATAGGTCCACTCAGAACCTGCTCAAATCTACTCAATAGGTCCACTCAAAACCTGCTCAAATCTGCTCAACAGGTCCACTCAAAACCTACTCAAATTTTCTCAATAGGTCCACTCAAAACTTGCTCAAATATGCTCAACAGGTCCACACAAAACCTGCTTAAATATGCTCAATAGGTCCACACAGGACCTGATCAAATCTGCTCAAAATGTTGACACAAAACCTATCCAAATCTGCTCAACAAGCTCACACAGAACTTGTCCAAATATTCTCAACAATCTCACACATAACTTGTCCAAATATGCTCAATAAGTTCTCTCTAGGAATTTCTCAAATCTGCATTGCAAGCTTCCACAAAAGCTCACACAAAAATAGTCCACAAGCCTTCTCAAAGACTTACCTCAAATTAGCTTAACAAGTCCACATAGAACTTGTCCAATCTCATAGAATCATAAAGAGAATTTTTAGAGACTCAATATGTTCTATACTCAATGCTCAATCACTTTCTCAACTCAATATCATAGAAGCATAAAGAGAATTGTTAGAGACTCAATATGTTCTATACTCAATACTCAATCACTTTCTCAACTCAATCTCATAGAAGCACAAAGAGAATTGTTAGAGACTCAATATGTTCTATACTCAATGCTCAATCACTTTCTCAACTCAATCTCATAGAAGCATAAAGAGAATTGTTAGAGATCCAATATGTTCTATATTCAATACTCAATCACTTTCTCAACTCAATATCATAGAAGCATAAAGAGAATTGCTAGAGACTCAATATGTTATATTCTCAAAGCTCAATCTCAACTTAAATCGAAATATAGAATAGTTTGTTGTATGGAACTTGAACAACCACTACATGCATCCACTTGACTAGGCTCAATCAACTCTACTCAACCAATCACTTCAAGAAACAACCTTTTCTCTCAAACCCTAGTCCAAGCATGTATCACCCAACTCAAAATATTTCCAACAATGCCCAACAACAAATCTCACATAACAATGATACTCATGTTCTTTCCAAACCCTAACTCAAGTTTTTCACACAAACAATGGCTTCAACAACAAATCTCACATAACAATGATACTCATGTTCTTTTCTAATTCAAGTTCAAGTTCTTTGCATAACCCATTTGCTTCAACAACAATGCTAATAAGACAAGGTTTTAATCACAACTCTCAATTAAGAAAACCTTGAAGCATAAACTCAAAGTACTTCACTCAACCAATGGTCTAAACAATAATGCTTATCAAACAAGGTTTAATCACAACTCTCAATCCAGAAAACCTTGAAGCATAAAATCAAAGTACTTCATTCATCCAATGGTCTAAACAACAATGCTTATCAAACAAGGTTTAATCACAAATATCAATCTAGAAAACCTTGAAGCATTAACTTGACCACTTTCAAAAAGGAAACCCTAATCAAATCCTTTTCACTCCAAACTTAATTTTCAATCAAGCCAATCACCTAACTCAACAAAGAAGAATTTTACCCATAAATTTTCTTGAAGAGTAGTTGCCCTTACAAATATGCCACACTCACAATTACTTATTTGACAAACTCAATAAGTGTTAGAGGATAATTTTTATATCACAAAAATAATATCACAATTACACCTTATCACTCCAACTTAAACAATAAGCAATATCCTCACAATAATCACAAAACCCTTTATTCAAAATAACATACAACCCACAAAGTCTTAACCTTTCAATATTCCACAATAGCAAAATTTAAGACTTGAAAATAAAAATAGAATTCTCCTTATAACTCCTAATGGTATTATTCAACTACCAACCTTTATTACAATGCAAAGACTTCAACCACCAAATACCTTATTGTTGGCAATTTGAGTTATTTTGTGTTGTCATTGATGTCACATGGATCACATTGAGTTTTGGTGGCAAAAGCACTTCATAAATAATTATTTATGATAGTTTGGAGGGCAAGGATATATACAGGGTTTTGTTGCACAAGAGGCATATAATATTTATTTTTTAAATATTATATTAATGGTTTTTATTAAAACCAATGGTAAAGGTTTTTATTAAAACCAATGGTAAAGGTTTTTATTAAAACCAACGACAAGGGTTTTTATTAAAACCGACGGAAAGGTTTTTTTATTAAACCCAATAGAAAGGGTTTTCATTAAAACAACTATGCTAAGACTTCTCAAAATTATGATGGATGAAAATATTTTTCCAATAAAACCTAGGTGCAAAAAGTTTCATGGCGAAATTCAAAAGAATGAAGGAGATATCCCAATTCAAAGTTAAGAGGTGAATTATTAAATTTTTATTTAATAATTCTAAGGTCTAAAGTTGAATTACATTATCCTCCAACGTGCAAAGGTTAGGGTGAAAAATCAAAAAAATTTGACGTCATTCGAAGGCATGGAAAGGCATAAAAATTAGAGAAAACTTAATTTGTTTCATGGGTGTGGCTAAGGTGAAGATATAGCGCATGAGAGAGAGTCTTCGAAAGAGGAGCAGCGAAGAAAGAAGGATAAATAAATTTTGATTTGAGAGTAAGGTCAAGCGAACAGTGCGGGAAAGTGACGTCACAGAGGACTCCTTAGCACAGTTGGTATCTCACGAACTTTGCACAAGGCAGGTTCATTGTTCGAATTCCTCCAAGGGCAAAGTATTTTTGCTAAGGAAGCAAGATCGAGTTTAAGATTTGAGTGCAAGTTAAAGTTGGGTGTTTGGGATTAAATCCCAACGTGGGCCAGCATCAACGTGGTAAGTGCTTCACAACGCTAAGCAAGAGGAACGGAGTTCGACTCTCGTGAAGGTGTGAAGGCGCATTAGTTTTGGCAATCAACTTTGGCAAAGATGATTTTGAAGGTTTCAAAGGCAACGAATTTCATAAAAGGTATTTATCACTAAGCGCATGGTAATATTTGATATTCCAAAGTTTTTGGTGCATTAAAATCATTTCTGCCATAACTAGGGAGTCATAAGGTATTTGTTGGAAATAAATGATTGTTGTGTGTGCTTAGGGAGATATAAGGTGTTGATATATTATTTGTGATTGTTGTGTGTACTTAGGGAGTTATAAGGTGTTGAGTTAAATAATTGAAATTGTTGTGTGTACTTGTGGAGTTATAAGGTGTGAAATTAAATAAATAAAAGTATAGGTGCTTGTTGTTTATGTTAATGAAATTAGGGAGTCATAAGGTTGTAAAGTGTTGAACTTGTATATGTCCTAGTGCATGATTTGATTATGAAATTAAACTAGGAACTTGAGACCTAGTTAATTGCTACCTTGAGTTAGAAGACATGCACATGAGTTATGGTTTGAATTTGAAGACAAATTGCTTGATTATGTGCCTTGGCTATTGAGAGGAAGTGGATGGATTAGAAATCAATTTTGTGGATAAAATTGATGTTTGAGTTCCATGATTGCTTTAGTGGAGTTCATTGAGAGTATTGCCATTATTGAGGAGGTTTTTGCTATTGCTTTGAGGAGATTATTGTTGATTACTTGTTAAGTCCATTGCCACTATTTGAGACCATTTAGGAGATCATTTGCTAGTCACTTGTGGATACATTTGTATTTCATTTGAGGATATCATTGTTGGCTATTTGAGAGCTCTTTGCTTGAGGGAGTTGTGCTTGTTTCTTGAGAGCTTATTGACATTGCATGAGGAAGATATTATTGAGAACCTATTGCTATCACTTATGGATATTGTCCTTGGTTGGTTGAAGTCCTCATTGTTATTTCTTGGAGAGGTTTTCATTAGAGAGCTCATTTGCCATACATTTGAGAGTACATTGTTGAGCATTGTTGTTATCCATTTGAGAGTACATTGTTGAGCATTGTTGTTATCCATTTGAGAGTATATTATTGAGCATTGTTGTTATCCATTTGAGAGTACATTTTTGAGAATTGTTGTCATCCATTTGAGAGTACATTGTTGAGAATTGTTGTCATCCATTTGAGAGAGTATTTGTCATACATTGTTGAGATCATTGTTGAGCATTGTTGTCATCCATTGGAGAAGTACATTTGCCATTCATTGTTGAGCACATTGTTGAGTACTATCATCATTCATTTGTTATCCATTGTTGAGTTCATCATTGAGCCTTGCCTTCATTGATTTGTGGTTGAGATTTGAGTGCTACTTAAGAGTCATTGGTTGAGCCTTTGGGAAGGCATTTGGGACAGAATTTTTGGACAGATTTGAGACAACTTTTGTGCATGATTGGTTGAGCCTTTTGGAAGGCTTTTGGGACAAAATTTATGGAAAAATTTGAGATAGCTTTTGTGCATGATTGGTTGAGCCTTTGGGAAGGCTTTTGGGACAAAATTTTTGGATATATTTGAGACAACTTTTGTGCATGATTGGTTGAGCCTTTGAGAAGGCTTTTGGGATAGATTTGTGGATAAATTTGGGATAGCATTTGAGCAGGATTGTTTAAGCCTTTTGTGAAGGATTTGAGGACAAATTTGGGACAACATTTGAGCAAGATTATTTGAGCCTTATGAGAAGGCTTTGAGGCAGAGTTGAGAGCTATGACAGAGACAGGATAGAAACAAAAAACACATCAACACCAGTTGCCTAGCTGAGAAAATCAATGGATAGCCTAGTTGAGTAGATCAGTTGAGAGCCTAGCTGATCAGATCAGTGGATAGCCTAACTAAGTAAATCAGTGGATAGCCTAGCTGATTAGATCAGTGGATAGCCTAGTTGATTAGATCAATGGAGAGCCTAGCTGAGCATATCAATGGATAGCCTAGCTGAGAAGATCAGTGGATACCCTAGCTAAGTATATTAGTGGATAGTCTAGCTAAGCAGATTAGTGGAGAGCCTAGCTGAGTAGATCAATGGATAGCCTATCTGAGCAGATCAGTGGAGAGCCTAGCTGAGTAGATCAGTGGAGCCCGCCTGAGAAAATCAGGATAGCCTAGCTTTGAGCAGATCAAATTAATCATTTGTATTGGGATAAGAATCCCTATTTCTTTGCAAAATATTATAAGGAGAATATCTTGTGGACTACCCCACATTGGGGGAACCACGCTAAATCTTGTGTCTCAATTGTGTGTGATGATTTGTGCACTTGCTTACTATTGATATCTATGTTATTAATGCACACTACTATATTTGGTTATTGCAATTGAAGACACTAATTGATATTGGTTTGGAAAGAAAGTAAAAAGTGGGCGCTATACTGTTCACCCCCCCTCAGTATAATCTTGTGTTCTTCACTTATACCTCCAACTTAGGCATTAATAAAATAAAACATAAAAATATACCTTTGACTTTGGAGAGTTCCAAAATCTCAACGCAGCCCACACAAACGTCTTTGCTCATGATGCAAACCACCACACGAGATACAAGCTCGTTGGGAAGGAAGAAGCACCACGTGCTTCAACACCCCTTCCTTGCCTTGCAAAATGTATGCGCCTAACGATTGGCACCTTCAACGCATCCACCAAAAGCTTGCAGCCCACTTGCCACTAGGCCAAGGTGCCTTTTTGGCTTCCAACTAATCAACACACTTGCTTTTGTTTCCTTTCGCCGTCAAGTCAAACATGAATTTTGCAATTGTATCTCACAATATCTGCATTTCATTCGTATGCTTTCTCTTTCCAATTCGAGCAAGGAAGATTTGGAAATCAACTTTGGGCATGGTATTTATATGCATTTCCACTAAATCAAAAACGTTGACTCTTCCCTTTGGCTTCTATGATGTCAACGAAAATAAAATTTGTCTTGTTTAAAAACTTTAAATCCAACATTTGGATTTATTAAAATATTCTTTGGTATTAAACCTTTAAACCCAACCTTTGGGTTTATTAAGATATTTTTAGACTTTATAAACCCACTTTTGCAATATAAATATTGTAATGAAAATTACAAATATTTTATTTTGGGTTTTCACCATGGCACTTCTAAACATTATAATATTTCACCTTTGATAAAGTAACTTTTAATATTTATTTATAAAATTTAAATTAATCCTGAATTTAAATAATTTATAAAAATAAATATTATAACTCCTTTTTAACTTCAGTCTTTTGTACTGTTTCACTCAAACTTCTGCCTTCTTGTTGAATATCAAATGACCATCATTATCGCATTTATTTCCTGCTGAAATCTTTGGTATTAATGATGACTCCATCTGGTGGCATCAATGGTGACATCAATGACAACTTTGACTTAGGGACTCAAAATGTCCAACAAGCTCACTTCATGCAATTACTCCAAGAGGAATGCAAACCTAATTCTCAAGCGGCCAAGGACTTCTTCCTTCAATTTATTCCTCATATTATTTTTGATGATATTAATGACAGACTTATCGTTGTTCTTTCTGATGAGGAAATTAAAGAGGCTTTATTCTCAATGAAACCTGACAAAGCCCTTAGTCCAGATGGTTTTTCTCCAAGATTTTTTCAAGCATTTTGGGATTTAGTTGGCAAGGATGTTTGCAATTCCATAAGATAAATCCAATGTTCTAAAGTCATTCCCAAAGGCTTCAATTCCACCTTTATTGCGCTCATACCAAAAATTCCAAATGCATGCAATTTTAATGAATTTAGGTCGATCAACCTCTGTAATGTTATTTACAAGATCTTAACAAAAGCCATTACTATTCACATGAGGGAGGTGATGAATTTAATCATAAATTAGTGTCAAGGAAGCTCAGTCAGAGGTAGATCCATCTTGGATGGTATCATTTCAGTTCATGAAGCAATCCACTTCATATCCTTCAATAAAAGAGTTGCTTTCCTTCTTAAACTTGATATGAACAAAGCTTATGACAGACTCAGTTGGGATTTCCTTCTTGCCATCTTGCATAAGTTTGGCTTTCATTTCAACTCGATTTCCTTAATAAAAGGATGTATTTCTTTAGCTTGGTTTTATGTCCTCATTAATGGATCTCCTACTGGTTATTTCCAAAGCAACAGAGGTTTAAGACAAGGGGATCCTCTCGTCTCCTCTTCTTTTCATTATTGTTGCAGAGGCTTTAGGCAGATCAATCTTGGTAGCAAAATATATAGGCTTAATTTTTGGACTTTAGGTTACCTCTCAATGTAACCCCATCACCCACCAACAATTTTTTGATGATACCATGTTGTCCACCTTTGCCTCTGTTAATGAAGCCAAAATCATCAAGCGTATCCTTCTCTTGTATGAAGAAGCTGCTAGCCAGAGGATAAATTTCTAGAAAAGCAAACTATATTTTCTTAATACTCCTTTAAGAAGACAAAACATGATTGCCAACATACTTGAATGTTCCATAGCTCATATGCCTTCTTCCTATCTGGGTTTACCTCTCTTTATTGGAAATTCCAAAGAAAGCCTATGGGATAATGTTATTGAGAGATTACAAAAAAAGTTGTCCACTTGGAGGGGTAATATTTTGTCTCAAGCGGGTAAAATTACTCTTACCATGGCCTGCCTTCAAAGTATTCTTGTCTATTTCCTTTATTTATTTAAAGCTCCTGCAAGTATTTACCAAAAAATAGAAAAAATCCAAAAACACTTCCTTTAGACAGGGTCTGAAAATAGACACAGATTTCATTTAGTTGCTTGGGAAAAAGTGTGCAAACCCAAATACCAGGGAGGTTTAGGGCTTAGAAGAATTTTTCTTCTCAACCTTTTCGTCCTTGGTAAGCAAGCCTAGTGACTCATTTCCAATGAAAATGTTGATTGGGTCAAGATCATGAGAAGGAAATATCTTCAGGCCTCTGAATTTCTCTATGGTGAGGTTCACTCTGTTGGGTTCACTTTTTGGAAATCCATCTGTGAAGCTCACTCTCTTTTAAAAAATGACTTGTTGAGTGGTATTTTCACCCAATTGTGAAAGTACACTCTCCCTTAGGATTTGGGTTCCAAATCCCCTCTTGCAAAGAAGTTAAACAAACAACTTCTCCAAGGTCTCCGCTATATTAGTATTTGCATATATGTATTAGTAATCTCAAATAACGATATTCAATTTAATGCTTGGAACACCTTAGCGATTGCAAGTAACTGTAAACAAAGGGCAATGTTGGTTTATTTTACCGTGAAACTTTAGTGATTCTTCATTGAACCAAAATAGAGAAAATGTGAGTTGGCCCTCATATGACCACGATGTAGTGCTTCAAATTACCCCTCTTTCGTAAAATTAGAATTTTTATGAATAGGGTAATTTTAGGCTAAAAAAATGGAAATTTGTGAAATGCCATAAAACATAACTCCTTCAATAAAATTGGAATTTTCATGAAGGGAATGTCATCATAGGCTCATGAATGAAACATGAAACTGAAAAAAAATGAAATTCCGGCCCAAAATGGAAACTTTCTATTTTTGAATTTTTTAAAAATCTGTAATAAAACAGTAACTTCGATGAATTTTTAAAAATACTAAACAAATCCGAAAATGAAATTTTAAACTGTGTATTGGAAGTCTGTAGTATAACCTATGCAATGGTGAAATTATTTTTGGATTTTGACATTTTTTAAATGTTTATTTTAATGCCTAAAAATTAAAAAAAAGTTAAAATTTCTAGAAAATAAAATGCAGAAAATGAAAATGAAATGTAGAAAATGGAACACAAGATACATTTAGTTTGATGCTATCCTATTCCGACAAAACCGAAGATGCAAGGTTTTCATGCATGCAACCTAACCTATTGGACTTGCAAAATAAGCACAATTCGGATACGCTAAGTGCTGGCTCTTAGGGTTTTAAATGAGATTTTGAAATTTAAACATTCGCATGAAGCAACCAAGAAAACTTGCATAAACTCCATTTACAAGCCTAAAATCTGAAAAGATAAACATTTAATCTTGCATGCAGAAAATGACTCCTCCTTTCTTGTCCATAAGATGCAACTTTCTGAAATTTTCTGTATTAAAAATTAGTCATTTTACAATAACAAAAATTTCTGGTTTTCCCAAACCAGTCCATGGAAGAAAACGACTCAAACAGGTCCAAAATGGCCCTCTTGCCTTCAAATCTGCAACTCTTCTCGCAGCAGTTTCCAACCCCCTAAAACATCCTTGCCTGGCATATTTAAAATTTTTAGGAAGCTTTTCGTTCATCTTCCAATGGCTGTTCGTTTCACCTTCCCTTGTGCATGCATGTGTTTTGGTTTCCAAAAAGGCTTTTCGTTTCTATTTTGTGGCCCTTCGTTTCATTCCCATGGTTTGGCTTCCTCTATTTGGTTTTCTTCACTTTTCATTTTATTTCAAAAAAATGTTTCATTTTCTCCACATGGGCATGCGTCCGCTTCCTTCCATGTGTAACAACCATATTAAATGATTTCAAATCGTTAAATATTCCTTATGTAACGTTTTGTCTTATTCATTGGATTTTGTCCTTATGTGTCCACGCCATTATGCAGTCTTCAGTTCACTATCCTGGTGTTCATCACTAATATTAGACGCACTATCCACTACTCTGTTTTCTTCACGAAAATGCAACATGTCATGATATCGCGACACTTTTGTTTCTCTGCCTGCCTGCCCCTTTTGAGTCACGAAAATACATGTCGCGATATCACGACACTTTTGTTTCTCTGCCTGCCTGCCCTTTTTGAGTCACAAAAATGCAACATGTCACGATATCGCGACACTTTTGTTTCTCGACCTGCCTGCCCTTTCTGAGTCACAAAAATGCAACGTGTTGCGATATCGCAAAACTTTTGTTTCTCTACCTGCCTGCCCTTTTTGAATCGCAAAAATAAAACATGTCGCGATATCGCGACACTTTTGTTTCTCGGCCTGCATGCCCTTTTTGAGTCACGAAAATGCAACATGTCACGATATCGTGACACTTTTTCCTTCTTGTTCTTTCTCTTCTCTTTTGGCCGCAAAAATGCCACATGTCGCGATATCGCGACACTTTTGTTTCTTGTTCTTTCTTTTCTCTTTTGGTCGCGAAAATGCAACATGTCGTGATATCGCGACACTTTTTCTTTCTTGTTCTTTCTCTTCTCTTTTGTCCGCGAAAATGCAACATGTCGCGATATCGTGACACTTTTTCTTTCTCTTCTCTTTTGGCCGTGAAAATGCAACATGTCGTGATATCGTGACACCTTTTCTCTTTTGGCTACGATAATGCAACATGTTGCGATATCATGACACTTTTTCTCTTTTGGCCACGACAATGCAATATGTCGCGATATCGTGACACTTTTTCTCTTTGGCCACGACAATGCAACATGTCGCGATATCGTGACACTTTTTCTCTTTTGGCCACGATAATGCAACATGTCGCGATATCGTGACACTTTTTCTCTTTTGGCCACGATAATGCAACATGTTGCGATATCGCGACACTTTTTCTCTTTTGGTCACGACAATGCAACATGTTGCGATATCATGACACTTTTTCTTTCTTGCTTTTTCTCTTTACTTTGATCGCGAAAATGCAACATGTCATGATATCGCGACACTTTTTCTCCTTGCAATGTTTTGCTTTTTCTTTGATCTTTAGCATATGGGCCACTTCGGTCTTCTTGGAAACTATGCAAAAAGGTGGATCCCCAATTTTGGGGTACGTTGTGGAGCAGCCACAATAGGACTACGATGGCAACTTGGGAATGGCAAATCCATTTTCTTTTGAGAGGAAAAATGGCTTGGTGGCAGTCCACTTATTCAAATTCCTAGGCTCCAAAGGCTAACCAACATTACTAAATATTTGGTTGGTCCTTTAGTGGCTAATTTCATTTCTTCTATCAACAAAATCATGAGTTGGAAAAGACTTGATGTCCCGAATCATGAGGATGAAATTTCATGTTTGCAAGCTCAATTATCTTCTATCAAAATTCCAACTGGTGACCCTAAAGATTGCCCAATTTGGGATCCTAATGATTCTAGAGAATTTTTTGTCAAATCAGCTTATTTGCTTTCTCTCAATCATATTGAAACTCCTATTCCTTTTAAGCTGGCTAGACCAAGTACCTGATTCCCAAGATTGCCTCCTTTTCTTGGCTTTGCATTCAAGTCCATATCCTTACAATGGAAAACCTAATAAAAAGGGGCATTCCTCTTCCTAACAGATGTTATCTTTGTCTCTCTGATTGGGAATCAACCTGTCACCTTTTCTTGTTTTATCCCTTTTCAAGAATGGTGATCAGTAAGCTTTTCCTAAATTTCTAGCTTGTTTGGGCCTATCCTCCTTCCATTGTTGACATGTTCCTTTAGTGGCCAAATCCTTTCAAGAATCCTGTGCTTAAAGGACTTTGGAAATTTTGTTTACAACATTACCTTTGGCAAATTTGGCTCGAGTGCAATAGAAGAATATTTGACAAAAAAGCCTTGAATGCTGATCTCATTGCTAATAAAATCATCCTCTATGCCAAGGAGAATGTCCATATAGCCCCTTTTGATCCTTTTCCTTGTCCTCCTTTTGAGAAAGCCATCCTCAATTCCTGTAATATCTTCCTTGATACTTCAAGACTAGTCAATCCTTCAACATTGAGAACCAACATCAAATGGCATCCTCCTCCGATTGGTTGGGTTAAGCTTAACTTTTATGGAGCAGCTAAAGGAAATCTTGGCAATGCTGTAGCCAAAGGAATTCTTCATGATCACCTTGGCAATTCCATTTTTTCTTACTCTGAACCTTTGGGCATCCTTTCCAATCATTCTGTTGAAGCCAAGGTTGTTTGGAGAGGCCTCCAATTCATCAAAAACATTCCAAGAAACATCATTGTGGAAGGAGATTCTCTAAATATTATTAATTATCTAAAAACATCTAAACCTAGCAATTGGAGGATTAGGACTATTATGGAATAAAGTAAACAAATCCTCTGTCAGCAGAATAACACCATTGTCCAACATATTTTTAGAGAGGCCAATTATGTTGTTGACATATTGGCAAACATTGGATCAAACACCCAAGGATTGTTGACATGGACTGATATTCTTCCTCCTAAATTTGTTGAGCTTGTCAGGTGTGATCAAAATATTGGTAATCATGTTGAACCTTGAAATTCTCATTCAGTTCATTGCTCGGTACTTCCTTTCCCACGTGAAGCATTGGGTTTTTCCATCAAGTGATATGTCTTACCTTGAAATATGGACACATGACCCCTTGTGTTGTATTTTTAAATTATCCACCGCATTTTTTCATGCTTGCACCTATTTCTTGATAACCAATTCATTTTGGAATCCCAATGTAATGCCTAGCATAATTTTTAATCATACCTCTCCTTGGAGATTCAACATTGCTTTCCTTTTATAATACCCTTTGCATGCTCCGTTTACTCATCAACTCACTGCTACTTTGTATGTCATGTTTAACTATTGCCCTTTTGTTTGTCTTATTTCTTGCTATTCTCTGTTCGCAATCATGAAGGAAGGAAAACCTGTATTCATTGAACCTTAGGTGTTTGAGTTAGAATCCATTTCCAGAGACATGTTGAAGGAAAAAGGTGGGCTTATTGATTTCTTTAAGATGTTTATGGCATTTATGAGGAGGTGACGAAAGCCTTTGCCATGTCCTGGGGTGATGGCATTGTTACCATTCATGGCGTGGAGTTTCAAATTACTATGGAGCTATTGGAGGATCTAACAGGACAACATCTGGATGACAAGGTGATTAGGAGGAACAAACATAACTGGGATGCAGAGCTAATGCACTTTGAGAAGAACTCGACGATCCACAAGATGTTCAAGAAAGGTCTATATCATCATCATCTCTCTACTCCCTGGAAAGAAATCCTCAAACCCATCATGCAATACCTTACCACTGATAATCCTAAATCCCAGCTTTGTTGCTTTTATTTAGCCTTTGTAAACCACTTACATGAAGCCAAAATGATGAACATTCTAGCTGCCCTCTATTGGTCCATGGATTACACCATAACTTCCACTCGTTCAAAAAAGGAAGAGGGTTTGCCCTATCATCAAGGGTGGTTTAGAGTCCTCTATAGGTTCCTCCTCCTAAAATTTCCCAAAGGAAACATCCCCTCCTCAGAGTATGATGAAGAAAACTCATCCTCAACCCCCACTCCTAAAACTTCCATACCTAAGAGAAAGGACAACAAACCTCACTCTGATTTCAACATCAAATAAAAGGTCAAGGTTGAAAGTACGCCTGTTCAATGTTCCAAGAGACTCAAACATAAAGAAATTGTTGAAACCCCTCCTTCCACGTCTGTAAAACCTATGAAGGATCATTCCAATATGCCTGACCTTGTTGAAAAGTACCTCCATAAACTTGCTATCCATGCAACCTCTGCTATAATTGATCATCTGGAAACGACTCACATGGCTATTTGAAAAGCAATTTCAAAGCTCAAGGAACAACACCAAGCACTCAGCCTCCTGTTCTTTTGTGATACGTTTGAGGATATTCCTGCCATTTTTGTTGTTGAGGTACCTTTTGATGCCAAGTTTGATGCTAAAGAAGAGGATGTGGTAGAGATTGCAAAGGAAGCCTGCATTGATGTTTTGAAGGAAAACCCAAAGGAAACACCGAAGGATGAAGTGAAGGATACCATGTTGGAGGCTGCTACCACATCACCAATACAAGTTGATGTTCCCCTCTAAGCGTGGATGTGGACCCACCTATTGTTGATCCAATTTTGCTTTTCTCTTGTTCCTTCGATTTGGAGGTTTTGTTCTGTTCTGGTTCAGCTAGTTGTAGGCCTGTTTCATTTAGTTCCTTCTTGTCAGAGGATTTAATATTTTTTTATGTTCCAGGATGTTTGCCTCTTTGTTGTGTTCCTTTTTTAGTTCCTATGGTGCTTTTTATTCTGATCCGTTGTTGTACAAGGCGTTGGGGCACCTTTCAAATGCCCCCTTTTGTTTAATAAAAATTTTGACTTACCAAAAAAATAATAATGAACAAATAAGGAGATAGAGGATCTCCTTGTCTAAGGCCTCTCTTGTCTTAAAAATATTCTCCTACTAACCCATTGACCAACACTAAATAAGAAACTATAAAGACATAAGCTTTAATCCATCTAACCCATTTCTTCCCAAATCTATTTTTTTCTAAAACTACAAAAAGAAAATTCCATTTAACCCTATCTTAGGCTTTACTCATATCAAGTTTTAAGATCATTACTCTCTCTTTTCTTGAAGTTGCTAAATGTATAACTTCACGAGCTACTATGATCCCATCCAAAATTTATCCCTTTCACAAATCCTCCTTGCTCTTTTCAAATTATTTTTTCTAACAATGACCTTAATTGATTTGCCATCACTTTGGATATAATATTATATGCCATATTACATAGGCTTATGTTTCTAAATGAATCAAATAATTTAGCATCATCATTTTTTGTAATTAGGGTAAGATATGTTGCATTTATTTTATAAGGTATGTATTGTTTTACCCTAGACTATTCCACTTCCACAAGTGAAGAATCCTTCACTATATCCCAAATATTTTGGTAAAAATTTGCACAAAGACCATCTGGACCTAGGTATTTATCCTTATTAAAAGATAAAATAGCTAAATTAACTTCTTATAGAGTAATATGTTCCATCAGTTTCCTATTGTCTTCATTTGTTATCACTGAAGGAACATCTTGAAGAAGTTTATCATTAAGAACTTTAGCCTCCTTTGATCCTAGAATATTATGATAAAAAGAATTTACTTCTTTTCTAATTTCACTTTGATATTCAATCCAAAACCCTTCTATTGATTTAATTATACTAATTATAGATGTTGATCTCTATGCTATAGCCATCCTATGAAACACTTTGTATTTTTATCTCCTTTTATCCATGTCTATCTTGATTTTAATCTCCAAAATTTATCTTCCTTACTCAAAATAGTATGATATTCACTAAGCAACTCCATTTATTTGAGCTTGGATTATTATGATCACCTTTTTAGAATTTTGAAGTTTTTCTTTTAGTTCTTCTTTCTTATAAAAAATATTTCCAAAAGTGTTCAGTTCCATTCTTTTAATCTAGATGTCATAGATTTAATTTTATTTGTAAGAGAATACAACCCACCATTATCTGAATAATTCCATGTTTGATCTATCATATCAACAAATTGAGGATGGTCTTCCCACATCTGCTCATATTTAAAATATGATATTTTTTAATTTACTTACAACCATTTTAACTCTTATTGACTAGTGATCTAAACCAATCCTTGTTAAGGTATTATTTTTTCACAAGTTCCTTCATCTAGCCAATGATCAGAGAGTATGCATTTGTCTAATTTTTTTTTTCTATTAGGTTTTGGCCTCTCCTATTTTTTGTCCAAGTATAATTGTCTTCCTAAATTTAAACCTTCCATAGATTATTATTTTGAATAAAAGCTGAGAAATCTTTCATACTTTGGGTTAGTTTCCTAATTCCCCCAAATTTTTCATCCAACTTGATTAGGGTATTAAAATCTTCTATGATCATGAATCAGGTTTCTTGGTCTTTACTTATTATAAAGGCTTCAATCCCACTCCAAACTTCTAATCTACCTAACTTAGTTGTAGGTCCATAGACATTGATAAGGATGAAATGATAATCTGCAAAGTAGTGACTAAAGAGGTTATCCAATGCCTAGTTTTATGAATGGTTACACAAGAGGTTCTAGAAGAATTCCAACAAGTTAGAATTCCCCATGTTACTCCTTCAAAATCCATAGCATCCCATTCACATCTTACCCATACTACTTTCATAGTTTTTGAAACTTCTTCTTTTGTCATTTTATTTTCTTGGATACAAAGAATATCATGCTTATTACTTAAACATAGGTCCCTAATACACCTCTGCTTTGAGGGGGCATTAGCACCCCTTATATTCCATGATATGATAATCATGTCTCATTAGGGGCTTTTGACCCCACCTACGTATTACCAATATCATTTTGTTGTTTGGTAAAGAGAAGTTCAACCAACTTAGTTTGTGTTCCTTTCTCTATGTTTGCTCTTGCTTCCTTGGATCTTGCTTGATAATTTGAGGGTTTTCCTATTTTTACCTTACCTATATCAGGAGTAGGTCTTATTATTATATTCCTCAATATTCTTGTACAATTTTTTTTTCATCATATTTATCCTCTCCTAGCTCTATTACATAAGTTTTTGACTTGTCCTGCTCATTTTCTGGTATTTCCTTATTAATGGCAAAGGTATTAACTTCTAAAAATACATTTTCTTTACCAATTTTTTCTCTAAAATGGTTCATGGTACTTCAAGAGAGTCCTCAAAATCTGATTAGACACATTCCTTAGGTTCATAAATAATATTATTCCTTAAATTAGGATCATACTGAATAGGCAGTTCCTTGTTAATATGTTGAAACTGTTGTATTGTGTCTAAGTTTTGATCTAATTTTTCTTCATAGGATAAAGCCTCAAAATAGTTGGTATTTCTTTTAATATCCTTCCTTACTGGTCTCCACTATTTATTTTATTTCCTTTTTCTATATCTATTTTTTGGAAGTTGAAAACCATCTTCATCCATAACCATTTGTAAGTTTCTCTTGTGGTTTTCTACATATGATTATGTTGGGCTCTTCGTAGGGCATGATATATCAATATGTCCCACCTCATGACATATTATACATCTAAAAGATATATTTTCATAATATATTGTTTGGATCCACATCTTATCCCCATACTTAAGAATGATTA
Source organism: Wollemia nobilis (assembly GCA_028583015.1). Lineage (NCBI taxonomy): Eukaryota > Viridiplantae > Streptophyta > Pinopsida > Araucariales > Araucariaceae > Wollemia > Wollemia nobilis. The sequence goes on along the minus strand of JAQPPZ010004166.1, from coordinate 2,554,804 downwards.
ATTCTGGTAAATATTTACTTATATCAATCATGACCAATATCCGAGCATAAATAGCCAAGAATCCATATTTTATCATATCTGAAATCTTAAGGAATTCTCCTAGAGTGTTGCCTATTTCCTTGAAGGTATATATTTTCCAAAATTCAATGGGTAACCCAAACATCCTAACCCAGACTAGTACTAGGGATAGATTTACATTTTTAGGTGAAAATCCTTCATACCAACAGGTAAGGAAGAGTCTTGCTCTTCCCATAAACCAAGGACTCCCTTATAGGATTTTTTCTCTTTATTCCCTAGAACCAAAATTGGCTAGAAAGAAACCTTTGGGAAAAATTATAGAATCACTCCTAGAGACTTCCAAATCTTATCAATCTATTTTCCCAAGGCTAAAGCCCCTGGCCAGTACCCATTAAATTTACCAAAAACCACCCTATATTGAAGTAACAAGGATATCTTTGAGGTACACTCACTAACCTCTACCACTAGATATTATTATAAATATTTAACTATAAATTGGTCCATGGTCCGAGGGTTCACTGATCTATAGAACTAGGGTCTGAGACCCCCACGAGTGCTCAATGACAACAAAAAATACTCATGGCACTTAAGGATGACAAAAAGTTCCTATAGGCACTTGGGAGTAGTAGAGGGCACCTTGAGGTGCTTCAAGAAACTCAGATGGGAATTCGGGGGGTTGAAGCAGAGTTTGTAGAAGTAGACTCCTTTGCATGAAGGATGCAACAACAGATGCAGAGGTGAGGGCGAGGATGTGAGGGGGATTTTGGAGACTTGTTAGGGCTTCCAAAGACCTAGGAAAGGTGGACTTGGAAAACTTGGAACTCTAGGATTTCAAAAAACTTAGGGATTGAGTCATCACAATGACTCCTATTTATAATCTCTCCTATGGCACATTAGGGTTTCAACGACACAATTTGTGTGGTCAAGATTAAAATGTGATGAAGGGTGGAGATTAAATCTAGGTATGTTGCATGGATTAAGGCGGATGAATGGCTGGGATTAGATCATGATGGATGGGATTAATTCATATAAATATACATATATTTATTAAATATATATAAATAAAATATATAAAATATTATTATTTAAATATATATTAAACAAATATATAAATATATATAAATAATGGGTAAAAGTAACGGGAAGTTATGGATGAATGACAAGTGGCTAGATTTTGGTGTCTACATATGCCCCTTTTTGTACCATGTTGCGTGAAACATAATGCGGTGCAAAAATACAAGATGCTTGGTTTGGCTTGATGGCAAAGCAAATTTTTGTTGATATTTGAAAATGAACTTAGAGAGAAAAGAATTTGGATTGCGTAGCTTACCCCCTCAATTGGTGAATGAGTTGCGGATGAATCTCATGAGCCAATTGATAGATGAGTGCAAATGGTTATGTGAAATGTATGGTGCAATTATGGACGATATGAATGATGTAAATGTGATGTCATTTTTTCCCCAATGGTGGAAGGGGGTTTTTGCCAAGTGTTGATGCCATGATCATGTAATATGTATCTCGTTGTGGGAAAATCAAATTCAAATGTGGTTGCCCCAAGTTTGGGGTGATTCCATGCTATTGAAGAATGTGCCTTCTGACATCATTAAAATGCAAGTATATAAATACAAAAAGAAAATAAAAAGTCTTATCCTCGGAGCCACTCATGCTTGTAGCAATTCCTACACGAAATACCTAAATGGTTTCTCAATCACTTTACCTGACCTATATCCTCGGAGACTGGTGTAATTGCAAAAGTAAATGATAAAAGTTATGATTTTGTTCATGTTTCAAGCCCCACGAACAAGGCCATCAATGATAGCTTTTGAGAAAATTGGTCTTGGTATAGTCTCACTCTAAATATGAGGTACCAAAATTGATTTTGTTTTTGAACAAGGAGATAGTGGATGATGAAGATGGCCAAGTGTCCTTATGGTGGTTTACTCATCTTATCGAATTGCATGGACAACCAATTGTTGCAATCACCAAGGAGGTAGAATAGACCACTAGATACAAGGTTCACTTGAATTTATAGGTGAACTTGGCAAATTTTGATGGATTTGATGGTGATACAAAGATGTGATTATGAGAAATGTATTGATGGATGCAATGTGGAGTGATTTTGTGGAGGTAAGCTACATTTTTGGATCATGGATGCAAGTGATTGAGTCTGTTTTTATCCCAACAGATGAAGGGTTTTTGACAATTTAAGGAATTGAGTCTATTTTTACCCCAACATATGAAGGTTTTTTATAATGTAAGTTTCCTTATGGTGATCTACCCATCCTACCAAATTACATGGATAACCAATCATTGCAATCGCCAGGTTAATAGGATAAATCACTAAATACAAGGTTCACTTGTACTTACAAAGTGAATGTGTAATGAGTGTGTAATGATAAATGAAATTGATGATGTGGAATGTGAATGTGAGTGTGATCTATTTTTACCCCAACAAATGATAGGGTTTTCAACAATGGGAGAATGTAATGACTGTGAAAAGTGCAATGATTGATTATATTTTTTCCCTAACAAAAAAGGGGTTTTTGATAATGTAAGTGTCCTTATGGTGATCTACCCATCCTACCGGATTGCATGGATAACCAGTCGCTGCAATCGCTATGTGACTAGGATAAATCACTAAATACAAGGTTCACTTGAAATTGTAAGTGTATTTGGCAAATGTTGAATGAAGGTGTAGTGATGAATAAAATTGATGATGTTAAATACAGATGTATGAATGAAGCAATGAATGATTCTATTTTTGCCCTAACAGATGAAGGGGTTTTTGACATGGAAAAATGTAATGATTGTGAAAAGTGCAATGATGAATTCTATTTTTGCCCTAATAGATGAAGGATTTTTGACAATGTAAATTATTGATTTTGTTTTTGCCCCAACATAAGAGGGGTTTTTAATATGGAAAAAAATGCAATGGTTGTGAAATATGTAATGATTGTGTATGTTTTTGCCCCAATAGATGAGGGAGTTTTTGATAATGTAAGTGTCCTTATGGTGATCTACCCATCCTATCGGAGTGCATGGATAACTAGTCTCTACAACCACCAGGTGATTAGGATAAACCACTAAATACAAGGTTCACTTGGAAAGTGTTAAAATCTAATGGTGAGTAAAATTGATGATGTTGAATGCAAGGAATTTTGATGATGTAATGAATGATTTTGTTTTTGCCCTAACAGAAAAGGGGTTTTTGACAAGGAATGAATGCAAGGAAAAGGGTGCAACCTTTGATAAAAGAATGCAATATTTTGAACCTAGAAATTGATGTGGATGATGTGAATGCAAGGAAAAGGGTGCAACCTTTGATAAAAGAACACAATATTTTGAACCTAGCAATTGACTTGTTGATGATGTGATGTGATTAAGTGATTGAATTATTTTTTGAATTGGTGGGGAAGGTGTGATACCTTGAGCACCCCCAAGTTGTGATGTTGTTTGAACTTTCTAGCGGTCTTTGCATCTATGATTTTCATATATATATATATATATATATATATATATATATATATACACATGGCTTTTACTTTTTGTGTTATGCTTTTATGTGAATGTTTTTGTGTGAATGCATGTGTATATGTGTGATGGATGATAATGCAATGCTAATGTATATGGATGCAAATGAATTTATGCTCTAATGATCATTTATAGTTTAGAATTTTTCTTGACCATGTTTAGCATTGTTGTTTAATCAGGGGCAACAAATTGGTGGTATGTAAAATGGAAGACTCATGGAATGACATGGGTGGTGACATGAAAGAAGATATGGATGTTGATATGGAAAATTGACTATTTTGCAGAGACTCAGACATACTAGTGGTATCAAACAAACTCACTAAATGCTACCTAATTTCCTATAAGACCAAATATGTGTGCAGTGAATTCATTTATCGAATCATGAGCATGGTAATGACTCGAGGCAATCAAGAACCAATGTGTGTGCAAGTGAGTTCGTTAACCCATCTTGAGAAAATTGAGATAAAACCTATCATGGATGAGATCAAGAAGCTAGCTTGTCCATATGTGCGATCAAAGGTCTATTTGAAAGAGATGTGTCACCACGCATGAGCGTACTCCACCGCTATTCAGTCATTTATAGCCCCGATGGATATTAGCTCCATAGTCCAAGAATTTGATCTCTAAGTTTTGGGGATGACTACCTAACCATCTAACTGGAAATGTAGTACTATCCTTACAACTTGAGGATCAGTGGTGTGTGATGTAAAATATTTAGAGTTCTTAGGGGTTTTACCCTACTCTTTATTTTATTTTGAAACTGTGATAGTGGTGAAAACCATTATTTTTGTGGACTATGTTGCATGATGGGACAAGCAAGGACTACATTTTTCACTTCGAGGTTCAAACCAAGTATGGTTTTATCCCTCTTTTACACAATATATTTTTAGGATGTGAAATTGTGTTTGGTTTAAGAATATTTTGGAGTCAATTCCCAGAACTCAAGATTTTCTTAGTGAAATCTATGTCTTGGTCCTAAAGAAAACTTGACATGTATTTATGGTTTTCTTAAAATACTATGAGTGGATGAGTGACCAAAAACACCTAGGAATTATGGGCATGTGACTTTGCTAATGACAATATGACTTTATGGAATGGTACAATGAAATGAATGATGAAGGTACCCCTGATTAAGGCAACATGACTTTATTTGATCAATTTATATCTGAACTAAATAAATGATCTCCCACCCAGGTGTTGTAGGTGAGTTGGAGAGTTGAAGGCAATCCTCCAAGGGAGGTCCCATGTTCAAATCTCCACCCTACCAAAAATCTGAATTGGGTACCCAAAATCCAATTGATAATGTTGGTGCGGGCAGGATTGGGTGCGACTCCTGGGTGACTTTGACGGTGTAGAACCCCCTGTTCATGGTCTCTCAAACCAAGTCAGCATCGTAAGAGGTTTTTTTCTTAATAAATAAATAAATAAATGAACCCTAATATGAAATATAAAATGTGGTTGTGAATGCAATGTATGAATGCAATTTATGAAATTAAAATGTGTGCAATGCAAATGAAATGAAATGCAATTTATGAAATGTGTGTAATGCAATGCAATGTATGAAATGCAATGTGTGAAATGCAATGTTGTTTTTGTGTAATAGCCATGTATATATACATATATAAATCACATTAAGCATAGAACACTTTCAAGTGTATGATGTTCAATAGCTCGGGTTCTTCTACTCCCCCTAGCCTGGTAAGCTTATGACCAAAGAGATTAAGTACCTTTGGAGCTTTTTGAAATTAAGATGTGACCAAAGGTATTAGGTGCCTTTGGAGACTTATGGAAATTTGAGATGTGACCAAAGGGATTAAGTACCTTTGGGGATTTTTGAAAATTGAGATGTGACCAAAGGGATTAAGTACCTTTGGAGCTTTTTGAAATTTGAAATGTGACCAAAGGGATTAAGTACCTTTCAAGGTTTTTGAAATTTGAGATGTGACCAAAGGGATTAAGTACCTTTGGGGATTTTTGGAAATTGAGATGTGACCAAAGGGATTAAGTACCTTTGGAGATTTTTGAAATTGAGATGTGACCAAAGGGATGAGGTTCCTTTGGAGCTTTTTGAAATTGAGATGTGACCAAAGGGATGAGGTACCTTTGGAGATTTTTGAAATTGAGATATGACCAAAGGGATTAAGTACCTTTGGATATTTTTGAAATTGAGATGTGACCAAAGGGATTAAGTGTCCTTGGAGCTTGATGATTGGTGATGTGAGTGATTAGGAGGATGTGATATCCTAAGAATCCCCAATCTATTTGATTATTGATGATGTGAGTGACTGGGAGGATACGATATCCTAAGATTCCTCATAATTCTTGATGATTGAGTTGGTACCAATGTCCTGATCAGATGGGTTGGATGGAGCATTTGTGGAAAATAATTTCCTATCAATAACATCTTGGACAATGTTTAAAGTACATGGCAATTATTAATGTCATGGCCCACTTGTTGATGATAAGGACAATACAAGTGCTTATAATTTTTTCATGTGTCTTGTTAAGATCACTTGAGTTGATTTATGAAATGACAATCTCTTGTGCTTCATAAAGCCTTCAAAAAATGGTTGAATAAGATTTTGAAAGCACCATGTAGTCTCGATGGGGCTTTGTAGGATGCTTGGTGTGTTTGTCCAATTGTGTTGGATGTTGAATTTGTGGTACAGGTATCGTAACCTAAGATGTGGATTGTGGAACTAGATGTTGCAACTGTTGTGGTTGCTGATATGGATTATGATGAAAATGATGATGACCCTATAGACACCAAAACCTAGCCACTTGTCATCCATTCAAGTCTTCCTACCATTTCCACCCATTATTCATATATATTTAAATATTAATATTTTATATATTATATTTTATATATATTTATATAAGTGAATTAATCCCAACCATCCAATTTTACTTAAACCTATCTGTTCATCCATATCAATCCATACCACACCCCAAATTTAATATCCACCCTCCGATATTATTTTATCTCAACCACACGATTAGTGTCTTTGAAACCCTAGCATGTCCTAGGTTGGATTATTAATAGAAGCTATTTTGATGGCTCAACCCCTGAGTTTTTCAAGTCCTGAGTTTTATAAGCAATTGGTGCCCTAGAATCCTGAATTAAAGTTTACCTTCAAGTTCCTTAGAGTATCAAAGTGCCCTCACCTTCCATCCTTGCTTGCCATAGCCCCACATCCATCACCGCTCCTCATCGCTTAGCCAGATCTGCTTCTGTAGATTTGCCTTTAGCCATTGAATATCTGCAGGCACTCCCTATCATTCTCGAGCACCTCTAGACACTTTTCCTCCATCGCAAAGCACATTTTGTGTCTTCTACCATTCCCAAGCACCCATAAGAATTTCCTATAGCCACCGAGCGCTCGTAGGCATTTTATGCTAGAGTTCTATAGTCCTCCTAGCTCTCATGTGACACTAGGGAATCGTTGCACCAATCCACTACAACAAATTATATCAAATCAAAGAATGATAGATAAGCAAGGTAAATATTTTATTTGTTATTTTATTTTATGTATTTTTAGGTTTTGTTCATTTATTTACATTGCATAGCTAGGGTTTTTATACTGCTTTTCTGAGGGCCTCACACTATGGAGGCCTCATAGTTATTATTGACCCATTTTCTATCTTCTTGTGTGTAGATCTGGAAGTGTGACATTAGCATTACATAACTGCTTAAGCTGGAGTGGTCCAGCATCAGATAATTAGAAGCCCACTCACTTATATTGGGAGCAAGAACATGTTCTAAAGACACCACCATCATTGTTTGCTAGGATTTTGAAGAACCCTAGCTATTGTAAAATTTGTATCAAAGGATTCAAAAAAATTTATTGTAACAATGGAGTTTTGAGGCTCCCTCCTTTAATATAAAATCATTCATTGTGCAATACTATCTTTTGAGTTCAATTCATATTCTGTTATTTGGTGTTGTATTTTTGTCTTCATAAATGGTGATCACGATGGGATCCACTAAAGGTTTCTTTTTATGATTTGCTTTTCTAATTTATTTGCTATTTTTATCATCTTGTAGGGTTTTTAGAAGCACATATTTTGTAGTTTTCGCTAGATTTAAGGTTTTTGGAAACTTGTAGAAGGTTGTAGAAGGTGCACAAACACCCAATGATGCTCAAGGGCCATCTAGAAATTCTCAAGTGCATTTCAAAAATGCCTAGAGGTGTTTTACAAAGAGTTGAAGCAGAAGCATAGGCTATTTTATAAGTTTACGGCTAAAACCCTAACTTTTATGTTTACGTATTCTAGTAATCTTACATTTTTTTTTTCATATTTCTAAGCTAAAAATAACATCATTAATTAATCTAGGAAAAATATTCATACTAGCTTGCATCTTAGGTTTCATATTAGTCATTTGCATCCATCCACAATTTCTATTTGAAGTTTTTAACTAACTGTTGTATTCACAAAATATTGCATCCTGATTTCATGTGAATTAAAAAATTGCATAATTAGTTTGCATTATAGGGTTAGGGATTCCTATTTTTGTAGGTCTAAGTAGGAAAATTATTTAGATACCAAAAGTATCCCCATACTTGGGTGATTCCATACGAAGGAGTAGACGAACCCCCTAATTGTCTAGAGCGGGTTTAAGCGATGTACTCTGCATCCTTTGGAAATTTTGGTATTCTGGGTAGTGGCTTATGATTTAGACTATCGAAAGTAGTTATCTTTATAACATTGTATGTACACAATAGCAAATCAAAAATTTAAAAAAATAATTTGACACTGCATGCTTCACATTTAACAATAGTGGCTAGATTTCATCACCAACCATTGCTTGAGATTTGGTGATGGTGGCTTTCATCTCCATCCACCAATATCTGCCCTTAGAAACCTTAGGTCACCCTCAAGCAAACTTGTTAGATTTCATCACCATAAAGAATCTCATTGCCCAAGCTTAGCCATATTTTTTACCTTTCTTTGGTTAATTCAGATAAGCACATTTGAAACACACAAGATCAAAACCTAAGAAAATAAATTTACATTAAAAGAAAATAATCAATGAATGAGATAAGACACATTTTTTGAATAAACATAGCATTGATTGTTTATTTTTCTTGTAAAATTTAAATTTTGTGTTTCATTTTACTGTATAATCTATATTTTGGTTCAAATGCTTATGGTATTAACTAGACAACAAAAAAAAGTATTAAATCAAGATAATTCAATGTAACCTTCATTCACCTTCTCCAACAATTCTATGGTAGATTCCCTGAATGTGACATAGGCATATTTGTATGTAGGTCCCTCACATTCCTTGTCACCCACAACCTTTCATATGGTTGTTCCCCAAGTAGATTCAACCTCACCAACCATTGATCACCATATTACCCACATAGATATGGCACGAGTAGAAGCTCTTATGAAGTCTTCTAACTATGTCTTAGAGTTAGTCCCCAACTCACCTAGACAGAATCCTACTTTATAGCAGAACTTGTTTATTTCCAGCTACCATCCAACTTTACCCAGGTGTATACTAACCCTATTTTTGAGGCATCAGTTGCACCTTCCTCTCATATGTCCATTCCCCAACCCTCATGTACTCCTAGCACTTCATACACATCCACATATAATAACCCCTTGTATGAAGCATATGTAAATGCTACTTTACAAGTTTTAGCCTCACAAGTTACCATACCAAGTGTAACTTGTCCCCTAGACATGTCTTCCATGCCATCTTCTTCCATGCCCTCCACTTCTAATAGAGATATTAATGAGGCATGGGAACACTTGAACAAATTTCTTAGGTAGCATCAAAATGCTCAACAACAAGTATAAGTGAACCCTAAGCCTTTACCAACCTCTACTCAGACTGCCCTCATCAACCAAGGTCCATCATTGACACCACAATATTTTGTGGTTTCTATCCTAGTTCCTCCACAAAGTCATACCAATACCCATTCTATTCCTATTGGCCAACCTAGTCATAACCCTCATGCATAAACCCCATTCTAAAATTCTCCATATTTTCATCATCATTATCCCATTCATAAATTTCTATCACATTCACCTGGTCATCATCACCAATCTCATCATCATTTGGTCACCCCATGAAATTTTTCACCTCACCTCAAAATTATCAGGTAATTCAGGGTTTCCACATTCCTAAAGAATACCCTTGAATTAAGGCCATGCAAAAATAGATAGATCGATTGATACAATATACTCCTAGTTTGATGAATCAGAAGCCAACCTTATGTCAATTGATCAACCAACCCATTCATCCTTTGGTACCATCATTTCTATATCCAACAAATTTTATAGTACCTAAGTTTGACAGATTCAAGGGAATTGAGGATCCCAAAGTGCATGTGGGAACGTTTGTACACGCATGTTTTTGAATTCAAAATTACAATGCTCGCATGCTCAAAAAATTTCCTCAAAAATTATGAGGAGATGCCATAGAGTGGTATAATCAATTGCCCAGTCATAGTATTTATACTTTTGAGAAATTGATTGACCAAATATTTGAGCATTTTATCCTAAATATTAAAAATAAAGTCTTATTGTCTGATGTTTATGATTTAAGACAACATGATGATGAGTCTATCTATGATTTTGAAAATTATTGGAGGGTTTTCATCACTAAGTTGTCATTCACCTTGCCAATGGATGAGCTAATCAAATTATTCACCAAGAGTTGTTTAAAACCCATATCTTGGATGCTCCAATTACATACTTATCATTCATTTGAGGAAGCTCTAGCACAAGCTAGTGTCATCGAGGAAATAAAAATCCAAGAGGGCATACTTAAGCCTAAGAAAAAGGAATGGCAAAACAAGGGCCAATATAAAAGCAACTATTCTGGCCAATAAAAATTTGCACAGGCTACCCTAGACAGTCAGCCCAATCACATTAATCAAGTGGTCATGAGCTAGTCGGTAATGGCTCAACAACAACCAGTGCAATAGTCACCATAATAAATTGCTTATCATGCGGTATCCTCAAAAACTCAAGCCATGCAAAACATAGTGGCATTTGTAGAAAGCCATCTCCAATGATAGTTTGTCTAACAGAATCATAAATATACACCCTTAGCCAAGTCATATGCTCCCCTCTTCCAAATGTTGTATGACACAAACAAACTTTCTTTACCTAAAATTAGACCAGATGATCCCACAAAATGTAGTAAACACTATCGGGAACATTTATTTTGTCCTTATCATAGGCAAAATGGGTATGAAATTAACAATTTCCATACATTTAAAGACATAGTGCAAGACCTAATTGACTTAGGGGAGATCAAGCTTGACAACCCCCTTGCTCAACAAAATCAAAACCTTGGTATTTTTCAAACATTGCTTCCTCATCATGAGGAAGTGCAACCAAATATAGGAGGGGCTAACACCAAAACTTCTCCTAATCAAGTCAATCATGTCCAAAAATACCAAGGTTCTATAGGGGCCATCCACATGGTCACTAGAGGTCAAAGAAATAATCAACAAAATGCAATGCAACAACCTCAAGCAAGTACGTCACAACCTCCTACATCATGACCCATTCAAATTTCTCCCAATCCTTCATCACCCATCCATATCCCTACTCAATCAAATCTTCCCATTCCACCCATCAATCATCCACTATGACCAGTCATCTCATTGAGTAGTCGGTTAACCACAAGTCTTCTAAAGATGGCTTCTATCATATTGTTAATTTACGAGTTAATTCAACAATCTCCCCCACATCATGAGGCATTAATGGATATTCTCAAATCCATTGAACTATAATACCAAGATCCTAATACCTTCAACAACTTTGAAGAATATATGTTGCTTCTCTGTCAAAAACATAGAGTGAATGAAGATACCCAAATACTTGAACTTTTACAGTAAACATATAAAGCTTTGCAAAAATACAGTAGAATGCATTTACCACAAAACAATGCTATAGCATAATATTAATACCAACCTGCATTCTTCCACATAATATAACCCAATACAATATAATATGAAATCTTAACAGTTTGATTAAATGAATTTTTACACCTTCACCATCACATTCTATGACTTTGAGATTAAGCCAATCTCATCGAACTCAGTAAATCCTCCATTGCACATCATGGTTCTAATTGATAATAAGTCATTTAAAATATTCCTAATTGATACCAATTCCTCCATCAATATCATCACCACATCTACCCTTCATCATTTGAACCTTTCTCCATCTTCTATAACCAAGTCATCATTCACCCTAAAAGCATTCAATGATACTTTGTGTTCCATAGTTGGTACTATTGTTTTTCCCATTGAATTAGGGGTCAAAACATTGCACACTATGTTCCACATCTTGGAAGGATCCATGGTGTACAATGTACTCCTTGGAAGATATTGGATGAGGGAAATGAGATGTGTCCCTTCAATATTACACCAATATTTAAAATATGTTCATGAAGGACAACTACATTGCATACTAGCGGATGTCGAGCCATTCAAGTATTGCAATTTCATTTCAAATCCTTATGAATCCATGCTTCCTTCCACTCACCTTTTCCTATCACCATCAGCCAATCCATCTACCACTTCATCAATTTCCTCATCAAAAGCTCCCATTCCTAAGGAGCTCCCTATCACCAATCACCATCAAGCTCCCATACCCCCATCATCTTCATCATTGACTACATGCACATGTGGTCAAATTCAATCCACATCTTTTCCTTCCACTTCATCATCATCCTCCATTCAAAAACCTTCCCAATCCAATCCATCCCCATCACCTAATGTTTCACAAGTCAAGTTGATGGATTGTGAGACATCTTTATCCTCACCATACCCCGAGCCATCATCCAATCATGGTCCTTCCACATCATCCCAAGTTGAGGTCCACCTCACTAATCTCAATATTGGTGAATATGTGGTCCAAGACATCACCGTCATGCCACTCACCATTCCTAATGCTAAGGATTTCGGTCACCCACGTGACCCACCTTTATCCATAGGAGTAGTATATAACATGGGTTCAGCTCCCAATAGCATAAATTTTATGTATGGGGGGATTGATTCTTCATCAAATCTAGCTCCCCTAGAGGAACCCAAGGAACCAACACTTGCCAACATTCCAAACATGATGGGATTTCCATACCGCTATTTTCACATAGTTAATTGGCAAGGTCATGGCCTAGGATTGCATGAATAGGGAGTGTCTTAGCCTATTGATGTTCCATATCAAGAAGTGCATGACCGTTCAGGTCTAGGTTACCACCCACTTTCCACCACCTCTTCTCTTGAACAAGCCTTCCAAAGGCTTAATCTAAATTCAGGAGAAGAAGCCCTCCATCTCGATGATTTTGATGATGAAATCCATGAAGAATTCAAACTTATGTCGATAATTTTGGATGAATCTAAAGAAGAATCAAAGCCCATTATTCCCCATACCGAACAAGATGAGTTTTATCTCAAAATGTTCCCCATCCATGAGCCCATATTTCACTTGCTTCTTCCACAAGAGTGAGCCGACCCTACCGGTGAGCCACCACCTCCATTCCATTAATCCATTTCATAAGCCAAACTTGTAACATATGTATATAACACACAAAAATAGTGGTTTTCACCACTACCAAAAAAAATAATAAATAAAAACAAGTTTTCTTTTTAGCATTACATGTATATATCATCTAGTTAAATGCATTTATTTGTGTTGCTTACTGCTATCCAGGTTTACCAAGCTCCTAGCACCGGTTCTTAGGTTCCATCCATTCCATCCAACCTTATCCACTTTGCCCATAAGTCAACATGAATCTTGTTGATTTATTCACCCCACTCTGTAATCCATACGATCCGGCTAAACCAATTCCAATTGATATAAGCCTTATCGATATGGATCAGATTTCCTTACCTCCATCCTTTTTCGAGTTTGTCTTATCCAAGGAATTGTTAAGGGCTTCATCCAACTACATTCCTCCATCCCCTCCGCCTTCGCCTTCACCTTCACCTTTGAATCCCAAGGTTTTCCAGGAAGACATAGATGAGGATAAGCCAAAAGAGTTTGATGACATCTTAGATGACATTCATCTGATCCCTATGCCCCATCAACTTGAGGAAGGTTTCCATATGTCCATTGAAGATACCATCGATGTGAACCTTAGTTCAGACAAAGACAATCCCCAAATTATCAAGCTTGGTAAAATTTTATCACTCGAAGAACAAGAGCAATTAATTGCTCTCCTCAAGAGGAAAAAGGGTATTTTTGCATGGTCCTACAAGGACATGCCTAGTCTTGACCCTAGTCTAGTTGTCCATAATCTCACCTTACATCCCAATGCTAAGCCAGTTAAACAAAAACTTAGAAGGATGCATCCTACCATTGCCATCTTGGTCAAAGAAGAGCTCCAAAAGCTTCTAGATGTGGGTTTCATCGTACCCATTGATTATCCCGAATGGCTCTCAAATATGGTACCCATTCATAAGCCTAATGGGGCGATACGCGTTTGCACTGACTTTCGAGATCTTAACAAAGTGTGTCCTAAGGATGACTTTCCTCTTCCAAACATTGATACTCTTGTTGACACTTGCACTGGCCATGAAATGCTTTCACTCATGGATGGTTTTTTAGGATACAACCAAATTCGAATAAATCCTGATGACCAACACAAAACAACATTCACTACACCTTGGGGAACTTTTTGTTACAAGGTGATGCCCTTTGGCCTCAAAAATGTAGGTGCCACTTATCAACATGCCATGACATACATTTTCCATGACTACATGCATAATATTATTGAAGATTATGTGGATGATCTCTTGGCTAAATCTAAAACTCGACAAGAGCACATTGGTGTATTGGAGAAAGTTTTTGACCGACTTCTAGAGCATAATGTAAGGTTGAATCCCAAGAAATGTGTCTTTGGTGTTACCTCGAGAAAACTTCTAGGATTCATTGTCTCCAAAAGAGGCATTGAGGTGGACCCAAACAAGGTCAAGGCCATCATGGAGATGCCTCCTCCAACTAACTTAAAGGAATTGCATAGTTTACAAGGAAAGATTCAATCGATCCATCATTTTATTGCGCAACTTTCTAATAAATGTAGGCCATTCAATCACCTACTACAAAAGGGGGTGCCATTTTATTGGATAGATGAATGTCAAAAAGCCTTTGATGACATTAAGCAATACCTAGCTTCTCCACCAGTCTTAGCTCCTCCTCATCTGGGGATCCCATTCTATCTTTATATTTTAGCAACAAACTTTGCATTAGGGACAATGCTTGCACAAAAGAATGAATAAAATCAAGAGCAAGCTATCTACTACATTAGTCGAACATTGGTAAGCTATGAAACCAGATACACTTATGTAGAAAAATTATGCTTAGCAATGGTTTTTTCCACTAAGAAACTTTGACATTACATGCTTAGTCACATAACATATGTCATAGCTAGAGAAAATCCTCTACGTTATATGATGTCTCACACTTACAATAACACCCGCACCGCTAAATGGATAATGCTCCTTACTAAATTTGACTTGGAATTCATTAGCCAAAAATCCATTAAAGGTCAGGTAATAGTTGATCAACTTGTAAAAGCTCCACTACCTAGTGATCATCCTTTGATTATTGAGCTCCTAGATGATTTGGTATTTGTTGTCACCGAACAAGAAGAAGATGTCATTCCGGAGGAAGACATTGATATCACACTATTCTTTGATGGCTCTAAGTGCATGAAAGGTCAAGGTGTTGGAGTCATGTTTCATACACCCTAGGGGGTACCTATCCCCTTATCATTCAAACTTGACTTCCAATGCACAAACAACACTACAGAGTATGAAGCCTTAATATTAGGTCTTCAATCAGCTATAGCTATGAGCATTAAGCGTATTAGGATATTTGGTGATTCTCAACTTGTTGTCAAGAAAATCAATAGAGAATACCAATGCAAAGAACCTACCATTAAGCTTTATCATGAAGTAGCAATGAAATTGCTCTCTAAGTTTGATTGGTATGAAATCAATAGTTTGCCACATTCGACTAATAGATTTGCATATGCGATGGCCTCCCTTGGATCATTGATTCCAAAAGACTCCTTTGGAGAGGTACAACCCCTTATAATTTCAATAGTCTCTAAATCTGCAATTGTTCGTGCTAAATCTAAAGATGAAAAGGATGTTTGCTTTATCCAATCGGATCCATATGAGCCTTGGTCAAGCCAAATAGTAGCCTTTCTCAAGTTTGGAACACTCCCATATGACATGTCTCAAACTACCAAATGCACATTCAAGAAAAAGGTAGCTCATTTCATTCTCTTGGGGGACATGTTGTATAAACGTGGTTATGATGGAGTCCTCCTTCATTGTCTCGAGTCTAGTGAGGCATAAAGAGCCATAGCTAAAGCCCATGATGGTACTTGTGGTGGTCATTTTAGTGGAATGGCCATTGCAAAGCATATCTTATGCATGGGTTATTATTGGCCCACAATGGAACGTGATTGTTGCACTTATGTTAAACATTGCAAGAAATGTCAAGAACATGCTAATTTAAATCATGTACCATCACAAGCTTTACAACCTATTCAAAGCCTTTGGCCCTTTTCACAATGGGGTCTAGATCTAATTGGTAAAATTTTGCCTCCTTCCTCAAGACAACATACATTCATCATCACAGCCATTGAATACTTCACAAAGTGGGTTGAGGCAATTCCTCTAACCAATATGATAGGACCTAGAATTGTGGAGTTTATACTTCATCATATCATTTGTCATTTTGGTATCCCCTCGAAAATCATCTTCGATAATGGCAAGTATTTCAAGAACAAGGATGTTCGAGCACTTTGCGAGAAATATAACATTCAACATAGTTTCTTGACTCCTTATTACCCACAAGAAAATGGACAAGTTGAAGCTTCCAACAAGACCTTAATTGCTATTCTCAAGAAACTTGTTAAATAAAATCATAGATATTGGCATACACAAATTCCCTTGGCATTATGGGCTTATCGAACAAGCATCCACACACCTATAGGGGCAACACCATTTTCATTGGTCTATGGAGTCGAAGCAATCATGCCTCTTGAGCTTGAGATCCCTTCCTTGCAAATTTCTTTGTAAGAATTCATAGATGATGACACCGCTAGACAAGCACGTCTTGACCAACTCACACTTCTTGATGAGAGGTGAGTCAATGCTTTAGAGCATTTACGAGTTTATCAAGACCGCCTAAAGTGTGCTTACAATACCAAAGTTCATCTACATGAATTCCAAGTAGGAGATCTTGTCCTTAAAGAGAATCAACAAAACACCAATGCATTATTGCATCTTCGTGATAAATTCATGGCTAATTGGTTAGGTCCATATATTGTTACTCAAAAAGTGGGTAACGGTACTTATAGGCTTTCTAGTCTAGAGGGAGAGGAAGAACCCAAACCACTTAATGTTATACACTTGAGAGCATTCTATGCATGATTTTGATATATATATATATATATATATATATATATATATATATATATATATATATATATATATATATATATATATATTGTATGTATGTATATATACATGGTTAATACATAAAACATTGTATTTCAGCTACATACATTTCATTCCAAAAATATTGCACTTCCAAAACATTGCATTCGCACACATTTCATACATACCATTCCCATTTTAAATTTCATAATAAGGATCATTTATTAAGTTCACAATTTTAATTGGTCCATTAAATTCATGTTGCCTTAATCAGGGGCACCTTCACAACATCACCCACACCATTCCACCAAAGCAACATTGTCATTTGTGAAGACACATTTCAATAAATTCCTAGGTGTTTTCAGTCATTCAACCACTCCTAATGTTTCAAGCCACCTCCAAAATACATGTCAAGTTCCTTTTAGGACCATCACACATATACATTAAGAAAATCTTAAGTTTTAGGAATTGACTCCAAAACATTCTTGAACCAAACACAATTCCACATATTAAAAATATCTTGTGTTAAAGAGGGATAACACCATACTTGGTTTGAACCTCAAAGTGAAAAGGATCATCCTTTTTTATCCCATAATGCAATATAGTCCACAAGAACAGTGGTTTTCACTACTATCACAGTTGCTTACAAATACAAAATATATAGTAGTAAGGATAGGGTACAATTCTCATCACACTTAGTTGAGAATCTGATTCCCCAAACCTCTAAATATTTTACATTACACACCATTGATCAATGGGTTGTAAGTATTGTACTACATTTCCAAATAGATGGTTAGGTAGTCATCCCAAAAACTTAAGTGAATAAATCCTTGGACTATGGAGTTAGCCTCCATTGAAGCTATAGACGCTTGACTGGCAATGGAGTACACTCAGGCGTGGTGACACATATCTTTTAAAGAGACCTCTGACCACACATAAAGACAAGCTAGCTTCTTGGATTCATTTATAATAGGTTTATCCAATTTACTCAAGATGAGTTAATGAACTCACTTGCACACATATTGGTTCTTGATTACCTCAAGTCATTACCATGCTCTTGATTTGGTAAATGAATTCACTACACACACATTTGGTCCTAGAGGGATTAGGAAGTTTTAGTGAGTTTTTTTTATACCACTAGTATGTTTGAGTCTCTGCAAAATAGTCAATTTTCCATATCAACATCCATGTCACTTTATGAGTCATTCATCCCACATACCACCAAGTTTGGTGCCCTTGATTAAACAACAATGCTAGAAACATGGCCAAGCAAGATCTAAACTATGAATGATTATTAGCACATTTGCATTCCATACCTTGCATTAATCATCCATAACATATCATATACATTCATCATCCATATAAACATGCATTCCAAAAAAAGCATTCACACAAACATATAACACAAAAAGGTAAAATCCATGTATATATGTATAAATATCACATGTACAATGAGTGCCAAAATGCTACATACAATGGAGCACCAAGGCTCATATACAAAAAGTGCATCTAAGCACTAGCTAATCCCTCCAAGAGGATCCCTATGACCTAGAAGGATCCCTAGACCTAGAGCTATGCCTAGCAACCTTGAATACATATGAGGTTGGAGAATTAAGAAGTGGAATATGATGCTCCATCAACCTATCCTCCAATACCTACCTATGACGAGATCAAAGGTGTGCTATGTTGATGCTCCCTCTCTAGTAGCTCTGTCAGGAGCCTCATGATCCTCACATCCCACTCTGCTAGCTACTACTCCAGCCTCACCCAATCCTCCTCGTTCTGATATGGAGGTCCATCTAGAGTCTCCTCTACATTGTCCCTATATTTACCATCTCCTCCACTCTTAGGATCCTCTCTCACCACACCCTTAGTCCTCCTTCTTTGACTATCCACTCAAAGGTACCATTGTCGCTTGGGTGCCTCATGAGTCCCCTCATCCTCAATCCCATCCCCATATCCATCAACTACTACTAAAATCGGTGTCCATGGTGGTTGTATAGCGAACCAAACCTCGTACTCTATGGTATTTTCCATATCATCCATATCTAGGAGATCTATCTCCTCATCGTCCTCATACACCGCCCTACATGGCTTTGCACATGGTAGCATTATCTCCTCGTGATGCCTCCTATAGTGCACAGGCTCATCCGGGATCCCTTACCTTAGGCTAAACTATTGGAGTACTCATGAGAACTAAAAATACTCAGCCTCACTCTGATTTCTCCCAACAACCCACCTAGCTTGCCACACCCATTGTAGATGCTCTCCATCTCTTGTCCATATGCTACCTGGCTAGGGCCTCCATATCACTTGGGTGGATGTTAATCCAGTCCATAAATCTTGGTACCACTAGCTCATTTGCACAGGTTGACTCAGCTATATCTCCTTAGTCATCACCTATCTCCTAGCGTAGGGCTCCTCCTTATCCAAGCTTTGCTACTGGTAAGCCCTTCGATTGATCCACACTGAAGTGCTCCCATCCCCAATACTACAATAACAAGTTGCATCCTAACCCCTTCCTCCCCTATCTCCTCACCTCATAGATCTCCTGGTACACCTGTTCCAATAAGGTAGGAGCCCATGCATACACCTATGCCTAGTGAGCATATCGCTCACTAACCCTATCAAGTTATAATAGAACCTGCACCTAGTGCTATTCAGGGCCACTGTCACGACCCACCTTGGAATAACCTTATGGATATGATATTTGTATGTTGATAGTTGGTTTTAATGCTTTATGTATTTGCCTTATGATGGGTTTTATTAAGAGAAAATGATGCATGTGTGCTTTGATGAATGTGCAGGAACAAGTATTATCTCAAGTTGGAAGATCAACCATGATATATGAGAATGGAAATGATGACTACGACAACTCACCAGGTAAAGCTCATGTTTCTTCCATCGCTAGTTACCTCCCTGAGGGCAATGTTACCTAAGGAATTAATTCCAAATTCCCGCCACTCAAAGGAAAAATGGTGATGGGGAACGAAAAGCAAATTCATCGAGTGTTTGCATGTTATTGATTGCATCATTAAATTGCATAAAGAAAGTATGCCTTAAAAATGCACATTTATTAATATTTGGCACTATAATATTTCAAAATATATGCCTTTATGCATACAATTTGCGTATTCTCTAGGAAAATATTAATTGTTTAAGCATGCTTATATAAAGTAATTAATTCCATTTTTGAAAGAAAGTTGGGTGACTTTCTTTTATGACCTGTCCAAATTCTATTGGTCCAAAAAAAAAATGAAAAGACCACCTTATATATAAAATATTGCACCCTTCATACACATGTCAATTTTAGAAGATTGTAGGACTTATCTCTCTTACCTTTAACAGTTTTAAATCATAGCACTCATGCCTTCAACAGTATTAGTGTTGACAAAGGACATGTAACCATCCCTACCTTATCTCAAGGGAATCCCTTCCTACATTAAAAAATATATATTTATAAGGAAGTCTGCATGTGGAAGAGAGAGGGAGAATTAATAAAATATTGAGAAGCTTCTCTACTACTGAGAAGAAATTGGTCTATAAATAGCCCTTGAATTTTAAAATAAGGAGGAAGGCTATGTAATGCTATGACTTATGAGGATTAGAGGGAGGATAGATCGAGAGGAAGACATTCAAAAATATTGTTTTTGTGGTTTGCAAAATTCCCAGGTGTGGATGTTTTGACTTACCTCCTATTATCTTCTTATTTCATGCACTTCGGGTATTTCCTCTTTGCTGAAATTATATGATTTTTATGTTTTATATTATTTAATATACTATCACAGTCTTAAATATGTCGTCCTGGTAATAGGCTAAGACCCTATTCTTTTATTGATAAGACTACATTTGCCAATTCCATAGTATATTCTTGCCTATGTATGGAACCATTTGCTACCTCTTTCCAAGGAGATCTCGTATGGTGTCTATCACAGTGAGGTGAATAAAATTACTCCCTTCCTTAGTATCTACTCATTATTGTTACTAAGAAGCTTGGGTGCACCTTTAATTGGATACTATACCACCACAATCTATGGGCAATAGTAGATAACTTCTAACACCCTACGTGGATAATCTTGAAGTGCTCGACTGTGAAACTTTTGGGTATACTAAAATTAGCAATAGCAATGTAGGCATTTGCCATCGATTAGACACTTTTGGTATGATGACATCCAGTTCCCAACCAATGCCCTCTGTGAAGAGCCTGCCACCGACTCCAAAGACTGCTATACGAAGGTTGCAATTGATGATTGTGTGTGTGTCCCCATTTCGACCAAGCATAACACAATCCATTTTGTTTTTTTTTCATTCTCATTTTGTGAGTGATTCACAGTTAAATAGTTATGTGGGATGTTGGTGAATTGCAATCAATATTACTACCCTTTAAGTTTTGAACCACCACCTTTCGAAGTGTGATGTTCATTGGATGAACTTCTACTCTCAACATAGTTACTGTTATAAAATAGATAGCCTAAGTCCCCCTATTGGGATTCATTCCACTTAAATACCCCTTTTACCATGGATATGTCGTGTTTAATATTAGACGACACTGTGCCTTAATTGATAATATAATTATAGCTTGTAGTAAGGGATCTGCCATCATGTTTATCTATTGCAATAACCTTGCCACATGGTCGCTTTAATTGTAAAATTGTTTGTCTTAAAAATCAAACCATCTGCATTGTATTTTATAGTATTTAGAGGCCTCCCCAATACTGCAGTAATACCTGCGCCTGACATTGTATATCACTCCTCGTCTTCATAGTCATAATACCACTGGAATATCTTCAATATAGACAGTAGGATTCACCAAAAATTTACCAAGAATACCGGATCATCCTATCGATGCTCTGACCCTGATGCATAACAATTTAGTTGTACTTCTGTAATAACTCTAGTCATGGTAACCAATGTTTACTGTGATCAAATTATTTGGATGTTGGGTTGGTCACTTTAGGAAAGAGTCTAACGCTAGACATTTGTACTCCATGAACCGACCCATGCCATGCAAATCAGATGTCATGTGTACCTTGATTGTCACAATTTCACTATTGTTACATCCTAAAATTGTATTCGATGTACACTAGTTACTCCTACCTACAGTACGAATCCTATAACCCTAAACGAACAAGTGGGTTGAATCATAGACATTTCACAATAGACTGATCAGAAGGCTTATATGTAAACACATTGATATTTGGACCTAATCTAGAATCATGCCCTCCCTGAAAGGCTTCCATATCTTGGTTAAAACTTATATCCACAGTGCATTATTCATAAGGATGTGTAGTGAACCCTTCTTATATACAGTAAAGTGAATGGTGTGTAAATACAAACCTCGGGTGAGAGTATGGCCTTGGACTTGGCAATGCTTAGGATTAGCCACATAGATTTTATTTTCTAAGTAAGTGTCTTATGTATAATTAGATTTACTCATAGAATCTACTCTATAAGAATCCATTTTATGTTTTATAAATTATAAATGTTGATCCACTTGATATTTCTCCAAGCAAATCCTTGTAGGAAGGTCAAACTGGCTAAGCCTTTAAAAGAAGATTAAGACAGGATTTTGAAATTGAGATTGCTTGAATCGTTTGTTAAAATTAGGAATACTTAATTATGAATAGAAAAGAAGAAATTTTAGTCCTTATGAACAAATATCTAAATTCCAAAATAGGATTGTAAATTGTGCTATGTTTATGATGAATGCATCTTAGAATATGTTAAAATTTTGACTTTGGGCTGAAATTATTATGATAACAAATTATCTTAAATTTTATGTCAAAAATTGGTAAATGGTATAAAATAATAATATGGTGTAGCCTTTTATCTTAATAAGTAGAGTCTCTTCCCTTTGTAAATAATGGCTTATTTATTTCAAATCGAATTGAATAAAGAAATAAAGAAATCAAGTTATAGTAACTAGAGTTGAAAGAATCTGCTAGTTAATATATATGATTAAAATTATGTCAATATACCCTTGGATCGAAAAGTTATTATGTTTTCTAGAACATGATTTCATCTTAAGCTATATGTTTAGTTTCTGCAAATGATGGTATGAACTTTATTGATCAGTAATTTGAATTGTTAGAAAAAAAATTGAAGTGAAATGCTCTTAATTTTATAGGGTAGATTGGTGTCCATTCCTTGGGAAGAGGTATGGGACTCTTCCTATGTTTGGGTATATTCCAAATGAATGTTAATGGAATTTTGAATTTATTTCTCATTGAGATATATGCAGAGATGATTGTATAATTGCATTCTTGGTGGTTGCATTAAATGTAGCACACTTTAGCATTTATGTAATGCTTGATTTCATAAGCATGGTTTGCTATGATGCATTGGCATACTTGCATTCGAGTTGTCCTGATCCCTTACCACTCATCTCTCACCTCATGAAGATGCAAGGAGTCCAGAGAAGACACAAGTAACTACCATTGAAGATTTGATATGTATTGATTATATTCTTTGTTATTGTATTGTTTTTTTAAAAGGGCTAAATAGAAGAGCCAAGTGATGTAATGTTGGTGTATTATTATTGCTTTGTAAATTAGAAAGAAAGTTTTACTCATGCAAGTACTCACATATGACAACAATTTTGAATAGCATGGAAGCATTGTAAATGATGATTTTATATATTTAAGTATAGATGATGTAAGGTCTTGGAAGGAACATCAATTGAAAGCTTTATTGTATCAATAATGCAGTCTATTTACTTATGTATTTACTTTCTTTAAGTTGTAATAATGTATGCTTGAGGATTGAATATTCAGAATCTAGTAGGAGATGATTAATTCAAAAATAATCCACATACAAAAGGCTCATCATGGTCTCAAACTCATAAACTAAAACCACCACCAATAAACTTGCTAAACACCCTAAAAGATGAGTAATTTTTATAATGATGTTTAAAACATTCAATCCCATAACACATGTTGGTAGCCTAGATGCAATAGACAGATGATTCTCCTAAATTACTAGCCTCATTGGTAGTAAGGAGAATCGGGAAGGGTAATCCTTGGGTGAGGATCCCTACCCTAATTGGTGGATAAAACCATAAGATGACCCTTGTTATACTACAATAACATATAAGGGGATTTAAAGCCTTGATATAATATTATCCATCTACCAGTATGGGATGGTGAGATGGAAGGGTAAGAATGGGTGTTCTTGCTCGCATTTGGCTTTAAATAACCATAGAAGTGGGTGCTTCTATATTTGTGGTCTATTGCAAATCGAGTTACCTTATCAATGGGATAACCTTGTTTTAATCATTATTATAGTTATGACTCATCAATGGGTGAACAATGAATACATATATATCAAAAAAATTAGTGGACAAGTTAGGTTCGTTACAGTTGGTATCAGAGCTTAGGCTAACTGATAGATTTTAGATGAATCTAGGTTAGTGAAAATATTTGGGACATGATTCAAAACATGAACTCCCTAACTCTTGATGATGCATACTTGCTAAGGATTATGTCAGTTATTGAGATCACTGATGTCCGAGCTCCTTTCTCCCATGAAGTAGATCCACAATCGTTCAAAAAGTGGAAGAGCTAGGCGAACCCCCCTTAATGGGACTTGAGCGGTGTACCCTAGACTCTTTTGGGAAACTGCTCAGCATATTTGTCTTAAGATCTACTTACTCCTTATGCCAAGGATGTATAAATCTCAATCAGAGTTAGAGGAAGAAAACTAGGAATTCAACCTAGCCACATAAATTATTCTAGTTATTTAGAATTTTGGGACCTTAGGAATGAGCAAGTATTAATACAACTCTTTATCCCAGGTTAACATGGCAATGAGAGGAAGAGGCAAGAGGGCAATGACCTCACAACAAGCTAGTCCCGATTCTCCTGAAGTCAAACAAATAGGAGAGAGTTCAGGGAACTCAAACAAGGAAGTTGAAAATATTACTACTACGATAACTGTTATACAAGACCAGATTCAACAGATTTTACAGGCCATAAATTCTCAACAAAATCCCAATAACAACCATGAGATGAACATCTCAGATGATGAGACTAGAGTGGATGAAGATCTTGAAGAACGCACAAATAGGATCCGTACAGAAAAAGAAATTGGCATTAACTTGAAGCATATCAAAGTAACTAAGTTCACCGAAAAAGGAGGAGAAATTGCAGTCGAAGCTTGGATCGAGGAACTTGAACTTCACTTTGCCATAAGAGGTTATTCCTCCACTACTAAGATGACATTTGCTCTTTCCCATATGGGAGAAAGAGGAGTGGATTGGTGGAATGCTTATAGTAGAGCACATAATGTCTCTCCTAACAAATTGAAGTGGGAAGTGTTCGTGGAAGCTTTTAAGGATAGGTTCCTTACAAAGCAATTCTATATGAATAGGTATCAGGAATTCTTTGCCCTTCAACAAGGATCACTCATGGTGGAAGAATATTATGAGCAATATGTGAGACTCCTCAAGTATGTACCGTCTTACAATCAAAACAATGAGTTGAAGATAGAAAAATTTGTCCATGGACTAAGGCTTGCGGTTAGAGAAAGTGTGAACATGCATGTCCAAAAAACTATGCGGAAGGCCTATGATAGGGCTCGCAAAGCATAAGCAAATCTAGCCGCTAGGGAAGCCCAAAACAATCCCTCAAAATGGTCACATAAAGGACAAATTTTTTTGAAGAAAATAAAATGGGATCAGGGAAAAGGTCAGAAAAAACAAAGGAAATTCAAAATTTGGGAAGTATGGAAATGGTGGTAAGAAAGAGTTCAAAAAGAAATTTCACCACAGGAATGATAACAGGAACTTCCAAACCCTTGAACAGCCAACCCCACTACAGGTGGTAGATACTAGAAAATAGGTTCAAGGAGGAAATTCCAACCCAAAGATAAGATGCTTTGACTGTGGAGGACCACATTATGTTGTCAACTACCCAAAGCGAGCCAGTACTAGCGCTGATAGGTCAAGCCACAAGATCTACGCAACTACCACAACACAAGACTTGGATGGTCAGGCCACCCCTTTGCTCTTGAATGGTAAAATTTTTGATAGAGATGCTAAAATTTTAATTGATAGTGGGGCTACAGATAGTTTCATTTCAAATAGCTTACTAAGGGATATACCTGAAAAACTAGGATCTTTGGCACGAGGGTGGAAAGTAGAGTATGGGTCAGGACAGACTTATCATGTTAGTCAATGTTTTCCCTCCACTCAAATTACCTTACCCGAAGGCTCTACTAGGTGGCACTTATATGTAGCACCCCTACATGCATTTGATATAGTTTTGGGAATGGATTGGTTGAAGGCTCATGAAGCCTTGGTTAACTTCCAAGAAATATGGATTGAGTTTATAAATGAAACCAAGGAGAGGCAAAGGATATATAGTGAGGCAAGGGAATTCCAACCCAAGCTAATTTCAGCCATGCAATTAAAGAAGACAATTAGAAAAGGAGGAATGGTCTATGCAGTAAAAATCAAAGAAATAGAGGAGGAATTAAGAGAAGAAACCCTTGACAAATTTCCACTTTTACAAGAATATCAAGATGTCTTTGTTGATGAGATACCAGGGTTACCTCCTAAGCGTGAATTTGACTTCACCATAGAATTGCTGCTAGGAATAGAGCCTATCCATAGGGCTCCCTATAGAATGAATCCCATTGAAATGCAAGAGTTGAAGGTGCAACTTCAAGAGTTGCTTGATAAAGGTCTAATAAAGCCAAGTGTATCACCTTGGGGAGCACCCATATTATTCATAAAGAAGAAATATGGTTCTTTGAGGCTTTGCATAGACTATAGAATGTTGAACAAGGCAACAGTCAAAAATAGATATCCATTACCAAGGATTGAAGATCTGTTTGATCAATTGAAAGATGCTTCCATTTTCACCAAAATTGATTTGAAGTCAGGGTATCATCAGCTAAGAATCCGAGAGGAAGACACACACAAAACTGCATTTAAGACTAGATATGGTCACTACGAGTTCACAGTCTTACCCTTTGGTTTGACTAATGCACCAACTGCTTTCATGAATTTGATGAACAGTGTGTTCAGAAATCAATTAGACCAATTTGTGTTGATATTCCTAGATGATATCTTGGTTTATTCTCGCAATCGAGAGGAACATGAAAAGCATCTAAGGGTGGTATTAGAGTTGTTAAGGAGGAATCAGCTCTATGGAAACTTGTCCAAATGTGAGTTCTATGTTTCTCAAGTACATTATTTGGGGCATATAATATCAGCCAATGGAATTGTAGTGGATCCAAAGAAAATAGAAGCCATTTTGAATTGGCCACCTCCAACAAATGTGACAGAAGTTAGAAGCTTCATGGGTTTATCAGGTTATTATAGGAGATTTGTGAAAGACTACTCCAAAGTTTCTTATCCTATAACCAACCTACAAAGGAAGGGAAAGGAGTTTAAGTGGATGGACAAATGCGAAGCCGCATTTAATTTGCTTAAACAAAAGCTCACCACAACTCCTATTCTGAAAATTCTGAATCCATATGGTAGTTTTTCAGTTTGCACTGATGCTTCATTAGAAGGACTTGGAGGAGTCCTATCTCAAGATGATTCTGTAGTAGCATATGAGTCTAGGAAACTCAAAAGGCATGAAGTTAATTATGCTACTCATGACCTGGAACTTGCTGCGGTTGTGCATGCCTTGAAAATTTGGTGACACTATCTGGTAGGTAGACCATTTGAATTGAGAACCGATCACCAAAGTTTGAGGTATATTTTTACTCAACCACTGTTGAATGCTAGACAAAGAAGGTGGATGGAGTTTTTGGCTAAGTATGAATTTGGTATTGAATATATCAAGGGAAAGGAAAACAAGGTTGTTGATGCTCTAAGTAGGAGGAAACACATAGCAGCATTGACTCATAGTCATGTGGACTTAATGGATAGAGTCATGAAAATGCAGGGTCAGGACCCAAAATGTAAAGAAATTCAGATTAAGGTAGAGCAAAACCTGAATGAGAATCCGGATTATAGCATAAAGGATGGACTTTTATGCTTTAAGGAACGTGTGGTCATTCTTGAAATAGGTAATCTAAGGAGATTGATTATGCAAGAAGCTCATAATTCACCATACTTCGCTCATCCCGGAGGAGCCAAGATGAGAGAGAATATGAAAAAGACCTTTTATTGGTCTGGTATGAAGAAAGATATCATCGATTTTGTGGCATGATGTCTACAGTGTCAGAAGGTAAAAGCTGAACATCAGCATCCAACAGGAAAATTAATGTCTCATTATGTTCCTACTCAAAAATGGCAGGTTGTCTCAATGGATTTTATCGTTGGGTTGCCTAAAACAAAATATCAGCATGATGCAATATTTGTGGTAGTAGATAAACTCACTAAGGTTGCACACTTCATAGCAGGGAGTACTACAGATGATGCTGTAGTTGTTGCCAATAGATATGCCAAGGAAATCTTCAGGTTGTATGGATTTCTCGAGATGATAATTTTAGACAGAGACTCTAGGTTTACTTCTAAGTTCTGGTAGGCTCTCCATCGTGCAATGGGCACAACTTTGAATATTAGTTCTGCATATCATCCGAAAATGGATGGACAGATGGAAAGGGTAAACCAAGTTCTAGAAGATATGCTACACATGTATTGCATGGACCAAAAGTCTCATTGGGAGGACTATTTGTATCTGGTTGAGTTTGCTTATAATAATAGCTATCATTCTTCTTTGAAGATGGCCCCTTTCGAAGCCTTGTATGGCCGAAGATGCAGAACACCTTTATCATGGGACAATCCCGAGGATCGGGTTGTCATTGGACCAGAAATGGTTAGAATTATGGAGGAGAAGCTAGCACTAATCTGAAAAAGGCTCAAGGAAGCCTCGGATAGATAGAAGAGTTACGCAGATTTGAAAAGAACTCCTAGAGAATTCTCTGTGGGTGACAGGGTGTTTCTTAGAGTGAAACCAAAGAAAAGTGCAATTAAATCAACCAAATTGGATCCTAGATTTGTAGGACCATTTGAGATTGTGGCAAAAATAAGTCCTGTAGCCTATTGGCTTGACTTACCACCTAACCTATCAAAGATCCACAACACTTTTCATGTATCCCTGCTTAGAAAATATATTGTTGATCCTGATCATGTGTTAGATGTCTCTAACTTGCAGATGGCAGATCCGACAACCTTTGAAGTAAATCCGGTGAAGATCTTGGAATTTCGTTCCAAGACGATGAGGAAAAGAAACATTGATCAGTGCAAGGTCCAGTGGGACCAGTATTCTGAAAAGAATTCCACTTGGGAAAAAGTGGAAGATATGAAAAGACATTTTCCCTACTTATTTGATAATGCTATGTAATAATACAGGTTGATACATTTACCACTTGGGAAAGTGGGAACTAAGCAAACCTTATATTTTTATTGCTTGATATGTAATATTGTAGGAAACATAGAGGACTGTGTTTATTCTAAGGGGGGAGTATGTCATGACCCACCTTGGAAGAACCTTATGGACATGCTATTTGTATTTTGATAGCTGGTTTTAATGCTTGATGTATTTGCCTTATAATGGGTTTTATCAAGAGAAAATGATGTTGCATACTTTGATGAATGTGCAGGAACAGGTATTCTCTCAAGTGGGAAGATCAACCATGAGATATGAGAAGGGAAATGATGACTACGACAACTCACCAGGTAAAGCTCTTGTTTCTTCCATCACTAGTTACCTCCCTGAGGGTGGTGTTACCTAAGGAATTAATTCCAAATTCCTGCCACTCAAAGGAAGAATGGTGATGGGAAACGAAGAGCAAATTCATCGAGTGTTTGCATGTTATTTATGTGACATAAGTTGATTGCATCATTAATTTGCATAAAGAAAGTATGCCTTGAAAATGCACATTTATTAATATTTGGCATTTTAATATTTTAAAATATATGCCTTTATGCATACAATTTGAGTATTCTCTAGAGAAAATATTAATTGTTTAAGCATGCTTGTCTAAAGTAATTGATCCCATTTTTGAAAGAAAGTTAGGTGACTTGTCTTTTATGGACCTGTCCAAATTCTATTGGACCAAAAAAAAAAATGAAAGGACCACCTTATAAATAAAATATTACATCCTCCATACACATGGCAATTTTAGAGGATTGTAGGACTTCTCTCTTATCTTTAACAGTTTCAAATCAGAGCACTCATGCCTTCAACAGTATTAGTGTTGACAAAGGACATGTAGCCAGCCCTACCTTATCTCTAGGGAATCCCTCCCTACATTAAAATAATATATATTTGTAAGGAAGTTTGCATGTGAAGGAGAGAGGGAGAATTAATAAAATATTGAGAAGCTTCCCTACTACTGAGAAGAAATTGGTCTATAAATAGCCCATAAATTTTAAAAGAGGGAGGCATGCTATGTGATGCTATGACTTGTGAGGATTAGAGGAAGGCTAGACCAAGAGGAAGACATTCAAGAATATTGGTTTTGTGGTTTGTGAAATTCCCAGATGTGGATGTTTCTACTTACCTCCTATTACCCTCTTATTTCATGCACTTCGTGTATTTCCTCTTTGCTGAAATGATATGGTTTTTATATTTTATATGATTTAATATATTATCACAGTCTTAAATATGTCGTCCTGGTAATAGGCTAAGACCCTACTCTTTTATTGATGAATCAGTGACTGTCTCATAAGACTACATTTTTAGCTTCTAATTCCATAGTATATTCCTGCCTATATATGGAACCATTTGCTACCTCTTTCCAAGGAGATCTCGTATGGTGTCTATCACAATGAGGTGAATAAAATTACTCCCTTCCTTAGTATCTACTCATTATCACTTTTAAGAAGTTGGGGTGCACCTGCAACCGGATACTATACCGCCATAATCTATGGGCAATAGTAGGTAACTTTTAATACCCTACGCGGACAATCTTGAAGTGCCCAACTGTGAAACATTTGGGTATACTAAAATTAGCAATAATAGTGTAGGCATTTGTTGTCGATTAGACCCTTTTGGTAAGATGACATCCAGTTCCCAACCAGTGCCCTCTGTGAAGAGCCTGCCACCGACTCTAGAGACTGCTATACGAAGGTTGCAATTGATTATTGTGTGTGTGTCCCCATTCCGACCAAGCATAATGCAATCCATTTTTTTTTGTTTTTTCATTCCCATTTTGTGAGCGATTCATAGTTAAATAGTTATGTGGGATGTTGGTGAATGGCAATCAATATTATTACCCTTTAATTTTTGAGCCACCATCTTTTGAAGTGTGACATTCACTGGATGAACTTCTGCTCTCAACATAGTTACTGGGATAAAATAGACAACCTAAGTCCCCATGTTGGGATTCGTTCCACTTAAATACCCCTTCTACCATGGATATGCCATGTTTAATCTTAGATGACATCGTGTTTTAATTGATAATAGAATTGTATCTTGTAGCAGGGGATACGCCATCATGTTTATCTATTGTAATAACCTTGCCACATGGTCGTTTTAATTGTAAAATTATTTGTCTTAACAATCAGCCCATTTGCACTATATTTTATAGTATTTTGAGGCCTCCCTAGTACTACAGTAATACCTGCGCCTGATGTTGTATATCACTCCTCGACTTCGTAGTCATAACACAATTGAAAGGTATTCAATATAGACAGTAGGATTCACCAAAATTTACCAAGAATATTAGATCATCCTATCGATGCTCTGACCCTGATGCATAATAATTCAGTTGTATTTCTGTAACAACTCTAGTAATCTGGTAACTAGTGTTTACTATGATCAACTTATTTGGATGTTGGGTTGGTCACTCTAGGAAAGAGTCTAATGCTAGACATATGTACTCCATGAGCTGACTCATGCCACATCGATAAGATGTCGTGTGTACCTTGATTGTCACAAGTTCACTGTCATTACATCCTAAAACTGTATTTGATGTACACTAGTTACTCCTCCCTACAGTATGAATCCTAGAACCCTAAACGAACAGATGGGTTGAATCATAGACCTTTCACAATAGACTTGTCAAAAGGCTTATACATAAACACATTGAGATTCAGACCTAATATGGAATCACGCCCTCCCTGAAAGGCTTCCACATCTTGGTTAAAACTTATATCCATAGTGCATTATTCATAAGGATGTGTAGTGAGCCCTTCTTATGTATAGTAAAGTGAATGGTGTGTAAATACAAACCTTGGGTGAAAGTATCGCCTTGGACTTGGCAATGCTTAGGATTAGCCATGTAGATTTTAGTTTCTAAGAAGTTTCTTATGTCTAATTAGATTTACTCATATAATCTACTCTATAAGGATCCATTTTATGTTTTACCATATATTTCTCCAAACAAATCCTTGTAGGAAGGTCAAATTGGCTAAGCCTTTAAAAGAAGATTAAGACAGGATTTTGAAATTGAGATTTCTTGAATCGTTTATTAAAATTAGGAATACTTAATTATGATTAGAAAAGAATAAGTTTTAGTCCTTACGAATAAATATCTAAATTCCAAAATAGGATTGTAAATTGTCCTATGTTTATGATGAATGCATCTTAGAATATGTTAAAATTTTGACTTTGGGCTGAAATTATTATGATAACAAATTATCTTAAATTTTATGTCGAAAATTGGTAAATGGTATAAAATAATAATATGGTGTATCCTTTTATCTTAATAAGTAGAGTCTCTTCCCTTTGTAAATAATGGCTTATTTATTTCAAATCGAATTGAATAAAGAAATAAAGAAATCAAGTTATAGTAACTAGAGTTGAAAGAATCTGCTAGTTAATATATATGATTAAAATTATGTCAATATACCCTTGGATCGAAAAGTTATTATGTTTTCTAGAACATGATTTCATCTTAAGCTATATGTTTAGTTTTTGCAAATGATGGTATGAACTTTATTGATTAGTAATTTGAATTGTTAAAAAAAAAAAATTGAAGTGAAATGCTCTTGATTATAAAGGGTGGATTGGTGTCCAATCCTCAGGAAAATGTATGGGACTCTTCCTATGATTGGGTTTATTCCAATGAATGTTAATGAAATTCTTAATTATTTCTCATTGAGATATATGCGGCGAGGAGTGTGATACAATTGCATATTGGGCGATTGCATTGAAGTTAATACACTTTAGCATTTATGTAATGCTTGATTGCATAAGCTTAGATTACATATGATGCATTGGCATACTTGCATTCGAGTTGTCCTGATCCCTCACCACTCATCTCTCGCCTCATGAAGATGCAAGGAGTCCAGAGAAGACACAATTAACTACCATTGAAGATTTTAAATGTATTGATTATGTTCTTTGTTATTGCATTGTTATTTTAAAAGGGTCAATTAGACGAGCCAAGTGATGTAATGTTGGTGTAATATTATTGCTTTGTAAATTAGAAAGAAAGTTTGATTCATGCAAGTACTCCTATATGATAGCAAGGTTGAATAGCATGGAAGCATTGTAAATGATGTATTTTATATCTTTAAGTATAGATGTTGTAAGGTCTTGGAAGGAACATCAATTGAATCTCTATTGTATCAATAATGCTCTCTATTGACTTGTGTATTTTCTTTC
Source organism: Wollemia nobilis (assembly GCA_028583015.1). NCBI lineage: Eukaryota > Viridiplantae > Streptophyta > Pinopsida > Araucariales > Araucariaceae > Wollemia > Wollemia nobilis. The sequence goes on along the minus strand of JAQPPZ010004166.1, from coordinate 2,521,317 downwards.
TTTAAGTTGTAGTAAGGTATGATTGACGATTGAATATTTAGAATCTAGGAGGAGATGATTAATTCAAAAACAATCCACATACAAAAGGCTCGTCATGGTCTCAAAATCATATACTAAAACCACCACCAATAAACTTGCTAATACCCTAAAAGATGAGTAATTTAATTATAATGATGTTTAAAACAATCAAACCCATAACACATGTTGGTAGCTTAGATGCGATAGATGGATGTTTCTTCTAAATTACTAGCCTCATTGGTAGTAAGGAGAATTAGGAAGGGTAATACTTGGGTGAGGATCCCTACCCTAATTGGTGGATAAAACCATAATATGACCCTTATTATTCTATTATAACATATAAGGGGAATTAAGGCCTTGATACAATATTATCAATCTACCAGTATGGGATGGTGATATGGTAGGGTAAGAATGGGTTTTCTTGCTCGTATTGGGCTTTAAATAACCATAGAAGCGGGTGCTTCTATACATGCGGTCTATTGCAATCGAGATACCTTATTAATGGGATAACCTTGTTTTAATCATTATTATAGTTATGACTCATCAATGGGTGAACAATGAATACACATATACTTATATCGAAAAAAATGTAGTGGTCAAGTTAGGTTCGTTACAACCATGATGTTGGCCAACACAAATATGACCAAAGCACGAAGGGCATCCAAATCCTTATCCACATACATGGACAGGTAGAGAATAAATCCACTCTCCACCCTCACACCGTACCAACCATTTCCAAACATCTTCTTCTTCTCTGCACCTTGATCATGTCCAACCTCCAAGATCAGGATCAGGGTCACCTCTCCTATGGGGAGCTAAAACGTCCCCTATCTAGATCCCACCTCTCTACTAATGCAGAGAGATACCCCTCATCCACTTCACCATGTCCACCTAGGCTATCTCTGCTAGCCCCATAGCCTCCAAAAACTCCCACACCTCCTCTGATACCACCTTCTTCATCCTAGGAATGTAAAGCGAGAACTGATGTTGAGCCTCCGAAATCCTAAGATATAGCACAACACAAAACATTTTTAATTAATACTTGTTCAAAAAATCACAAAAACACAAATTTTTTGCACAATACATAGAACAGGGAATTACCTCAGCAAGATGCACTTCAGCTCCATTTTTGGCCCCTACATCCACTTCCTCTGCCGCCATAGCTTCCACACCCAATTCACTTCACCTCACTCCACTCCACTCTCCCAAACACAGCTTCTCAAACTCACAAATGCACAAATGAGCTTCATTTTTGTCCAAAAAGCTATTTATAGCTGCTTTAGGCACCTTGAGATGCCCATGGGCATTTCTTGGTGCACTAAAGCACACCAGGGCATTTGTAGAATGTCCATACACCGGTAGGTATCATTGCATGCCAAAAGTGCCAACGGGTGTTTAGCATCAAATTTGAAAAAAAAGAATATTTTTTTACAAAATAGTGGCTTATCCCCATAAAATCACTTTATATTGCATTCATGCATCTATTTCATCACATTAACAAGTTTTGTGAAGGTTCCAACTGATTTGGATACATAATTATTGTTTGTGACCACAAATCGTAAATTCACCTAACAAGTTACAAAAACACTCCAAAACGGTCGAAATATTCACAAAACGACCATAATCATAATTAATACATCATTTTCACATCATCAAAATCATTCCACATCATAATTTACATATTTACCAAGGTCAAACAACATTCAAGTGAACCTTGTACCTAGTGGGTTATTCTATATACTTGGTGATTGCAGCGATTTGCATCCATGCAATTCGGTAGGATGAATAACTTACCATAAGGACACTTGGTCATTTTCATCATTCCATATCTCCTTTTTCAAAATCACAATCTCATTTGGTACTTCACTTTTTGTGTGAAACCTTTCCAAGAACAATTTGCACAAAATTTATCATTGATGGCCCATTTCATGGGGCTTAAAACATGGACAAAATCACATTTCATCATTTCACATCTCCTTGAAAGTCATCATGGTGATTGGCCTTAGCTAGGGTGATTGGTTTTGATCATAGGAATTATTTGAAAGTCACTAGTTGGCCCTCCGAAGTTGACTACTTTTATTTTTGTATATTCATCCTTACATATCAATGACACCGAAAGGCACATTCTTCAATAGCATCGAATCACCCCAAATTTGGGGCAACCACATTTGGTTTTGACTTTCCCACAATGGGATACATATTACATGATCATGACATCTACACTTGGAAAAAAATCCCTTCATCTATTAAGGCAAAAATAGACACATTTTTCATCACATTTTTCACAAAACCCTTCATATGTTGGAGCAAAAATAGACACGACATTTCACATTTCTCACCAATCTCCTTCCTACTATTGGGGCAAAAATGGTATCACATTTACATAATTCATATCGTCCATCATTCATTTGCACAAATTTTTTTCAATTGGATCATGAGATTCATCCGTAAACTCAGTCACCAATTGAAGGGGTATGCTACGCAAAAATCCAAATTCTTTCATTCTCATTTTGTTGATAATCTAATCGTAAGCCTTGGTTTGCTTGTTGAGTGTATCGAGATGTGGTGAAAGGATTTATGAATGGATGAGATTGAGTGTGTTGTTGGTGGTGTAATTAATTGGGGGCATGGATTGAAATTAATGATGATGAGGATGCGAATGAAATGATTGCAAATGAAGAAAAGGAGATGATGTATGAGGGCTATGGATGGATTGACCCATGGGAATGGAATGGGTATGGGTTGATGGTGTTTGGAAATGGAAACCACAAAATATTGTGGTTTCCATGATGGAATTTGGGTGATAAAGGTTGGTTGGGTGGAAATAGGTTGAGGCTTAGGATTGACCACCTGAACTTGTTGTTGAGCATTATGTTGCTTCTTAAGTAATTTGTTAAGATGTTTTCAAGTTGCATGTATTTCCATATCAATAGTTGATGGAGTGGATGTATATGGGATTGATAAGGTAGGTGGGGGTAAGTTGCAATGGGAATTGCAACTTGATGGGAGATATTAGATGACATGGACATGGGCACTTGTGAAGCATCATTAACATGTGCTTCATACAAGGGGTTACCATAGACTGAGATGTATGAGGATGGGATGGATGTGCTTTGGGCACATGATGATTGTGGTATAGATAAATATTGGGGAGATGCAGTAGATACCTCAAAAAGAGGATTATTTTACACCTGGGTAAGGCTTGAATGCTGGGAAGAGACATGTTCCTACTGTAAAACATAATCATGCCTAGGTGAGTTATTGGATTTCAAAATAGATTCCACTTGTGCCATGTCTATGTGGGTGATGTGATGACAAAAATTAGGAATAGCCATGTGAAATGACTGTGTGGAAGACATAGTGTGTGATGGACTCGCAGACAAATCTGAATTACTTACTTGTATCACACTAGGGGGATTGATCATGGAAGTGGTAGTGGAAGGTGATGATGAACACTCCATTGCTGAAGTTGTTTAATTGGTGGATATTTGATTCATTATTTTAGCTTGATTTCTTATTAATACCATAAAATAATGAACCAAATATAAAATGTGTTGGAAAATAAAATGTGGAATGAAAAACTCACAAAATTAAATAGGCAATCCAATCCTATGTTTATTTATTATCTTGTGTTAGTGTTTATTTTTTTTAATGTGGTTTTGTGTATTTCAATGCTCTAATCTGAATTAAAATGGGTAAACACTATGGCTATGATGGACAATAAGATTCTTATTGGTGATGAAATCCAACAAGTTTGGTCGGGGTAACCTATGGTGTCTAGGGGCAGAGATTGGTGGATGGAGATGAAACCCACTATCACCAAATCTCAAGCAATGGTTGGTGATGAAATACAACCATTACTGTTAAAAATGAAACATGTTGTGTGTGTGATTCCTTTTAAAGTTTTCATTTTATCAAGGTGTACATACAATGTCAGAAATGACGGATTTCACTAGTCTAAATTAGAAGCCAACACAAGAAATATTGATTTTTCAAAAATAAGTAGAGTACACTACTTAAGACCACTCTCTAAATAGAGGAGGTTTCATATACTCTTCTACCTTGAATCACAAAATACGAGGGTATCTTTTTGACTTGTCACTCTTTTATGGTTATTATTATTAAATATGAACCACTCTGAAAATACTGAAATAATAACCAAAAGATTTATCTTTTTGACTTGTCACTCTTTTATCTATTGATAGTTTTTGTAGGAAAATAGGTGCATGGATGTCCTAGCGACACCTGAGGGTTCATTGATTTGCAGAACTAGGGTCTGAGATACCCACGGGTGCTCGACGATAGCATAAAACACCCATGGATGCTCGAGGATGATAAAAAGCATGTAGAGGCACTCAAGAGTAGCAGAGGGTATCCAGAGGTGCTTTAGGGAACTTGAAGGGGCATTCGGGGGTTGAAGAAGAGTCTGTAGATGTAGATCTCCTTAGCATGAATGATGCAATGATGGATGCAGAGGCGAGGGCAAGGATGCGAGGGAGATTTTGGAAACTTGTTAGGGCTTCCAAATACTTAGGAAAATTGGACTTCAAAAACTTGGAACTCCAAGATTCCAAAAAGCTTAGGGATTGAGTCGTCATAATGAATCCTCTTTATAATCTCTCCTAGGGCACATTATGGTTTCAAAAACACAATTTGTGTAGTCAAGATTAAAATATGATTGAGGGTGGAGATTAAATCTGGTTATGTGGCATAGATTAAGATGAATGAATGGTTGGTATTAGATCATGATGGATGGCTAGGATTAATTCATATAAATATACATATATTTATTAAATATATAATAAATAATGGGTAAAAATGGAAGGAAGCTATGGATGAATGAATAGTGGCTAGATTTTTGTGTCTACTATCCCATTACAAGAGTTGTGAACTTACAAATTGTAGAAGAGAGGAAAAGGCCATAGTAGCCTTATTGCAGACTCAAGAAAGAAAAAGACTCTAGAGACGAGCCCATAAGGAGATATAAGACTAGTGACCTACATTGAAGATCAGAACCTGTAGAGTGCAGAAGAATAAAAGGCCATAGGAGCCTTGCAACAAATTTAAGGGAGAGAAGTAGACTCCAGTGAAGAGTATTGGTGAAGAGAGGATATTGGTGATCTCCAATGCAAATTGAAGACTTTAGACTAAAGAAGCTAAAGAAACCCTTAGAAGGTCCAATTACAAAACTCCAAGTTTTGGAAGATTAGAGGTTGGTGATATCCATTAAAGCATGTAGTTTGTAAAAGTAAAGAATGACCAGCAAAGATCATGTTCTAGATTCTAGCAGTAGTAGTTTACAGAGATTTGAAAATATCTCATTACCAACACTTCCTTCATAGAAGGTTGAAGGAAAGGTCTCATTTGGAAGACCAGAGAAGCTATGAGATTTAAGACCTTTTTGAGGTCTCAAGGAGAAACAAGGAGAAGTCATGGAGAGAATTAGTTTATAACTTAGAGAAGGCCATTAAAATAGTTCTTAGGAGAACTCATTGAAGAAATCTACCAGCAATGAGAAGCTACTGATGGAGCAGAATTTTGGATAATTTTTACCATCTGACAATAAGCCCAAAAGGAGAAGAATTTGGAAAGGAGTGCCAAATTTTGGAGGAGATTTTTGAAGACCTCAAGACATTCAATTTTTTTAAAAGACAACCAAGATCGAAGTCATAATTCAACAAGGAGAAAGGAGCCTAACTTTACTACCAAACTGAAAGGTTTAAAGATTATCGTTGAAGGCTAGAAGGTTCATTTAGAGATAGGGGTTTTTTGAATCTTCAACAAAATACTAAATGGTTATTGAAGGAAAACTCAGCTATGATTTGGAGGAAGTCCCTACCATATTTATGTGTTTCAAGAAAAACATTTCAGTACAAAAATTGACTACAAAAGAGCAGCAATCAAGATAAAATTACTAGTTGCAAAATTTTAGATCAATAGAGAGCATTATGAAGGAGAATCAAAGCCACCATACTATAGTTTCAAAGTAGCAAGATAGAGGAGTTGCTAAGCTATGAATTGGTGAGTTAAGAAGTTGTTGTGGATAACCAAGAATAGCTGCAAATTCCATCCAATTAAAGGTAACAAGAAGGTTAGTCTAATCACCTAGCAATACTTCATCTACAAATATTATTAAGGTAAGCAACTTGGGTGCAAATAGGTTTATTAGTTGAACTTTAATTTGGGTTATTATCTAGTTCTATTAAGCACCATTTTAGTTCTTTAAATTTTAAAAAAATAAGGTTGCATATTATAGTCTTCAAGGGGATTGCATGAGAAAGTTCTTTTAAGGTTCATACTTGCACATTAAAATAGGAGTTAGACCCAGGTGTTGTAGGTGAGTTGGAGAGGAGAAGGCAATCCTCCAAGGGAGGTCCTAGGTTCAAATCTCCACCCAACCAAAGAGCTAAATTGGGTATCCAAAATCCAATTGATAATGTTGGTGCAAGAAGAGTCAGGTGCGACTCCCGGGTCACTTTGACGGTGTAGAACCCCCTGTTCGTGGTCTCTCACACCAAGGCGGCCCCACAAGGGATTTTTTGCTTAAAAAAAAAATAGGAGTTAGATATATATCTTCTTATTATTCAGTTACAACAAAGAAGACTACATTAAGTTACAGTGCAATTACTAGTGCATGATTTGAGGTTCATTTATAGAAGTAATAAGGAGAAACTATTACTGTACTATATTAGTTATTCAAAGTTCACTAAGGATTATTAGTTAAGGTGAACATTAGTGCAAAGTTAAAATCATCTATATATTAGTTGTATGGTTAAGTGCTTGGATTCATTGGTGTTAAAATCATCCAAGTTAGAGGTTAGTGTTCTCTGAAAAGAAAGGCAACAATACATTGCTCTTAGGGATTAGAGCAAGAAATCGGTATATCTTAGAAGCAAAATAAAAGCTTTAAAAATATATCTTCATTTGTCCTCAAGCTGTAAAGCGAGGAGCTTCCATATAAAAGGAGAATAATAGCATAAAATGGAGACAAAGAACTCTCAAAACTTTGGTGCAAAAATAAGGTATCTTATTTATGTTGTAAAGATGCACCATATTCCTCCTAAAGAGGACATAATATAAAGTGTACCAAGACATTAAAGGTAGCAATTATATTACGTCCACAGAAGATATATAATGTGAGCTAACCTATGGCAAAAATATTGATTTGAGTTGTCCAAAAAGACACCATATTCACTAGCTTATCCAATGCCCATGATTGCATCAACCTGCAGCACAAGTACCCACATCTAGGGCAACGAATAATAATGGTAGATCGAGGAGGAAAATGTGGGTGCAATACCTAGTAAGGAGGTCATCATCATGTGATATCTACATGTAAAAAGGATAACATTAAGGCCTATGTAAGAAGTTACTTATCTCTTGCACTTCTACATAAATGATAGCACCAAAGCATACATAAAATAGCTATCATATATCATCTACTGACATGGACAAGAACAACACTAAGGATGAGTATGAATAAGTAAAGAGCTATACCCAAGGAAGAACTTGGAAGAACCACCAGTTGAATTGAAGCCACCATTGGAGCACCCTTATTCACCTTAGTTGGAGATACCCACACAATATCTAAGCTCATCCGAAAAGAAGACGTTGAAGATAAGCAATGAAGGGCATTTGCTGATGAAAAATATACAAGAAGAAGACGTTAGACGAAGCTTTACATACATGAAACCTAAGTGCCACTTGGCACAAAGGGCATCTTTAGCCTCTCATTCTTAAAGCTCAAGAGAAAGGCACCCGCTGGAGTAATGCCTTTCATAATCATTCTAAATCTCGAGAATCTTCAATGCCTACTAAGAAGAAATCCTACCTATGCCACAAAGTCTAATGCCTTTAAAGTACAACGCAAGTGAAAGAAGAGATGAAAGAGTCTTGGTAACACCTTGTACCACTTGGAACACACATAAAGAAGCAAAAGCATGATTACAACCGCTATAAAGAGGAGCACTCATAGAGGGAAATACATCAAGAATTGGCACTAGGTGGAGAACTTATTGAAGGCACGAAGTCAAAATTCAAAGGTACATTTAAATACTATCATAAGGGATGTCTGTCAATCCTGTCATAGGAGGCACAATAGATTTCAAGCGGATTGAAGTCAAACATAGCACTCATCTATAATACAAAGGTATTATTTCATAAGGCTTAATTATTTGCTTTCACAAGGAGTAATAAGGGATAGTATAAGGTTGAAACTATTAACATCATTTGCATTCACATTTATATGTAAAATCAACCATACATTTGAAAGCAAATTTAAAGGAAGTCTATATACTTAATAATTTAATATTTACAATTAAAACCATAGGAGTTATAAGGGTTTCTACTTGGAAAAAATAAATTATATTATTGCAAATATTATTGTTTTCTAATATTCCAAATTAGGGAGTTATAAGGTATACTACACCAAAAATATATTATTGGAATTTAGAAACATTAAATTATTAATATCAAGGAGTATAAAAGAAGTTCTTCATTTACTTAAAGGAGTTGGAATTATATACTTAAACTTGTTTCATACTCGTACTAAAGAGACAAAATAAATCCAACCATGGAGAACTTCAAACTAAGTACATAGTTCATTAGGAGAGACAAGGTGAAATAGAAGTTGATTATTGTTACTTACAAAACATTACAAAATTAACTTAAAAGTGAACTATTATTTACTAAGCACTTTATTAAGCTTATAGCTTACTTTAAATCACTAGGGAGACATAAGGATTCTACAAAACCTAAGCCTTGGATAGGTTTATCAAAATTGGATCATATACTCAATTTACTTGAGAAAGATATAGTATTCTACAAATATTAAGGAAGCAAAAAGAATACTACACTTCATTCACTAGGGATTCATAAGGAATTCTACTACAAAGGATCCATCAAAAATATTTCTAAAATAAAAAAATCTAAGAGAGATGTCTACCTCAAGAAATACAGTGAACAATGACATGAACAACACTATTATAAAGTGTAGCAAAATAAAATGAACACCAAACACACGAAATAAAAAGAAGAGATTGCAATATAATGAATGATATTTTCTTTGTATTGATACAGGGGAGCCTGAATCTCCCAATTTACAATACCTTGCCCCAATATTTTAGGGGAGATATTACAATACTTTCTTCTTAAACTACAATGCTTTGAATGGTGGTCTTCCAACTCTCTAGCAAATGATTGGGTGTTCTTCGCTCCTCTGCTACAACTCCAAAGGTGAGTGGGATTTAGTATCTTGGAAGTAGGACCACTCTTAGCTTCAATAGCTCTTCAGATACCTATCTCTTGCACACATGAAAGGCAAACAAGGGTCAATAGCACCTGCAAACATAATCAAAAGAAAATATAAATGAAACCCTTAAAACGTCGATTGCAAAAATAAAAGTAATGGTGCAGGAAACAAAGAAATCAAACCATAATGCCTTGCTAACAATTAAAAACTTACTAATTTTCATTGTTGATGGCTCTAATGCATTTTGAGTAACCATGGGTATGCGGGTATTTTTGGGATACTTGCTCATTTTGAGGAGGAGCAAGGGAATTTTATTGCTTTTGGGATGCTTTTGGGATACTTGCTCATTTTGAGGAAGAGCAAGGGAATTTTTTTTTTGAAGGATGAAGGGGGAGCTTGTCCTTTTGTCAATTCTTTAGCTTTCTAGACCATGCACATAATTGGATGAATAGGGGAAACCTTTCACTTTATGGCAATAGCAACTCATGACTTCGTCCTTCCTAGGCTTCACAATGTTTTAATGTGTTTTGATGTGCGTGGTCCAAGAGGAAACTTGATTGACCAGGAACAACCTATTGCATCTAAAGATTGTTTGATTTTCAATGGAGGTTGCTTAAAACACTAGGAGTGGTTGAGTGATTGAAAACACCTAGATTTTATTTAGCAACTAATGTGTTATGCAAGATGTGGCGATACTTTCCCTACAAGCTTTTGAAAATTAAAAGGTGTACATAAAATAGTCAGTGGTCATATAATCATTATTGCTGATGATTATATGGTATCTATCCTATCTTATGTGGACCCCTTAATCATCAAAATATCATAAGGAAAGTTGTAAATGATTGTGGTTGATGGATTGGTGACTAATGTTTGACCTAAGGTGCCCTTGATTAAGGCAACAAGACATAGTGGACTAGCAATTATCCAAATTAACCAAATGATCTCTAATATGATGAATGGTATGAATAAATGTAAATGACTCAAATGTGTGTATGCAATGTAGGTGGAATGCATGGATGGATGCATGAAATGCAATGAGTTTTTTTAAGCCATGTATATGTACATATTTATAATCCACACTAAGTATAGAATGCCCTTAGGTGTATGATATTTAATGGCTCAGGTTCCAATGTTCCCTCTAAATTTGCAAGTCTATACGTTCTAGGACCCAACTTTTGCTTGACAATGTATGGACCTAACCAATTAGCCATGAATTTGTCTCTCAAGTGCGGCAATGCATTGGTATTCTATTGATTCTCTTTAAGAATGAGATCTCCTACTTGGAATTCATGAGGATGGACTTTTGCATTATAAGCATGCTTGATGCGATCTTGATATACTCGTAAATGTTCTAAGGTATTGATTCACCTTTCATCAAGGAGTGTGAGTTGGTCAAGATGTGCTTGTCTAGTTGTGTCATCATCCATGAATTCTTGTAATGCAATTCGTAATGAAGGGATCTCGAGCTCAAGAGGTATGATTGCTTTGGCTCCATAGACCAATGAAAATGGAGTTGCCCCTGTAGGCATTCGGATGCTTGTTCGATAAGCCCATAATGCCAAGGGGATTTGAGTATGCCAATCTCTATGGTTCTCTTTGACAAGTTTCTTGAGAATGGCTATCAAGGTCTTATTGGTTGCCTCAGCTTGTCCATTTGCTTATGGGTAATAAGGAGTCAAGAAACTATGTTGGATATTATATTTATTGCATAATGCTCGAACATCCTTGTTTTTGAAAGACTTACCATTATCAAAAATGATCTTCGAGGGAATCCCAAAATGATAGATAATATGTTAGAGTATGAACTCCATAATTCGAGGTCCAGTCGTAGTGGTCATTGGGATCACTTCGACCCACTTGGTGAAGTATTTTGTGGTAGTGATGATGAATTTATGTTGTCTCGAAGAGGTAGGTGAAATTTTACCAATCAAATCTAGGCCCCATTGTGAAAAGGGCCAAAGGATTTGAATGGGTTGTAATGCTTGTGATGGTACATGGGTCAAATTGGCATGTTGTTGATATTTTTGACATTTCTTTACATACTTGCAATAATCATTTTCCATGGTGGGCCAATAATAACCCATGCACAAAATACACTTTGCAATGGCCATTCCACTAAAGTGGCCACCACAAGTACCATCATGGGCTTCACATATAGCTCTTTGTGCCTCTACGGGATCTAGACATCGAAGTAAGATTCCATCATAGCCACGTCTATACAACACGTCCCCCAAGAGAGTGTAATGAGCTACTTTTTGTTTGAATGTTCTCTTTGTAGTTCATATCAAATCTGATGGGAGGGTCCCAAACTTGAGAAAGTCCTTTATTTGACTAAGGCAAGACTCATATGGCTCTGTATGAATGAAACAAACACTCTTTTCACCTTCAGATTCTGCTCGTGAGATTGTGGATTTGGACATTGTTGTGATGATGAGTGGTTGGACTTCTCCATTTTTGTTCTTTGGAATTAATGATCCTAGAGAAGCCATCACATCCACAAATCTATTAGTCAAATGAGGCAAGTTGTCAATTTTATACCAATCAAACTTTGCTAGCAATTTCATTGCTATTTCATTGTATTGTTTCAAGATTGGTTCTCTACATTGGTAAGTTCCTTTTACTTGGAAAATGACAAGTTGGGAATCACCAAATATGCTTATACACTTTATGCCCATAGCTAATGTTGATTGAAGCCCCAAGATTAGGGCTTCATACTCTACATTGTTATTTGTGCATGGAAAGTCAAGTTTGAATGATAAAGGAATTGGCATTCCTTCTAGTGTATAAAACATGACTCCAACACCTTGTCCTTTTTTGCACTTTGATCCATCAAAGAAGAGAGTGATGTCAACATCATCCTTAGGAGGGACTAGTTCTTCTTGTTTAGTGATAGAAAATATCGAATCATCTAGAAGCTCGATAAAAAGGGGTTGATCATTTGGAAGTGGAGCTTCTACGAGTTGATCGGCTATCACCTAACCCTTGATGGATTTTTGGCTAATGAATTCGAGATCAAATTCCATTAAGAGCATTATCCATTTTATGGTATGGGTGTTGTTGTATGTGTGAGTCATCATATAACATAGAGGATTTTCTCTAGCTATGACATAGGTAGTGTTACTTAGCATATAATGTCTGAGTTTCTTAGTGGTAAAAACCACTGCTAAGCACAACTTCTCAACATAAGCATATCTTGTTTCATAACTCACCAATGTTTGACTAATGTAATAGATTGCTTGCTCTCTTTGATTTTCATTCTTTTGTGCAAGCATTGTCCCTAATGCAAAATCTATGGCAAAAATGTAAATATGAAAAGGGACTCCTAGATGAGGTGATGTTAGCACTGGTGGTGAAGCCAGATATTTCTTGATATCATCAAAGGCCTCTTGACATTATTTTGTCTAGGAAAATGTGACCCCTTTTGTAGCAAGTGATTGAATGACCTGCATTTGTCTGAGAGTTGTGCAATGAATCAATGAATGGATTGAATATTTCCTTGCAAACTATGCAACTCTTTAAGGTTTGTTGGAGGGGGCATTTCGATAATGGCCTTGACCTTATCAGGGTCCACTTCAATGCCTCTCTTGGAGATAATGAATCCTAGAAGTTTACCTGATGTGACTCCGAATACACACTTCTTAGGATTTAACCTCACCTTGTGTTCAAGTAATCGATCAAAGACTTTTTCTAGTACATCGATGTGCTCAAGATGTGTTTTGGATTTGGCTATTAAATCATCCACATAGTCTTCAATGATTTTATGCATATAGTCATGGAAGATATACGTCATGGCATGTTGGTAAGTAGCTCCTACATTTTTGAGACCGAATGGCATCACCTTGTAACAAAAAGTCCCCCAAGGTGTGGTGAATGTTGTTTTGTGTTGGTCATCAGGATTAATTCAAATTTGGTTGTATCCTAAAAACCATCCATTAGAGAAAGCATTTCATGGCCTACGCAAGAGTCTACTAGTTGATCGATGTTTGGTAATGGAAAATCATCCTTGGGACATGCTTTGTTTAAATCTCAAAAATATGTGCATACGTGTATCCCCCCATTCGGTTTATGAATGGGTACCATGTTTGAGAGCCATTCGAGATAATCAATGGGTTGTATGAAACCCACATCTAATAATTTTTGTAGCTCTTCTTTGACCATGAGGGCTATGGTAGGATGAAGTTTCCTCAATTTTTGCTTGAATAGTTTTGCTTTGGGAGCTAAGGTGAGGTTATGGACCACCAAGTTGGGGTCAAGGCTAGGCATATCTTTGTATGACCATGCAAAAATCTCTTTCTTCCTTGTCAATACATCTAGGATGCACTCTTTCTCTTCTATGGATAGATCTTTTGCTATTTTTATAATTTGGGGATTGTTCACATCTTGACTTATGTTCACATCAATTGATTCTTCAATAAGCATGTGTGAACCTTCTTCTAATTGATGTGGAGTAGGAATGAGATGAATATCATCCTCCACATTTTCAAATGACTTGGGTGAGGCTTCTTCTACTTCGGTTTGAAAAATAGAAGTAAGCGAAGGTGAAGATTGTTGAGGAATATAAGCATTGGAAGCTCTTAGCAATTCTTTGGATAGGATGAACTCGGCTATGGATGGTGGGGATGAAATCCTGTCCATGTCGATAAGGCTAGCATCGATCAAAATCAACTTCACCAAATCATATGGATTGTGGAGTGGGGTGAACAAGTCAACATAAATCATGTTAACTTGGTGGAAGTGAAGTGGCTATGATTTGAGAGGTGAACTCTCTTGCTCACTCTCTAGGGAGCAATTGACCTATGGAGGATGGATTATGGTGTTGTGAATGCAACCAAGGTGGTGGTGGTGGATCTGGTTTAGGTCACTCTCATGGAAGATGCAAGTGAAATATGGATTGATGGATAGGAAACATTTTAATGTAGTACTCATCTCTCTCAATGGGCTCTATAGGGGCCACATCTTCTTTAGGACCATCAAAAATGGTATTTATTATGTCCATGTTTGGTCCTATTTTTGAAAATCCTCATAATCATCATCAAAAATGTAATTGATCATAGCTATATGTGGTCTCATTTTTGAAAGGCCTCATGTAAATAAGGTGTAAACTTAGGGTCTAAATACTCATCCTCACTATCATCATTATCTTCACTCTCTTCATCCTCCTCTTTGGACTCTAGGGTGAGTTGTTGAAATGTATGCTCAAAGGAGGAGTTTGAAGATGATGGCCTGTATCCTAAGCTAGAGTGATCATGTGCTTCTCGATAGTGGGGCTCAATGATATGATGTGGACCCTACTCATGTCATCCAAGACCAAATCCCTACTAGTTAACTTGATGAAAATATCGCATGGGGAAATCTGGGTTGGATAAATATTCTAAGTTAGCACAAAATTCTTGCATGGGTTCTTCATTAGGAGGAGGTGGATCGGATAAAGAATCCACTCCCCCATATACAAAGTTAATCTTGTTTGGCTCTGAACCCATTCTATACATTGCACCTATGGCTAAAGGTGGGTCACATGGGTGACCATAATCTCTAATAGATTAGATAGGTGGTGTTATTGTGACACTCTCAACTATGTACTCACCAATGCTTGGATTGGTGAGATGGACTACAACTTGAGTTGGTTGGATGTGGATGAATCGGGTGTCGATGTGGAGGCTTCAATGGTGGCTTGTGGTTTGGATGGAGGAGATGGCTCATTTGGTAATGGTTCTTCTCGGATAGGTGACCCTATCTGTGAGACAATGGATGGTGGGGTTTGAGATGGATTTGGTTTAATGGATTGGTTAGAGGTTGGTGGATTGGGTTGGGATGAAAATATGAAGGGTGTTTGTGAAGTGGGAGGTGTAGTTGATGAAGATGATGGTTGATTGGTGGGATGATCAGGTGTGATGGAAAAATGGTATGAAGTGGATGAGGGTTGGCTTGGGTTGATGGCTTGAGATGCAAAGGTATGATCAACTATTGGCAAAGCCTCTAGGATGGGTGCTTTGGATGAGGTATTGCTACTTGGGGTGGTTCTAATGATGAGTGGCTGAATGGAAATATGGGTGGATGGAAGGGATGGCTCATATGGATTGGATATCAAGTTGCAGTACTTGAATGGGTCGGTGTCAACTGGAATGCAATGGACTTTTCCCTCATGCACATATTTCAAACATTGATGTAATGTTGAGGGAACACACTTCATTTCCCTAATCCAGGGATGTCCAAGAAGTATGTTGTATTGCATGGCTCCTTCCAAGATATGGAAGAGTATATGGATTGTTTTCACCCCCACTATCATGGGTAGAACTACATTTCCTATAGTGGAGCACAAAGCATCATTGAATGCTCATAAGGTGAAGGTGGATGAGGTGATGTGAGATGGTGGTAGTTTGAGATGTTTGATGGCTTTGGTAGTGATGAGATTGATAGAGGATATGGTATCAATGAGCACCCTTTTGAAGGGTTTTATATCAATATGAGCTACAATATGCAATGGAGGATCGGGTAACTTCGATGATATGCTCTTTTCTTCAAAATTATAGAATGCAATTGAAGGTTCCATACAATTCTGAACACTCCCCACAAAAGTGTTGAAGGTATTGGGATCTTCTATTTGAAGTTCGATGGATTTTAAGATCTCCATCAATGCCTCATGATGTGGGGGAGATTGTTGTATGAGCTCATATATGGATAACTTGGCTGAGGCCATCCTTAAGCTCTGTGTCAATCGACTTCTCAATGTGATGATTGGTCTGGGTGGATGACTTGGAATATGGATGGGTGGAGATGGAATGGTGGGGTTTGGTTGTATGGGCACATTTGGTTGTGCTATAGGAGTTGGTACTGCTTGAGTTGGTTCATTTGCTTGCGTGCGATTTGCTCTTCTTTGCCCTTGGGTGACTATGTGAATAGCCCCCATAAAACCTTGGTATAATTGTGACACATGATTGACTTGGTTGGGAGGAATTGTAGAAGTTGATGCTCTCATTGTTTGTTGATTTACCTCATGATGAGGTAATGGTGTTTGATATATACCAAGGTTTTGGTTTTGTTGGGCTAAGGGGTTATCAATCTTGATATTTCCCTTTTCAAGTAAATCTTGCACAATGTTCTTGAATGCATAGCAATTTTTAATGTCATGACCTTTCTATCGATGATAGGTGTAGTACAAATGTTCCTTATAGCTCTTAGGTTTTGGCTTATTTGGATCTTCAGGCTTCATTTCTGGCAATGTGAAAGCTTGTGCATCATACAAATTTTGGAAGAGGGATGAATATGGTTTGGGTAATGGGGTGTAATTGTGGGGTGGTTGATTGTATTGATGTTGATGATTATCTATAGGTTGAGCTTGATTTTGTATTTGTTGTGGGGGTGGAACCACTTGATAAATTTGTTGTTTGTTGTTGTTGTAGGGGTTGTTGTACTTGGACTTGAGCTTGTTGTGTTTGTTATGGATGTTGGCTCAAGACTACTTGATTAACCTGACTAGCCTTGGATTGACCATGGTTATTCCCCTTTTGACCTTTGTTTTCCATTATTTCTTTTTTAATTTTATCTTACCCTCTTGGATTTTAATTTCTTCTATCACTCTAGCTTGGGCAAGTGCTTCCTCGAATGTTCTATATTGTTGCAATTATAGTAACAAGGAGATTGGTTTGGAACAACTCCTTGTGAACATTCTTGTCAATTCATACTATGTTGGTTTTCCAAATTCATAAACTGACTCATCTTCAAATTGTCGTAAGTTGAACAAGTCGGTCAATGTTGTTTTCTTTCTAACATTTAGAGAGAAACGTTCCAAGAATTGGTCCACTAGTTGCTCAAAAGTATAAATACTTTGATGCGGGAGATGATTGTACCAATCTAGGGCATCCCCTCCAAATGTTTGAGGAAAGATGCGGAGCATAAGAGCATCATTCTCTTGGATTCTAAAACATGCGGTATGCTCTTGAGGGTCCTCATCCCCCTTGAATTTATCAAACTTTGGTAATGTGAAATATGCGTAAGGTGGTGATGGTACCGAAGCATGAATGGGGTGATTGATTAGCTGCCTTAAAGTGGGTTTCTGATATAGCATACCCGACGTTTGCATGGCCAAGCTATCAATCTGACTCTGCAAAAATTGAAACTTAGGATCTTCTAGCAAAGGGTTAAAACCCTGATTTGTTTGTTGTTGCTGAAAATGATGTGCATTGTTAGTTGGGATTTGATGATGATGGATGTTAGTGTGAAATGGATTATGGAATGATTGTTGTTGATGACTTTTATGATGATGAGGAGATGGGGGTATGATGGTATGCTGCCCTAAGGAGTTAGCATACATGTGATGAAGTGGATGGGTGGGTATGGTTGTGGTTGGGGGTTGATGAGCCCTAAAAATGCTCATATTTTTGTATAAATGTTTCATATATATTGCGGTATTATTATTATAGAATGTATGTTTTATTAAAGTTATATATATATTTAATAGAAAATTATGTATGTTGTCTAATATTTGTTTTTAAGTGAATTGTGTGTAGATTCAGTGATTTTACTACCTTTCAACATGTTTACCTCAAGGTCCCATTCAGACTTGGCACTTTCTATTTTATGATAGAAAATCAAAGGTAAAAGTAACTGCAACACAAATAGTGATGACCACTAAGTTTAGCGCCCAACTTCTGTTTTGGTGCCCGACTTCCATTTTGGTGTTTGACTATTGTTTGGCACCCGACTTCCATTTGGGACTTGACTCCCGTTTGGTGCTTCACTCCCGTTGAAGAAAAAGTATAGCACGACCCCTGTTGTCAATAGAACATAACAACGATTTAAGTGATGGATGCAGATGAAGGATAATGTCATAAAGTAGATATCATCTATTTTTTAGGAAATACATAAATATCCATGTAAACTGATAAGCGTAATATCATACGTATTTTGTTATGATAAAAATATAATATGCTTAATTAATATGGCAATAGATGAAATTGATTATATATTTTCTTTATCCTCCCTATTTCAATGTATTTGTTGTAACGACAAAATTTGAAATAGATTTACCTCCAATTATAATAGGGTATGGTTGCATATCTTAGAAATATGCAAGCCACCCCTAAGAAACAAATCCTAAATTTGTGGAGGCGGCGCTTGGGCGGGTTGGCTGCTATGGTGGACGTCTGCTGCACCGACGGGCTTCGGTGCTGGGTGGATGCTAGGCGGGGTGGTTCCTGTTCTGGCTGGCGGCTGTGCGGTTGGGGGTGCTGTGCTGGCTGTCTTCTTTGGCCACTGCGCGGAGTGCTTCGCAGTGCCGGTAGTCGTTCATCATTGGTCCCCATTCGGGTTGGACCCCGGTGGGTTGGTCGGCATGCGGGATGGCCCCCGGACGGGGTGGTTCCCGTGCGGGCTGGCTCCTGGGTGGGCTAGTCCCTGGGCTGGGTGGATCCTGTGCGTTTGGGCCCCGTTGCGGGGTGGTTCTTGTCCCTCTTCCCCTTCCCCTGCCCCCTCCCCGGGCACTCTCTTGCCCTGCTTTTCCAGATCTCGTGTTTGCTCAGGGTTCCCGTTGCTTGGTTTGCTTTTGCTTGGCAGGGTCCACGGTTTCTGGGCCCGAGTTCCTTGGTTTGGTGGGTTTTCAGCTTGCCCAGGGGCGACTGCTGAAAGAGGGTTGGTTCTGGTTTCCTGGTTGCCGCTTGGGGATCTTCATGTGCTCTTTCTTGGCCTCGGGGGGGGCCTATTCCCACATATGAGGCCCTTCCTCAGTTGCTCCAGGTTGCCTTTGCCTTCGGGATCTCCGTGTAGATCTGGGGTTTGTCTGGTCTTGAGGTGGACCCTCGGTTTCTGTAGTCTGCCCTTTGGGCCCTGGGGGGGGCCAAACCTGCAGCTATGTCTCCTAGGCTTCTGTCTCCTCCAGGCATGGTTGGGGCTGGTTGTTCTCTTGCTGGTCGTTTCAGTGGTCTTCCGCTGCTCTCGTCTTGGCCAAGGTTCCCTTTCCAGCCCCGGGCGCTCGTGGGACAGCTTCCCTGTCCCTCCCTTGTTTTTTGCTTCCCAGCTCCGGGCCTCCTGTTGGGCAGGGGTTTGTTCCTTTGGCAGATTTCTCGCTGAGCAGGATCCTTCTCTTCCAGCTACTGCTGGTTTCCTTGCTGAGCGGGTTGTTCTGCTCCTACTGTTTTTTCCCGCGGGGCGGGTTTTCCAATCCTGCTGGTTTTCCCGTCGGGCGGGATTTTTCAATTATGTCGATTTAGGGTTTGCTCCTTTTCCTACTAGTTGGGATTTTTCAAATAATTTTGTTTTTTCCCTGAGACGGGATTTTAGGGTTTACTGTTTTTTCCCGCTAAGACGGGATTTGTCAACTTCATCCCTTTTTCGGATTTTCTCACTGGGTGGGATCTGTCCTAGGGTTTGTTTTTGAACCTAGGTTTGATCTTTTGACCTGTTGTAAAAAGGTTTTGGGATCCTTTCAAAACCTGCTAAAAAAAGGAAAAAAAAAAAAAAAAAGGGCCCCGGGCCCCGGACTCCTGCCCTGGGATTAGATTCAGGCGGTGGTACTTCCTTTAGCTTCGGCTTTTTCTGTAAATAAGGTTTTGGGTCCCTTATCAAAAAACCCGCTGTAAATATAATGCTACTTATCAAAAAAAAAATCCTAAATTTTCTTTGTAAATTTTTTGAATTGCAATACAATACAATTCATTTGAGTATTTTCTTAATCTCAAACTAGCATCCGGTGAATGAATTGATTCGGGTAGAATCTGTTGGAAGCTTGGGCCCACTCTCAATAGTATTCCTCCCACTTTTTCCTTGCTTTTTGTCATTTAATTTATTTCCTATTTTTACTATATTTTTTGTAAATTCATTTAATTCTGTAGCTTCCCCTATTTTCTGTATTTTTCCAACAAGTATGCATTTTACTTTTTGTAGTTTATTTTGGTCATGTCTTTGATAATATGAAATAGGTTAATGGTTTGGAAAAAAAACAAAAACTCCAATGCAACAACACACCCCCCAAAACCATAGAATCTAAGGGACTCATCTTATTAAGGATATTACAGGCATATACTATGCACGATTTTTCACAAGTTTACGAGTTGTCTCGGGTTGACAATTAAATGGAGGCAATGAATTTAACCATAGAAAATTAACCAATGTTTTGCCCAACATTTTGGCATCGTTGTCGGGGATTAACCAACTATAATATCCTGTTCTGAAGAAAGTGCATCTGAAGTAGTTCAGGTTACTTTCTACAGAACTAATCCATTTTAATTTTGTATGAGTCCACCTAGAATTAGAGGACCGGATGGTCATTTTATCAAGAGCAAAAATGTTGTTTCTCAAGAAACCTCTATTTCAGCTGTGCCAAATCCTGACATTGATATCTCCCCACCACTATCTCCACCTGTGCATTGGATTCAACATCCACTTTTTGCATAGGATCCTTCTAAACCAGACCAAAAAAATCTTAGGGAAGGATCAGTGGTAGGAAGAGTTCAATCTGAGGAAGATTTGTTGAACATTCAACGTTGGTAAGCAGTTGAAGATGGGACTATTTCAAACACTGATTTAGTAATCCTTCTAGAGGATAAAAGAAATGAATTAGAAGCCTTGAAAGCTTTCCTTGAAAGCAATAGGTGTAGAAACCTCGTATTTCAAAAAATATGGTTGAAGTAGAAGAAGCATCCACTAGTTTTAACTTCCCCATAGAAGAGGCAAGAGGAGACCACAAGATGAAACATATCTCTCCTACCCACCTTCCAATATTTAGAGGATTTCAAACAGAATATCCTGACCTGTTTCTTTTCAATTTTGATGTTCTATGCAGGTCGGTAGACTATAAAACCGATGCTCAAAAATTAAAGTTGTTTCCCTCAACTCTAGATGATTCAGCCCTGCGTTGGTTCATCAGTTTAGGACATAAATAGATAACTACCTAGGAAGACATGAAAAAACTCTTCCTAGATCAGTATCAAGACTTTGGTAGGGCACGGGATTCCAGAGAAGAAGTCCTGGATATGACTCAGAAGGAAGGTGAGTCATTGGAAGAATATTGGGATAGGTTTAGCTTTAACTTGCAAAGATCTCCCCATGCAAAACTAGGAGATAGGTCCTTGAGAAGTATCTTCTTAAAGGGGCTTACTAATGAATCTCTTGATGCATTAAACATGATTTCTAGAGGAGACATTTATCAGCACCAAATATCTGATATCCGATAGTTATGTCGAAACTATTCAAGGAGGAAGGGTAAATTAACTTCCAAAAATGTCAAACAATCAACCACAATCACTAAAATAGAGATAGGAAATATGCTAGAAGACCTCAAGAGTGAGATGTTGTCATCTCTTGCACTTCAAATGGACACTCTTCTGCTTCAGATAAAGAAGTAGGAGAATGAGGCAGCATTAGCCTATTTTTGTCCTAAATGTAGGGGAAAGCACCCCAAAAACGAATGTCCTGAAAACAAAGTTAGAGTATGCGCTGTGTGTCAAAAAGATCATAAAACTAAGTTGTGTCTGCAATTACCAAAATCTAGAGAAGATCCTAAAGTAATGGAAGCATATTTCATGGGCAATAGGAGAAACTGGCAATAGTCTCCTATGGGAAATAACATGCCAGTAGGAATGCCATCCTATGGGGGCAACAATTATCAGAACCAAGGTCAAGTTCAGCCACCCAATATGGGTTGGTGGGGACAACAACCTTGGACACATACCCCCAAGGAGAAAACCCTTATAATCCTTACCCATGGATGCCATATCAGTAGCCTGGACCATAATGGAGAAATCCCAATGCTTGGAGCCCAACTCCACAACATGCAACACAAGTCCCACTACAACAGATTTTGCCAGCTCCCCTGCTTTGAGACCTGCTCAACTTTTGGCATAGCCTACGTCTAATCCAAATAATAAAACACAGCCAACATACCAGATGGAGAATGAGATGTACCCCATGTATAATATCAAAGTAGATTGTAGTCCTATACAATTGAGGTCAGGTAAACAGGTAGGTGCAGAAATAGCTCCTTTGTTAGAAGAGGAGGAAAAGGTAGATTTAGAAAAAGAGGAATCACCTCTTATAGAAGAAATAGAAGATGAACCAATAGCTGTAAATACTAAATAAGGGGTTCCACCTTTCCCAAAAAGGTTGCAAGAACCCAGAAAGCCAATACAACTAGAATTTGATATTCTTTCCAGTCTAAAAAATCTGACAGTCACAATCCCTCTTTTTCAGGCCATAAGAGACATTCCCATCTATAGCAAGGCCATAAGAGAATTGTGTCTGAGAAAACCAAGGAGAAAACTAGCAAAGGCAATCAATTTGGTAGGTCAGTTAGCTGATCTTATGCTAGGAAACACCTATAACCAAAAATATTCAGACCCAAGAAGCCCTATTTTAACTATAAAAATTGGAGGCTATGTTTTACCCAACATATTAGTAGATCTAGGGGCTGCCATTAATGTCATGCCCAAGGATACCATGCAAAAACTTAGATTGACCAATCTGAAGCCAACCAAAACTATCCTTCAGTTGGTAGATAGGTCTATAGTGCTCCCTGAGGGAATGTTGGAAGACATAATAGTCACAGTGGATGCATGGGAATACCCAATAGATTTTCTAGTGTTACAATCCAAGTCTGGGTTGGGTGGTTATCCACTCATCTTAGGTAGGCCTTGGCTGGCAATAGTTGATGCCTACATAAGTTGTAGAAATGGGCAAATGACCATTTTTGATGGTCAGAATGTGAAAAATCTGATCATCCATCCACTTGCACAGTCTGTAGATTTGTTGGGAGAACCTGAATGTGGAAACCAGAACATTGGTGATTTATCAATGATTCAATCCATCATGGCATTTGATGAGTTGGAGGATGAGAGTGATGAGGAAAGAGTGATATCAAACTTTTTCCAAGGAGAACCCTCCTGTCCTCCTCTAGAACTGCCACTTGTTGGAGGTAAAAATCACCATATTAAGCAAATTGAGGTTGCACCTGGGAGGGTATTAAACATAGATGATGAGTTGAAAATTGATCAGTAGATCAAACTGAAGGAAACATTAGTCAAACATCAAGGTGCCTTTGCTTGGGAGTATTCAGACATGAGAGGAATAGCTCCTGAAACTTGTACTCATCGCATATATCTGGAAGATCAAGTAAAATTGGTAAGACAACCACAACGTAGGATGAATCCAGCTATGAAGGAGATTGTTAAATTAGAATTGCAGAAACTCCTGATAGTTGGGTTTATCTACCCTATTTTAGATAGTGAGTGGGTATCACCTTTGGTGGTGGTGCCCAAGAAAAATGGAAAGTGGCGTATCTGTGTTGATTACAGGTTGCTCAATAAAGCAACCAAGAAAGACCACTTCCCCTTACCTTTCATAGATCAGGTCCTTGATACCTTGGTAGGAAAGAAATACTTTTCTTTCCTAGATGGGTTCAGTGGATATAATCAGATTCAGATTGGGGAAGAGGATCAAGATAAGACCACGTTCACTTGTCCATGGGGAACCTTCGCTTACCGAGTTTTACCCTTTGGTTTGTGCAATGCACCTACCACATTTCAAAGGGTAGTTTTGAGCATCTTCTCTGATATGATTGGAGAAACTGTGGAAGTATACATGGATGATTTCACTATTTATGGTGAAACCTTTGAAGAAGCCACAAAAAATTTGGAAAGAACACTTCAGCGGTGTGAGGAAACCAATCTGTCCCTAAGCAATGAGAAATGTTTTATGTTAATGTAGGAGGGGATAGTATTAGGACATCATATTTCTATAGATGGGATCAAGGTAGATAGAAAGAAGATAGAGGTAATCCAAAATCTGCCCACTCCCAAAACTTAGAAAGATATCCGGAGTTTCCTTGGCTCAGCTGGTTACTATAGGAGGTTTATAGCAGACTTTAGCAAAACTGCTAAACCCCTAAGCACATTGTTATCAAAAGATATAGAGTTTTTCTGGACAAATGAATGTGAACAAGCATTTAACATTTTGAAAGAAAAACTGACTATTGCTCTAGTCCTGAGGGGTCCAAATTGGACCATCCCCTTTCACATATATGCAGATGCATCCAATAATGCGATAGGGTCAGTTCTAGGATAGAAGGATGGTGATGATTTCTATGCCATTTATTATGTCAGTAAACATCTTACAGGTGTTGAGTTCAATTATACTATCATAGAAAAGGAATTTCTTGCAGTCATACATGCTCTTAACAAATTTCACCACTATATTATAGGTTATCAGGTTTTTGTGCACACTGATCATTCAACTATCAGATACCTGACAAACAAACCTGGCATTAGTGGTAGAATTATCATATGGTTGTTACTTTTATAAGAATTTGATGTGACAATTGTTGACAAACCAGGTAAGGACAATGTGGTGGTAGATTTCCTTTCCAGATTGACACCTCCTGATCATACAACCATAGAAGATCAGTTTCCAGATGAGCATTTGTTTGCTCTGAATGAATAGATACCATGGTACATAGATATGGCTAATTATTTAGCCACTGGTAAAGTATCCCCTGCACTTTCACCACGTGAGAAACAAATATTGATAGAGAAAAGTGTAAACTTCTCATGGATTGATGGGTGCCTGTTTAAAATAGGGCTTGATCAAATCATGAGAAGATGTGTTGCTAATAATGAGATTATAGAAATACTAAAATCTTACCATAATGAACCTTGTGGTGGCCATTTTGTAGGAAAATGAACTACATTCAAAGTATTGCAGGTTGGATACTTCTGGCCTTCACTATTCAAATATGCAGCCAAGCATGTGAGCCAATGTGACCAATGTCAGAGGATGGGCAGACCAACTCTCAGAGATGAAATGCCACTCCAACCACATGTGCACATTGAGCCATTTGATAAATGGGGATGGACTTTGTAGGACCCATTAATCCATAGTCAGTAGGTAAGAGATATATCTTAGTTTACACTGACTATGTGACCAAGTGGGTTGAAGTGCAGGTATTGCATGATTCTAAAGAGAAGACTATAGCAGATTTCCTATTTTCATCTATCTTTACAAGATTTGGGGTTCCAAGGGAGATCACTACTGATCAAGGGCCTCAATTTACTTCAAAGTTGATCCAGGAAATCATGCAACAAGTATAAAATTAGGCATAACAAAACCACTCCTTACCATCCATAGGCAAATGGGCAAGTAGAGGTAACCAACCATGAATTGGAGAACATTCTCACAAAGATGGTACAACAACATAGGAAGTACTAGGCCACAAGATTACTAGAAGCAGTGTGGGCTTACAGAACCACCTAGAAAACTACCACTGGTTTTACACCATTCTAGTTGGTATATGGGAAGAATGCTATGATGCCCATAGAATTTGAGATTAAGACTCTCAAAACTACAGTAGATTTAGATTTGAATCTGGATGAGGCACAAAAGGAATGGATTCAGTAACTTAACCAGCTGGATGAATACCGATGTGATGCTCTACATCGAATAGAGGTCATCCAGAAACAAAGAGCCAAGTGGCATGATCATCACACCAGGCCAAAGCAGTTCAAAGTAGGGGAATGGGCATTATTGTATGACTCCCGATTCTAGGAGAGGAAAGGGAAACTCATGCAGTGTTGGATGGGGCCATATGAAGTAATTGAAATCATCAACAATGGAGTTGTTAGAGTCAGAACAATTGATGATAGCAACATTACATTAACAGTCAATGGTCACCGACTATGGCCATATCATGTGTCTGAGACTTATATGATGAAGTCCAGATTAGGCATGGGGGAGACCCTAGTTGATTCTAATTTTAAAATTTATTAGTAATATGTGGACATTGTCCACATGATCCAAAAATAATTATTCTTTTAAAGTCCCATAATTTTTCTTTCTTTAGTTGTATTTTTGTTTTGTAGGAACGATGCCCTAAGTGCAATCGTTAGGCAGCCTAGGAGACCTAGGCCTAATGGGCACAAGATCCATGAACCTACGCATTTCTAGTTTTCTAGGAGATAAATATTTTAGTAGAAGTAGCTTATCCCCACTCGGAGGGGGATACCACATCTGAACACGTGTATGGGTGTTTGTTTTTGGTCTTCATGGAGAAAAACACCCGAATGCTGGTTCAGGTAGTGGATGTTGATTCTATCCTTATCCTTCAAAATAGAATACCAAAAGTTTGATCAACTATAGGCGTACACCTATGGACACATCAACAGATGTTGAAATAAAGGAGGAGCGTCTGCCTTCCATTTTCTACGATGGAAGGTACCCGATTCCCATTTTCTAAAGAGAAAGGCGCCCAACTCCCATTTTTATGATGGAAGGCACCCGACTCCCATATTTTAAGGAAAATATGCCTGAATCCCATTTTTATGGTGGAAGGTGCCTAACTCCTGTATAGCGATGAAGAGATGCCTTGATTCCTATTTTTCCAAGGAAATGACACCCGACTTCCATTTTTCGGAGAGCGACACCTAATTTCCTTGATAAAAAAAAAAAAATGTGTGTGTATAAAGTTTGTAAGTACGACACCTGATTGATACAAAAAGGCACCTACTTTCTATTTTAAGCACGATGCCCAATTGCTAACAAAAGGCGTCTTTCTATTCTAACAAGCACCTGCGTGCTTTGATTTGAAGGAAGGCACATGATTTCCATATAAGAAGGCATTCTTTCTATTCTAATGGGTGTTTGTACCTCGTATGAATAATCTTCAGCATTGGGAAGTGGCCCATGCCACGTCAACATTTCATCCATGTGCATAAAGTCAAACTTCTCACGGATAAAATTATTTTAATTTTTTCGTTAGAAATTTATGCACGTTCCAAGGTCATCAACGAACAATTTCCAAGGGAGGGATGTGTGTCATCCCGCGAAGACATTTTTTTTAATATTTTCTTGAAACCTTGCAGGAATCCTCAAATGAATCAAATTGTAGCAACCAAGAACTAGTCATATGGAGAAAAGTTTTCTGCATGGGAAATACGCACATCATTTTTTTTACGGTACACATGGTCATCATAAGGTAACCTGTGCGACCCCGGGAAGTGCGCACCCCGGATACCCTATTGCAATTTTGGATTTATTACGTATATTAAATCACTTGCACAAAATGAAAATACTAAAAGCACATGCAACCCGAAAGTAAGAAAATAAATAAAGATGCTTTATTTATTGATATCTCAATCCTCAATTACAAGTTCATCCCTTTGAGGGATACCCATCATTTTGATACAAAGAGTTACACAATATAGGGCAACGATTGGATGTATTCCCCACAAGGGAATGGTGCGTCTATGTAGAACTCCTGGTCTCGCACATGAAACTGTATGGGGTCTTATAGATGCCCCCTTCTCCAGATCTGGTCTTGGAGGGATCTTTGTGCTCATGTTGCTTCAATATGGTCCTGAGGATCTGTACCTATGCTCATGGAAATAATAAAGCACACTTAGTAGGATGGGCCACCTCTCCGAATGAGGCCTTTGTTAGCGGATCTAAATATTTATGATAATAATAATGAAATATGAGCATAAACAGAATAATAAATGTGTGATAAGCTAAGGAAATACAAAATAAAAGCGTTAATGAAACCAGGTCTAAACTATGATTAAGCCATAAATTGAGATAAAATAATGCATATGCCCTAAGATATGCCTATAGGCCACTGTCCTAGACAACGACCGTGATGTGAATCTCTCATCCTTGTGAATAAGGTATTTGTGCACTATCCCCCTCGATGTTCAAGGGTCGTCGAGCATGTCTCCTACACTGATTGGCGGTTGAGAATGGTGAATCTAAAAACTGATGTGTGGGCGTAGCTCAGTTGAATGACATTCCAATGCTCCTGAAAGGGATGTAGATCAGTTCTTCATTTTGACAAGGCTTCACTGCTCCATTCTGATTGTTCTTGCTCCATTATTTCTTGTTGCAAAGCTTAAGGTCTCCCTCATTGACCTTAATGTCTTCAATAAGCTTGGCTTGAGCCAAGGCTTCTTCGAATGATTCATATTGTTGCAGCTACAATAGCAGGGAGATGTGCTTTGTGCAACTCTTGGTGAACATCCGAACAAGTTCCTCTGTGGGGACAGAGAATGATAGTTTTATCATGATTTTTCTCCACCTATCCTCATAGTCCATCACTAGCTCATCATCGTATTGTTTCAAATTGGCCAGATCATACAGGTTCACCTTCTTCGCTTCGAAGGAAAACCGTTCAAGGAATGCATTCACCAATTGCTCAAAATTGGTGATGCTGTGCTTGGGAAACTGGTTGAACCATTGTGTTACCATGCCCGAGAACATCATGATAAATATCCTCAACATTAGGGCATCATTATTCTCAAGGTGGAAGCACGTGTTCATGAAGTTGGTCACGTGTTCTTGTGCGTCTCCCTCCCCCTTAAACTTGTCTAACCTAGGCATCTCAAAGTGCCTAGGATATGCTAGAATCAGGACTGAGGGGCATAAAGGCTGGTTGTGAATCTTGCTCAATGTCGGCTTCTTTATACCTGTGTCCTAATTTTCGAGAGACTTGACTCTCTCGACGAGAATCTAGTATGCCTTTGAGGAATAATCTCATGTTCTTGAAGGTTTGCTCGTGGTGGTAAAGGAGGTAACCATATGTTGGTCCAGTTAGGATGTCTATACTCATCTCCTATAACCATGGATGGAGGTTGAAGATATTTTTGTTCCTGGTCTTCCATCCCTACCCTTTCCTCATTGAATTGTGTTTGTTCGAGGTCCAAGTGTTATTGATGTTGTGAATTGTGGTGAGCATGCTCATTTTCTAGCCTAGTGCTTCTCTCCTGTTGAGAATCGGCACGTCTCTCATGTCGGTATCTCTCACCACCTATGTGCACATTTGTTCAAGCTAGCCTCTCTACTAGCTCCTCATGCTCAACTCTTTCTTCTCTTGAGCATTGTTCTTGTAGACGCATGCGCCTCATCCTTCACTCTTCTTTCTCAAGAGCTTCTACATGTTCTCGCTCAACACGTAGTTTCTCTTCCAACCTATGTAAGTGGTCAAAGCAACTTGCTATTAAAGCCTTATGTCTTTCTAACTCTTTGCGAGGAGTTCTAATGCTTGGGCTCTTCGGGGAGGCTCCTGTTGTGCACTTGCCTTTGTATAGTAGGGTGACCTGCTCTATGTACTATGTTATGGGTTGAGTACCCTCATGATCTGAAGCAGTGTATGTGCTATGAGGTTGCTTTGCAGCTTCCCCTAGTTCATTGGTGCATCTAGTGGCTATGCTATGTGAAATTCTTGAACAAGAATGTTCGGTAGCAATACTTCTAGGATTTGGTATCAAGGGAACTCGATCCAACTCATAAAGTTGTCGGGTTCTCCACGGCTGATCCTACGGGGTCCCATTGGCACCAATGAGCTCATGGTTTAAGGGTACCCTCCCATCTGCCAGGAGGTTGTAAAATGTCTTGGGCCTATGACTGGGCATGGCCCTAATGTCTTACCCCTCAATGGGTTGATCTGTCTTATGTGTTTCTTGTGAGGTTTGGGGTCTTGTAACCTCTGTATGCCTACATGATGATCGTGATCACCATCTGTGCGACCCCGGGAAGTGCGCACCTTGACTACCCTACTTGCAATTTTGGATTTATTATGTATATTAAATCACTTGCACAAAATGAAAATACTAAAAGCACATGCAACCCAAAAGTAAGAAAACAAATAAAGATGTTTTATTTATTGATATCTCAATCCTCGATTACAAGTTCGTCCCTTTGAGGGATACCCATCATTTTGATACAAAGAGTTACACAATATAGGGTGGTGATTGGATGTATTCCCCGTAAGAGAATGGTGCATCTATGCAGGCCTCTTGGTCCTACACATGAAACTGTATGGGGGCTTACAGATGTTCCCTTCTCCAGATTTGGTCCTAGAGGGATCTTTATGCTCCTACTGCTTCAATATGGTCTTGAGGATTTGTACCTACACTCATGGAAACAAACAATCATGTCAGGGCAAATAACACAAGATGCAGGGCAGGCTTTGTCCCCTATTTTTCTCCAATTTAATGATGAGACAGGATCGATTGTTTCAAGCCCTGCTCAAATGGAGATTCCCACAAGGACCAGGAGCAAGAGGAAGAAGGCATCTATGGTTATTTTCATCTTATTAGATGATGAGGAGGATATTAGGGGATTAAGAAAAGATGAATTTATGGCCCATATATTGTAGGATTTGGCTAGTGGAAAGTCTCATCAGTAGGAAATACAAATGGAAGATCTACAACAGCAGCTACAGGTATTAAAAGAATAGGCCTATATTTGGTAGGCCAAGTATAAAGAAGAGCAAACTCTTTTTCAATAGTCTAGGAAGGCAACTGCAATGAATATGCAAGAGTTGTACCAAACCATCCATCAACTACAGGAAATGATACTAAAATTGTAGCTATAAGCCCAAAAAATTGATGCTAAATGACCAACCAGGGTGGATGTAGCAATTCAAACAGACTGGGTGATGGATGTACCCACTACCTCTCCATATTCAGAAGAGAGAATTGCCTTTTCTGGCCCTTTTCGATCAAATGCAAGGAATTCCAACATTGAATCTGAGGCAGGGGACCATTTTGAGGCCCCTGCTAAAAATATTTCTAAATAGGGGAGTCCAAATTCTCAAGTAGGAACCTCTATAATTACAATTGATTATAGTGAGACTGAAAAACCTTCACTAAATGCCCACAAAGAAGCAGACCAGGAGTCAGATGCAGCAATGGAGGTTGAATAACCTCATTTGACAACACAATATATAGACCAAGGGCAAGAATAGGATGTTGAGGTAAATGTGGAGCAGTCTCAACTATCATCATCTCACTCTATAGATACAGAGGTAAATCAGAAATATGAAATTGAGGTTGAGGAACCTCAAAATTTAGTCAATTCTACAGAGGAAGAAATAAATCAAGAAGATGAGATTGAGTTTGAAGAGCCTCAAATTTCATAAAAAACTACATAATTAAATTAGGAGGTTGAAAAATCTTAGGGATCAACACATTCTATAGAAGAAGAACAAGAAAAGGATGCAAAGATTGAGAGTGAACAGTTGCAGTCAGCAACCCACTCTATAGAAAGGGAACCATTAGCAGGTTAACCACCAAACAACCAGAATATGACTGATGAGTCACCTGAACAGGTGCCTACAGAGTAGGCACAGGTGACTCAAAAGTCTACACCTTCTGAAGATTAGGGAAAGATAGCAGTAGTAACAGAAGAAAGGGGGGAATCTTCCTATTTCAACAATTCATGCAAAAACACACCTACAACCCAATAAATTGAGGGCTAAGAGAAAATTTGTAAGAGAGCCTCAACAAAGACCTAGAACCAGGGCAAACAACTGCATATCTATAGGAATTAGGTCTGGATTTTGATAAGAATGGGCAAAATATTTAAAGGAGTTTGTTGAGCAGAAAAATAAATTTGAACAACTCAAAGTAGACATAAAAGCAAACAATAAAGAGTGTAGGAAGGCATCTAAAAAGGTGGCCAAAGAATCAAAGAAATAATCCAAGACTCCTGCAAAGAAAATTAACTTTGCCTGACTAGATCAGTTATGGGATTTGTATGGGTCAACTGGTAATCATCCCTCAAAGATAAAGGTATACTTAGAGAAAATGGGAGTACTAGGACCTGCACCACCTATAGCCCAAGAAACAACAAGTAAAGCCCCTTTGGTAGAGGAAGAATATTCTGACGATGATGTTGAACTTGAACCAGCGGTGGCCATATTGCCTAAAGCCAAGATTGCTAAAAAATCTAATGTTCCATTTGGGGATGAATCAACAATCCCAAAAGGAGAAAGTTTACCCCCTTACCATGAGTACAGGAAGTAGGCTAAGCCAACATTTTAGAAAGAAGCCTTAACCTTTACTGAGTATTACTTGAGGAATGTAACAAGGAGGAAATTTTGGACACAAGAATAACTAGGTATAGGAGACGGACCAAGTCAGCCAAATCAACGAATAAGCGTCTTAAACAACCATAGCAGGAAGTGAGCACCCCAAGGCACCAAAAGGGTGAAAACCCAGAGATAAAGAAAAATTTAAGGTTGCAACCAAGAAGAGGAAGGAAAGAAACAAGGCTTATTGGAAAGTTGTTAATGGTACTGGTAATTATCAGTATCGGGTGGTACAGGGACATGCCAATCCTTAGGCATGGGGGAATGATGAGCCCTGAAAATGCTCATATTTTTTTTTTAACTTTTCATATATATTGTGGCATTATTATTATAGAATGTATGTTCTACGAAAGTTTTATATATATAATAGTAAATTACGTATGTTGTCTAATATTTGTTTTTAAGTGAATTGTGTGTAGATTCAGTGATTTTTATTGCCTTTCAGCATGTTTACGTCAAGGTCCCATTCGGACTTGGCACTTTCTATTTTATGATGGAAAATCAAAGGTAAAAGTAACCACAACACAAACAATTATGAACGCTAAGTTTAACATCCAACTTCTACTTTAGCACCCGAATACCGTTTTGGCACCTGACTTTAGTTTTGACACCCGACTTTCGTTTTGTTATTTGACTATTTTTTGGCTCTCCCATTTGGTGCTTGACTCTCTTTTGGTGTCTGACTTTCGTTAAAGTAAAATTACAGGGTGATCCCTGTTGTCAATAGAACAAAATAGTCATTTTAGCGATGGATGCGGATGAAGGATAATGTCATAAAGCAAATGTCATCAATGTTTTAGAAAATACATAAATATCTATGTAAACTGATGAGCATAATATCAGACGTATTATGTTCTAAAAAATAGAATACGCTTAATTAATCTAGCAACAGATGAAATTGATTGTATATTTGCTTTATCCTCCCTATTTCTTTGTATTTGTCGTAACGACAAAAATTTAAAATAGATTTACCTCCAAATATAACAAGGTATGGCTACATATATTATAAATATGCAGGCCACCCCTGAGAAACAGATCTCGGATTTTCTTTGTAAATTTTTTGAATTGTAATACAATACAATTCATTTGAGTATTTTCTTAATCTCAAACTAGCATCCGATGAATGAATTGATTCGAGCAGAATCTACTAAAATCTTGGGCCCACTCTCAACAGTATTCCTCCCACTTTTTTCTTGTTTTCTTTTATTTAATTTATTTCCTATTTTTCTAAATTTTTTGTAAATTTATTTAATTTTGTAGCTTCCTTTGTTTTCTGTATTTTTCCAACAAATATGCATTTTATTTTGTTTGTAGTTTATTTCAATCATGTCTTTGATAATATGAAATATGTTAATGGTTTGGATAAAGAAAAAAACTTCAATGCAACAACACACCTCCCAAACCATAGAATCTAAGAGATTCATATTATTAAGGAAGTTACAGGCATATACTATGCATGGTTTTTCACAAGTTTACGAGATGTCCCGGGTTGACAATTAAATGAAGGCAATGAACTAAACTATAGAAACTAACTAATGTTTTACCCAACAGGAGTCGTGACACCCAAGATGAATCTTGAGTTAATAAGGTGTGCGGATGTGATATGGATGGTTGGTTAGGATCTACCCCTTGTGACTGTCATTGTAGATCATGATTAATGCTTTGATTAACATTATATCCATAAGAAATTGTTACAATTGTAGAAATACTTGCTTCATAGCAATCGCGGATGAAGATGGTATGGCCATATAGGTGGTAGATGATCGGGCTATTTGGGTGGCAACCATGTGAGTGGATGTAGGCGAAGGGTAAGTGGCAAAAGGTATTGTCACTAAGTGAGACATGTTATGATGCATGAGACCTTTGGATGCGGTGGATGGGATGGATGTGGGGATCTACGACGTAGCATTGACTTATGCTTCATAGAGCGTATTAGTACAAATTATATTTTGATTCAACAATATGGAGAGGTGCTGATGAGATGATGATGTATGGATTTTAGTCATGGTTGTAGTAGTTGGTTCAAAAAATGGATTCGTGATGATTTGATTGACATGTTACGGGTGTGGGAATATGGTTTCCTATTGTAATGTAGGAATGGCATGAGGTGGAATGGTAAGTGGAGGCAATGATGAAAATACCATACCAGTTGCATTTAAATATAGCCTAATATCATCCATGTCCACATACGTGACACGACCGTTAGATGGCATGGGTGGCTCACTCCTAGGAGTTTTAGGAATGGTTGTATGAGTAGCTCTCTACATTATAACTATGTCTGAAGTGGGGGCACCACTAGATGGTTTGACATTCAAGTTCAAAGACATAGTACTAGCTACATTGACTTGCCCTACCGTTGAAGTGGTAGGGGCTTAAGAGGACTGAGGTGGAAACTCCATGGATGAGGGCAACTGATTCTGGACTTGGGCTAGCTTTCTGGTTTGACTACGGGTTGTTACCATACGGTAAGGGTTGGATGAGGTGGAAAGTGTGAAGGTACATGTGTGAATATATGGTGAAAGAACAAACAAACAACATGTAAAAAAAACAAACAAACAAATTTGTTTCTAATTTTTTGCAAGGTTTTGATTTTTTTATTTGATTTTTTTTTTGAGTTTTGAAAAGTTTTCGATTTTTTTTTCCAAATGAAAGTGCAAGGTTAACCCTACAATGAATCTAAGGTTTTCACCTAGATACTCACACACACTAACTTGGTGATGAAATCCAAGCTGTGAAACCCATCAAGGCTTGGTGATAAAGTCCAAGTCCGATGAGGGAGCCTAGGTACTATTAGTCCTCACCCAGCTCATTTTGGTTAGCGATACACCCTTTGAAGAGGAATGCATGCTATTTTCTATGACTATGACAATTCTTTGACCGATCTTGTCCAAAATAATGGGGTAGTTATTAGGGGTTGGTGATAAAATCCAACCTTACCAGTGTTTAAGTGCAAGTTTGTGAGTATTTTTGTTTATTATGGTGTGATGCAAATTAAGATGCAATTTTGATTATTGCCTATATGCAGAAGCAGAAAACCGATAAGTACAATCAACAAAATATGAGGAACCCAAAGGTAAATTTTATACCAAGCTTATAAGGGTTCTAAAGTATAGAGCCAACCACCACTAGGTGGTTAGGTCTGGTCAACTGCCTCTAGGCGGTTGACAAATTACGGGTCTGCAATTGGAGATGTCCAACTACCAATTCACGGTTGCAACTATACTTCATAGCCAAGAAGGACTAATGTGAAACCCAAAAAAAACACCTGGAATTTTCCTAGCTAGACAATGCAAATGATCTAGGATCTAACCTAAAATGCATATTTTTATTACCTTTATTTTTTTAAAATTTGAACCTAGCCTAAAACCTATATGTACACAGCAAATAGGACTGATAAGACAAAGATTCTTTTATTTTTAAATGAAATTTTAAATCAAAATAAAGAGAGGTTTTTTAAATATACAAACCTATGGTCCTTTCATCTCTCTCTCTTACTCGTTCAATTGCCAGTCCACGGTTATGCAGTATTCTAATCGTTAGTACGCAGTTCTTCAAATCTATAATTACGCGC
Organism: Wollemia nobilis; assembly: GCA_028583015.1. Lineage (NCBI taxonomy): Eukaryota > Viridiplantae > Streptophyta > Pinopsida > Araucariales > Araucariaceae > Wollemia > Wollemia nobilis. The sequence goes on along the minus strand of JAQPPZ010004166.1, from coordinate 2,485,635 downwards.
TTGTGGTTCCTTAGGTGTAGGGTCGAGTTGAAATAGGCTTTGAGATTATCACATTCAATCCTTGATCTTAATAGCTCAAATCTAAAAACTTGTAGCAACAGACAACAGAGGAATCAATAAGCAAGAAAAATCAAGACATCAACAACAAAACTCTTTGGGGTCCCATCGTGATCACCAAAATCTATAGCAAAAGGAAATGAACACCAAACACATGAAATAAAAAGAATAAATTACAATATAATGAATGATCTTTTCTTTATATTGATACAGGGGAGCCTGAATCTCCTAATTTACAATACCTTGCCCCAATATTTTGGGGGAGATATTACAATGCTTTCTTCTTAAACTACAATGCTTTGAATGGTGGTCTTCCAACTCTCTAGCAAATGATTGGGTGTTCTTCACTCCTCTGCTATAGCTCCAAAGGTGAGTGGGCTTTAGTATCCTAGAAGTAGGGCCACTCTTAGCTTTAATAGCTCTTTAGATACCTGTCTCATGCACACATAAAATTCAAATAAGGGTCAGTAGCACCTACAAACATAATTTAAAGTAAATACAAATGAAACACTTGAAACAGTGGCTGTAGAAATGAAAGTAATGGTGCAGGAAATAAAGAAAACAAATCAAAATGTCTTTCTAACAATTCAAAACTTACTAATCTGTGTTGTTAATTGCTTTGATGCATTTTGAGTAAGCATGGGTGCACGGGTAGGTTTGGACAACCATAGGAGGGCGGTTAGGCAACCACAGGAGGGTGGTTGGGACTATGTAACCGCAAATGCGTAGTTAAGACTAAGTGGTAGAAACCCCAAGAAATTGGCAGTTTAGGACTTTGAGTCTTTGATTCCTCTAGATGCTTGAAAATTCCTAGCATGATTTCGACAGTGTGACAGTATGTTATCTCCACCTCTTTTGGTTGATGGGATGAAGGTACTTTTATAGACCCCTTGGTATTTTGGAGGGAAAGGGAGGTGGCAATCCAGGGCTACCAAATAGAAGGGGCAATTATAGTGAGTCACCTAGGGTGTCTCACTTAACTGGGGTGATGTGGCTAGTGGGTAGGTGCAAGTGGAGTGAGGTGTGAGGGATGTCCCATGTGAAGGGACAAGGGTGAAATGGGTGTGTGAGAGGTGGCAAGGGGTGGTGGTGATGTGGCCAGGACACATGTCTAGTGAGTAGGTAGGGTATCCTAGGTAGATTTTCCAAATTTAGAAAATCTGGAAAATACTTTTAATGTGCAGATTTTTATGCCTAAGTTTAGACTTAGGCATATATTATGTAGGATTGTAATGTGCAATGTGGGGTGGAATGTGTAAGGATCAATATGCCTAATTTTAGACTTAGGCATATATTTTATTATGTGGTGAAGTGCAAATGCCTAGATTTTGGTGTCTATAGAAAGAAAAGAGCAAGTGTCAATAAGGAGTTTACTTACAAAATATGGAAAGAATCTAGATTTTACTTCAATAGTGATTTATAGTGAAGCCTTAAGAGACAACTTTGAAACTATGGAATATTATCTACAGGCTCGACTCACTGAAGCAATTGATAATGGAAAAAGTGACATTCAAATTCCATTAGATCTTGGCATCATTTTATACATGGCACTACTCACATTCAAATGCTACAAGTATGAGAATGTAGAACAAAAAGAATTGATAGAATTACTTAAACTAAAAACAAAAATTGACGAATCATCCCTAGAAAATATATTTCAATCCTCATGCAGTATTGATACTTCAATTTCTACTAGCACAAAATCTTATTATGATGCTCTAAGTGTATGTTTAGAAGCTTCCGTATAGGACATGAATAATGATAACAAAGACAAAGGCAAAGAGAAAATACTCTTACAAGAACATGGTGATAGTACATCCACCTATGAAAGTACTAACTCCAATAAAGAAGAGGAACCAATTCAAGGAGGCACGTAGTGTAATGTGAACTAAAGATAATACAAAGAACCAAATCAAGTTGAAGAACGTTCAAATTCAAAGATCCATATTGAAGACTAAAGTCTTCAATACCCAAATAGTGTAATATAGGAGGTTGTTAGAGTATATTACATCATTTGGGTCATGTAAATGTACCACCTTTTGGTACATATCTAGAGTAGGAGTTTGTTTCAAAGTAATGTTAGTTAGTTACTTCAAGTATTATAATAAATGCACAAGTGTCAATGTGCAAGTTGTAAATGTGCATGTAGTTCACATGTACATGAATCATAGATAGAGTAAAGGTTAAGCAATCTATCTTCCTATATAAAGACCTCATAGGTAGTATGTGAGATAGGATAATAGATATAATAGATTAGATAGGTAAGATGAGGAAGTATGTAGTAGGAGAGTGTGTAGTAAGGTATAATGTAGTTCTTTCATATACTTTCATGGAGTGTTCATGTCCTCCATTATATAGCATTGTACTATTTTCATCACTCTCATTAATGGTATATTTATGAGTTATTTGCAGATGTTTATTTCCTTATTTTTCTACATATTATTGTGCCATTAGATTTATAGTTATATCAGATTAGTTAATCCTACATCTTGTGGTTGTACTAGCTCCCATCAAAGCTAACAAAATGTGGGTTAGTCATCATGACCCTCTATAGGAGCATTAGGGTTACTATCCAACTGGTTAGCAACATTATGGGTTAGGTAGAATTTCTCAACCATGGGTTTAGGAGAAGAGAGAGGATTCATTAAGTCTTAGTTGTTTATAAAAATTATTAAAGAATAAAGGGAAGATGTTTTAGCAACCTTATATCTCCTCACCATAATATATCCAATCTAACCTATATACCGAAGGTCCCTATACACTTGACTCTTCTTGATATACCTATTGGTCATGAGAGAAATCTGACATGTGGGATGCCAATGATACGTGGAAGTGGAATTCTAGATATGTGTCCAAATATGGTACATGAGGGGTAATAGCATGCCTCCTTATGACTCCCATTAGCCCACTACAACATACTCCTTACTAGGCATAAGTACGTATAAGACCCTATGTGGATGGGTGGAGGCCTGAGATCACCATATACCCAATATACCCTAGTGGTTCATATGATAGTTACTCAAAGGACCACAAATATCCTTACTATGACTAGCAATTGGTTATGTTCTTGTTATATAGATTTAACATGATCTAATCTAAAAAAATAAGATTAATAGTCTTGATTAAAGTTTGATGAGTTTAATTTGATTAAGGTCTAACTTGGTTAAGAGAAATCTTGGGATCCATGATGGTGTTCACATCAAGTTCACCAAAATTTGAGAAGGGGAAATGAGATATCACGAAGCACCTCTTAGGGAGATCTACCATGACTCTTCCCACTCTTTTCTCACCTCGAATATAGGGGTAATCTGTGAGCTTAATGTCTAGGATTTAGTGGATGAGTTAAAGAACACCTACATTTATCCTATCATTTCCTTAACAAAACCCAACCTTAATCTAGCCTTAATCAACTATAAATGTATCATTCAATGTGGAAAACAATATCTAATAACTAAAATACCTTTTGATTTTGATGATAAATGAAAGGTATTTTTTTCAAGAGCAAGGGTTCAAGGATGATGTGGCAAACAAGCCTAATGTGATTACATGTGATTTTACTTTTGATGATAATAATATTAAAGATGATCCCCTAATAATTAATTTCAACTGTTTATTTCTTTGTCTTTTATCGTTAATGAATAAACAAAAATACAAAAATACAAATTGACTGATTATAAACAATAGAAGTCCTATGATCTAAATGTTGAAAGTGAATAGATGGATTAGAAAAACCTTGTTTTTCTACTATAGAAGCATAAGTGCTATATTCTTTCAAAAGGGTTTCTAGCAAAAGCATTATTGGTCCAACAAAAATACCTCCAATGCTACTGCTTCCTAATGGAACTTTTATTCACCTACAAAATAGTTAGAAAATTATGAATCAATAACAAATGAGTTTGCTTAAGTTAGAGGAAAGTATATGGCTCCGTTGACTAGCATCAAACCCCTATTTAGATACGAGATAAAATTTGTAAATTGATGAAAACAAGGACTATGTACTTAGTGGTGAAAGTTTCATTAGGCGAGCTACAACACTATTAATTTTCAATTGATAGCGCTTTCATATTTTGTGACTATGACTAAAACAAAGAGTGGTAATGCAACTAGACCTGTACTTAGATAATACTTTCACTTATGCATATAATATATTGATGCTTATATGATAAACTTATGATCTTATAAAATATGCAATGAGGGTTCTCGACTAAGGGGTGCAAGGGCCATGATAAATGTAGTATAGTAAAAAGAATACTTTGCAAGGTTTGAGCTAGTAACATAAAAAGACAATATGGCAAATAAATGTAAGTATGGTGGATAAAAATAAATTTTAGCATGCTATGATTTAAATATTAGAGTTATAAAATAAAAATAATTACAAAAATTGAGGGAAAATATCACAACCCAAGCAAACTTGTATCTCCAACCTACTAAGGTTGATTTTATCTTATGTTAAGGAAGCTTGATTAGAGCTTACTTGTTGCTTGAGAAGGCTTATCGAGATCTTGAAGTGCTTGTGAACTTGAGAGCTTGAGTTTTTGACAACTTTAATGCTTTTACAAGATCATGACATGATTTTAGCATAACATTACCATATTTTGAATATTGACTGCTGTGAAATTTTGACAAAGCTTTGTTGCATTTAAAAAGACATGAAAATTTGGTAAAGCTTTGATATCCTTCAAAAAATCATAGATTGGGCTCCCCAAGTGCTGGATTTATAGGAAGCCATGACTCGTTGGGAGAAGGTTTCATTGAAGCTAACAATATTGGTAAGGATAAGATTTTGAAATAGGATCAAGATGTAATTAATGGATTAAAGATTAAAAATGACAAATTTTGGTCTTTGGGTTTCTACTAGGGCTACAAATGAGATTGATATGATCAAGTTAATTTTTGATGGACAACTCAAAATATACTAATTTTCAAACTTTATCTTTTTATTTTTTGATAATAATAGTGCTAGACAATGATAGTGATGGCAGTGCTAATGCTCTAGTGCTTTTGCAAAATGATCATTGCCAATCAAATTGGGTGGAAAAAGGTCCAAAAAGTCAAATTACAAAAAATCACTACCAAAGGAGCAAAAGGACTACCAACACTCTTGATCATGCCTTGACACTTTTGCTTCTAGAGAAATAAATGCTCCTAATTTGAGATAAAGGATGATTGATTCAGTTTTGACACTTGAATTGATTGATTGATGAAGCTATTGGTAAGTTTGGGGATCTTAATGATGCACTCAAAAATTGGATGTCTATAGGTGGCTTTAGAATTTTTTGTTTTACAACATTTCATATATTGGATGCATTGACCTAGATGTTCAATGAATCTTTTAGCATCAAATTACGTTGCTTTGCTATACTAGTTAGAGTGGACTTTGACTATCTACCCCTATCATAAATCTATTGTTGCTCTTTTAGAGATTTCTAGAGTATTTTTGTCCTTCTAGGGCTAATGCTTCTAGCATTGTGACCTTGATTGACATTCTTTTCATCTCCTCTATGATATTGAATTTGAATTTGGCAGAGGGGCCTTCTTTCCTTGTTGTAAAATTTGAATATTACTTGGAAGCCAAAACTTATCCTTCACTAGTAAGAGGGGTATTTTAGTCGACTTTGGCTTCCCTTTGTTATCTCTCATTTAGTGATCTTATTGGTTGCTTCTTTGTCTCCATTGTTTGTTATTGGTTTCTTTCCCCTGTCTACCCTATTTTCCTTATAACTTTGTGTTCCTCATTTCCCTTTTTGAGGTGTACTTGTTTCTTCTATTTCTATGTTCTCCTTATCCTTCCATATTTTTTTTTTGAGTTGTGATAGGCCCTTTATCCTTCAAGTGTAAAGGCAACCTCATTGTTCTAAGGATTATTGTACCTTTCCTAGTTTCACATTGCTTATCAACTAATTGCCCTTCAAAATCCTTCCTCTTTGCCCTAGTTTCAACTCCTTACCGATTAGAACAAATGGAATCATATTTGAAAGCTTATTCTTCATATATATCTATAGCTTTAAAATTTGCTAGGATTGAGAAAGGTAGCACTAATTATGGAGCCAAGGGTTATTGGTACATAGACAAGTTTATTATAGGTACCACATGGACTATGATGATAGCCTACTAAATCTGACGTTGTTCAATATACTAAAGATTTTGAGAATGTCTTATAGCACCCATGAATTCAATGAGAGCATGCCTACTATTACAAGGGATAGACCGTGTTGGTTCAACCTCCATATTGGTGTTGACCTTGTGATAGTGAGTCTAGTTTACTCCTTGATTAACACCTTGTTGAGGCACCTAAAATTTTGTTAGGTATGGAGATTGAAGATTAAAAGTCTTCAAACCAAATAATGTAATACATGGGGTTGTTGGATAATATTACATTATTCGGTACTATGGTAAAGTACACCCATGGTACATTTGTAAATATTATACTAGGGTGTGAGTTATTAGACTAAAGAGTGTGATTTATATTTCTCTAAAGTATGTGTCAATGTGTGAAAAGAATCCAAGTGTCATGTAATAAAGTGTGCAAGTGTGTAGAGTGTAAGAGTGTACAAAGTATCATGTAATAAAGTGTGCAAGTGTGTAATATGTGAGAGTGTGCAATGTGTCATATAAGTAAGTCAAGAGTCATGTGTGTAGGTGTCAAGTATACAAGTAAAGAGTCACATGTATGTGGCAAGATGTAAAGTCAAGAGACACAAGAGGTTTGTCATATGTGAGGAATAGGAAATGATGCATCTGTGAGATATATGAAGAGAGCAATAGCCAAAGTATTTGAAGGTAATTTGTAAGGCTATATTATGAAGACAAAGCTCCGTGTATTGTATCAAGAAGTTATCTAAGAAAGTTGAAGCTTGTATACAGTTTGATTTAATATTGTTATAAGTTTTTTTTATGCATATTATTGTTATTTCATGAATATTATGTTCATTGATATTGATCGAAGATACTGAATAATATAATATTGATTTTTTTAAGATCCTATATTTTGGGACCTGTGATTTAATCTATCTAAAACACCATCAATGGTATCAGAGCCATATTCTGGTCATTTGAGATTGAGTGAAACCAATTTGATTGCACCTAGAGTTTGTAAGGAGTATGTTGGTGAGTATGATTAAATAATTGAAGTAGATAAAAAGCTACGTTAGGAAAACATAGGCAGAGGAAAGAGCTCTTGATAAGAAGTATTTGAATCGGGTTTAATATACCCTGATATTGAGTCAAATTAACGATGAAAAAAATATATTAAAAAAGCAACACTTATTATATTGAAGAAAAATGAGAGAGTGGAGCTAGTAAAGCCAAAGAGGAAAGGTGATTGTATTGAAAGCAGACACAAACTACAAAAGAAGAAGAATTTGATAGGTCACCTAATATTAAGCTTGGAAGCATTTGAGAATAGAAGCACCTAAAACCTATTGAAGCCGAGAAATATTTATGAAGTCAAAAGTAGATGACATCTAGTTAAGATTTTCAAAAGGTTGAGTTGATATAAGCGGTCAAGTGACGTGTTGACAAAACCTATGAAGAACAGGTGTCGAGTTAATGAGAGCTACTTAAGAGCATTAAGTCATTTAATGAATCTTGTGATAAAGCAGATGCAAAAAAGCCACCTGTAAATTAAAAATATAATTCATAGTGATCAAAGGAGATCATAGTGTGCAAGGAAGATGCATAAGTGAGAAAGGAGTTCGATGTTTGATCTAAAGAAAATTTAGTTGGTGACTAGAGGACCTGAAGAATAAAAAAAAAAAAATCAGAGGCATCGGGACAAGTAATGCCTACCTAGATATTAATGCCTTAATTAGAGTCATGGAGAAAAATAATTGTGACAAATATTAAAGGAGGAGCAACACAAATAAAGATAATAATATTTTTTTATTGCGCTTTACTATTTTGAGTGTCTAATTAATTTTGGAGATATAAGGTTGAAAATAAATTTTTTATAAGGTTTGATTTTCTGATGAAAAAAATTAATGAAAAGGAGTTAAAATGGAATAAGTTATTTTGGACTTGAATTGAATTGAAACTTAAAATTTGAATGAATGATTGAAATTGAAAAGTTGATTTAAAGAAATTTGAAAATTTGAATTTGGGAGACATAAGATATTTTACTTCAAAATAATTAATTTAAAGAATTTATTTATGGGAGTTATAAAAAAATATATTGAGAGCATTAAGTCATTTAATCTTGTGATAAAGCAGACGAAGAAAATTCACCTTAAATTGAAAAAGAGAATTCATAGTGAGCAAAGGAGATCACAACATGCAAGGAAGGTGCATAAGTGAGCACGGAGGTCAATGTTTGATTTGAAGAAAATCTAGTTGGTGACTAGAGGACCTAAAGAATAATAAAAAAGAGCAAAGGCCTCAGGACAAGTAATGGCTACCTAGATTTTAATGCCCTAATTAGAGTCATGGCAAAATAGAATTGTGATCAAGATTAAAGGAGGAGCAACACAAATAAAGGTAATAATATTTTCTATTGCACTTTACTATTTTGAGTGTCTGATTAATTTTGGAGATATAAGGTTGAAAATATTTTTTTATAAGGTTTGATTTTCTAATGAAAATGAATTAATGAAAATTAGTTATAAGGGAATAAGTTATTTTGGACTTGAATTGAAATTGAAACTTGAAATTTGAACGAATGATTGAAATTGAACAGTTGATTTAAAGAAATTTGAAAATTTTAATTTGGGAGACAAGATATTTTACTTCAAAAGAATAAGTTTAAAGAAATTATTTGTGGGAGCTATAAGAAAAACATTGAAATTGATTGTTTGCTTAATTAAAGCTTGATTGATTTGAAGATTGTTGAAGATTGAAGATATTTGATTATAGAAAATTGATGAATGCAAAATTGACTGATTAATTTTGCAAATTAAAAATTTGAAATTTAAATCATTCTATTATGTCAAATAGTAATATTTGCCTTTATAAATCACAACTTCTGAAAGGACCAAATTTTGAATCATGGAAAAACAAAATAAAATCAAATCTCATCATTGAAAAACATTGGGAAATAGTGAATGGAACAAAGAATAAGCCAAAAGATGATGCAAAAGCCCTTATGTTAATCACATTTGGGATAATTGATGAAATACAACCATATAAGTGAATTTGAGACTTCAACATTTTCTTGGGATAAATTATGTAAAATATTTGAAGGAAAGAACAAAGCAACTATCTTACATTTGCAATCATAATTGTATTCATTAAAGGTTAATAGTGGATAGAGTATAGAACTCTTTCTTTAAAGAATAGCATATTTAAAGGCTAAGTTATTAACTCTAGGAAAAAATTAGAAGACAAGATTCTTGTTCAACATTAAGCGCATTTCTAGAGAGTTTCAAATATTTAATCACATTGCTTCAAGTGCTAAAAGAAACAATAACCTTTGATGAACTAGTTAATGTTCTTCAAGAGTATGAAGTGGAAAATTTAGTCAAGGATGAAATGACTAATAATGCTTTGATATCTAAAGAAAATGTACCAAGTAACATTGTATCATCATCACAAACTCAACCTAAATGGAAATAGAGATATTGTCACATATGCAATAAAAATGGTCATACTACAAATATTTGTAGATATAATTCCTTGAATCAAGAAAATCAAATGAATAGGCATTTTTAAAATTTTCAACCAAGGAAATATAAGCCTTGGTACCAATATGAACAACAACAACAACCCAGGTGTTGTAGGTGAGTTGGAGAGGAGAGGGCAATCCTCCAAGGGAGGTCCCAGGTTCAAATCTCCACCCTACCAAAAAGCTGAATTGGGTATCCAAAATCCAATTGATAATGTTGGTGCGGGTAGGGTCGGGTGCGACTCCGGGTGACTTTGATGGTGTAGAACCCCCTATTCGTGGTCTCTCATACCAAGGCGGCCCCACAAGGGGTTTTTCGCTTAAAAAAAAAAAAACAACAACAATGATCAAGAGAAGAAAATCAAAAGGGCAATTTAGTCCAAGAAATTCAAGAGGTACAAGAGACAAAAGAAGCTGAAGAAGGAAATGAAATTAGAGCCCTTACAACAAGGATTATAGAAACAATAAATGAAGATAAAATTAAAGAAAATAATAAAAATGAAAATCATTCACAAATTTCTAATGGCACTACAAATGAAAAAATAAAAGCAACTAAAAGTAAGACAACAAAACAAATGAAAGGCATAAGTTAAAATCCAAATCATTCCATAATTGTATATTTTGTGAGAAGACCAAATCAAAAATAAATTATAAAAAGAAAATTGAAGTGCACTATGGATGGATCAAGAAATTAGATTGGAATAGGATCATGGATATGTTACAATGTTTTTATGGTCATAAATAAATTCTAATAAATACTACAAGAAATAGGTTAGCAGATCAATACCAGAAACCCAAGCAGTGCCAAAGCTAGAATTAAAGGACAAAAACAAAAATTAGAGATTGAAGACTAAAAGTCTTCAAACCAAATAATGTAATACAAGGGGGTGTTGGAGAATATTACATTATTTGATGCTATGCTAAAATACCCCCATCATATGATACAATCTTGTTGGTGGGAATGAAAAAGAGAAGACCCAGGGAAACCTTGGATGGAGAGCGGGAAAGGTAGCGATCGAGCGACGGATGGAGAGCGACCGGGAGGATACGACAGAAAGGAGGTAGGATGGTCAGGCGAGAGTCCAGGAGGGACCAGTCATGGCACGGTTGATGGGGTAGTGGCTGATGCATCAGGGACCCAGGCGGATGGGTCGAACAGGCATGGAAAAGACCCTCCTGACAAGGAGGGACAAAAGGGCGGGCTAAACCTAAACCAAAAAGGGTCCTACGCTCAGGTCCTGAGGCCAGGATCCTCAACAAAGCAACCCTCCCAGGAACTGCTTCCTTGTGGAACAGACCTGGTTATCCCTGAAGACCTAATGGATAGCTACATGGAGCTTGAGCGTTTCACTCTGATTGGCAAGTTTGTAGGAGGGAGACCAGACATGGAGACCATCCAAAAATGGGCATTTTCCAAGTGGAAAACCAGTGGAAACATGGAAATCGTTGCTCTCTCTCGAGGTTTCTTCGCCATCAGACTCAATACTCAGGAGGACTGCTGCAACATCTTAGCTGGGGGACCCTGGTTCCTCGGACGCAGGAGCCTCTTTCTCCGAAAGTGGGGGGATGATTTTAACCCTGAAACTCAAAACATAAACGTAGCTCCTCTGTGGGTTCGGTTGCCAAACCTCCCTTTCCAGTTCTGGCATGAGGATGTCATTCGAGGGATAGCCCGCTCCATAGGTGAGCTCATTGCCATCGATCCTTCCACCAAAGTCTGATCCAGGATGGTCCATGCCCGCTTCTGTGTCTTCGCTAACTTGGAAATAGAGCTACCCTCCTTCATCAATTTGTATAGAGGATCCCATATGGTCAGGAGGCAGCCCATCGAGTATGAAAACAAGCCTACCTTTTGTACTCACTGTTGCACCCAAGGTCATCTACCGAATCAGTGCCTTGGTTTGAGGACCCAGAACCAAAAGGCGACAGGTCCAACCAAGGGCATGCAGAGGAACCAGGGTATCCCCCCTCTCAACAAGGAACCGTCGGTAGGCCCGAAACACATCATGCGTAATCCTGCTCATCGAGCACCTCAAGAGGCTGGCCAGAGTGCCACTGTAGAACAAGGTAAGCAAACCAGTGAGCAAGGAGAAGGATCCCGCCAGGCCAAAAGGAGTAGGAGGCACTCCCAAAATCTTTGGTTCTCACCAGTCCTAACATAGAGGATCCAACGGCCCAGGTACAACCCCCTCCCAAAATTGTTTTTCCAAATTCTTATATGGATGAGTACCTGGTGAGCAATAGAAAATCCCCAAATTGCTCGAATAGGGGAGAGGCACCCCCTTCTCCTTCATCTGAAAAAGAAGGCCCATCTCTCTCGGGAAGGATCAGCCCCAGGAACACCAGGAGCAGGAAACAGGCAATAGACTATGGCAGTGAAAGGAAAAGAGGGAGACCCTCTGACAATGAGAAAAGAAATAAGGAAACAATGGAGGATATCGCAAATGGGACCCAGTCGATGCTTTTCTCCGACGAGTCCGACAACGACAAGCAAGGAACCAAACCCCCCTTCCAGCTGGTGAAGGGAGGCAGGAAAAACCCTAAACCCTTGAGATGAAGGTCCTCTCATGGAACGTGAGGGGCCTAAATGAGGCAGCCAAGCAGAGGTTGGTGGCTGACCTAAGGAAAAGGATCAATCCTTCCATATTCATTATGCAAGAAACCAAAATCGATGAATTCTATTCTCGAAAGGCTGCCAAGGCCATTTGGGCCAATGGAGATTGCCTTATCAGTCCTGCTCAAGGCACGTCGGGGGGCTTATGTGTCTTTGGGACCCTACCCTGGTCGAAGGAAGGCTTCTATCATCCTCGAATAGGATCCTAAACATTTTGTTTCATTCCAAGACCAGTAAGCAGTCTTGGATTCTATCAAATATTTACGCCCCAAACTCACCCATTGAGCGGGTCGCGATGTGGGAAATAGTAACTCAAATGAGGACCACCTTTAACACTTTTCCTTGGATCTTAGCAGGGGACTTCAATAGTCCTTTGCATCCATCTAAAAATAGAGGAGGCAACGACTCTTACAGCAGAAGCATGGAGGATTTCAGAGGGTTTGTCAATACCAATGAGCTCATGGATGTTCAGCTCAAAGGATCCTCTTTTACTTGGAGCAACAGGAGGATTGATAGCGGACTCATCCAGGTGAAGTTGGATAGGTTCCTAATTTCTCAAGAAGCTATCCCATGGTTTGGTGATGCCACTCTGCTGGCCTTACCTCGGATCGGATCAGACCACAATCCCATCCTCCTTGAATCTGGTAGGCCTCCCTCCTTCAAAACTCCTTTCCATTTCGAAGCCATGTGGACCCAACACAAGGATTTCAAAAATCAAGTGTCCTCTTGGTGGCATCAAAATGTCAGAGGGTCTGCCACTTCTCAGTTGGCTCAAAAGCTGAAGATGGTCAAAGAAAACCTAAAAATCTGGAATAGGGAGGTCTTTGGCAACCTTTTTGCCAATAAGAAAGCTATTACTGAGAAACTTCAGGAGATAGAAAGGAGAATCGAAGCAGGGGATCACAACAGCCCCACTAGGGAGGAGGAAAGGAACCTCCTAGCAGAATTCCATAATATCTTGGCTAGAGAGGAAACCTTCTGGAGGCAGAATTCAAGAGACCTATGGGTCAAGGAAGGCGATGCCAATACAAGGTTCTTTCATGCCTCCACCATGCGACACAGGGCATCCAACAAGATCAGGGAGATCATGTGCAGCAATGGATCATCTTCCACTGACATTGTGGAGATCAGGACCGAAGTAGTGTCTTTCTTCCAGAACCTCTTGGGAAGTGCCTCGGAGGGTGACAGTCAAGCTCAGGATACTCTTCTTGCTAATATCCCCTGCATCGTTCCTCAGGACTTGAACTCTAGACTGGTGGATCCCTTCACCCGCGATGAAGTTAAAGAGGCCTTGTTTTCAATGCAACCCGATAAAGCCCCTGGACCGGATGGTTTCTCTCCAAGGTTCTTCCAAACTATGTGGGATGTGGTGGGGAATGATGTATGTAAGGCTATTAGAGAAATTCAGGAAACCAAAGTCGTCCCTCGTAGTTTCAATTCCACTTTCTTGGCCCTCATCCCGAAAGTCTCTGCTTGCAAATCCATCTCTGATTATAGGCCCATCAGCCTATGCAATGTCATCTACAAAGTTTTGACCAAGGTTATGGCCAACAGGCTGAAGGCCATACTTCCCCTCATCATTGATCAATCCCAAGGTAGCTCGATAAAAGGGAGGAACATCCTGGATGGGGTCATCTCGATCCATGAAACCCTGCATTCGGCCTCAATGTCTAAGAAGGCTGCCCTGTTTCTTAAGTTGGATATGAACAAAGCCTTCGATAGGGTTGACAGATGTTTCCTCCAGAAGATCCTTCTCAAGTTTGGCTTCCACCCCCTATGGGTCGATCTCATCCAGGGCTGCATTTCCTCTCCCTGGTTCTCGGTCCTAGTCAATGGCTCTCCCATCGGGTTCTTTCAGAGCTCAAGAGGTTTACGCCAAGGGGATCCTCTATCCCCCATCCTTTTCATTATCCTTGCAGAAGCATTGGGAAGAGCTCTCAAGGATGGCCAACATCGAAAGAAGGTGACAGGTATCCTCCCTACCTCAGATATTGATGCGATCACCCATCAACAGTTTGTGGATGACACGCTTCTGTCCACCATTGCGTCAGTAGCTCAAGCTAAATCCATCAAATGAATCCTTGGACTCTATGAGAAGGTTGTCGGCCAAAAAGTAAATTACATCAAAAGCAAGATATTTTTCATCAACACCCCGACCAGGCATCAAGTTCAGATTGCAAGGATCCTGGGCTGCTCTATTGACTACCTTCCCACCACCTATCTTGGCCTCCCTCTTTTCTGTGGGCATGCAAAGGAAGGGATGTGGAATATGGTGATTGAGAGGATCCACAAAAAGTTGGCATCATGGAAAGGCAAGCTCCTATCCCAAGCTGCCAAGGCAACCCTTACCATGGCATGCCTCCAAGGGATTTCGACCTTCTTCATGTCTATTTTCAGATTGCCTGCCTCAGTTCTTCTCAAGATCGAGCAGGCTCAATGGAATTTCCTTTGGTCAGGCAATGAAGATAAGTCCAGGATTCCTCTGGTAGCCTAGGACAAAGTGTGCAGAAGCAAAAAGCAAGGTGGATTAGGGCTCAGAAGAATGGCCATGATGAACCTAGCGCTCATTGCCAAACACACTTGGAGGATCCTAGTCGAAGAACCGGTTGAATGGGTTAGGATTGTCAGGAGGAAATACCTCAACAACACTCCCCTTCTTGAGGGTGGAATTCCCATCGGGGGGTCGACTTTTTGGAAAGCCATTGGCCAATCCAGATAGTTGATCCAAAATGACATCAGGTGGATCCTTGGGGATGGTCAAAGTATAGACTTTTGGAAGGACAGGTGGGCCCTAGAGGATCCTCTGTCAGAACAGACCGGGCTGGTTCAACTTAAAAGTTTCCTGGATAACAATGTTGGGCAGAAGGTGGCCAATTTCATTGAATGGAGAAATGGCTCCCTGTAGTGGAAATTCATCAACGCAGAAGGGCTAGAGACGGAGGTCGACTTCCTATCCTCCATCCTCAAGGACATCATCATCCCCACTAGCAGAGGACCGAACAGATTGATATGGAGGGGGACCGATGATGGGGGTTTCTCTGTCAAAACTGCCTATGGTTTTCAGTGCAAAGGGCTAAATTCAGACTTTCCTTACAACATGGTCTGGAGGAAAGGAGTGATCCCAAAGGTAAATTTCTTTTCTTGGATTGCTTTTTAGAACAAAGCCCTCACTATTGACAATCTTCACAAGAGGGGGTTTGCTTTGGCCAATAGATGCTACTTGTGCGAGTCTGCCTGTGAGTCCTCTGACCATCTCTTCCTACACTATGGCTACACTGGGTCGGTCCTTGGCGCCATCCTCTCCACCTTCCAGATCCAATGGGTCTCCCCCAAGACCATCAAGGAGGCTTTCTTCCAATGGGTCAATCCTTTTAAAAACCCTAAGCTCCGTTTCTTGTGGAATGCTTGCTTCCACCACTTTCTGTGGTAGGTATGGTTGGAACGCAATGGTCGGGTCTTCGGTCACCCCCCAGGGATCCTCCCTCAGTCGCTCATAGGGCCATCACCTTTGCCATTGAGAATGCCAAGCTTATCCCCAACCCTTGGCCCAAACATGTGTTCGAAGAAGGATTGTTCAAATCCTTGAAGCTATCCAGGGAGAGTAAGGAGCGGGAGGATCCATGGGTCTCCAGGAAGAACGTCAGGTGGGTCAGGCCTCCTCACGGGTGGTTGAAGCTAAATTTTTATGGGGCGTCTCGTGGCAACCCAGGGCGCTACGGGGGGTCAGTTCGAGATCACAATGGAAAGCTTGTTATGGCTTTCTATGAAAACTTAGGGCATCAAACCAATCATGTCGTAGAGGCTAGAGGACTTCTGAGAGGACTCGAGCTCATGATGGAGGATCCCCATCCCTTGGTTGTTGAAGGGGACTCTTTGAACATCATCAAATACATGACGACTTCCAAGGATCCGACGTGGAAGGTTTACAATATCATCACTGAGGCCAGGAGCATCCTACTTCGGAGGAACCAGGTCCAGATCAAGCATACCTATAGGGAGGGCAATGGTCTAGCTGACCACTTAGCAAACAAAGGTTTAAAGTCCACATGTCTTGTGGTGTGGCGTCAGTGTTTCCCAACGGACATTGAGAAGATCGCCAGCCAGGATATTATTAATGTCTCCACATAAGCGTGATGAAAGGACCGGGCCTAGGTGGACGGGCTCGGGGAGAGCCACGACACCTGCGCCATCGGGTCCAATTGGCACATCCATCATGATGGTTCGTGGTAGGCATAACGAGAATGATCCTTTCCCAAAGGCCCTCGAAAGGTGGTCCAGCAGATCCCCGATCCTGTCCCTCATGCTTGGCAGAGTTCGAAGATAGGTGGGTGCTTTTTCATCTCCCCTATAGAGATTTGGATGGGTCCGACGTGCCCAAGCGAAGATCACCATTGGCCCTCTCCCGGGCCACCTTGAGAGGATGCTCCGGCCCACCTCTCTAGACACAACTGCCAAAGGCGCCACTACCTCTGGCAATGCGTGGCACCTTCGGAGATTGCGTGTCCACCTCAACATCAATCCTTGCCACCACCCTGGATCTAACGCTATCTTTGGTAATGATGGCCCTCCCTGCATGCATGTGAGGCTCATCTCCAAAGAAAATCTATTTAATTTAGTGGTGTTTTGGGTGAGCCTTGTCTTTTTTGGTGTAAGGTGTCCCCTGGAGTGTGGTGCAGAGTCGTCTGGCTTCCCTGTCCTAGCTCCTGGCATGTGTTTTCCTGAATCCATGGCTTCTCCTTACGTCGAGCCGGCTGAGCTTTCCCTGTGTGACGAAGCCATGATGTTTATGAAGGCCAAGGGTATGCTCCCTTTCCTCCAAAAATTCCAAGGGCCCGAAGATGATATCACCCATGCTTTTGTGGACTCCTGGAACCGGGGTGAGGTTGTGGTGAGGGGGCTAAATTTTAAAATCTCCATTGAGCTTCTGAGTGAGGTCACTGGGTTGTCGGTGGTAGGTCGTAACATTCGACGTGATCGTCACAATTGGGAAGAGGAATTGGAGCAATTCCCAGACAAAGGATGAAACCTTGGGTGGGATAAGTCGGCCCTCCTTCGCTCTGCCCTCCCTGAACCTTGGAACCTTGCCATCATCCCTATCCTATAGTATGTTACTTGCGATGATCCCGACAAGCCTCTACGTAGTTTCCACATCAGTTTTGTGAACCATCTGAGGGATGCCAAGCAGGTCTGTATTCTCGACTATCTTGTCTACTCCCTTGGCCTCACTATCGAAAAGAGCAAGAAGTCGTCATACCCTCCCATCCACCAGGGGTTAATGAGCGTCATCTTCCGCCATGTCACTGTGAATCGTCCTCTGCCCTAGGCGGTCCATCCTATTGCTACCCAAGCCCCGGGTAGTCCTGTGTTTGTTCAAGAGGATGGGACTTCCAGCCCTATCCGAAGCAGCCCCCCTGAGGTGGCTAATCCTGCATCCCTCCAAAGAGTTTCCCGTAGCAAGCCAGCCAAGAGAGGGCAGAGTGACGCCCCGACCCCATCCCGATCGTCTCTACGGCTCAAGAAGGTGAAGAAGGAGAAAGGGACTCCACCATAGCAAATCAACTCTGACACTGAGAGTGAGGCAGAGGGGTTGTCCCCCCAGTTCCTGTTAGACATGACGGCCAACATCCTCTCCTCTACCAATGCAATGGTGAGGATCCTCAAGCGCTTTAAGGGGCGTGAGGCCCAGGAGGATCAGGAGGATCCGGACGTGTAAGGGAGGTTCCTGGGACGTGATCCTTTTTGTCGTCTGGTGGCAGTGATCTATATAATGGATGCTTATGTGTTTTTTTATGTTTTTTTTAGTTGTTTTGACCTCCGTTGGGAGGGTTTGATGTAGCCCTCATGGGCATCACTAGGGTTTTTTTTTTGGAAAGTTTTCATATGGTACCTAATGTATTAGCCCAAGGGGCTCCTTCTAATGGTAAAGGCTACGGCCTCTCATGTTATAAGGTTTTGGGATCCTCTTAAAAAACCCGTTTTGTATATAAATTAATCTACTTACCAAAAAAAAAAATACCCCCATCATACAATTGTAAATAATAGACTAGGGTGTGAGTTATTAAAATAGAGTGTGTGATTTATATTTCCCTAAAGTATGTGTCAATGTGTGAAAATATTCCAAGTGTCATGTAATAAAGTGTGCAAAGTGTCGAGCAAACCCAAACGGACCTGGTCTAAGCTCTAACAAACCTGATAACTGTGATATATACAATTTCCATAGTCCAAACATAAAGTATTGTAAACTAAATGATAATATCAAAACAGTGCCTCCGAACTTTTTTTTAATAAATTGAAAGCATTGGTTCAAAGTTCGAATTCTGTATATTAGTTGTAATATATTAATGAATTATGCTTCCCAGCTCAACAAGTTGTGACGGATGGAGCAGCAAGGAGGAGGAGCGAGAGGTCTAGGGGCATCAAACCCTAGGTGTGGGACTTCAGAGGGCAGATCAGCAGACGCGGCAGGTGGGGGCTCGGCGAGATAGCGAGCCCCCGAGGCGGAGGATGTGGACAAGGAAGTTCTTTTGGAACCGGTCCAAGGGCGTTGGGCGGATGCGGTTGAAGATTTCTCTGAGGGGGACCAGGACTCTATGCGTCAGGATCAAAGGAAGAACCAAGAAGGAGACAAAGAGAAACCTGGCAACTGGAGACCTTCATATCTTAATGCTCTTCGCGGTAAGCAAAAATTATCCGACTCTTGTTTTAATCTAAAATCTGTCAATGGTAGGTTGCACGTCCCGGATTCCTTAGCTCAGCATGTGGCTATGGAGGGCAGAACATCTCTGGTGGCTAAATTTATGGGGGTGAGACCGGACTTGGAAGTCATAAGGAGATGGGCCATCCAAAAATGGCGACCAAGGGCCGGTATGATGATTAAGGCTTTACCCAAGAGTTTTCTTTTGGTGACATTTCAATGTGAACAGGACATGGAAAGGACTCTCCAAGGAGGTCCTTGGTTTTTTGGGAAAAGGGGCTTGTATCCGAAGCGTTGGTCCCCCGATTTCAACCCCCGGACTCGAGTGCTTGGATTTGGCTCCTATTTGGGTTAAGATGCCGGGATTACCTCTCGCTTTCCGGAACGAACAAATATTGGTTGGGATAGCTACAGAGATTGGAGAACTAATAGCTATTGATCCTGCAACCTTGAGCAAAACAAGACTCCTGTCTGCTCGCATGTGTGTGTTGGCGGACCTGAGTAAAGAGCTCCCTAAATCCATTATTTTGTCGTCTATGTTTGGCCTTCATACTCAGGTATTTGAATATGAAAATATGTCTTTTAAGTGTAGTGTTTGTGGGAAGGTAGGGCACCAGGGTATCCACTTGCATTTCCAAGAACCGACCCCACTCCAAAATACCGATCCTCAAACCCAGAATAATATCCCTCCCCCGCAGATCTCCATTCCTACCCAACCTGGGCCTCAAGGACGTGGAGCTCAAAATCCGAATATCAGAGACCCTGTTCGCCCTATTGTAAGCAAGAGGCAACGTTTTAACCCTCCTCCCAAAAATTCCTATGCCCCGAAACCCTCTCACAGGGGAGTCGGTCCCTTTGATGGGAACCCTCAAGCTCAACTCTGCTCCTAAGATGATACGACAAGCCTCGAGCCAAATAACAAAGGAAAGAACCCCATAGATCAACGCCATGGGGAAAGTAAGTTTGATTGGGTGATACGGGAGGCCTATGGAGGCTCGGTGGAAGTGGTCCCATGTACTGCAGAGGAATTTATGGGAAGAAATTCCAAGGAGATCAACATCCCAGTGGAGAACGGTTTTGATGCATTAAATCATTTGAAGGGAGATCGGATGGACAGACCAAGAAGTGGAATCCGAGGTAGAGGAGACTCAAGAGAAGGATTTAGAGGAGAAAAATCGGAGGAAGGAGCGAGAAACTAATAATACGAGGCAAGGATACTCGGGAGGAAGAGGTGAACCACCAAGATCGGTGTAACCCCAAAGCGGGGAAAAAGAATCTACTAATCAAGAAGCTAAGAGCACGGAATCATCTCCATCGTCAAAAAGACCGGTTAACCTGGAAAGCCGATTGTTACCCCAAATACCAAGACCGACCTACCCAAGATGGTTACTAGAAGCCAAGTGAATCCTAAGGAACTTCAACCTAGAGCGGATGTATGGGGATATGGTTCGGTAGGAAGAGGGAAACCTAGCAATGTCGCCTTAAGGCGAGAAAGAAGCGAGAGCGAGGAGTGGTCGATGGCACTCAAGCAATATTGCTCTTTGGGGCGAAGGCTCGAGGATCCAAAGCCCATAAATGAAGATTCTTTCATGGAATATTCGTGGGAGTAATCCTGCAAAAATAAGAGCTTTGTATGCTCTTAGACAAGAACACAAACCGGATATGATTTTATTGCAAGAAACTAAAATGGAGGAGAGTAGAGTTATTCCTTTTAAGAATAGGACTTGGCGAGAAGTCGAAGTAGTAGGCCAAGAGGCCACCTGGAACAGCGAGGAGGGTTACTTGGTTATGTGGAACAAAAATGTGATTGATAGTAGAGTGATTCCGATGTCTAGTTGGTTTATTTGTCTCTTATGTGTGGATAAAACCACGCAGGAAGAGTGGATCTTAACGAATGTATATGCTCCAGTTAGACAGGGACTGAGAAGGGTTCTTTGGAGTCAGCTAGCTGAATTGAGGGAGACGGTCCCCAACTACCCTTGGATTGTGGCGGGGGATTTCAATTGCTACCTTAATCCTCGTAGATAAATTAGGGGGCTCTCAAAGAATAACTGCTGATATCTACGAGTTTAGAGATTTTGTTGAGCAACATGAGTCGATGGATGTGGACTCGCGTAGATTCTCCTATACATGGTCTAACAAAAGATTGAAGGAAAACCAAATTCGGATAAGATTAGATAGGTTTCTTCTTTCTCAAGAATGCTCGGAGAGGTTTGGGGACTCTTCATTAACGGCACTCCCAAGAATCGGGTCCGATCACAACCCAATTCTATGGGAAACAGGGGAGGACTCTAAGAAAAGATACATCGGACCCTTTCGATTCGAACTTATGTGGTTCCAACATCGGGATCTCAAGGATCCGGTTGCCCAATGGTGGGACAAAAAGTATAATGGTTCGAAACAGGCCCAAGTGGCATGTAAACTAAGGAATGTGAAGGCTAACATTAGAGAGTGGAACAAAACTTCCTTTGGCAATATTTTTGTTAAAAAGGCAGAACTAAAAGACAAGATCAATGAACTACGGGAGAAGTTGAAGTCGGAGCGACTTACGGAGGATCCGAGAAACCAGGAGAGGGAGCTATTAGCCGAATACCACACGATGCTAGGATTTGAAGAAACCTTTTGGAGGCAGAAATCCAGATTGCGTTGGTTAAAGGAGGGTGACCGAAATACAAAGTTCTTCCATGTCTCTACTCTTCGCCACAGGAGTACTAACAAAATTAAGGAGATCAAGATGGCCGATGGGTCTAACACCAAAGATATGGAAGACATAAGGAGGGAAGCGGTTGAGTACTTTAAATCGTTGCTAGAAGATGTAAATCCGACTATTGAAGAAGAGGACTCTCTTTTGGCAGCCATTCCACCCCTCGTAACCGATAATCTTAATGGATTCTTACTTAGTCCTTTCACAAAGGAGGAAATCAAGAAGGTCGTTTTTGACATGGATGGTAATGACTCCCCGAGACCGGATGGCTTCCCTGCAGACTTTCTTCCGAAGTTTTGGGATATCCTAGGCAATGATGTAGTGGAAGCTATAATTGAGGCTCAAAAGGACATGGAAATCCCGGAAGGAGTTAATGCTACTTTTTTAGTCCTCATCCCTAAACTAGTGGGAGCAATGGAATTTTCCAGTTTCGCCCTATCAGTTTATGTAACACTCTGATGAAGATTCTCACAAAAACAATCGCCAATAGGATGAAGGTTATCCTTCCTTTCATCATTGATATGAACCAAGGTGGCTTTGTGAAAGGGCGACAAATATTGGATGGTATCATCACAATTCATGAGGTTATTCATTCAATGGTGACTAGTAAGGAAGCAGGTATGTTACTAAAGCTTGATATGAATAAAGCCTACGACCGGGTCTCATGGCGGTTCCTCACCAAGATTTTGGGTAAGTTTGGTTTCTGTCCCCAGTGGATTAAGTTGATTTTTAGTTGTATCTCTACTACAAGATTTTCTGTCATGGTGAATGGGTCACCCTCAGGTTACTTTAAGAGTGAAAGGGGGGTTGCGACAAGGAGATCCTTTGTCTCCATACTTGTTTATTATTTTAGCGGAAGCATTGGGTAGGAACATTTTAGCGACGGTGGCAGATGGTCAATTGGAAGGTTTTAAACCAACCTCAACAGCAAGGCCAGTGTCTCACCAACAGTTTGTGGATGATACAATCATTGTGTCCAAAGCCTCGGTGCCTCAAGCTAGGAAGTTGAAGAGAATTCTAACCAAGTATGAGACAGAAGAAGGACAGTACATAAACTATAAGAAGAGTAGCATCTATTTCTTTAACACGCTCTGGTGGGAGGGAGGAAAGAATAGCTAACCTCTTCGGTTGTGGAAAGGAGCTTCTACCGAGCAACTTATCTAGGCATGCCTATGTTCGAAGGAAGAATGAAGGCTACTTTGTGGAACTCGATCATTGACGGGATCTCCAAAAAGTTAGCGAGGGTGGAAGGGCGACCTTCTCGACTCATGAGAAAAGCCTTATTAGTTCAAACTACTTTTCGAGCATTCCAATTTCTTGCATGTCTCTATTTAGAATGCTCGCAAAGGTCCGAGCTACATTGGAGCTAATTCAACGCAACTTCTTGTGGTCGGGTTCGGAGGAGAGAAAGAGAATTTCATTGGTAGCATGGAATCGGTGTGTGCAAGCAAGGATCGGGGGGCACGGGGTTAAAGAGAATGAAAGAATTGAATCAAGCTCGATTGGCAAACAGGTATGGAGATTTATCAATAATGATCAATTGGGATGGGTAAAACTTCTTAAGGCAAAATATATCGGAAATAATCGGGACTTCTGAAAGTCGATAATCTTCCTAGAGGATCCTATTTTTGGAATTGTTTGCTCGAATGTCGGGAGGTAGTCGGGAAAGGCATCGGATGGAGAATTGGTAATGGAAGACAAGTGGACTTTTGGAAAGACCCGTGGTTGGAAGAGGCCCCTATGAAAGATAACTTAGACCTTCAAGTCCTCCAACATAAACTTTCGAAGGAAATGGGAGGAAAAGTAGGGGATTTTATTGCTGTAGCACAGGAAACTTCTTCTTGGAAGAAAATCACAGTTCATAATCTGTCAGAGCAAGAGAAGGTGGCCCTAACCAAACTCAATGATGCTTTAAGGGTGTTCCCGATCATCCCTGGGGGAGGAAGAGACAAGGCGATTTGGGGCAAAACTACAAGTGGGATCTATTCGATAAAAGCGCCTATAAGTTAATCCACTCGGGATTCAATGGGCTGGACTCAGACTTCGTTATTTGGTTAAATAATTTAACCCCAAAAATAGCTTTCTTCTTTTGGTTGGCAGTTCAAAATAAGATCCCGACAACGAGATAATCTGCAAAGGAGAGGTTTCCAATTCATCAATCGATGTATCTTGTGTGAGAAAGCAATAGAATCAGTAAGTCATATATTTCTAACTTGTGATTTTTCTTGTACAGTCTTCCAAATGATCCTGTCCAAATTTCATATAGATTGGGTCTGTCCAAATAGCATGTCTGACTTCTGCATACAGTGGGCTTCCCCTTCCGGGCAAAGCTTTTGACTTGGCTCTGGAAGCTCAGCTTACCCCATTTTTTATGGGGGATATGGAATGAGAGAAATAAGAGAGTATTTAAAGGACGTAAGAAAGATCCCAGGTTATGTGGCAATAAAATAATCAGAGCTTTGAAAGAAAACTGGAAAACTTTCTTCTTCAAAAATGAGACCATGTCTCTAAGGGAAAGGAGGATTTTGCGGAGCCGGGGAGAGGAACTTCCAGGACCTAGACATTACAACCAACCCACGGGATGGTGTCAAGTGGATACCCCCACACAAAAGTGGGTTAAGTTTAATTTTGACGGGGCAACTAAAGGAAATCCAGAGGTGCAGGAGCGAGGAGGAGTTTTGAGAAATGAGGAAGGAAAAGTGGTCCTTGCCTTTGCAGAGCCTTTGGGAACTCAAACAAATCATTTTGCGAAGCCCGAGCTCGCATGCGAGCAATGAGAATTGCCAGACTTGAGGGTTATAAGGAAGTTATCTTTGAAGGGGATTCGCTTAATATAATCAAGGCAATTAAGGAGGATAAAGACCCCAGTTGGACCATATTGGAGCTTATCCTAGAAGCAAAGATTCATAAATCTCATTTGGTTAATGCCCGAATCCAACACACCTTCAGAGAAGGGAACCAGGCGGCGGATCTAATGGCAAATATTGCAGTTTTCGTTGGGGAGATGCAAATTTGGAAGGATAACTTCCCTCAAGAACTATTGGTGTTGGTTGCTAGAGAAGAGCTAAGATCAAACCTGTTAGAGCATCGGGGAGATCGGAGGGCTGATGATGAGTAATCCGACAGATGGAATTAGGCGAGAAAAGGCATCCCATTTGTTGGGGCACGGGAGGTGACAAGTGTACAGATCTGACAACCTAGTGTTAGTAAGTGCTAGGTGTTGTTTGGTTTTTGTTTTATCCTGAATAGTCAAGCGACAAGTATAGGATTGTGGACTCTAAGTATGGCTTAATGTGAGTCTTAGAAAGATCCATTTTGTATTTTGATTATACGGGCTTGATGCTAGAACCAGCCCATTTTGACTTTGTAAAAGGTTTGTGGACCTTATAACCACCTCTACCTTATACCAAAAAAAAAAAGTGTGCAAAGTGTCATGTAAAAAAGTGTGCAAGTGTGTAATATGTGAGAGTGTCCAATATGTCATGTATGTAGGTGTCAAGTATACAAGTGAAAAGTCACATGTATGTGACAAGATGTAAAGCCAAGAGATATGAGAGGTTTTTTATATGCGAGGAATAGGAAAGGATGCATCTCTTAGATATGTGAGAAGATCAATAGTCAAAATATTGAAAGGTCATTTGTAAGGCTATATTATGGAGATAAAGCTCCATGTATTGTATCAAGAAGTTATGCAATCAAATTGAAGCTTGTATACAATTTGAGCAATAATATTGTAAGTTTGTTTATGCATATTATTTTTATTTCATGAATATTATGTTCATTGATATTGACCAGAGATATTGAATACTCTAATATTGAGTTTGTTTAAGATCTTGGATATTGGGATATGTGATTTATTTTGGATAAAAAGTCATCAATTTTGTGGAATTAAGTTTAGGGTCCTCAAGAACTTATTATTAAAATCATGTATATTCTATTGAGGGTGCATTTGCAATGTATTCAACTAAAACAAAAACTAGTAACCATTTTATATGCTACCAAATCTATGCATAAATTATCTATTATGGATGCCCAACTAGTAATTGAATTATTTAGTAATCCCCTATACCATAAAGCAACTTTATCATGAAGGCAATAAATTAGTAAGCATACCATAATGTCCTCCTCCTATATGCAAAGAATGGATTTGAGCATATACAACTCATTGAGATGATCCAATGTCATCTTGTTTCAATTATCATCAAAGGTAGGTAGAGCTTTCACAATTGTTGGGGGGGTGGGAGAATAGACCACTAGGTTTAACTATCCTTGGTAGATCCAATTAGGAACTTGGTATTGTGGTCTATGAGGCACTTTTGGGTTATTTTTTTAAGGAGGTCAACCATATTGTTGTTTAGGAGGGGGATACATTGCATAGTTAGGAGGTAGGTATAAATGGTATGGAGGATACTAAGGTGAGATTCTAATAAGCCCGTTGTTGGGTAGGAGGCAGTTGAGCATTCTATTATAGAGGGAGATAGTTAGTATTTATCTATGGAATTTGTTGGTTTTGAGGAGGTGTACCTTGCACATGTTGTTGTGCTTGACTAGTTGGAGGTGGTGTTAGCCCCTAGGATTTCATTAGGACACCTATGACCCCATTTGCCCAGTTGTCACTTGTATATTTTGAACAAAGTTCATATTCAAGTTTGATGACCCTATTAGAGTTGAGGATTAACCTAGGGGATGTTGGAAGTATTCAATAAACTAGATCATGGTGGGCTCTAGATTGGAGTACTTGTAAGATGAATGCTTTGTATATTAGTGGTTGACAACGGGTTGTAGAATTGACTCATGAAGAGCAGGTTATTTGTAAGGTTGTTTACATTAACTAGTACCTAATAGAAAGTATTGGTGTGTCATAATAGAGGCTATCTTAGACCAATTATGGTTTGTTAGAGCTAATGAATAACTCATTTGTTGGCTTAAGTAATCGATTTTGGTGACGTGAGATTTTATCTAACTAGATTGGCCATGGGACTTTTTCCTTCTAACAAGATAAGGTTGGATATTGGATCTCTTTGAACT
This sequence comes from Wollemia nobilis, assembly GCA_028583015.1. Classification (NCBI taxonomy): domain Eukaryota; kingdom Viridiplantae; phylum Streptophyta; class Pinopsida; order Araucariales; family Araucariaceae; genus Wollemia; species Wollemia nobilis. Next base: position 2,458,943 of record JAQPPZ010004166.1, on the reverse strand, counting down.
CATCCTCTTGATGCACCCACATGATAGTTTATTCTTTTTTTTTGCCCTTAGTATTTCTTCAATGGTATGCAATGATATGTATCATTTGATGATATTTTTTCATTTTGTGTCTTTATTCATGTATTCATAGGATTGCATGTATATACTTACACAAGTAGAGTTTTACGATTAAAAATTATAAAAACTTAGTAGTCTGTCTATTAAGCGATTGCTTGTAATTTTGAGGTGATTCATTAGTAGGATGCCACTTTATAAGATGTTATAAATGGAGTGATTCAATTTATAAATTTAGATAATTTGCTTATTATTTTCAAGTGATTTATTTGAAGGAAAAAAAAATAACTTAGACAAATTTATAGAAAATAGGGATCCAAGCATATCTCTCATAAATGAATCATCTTTGAGACTAGGGCAAATCACCCTTCCATGAGGGGACGTAGAAACTATTCTTTCCTAGTGAATTGCCTTTTTAGACTTAGAGCAAATCACTTGCTGGATCTATCTTGGATGGATTTTACTATGTTAGGGTGAATCACTTGCTTTTTATGAGTTAATCATTTGTTGTTATAGACTTTGGCAAAAAATAACTCAAAATATTCCTTAGGTTCTTTCTACCCATGACAAATGCACATACAAGGCCAGATTTGAGTTTTGATGTTGCTCAATTTTTGTTGAAATCATCTTTGCAAAAAAATAAAATTCTAAATTTCATATCAGAGTCACCATTTACAATGTACCTATAAAATTTGAGCACAAATAATGAAAAATTGATCAATTTTCAAGTCAAACTAATATTAGAACTAGAAAATTTAGTCGTTAACCTTGACAAGTCACTCTGGACTCAACCTACAAGAATGTAGTATTTTATGAATGAATTGCTCACAAAATTAGGTGAATCACTTATAAATTCCAAGTGAATCACTCATTTTTGTTGCCTTAGCGATTTTCCAAGTCTTTACTCGAAATGGAGTGAATCACTTAATAAACTTGACTTAGTGAAAAGTCTCCCAATTTTAAGCCAATTTCTCTATTCATGACAAATGCATTTTTGGCAGGGAAATCAAGGAATTTAACACACATATAAAAAATGAGGGTTGGTCCTGCCATAAATGCTAGAAACTATGTTAAACCAAGGAATTGTCCTACTTCTAAATACGATTTTATACCCCCAATCCAAGTTTCAACAAGGTTAGACAGGATTTCCAATGGCTTCTCTCAACCTATCGATTTAGGTTAGCTCCTCCCTATCCTCATATAAAACTTCTACACCAATTTTAGCTATATTGCATGAAAACTAAGTGCAAAAAGAAAAAAATGTATGAAGGTAAAATACGAAAAATAAAATTATTTGTAAGTTTGGAGTGCAAAAAATTTAAAGCAAATATGGTTTTTACAATGTGGTGAAGAAATCATGTGATTAATCAATACATGAGAAGTCAAATAACATCAATTTCAACCTATTCATTTCATTATGAAATTTATAAGTGAACGACATATGGGTTAGAAGGGCCATGCCACAACCGCAATGCACTTGGCAAACCAAGAGGGTGGTGCCATTGACAAAATGCCTAAGGACTTGGCAATTTATTATAACCTCATGAGTACAAAACATAGTGTGGGTTTCACAGAGTGTAGCTCTAAGTTATCATGGCCAAAAGATGCATACAATTAGGGCCATAAGCCCCTATTTATAGTAAAATTTTATCCCTAAGTTACATGGGGTGAAAATAATACTTTTAGTAAAATTAAATATTTGGGGGAAACTTTAGGAAAATGTTGCATGCCTTTAATAGGCTTATAAGGCTTCCAAAATGTCTTAGATGCCACTACATGGAAAAATGTTGCTTTTTGAAAGTTTTGGCTAAAGATTCATGTCTTATTTTATCTTTACAATTATTTGAGCTATTTGCTTAGATCTAGTGATTTTGTGAGCAATTCACTTGCATTTTGAAACTAGATCGACTACTTTATTGAGAAAATTGTTTCTTCGAGCCAATCCATCCCTTTCAACAAGCAAATCAACTTTTGAAGCCAATTGACAGAATTTGGCAAGCAAATCAATCCCTATCTACACTTAGTCAAATTTTGAGAAGCTTTAAATGTTTTTTGTTGCTACGTTCTCCTTCAAAATTGGCAAAATTTAGAAAGGTAGTTCTACAGTGATACAAAATATTAATTTAAAACAAATATCCTCCATACTATTTATTTTATTATGTTACTCTTATAACCTTGAACATAAGGGGCAAACTCTTTTTTGTTTTTCTTTTTATTGCAAGGGGATGATTTTCTACTACTTGAGAAAAAAGAATATGATTTACATGGATTAAACTTAAACTCTTCCACCTTCTTCATTTTATAATTTGCATCTATATTTTCCTTCACACCTTTAGTTCCTTCTAAATTTGAACTTGCACATTATGATTCCTTATTCCTTACATCCTTTTTAGTTTCTTCTAATGTTTGTTTTGAAGTAACTATGAAGACCTTTATCATCTGATGAGGTAAAGGGGATTTCCTTTTGAATTTTTTGGGATTGGAAAGTCCTTGATCTAAGCTAAATTCTACTATAAATTTATAATATGTTACATGAATAAAAGTTTTGATCTCTTTATTTATTATTTTCACTTTAAAATCTTTTGCCATGTGTTCAATCTCTTAACATTTGCTACATTGAAATGCAATGTTTTTGTAATCCACTTATTAATTCTATTTTCTTGACTTATATATATTTTTCAATGGTTATATGGGATTGAAATGGGTCCCACCCATATTACATCATGAAAATATAATTTTATTACAACAACTTGACAATGAGGCATGTATTATGCTTGGCAAGATTCGACCCTAGGTCTCCTCCTTGAAAGTCAAGGAATAAACTAGTCGAACTTATGCCATTTGATATTTTCTTGATTCATACTTAATATTAATTGATTTTGGTAAAGTGTTTGAAATATCCACAACACATATTCAAATATACATGAGATGCTATAATTGTTAGTAGTTGACCATTGGATGAACTCACTTAGAGAGTGTCTAGTATTCTTCAAAACCTTATTATTCATAAGTTGATATAAAAGTCTAAAAAACCTAACCTATATTATAACCCTTTTAAACTTTTTTGAATCCATAATAAATTCTCATCCCATGGTCTTAAATACAATCTATCTCTCTCTCTAAACTATGGGTTTTTATAATGATAAGAAAAAATCCTTTCAAAAGGAAAGTCCTTGAATAATGTGAACTCGGTACCCACTTCCATTTAATCTACTTTTGAATCTCTAAATAAGTTGGCCAATATCCATTGAACTTAAGTATTAGCCCTTTGTTTTTCATAATAATTATATCATACTTGATCATCTCATTCATAATAATCGCTTTCAATGAAATGTTTGTTGCTTTGAGAGGGATTATTATAGATTTGATCTTCCTTTCATCTCTAATTAGGACATCCTTACAATAAAAATTTCCATAAGTGACTTTTTTTCCTTATTATCTAGCTTTTATTTATGAGAATCCTTTATCCTTTGAATTTTTTAAACAGTGTAGAACTACAAAAATATTAGATTAATTTTCATCCATATACATATATAGTTCTGTGCATTAACCATCCAATCCAATTAAGAAAAATATTCAATCAATTTAATCGAATTGATTGATCGAATTAGGATTGAAAATAAAACTTAATAACTACAAAATTTGGTTATAATCAAACAAATATAAACAAAAATTTATTCTAAGAAAAATAATATATTTTAATATAATAAATTTAATACTAGTATTTTTTTGGTTCATTATATAATAAATTATATAATGTAGACAAAAATTATTCTAAAAGAAATGCAGGTAGACATAGTAGTAAGCCTACAAATCATGAATTCTTAGGTCATTAGGTTGAATTGAGGGAAAGGTTAAAACTATAAAATTATATTTGATACAACTTAAGTGGGCATGAGAATGAAAACTTTGGAACTCTAAATAGGAGATCTAAGGTTCAAATCCAAAAAAGCTATGGTTATACATCATGGTTTGATAACTACAATTTTTTTTGTATAAACATATATTTGGGAAACAACATCTTCTATAAATATCATTCTATAGGACCTAAGGCCTCCTAGACATTAAAAACTACTTTGTTTTTGTATGTTTTTAGTGGGCCTAATGTTGAAGACTTTAGAACTACAAATAGGAGGTCCAACATATAGATCCAAAAGGTGGTTGGATAAACATGTATTGGATAAGAAACAACTTTTATGAGAAATGTCTCACATGGCTTATGGTCTCGTGACCATCAAAAACCACTTTAAATTTGGTACATTTTGAATCAAACTAATGGTGAAGACTCTAGAACTCTAAATAAGAGGCCTAAACTCAACTATAAAAGAAGATAGAGATAAGGTTGTATTTTTGTATAAATTAAATGACTTTAATGGTAACGACTTTGAAACTCTAAATTTAAGGTGTAAATATTGAGCCTAAAAGAGGGAGTATTATGCATTATGCTAGAGTGATTGGTATTTACATTGACTGGATTACTCTTACAAATTTCTTTACTATTTAGTACCATGGGACTTGTTTGGGTTCAAAAATGATCCTTACGCTCCAAGTGTCATGATCTCTTGCAATGCATTTCTCATAAGGTGCACCAGTTTCCACACCTCACTCGGATCACCTATCTTAGGAATTCTAGGGAGCGTGGGATAATGCTCCTTCAAACGACCTCCAATGTTTTTAACCAAGGCCAAATCCCTGTTCAAATGCAATCTTTGATGCTATCCCCTAGCTAGCCTATTCTATTGGGTTTTTGTCAACAAAAATGGTTAGAAGGAAAAGTAGTAAATGCCTGAAAGTAAATGAAAGGAATTAAATTTAACTAATCTAGCTAGCCTAAGCTATGGGTGGCGATGCTCCAAAGATTACAAATTCCATATTGCATACTAGTGGGATTAGTAAACACATGCATCACAACACAAAAACTGAAATTGAACATGGTTCCAACTATATATGACTGCAAATCAAAGAATACCCCATGATAATTAGGACAAATACTAGTCATAGCCCCCCACAAAAAGATACACAAATACATAGACCATAACAAAAATGTTGGAATAGTCACAGCTCTTTGCATTTATGTTTAAAAGTATATTACACTCATATACAATTGGAAGAGGCTCAGTGTAACAACCCTCCTTGGCAAAACTTAGCTTGAAATTTGAATTATGTATTATGGAATCATTATCTAATACATAGTTTCATTTCATGATATAAAAGTGCATTTAATGATTGATTATGTTACTTTAGAATATGGTATTGTTGATGGATTTTATGGTTGAAGTGCTTGGTACTCTCATTGATGGATTAATATAGAACAACCACCTGAGTCAAGAAAAATTTGGAAAATGATGGTTGATGACTTATTCATCGACAACTCAAGGGTTAACAAAATATCCTTCATGTAGATGCATTGCATTTTTGCTTGTTGTATGGTCACACCATTGGGCTGGGAATTTTCTTGTGCAATGAGTCTCCTCAATAGGTTGGTGATAGCGAATGGCTATCTTAAAAGAGCCACCTACTTAAGGATAAAATAATGGTGGATAATATTGCCTGCTTGGAAAGGCTTTGTATTGCTTATGTTTGTGAATCATAGATTTATTCTAACTATGCCTTTAAAGTATTAATATGATTGATATTATTAATACCTATGTTATTAATATCAAAGCTAATAACTAATATTATCATTTGCTTTTTAATAAAAAATTAATTAATTTAATTTACCTGTGGATAAAGGTAATAGTATTAAGGATGGAATTTATATTATTTTATTATTTTAGCAAAGCTTCAATGAAAAGAAAGAAATTAATTAACTTAATTATTGCAAAGGTTTGCAAAACATAAGAATCACTATGGATAATGTTAGTGGGTAATTAATTAAAAACCATAATGTATAGTAATCAAAGCATGTAGAAGAGTGTTGGTGTTTGATTGTGTGTAATACCCAAGAAGAGAGCGTTAACTAAAATCATGATGGACAACCAACTATTTGGGGAATTCTTGGCACCTCCCATGTCTTGGAAGGTGAGGCTATAAGGGAGGAGAGACCCCTGCTCCAATGGTTGTTGGTAGTGGAGGAGAAGTGGAGGCCGAGAAGGACGAAGAGCAAGTTGCACCAGTGAACGTCGAGCCTATGAGAGGAAACAATGAGTAAACTTGGTTATCCCTTGCTTGCTTGGTAATTGTTATTGGTATTATCTTGCTTATGATTGTTGCTTGGAAATATTGCTTGGATATTTCTCTTCGGATGTGATTTTCATTTATGTTGTGCTTTAGTTTATGCTTGTGAACTGCTCGTTGAGGGCTCAAGTTTGGTGCTAAAGTTATCAATATTTTAGACTCCAAACATAGACTTTTGTTGTATCATTTTGTAGTAGTATTGCTATCCTTTGTAAACCCCCCACTACAATGTTAGATTTACGGTTTGTAGTGTAACTTGGGCTTGTTAAATGGTAACAGGTTTGAGATTTTTTTCAAGGAAAGCTTTGATGTGTTCAAATCTGCATGTTTCGTCTGGGTAGTTGTTCGTCGAGTCTTAAGGTTAAAACGTCTCTATGTGTGTGCAGTATAGATTCCTTGTTTGTGTTGTGGCTCTAGTCTTGGATGTTTGTGCATGTGATAGTGGATTGGAGAGCTTGATCAAGTTATAGGCATAAAAAACTCTAGAGAGTTCTTGGTTGACGTTGCATTTGCATTAAGCCTAAGAACTGCATATTTTGTGCTAATGTTGATTTTTTTAGATGTATGATCACTTGCAATATATTAAAGCTTTAGAAATATTTATTTTTACCTTAACCTTAGTCTTGCAAATGTTTGGGATGGTTCTAGAGTTAGCTTTTATTTCTTCTATGTTGGGCAGGAGCTTCGGGTGATGTGTTGTGGTTTATGTTTTTATTTGGATGCCTTTATATATATATATATATATATATATATATATATATATTTTTTTTTTTTTTTTTTATATATATATATATATTCATGGACAAGTTTATAAATCTTCATTTAATTGTGATTGGTTTCATAGTGAAGAGTTGTTTTATACTTCGAGAGGAAATAGGAAATTCAAACATGGTTTTCTTATATGTTGATTGGTATTCTTTGATAGAATAAAGTTAGACACATTTTATTTAGTTACCATGTTTATTATTAGAGAGATTATAAGCATGCTTTAGTTAAATTGTCTTAGAGTAGTAAAATATGGGTATGTTATATTGTTTGCTGATGAAATAAGAAGATAAAGGCCTTTGATTTTAAGCTATTACCTTATTGATTAATCTTTAATGATTAAGGAAAATTAGAAATATTTAGTTGTAATATTGCTTTCTTATTTGATTATTAAAGAAAAGAAAAATATCTTATTGCTAGATTAAAAAGAGCTTTGGCTTGTGGGTAAAGATTTATAAAGGTTTTTTAAGGCTTGTGTAGATAGGAGAACCTTTCTAGAGAGAAGTATGGGATTCTCTCATTGTTGCTTGGATTGTATTTTGCATGGATGGTTGCATATACATAGAGCATATTAAGTTGCATTGCATTAAGAGTTGTCCTGATCCCTAAGATATCTTTAGAGCTCATTGGATTTTCTTCATGGAGAGGATTGTGAAGAAAAGATGGTGCAAATGACTTTTGGGTGTACTTGCCCTAATGTATTTGAAAAACAAAGGGATTGCTATGTAAATGAGAGTTTTGCTATGTAACCAATTGTTTAATTACTTTATTATGAATTATTAAAGGCTCGAAAATCTTTACATATTGTATGAGTTGCATAACTTGAAAATAATGAATTCTTAAGCTAGTTTTGATCTCTTTGGATGAAGCTTTCATTATAGAAAGAAAGGAGAATTGTATGTTAGCATAAATTTATTTATGGATACTTATACTTTTATGGATGATTATGTTGACCTCTTTTGTTAGTATTATGTTCAAAATTCATGCATTTTTTTTAAGCAAGATTATCTTTTATGCAATTCATAGTAAAATGTGTAGTTAGTTTTTGGTTATAACTAAGCATGTTTATGATATGGCACATTACGTAATTGATAGATACGATAATTTTTTTGTGTGGAAAACATCCCAAATGGGATGCCACTTTTGGGTAAGTCCTAAGGATGCAAGGGTATCTATTTTGCCAAAAATGCATGGGGCTTGCACCCCCTCTTCGACACACTCAACGAGCATGCCTAGAACAAAAAAAACAAAAAACAAAACAAACACAAAAAACACAACTTAAAAAAACAAACACAAAAACACAAAAAACACAACATAAAAAAACAAAGACAAACGAACAAACAAACAAATTAAACCACAAAATAAACAAAAACAACATAAAAGTGTAAAAACAACAAAGAACTCAAAAATAAAATAAAATAAAAAATAATAACAAAATACAAGAAAACCATAAAACAACAGAACAACACACAAACACTTAAAAAAACCAAAAACACAAAACACAAAAACATGAAAAACAACAAAAACACAAAAAAAAACGAAAAAAAAAACACAAAAACAACACAAACAAAACAGTACAAAAAAACACACATCCCTCGAAAAACTAAAAAAGGGAAAACAAAAAAATAAAACACAACTACGACTTTTCTAGGCCAAAAGATGTTTAAGGCAAGAATCAACAGAGGAAACATAAGAAATAAATGACTGAGCTAGGGAACTAAAAAACCCTGACCAAACCAAAGAGAAGCAAAACCAAAGCAAAAATAAACTAGGTAACTATAGTACTGGAGCCATCCAAAGAAAGGATAAAAAGCAGAGCTTCCCTTATTTGTGAAGCCCACCATCTGGGAGGGTGGTCGTACCAAGTAATATCACCTTTGTCCAGTGACCAATTAGCTAAAGCATCAACACTTATGTTTTGCTCTCTAACCACATGATTGTAATCAACTTTCAAAAATCCCATATGGATTAATTGAATATTCTCAACAATTCTTTTTATTCTCCAATCAACCTTATGATTCTTAGGAGTCTTCAAAATATTAATCATGAGTTGAGAGTCAAATTCAACCAACACTTTTTCCCATCCAACCTTAGCAGCCTCTTGAAGATCTTTGAGGATACAATACCCCTCAGCAAGGTTATTAGAAAGGATACCCAAATTCTCAGCAAAAGTGAAAACTAGGGAACTATCAGAAAGCCTACCAATTCCTCATGCACTAGCTTTTATGGACATAGTTGTGTGTTGTAACTCCAATGGATTGTTGTGGCTGATTGCTTGGCCGACCCTATCAATACGATAGGAGGTCTATACATGATGGGTACAAGAACACATACACTTTGCACAAATATGATAAGGCTTACATAATCATAAGTACACAACAAACACCACAAAATTTGATGTTAAGTTGTAGACAAGCACATAAAGTTGTTAATCAAGCAAAGGAACTAGCACTCATCTTCATCAGACCACTTAAAGAAGGGAATCAAGCACATAAGCATAAACATAACAGGTATTCTTCAGTTAATTCATTGCTTCAATCATATTCTGGTATTTTCAAATAACCATCAAGCCTTCCACCTGAATGACAGTTTAATCATAGCATTGAGATTGTTCCTGCAGCCCCTCTTCCCAATACTTCAATGTATAGACAATCAATAGTGCAAATGGAAGAAATTAAAAGGTAAATTCATGATTTGTTGGCTAAAGGTTTCATAAAACCTAGCACTTCTCTTTGTGCTTCACCTATTTCATTTGTGTTGAAGAAATATGGTACATGTAGGCTATGCATTGATTTCAGGGCACTTAATAAAATAACAATAAAAAATAGATATCCACTTCCACAAATTGATGATCTCTTGGATCAACTTCAAGGAGCTAAATTTTTCTCCAAGATAGATCTCAAAATTGGCTATCATCAGGTCAGGATTCAGGTTGAGGATACTTGGAAAACAACATTCAAGACCAAAATGGGGCTCTTTGAGTGGCTTGTCATGCCCTTTGGTCTTATGAATGCACCTGCCACATTCATGCGGCTGATGAATGAAGTGTTTAGAGATTGTTTGGAAAATTTTAAAATCATCTATTTGGATGAGATACTTGTATTTTCTCCTACTTGGAAAAGTCATTTAGAGCACTTAGAATTTGTTCTTCAAATTATTCAGAAGAACCAATTGTATGCCAATATTCCTAAGTGTTCTTTTGGGTAAACTTCCATTGCCTATCTTGGTTTTGTAATCAATGAGAAATGTGTTCAAGTGGATCCTGCTAAAATTGAAGTCATTCTCAAATGGCCAACTCCTACTACTATCACAAAGTTAAGGAGTTTTCTTGGACTTGCCAATTTCTATCGCAAGTTCATCGTAGGATATTCCACTATTACCACTTCTTTGCATCACTTGATAAAGATAAAAATTGAGTTTCAGTGGACAAAGGATCAACAAAAGGCCTTTGAAATGCAAATTGTGTACTACACCTATTCTTGTTCTATCAGATCTTGCTCAACCATTTGAGATTGAACCAAATGCATCATAGTTTGCACTTGGAGCCATGCTCAAGTAGAATGGCCATCCAGTGGCCTATCATTCTGAAACATTTTCATAGGTAAAGAAGAACTATTATACATATGATACAGAGTTATATGCTTTGGTTCAAGCCATCGTGCATTGGAGGCACTATCTTCTAGGAAAAGAAACAATAGTCCACACAGATCATATGCCACTTAAGTTTCTTCAATCTCAAACAAAAATTAAAGAGGCTAGACACATGAAATGGGCATTGTACTTGCAGTAATTCCATTTGGTAATCAAGTACAAGAAATGATAAAATAATGCAGTGGTAGATTATTTTAATCGTCCTCCATCAACCCTTGCTTTGACTGTTGTGACAACATCCCATATTGGATTCCAAACCTGGCCCACACAGTATCCTTCGAATCCTAATTTTGGCAAAGTTTTTTAGCAACTTTCACATCCTTCTTCTTCCAATTTGAGAGCCCTTCAATACTTTTACATCAAGGATGGTATGTTGTACAAACTGGACAAACTTTGTGTACCTCATGAGCACAAGTAGTCTCTCTTGAAAGAGGATCATTCTACTATCTATGGAGGATATTTTTGCAGGAAGAAAACTCTTCATCACGTTTAGCGGTTCTTCTTCTAGCCTCACATGCAATTCGATATTTTTCAATTCTTGCGACAATGTGCAGTGTGTAACCGTTCCAAATCCACTGACAGGAAATTGGGTTTGAGCATGCCTTTACCCATTTCTTCTCGTCCTTGGGAGAACATTTACATGGACTTTTTGAGCGGTTTCTTGATGATAGTAAGACAACACGATTGTGTCTTCGTAATTGTGGATAGATTCAGTAAGATGGCCAAGTTCATTCCATGTCGTAAGATGAGTTCTACATAGGATTTGGTCTAGACCTTCTTTGAGACTGTATGGCGTCCTTTTGGTCTTCCTACTAGCATTGTTTTTTATCGTGACTCACGTTTTGTGGGTCACTTTTGGAGATCTATTTCAAATATCTTAGGATTATCCCTTAATTTCTCTACTGCTTATCATCCTCAGTCTGATGGGCAGATAGAGGTAGTTAATCATACTCTTGTACAAAGTTTGAGGATCTACCATAATTCCACTCCTACCAAGTGGGATTTGAGCCTCACTCACATCGAACACACCTACAATAGAGCCATTCATAGTTCTACCGAGCACTCTCCATTTGAGGTATGTTTCAGATTTCAGCCTTTGGTTCCATACGAGTTGCCTTTATCTTTGCCCTCTCCAGCTACTCTACACATTCAGAAGGAGCAAGATAAGGCCAACTCTTTTATTCAGCATTTGCAAAGCCTTCAATCCAAAGTGGTTCAAATTCTTCAGAAGACTCAACATAAGTAGAAATAACAAATGAACAGACATCGCACTCCTCATCACTTTCAGGTTGGTGATAAAGTATGGTTTTATCTAGATAAACAACGTTTTGTGAACAAGGTACATAGAAAAATCAAACCTCTTCGTTATGGGTCTTACACCATTGTTCAGTAGATTTCCTAGAATACCTTTTACTTGGATATTTCGGCTCATCTTGGCATTCATGACGTAGTTAATGTGGATCTCTTGAAGCTATACTATGATTCCACATTGGAATATTCTCCAGCTATCAGTCATCATGTTGATGTGGTTCCTGATGCACAACTTCTGCTTGACGTCGATACACTCTTTGATACGAAGACTCGCAAGAACTTCCAGGGTACTACTACTTCATATCTTGTGGCCCACCGTGGCCAATTTCCACATCAGGCTCACTAGATCTCTGCTCACCAAATGTCCTAGGATTTTCCCTCTTTGTTAAAAGCATTGGAGTCCAATGCTTCTTTTGTTGGGATGAATGATGAGGCATGATTTTTATTTTTCTTTAGACCTTAGGATTTCCTAGGTTTGTGCATTTTAGGACTTAGTCTTATGTTTTCAGTCGCCTTGTACACGTGAGTCGCTTTAGTTGCTCATGTTGGTTTGGTCTAGGTCCAGGTGTCTTTTATTTCTAGAATAATTGATTTTTTTCTTATCAATTGCATTATGGATTAAGCCTTGTCGCGTAATCCTTGGATCTACTAGTTTTTTCTAGGGTTACGATTTGTATTTTTGGGCTTATTTAAGTCCTCAATGATTAATTTTATTTTAGCTTCATTTTACCATAATATCAACCATCATTTTCCAAATTTCTCTTGACTCTGATGGTTGTCCCATATCAATCCATTGGTGAGAGTACCTAATCCTACAACCATAGAATCCCATCAACAATACCTATTCTAAAGTGTCATAATCAATCACTAAATGTATTTTTATATCATGAAATGAAACTATGTATTAGATAATGATTCCACAATACATAGTTCAAATATCAAGCTTAAGTTTTGTCAAGGACGATTGTTACATACTCCCCTTGGACTAAATATAGTCCTCTATATTTTCCTAAAAATACATATAAATTTCATTCAAATAAATATGAAAAATGCTTTCTCATATCTTCAATATTTTTCCATGTTGCACAATTTTCATAGTATTGGTCCCACTAGACCTTACATTTATCTAGGGTTTGTTTCCTCAACAACTTGAAACGAAACCCTAGAATCTATATTGGTCTCATCTCAATGGCTGAGGGATCTACCATCTATAATTTAGAAATATTTCAAACATGATTAGGATGAATAAAATATTTTCTAAGCAGGGATATGTGGAAAGTATTGTGGATCTTTGACATGTTGGGAGGCAAAGCGAGCCTATAGGCTACTAGACAAATCTTATCAATGATCTCAAAGGGCCCAACATAGCGAGAATCTGACTTAGTTGAATTGATGGTACTTTTCATGGGTTTTACTCGTAATAAAAATTTGTCCCCTACAGATAATTCTCTAGGTGATATTTTCATATCAACATAGATTTTCTAGATATTGGTCGCTTCCTTAAATCTAAGTCGAATTGCTTTAAGTTGTTTTTCCATCTCTCAGACAGTGTCGGATCTAATCACCACTTAATCTTATGGATTGTCCCATGATATAAGAGTTTTGCATCTTTTGCCATATAAGGCTTCACACGGGACCATACCCAAAGATGCATGGTATCCATTGTTATATGCAAATTTTACAAGACGCAAAAAGTCTTCCCACTTAGAATTTTGGTCCATGCAGTACATGCAAAGCATGTCCTCTAAAACTTGGTTTACCCTCTCTATTTGACCATCTATTTTTGGATGATATGCAAAATTGATATTCAGCTTAGTACCAACCGCACGGTGTAGAGCCTACTAGAATTTTGATATAAACCTAGAATCCCTATGTGATATGATCACCTCAAGAAACCCATGTAACCTAAAAAATTCTTTAGCAAACTTATTTGCTACTACTGGTGCATCATCCTTGTTCCTTGGTATGAAGTGTGCAACCATAGTCAACTTATCAACCACTACCAACATTGCATCATGTTGATACCTAGTCTTAGGTAAACCCACAATAAAAAATCTATAGATATTACTTGCCTTTTCTGTGTAGGTATATCATGTGGGTACAATTTCCATGCTAGGTGTTGTTGTTCTACCTTGACTTTCGGGTATTCTAAACATCTCGCAATGAAACTAGTGATATCTTGATTCATCCTTGCCCAATAGGTGCTCTTTTTCATGTTTTCCATCATTTTTTACCCTCTTGGATGGGCAAAATAAGGAGAATTATGTGCCTCTTGCATAATCAATCTCCTTAAATCACCAGTTTTGGGTATAACCACCCTATCCTTGAAGCATAAAAGTCCATATTTTATGTTGAAATCCTTACTCTCTTTAGGATTTCTCTTGGTTTTATCCTAAATTTCAATGCAATACAAGTCTTATAGTTGCATTTTTTTTACTTGATCCATCAAGTCTATAAGATTTTAGGTTAGCATTGTTATGTACCTTCTCCTACTCAAGGCATCAATGATCTTATTTTATTTCCCTTTGATTTACTTAATACCAAAGTCGTAATCTACTAAGAACTCTATCCATATTCTTTGTCTTCTGTTCAACATGGGTTGGGTAAAAATACCTTAGACTTTGATGGTTTGTTCTTAGCTCAAAAGGTTTGCCCCAATAGATAGTGTCACTAGACCTTTATTGCATACACAACTATCACCAATTCTAGGTCATGTTTAGCATAGTTTACCTCATGCTTCTTGATATTTATAGACTCATATGCTATTGTAGCCTCTTCCTAGGACAATAGCCCTCCTATTCCTTCTAGGGAACCATTTATATATACTGTAAAATTTCCAAGAGGATTTAGTATCTTGGGAATCGATGTTGTAGTTAACTTATTCTTCAAAGCCTCAAAGACGACCTCACATTTATCCGTCCATTTGAACTATTTTCCTTTTCTTTGAAGGTTGGTGATTGAATAGGTAACCTTAGAATAAGCCTTCACAAAATACTTGTAATACCTAGTGAGACCCATGAAACTTCTAACTTCAGACACATTTGTTGGTGTTAGCTAATTCAATATAGCCTCTATTTTCTTTGGATCTACGATAATTCCTTTTGTCGAGATAATGTGTCCCAAATACTATACCTATGAGGTATAAAACTCACACTTGGACAAATTTCCATATTGTTGGTTTTTTCTCAACACCTTTAACACTAACCTCAAATGATGGTCATGCTCTTCTTTGGTACGAGAATATATCAAGATATCATCTAAGAATACCAAGACAAACTGATCTAGATATTTTTTGAACACATTATTCATCAGATTCATAAAATTTATTGGTGCATTTTTCAACCCAAATATCAATACTATGAACTCATAGTACCCATATCTGGTCTTAAAGGTTATCTTATGGTATCCTCTTCTCAAATTCTTAACTGACGATACCCCGATTTTAGGTCTATTTTTGAAAATATAGTAGCATCCTTTAACTAATCAAAGAGGTCATCAATCCTTGGTAAAGAATACTTATTAATGGTTGCCTTATTCAACATCATTTAGTCTATGCATAACCTCAAGGATCCATCCTTATTTTTCATAAATAATATTGGGGCATCCCAAGGTGACACACTATGTTTGATCAAAACCTTTTTCAATGAATCTTAAAGTTGCATCTTCAGTACTTGCAACTCGATTAGGGTCATTCTATAAGATGTCCTTGCAATAGGTTCAACCTTTGGCATTAAATCTATAGTGAAGTCAAAATCATGCCGAGGTGGCAGACCTAGGAGATACTCAAGGAAAACATCTTGAAATTTATGTAGAATTGGATGTTTCTTAAATACTTCATCATTCCCCTTTTCTCCAGTATTTCCATTGATCTTCACTACATACAACATTCCACCTCTCTTAATGGCTTTCTTTAACTACATAGCTAAAAATAAGTGAGGTTGAAAAGAACCTTGCCTACTTTGAACTCTTACCCTCCTCTTATCCTTATCAGTGTAATCCATCCAACCATCTTTGAAAGTTGATTAAGGCCCCATGAGCCTTCAACCAATCCATCCCTAGTATAATATCAAAATCATGGAGTGGTGCCACATATAAATACCATATAGTAGATCCATTGGGAAAGGTTATCTCCATTGTGGGTACACATTTATCCATTGAGTAGGTATGTCCAGACCTATACTCGACTTTCCACCCTTGTGCCAAAAATCCAGGTATTTTCGACATATCCTCAATAATACCAGTGGAAATAAAATTATTTGTAGCGCCACTATCTATTATAACCCTAACACCCTTATTAAACAACTTACCATTCAGTAGCACATGTGTTGCTTGTCCATCCAAATTTTGATTCCCTATAAAAACATAGATCTAGTGCGGTTTCTCTTCTTATCTATTACTAGATTGCATTTGTCACCAAGATTTATTGGCATAATGAGGACTCTCGCAAGTAAAAAACCCTGTCTTGGGTGGTTGGATCTTTATTTTATCCTTCTTACAATTTTCAAGTCCTCTTTTACCGTCTTATTTTCTGCATCCTTGCCTCACAATCACTTATAATGTCACTTGTTGATGTTCCATATGGTCCCATAGTGACTCAACCATTGATGCAAGTTGTATAATTTCATCTTGCAACATCCTAAATAGGGAAGTAACTTTGGTTGTGCTCCTATTGGGATCTTCTACTCTTCCAACTTCCTTGAAGGAATTCACTACTTTCCCAATTTTCCACTGGGATCCTTTGTTCTTCCTTCTTTCTTGTCAAAGTATTTCGTTCCTTTGACATTTCATGGAGGATATACCACAACTTCCGTCTGCGTATCCATCCCCATATTCTTGGAAGATCTTAATAAAGGTGTCATCTCCTACCCACACAAGGAGATGAGTAAGTTGCAATTCCCTTAATTGTACTTACATTTAGCTAGTTTCATCTTCCCATGAACTAGCTTAGACCATTATCACTTAACCGATAATGCTCATGGCCACTCTTGCCTACCCACAAGATGCCAACCCCAATAAGAAACTATACCCTTCAATATTTATACTCCTTAGTTTGACTGGTCCCAATATCGTATAATATCGATGTACTCTAGATCATGTTAAGGTCCTTAAAGGAGTAAATTTCCCTAAAGTCGCACATCAAGTCAAGGCTCATCCTAAGCATGCTCCATGGAAGCTACTAGTCCTATGACCTAGATATCTCATACCAATTGTAACAACCCACCAAAACCAATTCAAGAGAGAGATGCATTTTTTATATAAGAAAGGTTCACACGAATACCCAATAATTTAGTTTTAGCATTTACAAGGCTTACCGCATTTGAGTCTATGTCCCTGTAGATGATACTCAAGTGGACAGGTGGCCAACATCCCGTATCTTCTAGGGTTCACCTTACTAAACCTCATCATTTAGAAGGACACCAAAGTGGTCCCCCCACATTTCCTATACCCTCACCAATATAGGATAATTTGACCATGGTGTAGGGATTATCCTTTAAGGCCCATATCACTTAAAGGGCAACATCTATTCCCTAATCCTTACATAAGTTTGTCTATGGAGAATATCTTGGTGTAAATCCTTGGTGCTAAGTTACCACACCTTTGTGGGCTAACTAAGGTCATCACCAATCCTTTGATAATGAGCATGTTCCTAACCTCGCTATTTATGGTACCACCACAACTAATAATCTAGCTATTACATTCCTACAACTATTCGTGAGTTCCTAGCTATTGCATTCTTGCAACTCCTTCTAAGACTCACCTATACCTAGTTATTGCATATTTGTAACTCCTCCTAGGTTTAAGTTAAATTTTTAACTCAAGGATACCCAATAGGGATCTAGAAAACCACCCCAAGAATACCCTTCTTGGATTCATTTAACCAATATTATCGTATCTATGAGGGATGAAATGAGTAAACGTGTTTCGTAGGACTGCCCAAACTATCAAACTTGTTTCGGCCATATTTCACTCATCCAAACTTGGATTGAGCTAAAATTTTAAGGGTAGATGCCTGACAAACCCTAAAACATCTCCACCAATTTTAAGATCATTTGGAGCAACATATATCCTAGTGCATCCCTATGTGTGAACAAGATTTTAGGCAAGCAATTGTGCGAGGGTTTCATCTGAGTTGAGTGTAAGCAACTCCAAAGGTTGTTTTTTAAGGCCTTTGGGCCCTAGTGGCCAACATTTTATGGTTTTTGCTCAATATTTTAGTAGGATATGTTGTAGGGGACCCAAGATGTGTTAGAAACTTATCTTTCAATAGATCATGCGGTGAACTTGATTGATAATGGCTTCCAATTTGTTGCACAAAACAAAAGTGAAAAGCATACCTTTCCTCGGCGTCTAGGGCATGGATTAAAGAGATCACAAAACAAGTTTCAAGTAGCTAATCAAAAAATGATTCAGATCTCAAGAAAATTTGGTGCTAAGGTGCACCCCCAAAATAAATCCACAATGAAAACCCCTTTCAAGGGCAAGGATTTCCAAGACTCGGCCCCAAAAATAAATTTTAGGGATGTCCTCCATGGTGGAAAGCCTCAACCTAATGCTAACATTAATCTTAGGGCTTCCCGTAAACCTCTAAGAATGCCTAAGATTGATCCAAGGAAAACTGAGTCAAGATGTCTTTGAGCAGTTCATGGGACTCCTATTGTTAAGCTTGATATGGGTGACATTCAGACTAGCATTGAAGATCTGGAAAAAAGAGGATTAATTTTTTGTTTCTTGGGTTTTTGTCCGAGCCTATTTGCTTTCAAAGTCTAAGTTGCAAAAATCTAGAAAACTAAAGGTGAGTTACAAATCTCTATTTATCCAAATTGTTATTTTCTTGTTTTATTTGCTAATAATGAATATAGAGAGAAACTTTTTCAAGGGTGTCCCTGGTTCTTTGGAAGGGCAGGGCTTTTTATGAAGCCCTGACATACTAAATTTAGAGTCGAAGAAGAGATGCCTTCTACAGGTCTCGTGTGGGTTAGACTCTTTGGCCTCCCAATTGAATTATGGAATTTAGTTGTTTTTCTTCAATTGGAAACTCTTTGGGAACTTTTATGATGACTGTTGATTGTACTAAAAAAATTGAACATATTATTTATGCTCAAATTTGTTTTTTAATGGATTTTGACAAACCCTTACCTAAAAATATCACATTACAATTTGGGGAGGACACTTGGGAGCAAGTAGTAGACTATGAGAACATTCCTTTTCGTTATAGAATTTACCATGAATATGGTTGGAAGGATTTATCTATCCTTCTGCACAATGAGAATTACAGAGAGAGAATTCGAAACAGAATGACGAAATTAATATACCGAATAAGAATTGATAGCGGAAGAATAAAAATAATTCAAATGCCACTTGAGGTGGGCACACCCTCGCCGTATAGGCTAATGCGAATAACGCAGATGAAGTTTTAAAAAATAATGAATGATTTCAATTAAACTATTGTGAATCAATATATACTAAATTTTAAACGCTTGGAAAACATAGCCGACGTAGACTATGTTTGGAATGTAACATGACTCCCCTCCTCGGAAAGCTTTGTCCTCAAAGCGGGAAATGTCTGGAAGATACTTTCAGGTTCCCATGTGGCATCCTCCTCTCGGTAAATCTTGCCATTTAATGAGAAATTCTTGAATCTGACGTGATCTCAGTCTTCGGGTTCTATGTTGTAGTATATCTTCAGGTTGGAGATGTATGCGTCCTTCCTCATCGAGCACTGGTAAGTCCGATTGACTTTGTACTTTCTGACCAATTACTTTTTTGAGACATGAAACATGAAATACCGGGTGTATTCGTGATGATGTAGGTAGCTCTAATTGATAGGCTACTTCTCCAATGCGACGCACAATTTTGTAGGGACCATAGAATCGTGGAGCCAACTTTTGGTTGGACTTTATCCTTAACGAGGATTGTTTGTAAGGTTGCAACTTTAGGAACACCCAATCACCTATATTAAAAGTTCTCTCTGATCGGTGCAAGTCTTGTTGTTGTTTCATACGATTTTGTGCTTGGACTAAATTCTCTTTGAGGATGGTGAGTGTAGACTGCCTTTGTTGGAACCAATCATCCACTTTGGCTACTTTGGATGATCCATGTACGTAATCTACGACTGTTGGAGGTTTGGTGCCATACAATGCTTCAAATGGAGACATCTTAATTGAGTAATGGTAAGAAGTGTTGTACCACCATTCTGCAAATGCTAACCAATGGCTCCATTGGTATTGTTTATCTTGAGCGAAACATCTTAAGTACGTACCCAAACATTTGTTAACTACTTCGTTTGACCATCTGTCCGTGGATGGTAGGTGAAGACATGTTCAATTTGGTACCACTAAGTCGAAATAATTCCCGCCAAAAGTTACTAGTGAAGATGGGATCTCTATCACTTACAATATTTTTTGGCATACCATGTAATTTGAAAATTGAATCCATAAATACCTTTGCCACCTTGCTTGCGGAAAATGGATGTTGTAAAGCCTGAAAGTGAGCGTATTTGGATAACCGGTCTACGACGACGAAGATTACTGTCCTGCCTTCTGACTTTGGAAGACCTTCAATAAAATCCATGGATATATGTTCCCACTGTCGTTCAGGGATGGGTAATGGTTGTAACAATCCTGGTGATTTGACTGTTTCTCCTTTATTGCGCTGGCAAACTTCACATTCTGCTACCCATTGTTTGACTTCTGCTTTTAATCCTTTCCAACAAAATGATTGTTTGACCCTTAAATATGTCTTCAAAAATCCTGAATGTCCTGCTGATGGAGAAGCGTGTGATTCGTCGAGGATCTTCGATTTGAGTTCTGAATTGTGTGGAATGTAAATGCGGTTCTTCTTTCGGAGGATTTTATCTTCATAAGAGAACAAAGGGTGTTTAGAGGACCCTATAGATAATTCTTGAAGTATCTGAGCAGTTTCGCTATTGGACAACCATTCATCTTGTAATTGATTCACCCATTGGGAGCAAGGACCTGAAATAGCGTTAATGACTACTTCATCTTCATATTTCTTGGACAGCGCATCGGCGGCTATATTTTCCTTCCCTTTCTTGTATTCGATAACGAAATCATAGCCCAACAGTTTGGTTAACCACTTATTTTGTTCCGGATAAGAAAACCTTTGCTCAAGAAAATGTTTGAGGCTACTATGATCTGTTTTTATAATGAAGCGGCTACTGATTAGGTAGTGTCTCCATTTTTCTATTGCGTGAAGAATAGCCAACATTTCTTTTTCGTATGTTGATCTTCCCAAATTTTTCTCGGAAAGTCGTTTACTTTCAAATGCCAATGGATGACCTTCTTGCATTAGTATAGCCCCAATTCCTATTCTCGATGCATCACATTCGATAATAAATGGTTTGTGAAAATTGGGAGTTGCTAATACTGGAGTTGTACACATGGCCTTCTTAAGAGCTTCGAAGGCTTGAGAAGCCTCCGTCGACCAACGAAAAGCATCCTTCTTTGTGAGTGCGGTGAGAGGTGTTGCAATCTTACCATAATTTTGTACAAACTTGCGATAGTAGCCCGTGAGACCCAAAAAACCACGAAGTTTCTTGATGGTTTTAGGTAAAGGCCACTCTTGAATTGCCTTAATCTTATTGGGATCCACTTTGACGCCCTCGTGTGAAACTATATGACCAAGATACTCGACTTCTTGAACACCAAATGAACATTTGGAACGTTTAACAAATAACTTTTCTTTGTGTAAAATGTGAAGGGCCTTATCCACATGATGTAAATGATCCGTCCATGTTTTGCTGTATATGAGAATATCATCAAAAAAGACTAACACAAACTTACGGAGGAGTGGGCGAAACACTTGGTTCATGAGACTTTGGAATGTGGATGGTGCATTGGTGAGACCAAAAGGCATGACCAAAAATTCGTAATGACCTTCATGAGTACGAAAAGCGGTTTTAGGAATATCTTCTTCTCCGACACGGATTTGGTGAAATCCGGAGCGAAGGTCTAATTTTGTAAAAAATTTTGCACCATGCAACTCATCGAGTAGGTCATCTATGACAGGGATGGGAAATTTGTCCTTGATAGTGAGTTTATTGAGAGAACGAAAGTCAGGACACATACGCCAAGAGTTATCTTTTCGTCTAGCCAGAACGACAGGTGAGGAATAAGGACTAGTGCTGTGACGAATGACTCCGTGATCCAACAAATCCTGAACGATCTGTTCGATTTCTGTCTTTTGTGGTTGAGGATAGCGGTAAGGACGATTGTTAGGTGGGACACTCCCTGGAATCAAATGGATGGCATGGTCATGAGATCGTTTAGGTGGTAATCCTTTAGGTTCTTGGAAAACCTCTTCGTAATGTGTTATGATGTCTTGTAACTCTGGAGCAATAATATCCGAAGTTGCTTGAGATTGTTTTTCCAAACAATTAATTTGAGCTATAAACCCGTATCCACCCTTTTTTAACATCTTCTCCATACTATGAGAGCTCACCATTTGTGATGGAGGAGTAGTAATGCCTTGTAAGCGAATGACTCGTCCGTTTTCCTTCCATTCCACAAATAATTTTTTGAAGTTGAAGCTAACCGTGTCTAATGTTTCCAACCATTCAACTCCCAAAATGACATCAGAGTTCCCCAAATTCATGACGAAAAGGGATCCAAACCAGGTATAAGTTCCCATCTTTATGGAAACTTGAGATGTGCGACCAACACATTGTGCGTTCACCCCGTTGGCCACTAGAACCTGGAATTTGTCTTTGTTGGAAGAGTTAATGAATAAATTCAAAGCTTTTGTTGTTTTGATGTCGATAAAATTGTGGGTACTACCGAGAATCAATTAGCACATTCACCTTTTTCCGGCGGAGAAATCCTGGTACCTTGATGGTATGGTGGGCGGTTAAACCCATGAGGGCATGCACGGAGATCGCCATTGTATCCTCTTCTTTTTCTTCTAGAGTACTTGGTAGTTCTTCTGGCATAGGTTCTTCTGGTTGGTAAGGTTCTTCCTCTTCTCCTTCATAGTGATCGCCTTCAATATGAAAGTTTTGTTTTTGGGCACAAGCTTGTTCCTTGGGGTGATGAGTGCGACATTTATAACAAAAGTATCTTGATGGTTGATCATTTCTACGAAAGGAATTGTTGCGATACGAAGGACGACTATAAGTGTCACGCCGTGCAGACAATTGATGTCTCTTTTCGGCTCAGCTTAGCTATTCTTATACAATCGTTCAGCAAGGTTGGATTGTGCATGTCTACCTCCACTCGAATATTTTCTTTCAATCCATTGCGAAAAGCTCCTACCATTGTGTCGGGACTGAGGTCTAAAGTGTATGGTAGTAAACTGGTAAACTCCGAAACGAATTCGCTAACCGATCCTTCTTGTTTAAGAGATAACAGTCTTACTGTGTATGATGATGTAGCTCCTTCGTCAAATCTTTCTAAAAAAGAGGTAGTGAATTTTCTCCAGTTAATAGTAGCTCCTTTCTCTCGTTTAAGCCATACGAACCATTGGTAGGCCTCAGTGCCTAATTTTGATGCCGCGAAAGGGACTTTATCAATTTCCTTAATTTGATATAAGTCGAGAATGCCTTCCATTTTGGCTATCCAACCACGAGGATCATGACCCTCAAAAGTGGGCATATCAATGCGTGGAAAATTATTAGGGCCTCTCGGTTGGTGATAACCCGTATCCCTTTCTTGATCTTGGTTATACCGCTGTCTATGATAGCGATCCCTGGAATTATCCGAAGTGCCTATTTGTTGTTCCCAATCGTCATTTTGATCGACATTGTCTTCATTCCTTTGGGCATGGGAGTGATATTGGGGATTAGTATTGGGATTAAGCTGGTTTTGTGCTCGCACTAGGGATTTTAGGGTGAGACTAATTTCGTTCATACCCTCTAGTAGGAGTCGAAGAGAATCATCGTTGGAAATGGCTGAGTTACTGGAGTTTCCTTGTGTGATGTTTTCGTGAGTTGGGGGAGGATTAGTAGCCATAGGATCTACCAGTGGATGATGTGGATTATAACTACCAATTTTGAAAGGAGAAAGAGAATTTTTTGTACCTGGGCTTCGATTAGGTCTTCTTGCGTTGTTATTGGGCGTTTCGAGCTTGATAATCGACCGTCAGATCCTTTGGTCCACTTTTTGCTCATGCACTTGTTAACATAACCTGCTTAGGATTTCGCTTCAACTATCGCCAAATTTGGTTGAATTTAGCAAAAATGTGGATTCCGCTTGAAGTATCGCTCCAACTGCGACGCGGAATTTAATGTGGACTTTGGGCTCCTCCTTGATAGCAATTGATGACAACTTTTGACACACGTAAATCGGACAACGAGGAAAGACCAACAATTGACACGTGAACGAACCGGACACGACGACAACGAGGAAAGACCAACAATTGACACGTGAACGAACAGAACACGACGAACTAACACGACGCGAATGAACTAACACAACACGAACGGAGACCGGACAACGAAGCATACCAAACAATGGACACGTTGTGAACGGACAGGACACGACGGCTGACATGACGCGGATGGACTGACACGAGGGACTATCGAATGCGAACGGATATCGGACAATGAAGTAGACCAAACAATTGACACGACGTGAACGGACAGGACACGACAGTTGACACGACACGGACAAACTGACACGAAGGACTATCGGACACTTGATACGACCAAAGACGGATAGGACCCACCGAACAATACGAACGACAAGTTAGCTAGAAAAGACACGAAGACCCACGGACGACAACTGTAAGACGACGATTCGGACAAGCTAGTGACCTAAGTCGCGCGAGGATAGAGAGGAAGCCGTGTGACCTAAGTCACAACTCTCTTATTGTGACGAAATCTTTATAAACCGCCTTGCACCCGCAGCACAACGTATGTGGGAGAATTGTTCCCAAAAAAAATTAAAAAAAATTAAATGTGTCGCATACCTTAGGCTGAGCGCAAAATTATTTCGGTTTTCTTGCCATGTGATTGGTGGACGGCGAAGTAACTGGTTCGCTGCGTTTGCTTCAGTATGCCGATGAGTAGAAGACGTTTCAGGGAATTACAACCCCCGCTTCCAGCTAGGTAACGTAAATTTTATATTTGTAATTTACGGAGAACCTGCGCAAACTTTCGACTGCGAGTATGTCCAATAGGATGAATACGACGTTGCCGACAGTGAGGGATGATTTTAGCCGCGATGTTTCTTCAGCGATTGTGATGTTTGCTTTGTAATCGAGTTACTCCCCGACGTGCAAGATAAAGTGACTGTTATTTTGTGCGAAGAGTGGACCGGATGCACCGTAAATTACCCGCTCACTCCCGCTCGCTCGTTCCCAGACTGATACCACTTGGAAGGATTTATCTATCCTTCATGCAAAAATGATAATTACAGAGAGAGAATTAGAAACAGAATAACGAAATTAATAAACTGAATAAGAATCGATCGCGGAAGAATAAAAATAATGCAAATGCCACTTGAGGTGGGCACACCCTCGCCGTATAGGCTAATGCGAATGACGCAGATGAAATTTTAAAAAATAAGATGATTTCAATTAAACTATTGTGAATCAATATATATACTAAATTTTAAATGCTTGGAAAACATAGCCGACGTAGACTATGTTTGGAATGTAACAATGGTCATTTGACTAGTGTTTTACCACATAAAACTCCATATCAAAAGTAATAAGATACAAATTCAATAGGTTTCCAAATGCCTAAGAAGAAGAACACTAAAAAAAAACCAGTTATGAAGGATCAATCAAAGTTTATCAGCTAATATGTTTGAAATTATTTCCATAAATGACTTAGAAACAATGGAAACAAAAATATTAAAAACATAATTTAGAGATGAAAGGAATAACTTAGAGAATCAAAAAAATTAACAAAAAAGGGAGAAAATATATACAAGAAAAACAATCTTTTAAATGTTGAGACTTCAAATAATACAGGTCCCAAGATAGACTCTATTGAACCTTCCAACAACATTTTGGCTTTGTACACACATTCTTCAAGGTTAGAAGACATCCCAAATTCAATTGGAGTAAGTCAAGAAACAAGGGAAAAAAATTTGAAGATGGATTCTAATCAAAAGACAGGTTGTAAGACCAATCAACATCATATGGTAAAAGAAGGTGAAAAGCTTCTAGAGGAATGTAATATTAATTTCCTTACCAACTATTTTAGCCTTGGTATTAATGAGGATCATCACTTGGAATATTAGAGGACTCAAAGGGAGTCTTTCAAAACAAAATAAAATAAAAAAAATGATTTAGATAAACCATCCGCATCTTATTTTCCTTCAAGAAATGAAGATGTCAATAGAGGAAATGGATTCAATTGCTTGTAAAATTTGGTCAGCTGGAAAATTTGTTTCCCTCAGTTCCTAGGGGACTTCTCATGGTATTTATTACCTTTGGGACTCAAAAGAGGTAGTTATTCACCATATGGTTGGTAGTTGGGGTCTTTTGGCTATAACTATTCAAAGTAAACATTCCAACCAAATTATGCTTTGTATAATTGTTTATGCTTCTACTTCTTTGGAGGAAAAGAGAAGACAGTGGAAGAATATAACTTATATTATCTCTCATTTTCCTAAAGCTTGGATCTTGATAGGAGGAGATTTCAATACCATACTTTCTCTAGATGAGAAAATGGGGGGAAATAAAAATTTGGATAGGAGCATTGACCTCGTGAATGAATATATTACAAACCTTTATCTTGTGGACATCCAACCAGATAATGGCCTTATGACTTGGTCTAACAGAAGGCAAGGCTTAGCTTGTATCATGGAGAGATTGGATAGGTTCCTACTCTCTAACCATTTCTAATCCATGGTCAAATTCCTAAAATGAAAACTCTTAACAATGTTGGTTCAGATCACTGGCCAGTCATGGTGGAAATTTAGAAAACCAATGTGAGTTTCTCTCCTTTTTGCTTTTATTTAATGTAGCTTAGAGACAATTCCTTAAAACTTCGAGTGCAACAGTGGTGGAAGGAATGTAAACCAAGATATGAGACTAAGATGTTATGTTTTGCCAAAATATTATAATATATTAAATTCAAAATCAAGACTTGGAACTAGAAGGAGTTTGGGGATGTTCATAAAAAAAACATGAAATTATTGCTCGAATTGAAAATTTGAATAAGAAGATTCGTTTAGATGGTCTCACAGAGAGTAGAAGTACAGATGAAATTAGACTCACAGCTCAGTTAGAGGAATGGGAAAAAAGAAAATAACTTTAATGGAAGAAAAAATCTAGAATTCAATGGCTCAAAGAAGGAGATCGAAACACAAATTTCTTCCACAAATCTCTTCTAGCTTGAAGATCTCACAATTTTGTTTCTTTCCTAAATTCAGATTCTGGAGATGTTGTCTAACTTGGGATGACATTAACTCTATTGTTTTTTTTTTTGCTTGATAAAAATGGGTTGTACTCGGGTCCCCCACCCTTAACAAATTACATATCTCTTCTTTAGAGCTTGAGAGTTTACAAATAGATACACTTTTCATCTCAATTGAGATGCTATAGTTAGAAATCTACATTATTTTACATAAAATGTTTGAATTCTTGATTTTCATTTTTTCAAATCTCTGTATGAATACAATTACTCTAGAATTTAACATATTTATCCTATAACAACCTTCACAATGCCAAAACATCACCTCTACTATTTATGCCTTGCATCTTAGTAGAGTAATATTTCCAAAACATCACACTAACATAGTCCGCTTTACAAAATCTGGATTGCTAGTTTCCTTCCTGAAACACAAGTGCAACCACAAAAATTATAATAAATAGTCTAAATGAACACACATTATTGTTACAAAATAAAACAAAAATTACCAATGGAAAACATTAAAGTAACTTTTAATCATTAATTGATTTAGGCAATCAACAATTTTGTTAGCTTCAACTAAACTTTCTACTTCATCTAACCATGAAAAGGAGATGTTAACTTCATGATCCTCAATCAAAACCCCTCTATTGGCTAGCTTATCTGCACATTTGTTTCCTTCCCTTAATATATGTGTAAACCTAATTTCTTCAAACTCTTTAGCAAGATCTTGAATTTCCACAATTATCTCTTGTATGTTCCACGGAGACTTTGCTTTCCTCAAAATTGCATTTATTACTATGAGAGAATCACCTTCCATCCAAAATCTATTCCATTTCATTTGTTTACATATTTTCAACCCTTCTAAAGCTGCCCAAGCTTTAACTTCATTATTTGTCTTAAAACCACAATTGAAAGCATAATGAGACAAAATCTCTCCTCTATTATTTCTAAATATTCCTCCTCCTCCTGCTGGTCCTGGGTTTCATTTAGATGCTCCATCAAAATTCAATTTAACCCACTACACATTTGGTGGTTTTCACTTTATATTATTTACCTTATTTTTGCTTCTCTTATACCCAACATCATAATTCTATTTAATGACTTGATTACATCTATCAAGACTCTCTGCTTCCAAATTAGGGATTGGGTGAGTTGATAGGATTGGTTTAGATTCCTCTATGGCTAAACAAATCTTCTTTTTCATTACCTCTAAAATGCTTTCCTTTCCTTTAAATATTCTTCTATTCCTTTCTAGCCATATAGTCCAAAGTATTGTATCTTTTGATATATCCCATATTATATGTAAAGCCTTACTTTTATAAGTGCTCTGCCATTGCTTTAACCAATCTTCAATTCTGCTATACATCACCATGCATTTACCAAACATATTAAGAATCCATTACCGTAGATTCCAGACTATTGAGCAATGTCCCAAGAGATGGTCAATACTCTCCTCCTTATTACAAAAAACACATTTAAAGGGGCTATGAAAACCCCTTTTCATAAGGTTATCCCAGGATAAAATTCTTCTATGACCTACTAGCCAAACAAACATTTTGACTTTAGGAATGCTTGGGATATCCCAAATATCTCTCCAAATTCTAGTGATATTATTATTATATTGGTGTTGAACATTATATCCACTTCTTGTTGTGTATTCTCCTGAGCTATTCAACTCCCAAATCAATTTTTCCTTGGCACCCCTCAGAATAATTATAGTTGTTATCTTTCTACTCAATTGCCTCCTAGCATCAATGTATTGTATACTTGTAAAAAAATCTTCTTTTCATTTGTATCTTCCTTCTCGATCCTTGTACAAAATGTTTGAAACCCTATCACCGTATTTGTCTTGAAGCAATCTCATCCAAGGTTTCAAAATTGGATCTAAATTGAGTGGTTTTTTATCACACCAAGTATCCATCCAAATATAAATTTGTTCTCCAGTTTTTTAAACCATTCCAAAGAGCAGAACCATTTGGAAGAGAGAATGCAATAAATATTAAACTTGGGTCATTAGGATCAACATACTTACTTAGAAGAATTCTTGCCCATTGTCTTTGACTCTCTTTGTACAATATCTAGATAAATTTTCCCCTAAGAGCTAAGTTTGCATCTGTAAGAGCTCTTAAACCAAGACCTCCCCTAGTTTTGTCATCACACAACTTGCTCCATTTTACCAAAGAAAATTTATTTTTATCATGTAAACTTGACCATAAAAAGGATCACATAATAAAAATTAAACATTTTTCAACTGATTTTGGCATAAAATACAAAGACATATAATATGTTGGAATGACTTGTAAGACTGAATTAATTAACTGCACTCTTCCTGCCAATGATAACCATCTACCTTTCCAAGTTGCAAGTTTATTTTGAACTTTACTAATAACTGGATTCCATAAATCTATCCTCATTCTCCCCTCAAATAAAGACATCCTTAGATAAGTTGTTGGTAAATTTGCCTCATCCATTTGAAACAATCTACAAATTATTGCTTTGATATTAGCAGGAGCATTAAGAAAGTAAAATTTGGATTTAGTCCTATTAATTTTTTGCCCTGAAGCTCTTTTGTACTCTTTTAAAAAGTTATTCAAAGCTCTAGCCTCATTTATCCTTGCCCTTCAAAAAAGGGTTGTATCATCTACAAACTGTTGATGGGTGATGTTATTGATGTTATTACTAACCTTAAGTCCACTTATAAACCCATCTTTGTAAGCCTTCTTTAAGTTTCTACTCAAAACTTCTGCCATAATAATGAACAAATAAGAAGATAGAAGATCTCCTTGTCTAAGGCCTCTCTTGGCTTTAAAAGATTTTGTCACTAATCCATTAACCAAAACTGAATAAAAAACTATAGAGACACAAGCTTTAATCCATTTAATCCATTTCTTCCCAAAACCAAACTTATTTAAAACTACAAAAAGAAAATTTCATTCAACTCTATCATAGGCTTTACTCATATCAAGTTTTAAAATCATAACTTTTTCTTTTCTTAAAGCTGCTGAATGTATAACTTCATGAACCACTATGATCTCATCCAAAATTTGTCTCCCTTTCACTAAACATCCTTGCTCTTCTAAAATGATTTTGTCTAACAATGCCTCAAAGGTTAAAGAATCTAACCACATCTATATATATATATATATATTTTTTTTTTAAATCCTTAATTTTTTTTTTTGGGATTAATCGAACAATTCACATGAATAAATCACGTCATATATAAAGAAAGCCCTTTCCTCTCTGTCTTTAGATTCATGAAGAGTAAGAAGAATTACGGAGTTTTCGAAGTCTGGATCTACTGCTTTTCTCGCAAATTTCCTCAGCAGCTAATCATGGCGTTCATGCGCCATGGATTTAGCACACCTCTTCTCGCTAGGGCGGCTCTCATGCTTACGTTTGTCGCAGGGTTTTGTTTCATGTCTGGTGCTGCCATCTACGAAGATCAAGTTGGTGTCATGGACTGGTAAGATGACTAAACGCAAACCCATTTCACTTTTTATTACTATTTTTTATTTTTTTTCTCTTTTACCATGGTCTAAATTTCTTTAGATTCACACAATCAATTGTTTACATAAATAATGTGAATGTAGTTTGACTTTGATATGTGCCTGCAATAACTATTCTGAAGTGTGCGATCCTCAATAAATTTACCTATGTTGGGGTGGAAGAGTAAAGTGACTGTGATTTTACTGCTGAGTAAGAGCCCCACTACATGGGAAACATTGCCTGTTGTTGCACTATGATGACAATTTTGAGAACTTGTATGTAAAAATATGTCAATTTGCTATGCTTGACCTGAGAATAGGATTTGAATCTGAGATGAGCTTTAGATTGTGCTGCCAACGGCACAGAACCATGTTTTGAAGGCCTCATTAGGGTTTGGATGGGGTCTTGTGAAGTCCAATGCTTGGAATGTTGACCCGTGGTGCAGTAAGAGGAGGTGGGTTTTCTTGGAACGAATTAACTTTTAAGGTTCATGACCATTACATATGTCAGACCACTCTTTACTCAGATTCCATTATGATGGGAGGTACTCATATTGTACTATCCATCATATATCTTACTATTTTGGATTCCAACCTTGAACTTCCTATGTGGTATCCAAGTCTTTGCGGTTAGGTGCACTCTCTGGGTAGGTCAAAGAGCTTGTAAGAAGGCATTATGAAGACAAAGGCCAGAAGACGGGGATAGACAAATACCAATTTTTATTAGGAGAAAATCATGACCAACCGTCCCAGTTTTCCAGATTGGGTATCATTTAGACGGGCTTGTTGCAAGACAACAGGCTTGTAAGTAAAAAGGAGTTTCAAAGACGACAGCCTCAAGGCAAAGGAATCCAGAAATATCTAATTATTATTAGGACCAAATCGGTTCACATCAGTCTGGCCCCAGTTTTCCAGGTTGTCTATCATTTAGACGGAGTCAGTGGCTCTGAAATTGATATGAACCTTGAGAAACTGAAGCAATTATAGCTAATTTGGTGTTGCATCGTGTATTTTTCTGGAGTAAGTGCCTGTGCCCATTTTGCTGGGATGTGCATTATTGTTTGTAGAAGCGATCCAAGTCCACTTAAATTAACTGGTTATATGATGTTATCGAGTATCCTTTCTCTGTATTGGTGATGTACGGTATGATGCCCTGTATGTTTGACACCAATTTAACTTTTAAGTCGCCTTAGATATCTGAAGGTTTAAGTAGCGTTGCTAACCCTAGGCGCATAATGATTTCAAATTTTCAAGTATGTCATGGTGATAAGCTTTCGGAATGTACCTTTGTGTCCCTATTTATTTGGATAAAGAGTCCGGTCTTGATACACACAAGTTTTGCATTGATGTTATTTTCCATCCTTTATATCACATAAAAACAAAATGCCGAGCCAAATACACTTTGTAACAGAATTCCCAGGGTTTAATATTTGAGGATTGCCATTGATAAAGCCATTCATGCATGTGGCAAGCGTAGAACCAAAGGGGATGACATGGCAGAAAGCGCCAAAATGAAAATTGTAAAGTATTCTCAGCCTTGATGAAAGGACAAGCGGGATACTCCACATTTAAGGCAACAGTGGTGCCTGAAGAAAAGGGGAATGTATGGACATTGCTTATTTGCCGCAGGTTCTGACAAATCTTCAAATGCCTTGTGAGTCTCATTGAATTAAGCGAAAACTAACCTATTTGTGGAGGTATTGGTAGTTCGTCTCCATCATTGTATTGATCGATGAAGTTTCATTTCATGGAACTATATAAGGATTTGGGGTGTTGGTTGAAGATATCATATGATGAAACTCCACAAGAAAGAAATGTCTTTCTAGAGTGTAATATTTGAAGATTGCCATTGATATTTTATTCAACTGAGCTAAGAGTGGTATAATTAGAGACAGCTCTTGATACACATCTTACATTATTTGTTCTCATCGAGTTATGTTTAACTTGTAGAAATGTGGTTATAAAATATGTAGGAGTTTGAAACAAATGAGCATATATTTGCATATCTAGACTGTTGCTCTATTGATAGACATACTTTCACGTACCAGTTAGTCAAATGGTCGATCAATTTGTCTAAAGAAAAGATCCTGTACTCTTTTACTATTGTTAAATGTAGTTTTCACTCTCATTAATGGGCTTATATGAACTATACTCTTTTTCCCCCCAAAAATTTCGTCCATCTATCTATATATTAAAGGCAAACACCTTCTGAATTTCTAAGAAGATATATGACTCTGTTCAACATATATCAATTGATTTCAAGTATGATAGGTGTCCTTGGGTATCAAACTATGGTTCCTCCACAATTAGGGCAAAGGTCACAACCACTCTAGCTACCACTTAGGGGCATTACTATCTTTATTATGAATTATCCAGTTTGTTCTTAATTTCTAAAAGGGTTCTATTTTTATTGTGACTTTGTTACAAGTACAATTTGGTTGAGAAATTTCAATGTGGTAACAAATATGTGTGATTTTCTAGGTTCCACCATATTTTTACCATATTTTGAGGAGGTCATTTTAAGAATGAGAAAATGGTAAACGGGCTTAATCCATTTGTGGACAGTTATATAGAATACTAGAGTTGAAATCTGGAAACATTCATAAAAGCCTCGAGCCCTGCCAAAGAGCCATACCATATGAGCAAAACATGCCTAAGTGACAAAACCCATAGACAATTCACCCTTTTCTGAAGCTGTCTTTCATTGTTTTTCTGAGCAAATGCTAAAATAAAAATTAGACAGTCGTCTTTATTGAAGGCAAAGAGATTCCTAATATTGCTGACTGCCTTGCTTTCTACGGAGGTGGCTTCAATGTGTTGCTTAGCTTGATCCTGTCCAAATCTTTTCATCAATAGTTTCTGCATAAGTTTAGTGCGTGTTTTAGTAATTACTCTTCACTAATCGATTGACACTTAACCCTGAAATGAACCAAAATTGGACTCTCAAGTTAAAAAAACCCACTAAAATATTCAGGCTGGGATAACGCTGAATCAGAAATATTTCATATAATTTTATAAATAATAATAATAATAATTTTTTAATTTGTTGCATAGGATTGAAATGGGCCTCACACGTATTGCATCATCACCATGTTACCATGGTATCTTAACAAATCACATGGTGGTATTTGGGTACTTATGCATATTATGACCGGCAAGATTTGAATGTAGGTCTCCGCATTGAAAGTCCACGTTTTAACCACCTGAGCTCATGCCATTTGATGTGACTTATTAAAATTCTTGAATATATAATTTACGATATTTATTCAGTATTTTTTAAATAGCTCTTGTTTTTTGTCAAAGGTCCAAAGGTCCACTATACGAAACATAAAGCTGTAACCTTGCTAGCACTTTCTGACTTTAAATTATTCACTAAAAAAAGCAGTAAGAGAATTTATAAAATAAACTTAATTTTTGTTATTCATCGCTTCAGCGGATTTTGTATAATGTTTTCCATCTTATATATATCTATAATACTTGGTAATTTAGGAGTAGTAGCATCTATTTTGGTGGCTATCTTTTTATCATTTGCTTCTTAGTCTGTGCTTTTCTACTATTTGCATTCCAGTTAACACATGCTTCTGTTATAATTTTACTTTACGTTCATATCATAGATACATGGGATCGAAGGAGAAACAACTATAGAATTGGGTGTCATCAAAGACCTTCATCTGTGATATTATGATGCTTTTAGTTTCATGTACCTTTAGTATGGTAAAATGTATTATGACAATCTTAGTGGTTAGCTTGTAGAAGTCCCTTGATGCATTCTTGTGATTAAAGTCATGTACTAATTGATTGCCAGTTTCGGGTTGGGGGTGATCCCCTAGCTGTGGTGCTACCTCAGTATAGCAGGCACTGGCGGCTTGGTCGATACAATGGGATGATGTGTTGCAGCGGCTCCCAATAGGAGGGGGGTCTTGGATGATGCAAACCGCCCTGGAGTTGATATCATGTTTTTGTTGCCATGGAGAATTTGAAGTGCAAGGGACAAACTCCACACTACTTTCTTTTTGATTGTATACCTTTTTATGCAAAGGAGAAGAGATTTTATTGTTTAAATAGACTGGAGACGATTTACATGACTCATAGTCACCCTCTTCCACCTTCTCCCCTTTGAAAATCGACTCTAAAATTCCTTTCCAGCTTTATCTCCTTTTGAATTCGATCTCTCACATTGCAGTTGTTCATCTAGTGCATCCTTCTTGGTTCCTTCTAAAGTTTGATCCAAGTGATTTGGGTTGACATTTACCATTTGATGAGGTATAAGGGTCTTTCTTTATCACATTTTTAGAGTGGGAGATATTGTGGCCTGAGCCATATTTTGTTGTTATATAATCCCCTTGCTTGAACTTCAGTCTTATTTTATGATAAGGACCTTTCACATCTTTCTCAGTTGTTCTCTTTTTTCAATCAATTGCCATGCGTCCAGCCTCATGGCACGTACAACCATATGGGATGATGGTTTTTTATCTAATATATGTTAAGCCACCCAATCTTTGATACTTTTAGTACCAAAGTTTGGTGTAATTCAAACCTTGGACCTCCTATTTGGAATACAAAATCTTCACCCTCACACCTAGGAGCAATGGGGTGCGAGTGAGGAGCGATGGGGTGCAAGCGAGGAGCAATGGCATGCGAGCTAGGAGCAATGGCCTGTGAGAGAGGGAGCGATGAGCCTCAAATTTGGACGTCTGAAGAAATTAGAAAAGTGGATGTTTCTCATATCGACAAGTTGGGTATCAAAGAAAAACCAATTAACAAAGCCCTAGTTGGAAGGGAGGATGCCCTAGTTGAGGAAAGGAATCTTTTACTGGTCAAAGTTGAAGGGAAGAAGGAATATGCGGGCAACCTCATCAAGAGGATAAATGACTCACTAAGAGGAAATGATGCTAATGCAGACCAATCTCATTGTGGTTGTTGGCTCCACAAATAATAAATATCGAGAAGTAAACTCAAAATGGATAGTAAAAGATTAGGAGACAAGGAGAAGAAGAATTGTGAGCGATCAAGGCAAGTGAGTTTAGTTCTGATCCTGCCCATTGTTGGCTTTAAATTAGCCATCTTCCTAGCAATCCAAGCAACGCTGAGAATGACAAATATTTTGAATCTTTGAAGCTTGAGGGTCTTTAAAAGGGCAAAACGTAGCAGGTTCATTTGACCTTGTTACAATGGCTGATGAGGCTCCATAGGACATGGATCTATATGAATGCCACCATTAATTTCCACAGGTTGTAGAGGCCGTGAATGCTACACACCATCCCATTTTGCGAAGCTTTCGATCATGAATTCCCATTTTATTAAAAGAATTATGTTTCTTTTAATTAAATAAAATAAATTTAATAATATGTGAATCGGTTTGGTAAGGCCAAAAAACCTAGACAGACTGAGCTTGGGCTTGGTTTTGTCGGACTTTTTAACTATGGCATACCCTACCTTAGTCTTAACCCAAGTCTATTTACGAGTTTCTTATCATATAATGGGCATTATATGTTATGTCTATTATATTTCTCTCTGAAATTTATCCTTAAAGAATAGTTATATGGTGAAATCTGTTATTTTTGAAATTTGTTATCTCAGAAAAGCATTGCTTGAATAACAAATGTAAGGGATGTATCCCCATCAGAGGGGATGAGTACCCATGAAATTTTAATGTAGGGTATGCGCCTCTCTGGAACATAACAAAAAACCAACCACAATGCCATAAAAATATCAAACATATCGGAATTGTGTTGGGCCACTGAGAGTGCCCATTGGACCATACTCACATGTGGAAATCATGGGATGAGTTTAGTGAAGCACTAAATCATGGGATGAGTTTACTCAAGCACTAAATTCAAGTACAAACCACTAGGGATGACATAGCTAAGTTGCAACCTTTGCATTATTCTTATCCATGTGCTTATCCCACAGTAGAGTTACAGTATCCAAGGTTCCTCGTGCTTGGATACTCATTCATATATTAGGTACAGTCACAGATATAATAACTTCTCATTTACCATATTTAAACGTATCTGAGTACATCTGAACTGTATTTGGATGCATATGGATACATGAAACTGTATCTGACTGTTAATACATCTGAAAATGGCCTAAGGACGTCTGGAGCTTTTATCACAAGATCAAAAAAATAATATAGTTGACAAAAAAGAAAAAAGTAAAACAACTTTCAGTAGAAAAATAAAAAAAATAAAAAACTCTTCTCTTAATTAATGAAAATATCCTATTTGAAACTTATATTTGTTATATATATATATATATATATATATATATATATATATATAAGTTATAATTATTTTAATCAAGGGCTCTTGAAAATCTGTTGTTTTCATATCTAACACTGTATCTGCATTGGATATCCTACCCGTTTCAATGCAACATTGCACCAAAGCTGTATGTTCTTGAGAGAGCCACACCTCTTGTTTGAGTCCCTAGGAAATGATGCTAATGCAGACCAATCTCATTGTGGTTGTTGGCTCCACAAATAATAAATATCGAGAAGTCCATGCTGATTGTCATATTCTTGAAATTTGAGCAAGTATCATCACTAGAGAAAATTTAGCAGGTTACACTGTAGACTTCCTTTGCTAAATCAAAGATGGCAGATCTACTTAGCCACAATAAGAATATTCACCCACATATTGTGCTAATTCAATTTGTGAGGCTGACAAATTTTCATGTTAGACTGCAATGATTTTCTTTTACTGACCCCCCTATTTTTTTTCTAGATGAATGGGAGTTCTAATGATGTAGTGGATAATATGAGTCTTGAAGAAGCTTGATTTGAATGAAAACTCTTTATGTGAGGAATTCTTGAGTTTTTGACTGTACAACCAGTGTTCATGCTGTTGATTATACAGAGATTAAAATTGAAGAAAAAAGAAAACAATGCATTTTCATTAACTATGAGTTGGAGTGTAAGACATATAACATATGACACTGCTACCAAGATCATTATTATTAGTAGAATTGTCTTTTTTATAATATGCAGCTTTCTTTGATGAAGGTGAAGAAAAATCTTGGAGATTTGTCCAAGAATTTTTTGAGACACAGTCATGTCCCATAGTAAAGTGCACATGCTTTGCTCATTAAAATCCTATTACATATATAATGAATTAAGCAACCAACACAGATGAAGCAGAAGAAATTAAGCAACGAACACAGATGAAGCGGAAGAAATTAAGCAACCAACACAAGGCACATATGAACTGCAATTGAAGGACCTATGTGGTACTGTAGAATCATGGAAGAAAGTGCACAGAGCAGAACAAACAAGAATCAACTCCAAGAATGTCATGAGTTATGCCCTACTTAATATTATTGCATGCTATTGTATTGTGAGGCAAATTCTTTTGAAGCTTATGCTGAACCTGTTTGGAGGGGTGCTGAGCAGTTAGAATGTGATCCTTTGATGAGAAATAATGCTAAGGAGTTCATTGAGCTTCCCAAAGCAAGTAACTGATTGAATGCAAGAGGGTCTATTGAAGCAACTAAAAATCAGATGAAACATTTTGCATTCATTGCCAGAATTATCATAATTCAAACAATATTGCCAAATGTAGCACAGTATAGGTGCAAGTCCATCAGGTGGACATCATAAGGTGATATGAGCTCACAAGGAGGAAATGAGAACTTGTGCTTTGTATTAGTCATCCTATGCATTTTTATAGTTACAAAGGGTGTTAATCACATTCCCAAGCTAACAAAGTGAATGGTGAGTTAAAAGAAATTTATACGAATAGGCAGGGGGTCATCATAAGAAGAAGCGTAGAGCTGATGGTTTGCAAATTGACCAGTCCTTTATGGCTTGAAACAAGCCCCTTGACCGTAGCATGTAAAGATTGATTGATACTTAATGATCTTCATGTTTGCTGCAGAGTGAATCACATGAAAATCAATATATAAAGGTGAAAAATGGATATACAGTTATCTTTGTGGTCTATATTGATAATTTGATCACTACAGTAACAAAACATAAGAAGAAGGGAGATTTTAGCAAAACATTTGAGATGAATGATGTAGGAGTGCAGTATCATATTCTATCTTTTTAAGATTTGACTTTTTCTTATATAATATAGTAAACTCTAAATTAATTGGAATGCCAAAAGTTTTTATTATTATTCCTTTCATTCATGGGCATCTGTTGAAAAATGACTAGCTGATAAATGGTTCCCTACGTCTTTAATCCACCTAGTCAAAGATTGCTTTCTTAAACACCAAAGAATAATTTAAAAAATAAAATGATTAAAAATCATCCCTGATCAGTTGTGTTTTTTCAACTGATTTAATTTGAGAGAGATGACCTGCTACCACGTGCTTTTTCTTGTCAGTCTGTTATTATAAATGTAAATTCTGGAAAGAGTAATAACTATCTTGATATTCTTCCATTTATGATTGGCTTCTTTGTTAAGCACGATAGGCCTCGGTGGTCTACAAAGAATGCAATCATTTGACTAAAAAATAATTTTTAATTTTTTGAACTGAGCAGATTATTCCTAGTTTTTTCCGTTCTGTTGGACTGTATTTTTTTTTCTGCTTTGGTTGGTAACCAAAGTAAGATGGATGATACAAATTATGGATCCTTTCTTGATGCCAAAATGCAACTACTGGCAAGCTTTGGCACATATGGAACCAGCGGACGTGATTTTAAGCTTTTTAAGAACATTCTGTTGCTTCTCTTCATTTGATTAATGAACCTCTTTGGAGAAGATTGTAAAAAGGGCATGATAGTTCTCCAAGTTTAAAATAAAACTTTTGGAGTATTCCGTGTGATCCAAGAACGTTCTTACTTGGCAATAAGTTTTGTAATATGTATTGTCTCCTCAAAACTTAATTTTCAGTTCAAATGGTTGTGAAGCTCCCTTAGTCTTTTTTATTTATTGGTTATATGGGATTGAAACGGGCCCTACCTGTATTACATTTTGACCACATAGTGGTATTACAACAACTTAGCTACTATGCATGTGTTGCTTGGCAATATTCGCAACCTGGGTCTCTTTGAAAGTCGAGGAATTTAACCGGTTGAGCTAATGTTATTTAATGTGAAGCTCCCTTAGTTGTTGTAGGGATAAGTCATCATTTTGTTGAGAGTTGGGCTCTTAACACTGGCAAAATATAATATAATTAAGGTCGAAGTATCAATGGAAGAAAGGTTATACAGGTCAGCTTCAGTATTTTCTTGATGCAAGTGGGATTTGTATGGAAGAAAGGTTATACATGACAGCTTCAATGTTTTGTTGATGCAAATAGGATTTATACAAAAACTAACAAATGCTTAGAAATCCAACAATAATATATGGATAGCACAAGCCTAGACAGGATGTTCAACTGAATTTCTTGACCTTGTACATAAAAATTGTACGGTAACATTGTATTATTACTAATGTAATGATGGATAGATTTGAGCTTGAGAAGCAGCACTATAAGGAAATCTATTCTCTCAAATCTGGATGGGGACTTTTTGCTATTTTACTTTGCTTGTTAGTCATTTAGAATGCCTTTTGGGATATTTTGTTTGTCGCATGGTTTAGAAACAGTTACTAATAATTCTGTCGGCAGGTAATTGATGCCCTTGAGAGTCTTGTACCTTTTGGTGGTCAAGTAGTTAAATTTATGTGAAAATTTGATGCCTTACTGCAGAAAGTTCTACAAAATGCAGACTATCATATAATCTGTGTGGAAGCATTATTAGGCTCAACAATATGTTGGTTTCTTCGGATTTTAAAATGAAGACATATCTCCATAGCTCTTAGCTGTATCACCTCTTGTTAGTGTGAAATGATATTT
Source organism: Wollemia nobilis (assembly GCA_028583015.1). Classification (NCBI taxonomy): domain Eukaryota; kingdom Viridiplantae; phylum Streptophyta; class Pinopsida; order Araucariales; family Araucariaceae; genus Wollemia; species Wollemia nobilis. The sequence continues at coordinate 2,418,392 of JAQPPZ010004166.1, read as the reverse complement.
CCATATACCTATTAAACACATTAATGTTTAATTGTAAAGAGGAAATCCTTGCCAATTTCTAGTGTAAATGAATACATACATCCCTCTTTGTACATCACTTTTGAAGATATTGCAAGATGATGACCTGTTACCTTGACCAGTTTACTTCCCTTCTTGAAAAGATTATATTGTTTTGCAGGCATCAGCAGCACATAGGCAAGGTAAAACATGCAGTGTTCCATACCCAGAAATCAGGGAGGAAGCGTGTCATAGTGGCCACTGAAGAAAATGCAATCGCATCTCTTAATTTGCGCAGAGGAGAGATATGTATGTGTACTTTTAGGCATGGATTATTGCTTTCTATTGCACATTGTTTCAAACTATTTTTGAGGCTTATAACAGCTTTTGGGTTCTATATTGCTATCTCCTGCAGAATGGGATACTGTTGGATGATTGCTGATTGTATTGTTAGTCTTCAGTGGTACTGAATTGGGATATAAATCTGGACATGATATTCATGGAAGATGAAAAATTTTGAATTAGGTTTGCTAGCTAAATTGACACTGCCCTGTCTTGGAATGATTGCAGTTTGGAGACATGTTCTGGAAGAATCAGATATTCTGGATGACATCGACATTGCTCTTGGGAAATGTGATTCTTCATCATCTGTCATCTCTACTACTCTATACCTAATTTTTTGTTGCACTTAGATGTGCCAGTTATTTCATTTGAATATTTTACATTAGATTTTGAGGATGATTTCTTTGAGTTGGCTATCAAAGAATTGAATAGTAGCTTTTCATTTTCCCTGTTCAATATTATTTACAAACTTTCTTGTTAATAGTCTACAATATCAGGCCCAATATACCATTTAGCCCTGCTGACATTGGCATCCAGATTCTGAGTAATTAAGTTTAGGTACATATTCACCATTATCTTTTAACTTAGTAAAAGAGTTAGGTTGTGGGTGAGTTCGTCCATAAGTTCTAGAAGTGGACAGCTTTTGTTGTTATAGAATTGGAATCCCTTGTGCCAATGATGTCATCAATTTGGCATCCATTTTGTGTACATTCAAATGCGAACAAGTTCCTGGATCAGAGTAGTGTTCTTCAAATCAGTAGGGTTGTCAGACCCTTTTGAACTCTGGAGGAGTTCCTGCATATTGTCTTTCATCACTGGTAGCATGGCGTGAGGAATCTCCTTGTTCATCTGAGAGTTCGCTCTAAGGAGTCGTGTATTGCTACTGACCATTAGATTCCTTATTAGGACAGGATCTGCCTTCTCTGCTTCATCTGGTAGATAAAGGATGTGGAGCGCTTCATATTTGGATGTCTCATTCACTATGAGATCTGTGGTAGTTACACTTGCAGTTTGCTTGTATCAGAAGTCAGGAAGGCCCCCATCCTATTTGTTCCATTACCCCAATCAGAAGTGCCTTGTGATTTTTCTCCCCAAGACTCTTACTTTCAGCCTTCAGGTAAAGAATAGTTCATGGGACCTCTAGACTGACCAGGTTGATTACCTCCTTTTTAAAACCATATCAAGTATTGGAGGGGTTAAGCGCCTTCTAAGCACAACAATGGTGTGCATTTTGGGAGAATGAGACAATGCATTTTTCTATGGATTGCCAAAGAATACCTCATCCCTCCTCTCAGCACAGGCAACAACCCTTATGGAACAGGTGTACTGGGCCTCTGGCATCATTTGACCAACATCCCCGTATCTTGTTGCCATCTCTGTAGTGACAGTTTCCTCTCTATCTCAACGGACTCAACCTTGAGTATTAGGAGATGATCTAGTGGTAGTGTGTTGCTCCTCCCATGTATTACCCATGCTGGCCATCTTACTTCTATGCACTCCATGAAGTCAATTATTGAATCTTGCAGTGGACCTTTCACTATGAATTACTCTGATTTTTGGCACAGAATGCTGCTTTAGGAACCTGACAATGCCACAGTTTGGCTATGGTTTCCGTAGCCCGTTTAATGAGGCTTTTGTTTATGGTGGATTTTCTCCTTCCTTGTCAATAGATTGATGTATTTGAGGTATGCAATATTTATCTGTTTTCTTTTACAAGGTCTTTTCTTGCAACCTTCAGATGCTATTAGATTGATGTACTCTCTAGTCCTTTTTACCTACCTTGGTAATTTGTGGACTTTGATATAATTTCATTTCATTTCATCCTTCTTTCATGATGTCCATCCATTTGAATTGGTTGGGGTTAGTGAATTTTCCTTTTCAATTTTTTTCTTGAAAGTTTCCCTAATTTTTCTGTTGAAGATCTTCTGCCTGACAACCTCTTCTTCGATGAGTCCTGCCAGCATTCTCAATCTTAATTGCCTCCTTGGTTCTGAACCTCCTGCTTCCTTCTCTTGCCATATATCGGCAGATGAACAGAAGCAGATACTACAGAACAAAGAACAGTTAGTTCTAATGCTGTTAAGTTGGATGAAACTGCAAAAGACAACAACAAAGTGTAGCACCTAAAACATTGCTGAGAAGATGAAGGCAACTATTATTTAAACTGCAGCTATTCAATTTCAGGGAGGAAGAAATGCTGCAAACAGCAAGTCATTTAATTCATAATTCTAATCTATACTCAGATGTACCAGAGAAAAAACAAAAAAAGAGGTGAAAATCACAGATGTTGAAGTCTTGGAATTTAAAGTGTATGATAAATACAAAATATTACTATACTTATCAGAGTAGTAGTACCAAAGTGTCCCTTTAGCCTGGGCCAAAGAGGGTCTATAACACTATAATAAGAAAACAAAATGACTCAAATGTAATCCCAGAAGGAAGTTGCTAATTCCAATAAAGAAGTTCCTCATGATGCCAATGATTTCTGATGATAGCATTGCTGATCTGCATCATGGGGTTTGGAGGGTGGTGCAGAGGACAACTTCCTACCTCAGCTTGTGACGCTAGGCGAGTTATGTTTCGGAGTTGTGCAACAGAATAGGCCACAACAGGTACTTAAACCATAGTTGGAAAACTTGAACTTGACAATTACTCAACAAGACAAATTTTTGGGAGTGCCAAGGAAAAACACGACAATGAAAACCTCATAGAAAATAATCAGATTTATAATAAAATAAATTTGAAACATAATTAGAGAGCCAAAAAGTTGATTTTCTATGAGATTTTCATAAAAAAGCTACAGTTACAATTTATGATAGTAAATGATCGTCAAGCAGTGTTAAACTGCTTTTTGCTTTACCTTCCTTGCTCTCGGGGACTCAAATTGATGGCTCCTCAAGTACATCTTCATCTAATGCTGCAGCTTTTTCTGCTTCCCTCTCCAACTCCTCAATTTCCTCCTCAATGAATGTAGGATTCACATCTTTGGCAATCCAATATGAAGGTGGATCCATCTCATTCAAGTAAGTCACATCATATGATTTAGTTCCCTCCACTTGTTTAACTTGAAGCCAAAGGTCGTACTGCTAAAAAACGAGGTCATTTAGGTGCTTGTGGGTCAACCTATTATGCTTCTTGGTGAGTATGGTAACAAATAGAGACCAGTTGCGCTCATAGCCAGAAGTGCTACAAGAATGATTTGAAATATGGAGTGCTGTCTTTGAAGATTTGGTGTTCCAGCACCATAAGTAAAGTCAAACTAAAAGGTTTAGAAGTTTAGAACTTTTACTTGGCCATAAGGTTGTCATTGATTGAATGCAAAATTCAGATGAAAATACCCTCCCCTCAGCTTGTTTGTAGGCTTGGAACTTCATGGGGATCAGGTGTCTTTTCACTGGGTCAGTTGTCATCTTCCCATTGCAGGCATAGAAGGCATCCATGACCTCATTGTCAATGCTAAAACTATTAATTTGGTGTCCATGGAGTACCTTGCTGCATGTGAAGGCCTATGGAGTTGCCTTGACCTTCTCTTACCAATAATTCACTAAATGGGATCAAATTTGTGTCTATCTCCTCCATAATAATTTTCGATGGCCTCATACAAATAACCCATTGGCAAGTAATCTCCATGCCTTGGCCAAAGGTTTTGTCACCTGAAGTTGAATAGTGAAAAATTAATCATCATAAATAAATTTAATTAAAAATTACAAATATGAATTAAATTTAGGAAATAAAAAGTAAAAATTTAGATTCTAGAAAGCCAAATAATTTTATAAAAATATAAAATTAAATTACCTTGAGTATCTCTTGCATGCTCTTCCAAAAATCTTTGTCAAATTCTTCATTGACATCCCTCTGTGCCTCTTCCGCATGAAATGACAAGCCAAATTATTGCTTGTTCACATATATCCTCTTAACAGGAGCAGATGCAGCTAGAAGGCTCTGCAAGGCGATGAAGTTAGAGGCAATTTGGGTGACACTCGGGCGAACAATGTCCTTCCCATCATTGTGCTCTCTCATCAAGCTGAGCACCCATGTGTGGTTGTAAATGAATCTAGAGTTCTTTGCCGCGTCAACCACACTCATCACCCTATGACAATTTGCCAATGTCATCAAGAATGAGGTCAATACAATGGGTGGCACGTGGGCTCCAAAAAATAGTGGGGTACATCTTCTCAAGAAGTATGCCTGCAGCTACATAAGCTGTTATGTTGTCTGTCACTACATGGACAACATTCTCCACTCCCTTTTGAGCACCACCTCTTCCAACAAAGTGCATGAAAGCTTCGTGCTCTTCACCTCTTAAAAGACATTAGTTGACTTTAAGAAGACCAACTTGAAGAACAGCAGTCCACCCGAAGCCACTAAAAAGTTGATGATGTGTGGTTCCTTGCATCTGTCCAGCCATTAGATAGAATGCTGCACCCTCTTTTGCTCCATATTTTTTTGGCTGCTCTACAAGAGCACTTGTTTGCAACAAAATCCTCCAGTAAGGTCCTGCTGAATTTTTTTACATTATGGGGCTTCATCCCTCTACCAGCTGTGTCAATTGCCCTCATCAAAGCATCCCAATAAGGGCTGTTTGCAGCATTGAAAGGAATGTTGTAGTAATACCAAAAATTCACCGCTGCCATTTAGGCTTCCTTGAGCTTCTCTCCTTTTCCCAAGCTGTAATCTCAGGGAAGGCTGCATTAGTTAGGAACAAATAGCCTCGGCTTGTTGTTCTCTGATCTGCCCAGAACAGTATTGAATGCATGGGCCAAGGACAGAATTTGATATAGTGGAGGGCTATCATCGTAACTGTATCTCCTATTTCCCTAGTCCTGGTTTAACTTCCATCTTAGTTCTTTTGTTTTCTATCTTCTTCTCTTCTTTGTTGGCAAGGACGACTTTTACTTGCATAACGATATCTTCGTCCACAACATGACACACCTCTACATCGTGACCTGTAATCTTGGCAAGATGAGAAAGGAGGTAATTTATGCCTCCCCTGATTTGTCAAAGAACCCTTTATGCCATGTACCCAAGCTGGGTCCCTCCTCGGACTTGGAGTATTATTGCTATTGTGGCTGCCACTACCAGTTCCCTGACCATCACCTGAAGTGGCCATGTATGTGTTGGACCAAAAAAACAAACTAATGTAAGTCTAAAGATATGGCTTTAGAGGCATTAGGAATAGAGGAAAGATAGGCAAAAAACCCCAAAAATGTGCTGAAAAACCAAAAAAGTACCTCTGAAACATTTTCCAAATTGTGAAATCTTCAAAAAATCACGATTAAATCCGTTAATTACTCCTTGAAATGCATTGGAGAGTTTCTAATTAGTCTTCAACAATTTGCATCTAGGAGGTGGAAAGAGTAAAAATTGAAAAATAACAAGTTTCGAGCTTTTATGCCATTTTTTACCTGTCACTGTTTGCGACCGAGTTTTCGTGACTGTTTGGGGGACTAAATCGACGATTACATGCCGAAGTGCACTGCCTATTTTTTAGGTGATTTTCTCACCTTGCGAAAAAACTCGTGAGTTTGCCAAATTCATGCGATTTCTCAATTACTGCTTCAAACATCAAGGCATTCAATGGAAAAGAGAATAATGAATGAGTGGCGTTAATCAGGAAATGCAGGAAAGTCAGAAAGTATGTAAATAAATGAGAAGCTTTTTTGATCAGGAAATGTAGAAAAATCAGGAACTATGTCAATAAATGAAAAACTTTACTTATAGATAATGCAAGTGTAAATGAAGAGCAGAATACAAGGCACTTAGATGGCCTATTTGGCAATAATACCAAAACCTTGTCTATATGTAACATGCATTGTGCTGAAATGGGCGTTCTGTGATGTTGAGAGTGCTGAAGCATTGATTTGCAATTGGATTTCCTAATCCCGACTATAGAATCCTAATGCGTTACTCCTTAGTTAATGACGAAGAGGATTTTGGTGATTCCAAGAGACCCATCTTTATTGAATACTAAGTCATAAATAGTACAGTCACAAGATCCCTGCAAAACAGGTTCAACTTTCGATAGTTACAAGATGGCAGTTATGACGAATCTCGCTATAGGCCTCTCCAGTTCTTCTTGTGGTGCTAGGTGGAAGAGTGGGTTGACAGTTGGTGGATGTCTTCTGGTGTGGGATGCGTGGAGATGCTTCTATTGAAACATTAGCATTAGAGATTGGTGCCTGGTGCTTGACACAGAAGTGGCGCTGGCATTGGCTCTTGTTACAGAAGTAGCATTAGTGCTGCCTCTATGCTGGACAGGCATTGGTGTCAAGGGATCAGGAGGAGGTGTGGCATGGCTAGGCGCAGGTGTTGGTGATTATATGCATATGTTTCCAGGATGCAAAAATTTTTATCTTTGCACTAGCATCTGCTGGACGTTCATGACCATGTTGATGAGAATTCAAGTGATCCTTGCTCCGTGTGGATCAATTGCTTGGAAAAACTTATCTATTGTGATTTGTGAGGTCTTGGTTGGAGTATTTTGATCTTCTCGTAGTCTTTGATAGGTAGATCACACTCCAAATAACCTTTTTTTTAGTTAGTCATATACTCTTTTTTGTGCTTACGATTCTTTCTCTTTTTTATTTTGCACAGTTTAGGGTATATTTTATACTTTTGCCATATTAATATTAAGCAACGATTATCCATCAAAGTGTTGGTCTTATGTGAATAGTTCCTGGCTGCACACTACATCATTTGTGGTTCCTTCCAATACTTTTGATAGTTGTCAGATGGGAACTTGGTACACTTGCCCCTTTTTGTCAGTATTGACAGCTTGCCCTCAATCTTAGCAAGACTAAGGTCATCATAAACCTCAAAGAAGGTTCAATTTAATTTTTAGTTCACTTGCACAAGGTAAGAGGTGACCAATTGGAGGCTGAGATGCAATGTCATCGGAGGCCTAGACAAGGTTGATGATGCACAATCGGTGCATGTGCTAGAATGCATTGTTTGGTCACAACTTTGTTGCCCACTTGGAAGGAAGTCGACGAGGACCAATGGCTTGTTGTTGAGTCTGTTGTAAAATAGGAACTTGCTTGGCTGAAGGAGGCTTCAAGGAAGATGGCCACTCAATACAGGGAGGAGGCATAGCAAGAGGAGTAGCAAGAGGAGGTGCTGGTGGTGAAGGAGGGATCGCCTCCTTGCGATCGGGAGGAGGTGCAGCTGTGGTGTCTTGGGGCCTGGTAAAGATTAAAGCAATCTTTTGTGGCTGATGTGTATGGATCAATAGTGTGGTATTTTGAAGACAATGAATGAGAAATGTCTTATGTGTGTGATGCAAGGTGTATGTATTGTTAAAAGCATCACATTGAACCCGCCTCTCGTATTGATAGGCTTTGCCAAGAAAGAGGTCACAATAGTCCATGGGAATTACATCGCAGGTAACTCTATCCACCAAATGTTGGCCCAAGTGCAAAGGACATCATGCAAGTTTTAGTGTTGTATGAGGTAGCATCATTATCCTTCCATCCGAGTGAATATGGATGAGGATGTAGTTTCGATGGTAGCTACAAGCTATCGACTACAAATCTTGCAATCAAATTCTTTTGCTAATTGTTGTCAATGATACAATCCACAGAAAAATTGTGAGTTAGGTGGGCCCTCGTGACGAACAAATTATCACGGGCACCCTCAAAAAACTGATGAGTTATTAGGGTTACATTGTTGACCTTACCCTTGAGCTCATCATACTCCCTATCCTCTCCTATAACCTCAATGGGACCATTTTGTGGTGGTTCCTCATTGTGAGGTTTTACAATGAGATTCTTCTTCTTCCTAAAGCAGTCAAATTCTACATGACCTCTCCTTTTACAATAGTTATCAAATTTATTGTTATTGAAAGGAGGAGAAGAAGAAGAAGAGGAAGGAGGAAGGAGAAGAGAAAGAAGAAGGCTTCTTCACCTTGTATGTCTGATGCGGAGACAATGAACTAGAAGTGTTGGAAACTCCTTGTGATTGTGTAGCATATTTTTCTTTTGCCAACAGAGCATGATTGAAAGCAAGGTCCAATGTCGCAAGGGAACATATTTAATTTCTCGATACAAGTGCTCTAAAAAGTCACTCTTGAACTTGAGAATTAGAGCGGCTGCATCATCAGTTGCGCCTAGGAAAATGCAAAACCTGTTAAATTGAAAAAAATAGTCCTAAACGGACGTGTTAGTTCCTTGCGGAAACCAAAACCATTTGATGATTAGGTCTTGCTCTTAGTTGGAAGGGTAGAAATTTTGTAGCAAGGCCTTAACAAGATCTGCACAAGTGTTGAGAGGATCCTGAACTTCTCTACATTCCACCAAAATTCTAGCTAAGCCTGAAAGCTTAAGCTTGGCAAATGGAACCTTTTCCTCGTCAGGAAGTTGGCTATATGAAAAACACGTTTCCATATCCAAGATCCAACTGTTCAATATGACGGGATCCCTAAATCCATCATACAACGAGACCTCACATTTTGCTTTGGAGAATGGGTCATTGTTGTAAATTTTGACAACAGGAGGAACAACTTGGATTTTTATATCGTTTACTTTGTCAGCTAGGGCACTCACACTTTGGGCCAAATTGGCCATTTGTGAGGCTTAATCCGAGGCCGTATTCAAGCGGGTATAATCCAGGAGCAAGGGAATACTATGACCATTATGGTACCAAACAAGGTTAATTGACTACCTTTGATTGCAAGTGTATTCCTTAGATGTACAATTTGTTCCCTTAGTTTGGCTCCTTGACTAATTACAAAGCAAGTGACTCCTATTAATTTCAACTCCAAAGGGGTAAAAAGGATGCCAAAATCACAATTGAAGGAGTTTCTATTTTTGCTTTGCAAACTAATTAGCCAATTTAAATAAACTAATTAATAAATTCCTTTGAAAAAGAAACTTAATTAATGAAATTTAACTTAACTAATAAAATAAAATTAGTTAATGCACTGGGTGTGGAAGTTTTCGTTTTCGTCTCCTCGTCGAAAATCAATTTAACGTTGCCTCACCTCACTTACTGCTGTAAATCAGACTTACACTTTGCCGGATTTTCAACTTCTTTATCGTCGGAAAGCAGCTTGCCTTCATCGCACATGTCAGATTTCTCCGTCAATAGTCTCCGAAAACTACGCCAAGATGCCGAGAAAGGTCTCAAGGCCCAGTGTTTGCCAACTTGAGGTCGAAGGTTCCAATCTTGAGCCCCTTTGAGGTTCATCTGCTTAGGTGGAGTGCTTTTGCAGAGCAAGGAGGGTTTGAGGGTTTGCAGAACAAGGAGGGTTTGCGGCGGAGTGTTGTATTACACATCTATCTCATCGGGTAAGCACATTTTTCGTCCTCTTTCGATTTATAAAACAATTTAAGTAGATAGGAGTACACATCTATTTCATCGGATCAATAGTATAAAGGGTTCGACAATGGAAGAAGGGAAGCAACAATTGCAAGAACCGATATATGTCAATGAGAAACAGTATTGGAGGATATTAAGGCGTCGACAAGCTCGAGCAAGGGCAACAACAATGAAGAGGACATATCGAAAAATAAAAATAAAAAATATTCTACCACATATACAGGTGGAGAATAAGGAACAATCAAAGGCACTAACCATCATCAAACGAGGAGATCAATTAGCCCAACAGAGGGGACAAAAGAGAGAAGATAAAAGAAACGAAGGCAAAATGACAACACAAGAGAATACAGAAGGAAAAACAAGCGAGGAGAAAAAAATCAGAAATAACCGCAAGAAAGCATTCAACATGGAAAATGGAGGTCACCAAAATGAGTTTTCAGACGAGGAAGAAACTTACGGTCCCACAACCACACCACTCATGTGGGCACCAAGACTTTATGTGCAAGAGCTAATGAAGATGAAAGAGAAACTTGAAAGCATGGAAAGGAGGGAGAAATTAAGAGATACTAAATCAAATGAGGTTATAAACACCATTCGGAGGCTGGAAAAGGAAAACAACCAACTCAAGGAGCAAGTGTCAAAGCTACAAAACCTTGCAAACATGGGTCAGCGTGAATGGCATGTCCTCAAACAAGCCATCCACCCCCCAATCAATGATGCAATAGAGGTGGAAAAAACAAATGCAAATCAAATAAAAGAGGTACAAGAAACACTCCAAAACATGGAAACAAGAGAAAATGAGCTGCAAAATGAATTAGCAAAGGCAAAGACATGGTCTCAAGTAGTAAAAGAACCAGTCAATCAACAAAAAGAGTTGATAGAGAAGCAAGTAAAAATTCAAATAACCGAAGAGAAAGAAAGACATGAGAAGTTATCAAATATAATCATCAAAGGGTTGAAAGATTATGGGGATAGGGAAGACACAAATCGTTTAACCAGGGACTTCTTGTCAGATCGATTACAATGGAAAGGTCAGATAAAAAAAGCAAGCAGAATTGGCAGGCTGAGAGAAGGAGGCAGAGATAGGCATATTCGGGTCACATTGATGAGCTACGAGGATAAAACAAGGTTACTAAAAAACAGAGGCATGCTGAGAGGGTCACAATTCTATTTAGATGACGACCTAACATTTTTACAGCAAGAAGAAAGAAATAAGGAATGGGAAAAGGTGAGGGCAGCAAGGAATGAAGGGAAACGAGCATATTTAAGAAATGGAAAGGCATACATCACATCTAAACAAACCCAAAACAAATAGGGAGTATGGCCCGCCCGGGAACATCTTACGATGGTAAGTTGGAACTGTAGAGGTTACCCTTGGAGAAGAGGACCCGGGTTAGGGCCCATTGCTAGAGACAAAGATATAATCATATTGACGAAAACACATGAACACGATGGATGTAGGACTCCAGAATTTGTGGGATACAAAAAAATAGCAATATGGAATAAAGCAGCGGAAAATGGCAAAGGGCATGGGGGTATTATGGTTTTAATAAAAGAGGAATGGGATAGGGTCATTAAAATTGAAAAACAAGATGAAAACAAACAGTACATCTGGATAAAGATCCTAGAAAATAAGTCAGTTATTAGCATAGCAGCATGTTATTTTGCTCCCAAGAATTCTAAATTCTATAAGAAACATGATCTTAACAGAGAAGACCCATACTCCTCCCTAAAAAGAGACATTTCGATATACAACAAGTTGGGGGAGATTATATTAATTGGAGATTTCAATGCAAGGACAGCAAATAAGCAAGCTAACATTCTAGAAGGTAGCGAAGATATTGAGATTAATCCTCTTTGGATGCTAGAAGAGGAAAATCAGCAATGGACCAGGACTTCAGAAGATGAGCATGGGGCTATCACGCAATATGGAGAAGAGTTGTTAGGCCTCTGCAACATACACAACTTGATTATTTGCAATGGGATGAACAAATGGAAAAATTCAGGAAAGTATACATGCAAAACATATAAGGGACAAAGTGTAATAGACTATGTAATATGCTCACAAAATTACATACCAAAAATAGAGGAGCTAGAAGTGGAAGATTCTCCAGTGGAACTTAAGTCAGATCACAACCCAATTGTTATGAAACTTCGAATGCATGGAGACAAACCAAGGGAAAAACACTTGCAAGGCAATCAAAATAAATATCCTCACAAGGGAAACATTCTCTTAACAAATGAAAATCAGCAGAATTTTAGAGCAATATTAAATAACAAGTTACAAGAAAGGGAAGAACTACCTCACAGTAGCAGAGATTACAGTAAGAGTGAATGGTTAATGCACGTTATCCAAGAAGCTCTAAACAAATGCAAGAGAGCTAAACCTAAAAAGAAAGAAAGGAATAGCTTCCCAACCAACCCATGGTTCGATGAAGATTGCAAAAAAGCGCGAAGATTACTAAAGGAACCAACGGGTAAAACAAGAGCAAACAGAAAAGCATATGAGAAACTTGTAAGGGCAAAAAAAGAAGAATACACTAGAAAAAGGAGGAAAGAATTGATTTACTTAGGGAAGCATGAACCAAAGAAATTTTGGAAGGAACTGAGCGTGAAAAGGATGCAAACTGAAAATAGCATAACAGTTAATCAGTGGTTGGAGTATTCAAAACAATTGTATCAGCGTAGTAACCAGCAGGAGACACCCCCTACTATCATTGTTAAGAAAGAACTTTTCACAAATGAAGACATTATTCAAGGGATAAAAAAGTTAGCAACTGGTAAAGCCCGTGACATAGACAATCTTCGAGCAGAGCATATAAAATGGGGGGTAGATATTCTGGCATCGCGAGATCAAAGAAATTTTCAATGAGGTCATACAAAATGGCTTCCCTACCGAGTGGACAACTAGCTTGACCATTCCTTTGTTTAAAAGTGGAGATGTAAATAATCCCTCAAACTATCGAACTATCATGATCAACCCTCTCTTTGCAAAGTTGTTTGGGAGTATGATAGAGCGTAGGATCAACATATGGGCAGAAGAAAAGGGAAAGAGAGCAAAGGGGCAAGCAGGTTTTAGGCCCAAGCACTCAACTATTGATCACTGTATCACGCTCAGACACAGTGGAAAAAATATGGGACAAAAAAGAGGAGGCTTTTTGTTGTTTTGTAGACTTCAAAAAGGCATTTGACAGAGTGCCAAGGAAAAAATTATGGAGCAGAATGGAAGAGCTAGAGGTTCCAATTCACTACAAGGGTAGCAGTTCACAGACTATATGAGCATGTAAAGGCTAGAATCAGAACACAAGAAGGGTTATCTGAATGTTTTGGTAGTGACATAGGTGTCAAACAAGGTTGCCCTCTATCTCCGACCTTATTTGGGTTGTACATTGACAAGTTAGAAGAATGGATAAACAAATTTGGAGGAGAGGGTGTGCACTTAGCCAAATATGTGGTAAAACTCCTCATGTATGCAGACGATGTAATTCTTGTGGCCAAAACAGCCAAAGATCTAGAAGATCACCTTCGAGCTCTAGAACTCTTTTGTAAAGAAGTTGGGATGCAGGTGAACACGAGCAAAACAAAAATTATGATTTTTTCAGCAAAAAAGAAGAAGCAACAACTCGAATTTCAGTTTGCAGGAGAACCGCTTGAGGTAGTAGTAGAATACAAATACCTGGGCATAGACTTTCATGACAAACTCAATTGGAATACATGTAGGATGAAAAGAACTCAAAGTGGTTGGAGAGCAATATATGCACTTCAAAACAGGTGTAGGAATGTTGAGTTGTGGGACTGGAAGACCACCAAGGTCTTATTTGGCCTACTTGTTACACCGGTTTTGTTGTATGGTTGCGAGGTGTGGGCTAGTGGCACAACAAATGCAAAATGGAGGCAAATAGAAAGGATTCAAAAATATCTAATCACAAATTTTCTCAAAATTAAGGCCACAACCCCTTATGAAATTATTCTAGCTGAAACTGGAATGTTCCCTTTAGAAGCAATTGCGATGACCAAGCTGTTATGTTACTTGAAAAAAACAGAAAACATGAAAAACGACAGATGGCCTAGGGCAGCTAGGGACGAAGAGTTGCATAGGCGGAAGAATACATGGATGAAACAAAATCAGAAATGGATGAAACGTTGGGAAATCAACATAAATGAATGCCCCAATGTCAACAAAGACATAAAAAATTATGTGAATGAAAAGTTTAGAAGTGGAATGTGGAAAAATGCAAGCAGGAAAAGACAATATTATATTGCAAAGTTTAACCCAACGTATGACCACAAGGAAAAAGCGTATATAGGCGCTGAAATCAAGTGGAAGGAAAAAATCCTCATTGCTCAGATAAGGACTAGCTCTCATAGGCTTAGATGTGAAACAAGGAGATGGACAACGCCCAAAGAACAATGGGAAGAAAGGATATGTACTCTATGCAGCACAGGGGCAGTAGAGACAAAGGAACACTTCATCTATCAATGTCCGAGTTTTTCAGATATCCGTGGCAAATACAAAGAAACACTTGGAAACGGGTCTATGGCAGAGTTATTTGAAGATAGTAAAATAAAAAAAGTTGGGGAATTGCTAACCCAAATCAGTAGGAGAAGGAACAACCTTCTCAAAGATATTAAGAATCATATGATATGATTTGAGTAGTTGTACTTCCATATTTGAGGTCCCATAGACCATATTTGGGTCTCGCGGACGTAATTAAAATATTTCATTTCAAATGTTGTCTGCCGAAAAACTGAGTTTCATGCCGCTGACAAATTAAAACCATCGTCATCGTGAAATGTCCTACGCTTTGTCGGTAAAAGGAAAGGACAACACCAGATTTTAGTTGTCAAGAAAGGCTGACCGTGCGTCTTCCACGTCATTTGAGTGTTGGAGGGTCGTCAAAAAATGAATTTCCCTCCAACTTGTTGTCGGATGTCGAAGAAAAACACACAAAAAGAATCCGGTTGGCAAAATGAAGCCAAAGATTTTTGGAGGTGCATATTTTTGCAAATGGAATGCAAGATTTTTGTTTTTTTTTTGGTCTTTCCCAAGAAAGTTTAGTGGCTCCCTCAAACTAGTTCTAGGTCGAAGGAAGGGAGATGTTGGAGATAACGAGCACAACTTCAACGTGAACTGCACCTTAAAACTATCAATGCATGCACAACTATGATTTCTTGTTTTGAAAATGACCACATGGATGTCTTGAAGAAAAGCGTCTGTCTAGGGTAGTAAGGTTACTTTGTAACAAGTTTTTCTCTCCTAGGAGATCTAGCGCCAAAGCATGCGGAGATCGATGGTCTCTCAGACACAGGTTGTAAAATACTTCCTCCATCAATTTTCTTCCCCACTTTGTCGACAATGGCTGGTGGAAAATAGGCAAACAAATTTGTGCAAGGCTGGCAGTATTTCGACCAAAGGAGCCAAAAAGCTTTGGTGTCTTGGTGGCGATGTCTCAGGAATTCCAAGAGGATGGAAGCCCCTTTCCTCACAACAAGCAAAGGGCTTCAACAAAACCCAATGATATGGTAGAAAACCCAACTGATAGACTGAATCAGGATCGATGCTCTGATAGCAATGATGTGTTAGAAAACCCAACCGAAGTCTTATTCTAATGCATGAAATATATAGGCATAGAGGATGCCAAATTTACAAACAACTACCATCCGCCATATCTTCAACGGAGGTCAAAGTAAGTTGATTTGCCAAGATAGCATCCGTATTAAATTAGCAGGAAATAAACTTGACTTAGCAAACTCTAGAATATGACCAAAATAACTAAGTATCTGGAACTACACCTAGGACCCTAGAAACTTATGTGAGGATACTATTCTCACGTTTACAATTATTTATTATTAAAAATAAACCTAGGAACTAGAATAATAAACTAATCCTAGGACTAACAAGTGATGTCCTCATCACAATGTCCCCATGGGGTTCTGGGCACCGTCTTGAAACCTTAACGGCAAAATTAATACCTTCATTGTTTGAACTGAATTTTTCTCCTTGTTTGCATTTTGGTGTAGAAAGGATGCTGCAATTACTAATTTGGGACTTCAACAACTCATAGGCTAAATAAAACACCAAAAAATTAACTTAAATGATGATTGCAATTGGTTTTAACTTTTTACTATCTCTTAAGACCCATGTGGTCTAATGAACCTACAAAACAAATAATCACTTGTGCTTTTAAATATTACTCCTATATACAAGCATATTGAAAAATGAAATCCCCAACCTTCTTTTAGATCTCAAACAAATTTTACATAGTAATGTTAAAAAATTCTATGTAGGTGTTTTTGATATTAGGCTTCCAAATTTGTCTTTCGCAAGGTGTTTTAGGCTTTGTGTAACAGTTAGTTTCACTTTGCCCATTAGTTCCAATGTTTGCAACACCGATTTTTTCTTTCTAGGATAACAAAAATTGAGCAATAAGTTTGGACTGATAGTTCAACATCTTTTTATGGAGAATTTCATCAGTTAATAATGTATAGCATTGCTGTTGGTGGCTGCCAGATTCCTTCAAACTGCAAAAAATCCTCTGTTAGGATGCACTTTAGTGTTTTGTTTGGTGTGGTAGCAGTTAAGCAGACCCGTCTCTCCAGTTTGGAACAAGCAAAATGAAAAAATCAAGGTATTTATGCCCTTTCCCCAACCCATGCTGCCGCAGCCGATTTTTTTCGGCAAAAAATCGGGAATTGTGATTTTTTGCCGATTTTTTCAGAACCACAATGTCTGATGCAAATTTATCGGCAAGGGCGAATCGGAAGCCAAATCAGAAAAAAATGGGATTTTTTGGCGATTTTCTCAACTATGGTGTTGACATTTACCAACTTTTAAAGTCATACTGTAATTTATTGGATCTAGGGAAGATGCTGGTGGGGCAGAAACTAGATGCTTAAGGTATTTCCAATGACCCTTACAAATTATGACCACGTCGTTCATTTGTTTGGTGACATAGCCCTAGCTTCCATGATGACTTCCCGACTGACTGGTATACTTCTTTTGTACTCAAAATTCAGACATCTTTGTCTGTTTCGGCTTCTTGTTTGATGATGTTCCCAGGGAAGGAAAGCACATTCACTAATGGAAACTTCAAGTCTTCGATTACAGTGAGGTTGGTTCTGCTTAGTTACGCCCCACCTCTGTGGCACTATGACAACAGGAACCACATCAAGTGTTATGGGTAGCAAAAATGGGGAATGGAGAGATTCATACAATCCTGTGTCAAATAGTGCTCTATGCTAAATGACATTATCTTTTTATTATGGGTTAGAATTGACATTTATCCCTTTCTGGGAACCAAAACTTTAAAATGAATGGAAAAACAATGTGGCCGCTCTTTGTCTTGGAAGAATTTGGGATAACATTTCAAGATATCTTCTCTACTATAAAGAAATTTGCTGAAAGATTACATCTTTCTGACCAGACAAATTATAAATTTTATAAGGGAAAGTGATTGAAAAGAACGTATGTTTCATGGAAACGGATACAGTATCTGATATGGATGCTGTATTGGCTACGGATATGACAAATTTCAAGACCTCCTAATATGGATATGGCTGGAAACAAAATTATAAAAAGCATATACGTTTTATATATGAAATGAAAAAAGATATTAACTCCAAAATGTTTGCACACAGGTTTTGAATAGGATATTTTAATTAACTAAGAAGATAATTGTCATTGATTTTTAATTGTATTTTATTTTTAAATTGCATATTCTTCTTTGAATCTCATATTGTGATTACAAATTTAGACATGCCTAGGCCAAACCAGGATATATTAGCTATGGACCAAATAGGGGCGTGTATATGGATACATCAATATACAATACCTTTAAGGTATAGGAGCATTACACATATCAGACCACCCCGTACTCCTCGAGTCTACTATGCGTGGGAGGAGGCACTTGTGTTGTGCTATCTGCCTAGGGAGTGCACATACCCTACCCCCTTTTAGATTCAAACCTTGGACCTCCTATCTGGAGTACCCAAGCCTTCACTAGTAGGCCCACTCATGCTGTATTGGGATACGTCTGGATATGGTACCCATGTATTTGGATGTATCTGGATATGGTACCGTGTGTTTGGGTACATTTGGGTATGGTATTGAAGAAGTATCGTGTCCGTATCTGTATCTGATACCCAAATATGGGTATCCGAGCAAGAAAATTGTTGGATACAGTAACTATGAAAAGAACACCTCCAATTGGCTTAACCTGCATATTATGCACTTCTTTTGGCTAAAATGGAATAAACTGCATGTTTATCACAAGCAGTGCTTGTGAGTGCTCTATAACTGTCAGATTTTAAAGCTTGATTCTTGATTCGTGGAAAAGAGAAAATATATCAGATGTGAGTGAGAAGTGCATGAAACGATAAAGAACTTATTTGGAAACCTCATGCCAAAGAGATGCATTTAATATGACTTTATGGTTTCCCTTCTGGGCATATTTAAATTAGGCCCTCATAGTCAAGGGAGATTTGAAAACCCCAAAGCAAAAGCATCCAAATTCTAGTAGTAATTTTGCCTAATGGATACGGAAGAGTAATTGCTATGCTTTGAAATTTGGGACTTAGTAGTAATTGAATATGTGGTCTAGAAATTTACCATTTGCCTGTTCTAGAGAGTTATGAATATGTGATTCATATAACTGTGAATGCTAATTATTGAATACCTTCATGTATTTGGACTTCTACAAGGTTGATTGAATTGAACAAAAAAATGCAAATTTTTTAAT